>CM022392.1:88540827-89873529 GCA_011833715.1 Carcinoscorpius rotundicauda | reverse complement strand
GTAAGATCCAACACAGCAAGAACCCGAACCCCGCGTGTGCTATAGTAGAGAAAAGTAAACGGATCAAATACATCATTAACTTAGTATGAGTTGGGAAAATGTATCACGTGCAAATCATGAATTTATCAGGGTGAATTTCTCATGTTTTGTTTTCCGTTAAATAAGAAGATATTCGCAAAGAATAAGGTATAAAAAATACACAACTTTTTTTTTATTTCCGCGAAGACTTACTAAATGTACTTCCGCAGGGCCCTTGAAAGTATTATGTTTCAAGATTAAATAAAACCAAAATTAAGAGTAATAATTTTATATATCATGCTGTGTTGTAGTCTACAGAGTGCATAATTTTTCTCGTGATTCATGGCATGCGCACGTTTTATTGACGTCAAGAAAGTAAAAATTGAAACGTTAAACGTTTCTTACGTGACGTTATTTTATTGTATACTGACTGACAGGCAACATACTATTGTATAACGGTGCGAGTGGTTAAAACAAGTGACCTCTTTCAAGGGAAATTATTGAGAGAACAATAATCGATCAAATGTTTTTGCTAACTTTTAATCAGATATCAAACCACCTCAAAATGTTGTTCCTAATAAAAAAAATTAAGAACTGTGATACGTGAGTTTTTCCATGTCAAAGCCTCGTTATACAATCTGCTATGTCCACCGAGGGGAATCAAACCCCTGATTTTAGCGTTGTAAATCCGTAGACTTACCGCTGGTCCAACAAGGGGACAGACACTGCGAAATATATTTTTGCGGCATACTTTTACTTGTGCGAAATTTGTATTATTTTATTACACGGTTTTTATTTCTCATGAATATGTTCAAAGAATGACCCGCGTAACTAAACCACGTCCAAAGTAGGTTTATTTGTTTTCTATGGTGCTGAAAACTACAGCATATGCTATCTGTTCTCTGTCCGTCACGGGACCTGAAACCCAAATTTTATCGTTATCAGTCTTCAGGATATATGTAAAAAGATAAAAATAAAACATTTGCGCGCTTTTTATGATGTCGAACGTTTCTGTTATTGTTGTTTCAATACAAAAGTATACAATGTGCCATCTGCGCTCTGTCGTCTAGGGAAAAACAATAACTGAATTTTAGTTCCAAGTGCGTAAATACCCTTACCGCTGATCCATCTGTGGATATTTAACAGTGATAAAGATTCGAAAGACTCTTGGCAGGATCTTTGTGTGGAATGATTCATTTCTATCCACATTCGTTGTGGTGGCGCCTATGGGGTAGGAGGACCCCATCAAATGAATATTCTAGCCCTCTAAACAAAACTGGCTTTATAATTAATCTATCCCTTCATTTTAAGAATCGAATATGTTTTGTAAATAATTAATTATCTTTATGTATTTATCAATTTCTAATTATACACAATTATCGTCAGCAATGAAATCACATTTAACTGACACAAGGTTTCATCCTTCAAAATTATACTAATGTAAATTACACATAGTAATAGAAGACGTATCTCAAACCCTTCTGCCTTTTAGCCATCTAGCAATAATGAATGTCTTTAAACAATAAATCATACAAGAACTAAAACGAGCTTTTTAAATTCAATATGAGCTACAACTTCCCTGCCATCTACAGGATGGAAATCTTAATAGTTCCTTTAAAGTCGATTATTTTTAGTCCGTTTCTAATGGATTGAATTATTATATGGTTTCAGTGATGTCGAGAAACCCACTTGTTGAGAATTTTATATGCAAAACGGCTCGTTTGGGTTCAGAAAATATTTTAAATAGAAGAGTTCGCTAGTCATCTCCACCCACCGCTAACTCTTGGGTTACTCTTTTACCAAAAAATAGTGAGTGGGATTGGCCGTGACATTATAACGCTTCTACGGCTGAAAGAGTTCGCTCTTCTATTTAAAATATTTTCTGAACCCAAACGAGCCGTTTTGCATATAAAATTGTTATATGGTTTCTTTTTTTCATCACTGTTAAATCCTGTTTTAATGTTTCGTTTTTTTCCTCATTTGTTATAAAATATGCATAATATTTATTCTCGTATGTTTGGGGACTGTGCCAATTCCCACGCTTCTACATGGAGTAAATCCATCCTTCGCGAAAACGTCCGAGTGATATTGGTATAGTTTTAAAGAGTATATTTACGTTACAGATGCTACGCTAAAAAAAATACAAAAAGGTTACGAATAACACAGCACACAAGATCTTATGAACGTGGCACCAATTCTTAAACATCATCACACTTATTAACATACAAAAACTCGAGAAAATGTGTCAAACGTTTCGACCATGTTCTACGTAGCTTCATTAATTTGATATCTTTTTCGTTCTGAAGCTTGAACTCGGTAAACAGCGATACATGTTTATTTATTTAAACAATGCTTGTAATCCGCATGATTCATCGGTAAGTAATGTTGTGGTCACTGATGTTTACTTTTTGGATGGTGAGTTAATATATTTCTAACTGGTGTGTGAAGGTTAAGGCTCTCGTATGCACAATAGTATCGATTTTTATGGATACACGCACAGCGTTACACTCTTTCATTTGTTTGTTTGTTTTTGAATTTCGTGCAAAGTTACACGAGGACTACCTGCACAAGCTATCCCGAATTTAGAGGAAAGGCAGCTAGTCATCTCCACCCACCGCTAACTCTTGGGTTACTCTTTTACCAAAAAATATTGAATGGGATTGGCCGTGACATTATAACGCTTCTACGGCTGAAAGGGCTAACATGTTTGTTGTGATGCAGATTCACATCCGTATGTAGCATCTTAGTAAATACAAAACTCGTATGAAAAACATTCTCTAGCTTTGATGAGGGCTGACATTAACTATACTACACTATTCAGCTAATTACAAAATGTACTTTGTTACCCAATACGAGCAAGTAGAAGTTTTATATTTCGTCCGGAATTTCACATAAAGCTACACGAGAGCTACCTGCGCTAGCCGTCCCTAATTTAGCAGTAAAGGTTAGTCATCACCGGCCCGGCATGGCTAGGTGGGTTAAGGCACTCGACTCGTAATCCGAAGGTCGCGGGTTCGAATTCCCGTCCCACTAAACATGCTCGCCCTTTCAACCGTGTGAGGCGTTATTATGTGCAGTCAATCCCACTATTCGTTGGTAAAAGAGTATCCCAAGAGTTGATAGTTAGTGGTGACTAGCTACCTTGCTTCTAGTCTTACACTGCAAAATTAGGGACGGCTAGTGCTGATAGCCCTCGAGTAGCTTTGCGCGAATTTCAAAGCAAACTAGTCATCACCACCCATAGCCAACTCTTGAGCTATTCGTTTACCAACGAATATTTGGAATGACCGTCACATATAACGCCCCCCCCACGACTGAAAGGGCGAGCATGCTTGGTGGGATTCGAGCCCGTGACCATCATATTTCAAGTCAAGCACCCTAACGACCTGGCCATGCAATAGTTTATGTACTATAGACGCATATTAATTTTATGGGTGAAGAAGTTCAGAAAATTTTAACTTGGAAAAGTTAAAAAAAAAAAATTTTAACTTCAGACGTCACTATTTTAACTATAAACAATAATTTTAACTTCAAACGCCATTATTTAACTTCAAAAATCATTACTTTAAGCTTCTAATCTGTTTCAATTTCTGGTAAAATGTCTGAAAATGTCACAAAGAAGCAAGCTTCACTTATCTAAGAACAAAAAACAGAGCAAAAACGTGAAAACAGAAAAAAATTAAGTTGAAAATAAACCAAAATTAATAATAGTCATAGTAAAAACAATGTGATATTCTGCTACAAATAATGTAGTCATACGAAAAGATAAAAAAAAACCCCGTAAAAACACTGAACTCACGTAAGACATAAATTTGTTTGTAATGTTGTGTGGTAGTTCTAATTCGCTGTACACTTAAATTTTGTACCACCAATAGCTCGTCAGTAATTGTTCATACATTTTGAAAAGAAAAACAAATGTTCACGCGAGCACCTTACCGTAATTCTTAAATGCACAACCAATTTGCTTTACATATGTTTATATATTTATTAAAATTAATTAAAGCAATAAGTATGAAAAAAAAAGTTCTTACTATATTATTAATTAAAGGCGCCACATGTGTATGTCTGGATACACACATACATACTTTTAATATAATTTATTTCTGGAATAAGTGCGTAAAGATACACAAAGGCTATATATTTTAGTCGTTTCTAATTTATTTGACGCACGACAGGAAATGCAGCTATTCAAAAGCACCTTCGGCCAACTGTTTTGATATTTCAATCGAAAAGTTGCATTATACCATCATTCTTGTAGCGCACACGTGAAGAGCCTGATTTTGCTTCAATGGTATGCGAACCATGGACACTTAGATGTACGACTCTGTACACTACTAACCAACAGGTCACATTTGTAATAAATACAGTAGTACTGTTTTTAGTAACACCTTTTCATAATGATGTTTTACATTTACTAAAACGTCCTTACTTTTGTTTGCTTAGACTCTTTTTACTCTTGTATATCTGCTGAGACTTGCAGAACACAATATACAAATACGAAGTTCCACTTGTCACAAGCTTCCGTCCCTGGCTCTTCGAAATGACGTATGGATTCAGCCATCTTTCCAACAGTGTTTCTCTTTTGTGCGTATGCTTTCCTGTTTCGATGTCAACAAATGTTAACATATATAAAGACAAACGGTGTAGCACACATAAGACAAGAACAGACAAATAAAACTAGGATATAAGATATATACATTGTGAAATGGTACGTATATCTGAGGGGTCAACATTTAGAAGTTGCAGCAGACCCGAGTCGAACAACTTGATCATAATCTAACTCACTATTTGGCATATATAGCTATCAAGAGATAAGAAGATATGCATTACGCCCCCTTTCCTTTTGATGCTAAATTTAATATAAATGCCGTATTATGTTTGAACAGAAGAATAAACAATTAAACTCGTGTACTTACATAAAATATAGAAACAGCAAAACTTATATAAAACAACATTTTACCGTAGATTTCCATGAAATAATATTAATATTGTAACATAAAACTGAATATTGTAGTCAGAATTATTATATTCCAGTGTCGTAACCAATCAGACGGAGAACAGAGGGACAAACATTACACCTTCAAGTTTGTTCGCTGTTGAATTTCGCGAAAAGCTACTTGCGGGCTATCTTTGAAAACCACGTCTAATTAAGTAACAAATTAAAAAGACGTTAGCTAGTTAACACCACTAGCCGCTAACTATTGGACTACCTTTTACCAACGAAGAGTAGAATTGACCAAACATAATAACGTTCTCATGACTTAAAGGCCGAGCATACATGCATTCTGTTAATTGCATATGAATTACACGTCCCACCCACCAGATTGCATTTTCAGGAAACTGTAATTTATATTAGTGAAGGATAGCAAAAAAATGTTTGGATTGAATTTCGCGCAAAGCTACTCGAGGGCTATCTGTGCTAGCCTTCCATAATTTAGCAGTGCAAGACTAAAAGGAAGGCCATTAGTCATCACCACCCACCGCCAACTCTTGGGCTACTCTTTAACCAACGAATAGTGGCATTAAACGGATGACGGGTCGAGTGCCTTAACACCACCTGGCCATGCCTGGCCAGAAAAAAAAAAGAAAATAACCAAACAGGCTTATAAAAAACTTAAGCTTTAAAATACTTTCATACACAAGAAATAGGTTTAATATGCTAAGTATAGTAAAGAATTTTCTCTAAATAGTTTTTGTAGCGTTATGAAGAAAACTGCTATAAATTAAAAAAAATTTAGGTAATATTTCAAGTATTCAAGAAACATTAAAGAAATATTGAGAGCTCATGTTTTTTGACCCACCTTGTATACAGAATTACACACTCACAATAATAAAGCAATACACAGTTTCATGGAAATTACTCGGAAAAAGTAATTCTTTGGTACTTACGGGGTGACGCAAAAACCAGCGTAATCGACCCATATTCTCAGAATACAGCTGGTGTAACAAACAGTACAAAGCCAAGACCATGGAGATCCGTCTGTACCAACACCATGTAAAAAAAAACATGCTGTTTTGTACGCTGTTATATTAAACAACATATTTTGTGCTCTGTCTATGCATAAAGTAGCCACACCCATACGCCTGACTATCCCACAAGTTAAGTACGCAATATAAATCGTCACCTTGAGTCGATAACTACACACTAGTAGTATACAGCATTCAACAAAAAACTTGCTTACGTCGTTATCAAATAAAAACAAATTACTATTCGCATTTTGTTTACTACACACTGTATAGATAAAATGAAATTAAGGTTTCAATGATTGAGCTACAATACGTTAATATACTTTAGCCTCCTTTAGTAGTCCTAATAGTCCTAATAGGTAGAAAAATACTGCATAACTAATTTTAAAACAACAGGGAATTCTCAATAGCCGCGGCACTTGAGGTTCTTTTAGGCTGAATTACAAGAAATTGATCCAAGACTTTTATTCTCCTCTTTGTTAACTATATTTTTGAGCATCATTAATACCAAGGAAGGGGCTCGCGCATTTCCGATTCGATTGCATTACTCATTAGGATACTTACCAGCCTATTTTCTAAGAGAAATTATTTTAGGCACAATTAGGGTAGATTGATCTAAGAAACATTGGGGGTGGTCAAATATTTCAATCAAAAGGGCTTAATTTTTAAGTTCAAAACTGTAATTAGATCTCAATCCGGTCTAGGGATAACGGAAGAACGAGCTAGAGGTAAAAATTTTAAGAAAAAAAAAGAAAAAAAAACTCAGCCATTTTATGAGCCGCTGTACCGAGGCAAAACTATTCAGGACAAGTTAATTCATTAAAGCTCAAATATAATAGCATAAATATCTTATCTTTACGAAAATGAAAAAAGAAAAACAAGACTGTGTGATATCTGGTGTAAAATGTTTGCAATATTATTCAACAGCTTTCTTTACTTATAACCAAATTAATATTTTACTTATTTTCTAATTTACGATAAAACCAAATGTTTAATTGAATTTTTATGTGCATGATGAGTTTAGTATGTGAAGCAGATAGCTGGAAAACATATTACAGGTGTATTATGTTTGTTTATAAATATATAGTAACTAACCAATTCGAGAACATTGAACATTATAAACTGAACGCACTGTGTTCGCTGTCCAAGCATTTTTTATTAGGATGTGAGGAAAATAATTTCAAGTTATTCATATTCTAAAATAAAATCATACTTTGAACATGTGCTAGGACTTACGAGTTGTTACACAGAGTAGATGATCAGTGTTGATAAATTCATGGACGTAAGTTTCAGGTATGATCGATATAGTTTTTGGACATGAAGAATAGTAGTATTTGTAGACAAAACAGGCACTTTATTACTATGAGAATTTTATACGACAGACAGACAACAAAGTCCAAAGTACTTATGAACAGAATTCTAAAAGTAATCTGTGGGAAGGATCTACATATGACAAAGATGGCGCGCTGTTTAAGAGAAGTGTATAAATATATAAATACATAAAATATGTAAATTGTTATTCACGTGCCCAGTATAATAAATTCAGAAAAAACAAACATTCAACCATTGTTTATGTTAGTAACACAGTACGTTAGCTAGCCTACGGTCTACAATATGTATAAACACACACAGAGAGAGAGAGGGAGAACCCATATAAACACACCATGTTTGTTCATTTAACTCAGTGTTAAAGATAATGTGTCGCTCTTCAGTACCAAGTTCCGGGAAGTCTCCTCAAAGTATTTTCTGGAAAACCATTTACAGTATCATTACTTAGCTAACCCAGATTTAGTAGTAAGGTCGATATTCACTGTAAATGAAATGTTATCAAATAAAGGCTCAACATCAAAAGTGCTCATACTCAAGTTTTCAACGTAAAACTGTCATTAATATTGTTGTTTGAAAATGTAAAACCTTCTAGAAACGTATTTCGAATATATTTTTTAAATATGTAGCTGATGATGCCAAAGCTGTATATGAAGAGACTCCACTGTTCGCACATGTCTCGAGAATGAATAAGGGTAATGACGAACATTTGTATAGTGAAGAATACGGACATTTATTCAAATAAATGTCTTACAAGAAAATCAGCGAAGACAGTTGTCTTACTTCAATAACCGATATGTTGTCAAGAAATTACCTAAAACAAGAGCAATAAACATCGGAATAAAAACAAAAAGGTCGAAAAGTAAACAGATTAAGCCTTTATTACACATATGTAATAAGGACTGTGAGAAGAAGAATTTGGATATTATGGATACACTTATCTGACAAGGATTACACGGAATAAATACGACACACGAAGTTCGATACACATATACGGGTACACAGGTCACAAGAATTACATAAGTTCATCTTGGAGGTTCGGCTTGAATACGAGTCTTCTAAAACGTTGTCCTTCCTACCTACTTTAGATTAACAATCAGTGATGTCGCGAAACCCACTTGTTGAGAATTTTATATGCAAAAACGGCTCGTTTGGGTTCAGAAAATATTTTAAATAGAAGAGCGAACAACGTTTCGACCTTCTTCGGTCATCGTCAGGTTCACAAAAAAAGAGGTAACTGACCGGAAGCTGACCACATGTTTGGAAGGGGTTGTGTAACTGAGTGTCGCAATGTAGAGGGCGGGGTTAGATGTTTGAATATATAATTTTATCTATAATATTAATATAGGTATAATGGCGTTCCTTTATATTGGTTTATTTTGGGTTTAAGTTGTTGTATAAGTAATATTATAGAAAAAATTATATATTCAAACATCTAACCCCGCCCTCTACATTGCGACACTCAGTTACACAACCCCTTCCAAACATGTGGTCAGCTTCCGGTCAGTTACCTCTTTCTTTGTGAACTTGACGATGACCGAAGAAGGTCGAAACGTTGTTCGCTCTTCTATTTAAAATATTTTCTGAACCCAAACGAGCCGTTTTTGCATATAAAATTCTACTTTAGATTGGTCCTCGAAGACTTTCTACAAATGACACTGAACTAAGCAACTGATGTCCATTTCATCTTTTTCCAACATGAATATTTTATCCAAACTACCTACACATTAATGTACGCTTACTGTTAAACTTCCAGTGCTACGTGTACTAAATTAAATAATTATTATCAAATATATATACTGTTCGCTGTGCTAACTTATGTCCATAACAGGA
Source organism: Carcinoscorpius rotundicauda (assembly GCA_011833715.1). NCBI lineage: Eukaryota > Metazoa > Arthropoda > Merostomata > Xiphosura > Limulidae > Carcinoscorpius > Carcinoscorpius rotundicauda. The sequence continues at coordinate 89,864,385 of CM022392.1, read as the reverse complement.
AATTAGTACTTGTGTTCCAAAACACATACAGTCACAACAAAAGTCTAGTGCTCTATGAGATAGCGTTTGTACATTAAGTGTATCGATTTCTGAAACTGCAGTAACAAACAAATTGGCGGAATTTTGAAATAAATTATACGTTATAACATTTTTTTTTTTCGGACCGAAAGTAGGAAAATTTATTTGTTAGAAAAATATACTTAACTTTTAGGGATTTTTTTACAAACTTTGAACACTGATAGACCTTTGCAACTTACAATTAGGCGTCAAATTTAGTTTATATACAGCCAACATATGCAAAGTTAGTAAGAGGTATGGCATTGGCCAGGTGGTTAGTGTGGTCAACTCGTAATCTGAAGTTCGCTGGTTCGAATTTTCGTCGTATCAAATATGCTCGCTCCTTCAGCCGTGGGGGTGTTATAATGTGACAATAAACCTCACTATTCGTTGGTAAAAGAGTAGCCCTAGAGTTATGCGGTGAGTGGTATTCACTTTCTTCTAGTCTCACACTGCTAAATTAGGACGCAGATAGACCTTGTTAACTTTGCGTGAAATTCAAAACAAACAAATGTATTAAACACAAATGGCTCAAAGTTGACAAAAAAATTGAGTATGCCTACACCAAAAGTCACGTGAGCTATGGTTCTAACTATTTTGCTAAAGTTTCACCTAAGAGTAAAAGTAGACGGTTTTCCTTTTTTTATCATTCAGATTAAAGACACCTAATTTAGAGTAGCAACACCATAGGTTAAAAGGACGTGCCGATACACAAGTATCAGTTAGGCCAATCAAATTACATTATCATTTTCTAGCTCAAGTTTTGAAAAAGTGTAGTACAAGTGAACATGAGCTTCGAGAGCCAGCACGAGCCAAGGGCAAACATTCTCGCCGCCTGCTCATCTCTCTCTCCCTCTTTTATCATTTTTAAGAACTAAATAAGGACAACAAAGAACTCATGAACATCAGCAACCGTTTTAAGCTTACAGTACAAGTTAATAAACCAACAACAAATATTTATTAAACCAGTAAGGTAGCAAATATTAGTTATTAATCAAATTATTACTTCAATCACTTTTAATGTATCAAGCATTTACATGCAAATAAAAACCAAAATCTACGTTTTTTATGATTAAATAAAGATACGAGCTTTGAGACATTTTGAGATCTTTATGGCATAACCAGGTTTCATTCGCTCAGCTTCTTGGAAAATTTGTCCCCCCTTCTTGGTTGGCGGATGTGCGGATGGACAATTATTATTTACTATTTACTACCAACTTTTAAGCACACATTTGCTCAGTTTTATGAGATTTTCGTAATTACATGTTGTTTTGCATCACATGATACAAGCTTAATCAATTCGTGTAAATAATCATGCTTGATACTACACCGAGTGCAAGCGGGTGATGACAAGAAACTATTGGTGTAGCTTCCACGGCATAGAGTGTATTTTGCTTCACCTACCATCATGCCCCAAGTTGAACAGAAAACGCGGCTTGACCAACTAATTAATGAATATTTGTTGTCAAATTCTAACCAGTTGAGCTGCCCATTTTGATTTCGTTCCTTTTAAGTCACACACTCAATCTTTTTCGGTCGCACCTTTTTTTCACATACACAATGTGTTTCTGATTAGATCAGTTATATTTAGAGATCATAAACAACAAACAGAAAGTATCAATTTTACTTCAAGACCATACTTGAATAAAATCTATGAGGTATAAAGATTAAAAAGCTATCTTGCTATGTGCGTTTCATCTCATTTCAAGGATTTACCTGTATCGATCGATTCTGTGAAAACTAAACAAGAAATGCTTAAATAGCTTGGTTTTCTACAACTATATATAACATACACTTAATCCTATTGAAATGTGCAAAGTTACTGATACAATGAGAATAGAAGAAACGGCAGACAGTTAAAAAAAATTTTCCGCTGACTTTCTACCTCAAATAAAATTATTCGTGTTTATATAAAATATTAATACTTTCAGTTCTATTTTATGAATAAGTCTCTAAAACTAGCAGCAAAGGTTCAATCCAATAAAAAAACTCCATACATTTACATAATATAATAATAGAAAAAAAAAAGATTCCAAAGCAATTTAACAGTTCCTTACCGTTAAAAACTGCCATGCGGTATATGCCAATGAAAGTGCATAAAGAAACTATCTTTCCGTTGTCCAGGACACAAAACGAACCAGACATCCTGTTACAAAATGTTCAGGGTTTCTACAAAAACTACGTATGCACTGATAACGTCATAGCAAACGCACCCTGACGATCTGTCTAGCTGTGATTAATGTGAAATCCCAAAATAAAAGATCATCTCAAAATGAAGTATTCTAGTTAACAACAGGGGGATTACAGAAAATTGTGGCGACCTACCTACTACAATTTATACGTTCATGATTAGGTGAATTTGAAAGGTCACGAGAAAACCAAAGCTACCGTGGTGATGACGAAAAATCCCCATTCACCTCTTATCAAGCATAGGAATAAACGTTTATATATATATATATAAAATATAACTACAATGGAATAACATCCCACTTACGTGATATTATACGCGATAAAATAACCTACTGAAATAAACATTGCAACAAGTATTATACAATAATCTCTCTCTTTCTGGAAAAACTGTATAACCGAAATTTATTATCATCGTGAGATTAATACCAATGACACACATATCAACGGTAAACTAACAATGAAAGTTTAGTCTTTGTAAACAAAGAAGTGTTTAGATATGCAAAGTGTTTCCTAAAGACTGAAATATAACATCACTCAAAACTGTCCAACTTTGATATCACTGTATGGATTAATTAAAAAAAAAAAATCTTTAGATGACTGCCTGAAAGCTAAATACGTAAACGCTAAATTTATCCGTTGGCCTTCAGATGTTTTTGAGCCAAATCAGACACGAAGCCAAGCCAAGATAACTGTTACCACAGTGGTTGTTATTCTTGGCAAATATCATCATAAAAAATACATCTATTTATTTATCAATAAAATAATTAAAATTGAAAATAAGAGAATACATTGAATTGAAAGAAAGAAAAATGACGATTACGAAAAAAAGGAATCAAACGAACTTAACATGGACAGACTTGCATAAAGAAAACGTTCAGTTTCGCGTTATAACAACACTCACTTGTTGTTTTTACCTGAGATACAAATATTTTACTTTATAAATCGAAATTTAATCATGAAATGGGGAAACCAAAACACCGTTTTCGTTACGTTTAGTAACGGTGGCAGATTTAAAGCAAGTCTAATACAAACAATAACATCAGCGATTGTATTGTACGAGAGAATGCAAGCTATCGTTTGCCTCATACATACAAATTGCCTTTTATACAAGTAAACGGGTAGGCGAGTGGTAAACGTATGAGGAACGAACTTCCCACTGTATCTTTACACAAATATATATATATATATATATACACACACACGCGAAATTATTTTGTCCGCATGTTTATTTATGTTGTTTGTTTTAAATTTCGTGCAAAGCTACAGGGTTACCTGCGCTAGCTGTCCCTAATTTAGCAGTGAAAGACTAGTGAAGGTAGCTGGTCATTATCACCCGTTGCCAAACAACTGAGGTTTGAGGTGACGATAATTCACCCACATGTTAACACGGTGTGCTTCACAAACCGTTCCTATTTTCTGACCAATTCTGCATTATGTATTCTTCTACTACTACTGTTAACTATTTTGGAAAACCAGGCATTCGCTGCGTTGTTTATGTTCAACGTATACACGCGCATAGAACTTGCAACGCAAAGCTCAATAAGACGATTCTTCCACACCACCATCTCAACCCACAGTCAGCTGATTACATATTTAACTTTTTAGCTCCTTGTAGCAACTTTTTAAAGATACAATTATTTTTTAACCTCACAAAGTTAGGTATGTATTAGGTCTACAAAAACACATCGATAAACTGCTCGATAGTGTGTTTTTATTACTATTAACAAATGGTAACTATTATCTTAGCACTATCAAGGGAAAGAAAAATTTGATGCAAGTTACATTTAGAACGATATTCACTCATTCATATACAAGTTACAGGCTTTTGCAATGACGAGAAACACTTGAAATAAAAATATATTCTCAAGACGGCTGGTAAGGGCTTTAGTAGTTTAAAGTGCTAACACCCATTCCGTAAAACATACCAATAGATAATGAACTCCGCTAAACCACTAGCAAAGTGAAGACAATCACACATTATTTCTATTCCAATGCTTAAACTTCAGATAAAAATAATTCCCAAAAACAACATCGCGTGATTATAAACATTCGCGAAAATTCCAGCCTGATATGAAGGTCCATATAACAACACGCAGCAACTGAAGCCTAAAGTTGAAATTAGGAGAAAAAATCAGATAAACAAAATTGATGTTTACAAGAAGCAGGACTGTGCTAGTATTCAGCGAAAAATGTCACATTACATTAAATTGTGAGCAGAGGGAGCCGCAAGTAATATGCAAATAACAGGAGATCACATGACCTACATCTTGAAGTCATACGATGAAAGTTTTAGCAGCGTGATTATGGGCACATCTTAGTGTTATAACGTAATGAGTCGCACTGATTAAATTAATTAATTACTTTAATGTCGAAACGCAACGAGTTGGTTACCTACAAAACTAGGCGGCTATGTCGAAACTTTGGAAAGTTACGTTGAACACATTTCAAATCTAAATGGAGTTTTTAATCATCGTTTGCTTAATGCATAATTAATATAAAGCACACATTTAATAACCTAAACAAAACTTTTAAAAATTGCAGATTTATTAATACATTTTATACATAGTAACTGACCTTTAGTGTCCTGCAACAACAGTTAACATTACGAATTGTAAGTGTTCCATGCGAAATAGTATCACGATTCAGCAATCCACATCAAGCCGTATTATACGTACACAACAACAAGGTGAACAATATGAATTCTAATAAAGTCTTAAAATTAAATAACATCAGGTCCCAATAAACCACATGGAGCCGTATTATACATAATCCTTACAAAGTAATTTCAATGTTGTCATTACCATTTTACCAGTTAAAGATGGAGAAGATATTATTATCCAACAAATGTTTATCATTATTATTATTTTATTTTCAGTCGTGCGGAATACCCTTTCATTTCACCACTGACTCAGATTCGTGTGATCTGATCATTTTCACCCTGGCCAGGCATGGCCATGTAATTAAGGCACTCGACTCTTAAAAAGAGGATCACGGGTTCGAATCCCCGTCACACAAAACATGTTCGCCCTTTCAGCTTTGGAGACGTTATAATGTGACGGTCAATCACACTATTCGTTGATAAAAGAGTAGCCCAAGAATTGACGGTGGGTGGTAATGACTAGCTGCCTTCAATCTAGTCTTACGTTGCAAAATTAAGGACGACTAGCGTAGGTAGCCCGCATGTAGCTTTGCGTGAAATTAAAAAAAAATGATCCGGAAAGAATTCAAAAAAAGGTGAACAAAAAAATAAGTATGTGCAATTATTTCTTGGATAGAGTATCATCTGCAGTAATCAACGAAACCCCATTTTCAGTGTAAGGGAATCCCTTGCTTTCAATTTCATTGCACATAATGGAGTAATCTACAAAGAGAACACATTGCAGTGCGTCATTCAAAAACAAACCGGATTGGTATATTGCAAATTTTGAACTACACTATCTACTTCAACAATCTTTTACACCATAGTCCACTGTCCTAAAAAAGAAATTATGGTCAACAACATGTTATTTCAAGAAATTATGTAGCAGATCAAGCTGTACTTTCCCACACAAAATGATTTTGTTAAACCAGTCAACATAGAAAGCTGTGAAACACAGGTAATAATCACACACGAAACCAAGTACTGTAAGGCACTTCTTCGTTTGGAACCTTGCTTTTAGCAACTTGTTAGATTGCAACAACTTGAAAAAGAAGATTACATTCAACATTAGATATTGTTTTGTTTGTTGTTGTTGCTTTAGTAAAACCTATCGAGATTATTCATAACTATTGCTTTTCTTGCATTTTTACTAGAACCATCTAGTTCGTGGCTTCTGCATTGGATTCTAAACACGAAAACTCAACAATTTCTAAAAACTAATTGAATACGCAGTTTAAACGAGTATACTGTACGATATAAAATGATTTTCTCCGTACAAAGATCGAATTGTGGAAGTAAACAGTAGTATTATACAGATGGTTAAGTACATCAAAACTGTTATGGATGTATAAATCAACAAGTCACGTGTTGGAATAGAATATATCGAAACTACTTCTTGACATTGTCCGTTTTTATCTAAATAGGTCAACGCTACCGAAAACTGATCACTTTAGTTGAGAGTTTTCACAACCTCTTCCGGTGTAAAATACTACATAATCAAATAATGGTATATTAGGTTAAGAATTTCTAATATGGCGATATTCACTGTTCTAACAGCTTTGGGAAGCAAAAGAACATCGATAAACTTGGAACGTCAAGAGCATCAAGAAAGAGACCAAGAACAAGTCATACCTCAGCGGGTGTAAGAGAAGTCCTATATCTTTTATCAGTTGAAAATTCACAAAGCTCGGTGGTAAATAGTACGCAATATAAGGGTGTGTGGGTTCATCAACATACGGCATTCAAACATAAATCCCGTTCAAGTACCACATACTTAAAGCACTTGGAAAACAAAACGGCTGTTTACGCTATTTCACAAGAAGCAGCTGGACGCAGCGACTACGGATTTCTGTGCAAGTGAACTTCTGAAACAGGCAGTGAAGAACCTCTGTCCTTGTGAAGTAGATGAGTTATGGAAAGCCTCCAGGGTTTGATGGTGTATTGTGAACATAACAGTATTACTCACGGAACCTACTGCAGTGGTTTGTTTGTTTTGAATTTCGAGCAAAGCTACACGAGGGCTATCTAATTTTGCAGTATAAGACAAGAGTTAGTTACCACTCATTGCCAATTCTTGGGATATTCTTTTACCAACGAATAGTGGGATTGGCCATACACATTATAACGCCCCCACGGCTGAAAGGACGAGTATGTTTGGTGTGATGGGGATTCAAACCCGTGACCTTCGGATTACGAGTCAAGTGCTTTAACCACCTGGCCATGCCGGGCCCCCCTTACTGTAACGGATACTGACCGGAACTGGCGGCGTGAACTGTCACGATGTGATGATTGTAAGGTTCAAAAACTGTTTCAATACAACGTACTTAATACCCTGTATTTCCAATAAACTTATTTATATATGAATGTTGCACGAATATATTTCATGAATAGAGTGGGATAAAGCGATTAGCGCATCCGCATCTAAGCCTTTGCCGTTTTTATTTCAACAGCAGTTATATTCTTGCAACAACAAAGTCAGAAAAACCAGGTCAACAGCAACAAAAGAACTGATGAATTACACCAGCAACTAAGCAAAATTTTAGGTACAAATACACAAATTAACCTCGTGGCAAAGAATAAAACTGCCACACGTAGCATGTAAATTTCACGCAGTTTACATATACGGCACACAAACAACATGTTCACATGTATCAATTAAAAGTTCGTCCTAACTCAAGAGCTAAATGTTGTGCTTCCAACCAATCATTACTCGCTGAAAATATTATCACGTTTGAAAATTAAGAGGGCAACTTTTGTATATTTGCACAAAAAGACCACATCAGTAACACCAATTTAATGGTAGTTCGTTTCAAATCATTTTTAATGTTATTTCTGTGAAATAAAAGACTTCAATGTGCTACGATTATCATCATTAATGAAAGATATACATGTATGTGTAAGTGTACGTTTAAATGCACATTGATAAATCACAATTTCACTCGTTATTCACAACCCTAGTTTTTAATATTTTATATCTTAATATCTAATGATTTTGTTCACAGCTTTTCCTTATTTACTACATTGAAATTTAAACTTTTTTATTTGCTTTATTTCATAAGCAACCTGATAACTTGAATTTCCAATTTTCAACACTCCTGTTGATTGATTGTTTCTTTGAATTTCACGCAGAGCTACACGAGATCTATCTGCGCCAATCGTCCCTAATTTAGTAGTGTATGACTAGAGGGAAGGCAGCTAGTCATCACCACCCACCGCCAACTCTTTGGCTAATTTTTTACCAGCGAATACTGGGTTTGAAGGTCACATTACAATGCCCCCACGGCTGAAGGACCGAGTATGTTTGGCATAACAAGGATTCGAACCCGTGACTCAGATTGCGAGTCGAGCGCCAAAATTACCAGGCAATAGCCGAGTCGCATCTGATTAGGATCTAATTAGTATTTTGAAAGTGTACATGTTTTAAGATTGCGATTGTTTTGTAAACTTCCCAGCTTCATATGTATAAAGCCCCCCAGTGGCTCAGCGGTATGTCTACGGACTTACACGCTAAAATCCGGATTTCGATACCCGTGGTGGGCAGAGCACAGATAGCCCATTGTGTAGCTTTGTGCTTAATTCAAAACAACAACAACATATGTATAAAATTACTTATCGATCTGTTTTTCAACAATTACATATATCAAGCGGAGCTTTTCCAAAAAAAGTCTGCAAGAACATATTCAACATTCATACGTCAAACTATATATACATATATATAAATAAAAAAAAATCCCGTCAAGCTTACGCGGTAGATACTGAAGTTAGTCACTTTTTAAAATTCAATTATTCCGTTCCCCACGCACACGAAACGCTTCGCTGTAACAAGCGTGAAAACATAGTTAATCTACACTAAATGCGGCTTTGTTTTTTGATGTTATTTATATCAAGCAAAACTAGACTTCAGCGTCACTCATCAGATGATAACCAAGATGGCTCTATAGGACATGTAACTGATCTTCCTCCTACATATTAAGTTACAATCTGCTAAGCAGTTAAGCACAGTACTAATATAATATCTTATAAGGCAGACAATTTTAATAACATTTTTTCACAAGTGTTCAGCAGAAGCGTTAAAGATACAAAAAACATGACAAACAGTTTTACAATCGCACTGAGAAATAGCGCGTTAAAATAAACTTACGAACGTGGAAATAATATCTAGAATAATGTACCAGCTAATGGAAAATGACAAGCATTTACGATCTTTTGGCTTTATTCCTTTTTTAATATATATACCAACTTTATTCTTTGAAATGCAGTTAAACATCAACGCGTTTTCAAACGTCGCACAGCACGTGCAACTGAAGGAATGTAGCCTTTATAATTCGCAAGCTTATACTGAGATATAAATTTTACTTTACTAAAACGCTTAAAGATATATAGTGCTAGAATCTCTTAAAAAGACGATTTTCAGGCGCATTATCACAAGAAGACACTCCAGTAAAGCACCTGAAAATCGTTGTCTTTTAAGAGATTCGAGCACAATACATCTTTAAGCGTCCTATTAAAGTAAACACAAAAACGCAATGACGACGAGAGGTCCAATATGTAGTGTAAAAATAAGCTGAAAATAAATTAAAAAATGCAAGACAAACTTGGAAATACAACTAAGATGGGTACTGACACGCATGTTGTCGATAAGGCTAGTCCTGGTAGGTAAATGATGAATCGCTACTTTTCATTCCTAATACAGAATCGATTTCACGTTTAAATTAAGAACTTGAATTTCGGGCAGTTCTGCAAGTCCAGTAATGTCAAATTGAGGAACTTAAAACATTTATCTCTCTACACTTATTTGATTATTTTATATACTCCCAATAATATATCAATTTCAGATATGTCAGAAAGTCAATGAACTATCTATAACTCCCAAAATAATATGGATTAAAGCGTGGCGCATACAAATATGTTGACAAGAATCCGAATGAAACCATTGTACACAAAATATTGTTGGCAAGAGTCAAATTGATGATTACAACAATTCGAATGAAAGCATGATACATAAAAATATTTCAATAAGAATATAATTGATAATTACAAGAATCCGGATGAAAGTGTGGTGTACAAAAAATTATTGAGAAGATTCGAACTGATAATTACACGTAGTTGAACGTATAAAATATTATAACAGCACCTCGAAAGTTTGAAATTAAAGCAAAAATTAAAACGTGACAAGAAACAAGGTGGGAAAAAAGAAAAGCAACAAAAGAACATCATTAAATATTTGGAAAAACTAAAACAATGTAGCAAAAAAATGTAGAACTTAACAAAGCATCTAATTAATAATAATGAGGGGTAATTTAATTTAAAAAAGGTGATCACAAAGTTTTATAGCATTTTAAGTCTTGAGAAAATCAGTAAAACAAAAGAAGGTTGTGGAAACGTTGTGGATAACAAACTCAACATCACCCAAAAAAGTAAGGCCCCCAACATGACCAGGTGGTTGAGGCACTCGACTCGTAATCCGAGGGTCATGAGTTCGAATCCCCGTCACACCAAATGTGTTCGTCCTTTCAGCTGTGAGGGCGTTATAATGTCACTGTTAATCCCAATATTCGTTGGTAAAAGAGTAGCCCAAGAGTTGGTGATGCGTCATGATAACTAGCTGTCTTCCCTCTAGTCTTACAATGCTAAATTAAGATGGCTAACTCAGATAGTCCTCGTGTAGTTTTGCGCGAAATTCAAGACTAAACAAACCAAGCCCATTAAAGTATACAAAATGGCGTAGGATAGGCCATTGATGTGATGCCAAATAAACTGGATGATATATAGAACTACTTTAAAAATAATGACAAGACACAAAGCTGTTATAAACTCAGAAGAAATCTTCAACAGTCCTGACAAATGAAATTATTTTAGGTAGGAGTAGAGTAGAGAGACCCTTTTTTTTCCCTTTTTATTAGTTATATTACTGTGTTTTAGTAATACCAAGTGTGAGGCATGTGTGTACCCGATTCGATTTTATTACTCAACAGGATCTCCACAAGTTTCCTCTAAACTGAAATTCTTTAAGGCAGGATTACAGTAAATTAACCTACAAGATCTTGGCCGTGATCAAATCCATCAAACAAAAGGGTCCTGAGTCTAAAACTGTAATAAGATCTCAAATTTGCCAATAGATGACGGAGCTAAGAGCTAAAAAATCTATGAGCCGTTATGCTGCAGGTTAAAAAAATCAACATCCTACCAACAGCCTCACATCTAAACACCACCACATGTGATTACAACTATTTGTGATTCACAAGATTACTTCTTCTATCACAAACTGAAAATCACATTCACATCAAGATTGTTTTATTGAATTTCTCGTAAAGACACACGATAGCTAACTGTGCTAGCCATACCTAATTTTGAAGTACTAACCTAGATAAAAGGTAGTTAAATCGACATCAATCACCGCCAACTCTTGGGTTGCTCTTTTACGAACGAAAAGTGGAGTTGACTGTCACATTATAACGCTCCAATAGTTGAAAATACGAGTATATTCGGTAACTTAGATTCGAACTCCGCTCAGTGATTTTTATGCTGATCTACAAATATCATTCAGCAATTAAGTGAAAATATTTTTTTAAAATGTTATTCAACAGATAAGCCATCTATCAATGAGTAAAAAGGTTCAACTGAAAAACGGAACATATTTAAGCATTATAGCTAATACTTAATTACAAGCATCTTACGTAACTTGCCCACCAATAAATTATATTATACGATTAATCAGGTGCCCTGACTGTCAGATTTCTATTTTACCATTCGCATAACATCAAAAATATTCTTAGCTTAAATAATGTCTCCGCAGTGGACGAAGTCCAGGTATTCCGTTGTGGAGAAAGAAAACAAACAATAATCATTAACCCACTGTAACAATAATTGTGCTAAACACTCGCATTCAATACCACAGATTTTCAGCAGGGACGCATACATGTTGGTAGACAAAAGACAATTCGAAATGCCATTTTCGTGATGACGAGAAACCCACTTGAATAAAAACGTATTCTCCAAACGGCTGAAGATGACCGAAGAAGGTCGAAATGGTGTTGTGCACTTTATTTTAATTAAAGCTTTATTGCCCATACCAGCAGTCTTGAAAAATGCTATTTCATATTTAATGCAAATGCTACGACTTCAAATGCCAAAAGATTAAACAGTAAAAACTAATACGACCAATAATAGCGATAAAATTCGCACTACATCAAGGACTGAAAGTATTTTACAAGCACATAATTTAAAAGCACTAACCTTCAGTTACTCGTTTGTTGTTAAAGCACAAAGCTACAATGAATAATTTGTGCTGTATCTACCATACTTTAAAAGAAACCCGATTTTAGTGTAAAACTGAGCCACTAGAAGCTAATCAGTAATGTGCTATATCAAGATACACGTTAGAATCAATGTTTCTATCATCTTTGTCTTGCATAAAACTGAACTTACGGTGACACTGACATCTTTTAATAACCGCTAGAATATAGAAACCCACGACTGTCTTTAACCGTTTCCAACAGTGCATATTCATGAGAACCATTATGCTAAATTAACAGTTACTAATCGGATAATAAAATTCTGGTGTGTATGGACTACGTAAACGTTTTGTAAACAAGGAACGTGTTACACTGCAATGCAAAAACAAAGTTCAATTGAAGGAGGTTATTGTATGATAATGAGATTATTGATTGTACACACATATACAAAAAAAGCTAAGTGACGGCGTCATTGCTTGCATTTCCATGGTAACGGTTTCCTTAAAGCCACCATTTTCTTTTACCACATAGGTTCACATTCTCCTCATTGCACAAAATGAAAGTTGACGCACTGGTTGAGATGTTTCATTAATCTGTACTATTCAGAATTAAAGAGCGCGTCCCCTTTCAATCCCGCACATTTCTGTCTTGTTTTCTTTGTTTGTTTCTGTTAATTTATTATTTGCTGGAGTAATAAAACAAGACACAAACATTTAATTTCATTTCTTTTAGATGTAACCAATTTTCTTGCGTATAAAAATAGCTACATTCTGTATTTCATAAAATCGTTAAAACAGATTATTTTCATAAATTACCTATACATCTTCCTTTAGAGCCAACTATGAAATAAATAAATAATTTCTATAATATTTTACTTAATTAATCCATTCGTAAAAAGTAGTTAAAGGGTTTCAAAAAATAACATTTCCTCGTCTTTGTTTCACTTCATTTTTTAAATAAAATTGCTATGTTAAAACTAATAACAACGGTGAAGAAAGGAAAAGCAGATCCTTGGCCTGTGAAACATAACAGATGTGAATGTTTGAAAGCTTTAAAACTTTTAAATTGTGTATTTTTCTGAATTATATTTCCACAGTTTTGGGTAGATTTACAAGACAAAATAATGCTACGTAAATTCGTTTGTTGTTTTTAATTACTTTGTGGACACAGAAACAGTTAGAATATTTCTATAAGTCACGATTCGTCATCACCTTTGCGAAACGTGAATTTACAAAGCTAGGCCTATCATGCCTTATTCGTAGACAAGTTGGAATTCTGAAACAGTTAAAGCATTAGTTAATTAAATGGAAACTGTCTGAACCTTACAAGCTTATTTATATAAAAATCATCTTACCCGAGATTTTTTTTTTATATGGAACATCTAGACTTGTAGTTCGTCTAATAACAGTTATTAAACGTTATTAATGAATGTAACGTTGTATATAAAAAAAATTCTTTAATCAAAATTTTAACTCATAATTACACGAAAAAATCAAAGCGTGTTTAACTTTCCACCCACTATATTAGGGTGGAGCAACCTATTACTAGTATCACCTTTGTTTTTCAAAATTTTCTTGAAGTATTTCATCGTTGGAAGTTTTTTTTTACACTTCAATCTTTGGTATGATTCTTCTTAGGTTGACATTGCAGAGAAACTGCTTCTAGCTCATTATGACAGGCCATATCTATCACCAACTTTTATATTTGTTTAATGATACTTTGCTTGAAAAACATACACTTTAAAGAAACCAGATATCCAGTGAATGGTTCTAGAACTGGTATTTTCACAGATATTCACGATAGATACACTATAATGGATGTCTGGTCTTTAAAAATAAACACTACGAAACACTTATTCTATTTGTTCCTGCATCTGAAAACTGAAGTTCAGTCATACATAATAACAGTCCTTGGTTACATTATTGGAGTCTTGACCTATAAAAAATTATATCATACTATCCAACTTTCAGCTATTTGCAAACAAACTCCTGGAAAGTTACATAGTACATGTCAGATGAGTGGCGTATTTATTCTTTATGAATGAATTCATCTTCAAGGCAATCACGGAGGAAGTCCAATGGCAGGTAGTTTCTCGATCGAACATCTAAAACGTCGGAATTTAACTATGGTGTGCTCATAAGTTGTGATTAATTAGTTTAACCTTTTACAAACAAATGAACAGTATGGATACAATAGTATGGATCAGTCATGTTACCTCATGAAAGATGGCGCATTACTGATCTGTTCATTTGTTTGTTTCATTTTCAACATTTGAACAAAAATAACTAATTTAAAGTTCCGTCTGTGTCAGCCAACTTCTGTGTCATTGGTTAGTTTTCCGTTTAGGCTTCTTGTAATAAAATAAAACTGTAAATTACTACCAGCTGCTAATAACTATTGTTATAGTGGGATACTCATATAAACAACTCTTTCAAATAATTCTGAAAAACTATATTCATGTCTGGACTTTTGCTTCTTGAATCCATTTCTGCCACAATACTGATGACAATTTATTGTACTATTTTTATAAAGATCGGTGGTATTCAACCTAATAGAATATATAATTTCTCTTCCTTTGTTTTCCTTACACTCATATCTGCAATTCTCGAAAATCTATCTGCTAGCTGACCCTCATTTTGTAGTGTAAGAGCAGAGAGAAGACAGCTAGTCATCACCACCCATTGCTAACTCTTGGGCTACTCTTTTACCAACAAATAATGGGATTAGCTGCACATTATAACACCCACACCGCTAAAAAAACGAGTATTTTAGGTGTGAAGGGGATTCGAGCCCGTGACCTTCAGATTATGAGTCGAGTGCCTGATCTGATAGTAGCTTTGCAGAGAAGTGTAAATCGGAAACAATTCTGAAGAAAGCTTCAAAATGTACATGCGAATAACAGTTCAATACTTCTAATAAACAATAATTAGTACAAACTGTGTCCAGTGATACAGATCCTAAGCCAGGGGTTCCCAATCGGTGGGTCGCGACCCCCTAGGGGAGTCGCGTAGCCTTGTTAGAAGTAGCTTGGAATAACATTAATTTTATTTTATCAATTACATTTTCAAGTTGCGAGTGCCAAAAGGTTGGGAACCCCTGTCCTAAGCAATGATTACCAAACAACGTGGGCTGAAAATCTTTCTTTATAGTAAATGACCTCAGAATATTATTTTTGAAATTATTATCAAAGGTTTTAAAAACATTAAGCTTCACATTCTTAAAACTTTTCACATGGTTGTAATGAAATGACTTTCGCATAAAGCTACACCAGGTCTATCTGCACTAATGGTTCCTAGTTTAGCAGTGTAAGACTAGAGGGAAGATAATTAATCATCACTACCAAACTCTTAGGATCAGCTTGGCCAGGCAGGTTAAGACATTCCACTCGTAAACTAAGGGTTGCAGGTTCAAATCCCTGTCACACCAAACATGCTCTCCCTCTCAGCTGTGGAAGCATTTAAAGTGATAGTGAATCCCACTATTCATTGGCAAAAGTGTAGCCCAAGAGTTGATGGTAGGTGGTAATGACTAGCTGTCTTCCCTCTAGTCTTACACTACTAAATTATGGATGGCTATTGCAGATAGCCCTCAAGTGACTTTGCACGAAATTAAAAAAAAACAAAAATAAATAAACCAAACTCTTTGGCTACTTTTATACAAACGAAGAATGGGACTGACCATCACATTATAACGCCCTCACAAATGAAAGAGCGAACACGTTTGATGAGAAGGAGATACAGACCCATAATCAGCATATTGAGAGTTGAGCGCTTTTATCACCTGGCCAAGCCATGCATGCCCTATCATATGAAACGGACTTATTCTTCTGTCTTGTTTATGGATAAGAGATCGTAAAATGGTTTCCTACCACTACCTGTTATTTTTGCATATAATCAATAAAATCTCAAAACAGATTTAACACATCAAAACCTATGCACATAAATGCATGTATTCTATGGTGATGGGTGAAAATTATAATAATATAACAGAAATAACACCAATGAAATGTTATGTAAATGTACAGAAAATAATACACGTAGTTACAAGAAAAGCACTTCTGTACAGCTACCCATCTTTCATAACATAAAACAGGCAATGAGACCTGAATATTATGAATAGTTTGCCTACACTCTCAGCAGCAAGCACAGTGTGCAAAAACCCATAACTGATTAATAAAGTCAAAAGCATTTTAGTTTTCGTTATTTCATTTGAAGTGAAGATGAAATAATAACTTACTTAATCCATAACAAATAATGCCCTCGGCATATTCTAAACATTGGATGTAATTAAGGTTAAGTGTCCCGAACAACAAACATTAGAAATCGATACCCATAATAGAAATGCAGTTTCAAACATCCTCAAAGGTGGTGACAGAATATCACAACATGTGTTTTCTAATAGCAAAGCCACATTGGGCTATCTGCTGAGCCCACCGAGGGGAATCGAGTCCCTGATTTTAGCGTTTTAAATCCGAAGACTTATCGCTGTACCAGTGGGAGACCACAAAGTTAACCATTTCTTGTTCGTAATGGACTGGAATAATTCGCAAAATGTATTAACTGAAAGATATTATTTTAATTTAGCATAAGAATACTTGGTACATTCTATGAAATAAATCATTCCTACTTCGTGATTTGAGCCACAGAAGTGGGTGAGGTACATAGGTAGAGTTTGCAAATGCACTCAAAAATGAATGGTTAAATGTTGTTTATCATGAAGCTACACAATAGACTATTTTTGCTTTGTCCATTTTGAGTATCGAAATACATTTTTTAGCACTACAAACTCCTCAGGTTTACCACTTAGCCAGATGAGAATTCACTCCCAATGCAAAAACCAGTAGCGACCAGAAGTTCACTATTATACTAGAAGTACTTGTGTAGTATCCCAGGAAGTGTCTGCATCAAGAGTAAATAATACATGAATAAACTGGAAGTAAGAAACACTTTTATTTCTTGTTTTGGAAGTTCATATATCATGCTGTGTTGTATCCTACAAGGTTCATATGTCACACTACGTTGTTGCTTATAAAGTTTATAATTCTTTTCATGATTCACAGTAAGAATATGTTTTACTGATGCCACAACAGTACAAATTGTACAAATACAGTATAGTTAAGTGTCCTTTATGTGATGTCATTTTAATATTTACTAGCTAACTGACAAACATCACACAACTGTATAACAGTGCGAGGGAATAAACAAGGCAATCTCTGAGCCCAATATAACATGCTTCCATATACAACTACACTGTTGAAAATACTTATAAAAACTGCCACTGATGTATGGCAAAATATTAATTGAATAATATTCACTAAATTTCATTATAATGTACATTGGATATTTTTTGTATAACATTTGCTGAAATAAAAATGTGACAAAACAACAAAGTGTACAACGTTAACAATTTCAAACAACTATTATACACTACCATTAATCCTACAGGTCCAATCTCATGGGTTAAAAATATTATATCAGAGAAATTAAACTACCATGAAAACACTTACAAGTTAAGATAATTTTTTGGTGTATGTTAAACTCGATTTAATAAAAGTGGTACCTTGCACACTCACACAATACCTTAAACAAGTACAGCAGTCAAAACAGCCCCGGAGTACAATGTGTACAGATGTGTTAATGCATACCAAACTACATGACCCTGCACAGGAGTAAACAACCTATCTGAAATTGACAAACATAAATAATCATGATAAAACATTCTCTCACACACAGTACAAGCAGAAAACTTTCTTTGTGTTTGTATTTAAAACTAAGAAAACATATAAAAGTCTCACCAACCAAAAATGGACATTTCCATACTGAATTATTAAGGAGCAGTCTAATACATGACTAGATAAAAAAAAAAGTATTTCTTATGTACAATTAAATGTATTTCTTTGACAAGTGTATTACACAACAGTTTGTCCTTAAGAGTTACAGAACTTCAATCAATCAGTATTGTATTTTAATCCACTTAAGTTTTCCTCAGTCAGAAACCTTTAATTTTTGCACAAAATGTTTTGTAAAGTTTATTATAGATTTATTTTTACAGCATTAGGATGAATATTTTAATAGTTAAATTAATCTGATTTAAACAGACAACTACAGTTAATTGTAAGGATACTGATTTATGATCTTATGTTTAAGTGCTGTATATCGAACTACAAGATTTTTCAAAACTTTGTTATGTGCACATCATTTACATATTTGTATTGTGTTTCAACTAATATTATTTAATTTAATAGTGTAGACTCAATATTACATAGCCTTGACAAAATCAACAGTGGTTGAAAACTATAAATTGGATGTTATGTGCACCTTTAGTATAGAACCAGAGTAAATAATGCAAGAAATAACAGGAAATGTAACTACAGACAAAATAATGTATGAATGCATCAGTCTGTATTGTTCTTAAATGCTGCCACTGCTTGTTATATTATTTTCAGAGCTGCACCTCTAGATGGTAAACTTAAAACTGGTTTTGTAAAGATAATAACTGGTTAACACATGAAGTGCTTATAGGTATCCTGGAAGATAAGTTTGTCTTCTTCAGACAATGAATAATATTAATAATAAAAAGTGTTAAAACACAAACAATAAATCTAATACAAATACAACCATTTTTGGTAAATGTCTCGATTCCTATTTTAAGTCTCTAGCATTATTCAAACTTGTAGAAAGACATTTATTAGTTTACTAATTATGCAGTAACTAACTTGTACAGAAATAAATGTTTTTTATATTTATCCAAAATTTGCATCTATTTTTATGTAGTGTAGTAAATAATGATGCAAAGAATTGCAAAATCCTTTCACCAACATTATTTTTTATGCTATTAATCAGTAATAAGTAATTGTTTCAACACATCTTGGTTACAAATAATAAAAAGTACCCCAAGATATTTTATAACATGTAGACGACATAAAAGAGAATTTTTCACAATATCTGAAATGATATAAAACATTTATAAATTCCAAGTTTCATTATATATTTAAACAACATTCTTTTGATATACTTCTTGTCTAAGTAAAACCTGCTGGTTCAAAAATGAAAGCTTTAAGTGTTCAGTATTATAATTTCTTATTTAGACTGGAGTAAACACTATGATTTTCTGGTCAGGTTTCATCAACTCATGTTGGGAAGTTTATTAAAATACCTCAAATTTTCTTATTTTCACAAGTTTAACAACTATTTTTCTTGTTAAAGAAAAGATAACACAGTTTAAACAATATTTCTTACTTATGTAAAAGTATTTAAAAAGGATTTTGGAATAATTTGAAATTTATTTTTAATAGTTACTTAATTTCAAGAGAAAATTTTCTATGTAATTTTAAATGTACAAGTTTTTACCATATTTATTTAAAAAAACTGATATAAATACTGCAGGATGCAATTACTGTGTGTCTTAATCCTTTCATTAAAGAAAAACAAGTCAGTCCACAATGAAATAAAGAAAAAACATTCCTGATCTATACTTATTTTTCCAATGTCAACAAATCACTATTGGGCAAAATATGACCCAAGCTCCTACAAAAGCAGTACATAATTCACATGTAAACAATACCACATGTTTAAGTAATAAACAATTTTAACAGTGTGAATGTGAAACCTAATGTATTTATGAACTAACAAGTCAAATATCCACCACAAATACAGTGAATCTGATGTCTTACAAGCCTTAACTATGGATTTACCTCATATTCAGACATACAGTTTTATCTGACAATTATATAAAACCAAAAGAAATTCATAGTCTTGACATAAGATCTAGTAATACGACTGTACATGAGAATTACAGTGTTAAATATTCTTAACATAATTCTACGTGTGTTTCACAGATTTACTTATAAAAGCACAGACTGACTTTAAAACTAAATACTGCAAAAACAAAAATTTCTGTTCTACCTGAGAAGAAGCGGTTGTGAAAGTTCCAGTGTAACTTGAAATTCGCCTCCACTGCAGTCCTCATCGAAGTCTTCAAGGTGCTCAGCGGACTGGACGTCGGCACGCAGTCGGTGTTTCTTGCGGAAGGCGGGGCGATGGCGGTACTGTCCCGGAGGTTTAGCTACAGAGTTTCTGCCGCTGATCACGGAATTGTAAAAAAACATTACATCAAACACCGAAATGTAAATGTCGTTTATTTAACTGCCTGTTTTTGAATC
Organism: Carcinoscorpius rotundicauda; assembly: GCA_011833715.1. Taxonomy (NCBI): domain Eukaryota; kingdom Metazoa; phylum Arthropoda; class Merostomata; order Xiphosura; family Limulidae; genus Carcinoscorpius; species Carcinoscorpius rotundicauda. The sequence goes on along the minus strand of CM022392.1, from coordinate 89,844,104 downwards.
TTAATTATATTAATACGGTCGTAAATCTTTTTAAATGTGGGGAAATTCTTTCATACACGGACACTAGTCAATACAGAAGAAATTGTTCAGTTGCAATGGTGTTATGAAATAAGTTACACAAAACTATTATTTTCGAATATCAACTTTCAATTAACTTCCAGTTTAACATTTTTGATGGAATAAAAAATATGTCTAAAAACATGCACACAAATTCCGAAAATGTACAAAATAAGTTGATCTCGCATAGCAATAAATAACTTGATATGTCGAAGAAATAATAAAAAAAAACAACATAAAATGTAACATTCGAGATACGGGGTGACATTAATCATTCACGCCGTTTCCGTCTCTTAACTTGGGCAATGTCGTTCAATGTGGGAGGAATGTTATCGGTCTTAAACAAACGCACTCTACTTCGCCTGTCATAGAGTAACCTTACTAACATACCGATAAAATTTGCCGAAACTAGAACCAAAACTAACCTACGCTTCGCAGCAACGAATAACGTTTAACATGAAATTCTGGAAAACGATAAACTTGAGATTTTATGAGCCTGCATTATCATAGTAAACTAATATTTATCTTATCTTAACTAATACACACCAAAATGAAGATATATATCAAGATGCAAAACCCTAATTACGGTTAAAAAAGTTTATTCACCTTTTATTTTAGTTACAACACTTTAACCGCTGTCTACGGTATGTGTCTTTTCGTCTATACATATTACACCTACTCTATGTGTCAGTGACGTAACAAATTTTGTAAAAAATCTGCAAACTATATTAATAAATAAGTTTGTTTGTTTTGGAATTTCGCACAAAGCTACTCGAGGGCTATCTGTGCTAGCCGTCCCTAATTTAGCAGTGTAAGACTATAACCCACCCACCACCAACTCTTTAGCTACTCTATTGCCAACAAATAATAGAACTGAACGTCACATTATAACTCCCCACGATTGAAAGGGCGAGCCTTTTTGATGTGAGAGGGATTCGAACCCGCGACCCTCGGATTACGAGTCGAGTGTCTTAACTACCTGGCCATGCCGGGCCTCACCGACAGCGAGGTACATTAGAAATGATATACTCTTATTGAGACAAATTTGTACTAAGCAAGTATTGATGTGATATAAATTACCACCAGTCTTACAGTGATGTAGTATTAAATACATTTACCTGCTAAACCTGATTGGTGGTCTAATTTAATAAATTCAACCCCCCACGTTTATTTGTTTTGTTTTCCTGATTAAACTAAATGAAAACAAATATCCAGATTTCTTTATATTTCGTTATGGTATGTAGTAACTTCTATAGTATCTCCTAAAGTAATTCCACGCAAATGTTTGGAGAAGTAACTATACCTCTATTTCCATAATCTGAATTTTTAGTTCAGCTTGTAACGGAGTTACTGTTATACATTTTAATATCTACGTGTTTCATTTAATGCACGTAACGTATATTGTTAAATCTGTATTACGCAAGTCCTGCCTGTTCTCTAAATTTGAAAAAGATTCTCGAAAGTAAGAATCGAAATGTACAATGTATATAAAATACTAGTGATTGCATTGTTGCTGCCAATTGAACTTTATAGAACCTCGCCTAATAAGCATAATAGTTAGCTATCGCAACACGCAGGGAAACAGTAATTTGTTAGTCAGCTACAGTCAGTACACTATAATCCTCGGAATCTGTAACTGTGATTAACGTTTATTAATAGGAAAATTACAGAATTTAAACAAGAATGTTTACAAACTTTCAACTTCAGACGTCAGTATTTCTACGAGGGCATTAGATATATCCCTCGATAAAAAGTGAGCTTATAAACCGCGTTAGGCCAAACAAGAATAGATAGTTCGCATTCCCATCAAATGAAGTATATCTGTGTATATACATAAAATTCATTCGCTTGTCATGGACATGAACTGGACATTAGAATTAGAGGTTAAAAATCTGAGATAAAATGAACTAAAAAGTGTATTACAGAAATATTTATCAATGATGATTCGTTGTCTGAGGAAGCAATAGAGGAACACTCTAGTGCCTTCACTAGCCAGAGTTGAGTGATAAAAAATAAGTTAGAAATCCAGTTACAACTCAAACAAATCAAGCTTGAACAAGCCCGCATCGAAGCTGAAAAAGAAATTAAGCTGAAATAAATGGGAATTAGACTGAACTCTGAAAATTAAGTTGATATTCCCAACATTTTGAGAAAGTTAACAAAACGATGGAATGACCCACCGAAAAATGGTAATTATTATTACAGTGTTTTAACTGGTAAAGCACAATAAGCTTATGATGTTCTGTTTCTAGAAGTTTGTATAGATTATGAAAAGGTTAAAGCAGTTATTCTCAAAACATACGAGTTAATAACGGTGACTTATCGCCAGTCGGGGTTATCGCAAGCAAGATAATCAAATTTTACAGAATTCGCCAATGAAAAAGAGGTTTATATAGAAACGTGTAAATCTGTGCACGTTGATAACAGTTTCGACAAACTAAGACAATTATTTCTGAGAAATACAAACACTGTACAAGTGAGAACCCCAAAACTTATTTGTATGAAAAGAAATTTGAAATATGAAATACAACAGAAAGCAGTCGCTCTTTCTGATTACTACACTTTAATAGTTAAAACCATGTTTCTATACATATAAATTCCTTCCAGCTCAGCAAAAATCTCTATCTGTCAAATTCACTAACGCTGAGGATTCTTCTAAAAAATAACTTCTCAGTCATTGTTTTTAGAGGGTATATTGCCCTTATATTCGATCTCTCCTATCGATGAGTTTGTTATTTCTCAGGGTATTAAGGGTGAATTTGTTAGTGTTTCTATTCATAACATTTATTTAACATCAGACCTAATTTCTGGACCAGTTATAGTTGGAGTAAAACGTACTCTGCCGATTAAGGGAGACAATATGGCTGGAGAAAAGTTTTTGCCGAACCCAAGATGGTTAGTGATCCAATCACTGTTTCATCTAAGGATGATGATGTTATAGTTGAGGATAATTCACGTGTTTTCTTGATATGATATAACTTCAGCTCAGGCTAAGAAATTATGCCAAAAACTGATGACAGAACTTGTTCATAGGACAATATTATAAATTTGTCTCAGACATATTTTTAGGTCTGACAGGAATCTCATGAACAACTGTCCTACTGACAATTCATTGGTGAATAACAATGATGAATGTGAGGGATCTAGTTCACCTAGTGAAGTTCCGTTTACTAAAAGCAAATTGATCGCCAAGCAAGAAAAGGATCCATAACTCTCGTTAGTATTTAAATATGTATTCATAAACAATAAACTGGAGTAAGTTCCAAATAGTTACTTTTTCAAACATTGTGTGCTTATGAGAAAATGGGGACAAATAAATGTTAAGACTGATAGATGATGTATCCCCACTGAAATTTGGGTCCTGTTTTCACAGTTACCTCCAAAACGTAGGGCACATTTTACATCCCACATTATAGCTTGTACCTTGAGATCTCTTTAATAAATGCAGCATTTCTGTTTATTATTTTCTAATTTAGTTTTGTTCTGGTTTGTTTTTAGGTCATAACAAATTAATATAATTAGTCAGAAGTTTGGATCTGCTATTTTTGATGCAGTCCTTCCTTTTAATTTTGTTTACTTTATCAGTATTAATTTTCTCTAAAATATATATGTTTACTGTTTGTTTGTTTTTCACAGACGAGTCCACCTCAGGTAAATTCACGAGTTTCCAGTATCTTGTTATTTGCAATAGGTGGGAAAGACAAATTTCTCAATTTTAGAAGTAGACAACCCTATAAATCACACTAGTGTCCAACTGCCTGCAGTTATGATATACAATCTCTCCTGATGTAAGGAAAAAGTTGACTTACCTTCAGCTAATTTTGGCTAAGGATATCAAATCATTTATATACAAATTTCAATGGCTGAAGTCTGAAGACATTTAATTAATAGTTTCATAAATACCTTTTCATATTAAAGCTACCATATATCAAAGTAAAGCAATAACAAATAAGCACTCCATGAGATACTTTTTTTCCCAAATTCAGTTTCTTAATTCCTGTCCAATACTATAGTGCACTTCTTCTACTTTGTGGAATATTTTTGGTCCTGCAACAGGATTATTTTTCTCTTCACAAGACTACGAGATGTCTCCGGATAAACTATTTAAGGTATTTTCAGTAATTAATTTTTCTACAACAAAAACACCCAAGTATACATTGCATTAACTTGTTTCAACAAACAACTGGTCATCTCATAAGTATTTAGGTGATGATAATAATAATGGCAGTTATTTCCCAAACACATCAGTTTTTCTGTGGTTTCTCATGTTACCATTCAATTCATTTTCTTCAAAACTATACAGCCCAGTTCATCTTCAAGCAATGAAAAAAAGATAAACACAAGGGTAAAGAGCTAATGCAAGTTCAGATAAAACCAGAATAATGTACATCAATGTGCAAAAGTTTGTCTCGCTTCAGCTCAGAGACAATTAAAATAAACCAAACTGAGATTTAATAGAAAGGATTTGCTTTAACAATAACAAAAAGTTTGTTGATGATTATAGGGTGCAGAATTTAATTGCAAGTCAACAAATTAACCCCTTGGACAAATGCAGTTTTTTCTTTGGGTTTTTAATCCATTATAATCACACCAACTTTGAATTAATTTACACACTAGATACGAAAAGTGAATCAAATTAACTATATATTTCTTGTGGAGACTTCATGAAATTATCTCTCATCAGAACTCACTGTGCACGTGTGTGTGTGTGTGTATGTAAGAATTTAGACATTTCAAAAAGCATGAATTCTGCAAATAAAGATGGTTTCATACATTACCAGAAGAAACATACAAAATCAAAATAAGACATTTACTAATTGATTCAAAAGAGAGTTAAATAGGTTAAGGCAATTTTGAATATGCAAATCAGCAAGTCATGTGATAATAACAGCCAATGTAATATCAAAATGGTACAAAAGAATGTATTAGGACAACATTTTGACATTTCTCAGTGTTTCTTAGGTATTGTGATGCCTCTGAAAATTGGTCACTTTCGGCATGAGTATCCACCATTCTTACCATCATAAAGTATTCATAAATTTAGATCATAGCAACGTTTTCAAATTGGTGATTTAGAATTTCCAAATTGGATGAATCCTTTTACTTAATACATTTTAAAAACAGGGATGATATGGATCCACTTGAGGTACCAGGACCATTAAGAAAGAACTCTGCAACAAGTTGTATCTCAACCATGGCAAGTAAAATGTGCCATTTTGTAACAGACAAGAATCTATAAACACAATTATCAGAGTCAAAAGTCATCCAACTGTCCATTACAACATAATTAGGAAAGATATACACCAAAAGAATTGGCACAAGTCACATGTGCATATGCTCAATTGTTGAATAACTCAAGCAGCTCAAAAATGAAGCAGATATTATTTCCATGCCTTATACAAACATCCAGTGAACTGTAAAAATGAATTCTGTACAATTGTCCTGTTGAAACAAGCTTTAGAAAACCTTTGTCCTCACTCAACAGACAGTTAAGAAAGCAAGAGGAAATTTTGGTTTGTCTTAAACATGAGAGCACTCAACAAAGAGCCTTGTGCAATGAGAATTGCTCTGAAGGGTTATTGTCAAGATGCATGACCATAAAACATAGCATGACTTAATGTGGTGATGCTCAAAAACTGTTTTAATAATACATTCATAACCTATATATTATACTCCAATTATCATTGAAGCAACTCATAAAATGTGAACTTATTATCTGAATGCTTCACTTTATCATTCTGCATATCTTTAGTTATAAAAATATTACCAAGTATACTATTTGTGTATGTTGTAAATAAGCAATGCCCCTATATACACATAAAATGAAAACAATTATTTCACGTAAAATATACATCTTTAACTCACTAATATAAAAATGTTTTGAATGAGGCTTGATATGATTATCACTATGAAATCTAGTTCAAAATACCCAAATTTAACAATTATGTTCAGGTAATGAATGTAAACTACTCACCATACTTTTCAGTTATTACTATGAGGTTACAAAATCCATAAAAAATGTATCTTGGTGTGAAAAGTTTCAAAATACGAAAGAAATAAAGCATGAAAAAAGAGAAAATTATACAACAATTTAATTGCATACAGAACCCAAAGTGTGATGGTTCATCACAAAATGAGATATTCTAAATGGACAGTAATTTTGGATAAAATTATGTACACTTTTCTGCTGGAATATTCAAGACAAGATACGCAAAAGTTAGTTAATCCTTTTTTTTTTTAAGTGACACATTACAGAAAAAGCAAGACATGCACAACATCAAACACCAACTCTTGAGTTACTACTATATGACTGAATAATGTGATATTTACTATCACCCAATGTGCAGGGCATGAACCTTCAATTTTTTTCAGCAGAAAAAGGATATGAATTTGGTAATTGTGAATAAAAACATTTAAAAGATGAGATTTCTTAGAGCACATTGATATTAAACTTGAGTGACTATCTACTTCTGTTGCATCAAACGTTGCAGGAGCACTAAAAGGCAAGCCCCCTCCTAACAACTTCTGAAAAAGTAGTGAAGTGCCTTTCTGAATGGAAAATAAATTGTTTGTTTGTTTGAAATTAAACACAAAGTTACACAATGGGCTATAGTACTCTGCCCATCATGGGTATTAAAACCTAGTTACTAGAAGTGTGAGTCTGCAGACATACCACTGTGCCACTGAGGGCAATGAAAAATAGACTTTGTATAATTACAGAGAAAGCTGATATTTCAACATAGCAATTAAAGCATCCCCAATCATTGTTGCCCCTTGAAATCATAAGATTCATCTAAGATAAACTATAAGCAACACTACAAACTTACCTCATTCTGTTTAACTTTTCACAAAGAAATTACTTCCATACAAAACATTATCTTTCAAAACAGTTACCCAATGCATTTCTTAAAGAAAATACCTTCCTTATTGCTAACTAAATTGTTTGTACAAACACTTAATATATCTAATGTACACAAACTTACCTTATACACCTGCTTACCGTATCTCAAGTGACAAAGATCTTTTACCATGAAACAGCTGAAAAAGCTAGGTAACTCTTACCAACCCCAAATTGACTTGATAGTTATTATTAAACCCAACTTTACACTAAAAAAAATTTTTCCACCACAGAGAACATCTGCCGGCTGCCCACTGTTCACATCATCAACTTACACATGTACACATCTACAAAAACTAGAAGAAAGTATACAAACACTCCCAACTCTGCTATCTATCAACACAATACACAAACAGGACATTTGATTTCTCTGTAAAATTCTTTCAACAGCCAAACATGATACTTAATTTCTTATAAAAGAAACATTATACATGAAAACCCTTCTTCCATTCCTAAATAACCCACAGTCTTCACTGTATTTAACCTTATTTCAACTATATCACTTATGCAACAGTTTTCATTTTCTTGTGTTATATTTGTATATTTGATTTGTTTATTTCTCACATACATATTTCTATTGTAATTACAAATATTGTTTGTTTTCCTTGTAACCCTAGATTACTGTAACTTTCATTGTATATTTATTCAGATACAGAAATGATCGTAAAAACGAGAAAAGTCAAATTCTAAAGTAAAATAGCTTTGGTATTTTCACTCTATATACAACTTATGATATACACACCTGTCTGAACATTCTTCGGACCAACATACTCCATCACTAACATCTGGAAGTTTCAAGAGGCCTTCTTCCTGAATATTCTCTTCATGACATTCATGGTCAAGCTCTTCATCAACTACAATACTTGGTATGCACAAGATATTGCCACTTGTACTTGTTGCCATAGTGACAAACACAGCAAATCATAGATGAAGCTCCATGTCAAACATTTAGCAAGAACCTGGAAAGTAAATTCATGTTCTATTTCAAAATAATAATAATAAGTAAAAAGGTTGTTGAAATTCAAGAAAATACAAACATTGAAACTAGTAATGTAAAAATCTGACTTATTGCAATAGTAACTAAACTTCAAAATCTAAATCATAGGCTGAAACATTTGTCTTCAACAGAAAAAGAAACTGGTGATTTTTCAGCAGGTGGGGTGTGGCTAACCTACATCTTCTTGACCCTGGTAGGATAGATAACATTGTAATTTTTATATTTTATTCAGCTGTGGGTATATTCATATTGACTGAATCCTGGTTATAAGATGGCATTTTTTTTTATGAGTGAAACTTCAGTGATGTGAAAAAATTAGGGCACTCTATGAAAGCCTGTATATTTTTGTAACATTTTTGGATATATAGATATTTAATCTCAATTTTAACAATATAGAGAGGTTATAGTGATATAACTAAACAATTAAAATTGAAGAAAAGACTTTTCAAGATCTTCTGTAAATGTCATGATACAAAAATGCATATTCAAACTGAGGAAAAAGTTAGGACACTCTATCCTCTAATAGCTAGTGTTACCCTCTTTGGCTGAAATACCATATTTTCTGCCTAATAAGCCGAATTTCTGGCCCTAAATTTTGGACCTGATTTTTGGGGGTCGGCTTATTGGCCGATCACCAGCTTTGGACCAAAAAGCTGTTGGTTGCCTTAAAGTCTCTTGAATTTTCTTTATTTCAACCAGCCCACTTTAGTGCAAAAATATGGATCTGGGCACACATGACAGTCAGGCCACTCTGCCGGTTTTCATTCACCCATGTCGCTACTTCTTCTTCCAGTTTTGGCCACTTTGGTTGATTTTTCTGGTTACATTTACTTGTTTTCGACATTTCTTTTAGCACAAATTCTGCTTTCTTCCAGTCATGGACCTATTTTTCATTCACACAGTAATGGCAAGCGGCATTCATATTTGAGGTTTATAAGGCTAGCTCTACAACTTTCAGTTTAAAAGCAGTATCATAACGCATTCTTTTTTTGCAGGTTTAGACATCTTTGGTTTTTGATGGTACAATGATAAACTCCCACTACATCCCCCTGGTATTTATAACCTGGGTTAGTGATTTTAATTACTGAGTAAAAATTCTGGAATTTCATTGGTTACCTAATTACAGTGAGTGGAGCCAATAACGAGTGACATATTGATTCCATCTCTGTCTCAATGCGACACGTTCTGCTTTACTACAGAACGCCAATGATCACACACAACATGCATGCTGACGCTGAAATGAGACTAAGAAATCATTTTGAAGAAACTTGTCACTTCTTAAAAATGGCCTTGGCTTATTGGCAGTAATAAGCAAAAACCCTCATTTTTAGAGCTGAAAATTGGCCTTGGCTTATTCGGCGATTCGGCTTATTAACTGGAAAATACGGTAACTGCAGTGAGATGCTTCTTACAGACATCTACCAGTCTCTGACATCGGTCTGAAGAAAGTTTGCCCCACTTCTCAATGCAAAATTTTGTCAGCTGTGAGATGTTTGAGGGGTTTCTTACATGTACAGCACGTTTCAAGTCACCCCACAGCATCTCAATGGGATTAAGATCTGGGCTTTGACTCGGCCATTCCAGGATTCTCCATTTCTTAGTTTTCAGCCAGTCCTTGGTGGATTTACTGGTATGTTTTGAGTCATTATCGTGTTGCAGGGTCCAGTTCCACTTCAGGTTTAATTTTCTTACAGATGGTCTCACATGATCCTCAAGCACCCTCTGATACACAGTAGAATTAATGGTGGATTCTATGATTGTGAGCTGTCTAGGTCCTGCTGCAGCAAAGCAGCCCCACCTCACCTCCATGCTTTACAGTTGGTATGAGGTTCTTTTCCCGGAATGCTGCATTTGGTTTACGCCAAACATGTCCTCTGTTCTGATGTCCAAATATTTCAATTTTGGACTCATCTGTCCAAAGAACATTATTCCAGAAATCCTGGTCTTTGTCTACATTCTCTCTGACAAACTTCAGTCTGGCCTTGATGTTTCTCTTAGAGAACAAAGGTTTCCTCCTTGCACACCTCTCATGCAAGTATCACTTGTGCAGTCTCTTTCTGATTGTAAAGGCATGCACTTTCACATCAACAGTAGCCAGAGCCTGCTGTAGATCCTGTTATTACATTTTAGGGGTTTTGGAGACTTCTTTTAGCATCTTGCTATCTGCTCTTGGAGTGAACATGCTTGGACAACCAGACCTGGGCATGTTGGCAGTTGTTTTGAAAGCTCTCCACTTGTTGACTATTTTCCAGACAGTGGAATGGCTGATTTCAAACTCTTTTAAGATTTCTTTAAATCCCTGACCTGACTCATGAGCAACAACAATTTTCTTACTGAAGGCCTCAGACAGCTCTTTTGCTCTCACAATGGTGCTCAATCTCACTTCAACAGTCAGGAGCACACCAAACTAAATGTCTGAGGTTTAAATAGGGCAAGCCTCATCCAAAATGCTGAGTAATAATCTTCTAATCACGTGCACCTGGTGTGATACACCTTTGTGTGAGTTGAGCCATTTTATGTGGGTATAAATGTGGTGTCCTAACTATATCCTCAGTTAGAATATGCATTTTTGTCAAATTACATTTTACAGAAGATCTCGAAAAGTCTTTTCTTTAGTTGTAAATGTTTAGTTATATTACTTTAATCTCTCAGTATTGTTACAATTGAGACTACATATCCATTTATCCAAAATTGTTCAATTTTTTAACACAGGTTTTCATTGGGTGTCCTAATTTTTTCACATGACTGTACACTAATTGACTTAAAAGTGGTAAAAAAAACTCATGGTGATAGAATAAATACCAATATGGCTAGGGTTGATTGTTTTTAAATTTTGCACAAAGCTACACCAGGGATATCTGTGCACACTAACATGAGAACATTTATAGACTAGTTTTATCTGACTATCAGTATTTAAATCAATAAAATTTACAAGGGATGAATAAAATAAACTTACAGATGATGGTAAGGTCAGTGTGAATACTGCTTTACTCTGATGTAAGTAATGAGTGAAATAACAATAAACCTACTTGAATGCAGAGCCACACTGAAAACACAGAAACCCTCATCCTGCTATGGTTAGAAATAAGTTGTGATGTTTGGAATAACAAAATGTGTGAAAAATTAACAATTGAAATTGAACCGACTATTTACTTTCTGATCTACTATGTGAAGTAATGCAACATTTCTGCTTTCTGAGTTACCAAGTGAAGTAATGCAACACTTATATCGAGACAACCTGCCACATGACAACCTGTATGTTATTAACAAGAGTGATAGTTTAGCTACTTTCCATCTACCATATTTTGGGCTGTGGTAACCCAAACTAACATGTATTTTCAGTGGATATGCTCCAATGGACTCTTACTTCATATACCAAATTTCAAGACAATTCATTCAAAAATAACTGAGATAGGATATCTTCAATTTTGATTGAGTTTCATTCTTTTTTCTTCACAACAACAGTACTGAAACTTTATTTGATAGAAAAACATACTTAACTTTTATGGATCTTATTCAAGTTTGGTAAACTGATATATCTTTTCAATCTACAGTTAGGAGTCTAATTTTGTATAAATATAGACTACACATTAAACAAAAACTGCTCAAATTTGATCAAAATTTTTGTGCATGCCTACACAAGAAATCATGTGAGCTATCAGTGTGAAACTTTTACTACAGTTTCAACTGAGAGTAAAAGCAGACCATTTTTAGTTTTTATCATTTGGATTAAGACATTTGACTTAGAGCAGCAAAAATATTAAGTGAAAAAATGGGCAGATACACAAGTGTTGGTTAGACAATCAAACTAAAGTTTCTAGCTGAAGTTTTCAAACAAACTATATGGATAGACAGTTATTGTTCATTATTCACTGCCAACTTTTCAGAACAGATTTACAATATTTTATGAAATTATCCTAATTAATAGTAATTTAGAGTCATGTAATATTAGTTTAAGCAACTAGCATAAATAATTATGCTTGATACAGCTGTACTAATCACATAAGGGTGATGATAAGAAACTATTAACATAAATTAAATTCTATTTAAACAATCTGTTGGTTCTGTAAAGTAAAGGTTTGTTCCAAGTAATAGGGTTTCATTCCTAAAGCTAATGTGGGTTACTATCAAGCATCACTTTCCTATTTGGTGTGGTTTGTTGAAGTGTATTAACAAAAAAGTATGATATCTAATCTAAAAAACTTAAGCATGAAAAATGGTGCAACCAGAAAAGAATTCAATATGTGACTTAAAAGAACGAAATCAAAATTGGCAGCTATGTTTATAACATTATTAGAACTTTACAGCAAATATTCATTCAACAGTTACCCAGGCCACATTTTTTTTTATTCTAATCACATCATAATGAATGGTAAAAGTAGTGTGAATGGACATGATGTGTTGTCTGTCTGGCTTGGAGAACAATAGCCAAAAGGTAGCCACAAACTTTTTTGATTAGTTATTTATCCATTCAACTTTACACCCTAAATGTTTTTTGATGATAACACCTGCATGATAAAGGCAGACTTCAGAGTGAATGTAAAATACAAAAATATTAAACACCATGTCCAAAGTGTTTATTTTCTGACTGTACTATTCAGTAACATCCATCAAAGAAAAGTCTCTCTTAGAAACAGTAAGGTTCTGTAGTATTTTTCACATTACAAGTCTTCTCCAAACATTACCAACCTATATCTGTGCTGGACATAAGAATTCAAAGACCATTATTTAATAAAAGCCTTCTGCACAAGAGTGGAGAAAATGGTCATACCTTTTGAGCCTCTCACTAAATGGATAACTATCTCTGAATCAGACACCATGAGATATGAATCTTGTGCATATTTTTAATGCTGTTAATTGTAACTTAACTCTTTTTAAAATAATAAATCTCTTTAAAATATCAAGGAGCATTCAATTAAATAAGTCACAAGCCTGCAAATATTCTGGCTAGTACAAACATAAGTAGTATCAAAGTACAAGTGTTATCAAAACTGGATGCTGATGAAACATTCCACTTTTGAACAAGTTATAACTGATTGTGAAAAAGAGGAAGGTACTGACTAACTTGGCTTGCAACAGAAGCAATGAATGTATGCGGATAAAATCAAATGTGTGGATGTCTGGAAGATGAAAGTTACGATTCACAGCCATAGAAACAGTATGCCATGTTATGATGGTTGTCTCCACCAGTACCTTCATTGCCTTCTGAAGTATCCAAGTGATTCTTCAGTATATGGATGTACACTTTCAAAAGTATAACAGACAAAGAAGTCTACTTTGCTAATGCATATAATGTACAATCTTATGACTTTGCCTAGGAAAACTCAGCTTGAAGACCAAGCTAAAAAAAAAAAAGCATGTGTACAACTTTAAATAGTCAGCTTCAAAGTAAATTTCAGTGTTGTGATAAAAGTTCCTGATTCTCAAACACAGAATATAGTAGAGACCTTGAAAAACCTGAAAGCAAGAATGAAGAGATGACAAAAATTACAAAGCAGACGAACAGAAGCTGCACCATGAACTACTAGCAGTGAAATCTGTGTTCTCATAAACAGCAAATTCAGTAACATCAAAAAAACATTTTTTTCTGTTTACTCTTAAATTAATGATTTTTCAATAAACACATAACCCATCTATGATAATCTGTTCAAAATACATTTCAAAATATTAAACAAAATGTTTTCTTGTAAGAAATAAGGATACTATTAGTGTTGTTACTTCTTATAATGTTATAATTTTTTAAAATTTACATCATTACCTAAGATTTCTTCTGCCACAAAGGGAAAAACATAGTGCACTTGGAGCCCTGAGACATAAAATTTATTATTATAAATTATAAAAACCTATTGAATATGTGTTTGTAGAAACAATAAATACCATTTTAAGGAAAAAACGTTTATTTTAGTTATTTCAGTGTATACCATTTAGATACTTTGGTTTTATTACTGTACATAGAGATAAATTTTACGTTGTAAAAATATGCTGAATGTTAAAAGTGGATCATTAGAATTAACTTGCTGATGGTTTTAGTTATTAATAATAGTAATAATAAATAAAGAATCAGAAAAATAATTTGAATTAAAAATCAAAATTACTTTGCTTATTATTTAGTGAGCAGTGAATCTGGAACTGAGTTTCTTTGGATACACTACCTTTACAAACAGGTAATAATACATTAACAATTAGTTACAAATAGCAACAGATATGATGTACAATGTACCCAATTTCTTAATATTAATAAAACTAATAGTATCTATATAAATGTTTTTCTACAGTTAGTTAGTGCTACTGCTAGATTAAATTTTGAACTACAGTATAGCGAAAAATTAAATTTACAGTGAAACAATCGTAAAAAAGATTAGTAAAAATAAACATCATTATATCTTATACTATATATTTGTTTCAGGAATAAATGGAGAGGAATGTATAGACGTGGTTTTTATTTCAGAATAAGAGGAGTTTACCTACAAATTATAAAAGGGTTTGAAAGATCCAGTACCAGGGATGTATTAACGCATAGGCACACGAGGCACGTGCCTGGGGCTGCAGATTTTAGGGGGCGGCAAATTTTGACCAAAAAAAGAAAAAGAAAAAGAATGGACACCATTTTAAAATGTAGTCCCTGGTTATTAATTCCCCCTGCCATTTATGCCCCCCAATAACCTCTTGAATCTGGACCCCCCCACACACACACACTATTCCACCACACCGTCTTATCGATCGCTTCAAGTTTAAAAGATTTCTAACCTTCCCTCCCTGAGTCCCACCTAATACGCCTCGCCCCCCCACATCATCAACCCATCCGCCCTCACCTCAGTTATTTATTTGTGTTTTTCAAAACCCCCAACATGTTTTTTACTCATGTTGACACATCAAACAATGAATTACCTGCTACTCAGTGTGCTACGCCTACACAAAAGATATTTTATCATGGCCTTATAACGTATTTTGTTTTGTGAAATTGCGTATATGAAAATTCGGATTTTCGGTTCCTTCAGGCTATTATCTGGAAAAATATATATTTTGAAATATTCTTCCTCATCATTCACAGTTTAGCTTAATTGATTATTTTTAATTGATTGATTGAATATGCGCTTGTCTAGATTCCAATGTAGTCCTTACAGAATAGTTCCTTCAAATTCCCTAGCAATTATAGGCATTTGTTAGAATAAAGAAGGGGTAATGGCAGACTCAAGAATACCAGAACAGAAAGGCGCACAGTCACTGGAGCAGGTGAGCGTCTGCGGAATCGGCTGCGGGTGTCACGCATAATCGTTTCTGCAGGCCGCCGACCGCGCTCTATCAATGAAGCTGACTCCCAGGGGACGTGGTTGTACCGCACGGGGTCTGGATAGTTTTGGGCGATACAGGTATTTGTTACTGGTAGTATAGAATTTGAAATAGTAAAGTGTGTTATAATTTATAATTTGATTGTCAATAGCCCAGCACCCGTTAACATGGATACATCGGCAGTGATATAAATCAGTAGTGCAGAAGCTCCCCTTTTTCGTGTATATTTTGTTATGAACTTATGGTTGCAAGTCGATAATTGTTTTACCAAGTACCATAAAACTCGTTATCTGCCAGACGAATATATGGTTCACCAACATATTTACAATATAATCGACAATATAGATAATAACGTGGTAAGCGATATTGGTGTCAAAATGTAGAGTTCGTTATGCTTTTACTTATTCCTCGGTCACCCAATATCTTACTGTAAGTTATATCGTGTTGTCATTGTCCAAACCTCCACAAGAAGCACAATTCTTGTGAGGGCGAGGGTCACTGGGGGTCAAACGGCTCACGGATCTCTGTGAGGTTCGCGCGGCTGCCATAAATAGCTCGATCCCACGAAAATGACTCAGATCCTGATGATCTGAGATGTGAAAGTAACAAATTCACTGTCAATACTCAATATACGATCAGTGGATTCTAGTGATATCGTCATGAGTAACATACGCCGAAAATTGAGTGTAGCAGCTTATAGGAAGATAGCAAAGTTAAAAAATGAAAACACACGTGATGTTTTGGATAAGACACCAACGATGGAGGCCTTTTTTGCTAAACAAAGGCAAGAACAGCCTACCAGCGATGATTTTCAAACCAACAGCAATGGAGGGAATACACGTGACGGGCCTAGCAGTAGCAGTTTTGAACAATCTGAACGACCCGAACATGTCGAACTGCAGCTTGAACAAGTGACGTCATCAGCAGCAGGCCTAGTAAGATCTGCCGGTTGCGTGCCTGAAACGTCAATGGTTCCAGCAAGTTTTTCAGACAAAGTAAGTTCAGATCCAGCAGAGTGGATAATAGATTATTACACAAAAGATTATATTGCCACACATGCCATCCTTCAAAACGATGACTCGTATTTCAAGAACTCTGTGAAAAAAGACGGGGAGAAAATCAGATCTGTAACCAAAGGCATGTTTGAAAGAAAACTGCAAAATGGCGAAAAAAGAAAGCGGACATATTTGGTTTATTCAGAGAGCAAAGGTAGACTGTTTTGTGCTCCTTGTCGTTTATTTGATTTTGGAAAAAAATCCAAACTGGCTGACGAAGGCTTTGATGACTGGAAAAATGCTACTGTCCGGCTGAATGAGCATGAAAACTCTCCTGAGCATCGGTCTTCAGTTTTATCTCTAGTAGCAAGGGGCAACATGTTGGGACGTGTAGATCTCCAGATGGCCATACAGCTGCACGACGAAATCAAATACTGGAGAAATGTACTCACTCGTGTGGTAGCTGTAGCGAAACGATTGGTTCACGTGGGCTTCCGTTCAGAGGTCGGGATGATAAGTTTGGCTCAGTACACAACAGCAACTTTATGATGTCGTTAGAACTAGTTGCGGAGTTTGACCCCTTCCTCACTGATCACATTCACCGATATGGCAATGCTGGCAAGGGATCCACGTCTTACCTGTCTTTCAGTATTTGCGACGAATTCATCCAGCTTATGGCAGACCTTGTTCTAAAGAACATTTTAAAGGACGTCAAAACTGCAAAATATTTCAAAATCAGCATGGACTCGACGCCAGATATATCCCATGTTGACCAGTTGGCATTCATCATCAGGTACGTGAACAGTGATGGTTCACCTATGGAACGTTCCCTGACTTTTATACCCAATCCGGGCCACAAAGCTGAACAGCTGGCAGAAGTTGTACTTAGCCTGCTTCAGTCATATGAGCTTGACATTTCTGAATGTCATGGACAGTCTTACGACAACGCCAGCAACATGTTTGGTCAGTACAGTGGTCTCCAGGCTCGTATCATGGAGAAAAATCCTTTAGCTGTGTACATCCCATGTTCAACACATTCATTAAATCTTGTAGGAACGTGTGCTGCTGAATGTTGCAGAGAAGCATGTTCATTCTTCGAACTCTTACAAAGTCTCTATGTTTTCTTCAATGCTTCAACCCATCGTTGGAAAATTCTACAAAAACACCTGTCCACAAATAAAGTCTCTCTTTGAAGAAACTCAGTGACACTCGATGGTCTGCTCGTGAAGATGTTTGTTAAAGCCTCAACAGAAACTGGCAACAAGTGTTTGATGCCCTCACCACCATGGAGGGAAATGCTATGGAAAAACCAGCCGCTAGGAATGAGGCTGCTGGACTTCTTTCCAAATTAGGAATGCTAGAAACAGCTATTTTGTCCACAGTTTTAACAATATTGGAAAGATTCAATGCTGCCAGTAAAAAGTTGCAAAGTGCTGATATTGATATCAGACTTGTAGTCGAGCTTTATGCTTCCTTGCTGCAGTTTGTGAAAAATTCAAGAGAACTGTTCGATCATTTTGAAGACAAGGCGATGTTGAAGTCCAGCATGAAGACGTACGAAATTGAGCAAAAAAGGAAGCAAAAATTTTCAGATGGTGACACCCAGGCAGTGAAAGAAGGCAGAGAGGCATTTAGAGTAAATGTTTTCAATGTGATCATTGACAGACTTTGCTCAGAACTACAGCAAAGACAAACCGCTTATGTAGAAATCCACGCAAGGTTTGGATATTTGTTCAAGATAACAAATCTTGAACTAACTGATGCAATCAGTCAAGCTGGAACACTGTTGAAACTCTACCCCAATGATTTGGAAGTGAGCTTCGTAGATGAATGTCTACATTTCCGTTCACATCTTGTGAGTATGAAAGTGCAAAATGATGACTCTTCTGCATTAGCAGTATACAGAAATCTGCGAGCTAAAGGACTTTAAACTGTATATCCAAACCTGGATATTGCTATGCACATGTTTCTGTGCATTCCAGCAACTAATTGTACATCAGAGAGATCTTTCTCGGCTCTCAAACGTGTGAAAAATTACTTGATATCAAGAATGGCAGAAGATAAACTAAATGCCCTGTCACTCCTCGCCATTGAAAGTGATGTTGTTTGTAGAATAAATTATGACGATGCAATAAACGTGTTTTCGGAACAGAAGGCCAGGAGAAAGCCTGTATATTCAGCCGCAGAATAATATTTAGTGATAATTGATTTTGATGTTTCATTTTTTATTGTGTTGGAAAATAAACGTTGTGTTGATTTTGAATGATAACAACTGTGTTTGTCTGTTGTTGTGATGGTGATGCTTGGTGTAAGTTGTGGCACGGAGGGGGGACGGCAAAAGTATCTACCTAACCTTGTGCCTAGGGACGCCGAAATCCTAAATATGTCTCTGTCCAGTACACAACACTTGCAGGGCTTCCTTACTTGAGAATAAATTACAGACAGCTTTAGAGAGGGTAAATAGTAGATTAAGAGCAGAAAGAAATCAAGGAAGCAAGACATGAAATGATAAATGTTGCATGGTAGAAGTGATAACAATGGATCAAGCATGCATATACCCCTTCTCTCCTGACCCACTGTGCAGTCCTTCCATTCGTGGATGTCTCAGTGTATCACATGCCCACAATTTTCATTTGTACACTGAAAAACTGAATATGCAATGTTCCGGGATGTCAGTGCCTTAATCCCATGTGTCCATAGACCTTTAAAATGTTCCATTTCTGGTTCCTGAATCATATAAATGTCTCTAAAAGAATTTTCCATTTTTTTTGTAATATGTTGACATGAGCTTAAAAATTTAATGTGCTTTTTGCATTCCTATAATCCATTTGTAGTAGTTGTAATGATTACAATTGCATGTAAGCTATTGTAATAGCTTCTTAAGAGCATGTATAAATGAGATAAATAATATTCTGTAAAACTGGAATAATACATAGTTATCTCCTGGTAATTTTATCAATGACAAATTATCAAACCTGGTTTTATAACACCCAGACCTTGTGTATTTTTCACAAGCTGGTCTGCATGTTGGGTGATAGTTTATTTTTAGCTGATTTTAGTGATATGTCCTGTTTGTTTGTTAAAATAAAGTACTCAGCAGTTTGATTTTCCTGATATCATAAGTGATGTAGAATATTTGTAATACTAAACAAAACTTCTTCTCAGCCAGGGTTTACCAGGATGGTTAACATCGCATACATTTTTCTGTTGGTCTGATATCTTCTGTCACCACCAATATGTTTCAAATTCCATTAGCTTGTTTTGTAAAATAAAAGTTAATGGAAGAGAAACATCTGTGCAGTCTTATTCACTACTCAAGTTTTACACTTTACTTACAAATTCTGGTGAACCTTCTACTTGTGTGATTTGTGTCCCTTCTCATTGAATTCAATTTTACTTGTCACTCCGTTCATACTGAATTCAGTTTTACCTGCCATACAATCCACCAATGTACTCTCAAAAACAAACAATATCAGTATTCCAGTATAATTGAAGTACATGTTGTTTTTTTCCAGCCATGATATCAATATACTAAATAAAACAGATGCATTATACAACTTGTGTACTGTTACGGATGGCTGTTATATGAAGGCCCTGGCTATAGGATGTATATATGTCATTCAGCTCATAAATTTCAAGATTGTACTACCAAATAAAACTTAAAATTTAAAAACACACACAGCATTTTCACTACTGTTCTTCTTACAGATTAAATAACAAATGAAAAATTGATCCTGTTACACATAAAACCTCTTCAACTGGTATCATTATTAAATGTCATAAACTTGACTAATAACTTATGTACAACTTTTATAATGTAATTCTTGGATAATTCCGTATCATCTTATGTCTTGTTATATATACATTACAACACTGTATAAAATATCGAGTAATACAGTGAGTTCACAGTTAGTATAAACATAAACATAGCACAGTAATAATGTATAAAAATAATCTAGTAGAAATAATGATAAGTAACCATTGAATGTCTTTTAATAGAAATAAAATCAAGGTTTGATTATTAAACTCTTTTTTGGTTCTGAACTATTGTTAAAGTCAGCATGATGGTTTTAGTGCCATTTATTCACTTTAGATTTAACAAATATTTATGTAATTAAAGCAGAATAAATACAGCTATGGTTGTGTTGAATTAATCACATTAACTTTTAATAAACCATCAACTAATCTTAAGTATACAAGAACAAAATAGATATTCTGTAAAAACTAAAAATACAGGTACACTGGACTATACTATCATCTGTATTAAAAAAAAAAAACTCCTCTAAAACTGAATAACTTTTGCTACCTTAAAACAGTATTTTTAACTTGAAGTAACCAAAAGTTTGTGTGTGCATGTTTTGTACACATACATGTACATATTTTTTTGCATGTTTCTCTGCATTATAAAAACTATACAATATATCAAAATAACTTAAAGAAAAAATGAAAAACTATATAAAGACTATGTTTTCAAATTAGTTTTAGACTTAGTAGATAAGCAACTTATTTGTGCCTATTTTAACAGTTATAATGATTAAATGCAATCTGTTTATTCTAACTTAAAATGTGAGAATTATTCTGTCTTTACTTATTGTCTATTATACTATAATTGATATGATTAAAGGATCATCTACAAAATTTGAACATTTTCTTAAGTACATGCACTTAAATTATCATAAAAGATTTAACTTTTTAACAAATTGATTCTATAGAAAATTCAATAAAGAAACAGCAAATAAAGAAACACTGAAATTTCAAACATATCCTAGGTGGAGATTAACCTACACCAGGATATGCAAAACAAAAATACTTTCTGGAAATTACAAGTATTTAAACAATTTTATGGAACCACTTTTTACAACATAAAAGCACAGTTTAGATGAAAAAGATGTGAATTTGGTGAATGTGACATAGTAATGATAAGTATACTGTTAAAATAATATTTGTTAACTCTATCTCATACATAATAAATTTGGTTTTGTCAGTTGGACTTTTTTTGCTGCATTCAATTTCATTGAAGACCTTATAAAATATAAACTTAAAATAAATTAGCTTCATTTAGGATTTATAAGAATTAAACAATTTATGAGGAAAACAGAGACAAAAGATAAACATGGTTCATTCAATAACTTTTTTGGGTTTACATCAGTACTCACATCTGTAGAAAGCTTAGGTAATTGAGCTGAAGCTCGTATATTGAGAAAAACTAAAAATCATGATAATAGTCCAAATAAGTTACTTAATACAAATGGCTCATTCAGGTTGCTCTTAATCTACCAACAGAAAAGGAAAAACAGTTTTCTTTTACCTCAACTTTTATAATGTTGTACACATCTGTTCAACAAAAAATTAAAATAAACCAAACCAAAATCAGGTTTTTCCAAGAATTAAAAGTCAATTTTCTAACAAAGTGTCTAGGGCTAAAATTGTAAAACTAGACTTCTAAACTAACTAGCTGTCACACAAAATTGGTTTGTCAGAACTTGTAAAAGAGTTGAAAACAGATTTCAAACACAGATATTATTTACATAAAGCTGCTTACTGGGCTATATCATGGTTGGCCATCAATGTTTACAAATGTGTGCCAAAGCAAAAGAGTTGAGAACCATTTTTTAAAACTTGTACATTTTATCCTTTGATATTCAAGTCACCATTGCTATTGTTATAAAGCATTATAACAGTATCAAAAAGCAACATTGCCAAAACCATTAACAGTTTTAAGAACCTGAATAATTTCATCTCTAATTTGTTATGGATGCAAATGAAAAATGGTTTTTTAAACCGGCTTTTATTCTAAACTAGCAAAAAAAAAAGTTGAGGGGTTAGTAAAGTTGTTTGTGTAGAGCCTACAGCTTGGTAACTAATCACATAAAATAACTGATTAAATGATAAAATCAATGTGTTGAAAACTGTTGTTGTTTTGAATTAAGCACAAAGCTACACAATGGGCTATCTGTGCTCTGCCCACCACAGGTATCGAAACCCGGATTTTAGCGTGTAAGTCTGCAGACATACTGATGAGCCACTGGGGAGGCCGTGTTGAAAGCAGTCAACTAATTTCCAATTTTTACGATTTTTGATTATTATAACTTGCCAATAATCAAAATTATGGTTGTATTGATTAATGACAGGAAAATAACCAACTATTTGAAATAAATGTTTTCGATTTTTCCAACTAGCCAAATAATTGAATAATACCACTATGTTTATTTCCTGTTAAACACAAAACTATATAATGGGCTGTATGTGTTATGGATATTATTATTAAAACTCAATTTTTAGTGTTACAATTTTTTTTTCAGCATTTCTTAAGAATAATTGACTAGTTGGACATAATTATTTCATGAGCCTAATTACTGATAGAAAAAAAAGTTCCACCAACCATTCAACTCCAGCAGAACCAAGACTAGCCGTAGAAATGTAAGTAATCAAGAATTTGATTTTGGTGGCTAAAATATTTTTAATTGAAGTAACTTTCTTTCTTGTGTGTGTTATTATCTACCTAAGAAAGTATTTCTTCCAAAATTATTTTTTGTTCAGCCTTAGGAAGAGGAGATATTACAACTTAATTTTACTGAACTAGTTGGATAAAAATACAAAATGCTGTATTTGTGGCTTTTGTTACCTTTTATGTTTTATTAAAACCAAGTGAGTCTCTCCAGTAGCAACTTTAAAAAAATTTGTGATGAGTGAGTGTTGTAACCCTTATTTAAAAACACGTGGTCTTTAATAATACAGAGATAGAAAAGGCATGCTGAGAGTGTATTAACTATTTGGTGTATTTAAGCTGTAACAAAGTCATAAGATGAGTAGAAATTGGATATATTTTATCAGAAAAATAAATCAAATTAAAAATGAATATAATGTTTGAAAATACTTTTAATTTGGGAATGATGTGGTTAGCAGTGGAGTATAGACTTAAAAGTGGTGAACGACAAAAGTTCTTGAAAGTTAAATCACAACCTGTTCTATTGGAGGCAGAATTACTTCATAATTATTAGTTAATAGGAAATTTTACCTGCAAAACTGGCATGCATTAAAAGTTTATACTAACCAAGTTTTACCCAAAGGATCTTTTAATAGTGGAGGTTTCATATAACTTTTGATTATATGTAATTGATGAATCTTAATGTTTGGTAACATAATGGGCCCAATGGCTAATACTGTTTCACTGCTTTAGATATTAGAATATATGTTAATTCATGACTTTCTTCTGTAATGTATGTCTCATGTTTATCCTTAATGAATATTGTCACACTAGGTGTGACAAAGTAGCTGTAATACAATTGAACTTCAATCATGACAGAGCTATAACAATATTGAAAATCAGCAATTCAAATGATACGCTTTAACATAAGTAAAAAAAGTAAATGTCAAAATACCTACTCATAAACAGCCATTTTGTTGTAAATAGGAATAACAAATTATCTCTACACTTATACTTTTTGCCACAGAAATGTTGCAGAAGTTATGGCTTACACAATTTTTAGTAACATATCATTTCTAATTCTATTAATTTAGCCCTCCAACTACCATATCACATGACAGTGAGTTGATTTATTTTTTATTTGTCTTTCACAACATCCAGTGAAAAGAACCAAACAAAAAAGTGATAAACACCATTTTCTTTGCAATGGTTCAAAGGTATTCAAATAAATTAGTGGAATTCATTACAATAATAATGGTAGTTTTACTGTATTTCTTTTATGTAATTAATGTTATTAGGACCCTGTAACTAATAAATTCAATGATCCACAACCTACTTAATATGCAAGTTAAAGTTTCCAGAAAAAAAAAAAAGGGTTACCTAATAATTATATAATCTCTACATAGCATAAACATACATTAACCAATCATGTTACTGATCGTGATCTATGCTTAAAAGTAAAATAAAGTATTAAATTATGGCTATATTTAAAAACCTTCCATTAATTTCACAAGTCAGCAAGATGTTTTGGATCACAAGCTTAATGCAGATAAAAACCAAATCAGTATAGGATAAATGACAAATTGTGTATTGGCGTAATTACTAAAGCCTTATATAATGACAGTCCTCACTTGCTAGTAGTAAAGTTAGTAAATTTTAAAGTGTATTTATAGACAGATGAATTTCATATTAGATGAGGTAATTACTTCTGTATACATCACTAGTTAGGCTTTACTAGGAATAATATGTATACCCAGTGCCGAATAAAGACAATCGTAGGATCTAGGTATCTTTTGTTTGTAGGCCCTACCAACCATACAAATTAAGCCAAAAATTAGATAAATTATGAATTCTGGTTTGAAACTTCATAAATCCTAGGCACTATGCCAAATAAATAATCCAGCCATGTCTATACATTTAGTCTTCTTATCTAAGAAAAGGTACTGATTTATTGGAAATGGTTGAGAAAAGAATTACTAGAAAAATTGTGACTACAGAAGAATTATTATATAGAATTGGTTAAGATCTCTTAACTTACTCTTGAGAAAAGAAGATTGAAAGATTATTGAAATTTACAAGATTTTTAGGAGAATCAATGTGATAAAATCCTCTGATTTCCTTGTGCTGTACACTGAAGATACAAATTTATGTTTGGGGAATGACAGACTGACTCCAGTTAAGGCAGTTTTTGTTATTCTTACAGCATAATTGGCTTATAAAGTAAGTGGAGGTTAGTATTTTGCAATAGTTGAGAAAGGGTTTGGTAACTTTCTAAAAAAATAGAGGTTGGGTTTAAAATTTTACTTTGCTCAAAACTAGGTGCATAAGGTTAAAATTGAAGGAGCAAAGCATCTATCTTTGTATTTTGTGTTAACTCTTAACTAGAAAGTTTTATTAAGCCTACATTGATTAATTTCTAAGAACTTGCAATCAGAAGTGTGATTATCAAAACAAATGCAAGCCAGCAACAGTACTCAGAAGTATGCAACCTTGTAAAGTTCAAGTATATTACTAGTTATTTCTGGCAATGTTGCTAATTTTGAAACCATATTCCAGCGTTAGATTACTTGTTGGTAACAAATGAATCGTTTAATTTTCCTTTTATACAATCATATTATTATTATTACTATAATTTATAAATAGTACTTCCTAATGCAGCTTAGTTTTTAAAATTATTATTATTAGTGGTAAAACCTAAAGTATTACACGTATACATACGGTTAGAGAATAGACAGCAACACCAGGCCTTTCCATCATTACATTTATATTTTTACGCAAGTCACTTACTTTTTATTTTTCAAATCATGATGTTACTCATGTTAATTTATGGTATTACTATTAATCATAATCACTGAATCAGAGTACATAAATATATTCACGTTTATTGCAAGTATTTGGTTGTTTACAAAACTAAAAATTTTGTCTCCTGTCATTTGAAAAAAAGAAGTGTTCATGTTTTTATTTGAAAGGTCTTACCTTTAACTGCGTTCGAAACTGATTACTTAGTAAATACTCACAACAGAAGTAGTATCAAATTGGTATTAATATCAATGTTCTCATAATTCTAAAAAACCCACACCTCAAAAGGTTGTTTTGAATTTGCTGCCCTCTTCTGGTAGAAGAATTGCTTCAACTTTTTAAAACTTGTTTTATTTTCAATTTGAATATCTTGTTTGTCTGTTGTTGTTATTTGTTTACTTATGATGCATGCTAATTCAATAAATACAAAACATTTGATGCTATTGGTTTTTATATTAATTTATTTCAAAACTACTAAATGCACAAACTCGAATTTCTAAATAAAGAAAGTAAAGAATATTTATACTACGTGTATAAACTGTTGATAGTTATCGCATACTTTCTCTAAACGCACATGACCTGATGGCTAACGTGCCTGGACTGCGAATTTCAGAATTTACGTCTCACATATTGTGAAAAAGCCATAATAGTGACAGTCACATCGAGCATATTATATAACATTATGTAAATTTCCTAAAATTATTACCAATTCTGTTGACACCTTATCAATGAAATGATAATTTCTACCTTACGAACCAATAAGTTTCGTACACTTTTGTTTGTTTGCAGTTAAGCACAAAGCTACACAATGAGATATTTATGTTATGTCCGCTACGGGTATTTATCCTAGTTTTTAGCATTATAAAATCTGCAGATATATCACTTTGTCATTGGGATTTTTGGCGGTAGAATGTGTTAGTGCATATGCGTTATCTGACTAGTTTAAAATAGGTCGTTATTCAGATGTATTACGGTAAGTTTTCTAAATTTTCATGCAGTTAATCTCTATGTTTTAAACTGGTATCATAGGTCATAAAATGTAGTTATCCTCTTATTCTTGTACAGTTTAATATAACAACTACTGAAAATTTGTATCAGAGTGGCCCTGTGTCTGAACGTTCTGAAAAGGGACAATCCCTTCTCCACTAACAGTTCAAATACTAGTCAATTCTATATAAGTTAGAGGTTTTGTTCTCTATAAATGTTACATGGAATAGTCAGCGTCGTGTTTCAGCAGTGAACTACAATCAGTGTTGTTTTGCGTGGCAGAGACGTTTTAAAGAAAATATTATATCAATCCCAACAGTCTGTTAAAACTAAAAATAGAAAGCTATAAGCATAATTACTGCAACTAAAGAGATCATTTATTTGTTGTTGTTTTTTGTTTTTTTGGTTGGTTTTTTTTTCCTTCTCTGTCTATCTTCAGTTTATCATCTCATAACATTTCCGGAATTTACGTTTCACGAAATACCTTACAATAGTTAGAAATAACATTATAACGCTTATATACAAACCATTACAGTTTTAACGTAACTAAATGATTTTAATGAGGTTCTCCTGAGTTTGTCAACGATATAAGCGTTTATGTTTTGTAATAAACTGGCTGTGATAGTGATACAAGAATGCTGAACATAAGAAACAGAGTTGTTTGTTGTTTTGATAATATCAAACAGAAATCAACGTAAGTGTTCCTATTTCGATTTATTCGTAGGGAGAAAAACATGTTAAAACAAAGACGAGTGATTTGAAAAATAAACTATGTTCAACGTATTCTACAGAAATGTTTGTCTGTTTGGAATTAGGAACAAAGCAATACAGTGAGCTCTCTTTACTCTGCCCATCACAGGTATCGAAACTCTATTTTCAGCGGTGAGTTTAGAGACATGCAGCTGTGCAGCTGGGGAGATACAGTAAAAAAAATGAATAAAATATAATTATATATGAACATGTACACGCGTGTTATATACAATGATCTTTATACAAACAGAACAACAAATTAACAAAATAGAAGTTAAAACACTAAGCTTGTGAAAATTTAGGGTGTTTGACAAGCAAAAATACTTTAAAATCTAGGTAGCTGAGGTTATTGTTAAGACAGTGACAATTTATATTAATATATATACTTTCTTTTTGAGGATCTCATTTTCCAATGGCTAAGATTCTAAATTGATTAAGCTGATATTATGGTTAGTATCCACTTTGTGATTTCAAATAGCAAAGTTACAAGGGCTTGAAGTTGAGGTGCCAGTTATTTAAATGCACTCTCACATCGTTCGTTGGAATACACATTCCACAACAGACTGAATTCAACCTTTTCGTTCTATTCCAATTTACCCGAAGCTTGATAGTCGAGCGCCATCTCATTGCTGTCACTGCTCTTACCCAATATTATATAAAAATATAATACAGAAAATATATAACTATATGGTGTTAAAACCGAAATACACTTCCACAACTTTAATCAGACCTGTAATATCGATCTAGCACATTGCAGTGAGGGTAATATGAATACTATTTTATTGTACAAGAAAATAAAATATTAATAATGGGTCCGGCATGGCCAAGCGTGCGACTCGTAATCTGAGGGTTGCGGGTTGGCGTCCCCACCTCGCCAAACATGCTCGCCCTTTCAGCCGTGAGAGCGTTATAATGTGACCGTCAATACCACTATTCGTTGGTAAAAGAGTAGCCCAAAAGTTGGCGGTGGGTGGTGATGACTAGCTGCCTTCCCTCTAGTCTTACACTGCTAAATTAGGGACGGCTAGCACAGATAGCTCTTGAGTAGCTTTGTGCGAAATTCCAAAAAGAAGAAAAATAATAATAAAAACCGGTAATATCATTCTACTTTTGGTATACGTAAAATGCGAGTCTATACAATGCAGCAAATAATATAAAAAATAAAATATTTGTTGAGAAAATAAAATACTCTATCTTCCCAGCTTTATCCATTTCCATAGACATCTTAATATCACTTTGCAAATAAATTAAATGTACTCGTCAGTAACCCATGTTTCTGCTTTTCTGTGTTTAATCGATTTGATGATATTAATGTATTTTTACATCTCTTTCTGATTTCGGCCCGTCGTGGCCAGGTGAATCAAGGCGTTCGGCTCATAATCTGAGGGTCGCGGGTTCGAATCCCCATCGTACAAAAAATGCTTGCCCTTTCAGCAGTGGAGCATTATTATGTTATGGTCAATCCTACTATTCGTTGGTAGAAGAGTAGCACAAGAGTTGGTAGTGATGAGTAGTTACTTTCCTTCTAGTTTTACACTGCTAAATTAGAGATGGCTGGCGCAGATGGTCCTTGTGTAGCTTTGCGTGAAATTCCAAAAAAAACAAACTTTCTGGTTTATATTCTCAAGATATTGTTTTACGAATGTGATAAACACATTTCGTATGTGGGCGAAGAATTGAAGTTCCTGAGGAAATACAGCAACATATGTAGAACCATTCTAAAACAACAATTTCAATATTTGGTAAACAGATTGTGCTTTGTCAGTAAGTGAATGGATTTGTTGTGTCGCTGTTTCTGGTGTAATATTAAACATACATCATATTATTGTTCATAATACAGTATATAAGAGTACGGTACAGACCTCCGTTACCAAGCTAATTGCGCTATGTAGTGTTATTCTTTGGTTGGCAGGTTCTTTCAAGTCATCAGGTGAAAGTAATTCAGTGTCGAGTTGGGAGAAAGAGGTTTGGTTTGGTTTGAATTTCGCGCGAAGCTACACGAGAGCTATCTGCGCTAGCCGTCCGTAATTTAGTAGTGTAAGACTAGAAGGAAGACAGCTAGTCATCACTACCCACCGCCAATTCTTGGGCTACTCTTTTGGCCAACGAAAAGGGGATTGACTGTAACATATATAACGCCCCCACAAGTTAAAAGGCGAGCATGTTTGGTACGACAGGGATTCGAACCCGCTGTCCTCACATTACGAGTCGAAAGCCTTAATCCACCTGGCCATGCCGGGCCGTGGCTTTGCTATAAGAAAACACATAGACGTTCTATAATTGTTCCGTTCTATGAGTGAACGTATAATGAAGCATGCTGTTGCTATTTCGTGTAGTTCATTTCAACATGCGCGAATATAGTAAGACAGCATATTTTGATAAGAAAACGTGGAAAATCATTTCAGAAGAAGCCAAATTAATTAGTGAATAACCATAGTTTAAACTGGACATTTTACCAAAAGAAAACACTAATTAGGCTTTTCTCTAATCCGTGATTTTTTTCTTTATTTTATTTTTCCCAGTGTATGTTAAATATAATGAATGGTCTATTTCATACAAAATTTGTTTCTTCTGTTTAATAGAACTCCATAATTGTGTTATAATATTATATCTTTCATAGGAGCTCATAAGATTGGCTCAATCCTATGTGGGATCATGAGAATATAAATATCTCGTAAGATGTACTAAATTTTATGTCGCATATTTGTTTGCAATATTTGCTGTTTTCTCAATAATATCTTTCAGAAGATCTTGATATGTTTATATAGCATTCAAGTGATTTTATAAGAGATCCTGTTCAAAATTTAAATTGGGAAAGAAACATAATATTGGTGTAACCTAATTTTTCTTTGGGCAAGTTCTGTTGAATTATTTGATAAAAAATAAGACTAGTTGTAATAGACATAATGATAAACAATTGATTTGTTTTCAACAAACTTTTGCAGAAGCCATGTTTACTAATGTTCCTCATAATGTACCTTAATTTAATGTACGCCTAACTTTCAATTTAAACTGCGAGCGTTTTGCTAACTTAGTTAACATAAACCAGCCCGTGACTCGCTGAATAAATGAATATCAAAATAGACATGATAACTCCCACTGAATAACTTTTCTTACATTCAACTAACTAACTGGTTTGTTTGTTTTGAATTTCATGCAAAGCTACACGGGGCTGTCTGTGCTAGCTGTCCGTAATCTTGTAATGCAATGATAGAGGGAAAGCAGCGACTCAACACCACCTACCACCAACCTTTGAGCTTCTTTTTTCTAACGAATAGTTTGTTTGTTTGTTTTTGAATTTCGCACAAAGCTACTCGATGGCTATCTGTGCTAGCCATCCCTAATTTAGCAGTGTAAGACTAGAAAGAAGGCAGCTAGTCATCACCACCCACCGCCAACTCTTCGGCTACTCTCTTACCAACGAATAGTGGGATTGACCGTCACATTATAACGCCCCCACGGCTGAAAGGGCGAGCATATTTGCCGCCACGGAGATGCGAACCCGCGACCCTCGGTTTATGAGTCGCACGCCTTATCGCGCTTGGCCATGTGGAGCCAGCTAAAGAACAGTTAGATTACAATGCTCCCATAGCTGGAAAGGGGAGAACATTTGGTTACAAGAATTGGAACCCGCAACCATGTTTACTAATGTTCCTCATAATGTACCTTAATTTAATGTACGCCTAACTTTCAATTTAAACTGCGAGCGTTTTGCTAACTTAGTTAACATAACTAGCAAGTCATGTAAGGCCTAACTGGCATTTAGCAACTGAATTATCATAAACTACTCATATTTATATTGTGCTGATGTTTCTACATATTGCATAACGTTTTCAATTTTTACATTCATGAACTTTCAACATTTACGTTAAGGTCATTTGTAATCATCCGTCAATTTATGACAGTGTACAAGTGTTTAAGTTTGTAGAAACGTTAAAGGAGGTTAATAGATGATTAATGTTATGTGGAGTACACTTAGTGATGCCAAGTCGGCTTCTTGGGGAAGGGCAAAGTGGGGCGCTTAACTTGATTCAGTGATAAAATGATAAATTTATAATATCCAACTCGTTTTTCAGTGTGGGATAAGGACAGTTTCTTCCATAAATCACAAGAAATAATTTGTCGTTCTTATTCTTAATTTTAAAGAAATAATAAAATGTAAAAAATCCTTTCAATGGACTACTTTGCCTTTCACCATAGGCAAAGTGGGCCAGGCATCTAAACCCATTCAGATTTATGAAGCAATCATCATCTAACAGTAGCCCTTCCTTCGTAACACCGTGAAACTTCAAATCCAAATGCTTCAGATGTTCAACTTGTCAGCGTTCTTGGTTAACCGTCGCACGTGGAATTTCATGTCGTCTAGCAGCTTCCCTGCACTCAAGATCTGACCTAGCCATGGGCCACAGCTTGTCTTTGGATTTCCAGCGACCATGAACCCTGGGCAGATTTTTTCGTATGCTTTGAGACCATCTACAAGAAGAAAATATATTAACTATTGTTAAAGCCCAAACGATAAATAAATAAAAATAAATACTGATAAAATAATAATTATTATTGTTGCTATTGTTATTGTTGTTAGCATTGCTAATTTATTTAGTCGGGCCTATTTATTCATTTAACACAAAGAATCACAACAAATGTACTGCGTTGTTTTATGGTGATTTAGCATTATTAGCAATGCAGACAATTTAGAGGACAAAGTGAGCCATGGTCATGGGCATAATAGTCCATGGCTCACTATGTCTAAGAGGTCATGGCGAAAAAAAATCGTCGTCTGGTGCACCTAAGATATATAAAACTTTTATTGCGTATGAAAAGCCAACTGTTCATTCTTTGGGTTGAGTGGGATATAGAGATTGTGAGGGGGTGAAGAAACAAAGCATCACATGAAGTTTTGTGAGCGATTTTGGTGAAAATGGTACAATTTCTTACCTTTCCGTGTTGCTTAGAGGCGTCAAGATTCAGGAAAAGAAAGTTCAAAAAGTTTATGACATCATCATCACCCAATGTGAAAAGTGTGCTTGTGATTGGCTGAAATGTTTTATTATGCAATTAGGCCACGTGGCTCGCTCTGTTCATTGGCCCACTTAGCCCACCCTTCTTCGAATAATTGAAATTGTTTAGTTGTTTTTGTATTGTCGTTTCAATTTTCTGAAGCTTGCTTAATCCTAGGGACATTTTTGCGATAGGTAACACATAACTAAACTCAACCAGAATCGTGAAGTTTCTTGTTCGGTTATTTGACACATTTTATATTTCCTTCAAACGGCATAAATCACCCTTCTGAGTATAAATTATAAAATAATAGCTGTGAGAGAGGCCTGGCATGGCCAAGCTTGTTAAGGCGTGCGACTCGTAATCTGAGGGTCTCGGGTTCGTATTCCCATCGCGCCAAACATGCTCGTCCTTTCAGCTGTGGAAGCGTCATAATGTCACGGTCACTCCTAGTATTCGTTGGTAAGAGAGTAGCCCAACAGTTGGTGGTGGGTGATGATGACTAGCTGCCTTCTCTCTAGTCTTACACTGCAAAATTAGGGACGGCTAGCACAGATAGCCCTCGAGTAGCTTTGTGCGAAATTCCAAAAACAAACAAAACAAACTTCTAAATTGAGATTTTTGTTATTTGAAATTGTTATGTAAGTGTTATGTAAATGTTTTGTAAACGACAACATGTCGTGTTGTATTTAAATTTTCATTTCTATTATTTATATTTCCATATTTATATTATTGTTTCAAAGTTTAAACCAATTAAAAATATGTTGTTATTCATTTAAAATAACATTTAGAAATTTCTAGAATTAGGTAGATCAATCAATTGACTATAAATGGAATGTGGCGGCCTAGTGTCTAGACGACAAGTCTCGTGCAAGAACGGACATGCGCGGATTTCTCTGGAATGTTGGGAAGTTACGCGATGGGTCTAGGCCTACAAATATATAAACAGACGAAGATGCGAGAAAGGAAGAGTCATTAGTTTTTATTCGAAGAAGAGAAGAGTCAGTCATTAGTTTATATTCAATTAAAAAAATAGTGTCTTTGTTCGAGAAGTTTTCAACGTTTGATGTGTGTTTACTCAGCTTGAATTTGTGACTGGAGCTAGATCTACAGAAGCTGTGATTTTATTTCGTCAATCTCTACGATTCGTTTGAATTACTAGTTATAATGAAGGTCAACACGTGCGGACTGTTAGGGGAGACTGGGAAAATTGGAAGGCGGCAAGTTTGAGACGTTCATTAAGAAGCACCGTAAAAAGAACTTCGTCATTCTCCATTCAAACTTCGGTATTTCTTCGTGGGACTAAATTCACACCCTAGACCGGAATTTTGGATTTCTGATCTGAACATTTGGACTTTCATTCTAGATCATATTATTAGATACAGGCCAGTACCATTTTGTATTGTAATTAACTTTGAAGTTTGAAACCAGTACTATTTTGTGTTGTAATTAATTTTGAAGGTTTAAACTTAATATCTGTCATTGTTGTTATGTAATTTATGTTATATCTGTTACATGTATAATAGTTTTTTGCAATAAATTATACAAGCTGTTATCTGTGTCTTTCTGTTGCGTTCAGTCTACTTAAAACATAGAAAAACGTTACAAAATAGTAACACATAACGTACGTAACATAAGAAATGTTCATTCACAGATATCAGTTGTTAATTCTCTCGTAACCAGACAGTAAACTGTGGGGTACGGTTATCACATTGGTAAAAATATTTAATATTACAATATACTATGTTTTTAATATTCTGATTGGAACGTTTCGTTCATTTACTAGAGAGTTTTGGCTGTTGTTGTTGTTTTGAATTAAGCACAAAGCTACACAATGGGCTATCTGTGCTCTGCCCACCACGGGTATCGAAACCCGAATTTTAGCGTGTAAGTCCGCAGACATACCGCTGAGCCACTGGGGGGCCAGAGTTTTGGGATGATACACTGATCACGCTTGTGTAATGTGTTACAATTTCGAACAACCTGAAATTAAGTTAAATAATTTAAATTTGGAAGTTAAATAAATATTGATATGTATCTAGCTCATGATACTTCCCAAGAAGATATTATATACAATTTACTTATTATAATATACAAACAGTAATACGATTTACAATGACGGTTATTACACATAATTACAGATGTACAAAAGTTTTACAGACGCGAAAATAGTATCTATGAACGTTTCTGGTTAAATATCTGAAGTTTCCAATTGATAAACGTTAATCATAGTTGTAGCTTCCGAGGTTTATAGTATACTACCTATATCAAACTGATAATATTTATTGTCTCTTTGCTTGTTGTGTTGGTTACCTACACAAAAATATTGACGACACACTAACGCTTACGTACAGTCGTACACACATGCATTGTTGATACTTTCACCAGAGAATCTTCTCCAATTTAGCGAAAAGCAGGAATTTCGCAATAAAGATTCAAGTTGGCCTGGCATGGCCGAGCGGGTTAAGGCGTGCACTCGTAATCCAAGGGTCGCGGGTTCGCGCCCGCTTCGCGCTAAACATGCTCGCCCTCCCAGCCGTGGGGGTGTATAATGTGACGGTCAATCCCACTATTCGTTAGTAAAAGAGTAGCCCAAGAGTTGGCGGTGGGTGGTGATGACTAGCTGCCTTCCATCTAGTCTTACACTGCAAAATTAGGGACGGCTAGCACAGATAGCCCTCGAGTAGCTTTGTGCGAATTTCCAAAACAAACAAACAAAAAAAAGATTCAAGTTATACACATTTCTGAACCTAAATTTAAATTCAATAAACATAAATATTGAAATAGATATCAATAATAAACCCGTTTCACGTATGATACCTAGAAGTTTTTCGAATTTCTCAATTTGACATTATGTCCCGAATTAATTTGAAGTTTAGGGAAAAACAAATTTTTTGATATAAATATATATGAGCACAGGATTGACTTCAGTCAGTCAATTAATCAGTGAATTGATTGGATAACTAATTATTTAGTTAGTTTGTAAGTGCGTTTTGTTTTTTTAATTACTCATGTCGTTCGGGAAAGTGTTGTATTTTATAAGCTTTTCTCATCTTTGGTTCTTCAGGGACCGAGCATGTTATCATGGTGATCCCTATCAGAAAGGATTACTGTTGCATAAGATATGTTATAGATAACGAGAGTGACAATTTGTCATTATAAACTGGATGATAACTTAGGGCTTTAACATCCCTTTGTTAATTTGAAAACATCCCTCATTCTCGTGGATGATGCACGTGCCTAGATATATAATTCCATGTTTTGTTGTTGTTCTTATTTCTTGAAGCATTTTAAATAATTTTGAGAATACAATATTGAGTTAATAAATATATTGATCAACCAAGTTTGAATTAATGCTATAGACATGAAAGGAAATTTAACAAAAACGACTGTTTAGTTTTATTTGTGAGTTAGGCCTACAAGCCTACGTATTGAAAACTATTTTTAGCATTATAAGTCCACTGACTAAGTATAAGCTACTAGGGATATTTGCAAATAGACCAACCTCACAGGAACAATTTTAAAATAAAAGAAGAAGAACAACTGATGCAATTGGT
Organism: Carcinoscorpius rotundicauda; assembly: GCA_011833715.1. Lineage (NCBI taxonomy): Eukaryota > Metazoa > Arthropoda > Merostomata > Xiphosura > Limulidae > Carcinoscorpius > Carcinoscorpius rotundicauda. Next base: position 89,808,349 of record CM022392.1, on the reverse strand, counting down.
AATATTTATTTGGACAGATGTTTCGATTCGTACGTAATACATCTTCAACAGGCGAATGCACTGGGACAGTGATGAGTCTTCGGATTTACAACACTAAAGGGTCTCGATTCTCCTCGGCGGGCACAGTAAGTAGCCCAGTGTGGCTTTACTATAAAAGAAAATTACACTCACCCTGAAAAGACTAGAAATGAGCAAATCCAACTTTTCTTGGGCGTATGAACATTTATATTTATGCCAGTTTTTATCTTGTCGTTGTAAAAATTACCGCGCATAAGCCCAAGACTAATTATTGATCACATAAAATCCCTAAAAAAGACCTAAATAAAAAAGAACGAAAAAGGTGACTGGACGTACTGGACGAAGAAATAACCCTTTTAACTTTCAAGTCAAAGTGCTGAGAAATGAAGTAATGGCGGTCGACTAAAAGTGTTTGGAATGAGAAGAAAAAAAAAACGTAACCATGTAAAAATATGTCTCTGTCAATTTTTCTACTGCCTTGGCTATAGGCAGTTATACTGAAGACAATGAATTTGGCCTGAGACCACCATTTTGGTACGATCAATGCCTCACCTGCGTTGAGCTTCTTGACAATACTAGATTTTGATGTGCGTATGTACAAAAATAATTTTAGTTTACCCTTTTCATTTTAGGTTACAATAAATAATGATCTTTATACAAAAGTTTTACAAACAATGTCGAGACTTTTTTTTGCTCGGAAACTTCCTTGATATCGTAGGATGTACTAAATTTCATGCAAGGTAAATAAAGGCACTATAATTAAACAAAACTTCTCTTACTGTCAAAGCTTGTTTGTTTGTTTGTTTGAATTTCTCACATTTAGAAGTTAATAAATGTTAATACATATTGAATTTATGATATTTGCCAACAAGTTTGATACACTGACTTTTATTAACACAAATATATTTTATTATACAAACAAAAATAACGGTTATTGCTTAGAGATTTTACAAATGATGGATTGTATACAAGAATTTTACAAACTTACAAACAATAATAAGTCTTATATTTGGTCTGGAACTAAATCTTTTATCGACGTCACGAAGAGCATATTAATTCTTTGCTGACCTGGCATGACCAAGCGTGTTAAGGCGCGCGACTCGTAATCTGAGAGTCACGGGTTTGCATCCCCGTCGCGCCAAACATGCTCGCCCTTTCAGCTGTGGGGGCGTTAAAATGTTTTGGTCAATCCCACTACTCTTTTATCAACAAATAGTGGGATTGACAGTCACATTATAGCGCCCTCACGGCTGAAAGGACGGGCATGTTTGGTGAGACGGGAATTCGAACCCGCGACCCTCAGATTACGAGTTGCACGCCTTGACCAACCTGGCCATGCCAGCCCTTGGCTTTGCTATAAGAAAATAATTATTTTGACGGTTGGTTGAGATTATAACAGCCGTAAGTTTTCAAATGTCGTTATACAAACACTAACGTCCAAAGTTAATTCACTGAAGTTGAAAGGTTTGTAATGTTCGAATTCTATAAACATTCCTAATCGAATTCTGTAGTTTTTCGATTAATAGGTGTTAATCACAATTACAGATCTCGAGGCCTATAGCACATTGACTGTAGTTGATTAATAACAACAACAACAACAATAATAATAATAATAATAATTGTCTCTTGATGAGTTGGTTTTAGATATAATTTAATGATATTCTTGAAGTTTCAACAATGTTCGAAAGGAGGCTAGCATTTTTTGTGAAACAAATATTGTCGATTCTTACTCTCAAGCATCTTCTATAAATTTAGAGACCTGGCGGAACTTATACAATGCACATCTAGCGATACACATCACAAGCATTAAACAGAAATGATAATATGTGTTAAAATAAACGTATAGCTGTAAATCCGTAACAATATTCCCTTGTTAAAGAACAAAACAGAAACAAAAATATTCTTCATCATAATCGTAAGCAGAATGTTTGAAAGGGTTAGTTTGTTTTGAATTTCGCCCTAAGCTACACGAAGGATATTGAACTAGCCGTCCCGAATTTAGCAGTGAAAGAGTAGAAGGGAGGCAGCTAGTAATCAGCACCCTTCACTAATAATTGGACTACTATTTTACCAACGAACAGTGAAATTGACCATAACATTATAACCGCTCCATAACTGAAAGGTCGAGCATGTTTGGTTTGAAGAGGATATGAACCCACAACTCTCAGATTGCAAGTCGAACTTCCTGACTACCAGGTCATGACAAGCCCAATTAAAATGAAGTTCTAATCTGTGAGATCAATAGGCAACAAATTGTTCGAAGCACAGTCAGCATTTAAAGCATACTTATTCTACAAGGGTCTAGTGGCATGATTTACATAAAATATGTAAATACACAAGTTTTATGAGATTAAGTCAAAAAAGCAGTTTTGCGCGAAACATAGTTTAAAGAGTTGCATACCATCTCACAAAATACTCGCAAACAACCTCATGAATAATGGAATAACGCTATGGTTTCAAAGATATCAAGCAGAACAGTTAAAAACTCCAGCAATAGTGGTGACACAATGCTACAATTGTCTGAGAAATGGACACGTCTCTGTTGCATGCTTAGCAACACCGAGGTGCTGCGGCTGTGGTGGGAAACACCATATCTCCTAGTGTAAAAGGGAAAAGAAAAACCCAAATGTTGTAATTGTGGACAAATCCACACAACCAACTACAAAGGACGCGATAAATATAAACAAATAAAACAACGTATGTATCAGATAACAACAGCTTCGTCAGAACAGGAACAAACAAGTACAAATACGCAACAAAAACAGATATAACAACAGAAATTAACAAAACTAAAACCACGTATGCATAAAGGCTAAAAAGAAAACATACCTCAAAAACAACAGGAATAGATTATTATTACTCAAGAAAACAACACCTCAACACAAAAAAAAGCCACAAGAAAATAGACCACCCTCCAAGAAATAAATGCTAACACACCTGATAAAACAAGTCTTATGACCACCATAATCATTAACATACATACAGAATTTATAACAGAATACACAAAACCAAACCAAACTTCCAACTGTATCGATATACTAGTCAATATTTTGAAAAAAACACATCACACGTGATATTCCATATATAATAACAACACTTACCGGATACATACAACATAATGTTCACAGTTTCATGTATCAACATCCAAGCTTCCAAGAAACACGAGATCGAAGACCTTATACAAAAAACTAAACCCCACATTATAATAGTAAGCGAAACTCTAATATACAATAACAATGTATTTAAAATACCAAATTACACTTCAATAAGGAAAGATAGAACAAACAATAATGATGTAAATAGAGGCATTATGTTGCTATATAAAACGGAATTATCAGTCATAGAAATTAAATTGAGCAGTAATAACGAACATGTTACAGTGGATATTTTGCAAAGAAACAAACAAAAAACGTAACTGTAGCAGGTATTTACTGCTTACCAAATAAAGAACTAGACACAACAATACTCAATAACATCTTTCCCCACAACCATAACTCTATAGTTATGGGAGACCTAAATAGCAGAAATGTTAACTTTGGATGCAGATGCACAAACAACAATGGAAGAAGTCTCTTACAGTTCATAGATGACAATAAAATAGTCTTAGTAAACGATATCATCCCTACACATATAGCGTATGCCACTAACTCCAGTGACATACTTGACCTGTGCCTTTGGACACATAACATGAGCCAAAAACTGATAAAATTCCAGGACAGTGGTCACTTACAAATTTGTTGCGTCTTCGATCTCGCCCCCCATAAAAATACAACCTGCAGAAAAGAAAAAAAACTAATTATATTAAAGCAAATTTGAAAAATTATGAACAGGAATTAGACAACCTTTCACCTAACAAACTTATAAAAGAAATTAATACCAATTTTAAAATGGATAACTGGTGTTAAACAATAACAAAACAACAACATAAAATAACAAATAATACAAGGAAACCCAATACAAAATAATCACCCTAATCTGAAAACGAAGACAATTAAGAAGACAGTATATGATAACAGGAGACAGAGAAACAAAAACGCAAATAAATAATATAAAAAATCACATCATAAAACACAAATAAAACAACAAAAACGAGATAAATGGGACAACTTTTGCTCAAAACTAAATGATAAAACTGACCCGCAAAAATTCTGGACACTCCTTAAAAGACTCATCAATGACAATAAAGTCGCTAAGAAATATCCTGCACTTGAGCACAATAATACAATAACATATACAAATAAAGAAAAAGCAGAAGCTTTTAAAACTCAACTTCGAAATACATTTAAAATTCACTCTGATCCAGATATGAATTCATATTTCTACAATAAAATCACCAACCGTATACTAAATAATAAAAAAACAATTTTCCCAATAAACATAACTGAGACAAACACAAGATCTATCACAAATACGATGCAAACCAAAGAAATATCATTACAAGAACTAATCAAAGCAATAAAAAATACAAAAAATAAATCTCCAGGTGAAGATGAAATACAAGGCATCCTTCTAAATAAAGGCACTCCAAAATTGTTTGACCACCTAAAACACTATTCAATCTATCTCTATCCTCTGGATACATCCCAGTTTCTTGGAAGCTCACTAATATATTAATGTTCCATAAGGAAGAAAAGCCAGCAAATAAACCTAATAGCTACCAACCAATCAGCCTGACCAGCTGTGTAGGCAAAATTCTAGAAAGAATCATCAGTAATAGATTCTCCACATTCTTGGAGATAACATCAAAATTACCAAAAGAACAAAATAGATTCAGGAAACTTGGACAAACAACAGATCATTTAATTAGATTAACCGAAACTATACTAAATAACGTCAATAATAAAGAATGTACCGTCGCTTGCTTCCTTGATATCGAGAAAGCATTCTACATTGTATGGCATGATGGCCTAAGATTCCGAATGAATGAAATAGGACTACCGCGTGGAATTATTCGCTGGCTGTACAACTTTTTGGAAATTAAAAAGTGTATAGTGTGAGGGTACCTTTTCTAAGTACTTTACTCCAGAGGCTGGTGTCCCTCAGGGTGGGGTAGTTAGCCCTACACTCTTCATCATGTATGTAAACAATTTACCATTGAAGGATCCAAATCATGAATTCTCTTCACAGTTCGCTGACAATGTGTCAGTCTGGAAAAGTGCCGCAATACAAACAATAGCAGTCACTAACATCCAACCGCAACTAAATAGAATAAGTAAATACTGTTAAAAATGTAGAATAAAAATAAACATAACATAAATACAACTCAACTCGTAGTCTTTACGAAACTGACCAAACAAAAATCAACAGCCAGAATTATATATGAATGGCACACTACTTCAGATTGCCTCATCAGCAAAATTTTTAGGTCTAACCTATGATTCTAAATTAACTTGGATTAATCATGTTAATGAAATTAAGAATAAAGTCTGGCGAAGAACCAAGTATGCTAGGAGTCTAACTGGCAAAAACAGTGGAGCATCAACAGATAACATACTAAAAAATTACAAAACATATATTAGACCAGTAATTGATTATGCAGCTCCAGCACGGATAACTGTAAGTGATAAAATAATTAAAACTAAACAACAAACAATCGAAAACACAGTCCTAACAACAGCATATAGAGTTCCAAGAACTACATCATCGAAATTCATACATAAATATTCGAACATACCAACCTTACCATACCATACCTCCTACATAGTACAATAACGTGCTTTGATAAGAATTGAATGAAAAACGAATTACCATGCGAACTAGACGGGTACTTCATACATGATGAAGTTAGTCCTAAACATCTCTCCCCAGTCAATTTGTATTTTAAACATAAAAATAAATAAGTAAAAATAATATAAATTCATTAAAAAATAATAATAATAAAATGCCACCGAGAAACTTGACATTATGCTAATAGGACAAAATAACAACTATAAATGTACCAAAATAAATGAACATTGTCCTGAAAAGGACCAAAATAATTTTCAGTCCAAATTATATTATTGTAAGACCAATATAAATATGGAGAGAAGAAAGAGGTCAAGAAGAACCTGACCCTCCAGAGTACAAACATATACCTAAACACCGAGAGAGAGAAAGATCTCAAAGTTTAAAGACAGCTTGAACGGCTAACAGAAAAACAACAAAAACTTTATATCCAGTTACGAATGTACAACATTTTGCCATCATCAGGTACAAGTAATATATTTGAACACGGAAATATCCATATGATACGAGGGAAAGATATCACGCGAGTGAATAATACAGCTTAGTAAAAATGTTCTGTCACCCTGGCGTGTTTTGTTTTTTTCTTTACAGTGTTTTTTACTTGATATACTGTGGGTGTTTTGACTTGTAATAGTAATAAACATAGGAGAAAGTGCGTTTTGTTATGTTCTGCGTGCCTGTCTCCTAATTTTCTTGCGGTTTCTCCAATGTAGAATTATGTGTAGTAGTTACTAATTACTTCATAAATTAAGTTATTATTGTGTGATTGTATATAATTTATATTTATTAAGAATATTTATTGGTGAGTTTTTAGTAATTTCAAATCAATAGAAAGGTTTCATTTTTGTGAATTTTTGATTTTATTTTGGTGGTATTCAATTGAGTGTTTAGTAACTTTTATATGCAAAAACGGCTGTTCTGGGCCCAGAAAACACTTCAAATAGAAGAGCGAACAACGTTTCGACCTTCTTCGGTCATCGTCAGGTTGTGAACCTGACGATGACCGAAGAAGGTCGAAACGTTGTTCGCTCTTCTATTTGAAGTGTTTTCTGGGCCCAGAACAGCCGTTTTTGCATATAAAAGTTACTAAACACTCAATTGAATACCACCAAAATAAAATCAAAAATTCACAAAAATGAACCTGACGATGACCGAAGAAGGTCGAAACGTTGTTCGCTCTTCTATTTGAAGTGTTTTCTGGGCCCAGAACAGCCGTTTTTGCATATAAAAGTTCTCAACAAGTGGGTTTCTCGACATCACTGATTGAGTGTTTAGTAACTTGGTGATGGTCGTATGGGAATTTTTAACCGGCCTTAACTGGTGGATATTTGTTTTTATGGATGAAGGAATATTTTTATATCAACTAAACCAGTTTAATGATGTATGTATTCCTTTGTACAAACAAAATACCTGAAACCTGATTAAAAACATCTCGTTCAAACGTTGTATGCTTGCAGGAAATTGATAATAAGGTTACCGCCTCCAAGATTTATTTGATCTTTCACCCTTGTGTGCCCCCCAGTGGCTCAGCGGTATGTCTGCGGACTTGCACGCTAAAATCCGGGTTTCGATACCCGTGGTGGGCAGAGCACAGATAGCCCATTGTGTAGCTTTGTGCTTAATTCAAAACAACAACAACAACAACAACAACACCCTTGTGTAAATTAAATGAAACAAGACAGAAAATTACGATTTTTTTTTTTCAATTTTATGCGTTTTATTTCTGAGAATCCAAAAATTACTTACAAATTAACACATGATATGATCGCCTTTATTTTTCAGAAGATCATTAATCCGCTTTGGCACGAGTTGACTGCAAACTTGAATAATTTTTGAATCGCGGTACCACACCTTAATTATGGACTCAATTAGCTTATTTTTCGTAGTACAGTCTTTTCCCCAAAGTCTTTCTTTACAAGATTTTCAATAGATTTAAGTCCGAAGAGTTTTCAGGCCAGTCCAACACCTTTATTCGCGTTGTAGTCATAAAATTCTTCACAAGTTTCGATATGTGGCATGGAGTCAGATCTTGCTGAAATCTGCCAGATCCATCTAGAAATCTATTTTTCGATTCTGGGACGACTCTTCTCTGCAAAACGTAGTTGTACTGTGGTCTTCGCATCATACCTTCTACAATATGTAAGCTTCCGACACCATAATAGCTGAAAAAGCCCCATAGCATCTTCTTCAAGGGATGTTTTACAAACTGATTGATGTTTCTTACCTGAAAATCTGCGAACATTAAGACTTCTTTGACCCTGTATGAAGAAATGAGTCTCATCACTGAATAACACCTTCCTCCATTGTTCTTCCATCCAGTTCTTGTATTTCAGACCCCATGCAGTTTTTTCTTCATTGAGTTAGTAACAAATTGTTTTTTGACTGGTGTCCTTGCCCTTTTAACGCAAATTCGAATGACATAATATTTCTCTTAATTTCGTCATATATCACAAAAATAGATGGACCGTCCTGCAAAACACAGCTAATGATGCTGTTTGTGTGTAAAAAAAAATGACTATCAAAGGAAATTAGCGGGTCCAGGGAGCCTACAGCTGCCGCCATGCTGAAAATATTGTTAAATGACCATTTGTTTCAAATAATTTGCACAAGGGGTTACAAGTAGGTTGTAATTAACATGGGGTTCTTGTCATCTAACCATATTGATTGATGCAGCATCCTACCAGCAACAATTTGGTGTTAGTGTATTATTATTTCTATTATGGTATTAAAATTTGGTTTACAAATTTATAAGTGGTGCTAAAATGTTTGTGATTTAAATTCTCAAAGATCTGTATGGACATTATAATGACTGTGTTAACATAAGCCATGAATGGTAATAGTTCCTTCTTGTTGCATGTTTCTAGTGTAAACCAATTGCTATGATTCCTTGCCAAATAACTCTTGATGTTTTGCAAACGTAGTAGTGCACATCAGTTGGAAAACTTGTTACATAATACATCACTATTATGTGTCTAACTGCCCACTTTACTAGGTTTAGTTTGGTTTGTTTTGAATTTTGCGCAAAGCATATGCAACATATGTATAAATATAGGTTGATCATACACAATGTAACCTAATGGCTGAAAAATAAATTTATGAGATGGTTGAATAAACTTGAACCACAGACTACGTGGGACTGTAAAGTTCTTTGATGCAGCTCCAATGACTTACTTTGAAACTGCTTGAACTTTTATCTTGGATGCAAACATTAAATATAAAATTTAGGGTCTGTAGTAACTTTAAGATATGTTTCCTTAGACTGATCCCTTGAACCTTTGGAAAATTATTGTACAATGAAAATTTAAAAGGTAATAAAAACATGTAGTCATGGCCAACTGAATATTTTTGACAATGAAAAAAAAATTAGTTTCTAGAGCAGCACTGGACTTGGTATTATAAAGTTTGTTTACATTCAATAGATGGCTTCAGTCTGTTTTATGTTTCTTATCCATTTTATAAAAAATACTTGTGGTACTGATGTTGAATTGTCATGAACATGGCAATATTACTAGTTTCACTAGTTATTAGTTTTCTGTTTTAAATCTCCCAAATTTATTGGATCAGATTTCTAAGTGTTGTTATATCATGCTTAAAAATTCTGTGCCATAACTATTTCTGTTACTTACAAATTTAGTTACTAGTCCTATTAATTTTTTTTTTAACTTTTGTAGTCTGTGCACCTATAGTTGTACATGTGATTCACTTAAAGTTCCATCAACTGACACAACTCCTGTTTAAGAACATTTTAGTGCTATATAAGAAAGAAATCAGAGGCATATGAAATAATTTAAAGTTTACAGGCACCAATGAGTGCAGCTTAAGCTCAATGTGGAAATTATGAAAGTGATTAAGGATGTTTAAGTTTTATTATAATGGTTTTAACTGTAGTCTTCAAAGTAAAATGATGTAGTCTATTCTCTGCTGGGTAATGTTTGTTGTCACAATTTAACATAACTGGATTGATTTTTAACATCTTTAGGTCTGTGGGAAAGAAAACTCAAATTCTTTCAGTTGTTCAGATAAGAAAATGATAATTATTTTAAAAAATGATTCTGCCTGTAAAGGGATAACAGTTTCTATCAATCATATTTAGTAGTCATATCTTAACTTCCACCCTAGATATACTGGATGTTGTTTGATATGGTTATTTTAGAGGTAACTTACATGTACATATGACTTTTAAGCAAATCTGTTTCATCATTTAAGATCATACTTTCACTTATTGAAATGACTGTCATGTCCTAAATTTAGAGGTTCTTTTGTTTCTTAGGTGAGGCATGAAAATATCTACCAACCTTTTCTTGTACTTATTCTCCATTTCTGTGTCCTTTTCTTCTTTCAGCTCTTTCTGAAGTTACTTTGATTACCTAATCCTTAAAATCTCTGAGAAATCAGCTCAGTGGTGATTTCTTCACAGGTACAATACTGGTCTTAATTAGAAATCATATTATTTCAAATGTAATGAAACATTTTAAGATAAAAATGTATTACTACCAAACTCCTATGATAAAGCTATCAAATAAAAGTATAAAAAGATGCAGTACATTAGTTTTTCTTTTCACTGTTTAGCCAATTAGAAACTCATTTTGTTGGTAAATTATTTTATTCAAAGATTCAGTTTAGAATTTGTAAGACAACTGTTAGTCCTACTGTTATAAGCAGTATTTAATTGCATCCTTCTACTTACTTGACATGTTGTACATATGTATGGTTTCTCTAAAGGTAACAGTGTAATGATTAGCAAGATGACAAATATTAATATACAGAGACTGCAATTCCACTAGGTCATTAATGTGTCTTAGATTGTTGCAGAGATTACTTGAAGTTTTTGAGGGCCCATCTGTACAGATCAACTACAGATATAAAAAATTATACATTTTTTACAATATGTTAAATGCAGTACTGGGTTGTTGTGTCTAAAGAACACTCAGAAAGTGCGAGTAGAACTAACAATTAAATTAAATTTTATAAATAAAAACTATAAGGCATCATATACCCCTAACTTTAGAATTGCAATGAGTGGTGGCTTATGTTTATGTGTGTTTTCTCATAGCATAGCCACATTGGGGTATCTGCTGTGTCTACTGAAGTGAATTGAAACCCTGATTTAGTGTTGAAAATCCTTAGATTTACCACTGTCCCAGTGGGGGACTCGTGTTTATAGCAGATAGTAAATTTATGTTTATTGGAATTGACAGTTATTAAATTAAATAATATTTGAAATGCCTTTTCAGACAGTTTTATAGATTTATTTCCTACCAGACACTCATTAATACACAAAACTTATCAGGTAAGTTCCAATCTGGAAAACTTTGAAAAATTCTGAGATCATGAAACATCAAGACTGACATTACACTAATTTAACAATTTTCAGTAATAACTAATCAACCATATTTATGACTAGTAGACTTTACATTAAAATAACATCTGCACTGTTTCTCAAAACAGTCCCTTGGGTCATATTTTTCCCATACATGAAACATTCTTTCAAAAAATACTGAGGCAACTTTTGATTTTCATTTGATTCTTTATGGCAGTTATGTGCAGTATTAACTCTCTTCAAATCACTACAAAGTACATACAGTCTCGTCAAATGTTTTTTGAACCTTACAATTCTACTTGCATCTATACATTATAACATAATTTACAGTAACATGACCTTCATTTGACTAATAAGCTTATTTTACACCTCTATATCAAAGCAATAAATAATTAGGCACACAGAATCTAGACACCAAGTGATCTTATGTACAGATTAGTTAGTAATGCGAGCATATGTGCACACTTGTACAAAAATCAAATAAACACAAATCATACATTTATAAGTTGTACGAAAACAGTCCTCCTCAAGCAAAATGGGTCATTTAACAAGTATTTAACAGCTTGGATACTTTTATAGCACATTTGAATAAAGTCTTGAATGGCACATTCTATTCATGATAAACAGTTAGTGTTATATTAACACTTAATGTCACTGTGAACACAAAAGAAACACCATTACAAAATCATTTCCTTCTGGTCCACGTTGTAAATGAAGGCAATCATTTGTATTCAAGCTTTAAAAAAAATTAAAACTGAGCCAATAGAGGCTAGAATGAAACACTTCTTTAAGATTTCTCACCATTATTTCACAATCAATGAACAAACACAAAGTTTTTCAGGTGCTAGAATACTGATTTATATTTTAATTCTACAAACATTTGTCTTGTTTCAGGACCCTCTACAGTATTTGTTATCAGCACCTAGAGAAGAAATCATAGTTGCTGAGGTAGCTATATGCAAAGATGAGTGGAGAAAAAAAATTCTACCAAACTGCCCAAATATGTCAGTATTTCAACTTTCATCAGCAGTAGTTGAAGAGGACTCAGTTGCTAGCACTGAAATTCCCAAAGTTTTTCCATTTTCAATACTGGACCATTGGAAAATTTTTGGATTATCTTCTTTGTCATGAGTGGCAAGATTCTTTATTGTAGATTCTGTGAGGTGATCAACCACCACAGCAACTCTTTTTCCCACAGTACTGTGGTCTGATGAACTAGGTGTTGATTGTTCAGACGATTCCTCTTTGTACTTGTAGATTTGAAGATCCAATTTTCCATTATTATGCAAGACTTCCATCTTACTAATTGGATCAGTGTTTTGCTCAAAATTATTGTGTAAGTCTTTATAGTTGAGAAGAGTAGATTGGACAGTGTTGTCACTGCAAGAAGGAGTATACGTGCAGCAAAGTTTTCCATTCTGTGGACCCAAAAATATAATGTTATAATTCAAAATAATTTTCTCTGAAATTTTCATTAATAATTTTAACTGTCTAACATGATAAGATAATATTATGGTTGTTAGTAGCATAGCTGAAATGAAACAAAAAAAGCATTCACAAATTTAAAAGTTGTATAAATTATGAAAACCAAAGTCTGATACAAGTATATAATAAAAACGATCTTTAATTTTGGTTGAGACTGAACTAAGTTATTTGAATTGATATTCATTTGATCTTTAAAAGCAGCTGAGAAAGTATTATAACCAAAACAAAAAATGGTTTGATGTATTATATTAGGACTTCATTTCATTCGTACATCCAAAGAAGGCACTCAGAAGTGGGAGAGGTACAACTACATTTAATGCCAAATAATACTTGAGTACCAATTTAAAAATTTTTTTTAATAATATATAATAATAATAATAATAATACCACTAAATTCTGTAAGGAACATATGGCTGTATACGCTGCAGTTTCTGTAACAGGCTGGTTTTTAAGTGAGTAGGTTGTTAGCCTACTGCACAACTCCCAATCTGGAGGACAATTTCTCAGCCCACTGAGGGGAATCAAACCTTGATTTTAGCATTGTAAATCCGGAGACATACTGCTGTACCAGCGGTAGACAAACTTTTTTTAACCAATACCGATTACCACTTAGAATGTTTGTTCTATAAACCTCTGAGAAAGTTTTCAGTTTATCTTCTTTGACTACTCTGTACTTCAGTATTATAGTAAACATACACTCACAAATGTTATTTTCTAAGAAAAAAAATACTACTGAAGCTGGGAACTAGTGGATGTGAAATGAATACAACAGGACTCTAGAAAGTCAATCTATATTGTGGGATGTAAAAATTGTTTGTTACTTTTATAAATATGTATTGAAAAAAAGACAACAAAATTGTTGGTCATGTTTCAAAATTTCTGAAAATTAACTGTATGTATGAACTCAGATTTAAACTGGAATTGAAAATTTTAAGTATAAACCACTGGTAAGTGCCTTTTTTGAATGTCATTTAGACAATTTAAATATACAACATTTACAACAATCTATATGACAAACAAAATAGTTAACATCATCTGTCAATAGCTTTTATTAATAAATGAGGAAACAATCATAATAATTTAGTCAACCTATTACAAAATCAATTTTGTTTCTACAAATTCTGTAGTGTATAGAAATGTTCTGGTGATATTTTAAACAGAAAGTATCATTAACATGGATTTTTTACATGGAGTATTAATGTTATTTCATTTTCTACCAAGGACTAAATCATATCATACTGACTATGTACCATTTCCATTTATTTTGAATAAAACAGTTTACTGCACTGTGTCTTCATTTATAAACATATCTGTAAAAGAACATAGTCTTGGTTGCAATTATGTTCATTAGCTGTTTAAAATATGCTTAAAACAGAAATGTTTGCTTCTCAAGACTACAATGAGGTGCTTGCTGTCAATAGAATAATATGCGAGAAAACCAAAATTGTATGTCAAACAACCAAAGCTGTCAGTCAAATAACCAAAGTTTTATGTCAAATCTTCAGAATAGAGTTATTTGACATGCAGTTTTAGTTATCTAACTATAAAGCTGCATGAAAAGTAACTAAAATGGTAGATTAGATAACCATTGTATTGTCAATAGAATAATATGCAAGAAAACCAAAATTGTATGTCAAACAACCAAAGCTGTCAGTCAAATAACCAAAGTTTTATGTCAAATCTTCAGAATAGAGTTATTTGACATGCAGTTTTAGTTATCTAACTATAACGCTGCATGAAAAGTAACTAAAATGGTAGATTAGATAACCATTGTATTGTCAATAGAATAATATGCGAGAAAACCAAAATTGTATGTCAAACAACCAAAGCTGTCAGTCAAATAACCAAAGTTTTATGTCAAATCTTCAGAATAGAGTTATTTGACATGCAGTTTTAGTTATCTAACTATAAAGCTGCATGAAAAGTAACTAAAATGGTAGATTAGATAACCATAACAGTGTGTTGGGTAACTAAAATTATAAGTTAAATTACCAAAATTGTTTCTTAGGTAATCATAATGGTATGTGAGAAATAATCAAAAATGTATGTCAAATAACCAAAATTTATGTATCTCAGAGCACATGCAAATTCAAATGTTAGAGAAATACAACAGATGATTAATTCAATATCATGAATATTCTTTTCTGTTTTGAAACTGTCCATGAAGCACATATACAATAAATCACAGTGTAATGCCTCTACTATTTTAACTAAATTTGTATGAGACAAAACTTTTTACACATACATGACATGTAATCAACATCATAAAGATTTTCTTTGACACTAAATATTTTTCGAAATAACTATCAACAGATGTTGTTAATCAAAACTTAAAGTGTTAAAACATTAATTAAAATATTAAATCTTTAGTTAAAACATTATACTTTAATTAAAACATTATGAGCAAGCAGTAAAGCGCAACTAAAGTAAGAACATAAATATCACCAAAGCTCGCAACTCAAGAAACTTTGCAGTGCAGCTCATACTACAAGACACAGCTTTAAAAGATACCACTAGATTTAGGGAGTTCTGATATTCATATTATTAGAAACCAAACTCTTTTATATAATGAACATAGATTTCTGTATTGACTATGTCATCACAAACTTCTCATACAGAAACATTATAATTTTAGTGAATAGCTTAGGATTAATCTACATATTTCACGTTACAAGTTGAAAAACAGTTTATTAAGCTTTTGTCAGTAAACGAATTGCTAATATGCTTGTTTCAAAACATACTAACAAATAAACCTAATTAAGCTTATGCCTAGCAACAAAAGGTGATTACTATTTTCTGCCAACAGCAGGGTGTAAGAGGTAGTAAGGCTTAGGCTTAGTTCCATCTAGTTGGTTAGTTAACTGTCATGTATTTTGTTAAGTTGTTGTTCAGCATAAAACTTGACTGTTTATAATTTTTGAAAGAAAAATTCACAGTTACAACATATAACACTCTTCCCCAAACAAATCATGTGACCATCACAAAATATATTTACTTTGGACAAGAACAAGAATCAAGTATTTAAAATCTCACTAAATTCGTGCATATACTTGTATATATTTCGTCAGCAGCTCTCTAACATGGCTGTTGTCGTCCTTTCAATAGGAAAATTAATAAAAATTTCAATATATTAAAACTTATTCCAATAATATATTTTCACAACTCCCTACTTAAAATGAAGCATGCCATGCAAATTACTAACAAAATATGTCACATCAATTAACACATCCATGCCCAACATTCATAAGGAAAACAAAAACTTAAAGTAACATAAGAAATGATCAACTTGATATTGTGTTCCACAATTTATACATGTATATACACACTTTTTAACTGAACTACTTTTGTGTGAAATATAGATTCCTGACATGTATAATGTGGTCCTGGCAACAGCAACTGTAAATACTTAACTGTTGCTCTTTATATTGTATTGTCCAAACAATACATAACAGCCAGTTCTTTACACTGGTGAAATATTTACAGAGTATTGATGTGAAAGGTTAATTTTTATTTAAAACTCTGGGCAGGTTAACATAGTATTGTAAGTTGACAACACCAAAGAAGCTATTTGATACTCAGGCTAATGTACTTTACCATTATTATAAACAATTATCAGATTTACTATAAAAAGGTCGATTTTTTATACTTATATTTTTATAATGTAAACCAATCACTGAGGCAGTTAGTTTTTTTTTACTGTGTATGATTACATTTAATTCTTACCTTCTGCCTGCATTTGTACTATCTTGGCATAAAAACATTCCAAGTTAGTCATAAGCATTTCCTTTGCACAACAAGTTTTAGGGGTAAATGGTAAATAAAAAAATTAAATCATGGCCTTCTAATGCAAAGAATAAATGAGAAATTGTCTGTCAAAAGGTTAACACATTTCATATAAGTATCAAGTAAAATAAATTTTTATTATGCCGATATTATGGACAGAAAAAAGTAGGTACAATATTAATATTTTACGATGATACAACAATGTTTAAAGGTTAATTTAAGTTCCATTATTTTGAACTGAAGTGAGTTAATTAGGCTTGGTAAGCTTTATAATCACGGTGTCCAGCATGATCGCTACTTGCCACATGGCAAAACAGGTTTCGACCTGTGGTGAATTAGTGCTTTACTTCTTTCATGTGTTTTTTTTAAATATAATTAACTCTATCAATAAATAGTTGAAAATGTTATTGTGTTTTTTTCCACCCTACTATATCCATATAATATAAAACACAGTTAATATTTTTTTTATCATGTAGTGAAAGCTTTACACATTCTTACAATTTTGGAGATTGTTAAAAAAACAACAAAAAACTGTTGCACACCACTGCTCTGTAATATATTGTATGTACACAGTAAATTTTTACAATGATTACTTATTTTCTCTGTATTATTTGGGCCATTTATTCCTCTATAACACAAAATTTGGAGTTTCATGTTGAAAAGTTACTGTTAGATAATTGCAAATATTTCAATTGAAATTAAAAATCAAAATATATTTTTTTAAATGAAAAAGTAAATAATTCTCTTTTCATAAATAATTTGCATTTTCAAAAATAGATTACAAGATAAGGAAATGGCAGTTTTATCGTGACTAGTCTGTGAAAAATAATTAACAAAATTAATGACTATATCTACTTTGGGCAGAGCACAGCATTATGTACCTTTGTGGTCAACAACAAACAAATGAAAAAATTAAGCCACGTTTTTGCTTTCCAGTAATGCCACTCATTATGATTTAAGTGTTTGATACAAAGAGTAAAAGTATAATTGTTTTTCAATTTAATGAAGATTTGACTGTGAAAATGTGCACTGTAATTTGTGATGTTTCCAGAAGGATATGTCCAAACAAATATTGTAATATATGCACTTGTATTTCATTTGGTTGACATTTTTTAATAAGAAAAATTTAAAGGACCGCTTAAGTTTTAACAAGTGGAACACTAACATCAAGAAGAAAATAAACAAAAATGAAATTAAAAATGTGAGAAGTGCTTCCTCAGGTGCATAATGTACAACTGTAAAAATAAAGAATATTATTTTTACCGATTGAAACTACAACCCCTATTTCTCACCGAATGTTCACAGTGTGGAACCTGTAATAAGGTGGTTGTGAAGAATTTTTACACAATTAGCAGAGATTGAATACTGTACATACACATAAAATTAAACTGCTTTTCAGCAGAAGTTGATTAAGAGGTAGAGAGATTGGAATTATAGTACATGTTTTAGTATATATTTAAAACCCTTGTAACAGGGAAAAATAACTGAAAAATTAGGCATCATATATAAATTACGGATGTGAAGCTATTCAGGATACCATTATTTCTTTCTATAAGTTATAGAAAGTTTAAATTTTCATAAAAATACTAAGTTAAAACTTTATCCTCCAAACGTTTTAAATTTTTTTCCATCCTACTAAACTAAAAAAACAAACTACACCAACAATTAAAATGGCTAAGTATTAACAATTATGTTCTTCAGAACTACACTATAAAACCAAATTAATGTTCTTAAAATTTTCACAAATATAGCAGCTACAATACTTTACATAACACTACCAACCTACTGTAAGTCAATTTGTTTCAAAAGAAATTTTGAGATTTATGGTCAGTGAGCATGTTGACTATTCATACATAATTTTTACAAACTTGCACCAAAATATTTGAGGAGATGCATACTGGTTATGTGCTTGCTATGATGAAATATGAACAGAGATAAAGATAAAAGCCTTTTATGCACAAAGATAAAGACACTTTGATAACTTGTTAACCTATATGAACACAACAGAAAGCAAGAAGGGAAATTACCCCCTCCCCCTAATCCAAAATGTATGTTAAACAAATTTTCTTTGTTTTAGTCATCTGGTGCAAACCTGTTCGAAAACTGAAAGAGATAAAAACAAAATTACTAGTTAAAACTATCTTTGTGAATATTAAGTACTTAGTCAAACAATGTAAAAATGTGCATTGAAGTGACTGTTAAAATAAAATGAGGAACTTGGCAATTCTTCTTAAGTATTGTCAAACATGTCAGAATAAAGTCAAATATCAGCTCAGAATGCACCTGTTATATGTACACTTAAATACCTCCTTAAAAGCAGTAATATATGCAGTAAATAAAATATTTTGATTTTCACTACTTTTGTTTCATAAAATAATAAGATTATAGTTCTTCAATGATGCAATGAGCCTTATCTATACAAAAGTAATTGATTGGGAGATAAAATTTACAAAAGAAATACTTGTTTGGAAAATTCAAAATGAGCTTTACTGCAAAGTGAGTATTATAATTCAATTGCCAATTAGCATTTACTGTTTAAAATTTTAAATGTAATACTTTTACACAAGGTTTTTCTTTATCCTATGTTGGGTGTACTAAAATTAACATGAAAATTCCTTTAACAAGATTGTAACAATTATATCCTTTTCTGTAACACATTGAATTACTTCCAGAAATCGGAGACTACTACTGCATGCAACTGCAATACCTTTAAAGGTACAATGTAAATAAGTGAAAAAACACAAAAGACAATGGTGCAGCCAATGACTGAAATATTGATCATACAGCTATGAAATAATGAGAGATTGTGAAAGATGCAGCTTTCGGAGATTAAGTAACTATACACAGATGAAGACAGGTACCAAAACAAATCCCACAAATACGGCTAAGAGTAACAAATAGCCCTGAAAATACAACATTGAGAAATTAAGTAATCTTAAAGATACAGCTATTGGTAATAACAAAACCTGGAAATACAGCTGTGAGAAGCTAATTATCCATAGAAATAAAGCTATCTCTAACAAAATAACACAAGAAATACAACAACCAGTGACTCAAACAAATCTGAATAGGTTGAAAGCTCCACACAGAAACAGGTATGAGTTATGACTGACTGAAAGTCATAAGCTTACAGCATGGAATGAGAAATTCCCATAGATATAGGTTTCAAGCCATAATCAAACATTGCATCACAATTTATTGACAAATTAAGTTTAATTTTACATGTTACTAAAAAGCTAATGAATTTCTTCATATCAACTGGCTAAAACTTGGGAGCATTAGACCTTAGCACTGTATCAGTCTTTACATTCCACCTTTAAAAATTCTAAAAAGGTTATTCAGTTTTAAACTATCTTCCTTGTGATTACTACAAATAAGTGTAAAAGAGAAAAGTATAAAAGAAACTTACTGCATTTGTTAGTTTTGAAACAGTGCTCCAAAAGTGCTCTTTGTGCTAATACAGTCTAGGCTACAACTTAGTTTCCATGCAAATAATAAAATGAAATAAGTGCTAGATTTTTTGCCTTCTTTTATTAACACAATAATGTACAGAAAACCAAACACAATTATTTTCTAGTCCTCCACAGTTTATTTGATGATGTAATTATGAATCTGAGATGTTACCACTTGCATTTCCATATTACATAAACAAAAAACTGCATCTGTATTTTAGAATATTTCATTTAACACAGATTAAATTAAACATTTAAGATATTTTAATACCTTTATCACAATGAATGACTAGAAACAATTTACATGAACATGTTCAATCAAGTTTGATACATTAAAAAAAATTCCATGTTCATGATGATAAGAAATGTTAATTTTCTTCATACCCCCATTTCTACTTTATAACTTAATTCACCACAAACATTTAACAAATGTAAGTATAAAGCATATAGTCTTTAACAATTAAATATGAAACACAGGATACTAGCTTAAAAAAAAAAATTCTTACCAATATTAATTTTTTCCTCTCAAAATGGAACAATTATTCAAAACTACAGCCAAAAAGACCTCTGTTATGTGACAGAGCTCAGTTTTCTTGTTATTGTAAACTAATAAAATTAATTATGTACCTTACAAGAACAAGAAGTACAGGGGTCTTCACCAACAGGTACTTGTTCCCCATAATGATACATAAGACCTTTGTAGAAACAACCACGTCCAGCTTGAATGACTGAAGTATCATTTCCACTGCTAAAAGTCTGAGAATTGCAGGGATCATCTTCACACTGATGACAGCAATCACCAGGCTGTTGAACTGGATGATCACACATGACTGGAGGGCAATCAACTGGCCAGCAATCAACTTCTCCATACTTGAAAAACAAGTTATGACAAAATAAACTGTATTTTTAAAACTTCAGTATCATTTGGATGAAAAAATATTGCACTAATAAAAGCTATACAATATAGATTTAAAGAAGGTTTTAATGAAGTACTACAACAAGTGTATTATAACTAAGAAAGTAAGTAAATTACAAAATCTCTGTTAGCAGAGTCATGAATATATAAATAATTGATCAATTATAGATCAAACTTGAAGTAAAGAAAGCTATGTTAAGGAATGACATATAATTTATACCTTAAACATAAATAAACTGTATTGTTAAAAATCATCTTGCCCCAAAATTAATTTTAATTTATGAAAGTGATAATTTTAACTAATAGTATTAAAATTTAATTCAATAAAGAAATAACTGGAAAAGTTTGCTTACATTCTATTCTAGATCAATTATGCCCATTTTGAACACTATTGTAAATATTTTAAATATTGCATATGTTCCTTCTCGAATGTAGTCCTGATACTTAAAGACTATCTCACACCAAACTTCCTATAATGGCAACTTTAGAATTATAACACTAATTTATTCTTTCTGTAAATTTCATAATCCAATGACCAAAACCAATTGCTTATTTTCAAAAATACTTTTATGTAGTCTAAGATTAGAACAATGTATTGTAGTTGCATTAGGTGGTTTAAAGGTAAACATATATCTAGAAACCTCTGGGTATCTGAGAAGTTACATGATTTAGAATTATCTACAATAGACTTTATCTGTAATTTATCCCATAAAATGGACAATGGTAATTGCTATTAACCTAGGGGTCATAGCTGTTCTGCAGAAGTATTTACTCAGAAAAATACAGAATTTGTAATCAGACTATACTGCAGTAGTCATAGAAATTACAATAACTATATTACTACATCTATCAAAAATGTGTTATAAAAAAATTAAACTTTCGAGTCTTAAAAATCATAAAAACATACTAAACATTCACAGATTTGGCACTGATAAATCCATTGTTCTCCATTATGAAATTTCCTGGTGACCTCCTGATGATGACAGTATGATGTCTGATCACATTCAGGGCAACAGTTTAGGTCTACATCAGGCCTATTACAGTCGCACCCAAATTTTTTGCAACTGACTACACCATTGGTGCATGTGCACTGTGAACAGATGTCACTCTCTACAAACCAGGTATCTCCATTAGCTCTCTCTGTTCCATGGTATATGCAACCTATAAAATATTAGTAAATAAACTGCACATAGCTATGATGTTAAGTGTTCAAAATAGGTTATGTCAATATTCACATGAAAATTAATTTTCTAAAGTTTGCTTCAGGAATACACAATAAAAACTTAAGTCTTGTCTTATTCTTAGTTACTAACAATCTAAGTTATAACAGTTTTATGTGAAAAACAAAACAAAATATAAGCATTTTCTGTAAAAACCTGATGAATCATATTAGACTGTCCTAAATACATACAAACTACAAAATATAACTTTTATAACAAAATGTGAAATATTCAAACTTACCTAAAGAACAGGTATTATTGTTATCACATTCACATCGAAATCCACCATCTTCATTAATACAAACAGCTGTACTGTGGCATGTGTGAGAATCTTCAAGACATTCATCAGTATCTTTATGGAAAACAATATATCGGTTGATGAATATAAGTGATAATATCCACAAAACAGCATCGTTTTGATTACATAAAAAATGTAGGATTCAGACAAAAGTAAAAATAGTTCATTTCTTTATAAGGAAAAAGTATCTGTAATCTTGTGTTTCTTGGCATATTTATTTAAAAATCGACATATCTTCTAATTGTAATCTAGTGTTTCATGACATATTTGTTTAAAAATTCACATATTTGCTATTTGTAATTTAGATAGTTCAAATCATTTTCTTATTTCAAAGTGAATTCTTCTCACCAAGTATTATGACATGATGATTTATACTATGACAGGAAAGCTTAATTCTTAGACTCAGTATGTACTAATATGCACATACGTTAACCTCAAATAAACATCACTGGTAGCCATCATCCAAGTGATGGTAAAATGAGGGACCCCAAATTACATACTGGCGCATAAAGAATGTATTGTTAATGAGGGATGAACGAGAATGTGATGGATCTTCTCTGAAGTAACATAAACCTCAGGAAGCACCACATGAAGGTGGAGTGCATGATTGAAGAACAGCATGCCATCTACACCAACAGAACTCTACTGCCCTACTCTCTACTGAAGGGAAGCAAATACATTCATAGTCCATCATTTCAGCAGCTTGGAACTGGAAGGTGTCAATGACTTCAATATTCCATTAAAATAACAAAGGGAATAAAATGAAGTGGAAAGTATGGATAAACATAAGTATTAGAAACAGTCCAATGATCATGAAAACCCTATTTTGAAAAGAAGACTGCCCCAGAATTATTCAATCAAGAGAATAGCAGAGATGCTATGTGCAGTTATCTTCTGCTTTATTTGTGTAAGTCCACAGGTTAACAGACTGGAATGGGCATATTAATGAAGCAAATATATCATGAGAAAAATTCTACGAGTGATCTCCTGGAACACAACATTTCAACAGTGTGAAATACAGACCATGAGCATACATTATGATTGTTTTATTTTTTTAATTTTGCACAAAGCTACATGAGGAATATTAGCAGCCTGGAATGGGCACATTAATGAAGCAAATATATCATGAGGAAAATATACCAGTAATCTCATGGAATACATTTCAACAGTGTAAAATACAGATGATGAGTATACATCATGGCTGGTTTGTTTTTTTTAATTAAGCTACAGGGTGGTCGCTAGAAAAGCGGAAAATTTGTCAAACAGCTATTTATTTTTACAAAGAATAACTTTTACAAATTTTTTAAAGGCATATGTTATATTACACTCATAGATGCTCAAAATGAATAAAATCATGCATTTTAAAGAAATCAAAATAGAAATGAGTAAGCACGCATTTTATTCATGATCTCATCTGACCCTCAAATTTTCCGCTTTTCTAGCGACCACCCTGTACATGAGGGCTATTTGTGCTTGCATCACTAATTTAACAGGGTAAAACTACAAGGAAGGTAGCTAGTCTTCATCACCACTACTAATCTTGGGCTACTCTATTACCAATGAGAAGAAAGGAGAGAAAATGAATGCTTTAAAAAAATCCTCAGTGGCGTGATGTAATACCACAGAAAGGAGATGCATGTAGGAGAGCTGTAAAGGTAAAATGAACATGATAAAATGGATGTGGAAGAAATAGAATTATCATGAAAATACAAAAGCAGGCAACACACAGGTAGAAGGAAGAAAAATGAAAATAAATTAATCAAAATCTTCCCTCTCATGAACAATTACAAAAAATGCAGGAGGAACCCAAATGTTGTTGGGAGAAATAAAGATATTAATCTCCTGGCAAATAATAGCCCAAAATTCCTCAACTGAGACCCCAAATCTAAAGCTGGTAATGGAAATTGAAGTAGCAGTGATAATATCAGATGTTGTAAAACACAAACTTTGGAAATCATCTTCAATTATGGAGATGCTGAAAATGAGAAAAAATTCAATAAACAAAAATAAG
Organism: Carcinoscorpius rotundicauda; assembly: GCA_011833715.1. Classification (NCBI taxonomy): domain Eukaryota; kingdom Metazoa; phylum Arthropoda; class Merostomata; order Xiphosura; family Limulidae; genus Carcinoscorpius; species Carcinoscorpius rotundicauda. The sequence goes on along the minus strand of CM022392.1, from coordinate 89,784,122 downwards.
TTATCATGTAAAACTACTACAGACAAAACTAATTGAGCAAGAAAATCAGTACCTTACAAAAAAAAAGAAAGAAAGGAGAAGAAAAAAGAAATGAACACATAAAAAGAGCACATGTGAAAAACGTCTTCACTTGACCACTACCTGACAAGAAATGATAGTTTGGTGGAATCAAAAGATGGAGTCACATGTGTTGTGCTCCTATTGGTGGAGAGTTGTAACATGATGATTTACATGCAAAATTTTGCTGAGCCACGTTGACCATGGTATGCATGGGAATCTAAGTCTTGTGGCAAATGAAAACTAGGGAATAAACACAGCCATATTTGAGTGATGCTGCCAGGGCCATGACCATGTTTTGTGAAAAGCCTGCCATCTTTGATGATGTTATGTATAAAGCGTTATGTATATACGTTGTTATTCATGTAGAAATTTTTAGAATTAGGTAGATCGATCATTTGTAATGGCCTGGTGTCTGTACGAGACTAATCGAGATTACTCTGTGTTATGTAACGTTATGTATATACGTTATTATTCATGTAGAAATTTCTAGAACTAGGTAGATCATTTGTATTCGCCTGGTGTATGTACGAGACGAATCTAGATTACTCTGGAATGCTGGGAAGTTACGCGATTGTTCGAGAAGAGTAGGCCTACTAATATATAAACAGATGGCGATGCGAAAGAATCAGAGTCAGTCATTCGCTTTTATTTCGATTCAAAAGACATTGTCTTTGTTCGAGAAATTTTCAACGTTTGCTGTGTGATTTGTTTTGCTTTTGTATGACAAATCTTTATGAGTCAAAGCATACTCGTCTGCTAAGACAGCAGCATCATGAATTTTGGAAGCTTTTTGTTCATCAATATAAGTTTTGAGCTCTACGGGAATACATCTTTTAAACTCTTCAACTAACATGAGTTCTCTGAGTTTTGTGTAATCATCTTTTGTTTCTTTGGAATCACACCACCTGTCGAACAGTTTCTTTTTCACGAGCAAATTCGACATAGGTTTGGCTGTCAAACTTTTTGTAACCACGAAATTTTTGTCTGTATGCCTCTGGCACCAATTCATAAGCATTCATAATGCATTTTTTGACATGCTCGAAATCATAACTTTGCTCGGCCGTGAGTTTTGAAAATACTTCCTGAGCTTTACCTTTGAAAACACTCTGAAGTAATATTGTCCAATATTCGGTAGGCCATTTTAGCCTAAGAGCCAATTTTTCAAATTGCTGAAAATATTTATCTACAGCCTTCTCATTGAATGGAGGCACTAAACGAATTTGTTTGGAAGCATCAAAATTATCCAACCGCATTTGGACAACCTGTTCTTCTGTCTGTGCCTTTCTCATACTGAGTTCCTTATCAGCTTTAATGCGTTCTATTTATATTTCGGTATCAAGGCGTTTGTTTTCTTTTTCTGCTTCAAGACGTTTGCTTTCAATTTCTAAACGAAATTTCATTTCCATTTCCATTCTTTTTAATTCAAAATGGGTCAAAATGAGCGGCAGGCAATTGTTGTACAACTCTTTGAGGCAAAACTTTTTGGCTGACTAAATGTTCAACAACAATTCGTTTGATATCTGCTTTCTTCACTGCTTGCTTCACTTCCAAATTGAAATGTTTTCCAACATCAAGCAATTAAGATTTTTTTAATTCACTGATCAATTCGAAAGAGGGATTCTGATTAAATTTGTTTTTTAAATCTTCGAGTTGGAATGCCATTTTGAATATACAAGCTGTCGATCTGTATATAATATAAATCTAATTTAGAATAGAATTAAATTGTTTGATGTATCCTGGAAGGGCCCCAATTTTCTGTTACGTTTTTTTATGTATGTAGACTGAACACAACAGAAAGACACAGATAACAGCTTATATAATTTATTACAATAAACTATTATATATATAACAGATATAACAAATTATATAACAACAATGACAGATATTTAGTTTAAAATTAATTACAATACAAAATGGTACTGGCCTGTGTCCAATATAATGATTCAGAATGAAAGTCCAAAAGTCTAGATCAGAAATCCAAAATTCCTGTCTAGTGTGTGAATTTGGTCCCAGGAAGAAATTCCGAAGTTTGAATGGAGAAGTCCAGAAACAACTCACAGTTCAAAAAATTTGACGAAGTTCTTTATACGATGTTTTCGATGAATGTCTCAAATTTGTCGTTCTCCCACTTTTCCGGTCTCCCCTAAACAGTCCTGTAGGTGTTGACCTTCAGTATAACCAGTAATTCGAATGAATCGCAAAGATTGACGAAATAAAATCACAGCTTCTGTAGATCTAGCTCCAGTTACAAATCCAAGTTGAATAAACACACAGCAAACATTGAAAATTTCTCGAACAAAGACAATATCTCTTAAATCGAAATAAAAGTGAATGACTGACTCTGATTCTTTCGCATCGCCATCTGTTTATATATTAGTAGGCCTACTCTTCTCGAACAATCGCGTAACTTCCCAGCATTCCAGAGTAATCTAGATTCGTCTCGTACATACACCAGGCGAATACAAATGATCGATCTACCTAGTTCTAGAAATTTCTACATGAATAATAACGTATATACATAACGTTACATAACACAGAATAATCTCGATTAGTCTTGTACAGACACCAGGCCATTACAAATGATCGATCTACCTAATTCTAAAAATTTCTACATGAATAACAACGTATATACATAACGCTTTATACATAACAGATGACTTCTATCAATTCTAAACAACCTCTTTGTTTTCTTTAGTTTTGGATTGGTGACAGAGAAAAGTTTCATTTAAAAGTATTTTTAGACCTAATACAGACTTTTTACCTGTTAAAGCAGATAACTGAAACTTACCTATATGCATATGAACTTGGTGCTCTTTGTTTCTTATTTCCAAAGAAAGTGATACTTGTTGTACATATTTCTTACCAAATGTTCTGTTTAATGTGATACGTTTGTTAAAATAAAACAACTTTATTATGCTTATATGATTTACCAATTTATTATTTCATCAACATAATGTTTTTCCATACATAAGTTCTTACTAACTGTTTGTTTATTTTTTAACATTGTTCAAAGCTACATGAGGAATATCTGTGCTAGCTGTCCCTAATGTAGCAATACAAGACTAGAGGGAAGGCAGCTATTCATCACCACTCTCCACTAACTCTTAAGCTACTCTTTTATATCAAGGAATAGGGGTACTGACCATTACTTATTATTCCCTCATGGGCAGGCATGTTTGGTGTAATAGAGATTCGAACCCACAAACTTCAGATTATGATTCAAGGGCCCTAACCACCTAGTCATACCAGACGTTTTTACCAAACATCTCTTTCCGAATTAGAATCATGTTACCAATAATTTAACATGACAATACTGATTATGCTTGCTAAATTAGGAATTGTTAGCGCAGATAACTCTCGAGTAATTTTGTGCAAAATTCTAAACAAAACAAACTTTCTGGCTTTAATTTCAGTCAATGCTGAAAATTCAATTTCGCAATACCACGAAGATGCAAATAAAAGCAGAACTTCAACTGCTTTTGAACTGATTGCAAAATATGACTTTTTAATGGAGATTCAAAACTCATCCAAGCTTTTTTCGGGAAACAATGACTGATAAAATTTGTCGTTTCGTAAATCAATGAGCTGTTCCTCTTCCTCAGTAGTAAGATTTGTTGTCTTGTTGATTCCAAATTGATAGGACACCCAGTTACATTCGCTGACAGCAAGTGATGGGAAGTAATGTTTTAGTGCTGACTGTTGGTCGCTTAATGTGTTCAAAATTTAAGGGACAATTTTCTTCTTTGACAGACATTCCTTAACAGAAGGAAAGCAATCAAGGACTCCTTTTGAGATCTTATTCTTCCACAGCATCTCATTTTGATCGAAGGCCCTCAGTTTGGACACTACAGTAATAATGTTTTCAGATGGTCCTTGGAGACTTACATTGGAGAATTTAATTTGTCAAACAAGTTGGAGAGAAATTGAACCTTCAGCCACCAGATCTCTTCATGAAAAGAAAATTAAAAACCCGCTTGTTCAACCTCCAAGAAAGAAATTAATTCAGTTTTTAGTTGGACAAAATGCTTTAACACCTTTCCTTTTGAAAGCCATCACACTTCAGTGTAATACAGTAGCTTTTTGTAGTCTGAATCCATCGCCTCACAGAGAAGAGAGAAAAGTTGAGATTGAGATGGCTGAGACCTGATGAAATTCACCACTTGAATAACTTGATTTATAACAGACTGCAAATCTTTCGGCAAAGATTTGGAGACGAGCGCCTCTCTGTGAATTCATACAGTGAACAATTCTGATGCTTGGATTTTGTTGGCGCACAAGAGTGACGAATCTCTTTTCTTTTCCTTGCATTGAAGAACAGCCATTGGTGCAAATGCTGACACTGTTATTCCAATGTAATTTGAAGAGCAAAATGTTTTAATTCACCAACTCGAAAATGTTTTGGCCTTTCGCTGTACTTTTTAAATCTTTGCAAAATAAGTATTCGTTTACGATTTTTCCATCTTTTATGAATCGAGCAAAAGCCAGAACTTGAGCTTTTCCTCTAACTTCAGTAGATTCATCAACTTGAAGAGACCATAGCAGAGACAATTCATCTTTAGGCGCTTTGAAGTGTTCGCAAACTTGGTCCTTTAAACCCGACAAGTCTACAATTCTGCGCGAAATTGTGTCATTGGACAGTGGAACTTGCTTAAAATTTTTGGAGGCATCCGTTCCAAGCATAGTTTTAACGATGATTGCTAACGCTGGCGCAATAACTGATTCGGTCGCCATATGCACTTTCTTGCGTTTTGCCAACAATTAAGCAACCTCATAACTTGCAATCAATCCTTTTTCGGGCAGCTTCATGTAGTTCACAAGCTTCCTTGATTGTTCATGTTGTTGAGTCGCGAGATTCTCGAAGTATTCTTTTAGTTTATCCTTCATAGCTGAATGTTTTGTTTCCAAGTGTCTCTTCAGTTTGCTAGGAATAAGTGCCTTGTTCTATAAAGCTACATTGCAGAGTAGACAGAAGGGTAACTGAGAATGTTCCGATTCCAAAGAGATAAATCCGTATTCGATGTATCTGTTTTTGTACTTTCGTTTGATTCCTTGCTTTTGATTCAACACATTCTCCTTTGCAGCACCAGACTTGCATATTTTTTCATGGATAAATGATAAAGCTAATTCATACACGATAAACACGAAAGTCTGCGGTTGATATAAAATTCCTACATACAGCGTAGTAGCTATACCTCACTGCAGAATGAGAACGTGTTCCAGAAAGCAGTTTGATTGTCTGATACATCATTTATGACGTACAAAGTGCCTGTTACGCCACAATTAAACTAACAGTCGAACCGTTGCAGTCGAGATTGAAAATTAAGTATGAACTTCTCAGTGCTCGAGTTCAATGAAAACCACTGAATGTTTTGGAAGGTTTCAGAGTGTCTCTATAGTAGCTTTTATTCAGTTGAATGTGTTTCAGAAACACTGCTGCACACCTGTCAATCTCTCGCGTCACCCAAGTTGAGAATTACTGAACTAGGCTATCAGCAACAAACATTCGGTAAAAAGTTAAAATCAAATTCTTAAAATTCGTTAAAAGGAATCGAGGTGAAAGAAACAAAGTTTAATTTCTGTAGTAAAAACATAAATAGCGTTAAATCCAATTTTTATATTTAGTTTACAACAGTAAGACAGAAACTACAGTAACATAACTTGTAGAAGGCTTTCTGTTGCATAATTCACCAAGATGACTAACGGAAAAGTTCAAACATTTGCGTTAGTCACCTGAAGTTAGCCTTTCCAGTTCTGGTTTCGAGTTATTTGATGTCACATCAGTTTTCAAAAAGTAAGGTAATACAAATTTTAAGATACTTTCTGTAGCATAATTTTAATTATTGTAACTCGCCAGGATGACTAACAAATAAGTTCAAACATCAGCGTTATATACCTGAAGTTAGCCTTTCCAATCTCGTTTTCGAGTTATTTGATGTTACGGCCATTTTCTAATTTCAAATCGAACTAGTGGTACTATAATTTTTAAAAAAGGAATCACATTGAAAAAAGGTCTAATTTATAAATTAAAATCTTAAAACGCATCAAAAAGATTAATGGCCATCACAAATGACACTGTCTAACGTTACAGATAAAGTCTGGGACAAAACATGTTTAATTGGTGTCGTCGTTGGGAGTCGGAATGACGAAAATAAAGTAAAATGTGGCTTTATTGTGACCTGAGTGTAATACAGACAACACATTGATGCATCAGTCCCAGATAAAAAAAACAACAAGTTAAAAAAACTGTAACAATGCGTAGTCTAGTTAGGACAACTTCCTCTTTCCGATCCTTATGGAAGAAAGAAGGCCAAAGTGCTATAGAGGATTTTATTGGGAAAATCTCGTTTTCACGTTGCTCACTCCAAGTCGACTGCCAATGGACACGGTACCGAGCCTAGAACATTGGACTACAGTCCATGAATAGAACAGTCATAGCAGTAATAGTGCTAGTGAATACCAATGTAGTTTGGTGTTCAGAAAAACTGGATGCAAGTAGATGTTAAAGAGGTATAAATAGGAATGGAAGGATGGTTCAAAAGATGTTCAGCAAATAACAGACGGTACTTCCAATTGGGAGTATCTGATTTTCATAGATCACTTAAAGAGAGATCACATTTGGGGATTGTAATAAGCCATGGTGGGATGGACTGATCAGTGCATACAACAATGTTATCCAATGACAGGCCCAATTCATCCAACTGTGCCTGGATATGAAGGCCAAAAGGAACAAAAGGCAAAAAAAACACAACCCGAGGTGGGGTGCTGTGGTAAGGATCGAAGTTTCAAAGCATATGGTAAAGACAGTTGCAAATGGCGGATGTGTAGAGGAAGATCATGAAAGTCTGTGTATAAGCTCTGGATTGGGGAAGTATGGAAAGCCCCGGAGCAGAGCTGAAGTCCCTGATGATGAATGGGGTCTAGCATTTCAAGGTTGAGGTGTCCTGGTAGAACCATATACCAGTGGCCCATAATCTAATTTGATACATCTTCAGCACAGAACATACTTCCTGACCATTAGAGAGCAAGGTCGAGTGCGGGACAGAATTATATTGCTCACTGACCTTTCGAATCTTGTCCCACACGACTTTGGAACTGGTGGTAGAAGATATGCTAGTTATGAACTTAATCCAAGATCCCTCTGGCTTTGCTATCTTACCCACTGAGTATGTGCATGGGCCTGCTGAAAAGCAATGTGGTACAAGAGTGTGGGATACCAACAAAAAGTATCCCAGGCCTGAAGTTTAAGGAATACATTGAGAAGCTGCCTGTATAATACTGTCAGTTACTGCTGCCACACAGTTTATTGATGGCTAACAGATAATGGCAGGATCAAGTTTTGCAAGAGCAGTGAAAGTGGACCAGTCTGCCTGATCTAGCTTCCACCAGGGCACGCAGATTGGGTGGTATCAGTCACAGTCAGTCTCTCACAAAAGTACAGGAAAATGATCACTGCCTCGTGGATTATTGTCAACTTTCCATGAAAAATGAGAGAATGGTAAAGGTGAACAAACTGAGAGATCAATAGCAGTAAAGGACTCTCCATACACTTGTCCATTACAAAACCTTTCATTTCTCTACAGAGAAAACTGCCGAAAGGTTATTGTATGAGCAGGTTTCAAAAATGTTTCCTGTAAGGAAAGACATACAGGATGGTAGGAAGCATTCAGTGCTTTGATATCATCCAGGTTAGAATATAAACCTCGACAGTTCCATTGTATCAAAGTAGCCATTTTTATTTATGTGTAAGCGAACTGGGTGAAGAGCCATTCTGCTTTTGACAACGTATATATATATTCTTTATTTTCTTTATTCAAGGGAGGTCTGTCGACCTCCGTGTATCCTGCCCTGGGTTGACTGGGTAAGTCTTATCGTTGGAAGAAGATTCCAGCAATTGAGGACATGAACGAATGATTGTTTTGCATCTTGGGGTAGGAGAAGAAGGTGTATCTGAGGAAATGCCCGTACCTGTAACCAAAGAAAATGGATCTTTGCTAAAATAAATGTTTGGGACAAAGATGGATATTGACATTGATTCATTAACTTTTTTAATCATGGAGGTCAAAAGACTTTTCATATGATTTGTGAATGATTTTTTGGAGGAACAGAGAGATCCATTTGCACTCCCACTCTAGTAATGGGATGAAGTGCAGCAGCATACATCCAAGATGAAGTGGTGAACAGTAACTTTCGAGCCTCAGGATAAGTAATGTTTTGAATCATTTTCAAATGCCACACCTGTTTTTCTTCCAACCACTTTGGGCAAGAACAAAAGTAGGATGGATGAGAACCATTGCAATTAATGCAATGAGGATCCATTTCACACTCATAGGTATCATGGTCCTTGTGACTGCAATGAGCACACGTCAAGGAACCATGACATATGTCTTTGAGTGACCAAGCTACCGACACTGAAAACATCTGAGACGGTTTGGAATGTATGGCTGCACCTCGCAATTAAGATAACCTGCTTTGATGGTGGCAAATGGATGAAGCAATGCAAATGTTAAAATGAGGACACTGATCGGCACCATAATTCCATCTTTGAGAGTGGAGATAAGCCTCACCAAAGAACCTCCTTGGGTGGAGAAACAATCAAGAACCTTCAATTCAGGGATGTTCATCAAATCCATCTCAACAGTAACTCCTTGTGATGAATTCAAAGTAGCATGGGGCATAACCTCAATGAGTGTATCCCTAATCACCTTTGAAAGTAAGAGGAGTTCACTGTGTTTAGATGATGATATTTCCACCAATATGTCACCAGAGTGAAGCTTTTTGACTAACTTTGGAGAGCCAGCAAGTCTCTTCTGAATAAAAAAGGGAGATATTTGCCCTAAGGTTTACCTGAAAGAGAAAGTAATATTAGAAAATAAGGTACAGGCATAAAGATGTTGAAGATTGTTGCTCAGAATATTCAAGACGTGATCATTTACCTATGGACTGTTTTTTTTCACTGTTTTATTTAAGTTTTTATTTGGGGATCCATAATTTAAAAATGTATATTTCTGCATCCACTGACCCCACCTACCAAGGGGCCCTATGAGGAAATGCACTACAGTGCCAAACTAGGACACTGCAGCAATGCCAGGGTTTCATGAGCACTACACTCAAACACCAGCATCAGATACAATGTCCACAACACCTGTTGAGAACATCCAACACTGTTACTTGGTTAACCCTAACTCAAGTGCACCAGCCAATTGACCCTAAGGGGACCTCTCCAAGATCACTCGTCTACAGGAATTGAAGACCAGAGTGGTGTGTGTGTTGGACCTCTTAACCACCAGAATCCTCTCCTCCCCTTCATGAGTCACCACGCACAGCAGACACGTGGATGGATGTTTAGATCCCAGAGGAGGTAAAGTGAAAGAACAGAACCTTCCCTCGGCGGTCCCCTCACCACGTACAAAAATCTGCACCGAGGGATACACACATGGATAAGTAGTGGCTCCTTTATAATAATCTGAGGATAAGGCTGGAAAACACATAGGGGTTAGAGTGCTTAACTTGGGCTTATGGACTCGTAGTCTACAACTAACTTCTACAGGGTGTGTTCAACATTTTGCAGTCATGGTTTGTTGAAAGAGTGAGGGTAAATTTCATTGTGCAATTAGAAGTAGACAAGAACTGGTGTTGGGTGCTGTTTACTAGCTGCCTTCCCTCTAGTTTATGAGTTAAAAATTAGTGACAGTTTTATTAAAAGAATCTTTGTATAGCTTTGTGCAAAATTCGTAAAAAACAACCATCTAATTTTACACATGATCCAATATGATTTTATGTATTATTATAAATTAATTTTAAAATAAATAATATCTTATTTTCAAATGATACCATCTTAATCGTAGTCATACCTTGGCACATAATTCCAAGACTGTTATCCACTAAATAACTTTGATACCCAAGAATACAGTCACAATAATACCATCCTGGCATATTGATACACTGTGAATTAGGGTAGCATTGGTGAAGACCTAAACTGCATTCATCCACATCTAAGGAAGTTGAATAAAAATCAGTAACACTTTCAACACAAATTTCATATTCTTGATATTAAATCGAGAGATTTCTAAATAATTTCAGAAAAGATGTTATTCAAATAAAGCATCTAGACAACTAACTTTGTAGACTACTTCATGTTAAACATACAAATCACAACAAATCATAAACCTGTACATAAGGTATACTTTAATTTACTATTACATAATGCTCAAGTATTTATACAATTCAAAATGATGGATACTTTGAGTATGCTCACTCTAGAATCACATGATAGGAGAAAAGATATGACATTTTTCACTTTGGCATTAAAGAACAAAAAAGAGATTCAAGTTTTGTCTTTTGTCATTTCACAATATTATAATCACACAGGGATAGACTTCATTCTAAAATGTTACTTGGAAGAAAACTAGAAGGGACCAACAAGCTTTTCATGAACATAACAAAACTATGTACTTTCCTATGGGGGTTCAATGGGATTTTATTCAGTGTTTGGTTAGGCCAGTCCTCACTTGCTCTCACATACTGACTGCTATGTTCTGTTATATAGTTTTATATTTGTTGCTAATCATGCACAACAATGAATTTTCTCCATATAAAAATTAAAAAAATGAAAGTCTATACTTGTATAATTTGGTTACAAGTTATGGAGTTTAGTAAATCATTACTTAACTAATTTAAATTAAAAAAAATATTAGCATAGTTGGTAGAACAGAATAAATAAGCTGATGTTTACAACCAATATACTGCAATTCTTACATTTCTTGTGAAAAATTCATTACTTTACTTGTAAATGAAAGGTCTTGGTAGTAAGACAGTTAAGTTTTATGTTATTAGGTTATAAAATAATCTGAAGCCCACATACAAGATTACTTTATAAAGTGGTTGCTCCTTATTTTGTGTTCTCCTTGGTTTTCTAGGTGTTATAGAAATTTCTTGTAGGGAATTCTTAGTACATTTTAATAGTGAGGGTTTTAATTTTAGGCATACATTTTCACCAGAAAAATAACGAGTCCAGTGGAGAAAATATTATTGTATTTGTTTTTCAAACGTATGTGTGTATGTGTGTGTGCCTGTTTTACAATTTGCTCCTTTTATGAAAAGTGTTTTTTTTTTCAATTAATTACAGTTAATTTTCCATACCTACCTATTTCACAGCCAGGTCCAGAAAACCCTTGATGACACAAACAAACATCGGGTGCCACACACTGACCTCCATTTAAACAGGTGTGATTACAAAATGCTGGAAACAAGAGATACTAAAAATAAATAGTTTTAAAACTACATCCAAGTACTATTACTTTATTATACTAAATTTGTAAAAGTACAAAAGCTTTAAATCAATGCACATAAATTCACTACAACTGTAAGAATATACTATACATTGCTTAGAAATAAAAGTTAAGTTGAATAATAACTTGGCTATTTACTAGAAGTAACTATTAAACATATATTTAGTTTGTCACCAGTGCTGCCTTTAAGCAAGAAAGGCAAATGGCTATTTGGAGTCCAAGACTAAGGAGTTATGAATAATATTCAAGGTTAAAATATATTAATTACCTATACAAAAAATCTTATGTTTAATCTTTTAACATAATAGCTAGGTATCTAATATGAGATTTGTTAAAAAAATCTTTTTAGAGATTATGTACTTTTAAATTCCCCTGTTATAGTATAGAACTTATTATTGGACTCTTTTTCCTGATTACCCTATTGCTAAGGCCAACACTGTCCTTCTAATAGTTTACTTACGTTTACAGCTATATCCATCTCCTTGATATCCTCCTAGGCATTCACATTTGTAGCTTCCTTCTGTGTTTATACACATTGCATTTAGATCACACTCATGATCGTGTGTGGCACATTCATTGTGTTCTGGATAATTACGGAGGTCAATAATAATTAATAATGCACACAATGTTTTAAGGTAAATATTCAGCAATCACATACAATAAATACTGTAAGATATCAATATTCTTGTATTTTTGTGCTCTTAGGACTTTCTGTCATTTCAGATGACTTCCATCAATAGTCACTTTGCAGAGTGAAGTAAAAGATAAGGAAGTACAGACAAAAGATATTCATCTAATCTATGTATAAAATATTTTTTCGAATTTTATATCTTATATAGCAATAAAGTATATTTCCTAAAGAGATGTATGTCTTATGTCTTATTTATTCATTGTTCAGTTCTCAACTTTGTGTTGATTAATAAGACCTTATTTGAAAATCACCTGGTAACTTCACACAGAGCAGATATTTCTTTAGAGTAGTGCCCTTTTTCTGATTGTTCAGTTGCAGAAAGAATGTATATTATGCATATAGTTGACAGTTTCAAATTAGGCTTCCTCTGACTTCTTAGGAGTCTAGTTTCTTTGTTTATTATGAATAAGTAAAAGCTTATATTGAAGTTCTACATACTGATTACTTGTGCCCCAATTAAACTCTTTCACATTTTGATGTCACTTAAACATTCACTTTTATTTAATTTTTGAAATTTCTTCTTCAGAAAATAATGTTTTACTTCTAGTTCAATTTCAGTGTTATGTCTTATTTTCCTTTATATCACCTGCAACAAATCAGTACACCTTCTTTTAAATATTATACCAATAAAACTTTTCATTTTAGTTGCAATCAGGTAACTGTGTGAAGGTATAACTTTGAATAACTAAGTTATATAATGTGTTTCTTTTATAATTATGTGTTTTTAGGATGTATATTATTTTCAAAATTCATATAAAATAAAATGTTAAAATTTTATCTGTATAAAAAAGAAAAAGAAAAGAGAAACAAAAGGATGAATGCAAGTACATACTTTCCAAGAGTAAAAAAATGTCTAACTAAAATGGGGAGACAAGAAGCAATATTTATAGTCATTTCAATTGAGTCTTTATTTTTTTCTCTCTTACCTATTACTTTTTATATTGCTACATTACCCTTGTAGTTCTAAATTACATTTTGATGGAAAAAAACAATAAAACACGTTGTTCGTTAATGTTAATCCTTTATTTCTTAAAATGTCTCAAGGACAGTAATTGTAATGAATAAAGATCCTATTTCTAATCATTCACATGGAAAGTTTCTCATGACAGTTCTGAGTCAATAAAACATATGCAAGGGTGTCAAACACTAAAGGAATTATTGGAGTTATGGCACATATTTAGTATTTATTGTGAACATTGATACACAAATAGTTGTACATGTATTTTTTAGAGTCCATATTGCTATATGCATATAACATATGGATGTTTTTGTGCAAAGTGATAGATCATAAAGTAAAAAAAAACATGTCATATAGGTTAAAACATCATTCTAAATATGTATCTGTATGTAAATGTGTGTAAAGTAATAGTATATACAATATACGGCATGTGCACGTAGTATTAAATGTGAACAATTATCTTCACTGATGACCAACAACAAAGAAGTTCCAGATATGATGAGGAGTAATAGTTAATTTGATCAATTCCACTCATTTTGATTTAACCAACTGAACTATAAAGTTACTGAGAGACTGCTTTTCCATTTTATGGAGTTGCTTTGGAAAAGATTTAATGTACAGAAGGACTGTTCACAAGAACAAGATCTGATTGGCAGAGTTAAAATCAAGCAAGAAAAATGGCCACTGTTTTGATACCTTTTTTTGAGTCCCTCCTTTACAATATGCAAGTAAGTCTGATGAATTTATTTCAGAATGAGAAGCCGGATGGTTTATAAAATTGATCTAGCAAACAGTTTGTATTCAGAAATCAAAACTTAAAAGTTGAAATTACCTATGTAGAAGGTAGGCAAGGCTCACAACATAGGAAATTTTTTTGCATTTGGAGACACTCAACATTCAGAGATCAAAAGCATTTACAGAACATTAATCCAATGTATAGAAAACGTTTCAAGTGCAAGGTCAGAAGATAACATCAATATTATCTACTTTTGTTCACTTCTTACAAAAGTGCTGGTTCAAAGGTACCTCAAGTTCTGAAACTAACACTTAAATTTAAACTGAGTTCAAAGTATTTGGATAGCAGGCTATGGTCAAATGCCACTGCAAACATGCAATATTTGTATTCAAGTCACTTTGGTATTAAAACACACATTACATATTCATAACAAATAATTAGGAATTAATGTGATGTTATGATCAAAGTGAATGTATTTAAACTACTGTGGTGATACAAGTTGTACATATTTAAGCCTGTTATTTCATCTTAACATTACAAATACGTTTACTTAAATTTAAACAAATTTAAACTGTTAAAAAAAACAAAGTTTTTTTGAATAGGTATATAAAAGTGACATGTTTGTTTAAGTTATTAAACACAGTGCAACTTTTGACTCATAATCTGAGGGTTGCAGGTTCAAATCCCTATTGCACCAAACATGCTCACCCTTTCAGCCATGGAAGCATTATAATGTGATGGTCAATCCCACTATTCTTTGGTAAAAGAGTATTGTTTGTTTGTTTTTGAATTTCACGCAAAGCTACTCAAGGGCTATCTGCACGAGCCTTCTCTAATTTAGCAGTGTAAGACTAGAGGGAAGGCAGCTAGTCATCACCACCCACTGCCAATTGTTGGCCTACTCTTTTACCAACAAATAGTGGGATTGACCATCACATTATAATGCCCCCAGGGCTGAAAGGGTGAGCATCTTTGGTACAACAGCAATTCAAACCCATGACCCTCAGATTACAAGCTGACTGCCTAAACCCACCTGGCCATGCCGGGCCTCGAGTAAAAGAGTAGCCCAAGAGTTGGCGGTGAGTGGTAACGACTAGCTGCTTTCCCTTCAGTCTGCTAAATTAGAGATGGCTAGCACAGATAGCCCTTGAGTAGCTTTGCACAAAATTCCAAAACAAATAAACAGTACTACTTATCTTTCCACACAATATCTATGTCTCACATATGACATTTTCATTCATTATAATTTCAATAGAACCTTATTTTAAAGAATCACCCATAACTAAAATTACTGCCTTTAAAGAATGATAACACCATGCTTCTAAGCATGAATAGATCTAGATACGTTTAAAAAAATCATATTTAATTCAAAATACTTTTAGATATCTTGTCATACTATAATTTAATTATAAAACTGAGTATAATTTTTTATTTCACTTGCACTGATGTCTCATAAAGGATCAGCATGACATGTGAGTAACATTTTAAGGTATTTTTGAGCTCATAGTTATTTCTTTTATAAAAACTGGTGTTACTTCAACTTAACACAACACTTATTTATCAGAAGCTACAAACTTAACCATTATTACTCAGGGTAAGACTGCTTTATTAAAAGGTTCTGACAAGTTAGTATTCGTTATCTGGTCAAAATAAACAGTTCCTCAAATAGTGAAAGACAACTTAACCAATAGGCTCACTTAAGTTGATATATATTATTGTACACATTTATTTTATTTTCTCCTCAAAGCCTGATATTAATCTCTTGTTTTTTTTAAATTAAATGTTACCAAGGGTCACATCAATGCATTTAAGTTTAAAGAAAACATGCTTCAATCACCTTTTGTTTTTGCTCTAGTTCTGCTATAACATCTTTTTAATTTTCACATGGAAAATCCATAGAAAGTTAATGAAAACACACTGTCAGAATCCTTACCGGCACAGCTGAAAGCATCCACCCTTCGATATCCCAGAACACATTCACAGATATATGATCCAGGGACATTAATGCACCGTGTATTCTTGTGACAGTGATGTCCATTATGATCTCCCTCTTTCTGGCATTCATCGACATCTGATCAACAACACAAAAAGCTTCAATATGCATAAATTCCCATAAAAATTAACTTGGCTATTAAAAAATATAAAAAATTACAGACAGCTAAATATCTTAAGAGAACTTTAATAGACATGTGAAGGTTGGATGTTTCATGGAACTATGGCAGGTGGAAAAATGTGTGTAATTAAGTCTCTGATTAGGTTTAGAAAGATTGCAATGTCTTGTTAACAAACTGAAATGATGCAGTGAGCAAGAAAAGCATAACTTAATTAACCCAATATTTATTTATTCAAAGATGTAAAAACAGTTCTATGGAATGTATCTTTATCTTACAACAGTAAGTAACAAGCCTAAAGTCTACAAGGAGTACTCTGATTTGCATAATAATGTTCTTTGAATATAATGATATTTCACATCCCATGCATCATCCAGATCTTCTAATTTATGTGATTAGGGCTGCTTTACTACTTATCTTCTCATTTAATAAACACTGTTTTCATAAATTTATTTTAATTTCATACAGGCTTACCTTTACAATGCTTTCCATCACCTTGAAAACCAGTGTTACAGTGACAAGTATAACGGGTTGGAAGGTTAATGCAAGAAGCATTGGCATGGCACTCATATTCCTTTGCACAAAAGTCTGTTCCTAGAAAAATGAAAAGGCAAATTGTAAAGTTAAACATAGCATCTTGCATTTAATGATGTAGGAAGATTAATATTTAGCACAAAATAGCAATTCTGTTGGTTTGTTTAAAATTTCAACAACCTTATTTGTAATATTACAAAAAATATACAAGTTTGGACAACTTATTTTTAAAATGTAATTTTTTATTCCATTACAAAACAAAGAATTTTTAAAGCTTTTAATAGAACAATTCACATGCAAGTTGTATTTAATTTTTAAATACCTGTAATTGATCAATTAATTCAAATACCATCAATATTATTGTCAATAATTCTAATCAGAAATTTTTTTTCATATGTTTCTTCTGTTTTGATTCTATTATGATCCATATAAAAGTATGTCTCTGTGCATATTTGTGTTTCAGTTGCAAAAAAAACTACAGCTGTACACAAGTACTAAATATTTGTCTCTCCTGTAGTGTATATTTTATTTTTAAAAAACGGACAATTTGTTTCTAAATATTCTAATTCTGGGTATATTAAATGTGGGATGAGGTCAAATGTTAATTCAGTCCCAGAACTTTTTGTAGCAGAATCCAGTTACTTATCAGTTTGCATCTCATGTCTGGATATCACATCTTATTCTTATTTCATAACATATTTTATGAGCTTATATTATTTTCTTGGCACGTATGCTCAAAGTGCTTATAATGCAGTTTCATTTATTTGTTTATCCTTACTTTGTCGGATGAAAATTAATTATACAATTGCTATTGTTAAAATAAAACTGAATACACAAATTTTGTTGTTAATTTATGATTTACAGGTTTTGGAATAAAATTATGAGATGATATGCTATTTATTTAGATGCTACATATTTCATTCTCCTTAGATATGTATTATATATTCAAAACATTTTAGAATGGTATGTTATCTATTTCAACTGCTAGATATGACTTTCTGTAGTAGTCTTTAATCAAGAAGGCTATTTGCTGTTTGATGGAAGAGTTGTATTGTATCCTTGTATTATATTGTATACACTACCTTGTATATGTGGGACTAATTTATGACTGTCATAAAAAGAAAAAGATACTTCTAGATATTAATCTAATTTTATAGCAGCCCAGAAACATAAAGAATGTGGTACATGAGCACAGTTTTGACATTTCCATGCAAGTTTGTTTTTGTCTTAGAAGAGGAGATGCTGTGAAGTATCACATCTAAGACGTTTTTATATCATAAAAATTCTGCAGATCATGTGTAACTTATCTATTACTTAGTCAGCCAATTCATGCTTAGTTTATTTCAATTAAAATTCATTCTCATTTGCTTTTATTAAACAGTTTTCACTTGTTTTGTTTAACATACAGTTTATAAATGTATACAATTCAACTTTTTATAGTAGGTTCCAGCATTTCATGACCAGTCACTGCTTCAGAAATTATTGTTTCTTGCAAATTAAAACAATGTTTATTTTTATTCATATTCACAACAAGTCTTTTCTCTTATTTCTCCTGTAACAAGTCACTACACACACATTTTCATTGGTCCATGAGCCTTCTTTGTTGCAGTAACTAAGTAACCGTGTACTTGGTCAATCCTGAGCCTTAGAATACCATACACACACTAATTTATATGTCCAACAAAATATTTAAAGAAAAACAATTTTTTATTTGATAGTTCATGTCTTCACATGCTTAAAAAATCTTCATGATGTGTTTTATCAGTATCTTTCTTATACAACTTACTTCAAGTTATATCGTGAAATCCAGAGATGAGGACAATAAATGACTAACTAGTACTTACCTGGACAAAACCTGCAGCATTCTCCTGGTACACTAAACTGTTCTTCTACAGGACAAGTTAGATGTGGACATAAAACTTCAGGGTCAATTTTGTTACATGCCATATTTCCATTCTGTCCATAGGAGAAAAAAATTCACACTTCAATATCAGTTGTCCTAAGTGCTCAACCCATTGTTGCAGAGTAAAATATACTATTAGGTAGAACATAAATATGTAGTCAATTGTAAATCAACAGTATGGGTAATAATGCATAAAAATATTTTTTGCCATTTAAAAATATATATATTTTAATTCAAAGTCACCAAACAAATATTATGAAGGAAATTAGATTTTGTTTAAGCATTATTCATTAATAGCTAATCTTATAGATCAACAAAGTAAACTAGGAATAACAGAAAATTATATATTTTAAATCACATATTTATACACATTTACTATTATGACTTTAACTGCTTAATTTATCTTCTTTTGGTTAAAATTTCAACTTTGTGAAAAATTAGCTATAAAATATTTACAAAATTGAGGTTTACTTCAAACGTTTATTTACTACAGTAAATTATTTTACAATAATTTTCCTTTACCTGGATTATTTAATGATTTATCTTGATAAAGGTTTACACTGTAAAATATGTATATAAAGAGAGGATATCAAAGTCAATGAAATGAATCTGTTCTTTTAAAATAATATCAAGTTCAAATTTAATAATTTCTTAAGGAAATCTAATTAAGAGGAATAATAAATGAATCTTTTATGTATATATGTCATAATTAATGAAACAATTATCCCAGAGTAAATTTAATAAAAAAATCAGTTTTGTGTCACGACCTACTTAAAAACTCACACAAAAACTCAACAGTTGAATTTTTAAAAAATCAGACATAAATTAAAATTTTGATCATCTAAAGTAGTTATTACAAGTTGAAATGAAAATAAGCAAAAGTGGACTTTTACATACCTTACATTCACACTTCACACAATCTCTGGGGCTAACTTCTTCTCCATGGTCAAAAAGCACACCATGAAGTAAGCACCTCTCTATATTAAATGTTTAATGTTATTAACCTTTCTTGCAAGTTTCTAACTTGTTGAAAATAAACACTTAAACATTTAATTTATTTTTATTTTAATGGTTAATATTTCTATCTAATAACTGAAACATTTATACTCAAGTTAAAATTCTTGAACTTTGAAAGAAAATAGTTACAATGTGATAAGTGTAAAGAAAACCAAAGTTACAAAAAGTTTACTTCACAGGTAGATTCTGAATGAGCTATTTCGATTTTTTTTTCAACAAATAAACTCACTGAGACATGTAGGACAACATTCTCCAGGAGCTTGGAATGGGTTTTTACAGTTAACTGGGGCACAGTGCACAGGATGACACTTCACTTCACCACCCTGTCAAAGATTAATACAGTATAATAAAAACAACAACAGATGGTTAGGATGAGAAAACATGATATTCTCTGTAATTTATATGGAATAAGGCAAAAAAGTGAATGTCTAATTTGTAACAAAGTTTCACTTTAACAATAAAAATAGTACTGTGATAGTCAAGGTTTAAATTCTGAAAGGTGGAAAAGCAATAAAAAGCAACAGGTTTAAAATTTGTAATACAAGTAACAGAAAGTGCACATTTTTTACCACATTATAATAATATAACAGTTTAAACAATGTACAAGGCACCATGAAGAGTGTCGCATTTGAAAGAGCTAATAACTTTAACCTTAAATAACCACACATGCATATATTTATTCTATCTTTCAAACCAAGTATATGAAAACTGTAAACATAAAACTATATTTCTTTATTTGATAAAGGTTACATAATTACAGTACCTATTCTATAGAAAGTCATAGAGATACCTGCACAAATTATGATAAGTTGGAAGTTCTTCCTCTTGTATGTACATACACATGGAAAGTTCACTGATATAAGTAACCATGAATTGTAAGATAATATGCTAGCATCATGAT
Organism: Carcinoscorpius rotundicauda; assembly: GCA_011833715.1. Lineage (NCBI taxonomy): Eukaryota > Metazoa > Arthropoda > Merostomata > Xiphosura > Limulidae > Carcinoscorpius > Carcinoscorpius rotundicauda. Next base: position 89,763,923 of record CM022392.1, on the reverse strand, counting down.
CTGACTTTAAATTATGGCATTTCATTATTTTTTTAAACTATCCTTGTCATATGTAGAGGCAAATGATCTTGTCCTAGTCTTGTGCAGATTGTTTAGAAAACTACTCTTCAGCCCAGCAGTTCGTCACATTCTTACTGTATATAAGGAGCATGACAGCTAAGTAAAGACACTATGTTGTATGCATAAAGATTCTGTGTACTTATGTATTTCTACTTACTTTGTCACCCTTGTTTGAAATCGTAACATCTTCCTAAACTGAAAATGTATTTTCAATAATTACTTACTTTTACTCACAAAAAACGTTTCCAATTAGTAGTGCCCTCTATTGGCACACATTTTTTGCTTGTCACTAGTCTTGTAACTCCCACTTATTTCTGCATATTTACTTGCAACTTATCATAAGCAGCCCTTTACCTATAAGAATGTGATACTACCTTATTGTAACTAGCAGTCTTTCTAGTAATACACCTTTCAACTAAATTAAACAATACGCTGAAAGTGGGGAGGATGGGTGAAAGGTACCAGTCAAACACACGAAAACATATGTGGTTGAATTGTCTTCAACCAACACCTCATCCACTGGGAATTGACATTCAGATAATTCTAGAAAGGAAGAATACCTCGGCCAGAGGGGCAAACGTATGGATATATAGTACATTACTGTTATTGGTCCAGGTTGTCAATGTATTGATGTTGTGGGTTTATATAGACACAGGAGTGTCCTACAACCAATACCTGGCAGCATCTATAACTGCACATCACTGCATAGCTAATAATCAGAAAGTGTCAGTCAACCAATACTTGGCAACAACTAGAATTCTACAGTAGTAACAGCCTCAATGTTATAGCCACCTAACATGGTCACAGGACAGATAGTGCAGATTTAAGACCAAGTATACCTGGTCAAGCAACACTCACCACAGAGCAGGGCCAATAACACATCTATTATTGAGTCACAAAGAAACAGATATGTGCATAATGGTGACTGGAAGTAAGAAAAAACCCACAGAGTATGAAATGGTTGCATGATGTAGGTAGTGATACGTAAAGGTATACATGGTAGTCCACACACCTGCACTTGTGATGTAATCAAAGGAAGATGGAAATGGGTTGCCAAAAAATGGTCAAGAGACAGATCTATTGATCAAAAACACAAAAGAAGCAACAATTATCCAGAGAAAGAGAAGAAAATGCCAGGCAAAGAACCTGGCAAATAAAACCCATAAGAGTAATGGAAGAAAGATCACATGAAGTGGAAGAATTCCTATGAAAAACAAACAGATGCAGGAATCATGGAAGGAAACAGTGCATTTATTTATCATCTAAGAGCCCTAATATGGCAAAGGAGGCAATCAGGATCCAAACAATCATAAAGTTGGAAGACGTAGGGAAGGAAAAGGAAACACAAGAGGATAAAGATATAGAAGTAATAATTGGTCCAATTCTACTTCATCTGCCTGCATATGAGGAAGGAGTGACAAAAAATGGGGAAGTTGTGCATTAAAATGAGATGCAAATGTGTCCAAATCAGATATACCTCAATGAGTACACAATTCTCAAAAAACGATGGGATCCAAAGACCAGTTTGTTAGTAGAATTTTGTTGGGTTGGGATAACCAATATATGACCAAATTCAGGGCACCAAAAATACTATACACCAGCAAAGTAATTTAAAGGCTGTGGGTCCAATAAAGAAGATCCAAAGTTCAAAGACAAATATCCCTTTTTCCCTGATGATATAGGACACCACTATTGCATTGTATAAGTGGATCATCACCAACTGTCCGAGAAAAGACAGCAGAAAGTGAAGAACAGCTCACTGAACAGCAAGTAGTTCAAGATATTGATATGAGGAGGAGATTTGGTAAGAATCCACCATCTGAAAACCTTCTGGCAAGGGAAACATTCATAAAAGGTGACAATGTGGATGAAGTGAAGGTAGAGAAATCCCCATGGTGGTATTTATTAGACAAATCCAGTCACCACGCAAAATTTTTCGATAATGGAGAGGGAATGGTGGGAGAAGCATCAAAGGGATTTCAAACAAAGCTCTGCTTGTCAATTAAAGCCCACTGAAAATGGTAAATAAGGGTTTTTGAGAGGTCCACATCAACAAAAGAGATAGAACATTATGTACTGTACGAGCGGGTGTGAGGAGGTCCTGTAAACAAGATGTTCCAAATCTTTCATCTGAAATGGAGAAGACTGGGCTTGACTGAGAAGTGAATTAAAAAACACATACAGGAACTAGATAGTTGTGAGAAATAACTTTTCCAACTGAATGACCCAATGATTCTAGCAGTTTCTTAAAGATGCAACCAAGTATGGGGTGTAGAATCAGCTTATGAGGGTGACAATAAGAGTTAATCATCACATAACAGTAGAAAAGAAGGTCCCAAGTATGAAGAAGTTGGGCAAATAACCAGATAAAATGGCATAACACATAAGCCACAAAATAATCTGCCATCATTATTGGCAGTTTATCAGTGTGAACAGGCTATTTCCCTTTATGATAACATGACAAAACAGATAGGGAGCCAAGGCCAGGACAGACAGAAGTGTCCAAAAACTGAAAATCACATATATATTTAATTATTTTATAGGCTAATCAGAATAAGAAGACTTACAAAACTAATCACATGCACAATATTTTGTAACAAATTAAGAAAAGTTGAGCTTTTTAAGAAAATCAGTAATAAAATTAGGATATGAGATTATATTTGAATACATCACATCAAGTATGTTATAAAAAGATGTAATTTTACGTATTCTTCTGTTATCTAATAATAGATATAACAAATTAACAATTTTTTTTTCGGGGGACACTTTTTTGCCCACCCACTATAAACATCAGAACACGACCACTGACAAACAACAAGTGAGAATCGGTGTACAATAGCATAGAGGGAGTCACAAGCATCATGTGTGTGTGTAGTACTACTACTGGTGCATGGGAGAATCAGTTAAACAATATGAATTGAGAGGGGCATGGTAGGCTTGTGGCATGCAAAAAAAATACAAAAACGTTTTTGCAAATAGAGAGTGGCACTGAGCAAACTATATATAAGAGCATAAGTAAAGTACCTTGCTGGAAATATACAGTTCTCTACGATAACAGTAGTCATGTTATCAGCTGCAAACTGTGGGACTGATCCCGAAGGCATGGCTAGTAAATTTGCAGGTGTAGTAACAGCAGCAGTAGTTGTAACTACTTGTAACTGCAAATGTATGCTTAACAAAGTATAAACTTCAACAAAATTAAAATATAACAATAATTGAGATAAAAAAACTATTTAACAGTAAGACTGCCAATCAAGAAGTGATTAACAGGTGCAATAGTAGAGAGGGCACTAGATTGTTAGGAATAGTGTCACATTCCTGTCACTGGAGGGTTGGTGAATCATTACTTGCATGTTGATATGCAAAAAGAAGTGGGATTTAAAAGGAAAGCAAAACATTTGTATCAGTAGAGTGCAGTACTGATTAAAAAAGCTTTTTGGGAAAGTTTGTGAGATATTGTATCAGAAACTAACATTTCCAGGACCTGCACTTTGTAGGTTCTTAATTTCTTTATAACAATTATCAGTGAACCCAAATATCACAATTGGATTTCAAAAATAGTAGCAAAATAGAAAACCAAAAAATATTTTGATTAGGGGGTTTTAAACAACATTTCTTCTTTGGAGAATTAAAGACAAGAAGGAAAACAAACATTACTAAATTAACTAATTTATCGTAAGTTTTACAGCTTACCTTTTGGGAAAAAATTCTTAGACCTATTTTAGAAATATGAAGTTCAACCACCATAGAGCACATTATTCTTAATTTATACTTACACACAAACCACGAAATTCAACCATCTTGGAGCATACGTTGTTTATATTTTGTACTTCATAAGTAACCAAGAAGTTCATCATACTAAACAAGAGTAAAATTTCTAATTCACAATTTTCACTTGTATTATGTACAACACACATTATGATTAGTTAGTAAAATTCTCTAAACACCAAATGACTAATAGTCATATAAATAAAAATGTTCTACTATACCAAACAGGAACAAATATCACAGGCTTGTTTCCAAGAGGCACCATCAGGATGAATAGATCCATTTATCTGACAACTTTTGCGACACTCACATTCTTCTATAACAGTGAGACGTCTCTCTGCTTCTACCAACTAATAAAAATATATAATATACAGATTTAAGCAAACTTAATGTACAGTGTAAAAAAATTTTGTTTTGATACATTTGTAGATAATTTATAAAACCAGCTTATCATAATTTTCCAGCCATTTATATAAACAAATTAACTTATAGTTTCAAATCCTCTCTAACAATAAACTGAACAAATTGTTTTGATCTTTATAGTAAAACTAGTATAAGATATACACACAATCTATATTTTTGTTTTCTTAACTATATTAAGCATGAGAACTTACAACACTAACATTTGGGGTTTGATCCACATGATCCAAAAAAAGGATGCAGTAAAGACAGGCTAGTGTGCTACAACAGGTTGTTTTATGATGGTATTACAATTGTAATAATAGGTGTTCATACACATTAAATGTTTCTCCATTTTTATTTTCAATATTGAGCTACAAAATGAGTTTTCACAAGGAATTATAAAATTGCTTGTTGTTTTTACTTCTATTACTTTCAAAACTGTATAGGAAATAACTTAACACAAAAAATCTCTTCTACTCATTAAAAATGATGCAATTTCCTGATATTTTACAGACTGAATTCATTAAATTTATCTGTTTTCAAATTCAGTGAATTCACATTAAAGTTGCTTTTCCTTATTTCAACTTCTCTCTTTGTAGTAACATATTTATGTTCAATGAAACTTGTGTACTAACAATTTTTTAAACAATTTTGTAATTTTTTTATTTTTTTATTTCTGTCTACATAATGTAAGTGTAAAAACTGGACAAACAATGTCACATGACCTCATTTTTATAATGGAAAATTAAATTTGTATGGTTTCAGAAAAATGTGTAACTTAGATACACACACACATTTAAATTTAATTTTTTATATAAATATGGAATACAATATTACATAACACACAGTTTATTAACTTTTATCTGTCAGCTGTGTTTTCTTCAGAGAATTTAAGGTACTTTTGAAAATGAAACGTACTATAATATATACACATATTACTTCAAACCATATAATTTCTAGTTTCTCTGTAAAACTGTAAAATAGTGTTGTTTTATAATTGCATTTACCTGTAGGAATGTAACTATCAAACTGAGTACAAAAATGATCACATAGATATTTATATGCACACAACTGTCTATATTGTAACAAACATAACACAAACGTTTCTCAAGGTTCACAGTTTACACCAATGCTCTACAAGAGATTCCAAACTCCATGTTGGCAGCTTTTCTCAAGGTCACAACAGTATAAGTGTCGATTACCTTAAATGAATTAATATTTCACATTAATACTGATCAAATATTTCTTTTTTTAATTCTTTGTAACAGAAAACTAGCTATTACTCTCTGTAGCAAAAGTATACAGAGAGTTGAGTTTCTCATACAGAAATAATTTTGAATACATAATTATGCAACTCACATAAACCCCACTGCTGATATAAAGTTGCAGTTGGACAGAATGTATCAGAACTACATTTTAACATTGGCTATAAACAGATGTGTTCATATATCATGGATACTTATATCACCAACATTACTTCAAAATCCATTTACTTTTGAAGAGCTGTTGACCACTTTTCTCTTGGCATCTTGAGTCCAACTGACTAGCTGTAGCTAATATTGACTTTTCAGAAGTGCACCATGAGATTCACAACCATGACATTATTATCTAGGGATTTGCTAATGCTTTTGTTACAAAGCAAAGTATATTTGTTTACCAAAAAGTGTAATTTGTAGTCTCATCTTCTTCAAAAATGTATCTTTAGCTAAAATTCAGGAAATACATATTATTTTAATAAACACACAAACATTACTAATAATGTTTGTTATTCATGAGAAAAAAAATATCAAATAGGTTAAACATATTGTTGAGTGAACACTTACTCTGTCTGTTAATTCCCTGAGTCGATTCTCCAAGTGAATCATTGACAGTTTTAACTTCTGAAACTGTCCACATGTTGGACAACCTGTTGTAAGAAATTTAAATCAAGATATAAACAACACACAGAAGTTGGTATTAACATGCTAACAGTTTTTTCTAACATAAAATTTCCATAATCTTAAATAACTAAAGTGAGTGCTATAATGTATAAATCTTCACTTCTGGAAACCAAAAACACACACAATAATAAAAAGAATACCAAACTTGAAGAACAGTAACAATGATGGTACAAGATAAAAATAAAAAAATTGTTTTATAATGCATAATAGTATTACTACAAACCAAAATCTCAAATGATGAACTTATTTTAAATAGCAGTCACAATGATATCCAAGTGGAAATATGATCCAGACTGAACAGAAATAGCCATGATCTTCAGAAAAAATATCTACCTGTGCTGAGCTGAGGGCACTGTTGGATATATCCATGGGATCTTCCAATTATTTTGACATCCTGCAAAAATCCCTAAATAGATATCAACATAAATTTAGTACAACCCTGTTGATAAACTAAAGTACTTAAGAGATAATGAACCATGCACAGTAATATATTCAATTTTTATCATTGTAACACCTTGTTTGAAGTTGTTCAAACGTTTCACCTAATTTTTATGTAACTCCAATATTAAAAACAACTATCACCAATGAACTAAATAGTAGCTAATAATTAAGAATTAAATAATCAGATGTCACGGTCAAATGTAAAAACAAACAAAGAAACGTTAGAGATGCCATCATAAGCTACGTGAAAAATAAGAGTTGGCGGTTGGTGGCGATGACTAGCCTGCCTTCCATCTAGTCTTACACTGCTAAATTAGCGGCAGATTGCCCTCGAGTAGTTTTGCGCCAAATTTAAACAAAACATTTCAGTATGAAAGCAATAAAGAACGGTACATATCTTTAAAATCTGTAACTTCATTACTCCATTCAAGTCGAGTTATCCCGTCGATCCGATCTGCTTCTAGTATATTACAGAAAAATTAAGTGATGCACTTGAATGAATACACAAAAGCGTAGTGGACTTATTCCTTGCTTGAAACTTGAAAGGAATACTGAAGCTAACATCAATACAATTCCAAGCTCAGATCTCATTCATTGAGTTTTATAAAATTTGTTATTTTTCATCAAAACTGCAAAAGGATGAAAGTCTACTCCGATTTCTTGAAATAATTTTAGGCCTTCTATTACAGGGGCTTAGCTAAAGCTTTAATTCAATAGGGTCATTAAATTGAAAGGCTCCATTCCAAGTTCCCACTAAGCATCTATGGGCAGAGCCCTCGGTGAATACAACCAGTTTGCACATTACTTTAGTATCAGTATGTAGGAGAAAGTAAAAATAAAGGGCATTAATTAAAAGCTAAATAATCAGATGTCACGATCAAATTAAAAAATTCAATACGGATAATTAATTGTAACGATGCACTACATTGTTATCCAAACTCCTTAAGCACTTTAGGCTGTTAGTGCTGAGAAAAGGAGATCAAAACCAAGACACAAGGTAGTCATTGAAGTACAATAAAGACGACTAACATTCTTCGGTAAACTATATAGTTCCTAGGAATTAGCAAAATTGTTAAGGATATAGTGCCTTACAACAACAACAGTTCATAGTTAAGAACCATTGCGGATATCAAAGCTATTCAATAATCCGTAGCTTTAGTGAAACATAGACTAACGATAAATATTGCTTGTTTTACATAGACGATTTCAGTATACGTAGGTAAAATCATTAAATAATATGTTTCTAGCTCAATATTTTCTTCTTGATTCACTTCTTAATGTTAATATATATAATACGACACTGTCACCCACTTATGTGGTACATTCCACTATAAAACAATAAATCTGACTTGGTTGGATGTGCATAGGTGTGTAATGTAAATATAAATAGAATTCGTTAATTATACATTTTTTTAAAACTAATCACGAAGCTAAACAATGAGGTGTCTGCTCATAAGACTATCGAACCCTCAGACTTACTAGGTAGACATTAATTATTCACAAAATAACATAAAAATATAAAATAAAACATGTGGTTTGCAGATGTAGATTGTTTGTTTTTTGGAATTTCGCACAAAGCTACTCGAGGGCTATCTGTGCTTGCAGATGTAGAAGTCCTGTCGTTTTACAGAAGTTTGAATACGCTATATTAAAACACACTTGAATAAGCAATAGACGTGAAAATTACAGTTGATATAAAGTTGTGTTTGAACGATACGTACAAGAACAACATCTCGACATTATTTGGTATTTCTAGATAGTGTGATGTCATTGAAAATTGATCGCCGTGGGAAAAGTACGAAGCAGTTTTATTTTTCCAATGAAAAATACTGAAACATTCAGTTCATAAATATGTGTTTAGTCGGAATATTTAGTATTTTCATGACGGAAATATCTATTGTAATAAATGTAAATGCAAAATAAAGGAATAGGGATCAATTCGAGAAACCAGGATAATTAAGAAAAGAAAGAAAAAAAGACCAGTAACAAGTTGTCCCCTTGCAGTGGTAATCAAAATACGGCATACTGAAACACGTGAGAAGTTACAAACAAAAAGGACAGTAACAACAACCATCCACGAGCACTAGGCAACAGTACGTAACATTAAATAAGAAATCCTGCCTCCAACGATGAAATGAGTTTTTTCAAAAATGCATCCATTCAGTATTTCCATACCTCAAGAAACGGAAGAGTAAAACGAATATTTATATTATTCTAGACCTTGTACTATTGCTGTACCTGTTCATTTTTATGCAATTAGACTTCTGAAACAGTTCGCTGGAAAATTGCCGTCCTCGTACACACATATGGAAAAGTGGTGTGATTTGGACACGACAGTCTTACGATGCAGCCTTTTGGAATTAAATCTACGCTGAGGTTTCGTTGCGAACATGTAAAGTCGTCAGAGCAGGACTGGACGTGGTGAAATGACTTTCATAGATATGGGTATTTACAAAATCGTTTTAATGCAGCGTAGTGAACCTCTTATAATAGCAAGATGTTGATGATGATAAAATAATAAGCTTTGGTGTTTTGAGTGTCCTCTATCCCTTACTTTGTTGGTTCGTTGTATGTGTCTTAAGGTAACATATTTATAATATTATAGATTTATTTTCATATCGACGTTCGTGCAAGTTAAATTTATATTTAGAAATACATGTAACTTATACTATTAAATGTGTATTGCGAAATACCCGTTTAAGTGCAAGACTTACTTGAATGAAAAGAAATCTAAACAAAAAACCTGTACCTGTTCAATCTAATAAAGCTGAGTATTCTTCTAAACAATTCAGGTCCTCTGTTTCAAAATCTTCTGATAGTCAAGATGAAACTTTATCAAAATCATCAAGATCTGTCTTGCATTTCTATAAAAAGACCTGGCCATGTTATGTCCGATTGGTAGAGTTTGAAAAAAAATAGAAGAGACACCACCCACTGCATTTGTATCCACATATGGGCGCACTTTCACCAGATCACCCAATATTGTTGGATTTGGTCACTGATAAAATGTGTGATGTAGTTAGGGAGGAATTTATAATTTTTGTGTCTGTTGATTCTGTGCATTTGACAAATGACACTGCTAATTCCATACCAATATTTATTCTAAATGATACAAGAGAGACTCACTCATTCTTGTTAAATTTAGATTTTTGTTTAAATTCAAGTTCTGTCACTGGTTAGTTTCTTATTACTCAGGGTATTGAGGGTACCTTTGTTAATGTTCTTCACAATATTTATTTACCATCAGACCCACTTTCAGAGCCAGTAATGATTGGAGTAAGGCCAATTCTCAATTAAAGGTGTATTATTTTCTTGGGAAACGCTTTAGATGGGGAAAAGTTGTTGCCGAACTCAAAATGGAAAGCAAGCAGATCACTGTTTCACCTGAGGATGATGTTGTTGAGGAGAATTTAGACGTGTTAACTTCGTGTGTCGTGACTCGAGCTCAGAGTAAGAAATTAAGCTAAAAACAAATAATGGACATGTATTTAAAGGATGATATTATAGATTTGTCTCAGAAATTCTGTGGGTCTGGCAATTCTTTAGAGAGTGACAATGATGGAAGTGAGGGACCTGGTTCACATGATAAAATTCCCTTCGCTCCGAATAAAGTGATTACTCAGCAAAAATATGTATATATATTTAAAAACAGCTCGTTTGGGTTGAGAATTTTTTTTACGTAGAGGAGTGAACAACGTTTCAACCTTCTTCGGTCATCGTCAGGTTCACAAAGAAAGAGGGAGGTAACCGATCGGAAGCTGACCACATGTTTGAAATGGGGTTATGTTATGAGTGTCGGAATGTACAGGGCGGGCTTAGATGTTTGACTATACAATTTTATATTATTTATTATATTATTTTTGATATAAGTATAAAGATGTTCCTTTGTATTGGTTTATTTTGGACTTAAGTTGTTGTATAAGTAAGGCTTATTCAATTTTGCGTTTGTTTATGTTTGTTTCTTTATTTAGTATATGAGTGTTTTCTATGGTTATGTTGGGTTTATTTGACATGGTGTTCGAAAACGTGTGAAAGTGACTTTTTATGTTCTTTAAATCTTGTTTCCACTTTTCTACTTGATTTTTCCAACATAGAAGTCGTGGCAGTTATCGCATTGTGTTTTATAAATAATGTTGGTGTTGTGTTTGTCAGTATAGTTTTTACATAGTATAGACCTCAGTTTTGTGCCTGGTTTTTGAATAAATTTGGTATTAACTGGAATGCCATATTTTGTTACTAGTTTTTGCCAAATGTTGGTTATTTTTCTGCTGATGTCGGGAATATATGGTATGCAGCAGTATATGGTTTTGTGATTTTTTGATTCGTGAGATATATTTACTTTTGTTGGTTAATTTTTCTTTATGCCTAGGTGTGTGCGTATAATGTTTTCTACGGTTTATGGAGAAGGAAGCAATTAAATATCATTTCTTAACCCCGAAATTGCAAGAACCGATACACAATTTAAAACAGTTGTTGTTTTGAATTAAGCACAAAGCTACACAATGGGCTATTTGTGCTCTGCCCACCACGGGTATCGAAACCCGGATTTTAGCGTGTAAGTCCGCAGATATACTGCTGAGCCACTGGGGGGCGAATTTAAAACAGAAATCCATCGAAAATTCACCTAGACTAGACTATACATTTCTTGGGACTCAACACATGACACAAAACAAAAACTTAACGTACAAAGAAACCAAATAAACACAGCCATAAAACTATGCTCACCAGATAAAATTAACGATGAATTTGACAAAATAAAACAATGCTTCATCAACATCAATAAGTTTCTGCCCTCTACATTCCGACACTCATTACACAATCCCCTTTCAAACATGTGGTCAGCTTCCGGTCAGTTACCCCTTTCTTTGTGAACCTAACGATGACCGAAGAAGGTCGAAACGTTGTTCACTCCTCTACGTAAAAAATTTTCTCAACCCAAACTAGCCGTTTTTACATATATATTTCTCGAAAAGTGGGTTTTCTCGACATCAATGAAAAAAAATGGATCTGCAGATATCTTCACTATTGAAATACGCACTTCCAAAAGATGAGGTGGAAAAAGTTTCAAATAGTTATTTTCTTTAATAATGATGTGCTTATAAGAAAATGGAGACCATTGGATGTGCCTGCTTCAGATGACTGGGCTGTTTATCAGGTTGTTTTTCCAAAAGCATATCATTCTGAAATATTAAGAGTTGCACATGAACTCTCCATGGGATGTCATTTAGGTTGTAACAAGACATGTAACAAAATTATGAAACATTTCTTTTGGCCAAAAATCAGACAAGATGTTTCTCTGTTTTGTGAAACTTGTTATTCCTGTCAACTGAGTGGAAGACTTAACCAAAAAATTATTGTTGCTCCTTTGAAATCCATCCCAGATTTCATAGAGACTCTCAGTCGTGTGATTGTTCACTGTGTTGGTTCTTTACCAAAAAGATAACATTTGTACTGATGCACTTTCACGTGCTATGTAATTTTATGATCGTAAGGTTATTTGTATTGATTGTCTTATATACTGTCATGATTATTGAATTTATATAATTCTTTAACAATATACTATATTTAATCAATTATTTGCAATTATATGTATATATAACATCTTAGTTTAAAATTGGCGTTAGACAATTTTTATTTCTATAAGGAGAGAGGTGTAACAAGTTTACTAGTATTTGTTTATTTTAATATGTAAGTTAGTTTTATATTTATAAATACGTGTAACTTGATCTGTTAAATGTTGTATTGTGAAATTACTGCATATTCCCTATATTTGTAGAAGATTATTCAGTGTAAGAATCAACAATTTGTGTTTTACGAAATCACTAGTGTATTGTTGAGCCAGCTGGAATATTTAGAACCTCGCCTAATGTTTATAAATCGACGTGATAAAGAGACAGTATATATTGTTGGTTTGCTATAGTTGGTATACTTTCAACCTCGGAAGCTATAATCTGGAAATTATAAGTATTTTACTAGGAACGTTTATAGATTTCGAACACTACATACCATTTAACTTCAGAGGATAACCATCGAACATTAGTATTTTTGCTAAACAATAGATAATCCAGCGATAAGAAACGCACGTTTGATCATAGAGCTAGTTAGCTTCACGTTATGTGAATTGTACCGATATTAACTCGAAATTAATTCTCTTATCGAGAACCGTCAATAAAATATTCAGTTACAGATTAAATAAAAGACAATATTGGTTATAAGTTTGTACAACTTTTGTATATGAATCATTATTCGTAATAACAGTTATTAGAAATTGTATTATTTTTTCTATATTAAAATATATTTATATTAAGAATAAAAACTGTGTGTATGTTTGGTGATAACCACTATAAATTTGATACATCTCTATACTTAACTTTTAAACTGAAATTAAAATTTAATTATTTTAGGCTATTTAAAATCGTTTTACGTAACATAATAAATTGAAGACTCGTCCGAAATAAATTATAATACGTAAGAATACACTTAATTTATTCTGAGGGAGAATGATCTTAATAATCAAAAAGTTTATTATATCAAAAGTCCTTAACTCAAGTTTTATAGACAAAGTGCTTAAATACTTTCATACAAAGTTCCGCTACAGGTGACAATAAGCGATTTTTATCGTTATTGTCTCAGTCTTATACACTGCTGGGATTGAATGTTAAAAACAAACAAGATTATACAAGATAAAATTAAACAAATTGAAAGTGTCTTTCAATGATAAGATAACCTTGTGTAATCATATTTACTTAACTGTCTCTGAAAAATAGAAACATTTAATATATCATACTTACTTAACTGTGCTTTAAAATAGGAGCATTTTAAATATCATACTTATTTAACTGTGTCTTAAAAACAGTAAAATTTAAAATGTCATACTTAACTCTTTCGTAACTGATTCATAGAAGTATCATATGTATCAAAGATACCTGTATCTGAACCATATGAGCAACTTAAGTAGCATACTTACCTTAAACAGAAAATGTCGATGACTTCTCTGTCCTAACCACAGAGAAACGTTTCTTCCAGTGAAATTATGTTCTATTTCTTTAAGCACCCGAGTATAGATCTTGCTACAGTCCACGTAAATTTCTATGTTGTTTCCACTGACACTAAGAGCTAATTGATGCCAGATGTTGTCTGCCAGACGATAAGGGAATGTTTCCACATACAGCATGTCTTTGGAGGTGTAATGAAACCGAACTTCGTCTTTTCTTCCGCTTGTTTGTACTTCAAGAAATCTACTAGGATCACCAGTAATCATATAAACTGTGCATGAGCATATCAATCACCAAAATATTCGATCTTTTAGTGTCGACAACATACAAAGATCAACGTGACTAAATGCGTAAAACGTAATAATCTTAAGAAAAGCACTAACAAATAAATAAGGTGAAATTATCAAATCTTTTGTTTTATAGAAGCTGCTGTGAAACAACTGACCACGTGATTGGTAAAACTTGACATAAATCCAAATTGTCTTGTATAAAATGATTAGCATACACTTTATTTCATACTATTCTGTTACTCTTCTATACTCACCCCTGGGTTTCGATATATTCTGTGCAGCTTTGCCTTTAACAACAACAACAACCTAATAATTTTCTACAAGATTAAGGTCCCTTCTGGTACAGCAGTAACTCTACGGATTTGTAACGCTAAAACCAGAGGGTTCTATTCCCCTCGGTAGACTCAGCAAATAACCCAATGTGGCTTTGAGATAAGAAAAACATACACACACGTAAAAGTAAGAAATGTTTGATTTTGTTTGATGAAACCTATTAAGAGATGGCCAAAAGTGAACTAATTTCTTTATTGAAAAACCTTGTTGGACAAGGACACGGTGGAGTTTTTGTCAAAAATTAACTGAAAAGCAGAAATTGAAATTTCTGAATTTATTGGATTTAAAGTAATTACTTTATCTTGACGTTGAGTAGATTTCTTTAACATAGTTTTCCGCTATACGTGAAAATTCTTAGGAATGATAACTTAACCTGAAAAACGTTTAATAATATTTATGTTTTAATTTTTAAGACACGTAGTTATTTAAGCATACAGCTATGTTTTAAGAGGTTTGTTTTTGTTGTTAGGCCCTTCAACGTTGCAATTCCTTAAATAATGGAATAAAAACTTGATATATGAAATTTAATTTTGCGATAATTATTTTTGGTTCTTTGTTTTGTTACTAAATATAAAGCTGACGATGGCCTATCTATTTCATACCCATTATGGATATCGAAACCACGTTCTTAGCGTTTTAAGCCTTCAGACTAATCTTTGAGTTACTTGAGAGGAAGTACTTAATAATTGAAAGGGACTTTAAGTTTGTTTTAGATCAAAGCCCTTGTTATATACACGACTGATTCAATTTTAGTATAGCATGGGTGTTAAATTTAGTCATTTATAAAAGCGATAGTTTACTAAAGTTTATTTTATGTAGTGGTTACGCTGTGCAGTTCACTAGTTATGAATTGGTAATTTTTATATTATTCTGTCATGTTACTAGAGCCTTCCAAGTTTTCTCGTTGTTTTAAATAAGTATTATTGTATCATGATAGCTCCCAGTGACACACGGCATGTCTGCAGACTTACAACGCTAGAAACTGGGTTTTGATACCAGTAGTGTGCAGAACACAAAGAGCCCAATGTGTAGATTTATGCTCAACAACAATCAAACAAACAAGCATCATAATATATCGTAGGTGTGAAACGTTCTAGATCTCTGTCGAGTCATAATTGTAGTTCGATAGATAGTTAGATAGGTCTAAACTGTGTGATTGTGAGTTTAACCACAAAGGAAAAAAGAGAGAAGTAATTTGTCTTGTCACTTGTGATATAAAGTAACTGAGTAAGTCTGTGTCAGCTTTGAGAAAAAAAAAGAGACAACTATTTAAATCTCTCTATACAACTATGGTAACCAACAATTATAGTGGTGATTTTAAAGTGAATTTATCATAGACTGTACTGTAATAACAGAGCAGAAAAATAATTCTTGTTATTAAATAGCATTGTAAAGTAACTGAATCAGTCTGTGTGGACTGTGAAGGAAAAAATAATTATTTAAACTTCTGGATACAACTGCAATAATCAACAGTATCACAAAAATTATATACACGTATATAAACCTTACGTCCCCCGCTAGTACAGCGGTATGTCTCCGGATTTACACGCTAAAATCAAGGGTTCGTTTTCTCTCGGTGGGCTGAGAAATTGTCCTCCAGGATGGGGGTTGTGCAGTAGGCTAACAACCTACTCAGTTAAAAATTAGCCTGTTACAGTAACCGCAGAAATTGGGGCCCTGTGTTCCTTCAGGAATCAGGTGGCATTTGAGGTTTGATATAAACCTTACAACCATACTGGTTTGCCTGTGGAAGCTCAAACTCCGGATTTTAGCGTTGTAAGTCCATAAACGTACTGCTGTTCTTGTGAGGGACAGAATTTTAAGAGTGGGTGTATCCATATGAAAAGAGTAAATTATTAAAAAAGGGTTAAATTAAAGTTAATAATGGCGGAACTATGCAGTGAATGTGTTTCTGTTTTGTAATTAAAACTTTGTATTAATAATAAATCTATTGCTTTTTTATCATTTGAAGTTTATAACTATACGTACCTATAAAATCAAGAATGGCTCTTATAATTGTATTATACTATTTGATAGTAATAGGTTTAGTTAATCTTATTCACAATTAAATAACTCTAGCAAGCTGGCCCTGTTGTAGAATTCTGGTTTTCGAGGCTAACCACCAGATTCGAATCCGTGTGATACCAAAAAATATTCCTCCGATTTTAGATTATGGGTGTATTATAAAAATAACAGTCAATTCCTCAACTCGGATAGTGAGTGGGAAAATGCTACTGATTGGGTTCCTACCCTCTTCTCAGTAGTTCACAATTAGGGACAACGGTAGATACCGGAGAACTAGTAGCTTTGTCATAAATACGAAAATACAAAAACAATTCTAATTGAAAACCTAGCATTAGAAAACACAAACAAATTGTTCATTGTTTTTTATATGCAAAAACGGCTCGTTTTGGGTTCAGAAAATATTTTAAATAGAAGAGCGAACAACGTTTCGACCTTCTTCGGTCATCGTCAGGTTCACAAAGAAAGAGGTAACTGACCGGAAGCTGACCACATGTTTGGAAGGGGTTGTATAACTGAGTGTCGCAATGTAGAGGGCGCGGTTAGATGTTTGAATATATAATAATATATATTATAGACATTCCCAGTAACCAGTTAGCAACCCTCATAGAATTCACCACAATAAAGACAAACTTCATGTTCATCAACCAAAACTATATACAAACAAATGGCCTAAGCATGGGCAACCCAGTATCACCAGTTCTAGCCAATATTTTTATGACACAAATTGAAACACAAGCAATTAATACTGCATTACATCCACCACTATACTGGTACAGATATGTAGATGACACGGTTGCGGGATTCGAATCTACAGAACACATACTTAATTTTTTCACTCACATTAACTCTATACATCCCAACATTAACTTCACATGTGAACAGGAAGAAAGCAATCAAATATCATTTCTTAACCTCAAAATTATAAGAACCAACACACAATTCAAAACAGAAATCCACCGAAAAATCACCCATACTGGACTATACATTCCTTGGGATTCAGCACATGAAACTAAACAAAAACTCAACATACTAAGAAACCAGATAAACACAGCCATAAAACTGTGCTCACCAGATAAAATTAACGATGAATTAGACAAAATAAAACAATACTTCATCAACATCAATAAGTTTCCTCCACAAACCGTAGAAAACATTATACGCACACACCCAGACAGAAAGCAAAATCAACCAACAAAAGTAAATATATCTCACGAATCAAAAAATCACGAAACCATATACTGCTGTATACCATATATTCCTGACATCAGCAAACAAATAACCAACATTTGGCAAAAACTAGTAACAAAATATAACATTCCAGTTAACACTAAATTTATTCAAAAACCAGGCACAAAACTAAGGTCTATACTATGTAAGAACTACACTGACAAACACCACACCAACATTATTTATAAAATACAATGTGACAACTGCCAGGACTTCTATATAGGAGAAACAAATAGAAAAATGGAAACCAGATTCAAAGAACATAAAAAGTCACCTTCACACGTTTTCGAACACTGCAAGTCAAATGGACACAACATAACCATAGAAAACACTAAAATACTAAATAAAGAAACAAACATAAACAAACGAAAAATTAAAGAAGCCTTACTTATACAAGAACTTAAACCCAAAATAAACCAATATAATGGAACGCCATTATACCTATATTAATATTATAGATTATTATATATTCAAACATCTAACCGCGCCCTCTACATTGCGACACTCAGTTATACAACCCCTTCCAAACATGTGGTCAGCTTCCGGTCAGTTACCTCTTTCTTTGTGAACGTGACGATGACCGAAGAAGGTCGAAACGTTGTTCGCTCTTCTATTTAAAATATTTTCTGAACCCAAAACGAGCCGTTTTTGCATATAAAATTCTCAACAAGTGGGTTTCTCGACATCACTAATTGTTGTTCATTGTTTTGTTGAACAAAATATAATACATTTCTGTCTCATCTTATATTGGTATAAAACGTCTTACTAAATATCCAGAATGTGAAGTGCGATCATTGAAAAATGACAAATGCTACGGATCTTTGGTTGAATTTATGTGTACTACTAAAAAAAACCCACAAAAAGTAAGTACTTATGTCAAGTCTTGTATAATAATAATAACCTGACACGAGTTTTAAAACCAACAAATACTGCAGTCAACAACTATAGTGTAGTATTTGTTATTTACCCAGTTAAAAAGTCATTATCATGTTTTGTGTTACATTACAATATATGTAAAACACCCATACAAATATTTCTATGGAATGGTGTAAATAATTAACTAATTTTTTAAGAATTACGACCATACCTTCCCAGAAAATTATTTTATTACGTCGGCTAAATTTTTGAAAGTACAGAATTTTTGTCTTGAACATAATGTATAGATACATAAAAGTCCGTTTGAAACAACGATGGTGTAAAACAGATCTAAACCTAATCCAAATTAAGACATTCTAAGTTGGGAAAACAACTTTATAAAATGACAATGTCATGGAAAATGTGACTTCTTGAATTCTTTGATTTTACACTCAAGACATGTTTATCACAAGTTAAAGTACTAAAATGTCTTACCAGCAACGATTCAGTGTGTTAACCTTTGATTTCAATTGGAAACGATGCTTATTCTTTGAATTAGGCACAGAGCTACACAATGGGCTATCTGTCCTTTGCCTACCACAAGTATAGAAATCCTGATTTTAGTTATACGAGTTCACAAACATACCGCTGTGCCACTTGGGGCAACAAACTAATTAAAGAAAAATAAAAAAAATTATTAGTCTGTATTTGTCTATTACGCTGTCCTCATTTTGGTATATGAGTAGATCATAGAAAAAAATATATAAACTGTAATCCGGTAGACCAGATGAACTCTAGTTTCAACGAAAGGCCATTTGGCAACGATACACAATAGATAAGCTGCAGCTGAAATATTACTAAACACTTCATAATGCATTACCTCACTGGTACAATAAATAGGTATGCGACCGAAACTAATATATCACTGGCACAATGGTGCACATCCCATCGCACAAGAAACTATATCACTGATTAAAGAACAGAAAAAAAAATATTCTTGAGAGGCTGCCAGGCATAAGCCACATTACTGTGGGGGTTTTAAGGAAAGACAGTTGCTCCCCAATTTTATTTTTTCCCTGGAATGTAGTATACACAAAACATGTGCAATAATTAAATCAGACATTTTTGCTTTCCTTTCGACATTTTAGTCCTAAATCTTGCCCTTCTTATGAGGTATCAATCAAAACGAACTATTAATGTATTTGGGCCTGTCATGGCCAAGTGGTTAAGGCGCTCGGCTCGTAATTTGAGGGTCGAGGATTCAAATCCCCGCTACTAAACGTACTAGCTCTTTTAGCCGTGGGGGCGATATAATATCACGTTAAATCCCACTATTCGTTGGTAAAAGTGTAGCCCGAGAGTTGCCAGTGGGTGATGATTACTAACTGTCTTCCCTCTGGTCTTACACTGGTAAATTAGGGACTACTAGCGCAGATAGCCCTCGTATAGCTTTGCGCGAAATTCAAAAACAAAGAAAACAAACTACTAATGTATTTATGAAAGAGAAATTGAAATTTATGATATTTTCAACTTGACAAAGTTCACTGTATGGATCATTTCTATTTTATTTAGAAAAACTTTGATGTTTGACTTGTTTAGTGTGATAACTGTTAAGTATATTTCCAGATGTTTGTTTCATTCGTTACTTTCTGTATTTGATGAGATATATACGTTTGGATAAAAACATACCTGTTATTCCCTTCAGAAAATGATAGAATTGTGCCCGTATTTCTTTCTTCTTGCCTTAAAGTCAGTGCGAACGTAAATTCGTTACTATAATATAGAAGATTAGCTGCTTTGCTGTACACTTCGACTGGTAAAACTAGCTGCCTCGAATCTCCTTAAAAAGAAAGCAGAATAGCGTGTTATATTATATTATTTATAAAACTTTATTTAATTTCTGTAGTGCGTAATCGTGTATGGAAAACGTATTAATACTAGAACTAAACCCCCTCATAACACCATTTTATTTACTTATTTGAAACACTCAACGTTTCGCTTTACAGCTCCTACAGGAACTTTCAATAAAACACAAATCAAAACTGTTTACTTCTAGTGTTAAAAAAGCTGTTCGGTGAAAGTAAAGAATATTGTATACTAAGATATCAACAGTATTGTATCTGCTATATCAAGCGCATACGAGGCATTTCGCCTTGTATTTAGGCTATTCAGTCCACTTGCGACAGGACAGACAAAGTGGCAATTTAGAAGAGATACACATACAAGGGCCAGACATTAATTCTACCTTTGTCGCAAGACATCAGGATTATGTTGAGGATTATTTAACACTACATTAGTTATTTATTTAAATATCGTATACCGGTATTATTCCGAGTAAATCTTACCATACGAGTACGTGTAAGTCACTTAGTGAAGCCTTGATAACAAAAGCCATTGTAGGGGAAGTTCAACAAGCTGGTCAGTCCATTCTACATGTTCTTGTCTAACTTTAATTCAATCTAATGTACATATTATTATTTACCTTTATGGCAAATTTCGAGACGTTGTGCGAAAAGATGTATTTTTGCTTTTAAAATGTTTGCCACGTTTAGTTTTACTTATTATTCTTTTGCCGAAAGTTAATCACACTTTATAAGAACGATGTTCCAGTTCCCGTCTATTCTTTCAACTACTTTTTACGTTATCCTCGATTTAAGTCATGATTAAATACGTCCTACTGCTCGACGCCATAGTTTTAATTGCTGTAAGTTTCTGTAAAGGACATTTAGATTTACCATTCCATACCTAGTTTAGGTTAAATAAACTGCATATAAAAAAGCCGCAAACATGTGTTAATCATTTTGCTTAGCTTACGGTTACATACAGCAATGGAATATTATGCAAGTTTGACCCAACGTCTGAATCCATTTCCTGAGGCGGAAAAAGTCCACCTCAGGATTCTCTCCCGTGAATACATTTGAAATAATCTTTAAGGTAGATTATCAAAGGATTTAGAATACCGCAGTATGCCCTTGTGCAGGACTTAAAAGTGTTGTGTAGTCACAACAATAAAGGTAGAATGAAGTACATACGTAGTTCATTTGTGGTAGCTTCTTTTTCCTTTGATATCAATGTTCAATTTGTACTTTATTTAACAATTCTGAAGATATGTTTGTGGATACTTTTGGACTACTGATGGATATCACTGAATACCACAAGGTGATAACAATCTTAAACCATTTATCTTTACAAAATTTCCACAGACCTTCCATTGGACAAGGACTATTGTTTTCAAGACCATGTTCAAGAAAACAAAGGTACAAAAATGCATTGGAACTACATCTTGGAACTTGACAGCTATGTTATATAGTATGATTGATTTCAGGAGTAGATGAAAGCTTTCGACTTTTTATCTTCATATTCTTCCTTGTATTTTGCTAGAGGCACCAGGAGATATGTTTGTCTTAATCGAATTAGTTTGAGGAGGGGCAGTTTTTCGTAACATTATAACTTCATTGACGTTGGGTATAGTTTCAAAGCCGCTTGCTGTGCTAAACATACTGTGCTGTTTCCTTTTTCTGCTTCCCTTGAAAACAATGAAGGTTTCCTTTTCCTTTTTAATCAACCTCCACCCTCAATGACATAGCAATAAGTTTGTAAACTTAAAACACAAAAACTCGAGCTGCGATACCAATGGTGGACATAGCACAAATAACCAATTGTTTCGCTTTGAACTTAGCCAAAAGCATACAAGCAAACAAACTTTTGAATTTATGTTGCTTACTGAGAGTCTCGCTGCACAAATATCCTTCCTCATAAAGACTGTGACATGTTCTTCAGCCATAAGTTCATCCGTGGTGGTATTACATTGTCGAAAGAAAAAAATTCTGTGTGAAGAAAATATATAGGAATAAATATGTCGCTACTGGGGTCGTAGCTTGCACTTGCTGTCACAAATCACTGAACCAGGATGTGCAAATCGTACTTGTAAAGTGTAATTAACACTTTGTATACGTTTTTACATGAGGAGTACGTTTGTTGGCAAGCTGTACTTTCTATTATTAACCAAAGGTTTGTAATACTTCTGTAAAAAAAAAAAAAAATAAGTAAAACTTCGACAACTGGATTCAATTGCAAGTTACGTGAAACTACTGTCTATAAATAAAGTTCACCTCTAACCAAATAAATGCTCTTTAAGTGACGAGTGTTTAACAGAATCTAAGGTTTACGAATTGTTCAGAGACAGGGTTTTAGAAATAGTTTTCATAGTAAATATACAATATTTAAAAACTTACTATTTCGCGACTTACTTTTATCAGTGTATCGGTGGAATGTGTACACTGATGCCAATAACGGATACAGAGAATTGTTCTAAATAAACGGACACCTTGTGTTTGTTTGTTTTGGAATTTCGCACAAAGCTACTCGAGGGCTATCTGTGCTAGCCGTCCCTAATTTAGCAGTGTAAGACTAAAGGGAAGACAGCTAGTCATCACCACTCACCGCCAACGCTTGGGCTACTCTTTACCAACGAATAGTGGAATTGACTGTCACGTTATAAGGCCCCCACGGCTGAAAGGACGAGCATGTTTGGTATGACAGGGAATCGAATCCGCGACCTTTAGATTACTAGTCGTGTGCCCTAACCACGTGGCCTAGATGTAGATTGAAATGTATAAAAATTAAATCAATTTTGGAAACTGATTTTGGCGCCTGGCATGGCTAAGAATATGCTCGTCCTCTTAGCTATGGAGACGTTATAATGTTAGAGTCAATCCCACTCTTCTTTGATAAAAGAGTAGCACAAGAGCTGGTGAAAGGTAGTGATAACTAGTCGCCTTTCCTGTGGTCTTTCACTGCTAAATTTGAAATAGGTAGAGCAGATAGCATCGTGTAGCTTTGTGCAAAATTCAAACAAACCAAACCGTATTTTTGAAGTGAGAGACTATAGGGAAGGCAGTTGGTCAATATTACTCACCACCGCTATAGTGCCTTCATGACTGAAAGGGTGAACATATTTAGTGGAACGTAGATTCAAACCTGCGACCCTAAAATTGTAAGTCAAGTGCCCAAATCACCTGGCTATGCCAACCTGACTTTTCTGCCCTTTGTTCTTATTATGTACAGAGATTTGACATGAATAAATAGATACTCAAGACTGAAAGAACACAAATTTGTTATGACAAAATATATGTGTTAATACTTTGTAGTGAAGCCCTTTTTACCTTATGCAGGACAGAAATGCGCTTGTGTGGATAAAATTAACAATCTCAATACCTGGGAAATTGTAGACCATTTCTGACATAATCTGTACAAGGGAGTCCCGGGTAAAGTGATATGGTTTGGTGAAAATCAGTCGAAGATGAGTCACAAAGTGTTCTAGTTCGATGACTGGCTAGTGTTTGTGATGGGCTCGCTCCTCTTTTCTTTGTTTCCATTTCACAAGGTGTCGTGGCCCGGCATGGCCAAGCGTGTTAAGTCGTGCGACTCGTAATTTGAAGGTTGCGGGTTCGCATTCCCATCGCACCAAACATGCTCGCCCTTTCAGCCATGGTAGCGTTATAATGTGACGGGCAATCCCACTATTCGTTAGTAAAAAAGTAGCCCAAGAGTTGACGGTGGGTGGTGATGACTAGCTGCCTTCCCTCTAGTCTTACACCGGGGATGGCTAGCGCAGATAGCCCTTTAGTAGCTTTGCGTGAAATTAAGAAAACGAACAATTTCCCGCCATCTATTAACAACATTTTCCTCTATTGTTATTTAATACCTTAACGTTATTTTTGTTACATATGATTTTCTCAGTATATTTACGGATATTATTACCATTGATATTTATGGTTGTTTTTTTTCATTGAATCAAGCTTTTAGTTCCATATTCTATTAATAAAGACGATATCTTTGTATTATTTTTAACATTTCTTTTGTTTTCATTTATTCTGTATTTTAATATTCTTCTAGTTTGTCCTACATGAACATTTCTACATCGTCTGTTATTTTGTACAACCAGTTTTTCCAATTAAATCAATTTTTTTCAATTATAAAAAATCTAGTTTATATTATTCATTATTCTGTATACCGTTAAGATATTTTGTAGTATTTAAGTTTTTGCATTATTCAAATAAAAACATACACCAGGTATAAATGGTAAGAAGTGTCTGTATTTCTTAATTTTTCAGCAATTGGTTTTAACGTAATATTTTTATTTACGTTTTTCATTTATTGACAGCTCCCTGCCAATAATATCAGGATCAAAATCCCTTACTATGCTACAAACCTTATTAATAATAACTCGTTAATAATGTATTGTTTACAACATAGTTTTAGAATTATATCTACGCAAGAACAAAAAAATCAGCAGTTTTTTTAATGTGCCGTGATTTTTGATGAAGGTTATGATTACCTTGAATAGTTTTCGGTAAATAGCAGTATCAAAATGTCCCTTATTTTTGCTTACTAAAATGTCCAAAAAAGATAAAGTTATTTTCCTCAGTTTCTTATGTAAATTTGATAAAGTTGTCAACGTTATGAAAATAATTAAAAAAATCACTTAAATTCTCTTTACCATCCTGCCATATCAAAAACGTCTCACAATACACCTTAACCAGATTTCCGGTTTCTTTTTCGCTTTTCTTGACGCTTAACTATCTGTGAATAAATCATATAATAATTGACGTGAAGAAGATCCATAGCTAAGCCCTTTTTTTTCATAAACTTTTTCTTGATTTGAATAAATTAATTTATACCGTATCCTTCAATAAGTTAATTGTATAAGGTATTTATAAAGATGAATTATAATTTTCTATTTATTTATTCCCAAAACATGCAATAACTTCTTTCACAGATACTTTAATGAACAAAGAAATGGTATCATTCTGTCTATAGTTACACGTCTAAATCTTCCAATAAATTCCAACAAGTTCTTAAATGTGTTTTATCCATTAAAAATAAAAACTATGTTGATATGAATTTTGCTACATTGGAACTCTTAATATTACACACAAAGAGTCCAGAATTGTTCCTAGTCTTATGGACTTTTAGTAGCAAATATAGGCAATATACATCTACCTGGAAGTAAAGCT
Source organism: Carcinoscorpius rotundicauda (assembly GCA_011833715.1). Taxonomy (NCBI): domain Eukaryota; kingdom Metazoa; phylum Arthropoda; class Merostomata; order Xiphosura; family Limulidae; genus Carcinoscorpius; species Carcinoscorpius rotundicauda. The sequence goes on along the minus strand of CM022392.1, from coordinate 89,738,568 downwards.
TACTTTTCATGAGGAGCTAAGGCAGTAAAATTTTTTAAATTTTTCTCGTACCATAATAATGAGTTTGCTGGATTAATTATTATGTTCTCCTATAGAATTTCTTTAAGCGATTCTTCAATACTTAATCATATATTTTTCTATTAATAAATACAGTTTTTGGCATCCATTATAGACTGTACAGATAACCACATTTTATTTTTTTAAACTTTTCAAATTTTCAATATCTGTTTTGTTATTATTTGCAGATTTAAAATTCTCAACTAAAGTACAGCATCCACTTCTTATAATCCGAGTTTTATCAACATTTAATACTTTTTAAAACTTACTTTCAATTACTGTTGTAATGTCCTCTGTGTAAAATTTTTTGGCTAACTTGAAATTTTGATCGTATATTTAAAACATCTGCTTGATTTTCATTTAAGATTAAATCCGATTTATTTATAACTTTAGGGTTTGTTTTTTTTTGTACAGCTTTTCGCCTGGCAACAAACAAACCATTTGTTTCGAAGCTAACTCAAAATGCGTAGTCTTGTAAATTTCAATATGGCGAAAATATACTGTGTAGAGCATTTGTTCCTTAACAAATACCAAACTGACTCACAGTTGCAAGTAAGTTGACAAAAACAAATCTGTTAATATGCTAAAATATAAACCTTTTTTAAGGTAACCAAACAATATGAAATGATAAATATGTACTATCAACTATACATTAAAATGTCAAAGTTAAAACTATTCCTCTACAACTGTATAAAAATGTATGTAAGGTTCAAATTCAACCTCGAAACTTTAACACTACGAGTAAGTGAAAAAAATCCTATTCTATTTGCGATGATATCGACCTTTCACAACGTCACAGATCTTTACAAAAATTCAACACTGACAACAATTATTCTTTATTGATGAAAAAAAAAATGTTTCTGTGTAGATACAAGAAATCCAATAAAGAAAAAACAACAGAAAACTCGAGTGTTTTTTATTACCATTTTTTCAAAGTGGTATATTATTTTATAAAGGATTTTGATTGATCCTCATTGATTTTTATAATGGGTTGTTTTGAAATAGTCTTACCCGAAAGTCGTATTGCAGGGGATAATTTGTTAAAGCCTTCAGCTACTGTCAGTCCACGATAGGTGGTGTTGAAAACCCGCAGACCTTCGATGAGATCCACCTGGTATTTTGATTCTATTTGTAGACAAGCTACTGTGGAAAAACATAAGTTATTCAGTGTAACATGATAGAAACAATGGTATGGTAATTACACAATGTATGTCCGAACTTACTACCAATTATATAACACCGAAGAGGATTTATATCACTGAATTAATTCTGAACATTTCTGAATAACATGTAATTACATGTTAAGAAATTACATTTCTTACATGTAAGTGTCCCACGGTGGCTCAGCGGTAAGTTTGAAGAATTCTAATCCTAAAAATTTGGGTTCAATCACGGCAAGAGGCACAGTGCGTATAGCTTATTGTGTAGTTTTGTGTTTGAAACACATAAAAAACGTTTATACAAATGACAAGCTACGAGGACAGTACCTAGCCTTCCATATTTTTCAATAAACTTAACATTTTACTCAAGTTTCGTAATTTATTTCTTTTCTCATTTAAATAATGCTTTCTGAAAAAAACAACACATATCGTGTAATTACATGTATATTTACATATACAAAAGCTATTAACAACGATCTACTGGACCGTCATGAGCACTTTCCATACCTCTGATGTATTATGCTAATAAACGTACTTTATTTATACATTTTTTGATAATGTTGTTCACATACAAGTAGCCATAAAACGTAATGTTTCAAAAAACAACGTAAATCATTACCATAACTTGCCACTAGCTTTTATTGTAATTCAAAGTACCTTTACATGAAATGTTACATGAAAAACAGTGCAAGAAAGGTACACTCACTAATCACTTATAGATTATTTTGACTTTTGCTGTTTAATTATTCTCGATATGCATAACGAAATTGCCATGAAAACAATGATTCAAAGTGTTTGTTTCCAATAAAATAACTATATTGTAGAGATTCATAATAACAATTAGGTCAGAGAACAACCAAGAATAAAAGGTTTACAAAATATACCATACATTTGGTGCCTGCTTGTTAAGTATTGTAGAATAGTTATCAAATGTTACGCCTCAAATATAGTTATATATAATTTACGTATTAAGATAGTATTACTCTGTACGTGCCTTGTTATGGTTTTGGTTTGAATTTCGCGCAAAGCTACACGTAAGCTATCTGCGCTAGCTGTTCTTAATTTAGTAGTGTTAGAGGGAAGGCAACTAGTCATCACCACCCATCGCCAACTCTTGGGTTACTCTTTTACCAACGAGTCGTGGGATTGATCGTAACATTATAACGCACCCATGGTTGAAAGGGCGAGCCTGTTAGGTGTGCCTTGTTATGGTAAACGCGTGTAAAAAGCATTACTCACCGATACAGTTAACACGTTTTCACGTAGGTGACAAAATTTTTCAATTGATTTTGATTGTTGCTGCAGTCCTATACCAATCTGATAGTTCATAAACACACACATTATTTGTCTCATCCGTTATATTAGAAGAGAAAAAGAGTTCCAAATTCTAACGTATTTCCAACGATGCATACTATATATAATGTAGCTGCTAAACCACATCTGTAACATGTGAAATATTTAAACATCTATTATCAACCTGTGTGTTATTTTGTAATATTTGAAGTAATTTCATTTACTCCCTATGTAAACCTTATCATTATATCGCTTATTGTCTTATATTAAGCAAGCACTGTAAATGAGAAAAATTTTTAAATATCTGAAAAATCGGTCGAAGGGTTATTTCAAACATTCTCGAATATCGACAACACATTGGTTAACATCTAGAATATGCTTACTAGTTCGTAATGTAGTCTTTTTAAAACCTTTGTGTAATATCAAGAACGTACTGACTAGCACGTTTCGAAACATTTCTGAAAGATTAACCAATATCGGGATAATATTTCTCAATGTATAATGTAGCTTTTGTGGAATACAGGCTGATACCAAGACCACATTTATCAATATCAAATATAATGCTTTCCAAGTGTTTTTGTTTTTTCCCCTCATATAATAGCTAATATTTAATATTGTGTGTTTTCTTATAGCAAAGCCACATCAGACTATCTACTGAGTCCACCGAGGGAAATTGAACCTCTAATTTTAGAGTTGTAAATCTATAGACTTACCGCTATGCCCGCAGAGGAATACTTTACAGGTGTTGACATCTTAAAACTACTGATTATTGTAATGATTTTAATGAAACCGCAGACGTTAAATTGATTTAGGTTTTTGTTCTCTTTTTTTAGTTATGATGACTATGTACTGTAAAAATATCCATGTACTTTTTCTAAAAAATAAACTTGAAGTCAAGATTTATTAAAGAGTTCACTAACTGACATCCAGATATAAATGTTATAAGTATTACGCTTACGTATGTGTGAGTGTCATAGTTTCATAATAGTGGAATTATTTCAAATGCAACACGTTTACTTGAATATTACACCTTTGGCTACAGAACTTACATACAAAATCGGTTTACAGTTATTGACCAGTGGCTAAACACCTTATTTTAAAATCAAGATCACAAGTTCTGCAATCGTGGTCTTTTTAAGATATAATGAACTCTAAAGCTTTTTCCTACGCATAAAAAATAAGCAAACAAAACTTCAATCTTTACTTCTAAGCAAGAACTAACAGGTTTCTTTTACTCTGTTTACGCTGATATCAAACTAAAAGATGAGCGTTATTGGAGAAACGTTGAAATTGTAAAAACTGGAGAAAAGCGCATTATTTTATTGTATTCTGATAACGAAACAACACTTTCTGAAAGATATAATACTAAACACTAATACTGTTATCTTATAATAAACTATATTCGAGAATAATGAGATTATTTCTGAATACGATTTAGCACTTACCGCAAACGAAAATTGAGATGAAAGTCTTACACAAAATCCAAACAGGTTTTAACATGCTGATGAAAAACGGCTAAATATTAGTTTTACTTTGTTAGGTTTTTGGAAGTATTCTGCGATTTACCAATAACGTTATTCCTTATGCGATCATATAATCCATCATTGTGCACGAAATCTTATCTTAGTTGTCACGGAACCAAGTTCCTAAGCAGATTATACCCAGAACGTGTCTGTGAAGCAGTCATGGCTTGAACCAGTGCTCTTACCTGAAGGCAGCTTTAAAAGTCACCTCGTTCGTGCATAAAACAGTCTTAAAAACAAGGGATGTAACAAGTGACCGCCATCACGAAAGTAAAATCCGCTTCTGTGTGAACTGATAAAGTTGATGTGTATTACCAGTATGATAAAGATCAGTGTCCACTTGATACAGTTTATTCCCAGTGCCCTTAGTGATGTATACCAACCTACTGATACGAAAACTGACGTGAACAGTAGAACAGAAACAAGGCTTGTGTGGTTTTCTAATGACAAGTTAGTTATGCACCATAGCTTATGAATGATGAGGGTGATCGATTCCCTCGCTGATTAGATAGATTGTATAGTCAATCGATAAGCGGCAGTGTTAGACCAGAGCGGCTCCTCTGTGTTTATTCAATCCCTCTAGCAGTTTGTAAAGCAATCACAACCAATAACTCACGCTGGTAATCTCGAAGACAGGTTTCGCAGAGAAACTTTCATTCGAATCATTTAGGATATTAGCTTCGCGTCAGACTGGCGACAGAAAAGTATGTTCAAATCATTTTCTGATCTGTAGCAAGAGGTAAATTGTTTTTAACACACAAGTGTCCATTTGAATTAGCCTATTTCTTCAAAGAACGAAGCCAGTATAATCAGAATTGTCTAGAAATCAGTTAGAAATAATCAGCTTTAGTGGACTTGGACTGAAGTTTAAGAAAAAGAGTCACCATTACTAACAAACTATATATCCTTTTTCATGGTTCTTTCAACAAACACAGGGAACTCATTGAATATTGTTTTGTCTTTTGGGAGTTATAACAAAACCCAATATAAAATTACAAAACTTGTAGAGGGTCTGCCTTCTGCACAACTCATTAAGTGAAAAGAAGCAACTCACTCGAAAAACAACAACAATAAAGTCTTCACTATAAAGAAAAAAAAGCTAATCTAATTTAAACTGCCGTTGTCGACAATACAGGTGAGTCGTGGTAAGTGCAGCTTGGCCAAGTCCTAGCAGTGTTCTGTGACCTTGGAAACAGCTACAACATTCTTAGGTGATGACATTCGCGTTGCACGTTGACAAAAGTTATAACGGCTAAAATATCTCCAGTCCTTTTAATCGAGTTTTTGCAATGTGACTAACACATAATATTTTCTTCTGAGAGATTTTATCGTAAGGCATCTCCCTATAGGCCCCCGCTGATATAGCGGTATGTCTATGGATTTACAACGCTAATATCAGGGTCGATTTCTCACGGTGAACTCGGCAAATAGCCCGATGTGGCTTTACTATAAGGAAAACATGTGCACACAAATATATCTCGCTATAACTAGGTAGGTGGTGCTAGTGGCGTCTGACGTAATGCATAAATACAGAGAAGTCGTTTAACAGGTTAGTATGGGCTGTCTGTATATCTCAACCGTTTCCTTCAAGAAAAGTCAGCGTGCTAGGTGGGACTGGGTCAAGACGAGGAACTGTTCTACTAACGAGAACTGTTAAAATTTCAGTCGCATTTTCGTTGTTGGCCTTTTCGCTGGTAGTGGTAAAAAAGCACTCAGTTTAATCCAAGTAGAATTAGAGTTATTGGTCTTGTAGAATGTGGTAATATTAGCGTTGTGTATTTAATGTCAGAGTTACTAGTCTTGTAGGGTATGATAACACAAGTATTATATCTTTAACATTGGAGTGACTGTCTTCTACACTCGAATTATATCTTTAATGTTAGAGTTACTGTCTTTTACACTCGCATTGTATCTTTAACGTTGGAATTATTGTCATCTACAGTGTAGCAACATTCGCACTGTATTTTTAAAACTGGAATTACTGTCTTCTACAGTGTAGCAGCACTCACATTGTATCTTTAATATTGGAGTTAGTGCCCTTGTACATTGTAGTAATATTTGCATTATGTTTTTAATGGAAGATATACGAACATAAGTGCAAAAATGTAAATCAAACATCTGGGTTCTTTGTATTCAAGACAACAACAGTGTTTATTTAAAATGTATATTTAGATAACGCAACAGATGTTAACGTGTAATCACCCGATGATCGAGCCAGTGCTATTATTCAATGTATCATGGATTCTTATATGGATGCTCACCGAAAAAAATAACGGTCTTTATTTGCTTGTTTGTTTGTTTTTGAATTTTGCGCAAAGCTAAATGAGGGTTATCTGCGCTAGCCGTCCCTAATTTAGCAGTGTAAGACTAGAGGGAAGGTAGCTAGTCATCACCACCCACCACCAACTCTTGGGCTACTCCTTTACCACCGAATAATGGGATTTACTGTCATATTATAACGTCCCCATGGCTAAAAGGGCGAGCATGTTTGGTGTGACGGAGATTCGAACCCGCAACCCTCAAATTACGGGTCCAGTGCCTTAACCACCTGGCCATACTGGGCCCCATTCGTTTGATTAATTCACACACACAAAGGGATTAGGCTATGAACCTATATCTTTTTGTCTTGGGCACTTGCCTGGAGCCTAACTATATGTATTTACGTAGGTGTTGGTTGAAAAAAGGTGGATGCAGTGATGCCAGATTAAGCGATGTTTTTACCTCGCCAATGCTTCTAAAAATCTCCTAACTGTTTTAAACCCATGGGTGTTTCTTTTTTAAATTGAACTACTGTTAAATATTTCCTTTCAGGCCCACGCTAGCTTTTTTCGATTGGAGTGTAGGTGGAAACACATAACGGGGTTAGCATGGTTCCAATTAAACTTTAAGCAAGCCTTATGTTTGCTTGGAAATATTAAATATAATTATTAACATTTGGAAATATATATATGCACACCTTTATTTGAATGTTTTCTTTCAATAACTTTAAATACATTTATCGTCATATACAATAGTTTGATATTAAGGGTAAGTTAGGTGAAAGAAATTTTCATTGTGTAAAACTCGCATATTAAAAACAAGGAACCCAAGATGATCTGGCGGAAAATCCTACAAAGTTCATGCTTTCAATAGTATAATAATAACAGTTTTATTTCGAATAGATACGCAAAAATATGAGTAAATGACAGCATTGTTCAGGTGGTATGGAGGCAACGCCATTTCAAGAAAGCATGGACCCTGCTTTAGAATAATATGTACGAATATATTAACCACTAGCTGGAGTACCCGTCTCCTGGACGGAGGTTAGTGTAAATTCATGATTAATGAAAGGTTATCTTAGAATATGAAAAGTTACTTCCCTCATATGTAATAGGAAGAAAAAAAACGCCCATAAAATCCCCAAAACACCAAATGTGTTTGCCTGTATTTTTGCACGGTTCAAACAAACCTTCATGCCAAATTTGGAGAAGATACGTCAACAGGCAACGAATTATTGGTTAAGAACGCAGAAAAAAGCCGCAAAACAAAATGTGAACATTTCTATGTACCCTCGCATTGACCTAACGAACATTTACACCAACACTGGTCCAGATCCATACAGTAGGTACAGGAGCATATAACAGACAGTACTATTATTTTAAAATCGACATCATATCTGTTATGTTCAATGTCGACGATGCTTTTCATTCACTACGAAAACTCATCAAATTATTAGTTTTATGAACAACAGCTGTTACGGTGTGAACCAGATTAAATATGTTAATTGTAGTTGCTATCGATTTAATTTAAGAATTTTCAAATCAAAATTACGGTAATATTTGGTTTGTTTTGAATTTCGTGCAAAGCTACACAAGGGCTATCTGCGTTAGCCGTCCCCAGTTTAGTAGTGTAAGAATAGAGGGAAAGCAGCTAGTCATCACCACCCACCGTCAATTCTTGGGCTACTTTCTTACCAATGAATAGTGGGATTGACCGCACGTTATAACACCTCCACGGCTGAAAGGGCGAGCATGTTTGGTGCGACGGGGATTCGAATTCGTGACCCTTAAATTACGAGTCGAACGCCTTAACCCAACTGGCCGTACCAGGCCTACGATGTTTTTGATTTAACGGTGGGATTTTCTACTGAATTCTCACTTTTTATAGGTTTCTTCGTGTACACGTTTGATAGAAAGTACGAATTAAAAGTGTTTTTTTTTTCTGCACTGGTGTTTTCACAATGGGTAACGCAAAACCTTTGTTTTGTAATTAATTATTAATCAATTTTACTACGTATTGTATTTAGTATAGGAAAGGCTAAATCATCCACATATGGAAATTTTAGTGTTAGATGCCCGACTTGGTACAATAAACTTACCATCTCACAAAAACTTGATTAAGTGTAATTAGAAATAGGAGTACTATATATATCAACAAACGTAATTATGTTTATGGTAGGGACCTTTTGGAACCATTGAAGTTTATGTTTAGCGATCTCTAACAATGTACATCGAGAATGATACAAAATTTATACAAGAGTACAGTTTTTAAATAATATCGGAACACATTAAAAAAATGAAATGTAGTGAAATAAAACAACAACACCTGACAATTCATACTGATTTAAATATAAACAATACATTTTTGTTGTTTTAGGAATAGATTTGTACTTGAAATAAAATAGTTGAAAAATATTGTTCTTTCACTTTTGTATGCTTATTTAATGTATTTGACGGGTCGAAGGTTAATAACGCTAAAATAAGAAAATTGACCCTGCAGTGAGCAAAGTACAGAAAGCATATTGTGTAGCTCTGTGTTTAATAAATAATAAACTAACAAACAATTCGAACACACAGAAAAAACGTTGTTTTTTTTTATGAGCATGGCTACACAATGAACTATTTATGCTCTGTCCAATGCGGCCCGGCATGGCCGGGTGGGTTAAGACACTCGACTCGTAATCCGAGGGTTGCGGATTCGAATCTCCGTCACACCAAGCATGTTCACCACTTTCAGTCGTGGGGGCGTTATAATGTGACGGTAATTCCCACTATTCGTTGGTAAAAGAGTAGCCCAAGAGTTGCCAGTTATGACTAGCTGCCTTCCCTCTAACCTTACACTGCTAAATTAAGGACGGCTACCGCAGATAGCTTTCGTGTAGCTTTGCGCGAAATTCAAAAACAAATAAACTGTCCAAAGCTGATATGAAAAGCAATTTTTAGTGTTAGAAGTCCTCATCCAGACTTACAACTGAGCCACCTTAAGGCATATAAATAAGAGAAGCGTAACAGGTTATAAATATCTGATTTCTGCTGTAAAAACGAGGCTTCAGAGTAAAAAAAGAAACTGTGACAACAAACTTTACATGTCTTGTTTAGGAAGGTTAGGGAAAAATTAAACTTAAAAGAATCTGACAGGTGCACAAAGGTCATAGCGGGTGCACAATCCAGTGACCAGTTATTCAGTTGATTAACCTGAAAATTTAGAAGATATAATTTACCTTGTCTTGAATGTTATAAATGAACTTTTACACAGAAGTACTGGGAGCGTAAATGTTCTAGAAAATTAGTTCATTACTACGAAGAAGCTAAAAAGAACGAGTGCCCTCGACATTTCTTTTGTAAATAGTTGACATGATTTCAGCGGGTCACCTTTTAGCCAGGTGACAAGAAAATAATTTGCTACTCCTATCTGGCTATACAGTTGACTGTTAAAGACGGAGAGATGTCCATTTTTAGTTGTCAGTTAAAACCAGTTTTCAAAATCTCAATACTTACAAGACGCACCACCACCATCACAGTGGCACAGCGAAATGTATGCGAACTTACATTGCTTAAAACTTGGTTCCGATACCCGTGATGGGCAGAACACAGAACAAAAGTTTTCTCAAATGGATGCTGGGAAAAGTAATGTGAAACCAAAGTAATCATTACTTAGTGGTTAGCATTAGAAAAACAGAAGAATTCACACCCACGAAAAAAAAAAGATAGTTTTAACTACAAATTTGTTGAATGTTAAATATTTTAAAATTGGACCGAAAACTTTGTGAGCTTCTAATCATTGAACCCGCTACTGGTGTTTAGTTAAACTGTACACTACAACGGTGCTTAAAGAAGAAAGGTAAGGCTCTGGAGATAATAGACGACAGAAATTAACATAACCCCATCTAAAGGTTTTAAATTAGTTCTACCATAAATTACAAGTTTTATTTTCAAAGTAAAGTTACATTTGTTTTGAATATCGAGATCTGTCAGGTTGAATAATACCATTACTATTATTATTTTAACAGCAGTTATAGATGTAACAGGAGAATGTTTCTGGTATTATTTTTTGAGACTATCACGTTTCATAAGTAGCTAAAGCATATAATGCATTTGCAAAGATGAAGCAAATTAAGAGGTAAAGAGAAATTTGAAAGTTTAGCTGACGTTTTAAAACATTTTATCAGTTTAACATCACTTAAGTTAGACATGAATCTGTCAGGATCTAATGCACTGAAGAGTGTATTTGCTGAGTCTGACGTCTTTAACAGGTTCAGGTCGAATGTTGGTTGCAACATTAAGACGATGGATCAATTTTGTAAGAAGATTATTCCAGGAGACAGAATTTTATATTTAAACATTCATTATGCCGAGTTGCATAGTAAGTTATTTAATTATTTGTCCAAAAGAAGTCGCTGGTATCAATAATAAGGATAGAACCTTGAAGCTGACGGTTTTTGGTTTGATTGTTGGAGATTACGAGACCTTGCTTCAGTGGTTAGGAACTGAAGATTAAGAGTTCTAAGGTTTAGATTCCATTTCTTACATGTTCGAAACAGACGTAAAGCTTTATAGTGTGTTGTTAAGATATTAAACGAATATTTTCCTCTAGTGAAAACTGGAGTCTTTATGTAAAAACAGGGGTGTCGTGACAACAACTGTAAACGAATTTGATCAAAGGACATTTAAAATTTATAAGTCCCATTATCAGCGGTCTATCAACATATGATCAGGAGAACAAACAATATACAAAAGTGAATATATAGTTTCCCATTAAAAGTGGAGCAGATGAAATAAATATACAGAATGCGCTTATGTGAAACATTAATATTTATAATAGGTTGTATGATAAAAAAAATTGGGTTTCTTGTAGCTACATAAATAAATCCTAACTTAATCATCACACTTGATAAGTCTTTATCTTATCTACTTTGGCAAGTCTGTCTATCTCCTCTACCTTGACAAGACTTTATCCCATCTGCCTTGACAAATTCTCCCATCTCTTTCCATTGACAAATATTTATGCTTTCTACTTCAACAAATCTTCACCCTTCTTCCTTGAAAACTCTCCCACTTCTCGTTCTTGACAAGCATTTACACCATCTACTTTGATAAATCTTCATTTCCCCTTAACAGGTTTTATACCATCTTCTTTGATAAATCTTCATCATTTCCCCTTGACAAGTTTTACACCATCTATTTTGATAAATCTTCATCTTTCTCTCTTGACAGGTTTTACACCATTTACCTTGATAAATCTTTATTTTTCCTTGACAGGCTTTAAACCATCTACTTTGATAAATCTTCATCATTTAAACTTGACAGGCTTTACACCATTTTCCTTGATAAATCTTCATCCCTTTTTCTTACCAGGTTTTACACCATCAACCTTGATAAATATCCCCCTTCTTGCTTTTAAAAATAATTTAAACTCTCCATTTTGAAAAGTTTTTCCTTTTTCCTTTGATAAGATTTGACCCCAAATATCTTGAACACTCTTCCCTCTTCCTTGCTTTTGATAAGTTTTTACACCACCTTTACAAGTACTTATCACTATACCTTCTTTTACCTTTATAAGACAAGTCCTTAGTCTCTTCTTTCACAAGTCTTAGCTCTTATCCCTCGACAATCTCTAGTAAAATTTTCTGGTTGTAGAGAAACTTTGTTTATTTAGGTTATGGAGTTTACTAGTTTTGACAATTATGTTTTGTTTAGTTTTGAATTCTACAAGAGGGCTATCTGCGCTAGTCGTTTTTAATTTAGCAGTGTAAGACTAGAGGGAAGGCAGCTAGTCATCAACACCCACCGCCAACTCTTGGGCTACTCTTTTTACCAACGAATAGTGGGATAGACTGTAACATTATAATACCATACTGCTGAAAGGACGAGCATGTTTGGTCAAGCACCTTAACCACCTGGCCATGCCGAGCCATCTACTTAGTTGAGGCAGGTAGATACTTTGTGCTTTTGGCCTTTAAGTAAATATTTGTTACTGAATATATATTATATCAGCGTTGAATGAGAAAGAACGTCGAGTAGTATAAATAAAAAATACTTTTACCTCCAAGTTTGGTCATCTCGTCCCACCAAACATGCTCTCCCTTTCAGCCATGGAAGCGTTATAGTGTGACGATCAATCCCCCTATTCTTTATTAATCTAGCACCTCGCCATGACCACGTGGTTAAGATACTCGACTCGTAATCTGAAGGTCGCGGGTTCGAATACCCGTCACACCAAGCATGCTCGCCCTTTCAGCCATGGGGGCGTTATAATGTTACGGTCAATCCCACTTTTCTTTATTAATAAAAGAGTGGCCCAAGAATTGGCGGTGGGTGATTATGATTAGCTACCTTCTCTCTAGTCTTACACTGCTAAATTAGGGACGATTAGCGCAGATAGTCGTCGAGTAGTTTTGCGCGAAATTCAAAACAAAATCTTAATCTGGCATTTTTAGTTAGCGTTTCGGACAAAGTTGATGCAACCGTACAAGATTTTCCCTTGGACTTAGATTCAGGGGCGATTTATAAACTAGTAATGTCATTACTAATACCCTCACATTATTACAAAAAACACAAATGAGATAGTTTTGCTTGTAATTCTTAGTTTTCTAGTCCATTCAATCAGATGTTTGAGAGTTTAAAGTATTTTAGTTATCAGTGAATCTCTTTTCTTAACATACTTGTAACAAAAATAACAATAATTGGGTGTTAATTTAACTTAAGAAAAGACCACAGAAGAGGGAGATATTAATTTTTCCACGTAATTTAATTCAAATAATTTTTTCTTCTTTTGTCAATAGATATTGATTATTAATTTAGTTGGGAAACAAAGGCGCTTTGCTTGAGGCCAAGCAGCTGTATTGATTGCCTTCGTACGTTCATTCCACTGCCCTTATTCAGTTGTGTCATCACATTTTCAGTTTTAAAATATTTCTCTAAAACAAAGTAATAATGGTACCATCAGCTGCAACTGGACATCTGTTTCTTGTGAAATATAGTGAAAAACAAAAACAAAGGCTGATCGACCACTTCGTGGAAAGGCATCACAGTTGCAAACGTTGCCTGTGATTTGGCTTCCAGCTGCCGACAAGCGTTTCCTTCCTTTAGCATTGTATGGATCTGGACGCTGGGCATAGATAATGATCGTGAATAACTTGAAAAAGACTGATGGAAATGATATTAGTGAAGGGCATGTTGGTTCCCTTACACCCCTCCCCTCCTTCATGTTGTTTTGCTTCTCAGTTAGAAGGTTATCACACACCCATGTCTTACATACCAAGCCCATCAACAATACACCGCGCAAACCTATACTTTTGTGATGTTGTGAGAGTATAGAAATCACATACCCAAATATCTTATATATTTAAATGTTCTTGTTTATGAATATATATACAAAACAACAAAAAATCCACTTTATAATATATGTAGCGTTAACAACTTTATACTTTAAATTTATCCAGTCTCAAATTTATTTACGATAATAACAACTAGTTAATAATTAACCTAGTTAAAAAACACACGAAATATCTATATTTTGCTTCTGTTTTCTAAGCACAATTTTATCGAGCCACCTTATTTGAATAACATCCCATAATAATCAATTTCCCGCTAAAACTGTCTAAGCTTTATTAGCTACATTTAATCTTGATGTGTACTTTCCAGTAATACCGTTGATCAAATGACCTAAATTATTGGAGGGGTTGAGCATTGAAGCAAAACATAAAATAATTTTTATTATCTGTTGTAAGTTTTGGTTCTCAATAAATAAAGTTTCAGTGATAATAAAAAAAAAATACTTTATTCAAAAAAGGTTGTTGTTTTGAATTAAGCACAAAGCTACACAATGGGCTATCTGTGCTCTGCCCACCACGGGTATCGAAACCCGGAGTTTAGCGTGTAAGTTCGGAGACATACCGCTGAGCCACTGATGGGGCTATTAAATGTCATCATCACCCGGTATTCCCAGGTGGTCATCCTTCCAAGTTTGAAAAAAGGAAGAATTAAAGTGGGTAAAAGTGTTGCAGTTTTGACTATATATATGTTATTGGATTATGAAACTACTAAGTAGGTAACAATATAGACTATATGTAGATACATGTATTGACTGCCACTATATATAACTTTAACATTTACAAATCTCATTATGAAAATATTTTTTATTCTCACAAAGCGTGTCTCTTGAGAATATCCTGGTGGTCTTAGATTTGTGAAAACTTAGATATGGAAATAAGTACAGGCAAGTTAGTTCTGCAATAAGAGGAGGAATATTAGGATTTATAGGGCAGGCAGAATATTGATTAGAAAACAAGTAAAGTTCCTTAAACTGTGTGGATAATAACGAAGTATATACTACTCACGTAAACAAAAACATACAGTCAAATTTCTCGTTTAAATGGATGAACTTATTTTATCCTGTCGCGAGTCTCATGGTGATAAATAATCACAGAAAATAAAACAGCAGTAAACCACAATTTACTCTTTTAGTCAGCACTAGGCAAAGTCCAAAACATGAAATTGTAACAAATATGATAAGTTCTTATTTAATGTGTTTTTAAAGAACTGAAAAATTCAGCATTCAACCAATAAAATAAGGATTAAACCATTCTTATTCTTGCAAAACACCCATTCACTTGACACAATCAATTTTATCGTATTCGCTTTTCAGTTGGCCCGGCATGGTCAGGCGTGTTAAGGCGTGGGACTCGTAATCTGAAGGTCGCGCCAAACATGCTTGACCTTTCAACCGTGGGGGCATTATAATGTTACAGTCAATCCCATTATTCGATGGTAAAAGAGTAGCCCAATGGTGATGTGTAGCTGCCTTCTCTCTAGTCTTACACTGCTAAATTAGGGACGGCTAGCACAGATAGCCCTCGAGTAACTTTGTGCGAAATTCCAGAACAAACAAAAAAAACAAAACAAACGCTTTTCACTACAAATATATTATTTGTTTTATATTCGTAAATAAGTTATTTTCGTATTTACACGTGCAACTGCAAGTTATCTATTACTTTTAAAATATTTTAATTGTCCTTTAATACTGAAGATAATATTTTTAACAATAAATTGAGTATAGAAGTAAAAACAAATATATATAAATAGTAAAATAAACAGAAACAAATGCAGAGTGAAACATTTTATTTTAAACTATCTTGAATATGTAAATCAGCAAGCCACACGCCAAGAATCCATATAAAAGAAGTGGAACGATATGTATCAAAACTACATTTTGACACTATTTGGCGTTTAATATAGAAATGGTGTGATACATTGAAATTTTATCAGTTTTATAAAGGGCATGTAATAGAGCCCCTCAGTGGCTCAGCAGTATGTCTGCGGACTTACACGCTAAAATCCAAGTTTCGATACCCGTGGTGGGCAGAGCATTGTGTAGCTTTGTGCTTAATTCAAAACAACAACAACAACAGCATGTAATAGATTTTTCTACTGCAAAATATTCACACATGTAAATCATAAAGACGTGTTCAGTTCGGGCATTAAGAATCTCTAAGACTTAAATATCCTTTGTACTTAGTTTTGTTGGAAAACCAAAGAATGTGGATTATCACAGATGCAAGATGTGAAGTTCAAGCAAAATACATACATGTATAAACTCAAAAACCACACCCAACCTATCTGATGTGCTACTTTTATCTGTAAAAGCGAAGACTACGGTAATAAATCGTCTAAAATGCCATCGCGATGAAATCAAGTATATCTTCTGGCGCTTTTGACAAAAAGCATCCTAGTCTGAAAATGGCGTTACGCTGTACTCGCTTATAGTTTCTGAACTAATGGGTTCAATGAGCTTTTATATCTCTAATTAATCTGTTTAAATATGGCCTTGATAGCCGACTTCGAACAGTATACCAAGTACTGAAGTGTTTATGCAATAGCAATTAAACTGTTAAACAGTGCGTGATCATGACTGTTAGATCAACCATTACCAAAAGTGGGGGAGACTACTCCAATGGCAGCATGGGGCGTTAAATAATGTTTTTATAAATTTTATAAGTTTCGAAACTTGTCAAGATTTTACCTTCGCAAATAAAGAAGAAAGAAACAGATATCGACCTATTTTGTTTGTTCGTTTTTGCATTTCGCGCAAAGCTACATGAGGACGTTATAATGTGACGACCAATCCCACTATTCGTTGGTAAAAGCGTTGACAGTGAGTGGTGATGACTAGCTGCCTTCTCTCTAGTCTTAAACTGCTAAATTAGGGACGGCTGGCGCAGATATCCCTTGTGTAGCTTTGCGTGAAATTCTAAAAACAAACAAACTTTTCAAAATTTAAGATATCTCCTTTGCCAATTCCTGACGTGTTCCATTTGTATTTGCTGGTCACTTCTACCTGCAAATTAGTAGTAACAAATGACAAATATCTTCTGCCACTATTGACAACTTCAAATAACATTTAATGATGTGTGGCAGCATTTTAAAGCGTAATAATAGTACATATGGACGTAGGCCTACGACCATTGTCAGATATATAAAACACTTTCTAGTTTAAGTATTATTATTAACTGATTTATTTTGTGTTTGTAATTTTTTGATGTTGAAGCTATCAAACATTGTGTATAATCCTTTGATATCAGACTTAAAAATTTCTAGAAGATCTAAACAATAGACGTTTAAACAACGATGAGCAGACGAAATGAAACTGAGAGAAAAAGTAAAGTCACGTGAAAGACAAGTTCCCTCAGAGAAAAGATAAAAATAAGGTTAACCAACGTGGAAGTCAAAGTCCTAACAACTGATATATTAGAGTGAGAGCAGCAATTTTGAAGAGGGTAAGAAGAATAAGGTGTATCGTCAAAGTAATTGAATTTCGCCTCAGTAAAATATGGTAAAAAACAAACGATTATCTTGATGCACGAATAAAAAAGGTAAAAAGCAGAATATTATTGGAAATACAAAATACAATTCTAGAAACTCACGCGACAGCGTAAGTTAATTATATAAGGGTGTAACTGTGATATATAAATATAATAGAAAAAATAGCTTGGCTTATCAGTTGAATTCTAAAGCAACTGAATAAGTCTAAGTGAGCTTTGACAAGAACAAGAGAACTGTATTGTGTTTAAAGTACAACTACTTTATATAGTATAAAGAATTTTTGTACATGTGTTTATTTTATTTCGAATTCATACACATATGTGTTTATATTTAAAAGTGGAATGTATACTGTTCGTTTATTATCGAATTTATCGCCAACAAGTCACAGACACCTACTGCAAATAAAATCCTTAGCCCGACACACCTATGTTTAGCCTACTACATATATCATTAAAAAGTAAGCTTTCTGACAGCCATATTTATGTCTGTAAATACTACAGTCACACTACATGATGCTGCTGTAGACCTACGCACGTATGTACTGTAGTCACGTTATACGATGTAGCCATAAGCCTACGCCTATATGCACTATATTCACGCTACAGAATGCTATCATGCAATATGTTTATGTAACTTCTACAAATTCATTCGCCGCTATAAAATAAAAGTTACAAATACACTTTGAAGGTATAACGTTAAAAAATGAAATTATAACATTTGTACCTAAAATACTGATCTTCTGCACATGATAAATTTGTACGTGTCAACAGAAAATTGCTCAGTATAAAATCGGCCAACTTTTTCTTATATGATCTTCTGTAGATATTCAAATCTGATTACTCAGCAGAGTCAAAACACATTATTTTCAAAAGAAAGATTTACCTTGTTCTAAAAATGACCTCTTTACTATTCCATTAACCTAAACCTCTGTTAAATTTAAATATTTCGAAATAATTTGGGACATTTTCCCAGAGTAAGAGATAAGTTATTTGTCAATTTCTTTTCTTCACCGAAATGTGAAATTCAGAGAAGAAAAGAATACATTAGAGGCCTAATTTGTTCAGAAGACTCGTTTGGTTAAATTTAAAACCCATTAATACCGCTTGGTCTCATATGGTAGTAGAAAGTTTGTTTGATTTTTGTGTAGAGTACAGTGCAAAAGTGTTGGTATAAGAAAACACTTTGCCATTCTTTTCATTTAATGTGTATAATTATTTTATGCCGTTACAGAATATATATTTCATCACTATGGTAATGCTTTGCTGATTTTGCTTTGGTTTTTTAGCTCTGATTTTAGGTCCTGAAGATCAGAAGAAAATCAAAAAATGATCTGTGATTTAATGAAGTTTCGGAATAAAAATAAAAACCCAGTTTCTAGCTGTATAAATCCGTAGACATACTGCTGTGCGACGGGGAGAAACTTCAACCGTTATGCACTTCAAACAGCAGCGGAATGAAAAAAGTATACGTGCTTTTGTTTGTTTGTTTTTGAATTTCGCACAAAGCTACTCGAGGGCTATCTGTGCTAGCCGTCCCTAATTTAGCAGTGCAAAACTAGAGGAAAGGCAGCTAGTCATCATCACTCACTGTTAACTCTTTGGCTTCTCTTTTAGCAACGAATAGTGGGATTGACCGTCACATTATAATGCCCCCATGGCTGAAAGAGCAAGCATGCTTGACATGACGGGGATGCGAACCCGCGATCCTCTAATTACGAGTCACACGCTTTAAAACGCTTGGCCATGCCGGGCCCTGTATTCGCGCTAGTCTTTACAAATACATCGTTAAAATCACGAAATGACAGTTTATACATTTCTGTAAGAGCGGACTTGTGAAATGAGTGATGGGAAATCGTCTGACTCGTACACTAGATGGCTTATGGAAAGCTTATAGGGAATTGTGGTGAGGAAAATAAACTACAAACTAAATCATTAAACTTTAGTCCAGTGTATAATAACGAATAATTAACTGAGACGGAATGTCACATGCCATCTAACATCTAAAATATTTTAGGTTATTTATATTCCACCATTATGTACAACTTTTATTATTTATTTTTTCCGCTCTTCCAAGCAGCAACGATGAGCTGTGAATTCTGTGAAACTAATCTTCTGTAGCCAATCAAAGAATGAGTTAGGCCTTGACGTCATCTGTCATAAAAGAAAAAGCTTGTGCTGCTACCCATCTCAGCCACTGAGAATAAATTAAATCAGAAAATATTTAGTTAGACATATTCATATGTATATATACATATAATAAACATGTTTATAGATTCAGATTAAGAAATTAGCACACAATAACACTTACAAAAATTGTAATATTTTCAAAATGAGCTCCAAAGTCGAATGCTTTCGAATAGTTGACTATTATTCTTTAGGAGAATAAAGTTATGTTCAATAAGTGTTCTAAAATATACAGGCTCGGATGTCGATTTCATGTAAACCGGATGCTCAATATGAGTTGACACTAACCAGTCTTAATCTGGAGTTGTTTGTGTTAGGTTTAGTTTCGTGTAAAAGGTATGTATAAAGCTCATAACAGTTAAGAAGATAGTTAAGATAAAATCAAAAGTTTAGTTTTGAAAATCTTTTCAGAGACTTGTATCTCAGAACGGTTGGTAAGGGTATTGAAACTTTTACTGATACAGCAGAGAACAACGTTCTGACCTTCTTAGGTCATCTTCAGGTTAACAAGTTGACTTAATCCAATATTGAAACTGCAAGTATTGTGGTTTATGTAGGTCACACCAAAACAGCTATACGAGAACGTTTAAATCACCATAAATCAGCAATAAAAACAAAGAACATTAACATATGTGAACACTCGCTTGAAGACATTAAACTTGTCGGTTATTGTTTGTTTGTTTTTTGAATTAAGCACAAAGCTCACAATGGGCTATCTGTGCTCTGCCCACCACGGGTATCGAAACCCGGATTTTAGCGTGTAAGTCCGCAGACATACCGCTGAGCCACTGGGGGGCTCAAACTTGTCGGTATCACTTTAACATTCCTGGACACTCTCTTGAAAACATTAAACTTATGAGTATAGAGACAAGTTATACATCGAACAGAAACAGGGAAATTAAAGAAACTTTGTGGATAGCACTGTTAACTACTGCAGTACCAAATGGTATCAACCTCGATTCCGGAGTTGTTGGCCTCCGAAAGATTTCCAGAACTAAACTTATCAATTAAACTTACTTTACATTACTAGTATTATTTATTCTTAATAATCTCTCCATGTATATTGGTTTCATTGCATATTTATTTAGCTACATTATTATTTTCTCTATTTTCCACCGCCTTTTGCCGTTATTCAATTGTTTATTTTGATTTTATCTTTATATAAATTTGTAACAATTCTTATAACTATTATGAGCTTTATACACACCTTTCACACGAAACTAAACCTAACACAAACAACTCTACGTTACGATTGACTAGTTCTCAAGGCCAACTCATATTAAATATCCGGTTTACCTGACATCGACATTCAGCACACTCATTAATTATAACCCTTTTTTATCCTAAAGAAGAACAGTCAACTATTTGAAAGCGCTCGAGTTTAGGGTCTCGTTTTGAAAATATTACAATTATGTTTGTAGACCATTTATAATACAGATAGTATATAAATTTATTTAAAAAAAACAAGACAAGAAAAGAAACAAATACAATTTTACCGGCAAAGTTTGTGCATCGCAGTGGCTTGGTGTTATGTCTGCGGACTTACAACTCTAGAGCCTAGGTTTTGACACTCATGGTGGGCAGAAAAGAGAGAGCCCATTGTATAACAGACCGCAGACCACATTGAAAACTTAAATGTTAAAAATACGTGTAAACGGTGATCTGCGATTATATGGTTACGGCAGGTGATGTGACATGCATGTTTCACTCTTAAACAAATGTTCTATAACGTTCAAATTTTACACAACCTAACGTACATAAAAAAGTACACAAACTGTCCCCCAGATCTCCTAAAATACCCTGAGGACAGTTTGTGACTTTTATATTAATCTCTGTATATGTTATTTTGTGTATTTGAGCGTAACGTTGTAAATTTATGGCTATATTATAAAATTAGTATTTCCATCAATTTCGTGAAGGCCTCTGACACTGTTATATCTTCTGAATAGGTTTTTTTACATACGTCTACAGAAAAGAGAATGTTAAGGTTAAAAAACACATACAATTTAAATATGTCAACGGTGAATTTGATTTAATATTTGGCTTCTAGACACCGTAGGTATCTAAACCCGAATTTTAATGTTGTAAGCTCTCAGACACATCCCAGCACGACACTGAAAGTGTCAAAACGAAATGAATAAACTTATAAACATCGGAAAAACTTAGTAATGTATTCTAAGGTTCATGAATCGAAAAGTAACTTTGAACTCGTAAGGACAAGCCAACAACCTTAGTTTCTCAGAATACGTTTAAACATAAATTAATATTAATATTTTCGAATTCTAAGCCTGTCCTCTTATTGTTTTGAAACAGTTTCATTTGGTATTTTTGTTGTAATATTAATATTGATTTGGGCAAAAAGATGTTACTTTTTAACATAGCATTTGATGCCATAACTTCAGCCAATCCAGTGTTTCAAAATTGTATCTAGCTGTGTCCCCTTAAATTAAGGTTTCTGTTGCGATCCTTGCAGGTATTAGCAACATCAACATCTTATTTATCTACTTTTAATATTTTTTTTCAAATTAAAAATTATTTGTAAGAAGTGTTGTTGTTGTTGTTTTGAATTAAGCACAAAGCTACTCAATGGGCTATCTGTGCTCTGCCCACCACGGGTATCGAAACACGGTTTTTAGCGTTGTAAATCCGCAGACATACCGCTAAGCCACTGGAGGGCGTAAGAAGTGTGTAAATGAGTGAGCCCCCAACCACCTCTGAAAGAAAAGAAAATGCTTCCGTTTCATCCGTCGTGTTTTTGTTGGTATTTTTACATATCCACATTTTCGAAAATGCTGGGTTAACCTAAAAGTTACAGATATCCTAGAATATTTGATTATAACAATAGCAATTTGTTAGCAACAATCATTCTCCAATAAACGTTAAGCTACGCAGCTACAGTGAAACTAAATGTATGTAACAAGCTAAAACCGCGATTATTATGATATAAAGTACTTATTTTAATACAGAAATCTAGGTTAACTTTACCAAGCTTTTGCATTAAATTTTGTACCAGGTGCGATGCCCAATGTTTAGCGTGACAAAATTTTGAATCAGAAATTTCGTGGTATATGTCCAGTCGACATAAAAAGCGTGGTCTTTACTTTGGATATAAAGCAAAAATTGTGATAAACTTTATCTATCAGGCTAGACAAGAGTTGATGATAGTTACTACTGATTTAATGTTTTCTCACTAATGCATAAGTTCTGAATTAAACACGACTTTGCACAAATGGCTCACGTGTAGCTCACTCGAAAGTTCTAAACAAACAAATGAATTTTGTAAGTTTTTGTTAAATGTTTTACATTTAAATGAACCATCCAATAAAACACCAAATATCCATTTTTCAACAGGCCTGTGATAAAATTCTAATTTCAAATTAATTCAGTTGAAAGCCTTAAAGAAAGAAAACAAATACATCACTGGACACCAACGTTGTCCTGATGACACAGAACCGATAGCATAGATGATTTATCAATTTTGAATAATTTGTGAAACCTGAAATACATTTAAGTTCTTGACTTATAAATATACGCAAATATTTATATACAAGCGTTTTTTTTAACTTTTACAAAATATTTAAAAGTAGGATAAAGTCGTTAATATTTACAAATATACATATTTTATGGTAACTGAAGAACTTGACTTCTAACAATAATAAAAATTCATTAATATATTGATCTTATTATAAGTAGTTTCTTGATTTCCAGAGGTATGTAAAACTTAACTTGTTGCAGTTTTCTTGACCTATACAGATAAGTTGATCTTGTTATAAAGCACCCAGAATGCATCAACACTGATGGCTCTAAGGACATACAGAACTGAGTGTACACCAACACCGGGAAGCTTTGAGGACACATAGAACCCAGATCACATTAGCACTGATAAGCTCTAAGGACATATAACACCCAGAATACACCAACACCGGGGAGCTTTAAGGACACATAGAACCCAGATCACATAAGCTCTAAGGACATATAACACCCAGAATACACCAACACCGGGGAGCTCTAAGGACATACAAAACCCAGAGTACATCAGCACTGGTGATCTTTAAGGGCATACAGAATCCAGAGAAAAGCAAGCCGGTGAGTTCTACGGGCATATGAAACCCAGAATACATCAAAGTCCACAAACTCTAAATACATCAATATCCGTAAGGTCTAAAAGTGTGGAACATTTAAGGCTAGATTTCAGTTTCAAAACCGCATCGAAAAACTTAAGTAATGCAAGCACTTCGTGTTACATGCAGAGAAGCTTGTTAAAGACCACCATTTGGAAATGTTAAAGATAACCTTATTATGAAAACAACAACAAAGACTGTTGGTTAGTGGACTACTTACGATTTGACTAAGTTTTTATCGACGCGGATGTGTTTCTTTTGAAATCAATCAGCAAGATTACTCCATTTAATGTACATCTTTTTTCTGGGGAAGCGAGGGAGAATGCATGTGATTTTCAAATAACACAACTTCTCCATATAAAGCTTGTGTTGGTCAAACTGAGTTGAATGCTTATATATATATTGGTTTGGCTTGTTTTGAATTTCGCGCAAAGCTACACGAGGGCTATCTGCGCTAGCCGTCTCTAATTTTGGAGTGCAAGACTAGAGGAATGGGAGCTAGTCATCATTACCACCGCCAACTCTTGCGCTACTCTTTTACCAACGAATAGTGGGATTGACCATCACATTATGACACCCAAATGCTGAAAGGGCGAGCATGTTTTGTGTGACAGGGATTCGAACCCGCGACCTTCTATTTATACATTTCGATGAGTTACATATGAACGATTGAGCTTCTTCCTTGTAATGGTATGGTTATTGTTTTCAATGACACGTTTCTTTGTAAGGAAAATAATTGTTTATAAGTGAACTAATATAAAACGTACGTGACTGCATAGCTTCAGCATTGTGTGGTGTGACTAATACACAACTTCATCGAGTCTTTTTCACTTTTACTGCACTGTGATACATTCAAACCCCTGTCTCTGTATTTGGTATCACAAAGAGAAGGGTATATTTTGGAAGACAACTATATCTGATTTTATCAAAATGCCAAGAAAGAAAAACAAAGAAAACCTTATTCAAGGTTAAACTTTTTTATTCAGTGAAACTCAAAACATAAATAGCATAATTATTTATTAAAAACATATCACTCAGTAACTCACACACTTCTGGAAGTAGTAACTGTTCCAGCAATCTTTGAAGTACAAATCAAACACCCCAGATAAATAATTTTGCGCATCGTTACCATAGAGATCCATGTAAACATATTACGTTTTCTCTGACACTTTCTAAACTTCCTTTGTTCTTAACAATTACGGCCATGTAATGAAAACCGTGACAGTCTATATGTTCGGCCAGGCATGACCAGGTGGTTAAGGCACTCGGCTCTTAATCCGAGGGTCACGGGTTCGAATGCCCGTCACACCAGATATGCTTGCCCTTTCATCTGTGGGTGTGTTATAATATGACGGTTAAATTCTACTGTTCGTTGGTAAAAAGAGTAGCCTGAGAGTTGGCGGTGGTGGGTGATGATTAGTTGCCTCTAGTCTTGCACTACTAAATTAGGGACGGCTGGCGCAGATACCCCTGGTGTAGCTTTGTGCGAAATTCAAAACAAACCAAACCAATTTATCTGTTCGTCTCCAGTATATTTATCGAAGCAGTTATAGAAAGGAAAGCAATATAAAGCGAAAAATAGACGAGTTCGTTAAACGAACGAATAAAATGCAGCCTTTATCTACCTGCTGTTTAAAACAGTATCTTACCTAAGATAACAACGTGCAAAGTGGGGTGAAACGTGATTTGGTAATCAATGTACGTGGTCTATAAATCCGAGGGTTCGTGGCCTGTGGTCCGTTGACAATAAAACGAGTTCCACACTTTAATGCCGTGGTATCGTTATAAGAGCAATTGCTAAATCCCACTATCTGATCAGAATAACCTAAGAGTTGAGGTTGGTTGCAGTTGATTAGCTGGCTTTCTTCAAATGTATGAGTTAAAATTTGGGGGTTACTACACGAGTATATAGTCCTTGTAAAGCTGTGGGTGCAAAGTGTATAAAGAACTTGGTTTTCCATAGTATTACACAGAAATTTATTCTATATTCTATGTACAAATATTTGACCTTATATGATTGATCCATAAGTAATAACTTGCATTCTATAATTCTGCTATTTTGCAACTTACTGAATTTATTTAGAGAAAAAAAAACACAACCAACTGATAGTTTATTCCAAATTTAATTTTGCTCGGTGTAGATTCATTTATATAATATACATTATAAGCTCCTGATCACCCCTTTCCATTTGGTAATTAAATATTAGTTTACATCCTAGACAGTAGAGTATATACGATACTTTCAGTGTCATTGTTTTGTACTTTTTTAAAAGTTAACTAATAAATTTAGTGCCCTTGCCGGAGATTCAGTAATTCCAAGATCAGTAGATGTATTATTTTCTGTTACTTTATTTTAATATTGTGTAACTGTAAAACAATAACGCCATTGATGTTCGTTATTATCGATGTTACTACAAAATATTTTTTGTTTGTTTTGAAATTCGCGCAAAGATACTCGAGGGTTATCTGCGCTAGCCGTCCCTAATTTACTAGTGTAAGACGAGAGGGAAGGCAGCTAATCATCACCACCCACCGCCAACTCTTGGGCTACTCTTTTACCAACGAATAGTGGGATTGACCTTCACATTATAACGCCCTTACAGCTGAAAGGGCGAGCATGCTTGGTGCGAGCGGGACTCGAACCCGTGACCCTCAGATTACGAGTCGAACGCCTGAACCCACCTGGCTATGCCGGAACAAAACAAAATACAATACTCTTCTTAATCTCTGATATAATTATTATTTGTCAATTATATAATTGATGAAAATTATTTTCCATTGACTTAAACTAGTACACAATGAGAGCTTTCATCCAAACTGGTAATACAAAAGCTTCTCAATTATTATTTTGTTTATCATATCCCAGCTGGCCTGATGAGATCTGGGGTTAGGCGAAATGCTTCGTAGCCGTGGAATGTAGCAGATACAGTAATACATTCTTCTATACTTTGTCCCGTAAGTTCTTAAAATATACTCTGGCTGGCTATTTTCTGGGGCACTATGCCTTGTAACACGTTGTGTCACCTTCGGTTTAATTAGTAGCCATGATTTAACACGACATTCAATCATTAATATTGAACTCAATACATGGAGCGAGGTAGGCAGGGGATAGAGACGAATAATGTGTCTTTCAGGTTCGTCTCCCATATGCCTAATTAATTTGAAATCCAGAGATTGTGGTGGCTGGCCATGGAAGATGCTTAAAGTCTCTGTTATGTTTCTCAAGTCATGCACGCACAATTTGGGTACAGTGAATATAAGCATCGTTGTGTTTGAAATAGCCGTCCTTATGAAGATAGATATGGAATGTTGGATGCACTTGATCAAAAATAATGCCGAGGTAAGGCACGAAATTTATTTCGCTTTTTAAATGCTCCAAGAAAAGATGCTCTAAACAAGGGGCTCAGCGTATACCAAGAAAGCAGGCTCCAAACAACGATCTCATCACCAGAAGCTTGCCTAGTTGGAACCGCATAAGAGGGGTGTGATTATTTTTCTGGCTTTTTCTGGATATGACTTGTTTCACTTGTGTAGCCTCCAGTGACACAGTGATATGTCTATGGACTAACACTGCTAAAAACCGGGTTTCGATACCCGTGACTGGCAGAGCACAGATAGCCCATTGTGTAGCTTTGTACTTAATTCAAAAACAACAAGAACAACTCTCACTTGTATAGATTTCCTCTGGTACAGCGGTAAGTCTACAGAATTACAACGCTAAAATCAGGGGTTCGATTCTCCTCGGTGGACTCAGCAGACAGCCTGATGTTGCTTCGCTATAAGAAAATACAAACACACATAAATCACTTGTGTAGGAAAAAAGTAAACTTCGTTTATTGGATCACACCATCTGTCAGCGGTTCTTATCAGTCTAATGGCTACGCTCCTTCTACTAATCAAGCCACTTTTTAATCATCGAGTCCAGTGCTGTATGCAACGATCTTTTTGTTATAACGTTCTTTGGGTGTAACGAAATGAGTCTGAATTTCCCTGGAGTGAATGATTTTCAATGGCCCTATTGCTTGAGAACGGTTGGACGTTATCATCCTGTCTCATCACTTTCCTCCTCTTCCTGTAATTACATGTTTGTAATCATACTCTTCTCTCGCAACAGTTATTTTATTCAACTTTTTTCTATTGCTGATAAACTCTAATGATCGACGTCTTGAACCATCCTACAGGTTAAACTTTCTTGACCGTTTTGGTACATGTGCACTCACTATCATACCTATTCGCAATGTCTTTGTATCTACCTAAATATCTTTTATATTGGGCAAAATTGTCCGTGTTCCAGCCAGAGAGCACCTGACATCATGTGATCAATCTAATTTGCATATGCATCTCAGGTCATGTCAAAGTATTCCAGCAAATGAAATGCGTGTTTCCTAATAAAATAACAAGCTAGTTTATATTTCAAAGAAATGTCAGTTATACTTTAGGTGCCATGTATTGGTATGGAGTTTGCTTTTTTTCACTCATGGTGTTGACAGAGTATAAGAGAAAAAGTATCCAGCTTTGACCGTTTTAGGTGGATTGTTACAACAGCTCTGAACATTTTAATTTAACAGTAAAAACAGGATGACGTTTCAAAACGTTTTATTTGGGTAGAATAAACAGAAGACGGCTGAGAAAGTTTGAGTTGAACAATATAAACAGGAATACAGCTTTGAACGTTTCACTTCAAGAGTGTAAACAGGAAAACAGCTTTGAACATTTTAGTTCGAGAGTAGAAACAGGAAGACAGCTTTGAACATTTTAGTTCGACAGTAGAAACAAGAAGACAGCTTTGAACGTTTCACTTCAAAAGTGTAAACAGGAAAACAGCTTTGAACATTTTATTTCGGTAATAGAAACAACGAGACGGCTCTGAACGTCTTATTGTGACAGTAGAAACTTCTGTTGTCGTTTTTAAACGATGACTATCTTCCTGTTGGTGATCGTGTAACGTGTTGAATCAGTTAGAGTTCGTTGAATCTTCTTAGAGAATGAAATTTCGTGAAAATGAAAAAGAAATAATGAAACTAAATAAAATAGATTGAAACTTTTTCATTTACTTATAACGTGCAGAAATATATCTGCATTAGCACCCTACCAATTTTGGAGCTTCCTGAGATTGGAAGTAATATAATAGTCATTTTCAGAAAACGTTCTGTGCAATTGCTTCAAAATAAGTAAGCTATTTAGTCCAAAATACGATACTCATTGTGATTGGCTCAGAATGATTATATTGTCCAATCCAAAACTTCTAATGAAAAGTTTGTGACCAACATTAGAAGAGCAATAAAGATAAATATTAGCTTTTTTTGAAACACACTGACATCGCTACCTCTTCAGCTTCCATTTTTTTAAAAATATATAAAAAGAAAGTCACTTAATAAAGAATATACTGAAAAAAGACAGTAAACACAAGCGTCTAACTCGAAATTTACAGTGTCAAAGATTAAAACTTTAATATGAAAGTAAATGGTAAGCGTTATTAAAGCCTTTCCATTTCGTAAACACAAGTGTTTAAGATGTTTCTTTATATTTAACAGGCATGCTTGAATCTTGTTACAAAATATGATAAAACAAACTTTTTTGGTATGCTTTCCACTTTTTTGAATAAAAACAAAAAATTTAGAAAGTTAATTTTTCGTACTGAAATAATGACAAAATTAAGTGTTTGTTATGGATTGTAATTCTCTCTACATCAGAAGTGTAATAGCTCAGTCTCGTTATTAACATTTGTTAGTAGAATATAGTTTAAAATCAGGAATCAAATTAAATAAACATATACATATATTTTCCTGTTTTAAAAGCACTAAAATGTATTTTTTTATCATTACAAAGTATCTAACATTTTGAACTGGATTGTATAGTTAAATACAATTTCGTTATTTTCATAACGAAATAAACTATCATAGTGATACAAATACTTCAGTTGTTATAACAAAACAAACTACCATGTTAACATGAAAGAACTTCTGACATCATAACGAAACAAACCATCACACTAACACAAAAGGACCTCTGACATCCTAACAAACGAAACCATCTCATTAACACAAAAGGACGTCTGACATCATAACAAAACAAACCATCACACTAACACAAAAGGATTTCTGACATCATAACAAAACAAACCATCACACTGACACAAAAGAACTGAAAGTGAAGCAAATGCTTTAATCTATCAGGGATGAGCCTTAAAAGTTAACATTATTTTGTTCTATCGTTTATAGCCGAGCAAAAGACACAAAATGGGCTAACTGTACTGTGCTCACCACGGATATCGAAACCCGATTTTTAGAGTTAGAAGTTCGCATACTCTCCGCTGTGATGCAAGTTACAGTAATCACGTAAATTATATACTTGAGATAGTTTTAAAACTGGGAGAAGACTAATTTCCCACGCGTTTAATTTGATACTAGTTTTATATAAATCATTAAAAGAAAATAACAAAAATAACCGCCGTATCTTGCAATATTTTAAGAGTTTAAACTCCTGAAAAATCACCAGTTAAGAAAATTATAATACCCTCAAAATTAAAACACATATTTCACAAGAATGACTGAAAAATATCAGAAACTTATATAATTTTCCTTGGTAATGATTCCAGCCACAATACGTATTGAAACGTATCTGTAATGCTAGGCACATAACTATCTTCAAAATAACTTAATAATCAAACTGAATTTCGAATGCTACCAGCAAGCGAACAGTACAGCACTTCAAGACAAATTTGTAAAATGCTCATTAGATGAGTTTGACAGTGTAAGGTCAAATGCGTCAAATTTTCCATCAACATGAAAGATATCTTTACAAGTTAAACTAAACAAAAAGAACTGCGAATACACATTGCAAATTTGTAAACAAAGACCATTTTTAGACTGATTTTGTTTGAGCGTAGAAACGTTCACGGTATAGACATTTGCATTCTAAACAGAGAATGTTTCGGTTATATTTGTATATTATACAGAGCTGCACGAGAGTTATGTGCACTAGCTCTCTTTGATTTAGCATCGACGGACCAAAGGGAAGGCAGATGGTCAACACAACCCACCGTCAATACTTTTGCTACTCTTTTACCAACTAATAATGGGATTTTGACCTTTAACTGCCTTAATAATCATACCATGCATATACACAGAATCATAACCATTCTTTAAGTTAGGTTAGGTTAGCTACTATGCTTTCTTCTTACATGTAAATAAACAAAATATCATTGAAGTGCTCATTTATTTTTAGCATGCCAAATTTTTCTCATTTTTGTTCTTTAACAATGCAAACTATTCCCTACTTTTCTGCGAAACTTCGTCAGTGCTGTGTGCAGATGTTCCCTATGTTATTTGTGACTGCCAGTACTAAGTTAGCGATTAGCAGAGACAAACTTCTAAACGAACTTATTTGTGGAATACTGTTTGTATATTAAATGATATTAAAAACGATTTTAGGACAAGTTTGAATAATCTGACTCATCTCAGTTTTAAGCGGTTCATTCATTTATGCAAGAAACTTATGACATATGCACACAAACGCACATTGTGTTATTTACTTCAAATTAAAAAGTTTGAAAACCAGACTCTAAATAGAAAGAAGTGACGCTTCTCAAACACATTAAATAAATACAGAAATATTTTCACATAAATATGATGTGACATGTTTTGAATAATAATCAACATAAATAAACATACAGTATCTGTTTCGTACAGTGAAATTAATTAGTCAAATGTATGGTTGAACAAACTACAGTAGTTTATAAAACAGTCACATTTTCTAATAGCAAAAAAGAAGATAACAAAAAGTTACATTCTTTGTAGGTCTTTGTCAGGAGAGGTGGTATGTGGAACTTTTATTTAACCATAAGAGGGACGAGGCATGAATCTCAGTTTAAAAATGGGAACAAATGTGACATTTACATTTAAAAATTAGAAGGAGAGGTGTAAGATTCACATTAAACATCAACATGACAGATGCGAGATTACCATTTACACACAAAGGCCACAAATGTGAGATTTCCATTTAAACACAAAGACACTAGATGTGAAATTTCCATTTAAACATGAGAGCGACAGATGTGAGATTCCCATTTAAACCCGAAGATGACAGATGTGAGCTTCCTACTTAAATGTGAGGGTGATGATTATGAGGTTATCATTTAAGCTGAAAAGGGAAAGACGTGAGATTTGATTAACAACATGAGAAAGCGAAGCGTGAAATGAAATTGTAACATGAAGACGGAGAGGCATGGAGTTTTCATTTAAACATGAGGACCACAAGCACGAGATTTCTCGTTAAAAATAAGGAGGAAATGTGCGATAATTTATATCTGCGTACGAGAAACAAATAGACAAATGTTTATGTTGAATGTTCTCTCTATTCCAATTTGTACATTTCCATTGAAATGAGCAACTACATCAAAAGATTGAATTGAATTTCCTTTTGTTATTTCTTACACATAAACAGTTATAAGTTTAGAATTTAAAAAAAGGTCCAAGTGTTTTATTTACTCTTACCAACAAAAATCTAAGAAAGAAGTTCTGAATCATTTAAATAAGATAGGAGGTTGATCGTTGAGTAAGGAAGTTATTTATTACAGGTTCGTAATTTCCTCCATTTTTTATATAACTGTAACCACACAGTTGACGCCAACCCATCATTTTGTCACAGTAAGCAGCAGAATAGGTTGTTGCACACAAAAAGTTATTATTTCACGACGTCGGTTACATGCAGAGCACAGATTAGAACTGTCAGTTTCGTTCTTTAGCATATAATTCAATCCTTTTTCCCCACACACCCTCCTTGTCTGTCTTCCACGCTGACATAACTCATTATCTGCAAGTTTCACATCTTTTTCACCAACATGCACGGACTTTTGCGTGACGTTCGAGTGTAAGTCACAACAGGGCAAACGTATTATTAGGAAGGGTCAGATTCAAGAATTGATGAGCAAAAATTTTAATACCAAGAAAAGTGTTTTTGATATCCGGAAATATGCCTGGAGTCCAGAAATAGGATATCAATTAAGTAAATTACATCACGCAGTCAGGAAAACGTTAACTGAACAATGAATTAACAAAATGGAGACTTTGTATGTATTTAATATATTTTAAGGTTTGAAGCCGTTTTTAATTATGAAGGAGAAAAATACAGAACTAAAATCTATCTTTGCAATAATATACAGAATATATTTTTTTTAATTCGAAAGGAAAATATAAGGAAATAGATTTAAAACAAGGATAACTAGCTTTTTAAACCTTTTGTTTTTGGGTTCGTGTATGACTCCAGAGTCATTTAAAAAGTGTATTCCATTAAGTTATTAAACAACAACAATAAAAAAAAGTTATTGTTGCCTCTGTATAAATGGTTTTCTTATTACACAGCATTGCAAAATGTTCTTATACTAACATACATTGTTGTTGTTTTTTTAATAGA
Source organism: Carcinoscorpius rotundicauda (assembly GCA_011833715.1). Classification (NCBI taxonomy): domain Eukaryota; kingdom Metazoa; phylum Arthropoda; class Merostomata; order Xiphosura; family Limulidae; genus Carcinoscorpius; species Carcinoscorpius rotundicauda. Next base: position 89,705,738 of record CM022392.1, on the reverse strand, counting down.
AGATGTCTATTACAGAGAAGAAAAACACCAGGTTTTGAGAGTCTTTTAATCGTCCTTTTCTTCACGGTAGTGAAGAAAAACTGATATTCACGTTGTTATTGGAACAAAAGCATGAAAAAAGTCAGTTTTATTGACTGTTAATGTAGCCAGCATTGCACTCTGGCTCAAAAACTATCAAATGTCTGATTGCTTTAAGCAAAAATTTTCTTTAAAGCAGTGGCAAATGTAAGGTTGTGTTGGCTCAGGAGCTAATAATTTTTGTGAGTCCTTCATTTCATGTAATTTTACAAAGAATAAAATTATCAATAGGTCCCTGGACACTGTGGCTGAGCCCCATCTAGCTCCTATCTCACTCAGCACGAGATAAATAACACGTGAGACCTCTAAGCATAAATGTAACCGCTGATTACAATTTCATTTAAGTATATTATAAACATTTCATTAAACATCTACGTGTTCAGGTCTTATAATTTCAAACTTTGAGGACTGAACGCTACGACGTACGCAATGCAGACAAAAAACTGTGTTGCTTTGAGCTAAGACAATAGGGTTAACTTTAGCAACGATATTTCTTTCAGAGACACACATCAGTATCTTTAATTCTATCATAAAGTGCTCATCTTGGGATGTGGTATAATTTAGGCAAATTAAGATGTTAACCTTCTTTATTACTATGAAAAAACAACAAATTCAAACTTAAGGTGACACATTTTTAAAGTACGAAAGTAAATCCTGAATAAATATTTTAAATATTTCAATAATAAACAAAGAAAAAATTGCTTTATATTTTGGAAAAGAAACAGATAGAAATAAACAGAATTAAGTCTTAAAGCGGACTGCGACACCACACGTTGAAAGAAGTAGTTTGGGTGTCACGTATCATGCACCTTTAATTATATAAAACGACATGGAAAACATCCTTAAGTAGTGAAACATGTTTAATATTTCTGGAAGTGTTTGATCACATTTCACTGTGAAATATTCAACAAAATGCTTTAGAATACCTGTTACTAACTTTATTTTCTCTATGGAAGGAAACAGCCAATGATTGTTTGTTTTTGAATTTCACTAATTTAGCAGTGTAAGACTAGAGGGAAGGCAGCTAGACATCACCACCCACCGCCAACTCTTGGACTAGTCTTTTACCAACGAGTAATGGGATTAACTATCACACTATAACGCCCCAACGTCTGAAAGGGTGAGCATGTTTGGTGTTACGGGGATTCGAATCTGCGACCCTCAAACTACGGGCCGAGGGCTTTAACCACCTGGCCATGCCGGGCCTATCTCACTGTTCTTTGTAAATGCACAAGATAATAATAATAGCAACATTGGTTTAAAACAAACAATTTTCCTTCACATCGTTCTTTTTTTTTTTCATTATGAATTATTTTTGTATTAAATAGCACCTGCTCTATCTATTTATATCATTAGCTTTCTATTACTGTTTACAATGTTAAATACTCAAACACAATGATAAAAACTTACTAAAATTTAAAGGATCTATATCTGTCATAGAATTGAGACCATGTGAACAACTTACCACCCTTCATATAAATGCATGGTCAAAGTAAATATTTTATTATATATGCTTCGTTTGAGAAGTTTTCTTCTGAGAACGCGCTTACTTCTTTTAAACATTTGTAACTCATTGGACGCACCATATTGACAAAGGAAACATTGTAAAAATTTCGTAGCCAAAAAATTGACAACAGATACAAACGTGGTAAGTGATACAAAAGGAGTTTTAATGTGGTTGGCAATGAGGAGTGCTGCCAAACATGCAGCAAAAGCATTGATAAATCGTACGAATTAAGAAGCCGTAAAAGTGGGTAGCGCTTTTTACATAATGACAAGGCCCATCATGGCCAAGTGGTTAAGGCAGTCGACTCGTAATCTGAGGATCGCGGGTTTGAATCCCCATCATACCAAACATTCTCGTCCTTTCAGCCGTGGACGCATTATAATGTTACAGTCAATCCCACTAGTCATAAAAGAGTTGGTGTTGGGTGGTGATGATCAGCCGTCTCTCCTCTAGTCTTATACTGCTGAATTAGGGAGGGCTAGTGCAGATAGCCTATCGTGTACCTTTGCGCGAAACAAAAACAAACAAATATAATCACAAATGAGGTGTAAAAAATCGCATCAATGGCTTATAATAGAGTTATTTGATTAATTGTGGTGCAAATGTTGATAAATATTTCATTTGATAGAGGTAACGTCTGTTATAGTTGAGTTAAATAAGGCCAAAGACCTACACCTTTGTGCAAATTAATTGAAACAAATGGTCATTTTACAATATTTTCAGCATGGCGGCCGTTGTAGGCTCTTTGGACCCGCTGATTTCCTTTAATAGTCATTTTCTTCACATAGACAGCGTCATTGGCTGTGTTTAGCAGTACAAGCGATCTATTTTTGGGATATATTACGAAATTTTGAGGCATATTACGTCATTCGAAATTGCGTTAGAAGTGCAAGGAGACCAGTCAAAAAATAATTTGTTACCAACTCAATGAATAAAAACAATATCAATTGAGTCTAAAATACAAGAACTGGACGCAAGAACAATGAAGAAAGATGTTATTCAGTGACGAGACTCATTTCTTTGTACAGGGTCAAAGAAGTCTGCATGTTCACAGATCTCCAGGTGAGAAACATCAATCAGTTCGTAAAATATCCCTTGAAGAAGATGTTTTGGGGCTTTTTCAGCTACTATAGCGTCGGAGGCTTACATATCGTAGAAGGTATGGTATGATGCGAGGACCACAGTACATCGAAGTTTTGCAGAGAAACGTCGTTCCAGTGTTGAAAAAGAGATTTCCAGATAGATCTGACATTCTTCAGCAAGATCTGGCTCCGTGCCACACATCGAAACTTGTGAAGAATTTTGTGACTTCAACGCGAATAAAGTTGCTAGACGGGTCTGGAAACTTTCCGGACTTAAATCAAATTGAAAAATCTTTGGGCAATTTGTAAGGAAAGACTTCAGGGAAAAGACTGTACTACGAAAGATAAGCTAATTGAGGTGTGGTACCGTGATTCAAAAATTAGTAAAGATTGCAGTCAACTCATGGACTCGATGCGAAAGCAGATTAATGATCTTCTGAAAAATAAAGGCGGTTATATCATGTATTAATTTAGGAGTAATTTTTGGATTCTCAGAAATAAAACGCAAAAAAAATGAAAAATCGTAATTTTCCGTCTTGTTTCAATTAATTTGAACAAGGGTGTAGTACCTGAATGAAAAACACTTATTGATTAAAACGTCCAATTTTCTCTTTCTTTCCATCGTATGAAGGAATTATCCATTATTTCTCGAGCAGAACAATAAATAAGTAATCAGTGATGTCGAGAAACCCACTTGTTGAGAATTTTATATGCAAAAAACGGCTCTTCTGGGCTCAGAAAACACTTCAAATAGAAGAGCGAACAACGTTTCGACCTTCTTCGAGACCCTAACCCGATTATAGACATTCCCAGTAACCAGTTAGCAACCCTCATAGAATTCACCACAATAAAGACAAACTTCATGTTCAACAACCAAAACTATATACAAACAAATGGCCTAAGCATGGGCAACCCAGTATCGCCAGTTCTAGCCAATATTTTTATGACACAAATTGAAACACAAGCAATTAATACAGCATTACATCCACCACTATACTGGTACAGATATGTAGATGACACGGTTGCGGGATTCGAATCTACAGAACACATACTTAACTTTTTCACTCACATTAACTCTATACATCCCAACATTAACTTCACATGTGAACAGGAAGAAAGCAATCAAATATCATTTCTTAACCTCAAAATTATAAGAACCGACACACAATTCAAAACAGAAATCCACCGAAAAATCACCCATACTGGACTATACATTCCTTGGGACTCAGCACATGAAACAAAACAAAAACTCAACATACTAAGAAACCAGATAAACACAGCCATAAAACTATGCTCACCAGATAAAATTAACGATGAATTAGATAAAATAAAACAATACTTCATCAACATCAATAAGTTTCCTCCACAAACCGTAGAAAACATTATACGCACACACCCAGACAGAAAGCAAAATCAACCAACAAAAGTAAATATATCTCACGAATCAAAAAATCACGAAACCATATACTGCTGTATACCATATATTCCTGACATCAGCAAACAAATAACCAACATTTGGCAAAAACTAGTAACAAAATATAACATTCCAGTTAACACTAAATTTATTCAAAAACCAGGCACAAAACTAAGGTCTATACTATGTAAGAACTACACTGACAAACACCACACCAACATTATTTATAAAATACAATGTGATAACTGCCACGACTTCTATATAGGAGGAACAAGTAGAAAAATGGAAACCAGATTCAAAGAACATAAAAAGTCACCTTCACACGTTTTCGAACACTGCAAGTCAAATGGACACAACATAACCATAGAAAATACTAAAATACTAAATAAAGAAACAAACATAAACAAACGAAAAATTAAAGAAGCCTTACTTATACAACAACTTAAACCCAAAATAAACCAATATAAAGGAACACCATTATACCTATATTAATATTATAGATAAAATTATATATTCAAACATCAAACCGCGCCCTCTACATTGCGACACTCAGTTATACAACCCCTTCCAAACATGTGGTCAGCTTCCGGCCAGTTACCTCTTTCTTTGTGAACCTGACGATGACCGAAGAAGGTCGAAACGTTGTTCGCTCTTCTATTTGAAGTGTTTTCTGAGCCCAAAAGAGCCGTTTTTTGCATATAAAATAAATAAGTAAAAGTAAAAAAAAAAAATCATCAAAATTATTAACTTATTAGTGAAAGGCGTTTTACAAGTTCCACGGCAAATGTTCAATTATGTTAATGAAACAAAGTTTCGCCTTTACTTCCGCACTTGCTTTGTGTGCACTTATCTTGTGAAAGTCTGAACATTCTAACAACAAACAGTACGAGTTTGCATAATCCAGTTAGAAGCGTTATAACTTATCGGGAGTATGAGGATGTAAGTCTGATAGATTTCTGGTTCATCAGATTTCAGTGGCATTATTATCACTATAGTGACTGGGACAAAAAAAGTCTTTGAAACTTGTGTATTGAAGATTATACGAGTATTCTTACAGTGAATATTAACCACTGATGCTTTTGAATGCATGTGTTTGATGTTAGTATGTACAGAGTTCCAAGAGTTATATATACATCAATTGACTTAAAGTATGGTAAATTACATAATTGTACCCAAAACGAGCTCACTTTACATATATGTAAAAACGGCTGATTTGAGTTGAGAAATTTTTTTTATGTAGAGGAGCGAACAACGTTTCGACCTTCTTCGGATCATCAGCAAGTTCAACCCAAACCAAACATTTTTACATGTATATTTTCCCCACAATTGGGTTTTCTCGTCATCACTGAGCTCACTTTATAGATTTCAAGCTTATAAAAGACGTACGTTTTCACCTATTTTAGTTTAATATTTATGTAATATAAGTCCTATAACTGATAACAGACGTAAATGTATTTTTTTTACCGGAAAAGGCTTAGAAAAGAAAAATAGCAGAAGCAGTTTAACATACATACTTTATGTTACTTACCACACATTAATGTTTCATTCTTTTTTCTTTGTCACTTGAGAAAAAGTAAAATAAAAACACTTATTTTTGAAATATTATTTATCAATTTTTATTCACTATTTACAAGTGGTTTAATATTTTCCCACATTTGTTCTTCTGGAGGTAATTAGGACTGTATTTGAAGTGAATGTTACAAAAAACAGAACGTTCATCCCCTGAATCATTCCTTGCTGTTATAGTCAGTACATTTTATAACTGTTAAGAAAATGTTATTGGCCTGTATATCGAACTATTGCAACAAATATTTAATCGAAAACTAAATATCTTTTACATCGACTGAAGTTGCAGCAATAGATTTATCGTATTAATAAGTTAATATTCGGCTGTTGCAAGAAGCGTTATTTATTATGAGTTTCCACGATAGGTGTCAGGCAAAGCAATTAAAAGTGGCAGATGCGAGTATTCCAAATTCTATATAATATGCTGTAATACACTGTTTAAAGATAGTTAGAAAAAGCTGTGCACACACATTACGAAATTAACAAAAACTTTGCTTTGCATATGTGTTAAACGTCCTGACATCAAAGTGAAAGGTGTCTTCCTCCAACATCACACTCTGAAGTCATGTAACGATTGCAATTAAAAAGTTCAGATGGAAAATTTTTCTCCATTAGTGAAATGGTCCGGCTGAATAGAGTTTCCAGAAAATTCGCGCTCTTTAAACAACTGTTTGTAATAGATTCGTAATGGCTCATTTAACTTTCTCGAGTCAATATAATAAAACTCACGGAACATTGAATAAAATATATCAATTTGAGAAGTGGTATCAAATTATTCCCTTGTTCAGTGAAACTGGGGTGTATTTGTTAGACGCAATCTGACGTTGTTTGCCTAAAGAAAGTAAAGTTTTATTTATTTTCTAACACTCCTCGAGCAGTGTATTTTATGGGTAACATATTATCATTTTTGTACACTGCCGAAATCGTTCAGAGCACACTTTGAAATACGTGTAATTTCCAATATTTTCCTTGAATAAAATATCATAAACACCAGTTATTCACAATAATAACTTTATATTTTTCATCCACACTTTATTATTCTTTAAAAATGACTACATAAAATATTTCGGGAAATTTGTTTTCATGAAGGTTTGCGACTTGAGCCAGTATACCTTATAATATTGATATGTTTTGTTCGTCTCATTACCTCTATATCAAATTTATGCTTGGTAGTCATAAAAACCTACTGCTGTGATAACGTTAGAAGCACAGACCAAATACTTTCTTTGACTGTTTTCTGCACAGACCTCAAAACGCAAGTTATCATCTTATTTATGAGGTGTTTCTGGACTTATGTTTGTTACCCCTGATGAGTCAGTGGTCAGTCTACGGACCTACAATGGTAAAATCTAGGATTTTATTCCATGCGATGGACACAGTAGAAAGCCAAATGTAACTTAGCTGAAAACAAACACATAAACTTATTAACAAAGTTAACTTCATAAAACAAAATTCCTAAATACTGGTTGTAATGCGTTTCTTTTTGTATATTTCACTTTTAACTTCAGATTGTTTGTTCCAAGTAACACTGCTGTATGTCTACAGACTTACAATACTATAAATCGGGTTTCGATGCCTTTGATGGGCAGAGCACAAATAGCCCACTTTGTGCTTAATTTACAAACGATCAGTCAACTTCTGCTGTGTTAACATTTGATTTACAACACATTTGTAAATATCATTTTTATTAATTAGATAATTAGAAAAAATTCAATAATTTCCAAGTCCACCTCTCATCTTTCGAAGTATTCATAATAAACAGTGGTGGTAAGTTTGAAGTTAAGTACAAAGCTGGGTTAGCTGTGCTTCTGCTCACCACGGGTATAAAAGTCCGGTTTTTAGCGTTATAAATCCGCTGTGCTATTGGTGGGCTACCTAAGCAAACATTAATATACATAAAATGATTTTATATGCCTATCAATATTTTATCAAAGAAATTAGATTTAAAGATTGTGTAAAAATAGAACAAAAAACAATAGTATTACACTATGTACCAAATGTTTTACTTTTTCTTGTTCCTGGGCAGAAAGTGTTATTTCCCAATTGCTTATGCCTAATGTAAATGGAAAAGACCTATTTTTTTCTTCAAACTTTGTTTTTGTGACCTGGGAAGAGTATAACAATGGGGGACTATATTCGGAGGCATGACCAAGTGGGTTAAGGCGTGTGACTCGTAATCTGAGGGTCACGGGTTCGCATCCGCTTCGCGCCAAACATGCTCGCTCTTTCAGCCGTGGGGGCGTTATAATGTTTCGGTCAATCGTTGGTAAAAGAATAGCCCAAGAGTTAGCGGTGGATGGTGATGACTAGCTGCCTTCCCTCTAGTCTTACATTGCTAAATTATGAAGGATTGCTCAGATAGCCCTCGAGTAGCTTTGCGCGAATTTCAAGAGAAAGAGAAAAAGTCTTATGATCTCTGTAATATGAGAAAAGAGAAAAATATAAAAGTAGTAATTGGAGCTTCAGTCAGGAGCAAAGAGTCTTGAAGGAAAACATTGTCTTTCAAACAAACGAGTCTAAAATGGTTTATTAAATTTTGAGTGTAATTACATATTTCTTTGAAGATTCCACTTAATTCGATAATACCAATTAAAACTTAGAACTTATCACACAATATACGTGCACACGTATATAGCATAGCCATGAACATACATGATAATCACTGTTACTTGGGATTTAATACATATTATAAAATTTTCTTTTATCATATTGGGCATTTTGCATGAAGATTCCTTTGATTGTGTCTCCCCCTAGTACAGCAGTAAGTCTACCAATTTACAACACTAAGATCAGGGGTTCGATTCTCCACGAGGAACTCAGCAGATAACCCGATGTGGTTTTGCTATAATAAAACACAACCCTTTATTTGTTGCCATGCCCACTGCAGCCCATGGGAGATTTAATTGAAGTTAATAGCACAATGACTACATATAAACATCTGAGGTCAAACCTTTGGTGTTTGCCAAACCTAATTGATATCGATTGATAGATACTTTGTGAAGTGACAGAACTCGGGAAAACAAATGTGTATCTTCGTCACTATATCTTTGTATGTGCACTACGTTTATCGAAATGTAATCCATTTTCACATCATCTGTTAGAAACTGGTCGAAAGTTAATTTTTATAATAATTTTGTATTGCATTTATGATAACCATCAGCAAACAACAGTAAAATGCTAGAGCAATACACGCACACACATATGCATTTTAAATACTGATAAGCAACGGAAGTGTTATGTAGATCCAATAGTTTATCACGTTTTACGTATTACTAAAAATATGGAATTGGAATCCTGGTCTCAATAATTTAGCTTACATTCAAATACAATAATAAAAAATCAACCGTTATTGAACATCTTAGTGATCCTGTTAGTTTAGTAAATTATGTAAAATGCCAATATACATTTAAAACTCGTTGAATTAGGAACACAACACCAACATATGTGACAGTAGAATGGGTTCCGATTGCTTTCAAAGATTCAACAGGCAAAAAACAAAAAATGAAAAAAAACTTGCACGTGTCTTTTGGAGGAAACTTTAGGAGAGTAGTCAAATCGTTCTTAGTTTTTGAAGTGCGTTATCTAGATACTGGGAACAACTGATCTTTCCAGATACAAGCTAATTACAAAAAGAAAAAAAAAGTATGCTGTGAGTGTATGCACTCACGTGATTACCGAGTTGGTAACCACAACAATAACATCGATAAAACTGTTTGAAAACTGAATGTGATTACCAATCGGTCACTACAGAAACATTTGCAAACCTGTATTAAGAGTGGACGTGATGATTGAGTCCGTAACCACAACAACGTCAGTAACTCTGTATGAAAACTGAACGCGAGTAATTTTAATTTTCTTTGAAATGAGAGTACAAAAAAGGCAGTTGGTTATTTAGTTGCTTGTAGTTAAGTCTAAAGTAACACAATGAGCTATCTGTGCTCTGCGCACCACAGGTATCAAAACACAAAGTTTAGCGCTATAAGTTCGTAATTAAAGGTTGTGTTTATCTAAAACACCTGTTCCAACCGACTTGAAAGAACTGCGAGTAACTTGGCTTGCTAATAGATAGGATAACAAATAGAAAACTATATTCTAGCTCTATTTTTTGTTTTATTTAATGCAGCAAAAACAGAAAACTCTTAAATTACTAAATTATTTTAAATGACGAGTATATGACAAGATCTAGAAAAAACCTGTAACTTGATATTTTGTTTCATTATACATCCGGGGACTAAATATCTTAAACAACCCATGACTCATGATTACTTTTACAAGGGCGACCAAAATTGCCCCCCGCTGGTACAGCGGTAAGTCTGCGGATTTACAACGCTAAAATCAGCGGTTCGATTCACCTCGGTGGACTCATATAGCCCAGTATGACTTTGCTCTAAGTAAACACACACGCACGCGGCCAAAATCCATTTTATTCACTCAAGAGTTAGCGGATACAGACCGACATGAAAATAAAATACGTTGAAATAATCGTCTTTGACCCGTTCCGAAGGGCAACCGCCATTTTTTTATGCACTCATTTTCTGTTAACACTATTTTGAATTGAATGCGAACATTTAAACGTTCTTCAATTTTGGGTAAAAGTTTAATTACGTCTGAAAGCTCAGGTTCGCTTGCCAGGAATTGTACAGAAGCCGCGATTTAACCCGTCAGACAAAACGAGCTTGACAACTAGTGACGAGGTCATAGACAACTACAAAAAAATAAACCGGAAACAAGTAATAAGTGAAAAGTGCTTAAATCAGCATAAAAATGTTTATGTCGAGTCTATAAAAACTGAAGGAGCCGTCGGTTTATCAAAATAAGTTAGATCCTAAATTATCATTGCATTCAGGGTAACAAACAACTTTAAAAGTTTACGTAAAGAAGTCTATAGCAGTTGTATATTGCAACATTTAACTGCTTAGAGCAACAAAATAAATTTGTAACCTTTCTATATGACGTTATTTTTATAAAAGGTATCATTCACTAACATCATTATATGATTGCTGTACTTTTACAGATAAGTATCACGTGTTAACACCACCATTTGATTAATATTATTTTTACAGATAAGTATCACGTATGAACACCACCATTTGATTAATATTATTTTTACAGATATGTATCACGTGTTAACACCCCCATTTGATTAATATTATTTTTACAGATAAGTATCACGTGTTAACACCCCCATTTAATTAATATTATTTTTACAGATAAGTATCACGTGCTAACACCACTATTTGATTGATATTATTTTACAGATAAATATCACGTGTTAACACCACTATTTGATTGATATTATTTTACAGATAAGTATTACGTGTTAACACCACTATTTGATTGAGATTATTTTACAGATAAGTATCACAACTACTTGGTTGTGATTATTAGTATATCTAAGGTAAGTCTTCTGACAGGTGTTAGGATACGTTACATTTTATCAAATATCGACTTGGTTATGCCCGGTATGACCTAGTTCAGGCACTCGACTAGCAATCTGAGGGTCGCAGATCGGAGTTCCAGCCACACTAACATACTCATGTTTTCAGTCGTGGGAGTATAATAATGGTACGGTCAATCCGACTATTCTTTGATTAAAGAGCAGCTCAAGAGCTTGAGGTGAGTGGTATTGACTTGGTGTCTTTCCTCTTGTCTTACACTGCTAATTTAGGGAAAACTAGTGCACATAGCCCTCATGCAGCTTTGAGGGAACTTCACAAACAAACAACTTGCACCGATTCTCAAATTAGTATGGTAAAATATTCAGTATGGTATAAATAGTATTGGTATAATGCTAGTATGGTACAATGTTCAGTGTGGTAAAATATTCATTATGGTAACATCATACTACAGGGTGTTCAGAAAGTCACTGTGCAGTTTTGTAATCATATTTTATTCAGTCTATTTCAAGCCAGCAACTGATAGCGGTGTTTAGAAAGAAAATAAAAAGGATCCAGGCCTGTATTGATGCCAACGGGGGTCACTTTTAACGTAGTTTATTATTGTCATTCATATTTATCTCCTGTATTCTATATTGAAACAAGTCTGTTAATAAATATATATTTGCACAGTGACTTTCCGAACACCCTGTGTAATCCATATAGATATCGTCATTTCGTATTTTCATTAACAAATTTATTGTTGACTATTTTGGGCACAGTATTAAAAATGTTGAGCTGACCTGTGTGCCAGGTGTTTATACAGTGTTTTGTAAGAAAGGTGCAAGCTGAAAATGAGGTTAGGAAGTAACAGATTACATTAAAAACTGTAAATAATATTAATTACAAACATCATTTTTTGTAAGTAAGTACTATACATACATAAAGAAGCAAACTCGTGTATGTAGCTTCCTTAACGTTTATGCACGTTAAATTATAATTTGTTTCAATGAATTAACTTAATCACATGACTAAAATTATACATGTATTGCTGTCAAGATGATTATTCACTTCATTATCAGTAATGACCTGCTATCTTACAAGCTAAAAGTGTGGTGGTTCTTATTCGAGTAGTTTAGACAAATTAACACAATGCTTGCATACAGGATTCTGTCGTAATTTTCTGAAACTAGGTATTCATCTAGATTTCTATTGGTTTGTTGTTGTTTTTTTACTTTCGCGTTAGATCATCATAAGCAAGAGAAAGATCATAGAAAGAAATTATAAGAAAACGTAAAAAAATTTACTTTCAAAATTCGCGATATGACAGAAAATAAAATGAACGACTAGCATAATATGGACAAACGACGGAAGTTTGTTTGTTTGCTTTTGAATTTCATGCAAAGCTACACGAGGGCTATTTTTGCTACCCGTCCCTAATTTAGCAGTGTAAGCCTAGAGGGAAGGTAGCTAGTTATCACCACCCACCGCCAACTCTTGGGCAATTCTTTCGTCCACGACAGGTGGGATTGATCGAAACTAGTTAACGCCCCCATAGCTGAAAGGGCGAGCGTGTTTGGTGCGACGGGGTGCATAAAACTAATAGTGTTTGTAGTCTTACTCCATACCACAGGTTTTAGACTTGTGGACTCCATTCTGCTATATATTCGTACGAATTTTTCGAGCTTCTTTACAAATTGAAGGAAATATGGCTATCGTATCAGTATTTTGTATTTAAATTCCTAAGAAAACACGTTCAGACATTTTGGTTTAAACCATAACAATAAATATATTACCGTAGATTCGTAGAGTAACATTCGTATAAGCAACCATCAAATAAACTGAGAAAAATAAATTAAACATGACCCTAGCGATAGAAAAAAGTTAACATATCAAACAGTTTTTGTACTACTAATCCTAATGAAGCGTTGATTGAAATAAAGAGTATAGGTCATTTTATTCTTCTAAGTTTATTGCCACAAGATAATTGTGCTTCACAGGAGAACAGTATGTTATGAAATTTTAGCAGCTGCACCCAGTAAAGCTCTGATAATCAAGGGCTTAGGTAGTTGACGTGTTTAAAACTAAGATAAACCTTTCGGTATTCGTTTACGTAAGCATAGTAACTTACTGAAGAAGTGAGGGTTTATGTAGTTCTGTAACCGGTTAACAACGGGATTATTAAATATTCCATCACAGTTTTGATAGGTCAGTCTTTCTAGAATGTGAGTAAAAACGTTAATAGTGACTTTGAGAAATAGTAGTTAGAATAAGAGACTTAGAACAAGCTTATTTATGAATCTGTCAAACCCATAGTGTGTAAACTGTGGGGCATACCCCCAAGGGAGGCTTAACTTTGACTGTAGAAGCATATAAGTTATATCAGAATGTAGAAATAAAAAAAAGGTTTCAGGAGCTACAATACAAATATTAATATCAGTTAACACGAAAAAATTACAGCGTATTATACGGGACGCGGAGGAGGGTGCAACAAAATGCATGTCTGTAAGGGAGAAAGCATGTCTGAATTTGAATTTCGCACAAAGCTTCTCGATGGCAATCTGTGCTAGCGGTCCATAATTTATCAGTGTAAGACTAGAGGGGAGGCAGCTAGTCCTCACAACCCACCGCTAACTCTTGGGCTACTATTTTACCAACGAATAGTGGAATTGACCGTCACATTATAACGCCCCCACGGCCGAAAGGGATGCGAACCTGCGACCCTCAGATTACGAGTCGCACGCCTTAACATGCTTAGCCATGCCGGACCATATGCATGTTTGTAAGGGAGAATGTATGTTTAAAAGAAAAGTTTCGCATAATTGTTTTAAACCATCCTTCTTTTGCATAAAAAGAGTTTAAGTATTCCTGAAAAAAATATGTTTCAAAGAACGTGAAAATCATTGCTTAGTCTTTCTTTCGGGCCTGGCATGGACAAGCGTGCTTACAAGGCGTGCGACTCGTAATCCGAGGGTCGCGGGTTCGCGCCCGCATCGCGCTAAACATGCTCGCCCTCCCAGCAGTGGGGGCGTATAACGGTCAATCCCACTATTCGTTAGTAAAGGAGTAGCCCAACAGTTGGCAGTGAGTGGTGATGATTAGCAACCTTCCCTCTAGTCTTACACTGCTAAATTAGGGACAGCTAGCACAGATAGCCCTCGAGTAGCTTTGTGCGAAATTCCAAAAGCAAACAAGTTTTTCTTTCGGCTTAGATAACATGAGGTGGGGCAGTCTGATATTTAGATTTGCTATAGACCAAAAAAAAAAGGTTCTACGAGGAGAGAGGGTTCTGATATTTTACGTTAGTTGAAACTCCTCCCTCAAACAAACAAAAATGATGTTACAAAAGTTTGTTTGAAATTTCGCGCAAAGCTACACGAGGGCTAACTACGCAAATCGTCCCTAACTTAACAATAAGAGGGAAGACAGCCATTCATCACCACCTATCGCAAACTCTTGGGCTACTCTTTCACCAACGAATAGTGGGATTGAACGTACCTTATAACGCTCCCATCGTTGAAGGGGCGAGGATTCGAGCCTGCGACCCTCAAGTTGCGTTTAAAGCTCCCTAACCACATGTCCATGCCGGGCATAATGTGGATGAGCTTTAAAATATTACTATGGCGTTCCAACAGTCGCACCTCCCAAGATTATTTCCCCTCCCCCGAAACATGAACCCAGAATATTGCTTCACCAACTACTACTTGTTAGGTAGCTTTAAAAGTACTTAAACTGTCATGCAACCACATTCTTTAGTGTTATGTTTCCTTTCAGCTTCTTTCTGGCATCTTTTTCAGTAGACAATGTATGACATGTGCAAAGTACATAGGAACACTGATAGAAATATACTGACTACTGTTTATGTCCAAACCAGTCGAAACCAAAACATCCTTGAACTAGATTGTAATACAGTCATTTTCAAAGCTAATATCCTTCTTCTTGAGAGGGGAGGGGCTTGACTACGAACAACAGCTGTCTAGCGTGACTTTACAAAGTTACACCCTGCTGAAATTACTCGGAAACAGCGAAACTTACAAAAATGTCAAAAAATCTCATATAAACTCTTCTGGAATAAGAAACCTTTCCTCTGTTCTAAGTAGCGAGTTTGATCCCCATAGCTAGTACGGTGTAATTAGTCCATTGTGTAGCTTTGTGCTCGCACCCAATTCAAAGATTGACAGTTGTTTCAAAAGAACACTGTGTTCTGTAAATGTTCCCATTGATGTGAATAAAATCTATGTGTATTTGAGATACAGTGCCCTCTCTCGGTGAGCTAACAGGAAGTTTATGAAATTACAAAGCTTAAATCCAGAGATCGATTCCACATAGTAGACAAAACGCAGACAAAAACTGGCACAGCGTCGATACCTACTGTTAAAACAATCTAGATATGGCATTATACAATGAAATACATGAAAAAACACGTTTTATAGTAGGCGTAATTATTATGAAAAATGTTCCTAGTGGCTCAGCGGTGAGCCTGATGAGGGTTTATCACGCACCATACCGCATTTTAGTATACCTGTACCCAAACAGCCCAT
This sequence comes from Carcinoscorpius rotundicauda, assembly GCA_011833715.1. Lineage (NCBI taxonomy): Eukaryota > Metazoa > Arthropoda > Merostomata > Xiphosura > Limulidae > Carcinoscorpius > Carcinoscorpius rotundicauda. The sequence continues at coordinate 89,690,175 of CM022392.1, read as the reverse complement.
TGTGTAACATTGTGCTTATCAAACAGTTATGAAAATTTTACATTATTAAAAGACCCCACCACCCAACCCCAAAAAATAGGTTTGTAATGATCTATTATGTATTTAGTGCAAATCTACATCAGGGCTATCAACTGTCAACTCTTGGGCTACTCTTTTACGAAAGAATAGTGTGATTGGCCGTCACATTATAGCACCCCCATGGCTGAGTGGGCGACTATGCCCTCGGGAAGGACATTGCGAGTTGAATGCCCTAACCAGAAAGTTATAATATTGGGCAACACATGGTGTTCACGTGTGACTGAGACTGACGATTGATCTAGTTCCAGGAGCAGCACACAATATGAAATATATTACGTAGGTCCGCTAACTTTAGGTATGGTTTATTATTTTGACTGTTAGCATGTTGACTGAAAGGTTTAATTCTTTCTCAGCCCGAAGCTATACAATGGGTCATGTGTGATCTGTCCACAATCCAAATTCGACTTTTAGAGTCGAAAGTCTGCAAGCTTTTAAATAAATAACTATAAAGGGGTACTTATATCCTTGTATTTAACGACGAGGTTAATATATCACTTATGTTTGAAAAAAAAATTATTGTTTAAGAGATTGGTTGTTACATCAATGAAATGGGAATGTAACTATTCAAAAGTATCAAAGCTATAAAATATCTGAATGTTGGTGAAACACAAGTGCAATGCTGTCAGCGCTATAGTATAGAAATTTTTGCTCTATTAGCTCCATACGCCTCACAACAGTTAACTAGGAAATGCACAGTCACTGGCTGACATGAAAAACACAAAATCAGCATTGGGAAATATCATGTTTTCAAATACACATACTTAACAGAAACACTATCATATTTGGTAATTTGTACTTCATTTACAAAATCTAATTTTAGTGACAAAAAATTCAAGTTTAAATCGATGGAAGTTACTTTTTTAAAGAGATATCTAACACCGAATACTAATGTGTAGAATAAATACCTTCTTAGTTTATTATTACTTGTCAATATCGGTGTTCAAAAGGGAAATTCACTAGAAGGTAGACAGATAAATCGCTCTGGTCTTTAAACTACTAACCTGTTTCCAAGATAGAGTACGTGAGAAGATCTCAGGAGGGTTTTTGAACATATTGAAATATTATTTTTAAAACTTTCATGATTCCGGAAAAAGAAATATTTTTAACAAGCATTTTGTTTTTGGATGCAGATATAATTACACATTTTTGTTTGTCCTTGAGGTGTTTTTTTTTTAAAGAACAAATGCAGTGAAAGTAAGGCATCTCACAGTGGCTATTAAGTCCCTTTGTAGGGGTCTTCAAACAATGTGTTTAAGGTCTTGAAGGGCCTCATGTTAAACTGTTTGAAAACTTCTAACCAGCTGCAGTGAGAATAATGTATCTCAGGCTTGGTATTAAATCCCTTTGTAGGGGCCCTCGGACAGGGTGTCTAAGGTCTTGAAGGGATTCAAATTAAAATGTTTGGAAATTCTTGACCCAAATAATTGGTGAAATATTAGTTCTTCTCCGAGGACTTCTCATTGTTCTTAAGAAACGTTATTGATACACTCAAACACTTTTGGTATAAAATATAACTGCAGTGCCGATTGAAGAAAGACAGGTATTCTTTTCCCAGGCTTTGATGTGTATCTGTTACAACAGATTTAGCCACCAGCAGTTTGAAGATGCTGCCTATACAGTTTCATTGGCTTCTACTAAGGTTCCAGTTTCTGATGATCGATCGAACTGTGTGAAGGGCGCCTGGCTCACTGCGACAGAAAAGTGGGAACTTTTTTCAGACCGAACTGGTTATTTACCAGGGCGTCTGATTATAGCTCTTCATGCAATATGGTGTTCCCCGCGGTTTTATTATAGCAAATAGATTTTCTACAAATAGTTACAATTCAGTTAAGCTTTCAAAATGGCAAATGCGACTGAATAAAACATGGACAAATGAGCCGTTAATAACGAGTTATACACAGTCAAATAACAAGTTTTTAACATTTTGTAAAAGCAAACTTTCAGCTTGTCAGGATATCACATTTTATTGAAAGTTTGTAGCCAATTTTGTAAATGCATGATAATAATTAGTTCCTACGTTAATTAAACATTTTAATATAAATTATTGCTTTTATTTCGGTACTTTAGTTTCTGAGTTTAATTTATTGTTGTGGTAAAAAGCTCTGTCCATCAAGGTTGAATCAAGCTCCGGATTTAAGCGTTGTATAAGTTTGTAATCTCATCGCGGTATCACTTTGATTAATTAAAATAGTTCTCACTGTTTAAAATAAAATCAGTATCATTTATTTACATAAAGATATGTTATCATTTATTCCCGTTAAATGTAGTTACATATTACGTTTTTAGTTCATCACTATTTAAAAATATCATTTTAATCTTTTTCATTTTCAGCTAGAAAGATCTCGATAAAACATTGTTTAAAAATAAACAAATTCAATGAAGAAATCTATAAAATAGCGACATCCACCCTTTGTTTTTGTGGTGGTTGTAGGTTTCGATTTGTTTACTTATCTAGGGATCGTCAGTTTGCTTGCTTGCTACTCTTTGCTCGGATCATGGCAAAAAAAAAAAAATCATTGAAAAGCAAGGTAATCGATAAATGAGATTCATTCCTGAGAGCCCGGTATGGCCAAGCGCGTAAGGCGTTCGACTCATAATCCGAGGGTCGGGAGTTCGCCCTTTCAGCCGTGGGGACGTTATAATATGACAGTCAATCCCACTATTCAGTGGTAAAGGTTGATGGTGGGTGGTGATAACTAGCTGCCTTCCCTCTAGTCTTACACTGCAAAATTAGGGACGGCTAGCAAAGATAGCCCTCGAGTAGCTTTGTGCGAAATTCAAAAACAAAACAAATCATTCCTGAGAAGAAAAAATACAAGAGAAAGGAGAGAATAAAATTGAAAACTTCATTTATTTTTTTTCTTTTTAAATGTCTTGGAAAATACGGATGTTTAATTTTGTTATACAGCTGTTTCCAACTACAAATATAAGATGGACCAAATTCGTTACCCTTTTTTAGTACGCGGCTTATGTGTTTAGAAGATGTTTATTTCTGCTTCGATTATATTCATCCATAAAAGGTCAATAATGAATATACAACCTGAAATCCTGACTGTGAATACTAAAGTATAGCAAGTGTGTCATTTCTTATCTGGACTGGAGAGAATAATTATATGCTGAAATAACAAAAAACGAGCGCCTATACGCGTGTGTCTGTATATGGTTGTATTCAAGCATTAAAATTGTAAATCTACTTATCTTCATGCTTTTTAATAAGTAGACAAGGATTGTAATTAATGTTAATTACGTCTTCTATATCTTCGGTTCATAAGTGGTATGTATTTCCCGTAACTTCAGATGCATCAGAATTATACAAATTTTCGAAGTCTAGATTTTTCACGTAGTTTCAAACACGTTTTGGTTCAATTAAAAATTTTAGTATTAGTATTAAATTTTAATCAAATTGTTTGTTTTTGAATTTTGCGCAAAGGTACACAAGGACTATCTGCGCTAGCCGTCCCTAATTTAGTAGTGTAAGACAAAAAGGAAGGCAGCTCGTCATCATCACCCACTACTTGGGCTACTCTTTTACATTATAACGCCCCCATGGCTGAAAGAGCGAGTATGTTTGGTGATACGGGATTCGAACCCGCAACACTCGGATTAGAAGCTCAGTGATTTAACCATCTGGCTATGCCAGACCTTTTAATAGAATAAAAACTCCCTTACTTTGAATGTATAATGCATACACAGAAAAACAACGAGAATGAGTAGGAATGTATAACTTGCTGTAGCTGATGAGGAATGTATAGAAAATATTATCAGAGGTATAAAATGGGTGTCTGGGGAGTGAGTATGGAAATTAAATCTTGTCTATGTGGGGTTACTGAAAATAATCACGCATGTTTGGTGGATGAATAGAACAATTGGTGCTTATAATTATAGAATAACAGAATACAAATATCACATATCACTGGGGCGACTGAAAACACATGATGTATGTCTGCTGAACTATTAGATATGCATGATGCATGTATGTTGAATAACTGATAATGTATATTATCGCCCGAGGAGTTACAAAACACGAAATGCACAGCTTTCTTCTGCAGAGTGGCCAGAAACGCATAACGTACGCCTTTCATGTGACTAGGTGTTTAAATGCATGGTGACAGAAAAGTTCGTATCTGTGGAGTGATTGAAAATTCGTACTATGTATACCCTTGGAATAAATAGCAGTGTCTAACATGTGACTGTATTTTACATGTGTAGTTATATTATATATTCCTAGTCACTCCACAAATACAAACTGTACATTCTTCTCATCACTTTAAGCGTAAATTATACGTTTCCAATCAATCTGCACGTATACGCTATGTATTTTTCTAATAATTATAATTGAAGCAAATATTGTACGTTTCTAGTCAATCCACGTGTACAGGCTATAGATTTTTTCTGCTCAGTATATACATATACTTTCTTACATTTCTGTAGTCAATCTACAAGTATACCTTAAATATTTAGTGGCGTAACTACATCTTATGGGGGCTTGTGGAGAATAATAACATGGATTTCTCCAACTTTTATTGGGATCCACAAAGAAATGGGAGTAAGGCTTGATCAAGTCAGTAAAACAGGTAATTATGCCCAAGTACGCACTTTCAACCGTTCTACAAAGTTACTATATTTACAGTCGTCACTCTCCAGACATCTCCGATCGTCTACCTCGCTTCCCTTACATATTTCCAGTCACTCCTCAGACATATATCTCCGATTCTCTACCTCGTTTCCGTTACATATTTCCAGTCACTTCCAAGACATATATGTCTTGTCGTCTCTTTGGTGCACCTTACATATTTCCTATTACTCCTAAGATACATATTTCCGGTCATCTTCCTGATTCACCTCATATATTTCCAGTCACTCACCAAGTCACTCTGATAATCTCCCTGGCGTCCCTTATATATTACCAATCATTCCTCAGACATACATCTCCTGTCGTCTTCTTGGTGCAGCTTACATATTTCCTGTCAGTTCCCAGACAGATATTTCTGGTCATCTCCTTGGCATACCTCATATTTTTAGTCATACACAATAATATGATTCTTCTAAAATCGTCACAACTTAAAGTTTTAGTGTTCATACTTACACTGATACCAAATCACAAAACAAACAGTTTATATGGTTGACAAAATAATCACTTTGTACTTTTTTCAAGTGAAAATAAATGTAATAGAATGTTTATGAACACATATCATTTTCTAAATTTACCTCTGTTTCACAACGTGTTCTAATTCAAAAGTATGCGTTACGAGATCTAGAGTATTAACTGATAAAAAACCTTTCAGTTTGCATTCTTATTTAAAGGTATAAACGTTTCCCTGGCGTTCTCTAAAATTAGTTTACGTGTATCTTGTGATTTATTCGTGATGTTGCAACTTCCAAGCTGGAAAGACAGTTACCTAAAACCCAAATAAAAATGAAAATATTAACTACAAAAAATCATATAGTTCTATCATATAGTACAAGTTTAAATTCTGCAAATAATTTTAATATTTACTTGTTAATGTATAATTGTAAGAAGTCCTATTTGTTGAACCGTTTAAACAAACGTCTCCCTGTGTCACAATTTTTAAGTCACAATTTCGCGTTTCTAATGAAGCGTGTTATTACTGTAGGGCTTAATTACTTACACGGTGCAATCTTTGTTTCATAAGTAATTGTGAAGAAGAAAAAGCATGCTTTCCATTGAAGATTTTTATCAATTAGATGACTTATGTAAGACAACGTGTTGTTTGAAAACTTTGCGAAATCTATAACTGCGAATAAACAACTCACCTAATTTGTAAGCAACCAGCTCTGATGTAATAAGTGCGTAGAGAAATGCAAGCATCGTGGAACGACATCGGAGCCACGAGATACTCGAAGAGAGATTTATAAATCCTACTTTCATGTGAACGTGTAGACTATAGCATTGCGAAAAAACAATCTGTGTTAGAGCCCAGAAATATTAGGATTGGAGGTCAGCCCTCGGACTCGTCCAGGTTTATTATCAGCGACACGAGCACACAAGCAAACCATCGAGTGTCAGAGTGAGTTGTGTGATCTAGCTGACACCGTTTGACGGTAGTCTGTTGCCAAAATATACCTTTCTTTTTCCTCCCTAGCAGCCCACTATACACCGCCGAGCTTTCATCACTAAGTACGTGCCGAGTAGGGTTAATTGTCGCTCGACAGCTTCCACCTTTCCCATTAGATGTGTCGCGAAGATTCAAACGAAAACGACGGCGACTTCCTGTTTGTCGGCAAGAAACTAGAGTGGATTACTTAGCACCCAACAAGGCTGGGAACATTATCTTCTCTTCGGTAACCAGAGACATCTTTACGACGCGAGCTGCGCGTGCTCTACTCCCGTGTGCTTCGCGATGCATGCTCACCAAGATAGGAACGACAGCGCCTCCTTAACAGTCCGTTTTTCAGAAACGAGAGAACGAGGTTAGTCAGGTTAAAATCCAGAAACATGCATGCCATGGACAAGCGTCAAAGCCGGCGAGCCCGACTACTGTCTCCCACCAGGGGTTATCGATCGTTGGCGTACCACTTACATGGGTTATCAGGTGGGAACAAATCTTGCATACGTACATGACAGTATAGATACCCCCAGTTGGTTCTGTCTGTAATCCGAAATTTGCTCTATTTCATAGTGCATCAAATGCCCACTTGTCTTAAGTTAAAGTCATTTTGGTTTGCAGTTTCTAGCTGCTTTTTGTGAAGAGCTACGAAAAATCACGACGTAAGATAGAGAACAGCAATGCGGCGAAGGCAAAAAAAAAGAACACAAAAAACACGGTAGTCAAAGTAAGCTCGAAGTACAGTAATAAATTCAGCACAGAAAAGATAAAAAACTTTAAATAAAAATTGCACTTAATTTTCAAGTATAATTCAGTGCATCAATTAGTTTGTTAAAAATGACACTTGCTTTATTTTATAAAAACAATAATGCTGAAATAAAAACTAAATAAACAGGAAAAGACCAAGCGTTTGGTTCGTGAGCGATTCCACACAAACCTACTTCACGAAGATTTAATTTAGATAATTATGGTCGTGTACACAGCTTCAGGCCAGTCAGTTAAACATAAGTGAATTAATTACCAGTAAATGATCGTGCGAAGTAATCTTTTCTTTTAAGAAACTTTTAAACTGGCATTTCTCACTTACAGGTGAGCGGAATGTAATTATATATTGTAATATTATTCACTGGAAATTAAAGTCAGGTGTGAAAAAAAATGAACCACTAATTGTAACGTGCATTCTGAATTCGGATTACATGTTTCAATTAGTTTATCACTTAGTTATTAAAAGCTGAAATGCCCCCCAGTGGCTCAGCGGTATGTCTGCGGACTTACACGCTAAAATCCGGATTTCGATACCCGTGGTGGGCAGAGCACAGATAGCCCATTGTGTAGCTTTGTGCTTAATTCAAAACAACAACAACAACAAAAGCTGAAATAAGAGAAAACAGGTGATGATTGTTGTTGTTCTTTTCTAAAACAAACACTCGGTCTGTGAATGAATTAAAAAAAGATTACTAAAATGGAAGATAAACATCCATAACAAAGAATAATTATTTGTTTGAAGGTATGAAATAAAGCTACGCAAACGTTATGTGTGTGAGCACTAGAGTTATCGAAACCGACATTCTAGTGTTGCAAGTCTTCAGACATACAGCTGTGCTACTTGCAGGGGGAAAACCAAGAGAATATCAGTATACATATAATTTTAATTTGTATGTATTTCTCAATTATTATCTTAATTACAAATATGATTAAGACCCTTTAATGAACAAGCATGCATAGAAGGAAACGGTTTTAGAAAAATTCAAATTATATGAACGTGCTAAGATATTTTTGCACACAAGTTACATTGAAGGTTCATTGACATCAACATACTGTCTACTTTTAAATTATTTTGTTTATAACAAAAATAATTAACATAATAGTTCAATAGTAAATAAATCTTTAGTTTTCGTCAACGTCTTATAGCCCCTTAGGAATGTAATTGTTAAACTGGCCACTGTTAAAATAAAATTTTCCATAGGTTTGTATGTTTCATGTTCTGTTTAGTAAAATCACTAGCGAAACATTTTCAATGCTAACTTGAACTTAAAGCGCATATTTTACAAAGAACTCTCTCAATGCTTTAAATTACTCCATAAAACTAGGGTTCGTAAAAGCCTTTATTTACGTTGGTACCCTAGTGGTGAGTGTGCCAGACTATGGATTTGAGGATAAAAGGATAACGTCTTCATAACTTAAGAATTTCCGTTCCGGTAGAGTTAAAACTTGCTTTTATGCTATGATATCAGTTTCAATCCAGTAAGACTGATACATGTCTTTATATTACCACACCAGTTTAAATCCAATAAGATTGAGATTTGCTTTTATGTTATATTATCATACCAGTTTAAATCCAGTAAGACTGAAATCTGTTTTGTGTTATGGTACCATATTTAACCCTCTTGAGTTGAACTTTAAGATAGTACTTGTATTTATTATTTATTTATTAATATTCTATATTAATAAGTAAAATAGCATAATATCAAAAAGAAGGACTGCATTAAAGACAGCAAATCCAAACCTCTGACTAATGATATTTTATAATAAACCAAAAAGAAGTCTAAACTAAAATAAATAACGCTGCACAAATCGAAAGGATTCCAAGGGTACAAACTATAATGTGGTATATGAAACGTACCCAATGTTTTGGAGGTGTCAAAAGAAGTAGGACTCACATTTCAGTAGAAATACACCGTCTATTAATCTTAACCTAGTCTCACATGACAAAATCATAGATAAAAACAAAAATAATCTAAACTAACTAATAAAATAATCAACATTAAATATTAGAATAATAAAAGGAAATAGAAATTGGGAGAGCGAGATGTGGCTGTTCAAGCCCACAGTGTCCAATATTTATATCACCCTTCACTGCCTGCAGACAGACGGTTGTTGGAAGACGATTTTTGACCAAAATAAAGAGAAAGAAAATAGTAATAATAAGAAACTACTACTTAGGGGTAAGAAAGATAAACGTCTCCCGAAGTTGGCATTCCAGCCTCCATTATGGCGGTAAGGCACTAATTAGTAACCCGCATACAAATGTTACTAGTATGAAGAGTCCCAAACAATTATCTAATGTAACTAGTATAACTCTCAACCACTACCAATTTAGTCTACTGTAACTACCAATTTTCTGACTCTAAGCACGCTTTTGTATACGATAAAGTGCTCATCCGCATCAAAGTTGTGCCAAGTTGTTTAAATGTCCTTATTAGTAACTAAAACTAGTTATCAGAAACGTTTAATGAAAGTTACTTAATTTTTTTATATTTATCACAGACTATTTTAATAATTTTATATATAGTTTCTTTATTAAATCCATTAACTATTAATTTTTGCATCAATATTTCAACATTTATAATAAAATATTGTAATTTATTACTAATTTTAGAATATCTGAATAATTATGAAGTTATAATGTTTATAACAGAAGAGTATGGTACATCACTATTAAAGGTGAATTTTTAACAAATTTAATAATTGCCTTAGAAACTGTACTTTTATTAGGCATAATTCCTGTGTGGTTGCCATATTTTAAACACTTTAGTTTTTAAGTAAAAAATGAAACAAAATATGTGGGTCCTCGAACACAAGTTCCTTTCGGTCGTTCGACTGTTTCCGTGACGTTTCACAACTATGACGTAGTAGTTGCCAAATACGCTTCGTTGCGCGTTCCTTTCAGTGCTGGTGTTTTATATTAATCGGTGCTTTTTGTGAATTACATACTTTGTGAGATTATTTTTTGTCTTGATATTGCTACTTTATGTTTGTTTTATGACAACATAGTTTACTACGCTGCTTATGTTTGTGAAAAAGGTTCGGCATCGGGCAAAAGCTTTTTTTTTCGTTTCCATGCAAGGAGAAAAAACCGACAAGGTGGCAACAATGGGTGCAGATGGTCAATAGGAAGACCTAGACTCCTTCACACCATGCAAAGCTTTGCCAAGATCACTTTGAACGCTCATGTTTTGTGTCGGATCCCACTGTTTTGGATTCCGTGGGTTTAAAGACAGGCAGGTTGAGACTGAAAAAAACCATCGTCAGTAGACAGAATCGTCCCTACCATCTTTCTTCGTGTATAGCTGAAGACTTATATCAGCCTGCAGCGTACAGGCCATCCCTTGCCATCACGAAAAGAACAAACTTAAAGGTATGTGTGCAGTATTAAGCGATAAATAATAACTAGTATAATATAATAATTTAAAAAGTACAAGTTTTTCAAGAATGTAACTAGACATACACATTTCACATTCCTAAGCGTGTTTTGCATTTGTGGCACCTGAAAGTCAGTGAAACCTTGATTTCCTAATCTAGACAGCAGAAAAATCTATCCCAAATAGAGCATATTCCAAGTTTAAAAGCTGGTAGATCATTCTGTAAATGTTTTTGTTCCATTTTTAAATATGGAAGAAATTGAATAATTCCATTTTTCACATTTAACATTTCAAGATAAATTGAAACAAGACTATGTGTTGAACATGTTGAAGTAATCAAGCACATGCTATGTATTTAAAAAACAACATTGTAGACTTGTAAACAATCAAATATAAACTCCATTACGTATTTCCATAACTCATCATAATAAAATTAATCTTAACACAGTATTTTGACATTGTCATATTAAATGCAAATCTCATAAACCTCATAAATCATGTTGTTTTAATGTATACTCTTCAAAAAAAGAAACGCAAAAGGCAAAATTTGAGAAAACATGTTAACAAGTTTATTCCGGGTAGTTCTGTATGACATGTGTGAAACTTTGCACATTAACTGATGAACATCCAAAGTCTGCAAAGGCGAAGTCCACGCTCATCAGTTGAAGTTTAACGTCACTCAACGTCAATAACGAGTATGCCCCCCGTGAGCATCAATAACTGCTTGGCATCTTCTGCTCATGGAAGCGATAAGATGACGAATCACATCCTGTGGAATGGCTCACCACTCAGCCTGCAAAGATGCTGTAAGCTGAGGTAGAGTCTGCGGCTGAGGTTGTCGCCGTCGCAGACTTCGGTCCAACTCGTCCCAAAGACGTTCGATGAGGTTTAAATCTGGTGATCTTGAGGGCCAGGAGTGAATGTTGATGTTGTGGTGTCTCAAGAAGACAGTGGTGAGTCGGGCTGTGTGAGGACGGGCGTTGTCATGTTGAAAAACGTCGTTGACGTTCACCATGATGGGTTGGATATGGGGCCTAAGAATATCGTAGATAGTTGCGTACGGTCTGATCGGATATCCTACGCAGCCCTAGTATGGTTGAGGCAGTATACGTCGCAATGGTGGTCCTATCCCGAAGGTGACGTAACCGGATGTAGCAATCTTGTGCGGGCGTGATCGCACGAGGTCTGCCAGATCGTGGACGGTCACAAGTTGATCCATGTTGTTGGTGACGATTCCATAGCCTTGTGATGGTGCTTGGGTGGACATTTACAGCTCTAGCAACATCTGATCGAGATTCGCCTGCTTCCAAACGATCAATAGTGTTGTTGGGTTGTGCTTCAATCATTCTTGGCGTAACTGTATTGCGTGTCGCTGGCTCAACACTGAGCTTTGAAAACCGAGAACCCGTCACTTTTATAGGGATTTTGCATATGTTGCACATGCAGGACATGCAGATCTCTCAAACAAATTTATTGGACACGAATACGTTTTAGCAAAAAATCCGATGTTTTACTCTGTTTTCAAAGTGCACAACTTTTATTGTCATTTTGGTCTGACAATCAGTGCCTTAACACGTGTAACATCACATACTCTGAGCTTATAACGTTATTACATATATTTCTCTTTAAAATAACAAAAATATCCCTTTTGCGTTTCTTTTTTTGAATAGTCTATAATCTTATTTCTTCAGTATCACTTACGGTTCTGCTACTCTCGCTCGTGGAACTGTCCTCATCACTAGAAAATGTCAGATCTGTGTCAAAAGTAACTGTTCTTGGTTCGTTCATAGTTGGTTCGACTTGATATGGCGCTACTCGACACTGTTCAGAACACAAAGTCAAAACAGACTCCGCCTCTGTTTCTCCATATGTACTGGTCATGTTTATTTACATTCAACGCGCTGGCGTTGGCGGTTTGTTTGGCAACTATTACGTCACAGTACTTTTCCTAGTGGCAAACGTAAAAACTAAAACGTTCGGATTGCCGCTCTGAAAGGGCTCTTTTTGCACCAAGTTCTATGTTTCATTTATAAGCACATATGTTTTATAAAAAATGTGAACCTGCAAAATTAATCAGTATGAGTAGTTCTTTTGACTGCAAAGCTTTCTTTTTTCTATTAAATTCACCTTTAAAAGATGGTGAACCATATATTAGAAAAGAAAAATATTTTCTTCTGTCAAAAATATTTAGATTGACATCCTTATCAATTATTTTAATTTCTTAATCTATATAATGTCCCTCTACATTAGATATTGAAATATTTTCAATTTCTAATTCTACTAAAATAACAGTCTTAATAACATTATTTATCTCATGATCATTTATACCAACTAAATCATTTATATATCTGCAAGTTAGAGCACAAATGTCTGGGTTTATTTAATTTTCACTAAACCCATACAATACAAGTAGAATACTTATCTCCCATTGGAACTACTATTACTTGTTTAAATAACTCCTTATTGAAAAACAAACATATGATTATTATAAATATAAAAACTTGACACATCTTTTATGTTTTTGGAAGTAAATTTTCTTTTTTCTAGTGCTATGAAAGGAAAAAATATTATTTAGTTATTATTACTTATGAATTTCTTCGTGTGAAACTGGCAAACGGAGGTTAAGATTGATAGAAAGTGTATCCTCACCACAATGTGGGTCGTATTCATAAGTTACCTCCAAAACCCAAGATACCTTTTATATCCCACATTATAATCTTTACCTTGGGGATCCTTTTGATTTGTGCAGCATTTTTTATTTTTGTTTAAGCCGTTTCTTGTTTACTCTACTATGCATACGTCTATATATATATATATATACACGTAAACACACAGTTGGAAACGATAAAGAGTGTAATCAACTGACGACTGGATATAATATATATATGTATTATCTGCGTATGGTGCATTTATGAGTACGTATTTTTGTATAAGAACAGTAAATATGTATATACATATGGCTATTTAACTGCATACGTGTCTGATTTGTTTGAATTCGGAAATATTTAACAGACTGAGCATAACGTGCTGTTGACTGTGCGTTTTATGAATATTGACTTTCGAACAAAACGAAGACAATTAAAATATTGTTTACACGTACAAACACAAACACACTGATTGTGGCTAACGCTCTAAATCGTAACTCTCCGACGTTTCTTAACACATCAAAACTGCAATTACTTGGAGATTGTTAATGTGAGAGCAAAGCCTCGATTGTCCTGCCTTATTTTGGTGAGAAGGACTGATTCTGAGAAGATTTGAGAACTATAGGTAGCACTTTCGAGATTTATTTGTTTGTCCTTAAACACAAAGCTACACAACTAGCTGTTTATGATGTGCTCAGTACAGGTATCTGAATCCGATTTTCAACATGATAAGTTCAGACATCGCTGAGCCACTGGGGAGCACAGTAGCTTTGAAATCAATATGTAGTTGCTAAACATGTAAGACCACATGTCACGCATGCGGTGACATTGAGGATTAGTTTAAACATATTGTGTGGTTTTAGGGAAAGTAATTAAAGCCAGTTTTTGATTCAGATTTTATTTTACATCAGCCAAGTTCCTATCTGTATCGCTGAATTGATTTTATTGTAATGGAACAGTTCTGAATGTGTAACTGCCGCAAGCTTAAGTTAATTCTGCCATAAGGAATACCCGCACCGAGGCAGGTGTAACTGCTAATTTCTGCGGAAGACTATTGAATCTGTGGTCACTTCCGAAATTGCGTGACAGTTCTATAACAATGTACTTTACATTCAATAATGTTCACAATTTATAAGATAAAATATTTTATTGAAATTGTAGTTTAAAAATGAGCTACCATCACAGTATTACAACAAAAAGTAGATGTTATTAAAGTGTTCCTTTGTAGACACAGTTATCATTGAAAGTGTCTTGCTTTTATGTTGCAACACTCATGAAATTTTCACTAAAAACAAATATTTTTAAGTTTGTCTCCGACTGTTTTATATTTGAAACGTATTTATTTTTTATAATTGTTATCAGTTAAATCTGAAACTTACTCCTTTTTGTTTGTAATATTTATTGGTTAAATCTGAAACCTACTCCCTTTTGTTTGTGATATTTATTAGTTAAATCTGAAACCTACTCCTTTTTGTTTAAAATATTTATTGGTTAAATCTGAAACTTATTCCTTTTTGTTTGAAATATTTATTGGTTAAATCTGAAACCTACTCCCTTTTGTTTGTGATATTTATTAGTTAAATCTGAAACCTACTCCTTTTTGTTTAAAATATTTATTGGTTAAATCTGAAACTTACTCATTTTTGTTCGAAATATTTATTGGTTAAATCTGAAACTTCCACCGATTTTTTTCAAATTTTTAGTACCTAAATTTGTAAAGCGTAATTTTTTTTGGTGATATCAATTGTTTTATATATTTTTCAGCTTTAAAAATACTATCTGGTCATAAAAATATTATCCAGTTACGATTGGTGATGATCGGTGGAGTAGCTTTCGAGATCCGAGTTATGAACATATAAATCTCGATCTACATTATAATAATACATCATATCTACATTATAATAAGTTAAATTTTTATATTACACCTTAAAAAGTCCAATAGAAGCTGTTCTTGATGTTTCCTATTTTGTTAATTTATTTTATATTGAGACTAAACGTAATTATTGTAATTAAAGATTTCTGCTTACCACTGGAAGATACGGGAAGTTAAACCAGTGAATAATTGAATTGGTCAGTGTGAAAAAGACTGAAGAACTCTGACCTCGTGTTTCTAACCTTGTCATCTCAAGACGCACATTTCCGGTAAGTTGGACAAGTGAATAATGATATTTTGCATTTAGGTGCAGGCATGATCGTTACTGTGGATACATATTTGAATGGCCGAGCGCGTTAAGGCGTGCTCTCGTAATCCGAGGGTCGCGGGTTCGCGCTAAACATGCTCGCCCTCCTAGCCGTGGGGGTGTATAATATGACGGTCAATCCCACTATTCGTTGGTAAAAGAGTAGCCCAAGAGTTGGCGGTGGGTGGTGATGACTAGCTGCCTTCCCTCTAGTCTTACACTGCTAAATTAGGGACGGCTAGCACAGATAGCCCTCGAGTAGCTTTGTGCGAAATTCCAAAACAAACAAACAAGCTTATGTATGTTATAGGTGGCTGTCTGTGTTCGCGTATTGATGTCTGTTTAAGCAGTTTCTTTTATCAACTATGTAACGCAACCATGTATCTGTTTTTTCGCACCTTTCAGTTATCTCTTCCTTATATGTTTCTACATTTCTTGATAAATCAGCACACATCTTGACACAGTGATATAGGATGACATGAGGTGGTTAAGTCCCCGTCTCATTTCATACTCGATTTCGGATAAACAACAGCTATCAAATGAGCACAGCTTGATACAGTGATACAGGACCACGTAAGAAAGGTTATGATGGGAGTTGGAACTCCATCTAATTTATTATTTAAAGAATTTTTTAGAACAGTACATATTTGTTTTCAGTGTTAGTACCTTTATGTATTTGTATTGACAATGTAACGTTTATTATGTTAAGAGAGAAAATAGAAGCACAATTTCCTATCCTTTGTTACAAATTAATTTTAAGTTCACCTCCAGCTAGTTTTTACACATGTCCATATATTTGAATCCTAGCCAGTTATCTGTTGGCTGTCTGCATATCTTTGTATGTGTCGGTTTTACAAGTATCACCGTTTGTATCGTTTTCTCGGTCCGTAATTTTATTTTCCAGATCTTGTATAGTCATTATTCTAAGATGTATTTCATGTGTAATACATTCCCTTGGTTTGTTTCAGTATATTTTAACCGATCTATACATATTTCTGATTGCAGTATATGTGTTAAAATGTACGCAGGTCAGTTAAAGACTAATGGGGGTGGTCATCTGTTTCAATATTTTAGTTACCATATACTTTCCTTGCTTATCACCTAATTTACCAAGAATACGAGCAATTAGAAGTATTCTCCCATTTTAATTTTTCCCAAAGCGCCTGGATGGGTGACCTGCTTTAACCGGTCGCACCCCAATACAGTAGTGTGGTGTCTGTCAGTCATTACGTAGAGATTAAAATGACGTTGTATAAAGTAAGTTTTAAATTGCAATTTTTGCTGTCGTGATGTCAGTAAAACTTGCGTTTGCCATGAATCATGAGAAGAGTTATGTGCTCTGAATGATACAATACAGCATGACATATGAACTTTAAAAGCAAGAACTAAAACATAAAATTACTTTTAATTTTGGTTTTATTTACTCTTGAAACGTAACACATTCGCGAACCATGAAGAAATATATCTAATATATTTGATTTACCACTGCGTAACTATCTTTTTCTTTCTAACTAGTCAAACGTAAGATATATGTGGAAGTATATCTAGTCATACTGTTGAATGTTTACACGGTTGTTTACAATAACAAGTTGAAGGTTCAATAAATTTACTAAAGCTACTTCATTGTTCATTAATCTTGACTTTCTATTCAGAAATTTTTGGGCCTGGATGCCCTAGTGCGTTAAGGGGTGCGCTTCGTAATCTAAGGGTCGCGGGTTCGCGCCCGAGTTGTGCCAAACATGCTCGCCCTCCCAGCCGTGGGGTGTTATAAGTGACGGTCAATCCCACTATTCGTTGGTAAAAGAGTAGCCCAAGAGTTGGTAGTGGGTGGTGATGACCAGCTGCCTTCCCTCTAGTCTTACACTGCTAAATTAATGACGGCTAGCACAGATAGCCCTCGAGTAGCTTTGTGCGAAATTAAAAAAAAAAAAAAAACTCAAAATTTTTTTTTACATATTTATACACCAAAGAATACAGAATTTTCAATCTGAACACTACTTAAATTTGCAGGTGAACTTGACCGCCAGCCAAATCAAAGGCTTCAAATTTTGAGATTTGAAATGCTGCTCAAGTATGCAAATTACACTTTGGCGAAACGCCCTCGGGTGGTAGAATATGTTGTGAATATTTTATACGCGTGAAAATTAATATCCATTTTTCACCTTGGAAAACTTAAAATTTGATTAGATAGTGTCACAGAAATTACAAGTAAAGACTTGTGTCTGTAACTGTGAACATCAATCAAGTTCGGAGATGTTGTACAGCGCAAGCGTCGTTGGATGAATCCGCCATTTGCCAGAAGATTCAGAAGAGGTTTCCTACAAAGAACAACAAAAAACAAAGCTGACCATACATTAAGACTACGCTAGTTTTGAACGAAATGATCTAGAAATATGGTGCGCTTTTGTTGTCGCTGTTTTTTGTCCGCCTTCACGGGTTATCTTTCCTTAATTTAGAGCTACTAGCCTTGCTTTTAATTAAAGGAACAGGGAGATTGACAACAATAGACTTACAGCTAAAAATGCATAGTGTATTCAGCGACATTTCACAGGCTTGCAACCTGGATCACCCATTTTGCAACTCGACAAGCTAATCATTTACCTACTCCCAGCTTGTAATTACAAATTGTAAGCTTACATTTTGATGCCAATAATCTTCGTACCATATAATTACTACAATAGACTTTACTTTGCCTAACCCATTTACTTAGATATACATTTATATGCTGGGTTCACACAAATAAAACGTTAACTGAAGAGCAGAAGAGGTTTTACTTGAATCACGATAGGTCAAGAACCAATATAAGTATCATGAGGTTGTCAAAAAAAACAACAACAAGAAACAACCTGACACTTCAAGAGGTGACACTGCACAGGAAAGTCTTACGAAATAAACTGGACCATTTCGTATATATAGGTACAGCATGAGAACATAGCAGATGTGACTTGCATCACATATTTAGAGGCTCAGCCCAAATTATTTCTGTTTTATTTTCTTCTGCACAAATGAAGATGGGTTAATTATATTTTTGAACAAGTGATTCGTTTATTTGTTTTAAAATTTTCGCGCAAAGCTAGCAAGGGATGTATGTCCTCACTAGTACAGCGGCAAGTCTACGGATTTACAACGTTAAACTCTGGGGCTCGATTCCCCTCAATGGACTCAGCAGATAACCCGATGTAGCTTTGCTATGATAAAACACACAGATACCACACAAACAAGGGATACACGTGCATAATCATCTCTAATTTGCATTAAAAGAGGGAACGTTGAGGTCAACAACAATCACTGTCAGATCTTGCACTACTTATGTCTGACTCTTATAGCTTTTTTCAACGTTGTAAACATGTTTTAGCAGCAATGGGTTGGGAACCATGAACCTTTGAATTCACGGTCTGAGCACATTAACCAATCGGACCAATATCACGTAGAAATATTCTTTATAAAATAATACTACCTTCGTCACATTCGTTATCAGATTTTAGAACTGATATAAAGTACAAATGATTTTTAAAAAAGAAAACAAGAAGCATGATTATCCATCCCTAATTTTGCAGTGTAAGACTAGACGGAAGGCAGCTAGTCATCACTACCCACCAACAATTCTTAGGCTACTTTTTTACCAACAAATGGTGGGATTAACCGCCACATTATAGCGTCTCCACAGCTGAAAGGTTGAGAATGTCTGGTGAGACGGGGTTTTGAACCCACGACCCTCTGATTACGAGTCGAACGCTTTAACCCACTTGGCCATTCCGGGCCATTATGGAGGTCGAAGTTCGGTTTTAAGTATAATAAGCCTTTAGATGTAACTCTGAGCCACCGATACGGTGCTTTTCTCTAGAAAAATAGTACAAGTGAAGGAAAACAATAATGCTTTCTATTTTATATTTATGCTCTTTCTAAATAACATGGTTATAATGCCTATATCTACTCACAAATTTTCCGAAAACGTCGACACATCTTTAACAAAAACAGTGAGTTAAAAAGAAAAGGAGTACTTACCAGGTTACCAACCGAGTGGTAAAACATAAGAAGTAAGTACATTTCATAGTTTATAAAGCAAGTGGATGGGTCCTGCATCTGAGGGTCGCAGGTTCGAATCCCCGTCACAATAAACATGCTCGCCCTTTCAGTTGTGGAGTATATAACAACGTAACAGCCATCCCACAATTGGTTGGTAAAAGAGTAGGCCAAGAGTTGACGGTAAGTGATGATGACTTTCCTCTAGTCTTTCATCACTAACTTAAGGACGGCGAGCGAAGATAGCCCTCGTGTAGCTATGCGCGAAATTCTTAAACAAAAGAAACAAACAAGTATATTTCTAATTTCGATAATAAATCGCTTGAAATGTTAATTAATTGCATAGTTCATCTGAATTGAATTTCTTACAATGTCTGCGGTAAATACTTGGTGAAGAGTTGTGATAAAATCGCATGATCTGAATTTATAGATTTTTTAATATTGGGTAATCTTATTTATTTTATTGTTTGTTTTATTAGCAATTTCGAAAGTCCTTACCTAAGAACAACAACTAAAAAGAAATACTTATGAGTCACTGAGGTTATCTAATTCTTGATACCCAAGGAAGGCATCAGATGCTCTTATAATGCACGTGCCATGCCGCACTGGCTGGCGCAGTGCAAGTCTAAGTACTGTCTGATGCAGAAGACAACGTCTGGCTTGTTGCCATGGTAACCATAATCTAATACATTATAGCGTGGCGATTTTCACTACTGACCACGCCTTGACAGGAGGTCCATCCCTTGTGTGACGCGACATTTCCTTTTTCTTTCACCACATTTTGTCTGATGTGCAAAGGTTCATTGTCCGCAGTTTTTAATATAAACAACAAAAGGAAAAGAGAAAGTTATAATAATTTCAATATAAAACAGAAATAAGAAATTTATTATGATGCAGTGTATTCTAAGCAAGTAAAATTTAATATAATATAATAAACTTAATATAATAAAAGGACGGCTTATCTACAACAGAATATTACCCTAGATAATCACAGCCAAGATGAGGCCACTAGAAAGTTCACGAAAGGCCCAAACTTAACATTAATAAAGGACGGCTTATCTACAGCAGAATGTTACACTAGATAATCATAGCCAAGATGAAGCCACTAGAAAGTTCTCGAGAGGCCCCAAACTTAACATAATAAAAGGACGGCTTATCTACAACAGAATGTTACCGTAGATAATCATAGCCAAGATGAAGCCACTAGAAAGTTCTCGAGAGGCCCCAAACTTAACATAATAAAAGGACGGCTTATCTACAACAGAATGTTACCGTAGATAATCATAGCCAAGATGAGGCTGCAGTTCATCATGTTAACATTGTTATATGAACTACACATGCAAGCTCATAAACTTATACTTAAGGTCAAGATTACGCCTCTATTTTAATTATTAAGACACGGGTTAGTTCAATAAAAAAAAGTGTTTGTTAACCTTATTTTGGTTTTATAACATCCAATAAGTCTTTAGGTAGTTTTGTTTATTTGTTGAATTTCACACAAGACTACTTAAGGGCTATCTGCGCTTGCCTTTCCTTTATTCCGTTACTTCAAAATTAGGGAAGGCTAGCGCAGATAGCCCATAATGAATTTGGACACAATCCAGTGGTTAGGGCGCTATATCAAGCCTTGGGATCAAAACTCGCCTCTGAGAATCTTACATTTTCAGCTGTGAAGGTTTTATAATTTTACGGGTAATCGTAGTATTGGTAAAGAACAGACTAGAAGCTGATGATGGGTAGCATTCAATAGCTTCTGGTCTGTTCTTTACCAATAGTGTGATTACATGTAAAATTATAAAGCCTTCACAGGTGAAACAGCAAAATGCTCGGCGGCAAGTTTCGATCCCATGGCTCGATATAATGCCCTAACCACTGGACCGTGTCCAAATTCAATACATAGCAGAAGGTTGATAGAAAAAAATCAGAGACTGAATAAAGGCAAATGTTGTATATTCATTATGCTGAATGAGTCGGTTTTTCGATGTTATATTATGTTGTATTACATATAGAGGATGATTTCGTTATATTGAAACTATTTTAGGATCTCACTACGCCTTTGCAGACCATGTTACTATCCTTGATCTTTGTTCTACTTAAAAAGCGTGAATTTTCACAACAGTCTTGAAGCAAAGTGTTTATTAAAAACAATTCGATAGTAACATTTTACGTCTAACGCACTTAAATCTTTCTTGATGCTCTCTATAATCCATCTAATGTACGTGGACAACAGTATGCTAGTACCCTCTTCAATAGTTTGATTGCACAGAAATCCATAGATACTACTTTTGGAGACTTGACGAATATATCTTCATTGGGACTAGCATGAATACCCATTTAGTTTTGAAGTTGTTTACAGTATGCATCTGGTGGTTGGAAGTGTTATAGAAGGACAATTATGGACTAGTTCCACTTTCAAATATAAGATTCTTTTTAATTATGTTAAGTTCTATTTCCTTGGGCATGTAAGTAGCTTCTGCTTCTGAAATATTTGTTGCATGAATGATTATCTTATCACCAGGTACAAAACGTTGCACTTTACTTACCACAGCTGGGTTTAATGTTTCTGCTGGTCTTATTCTGAATGGTCTGGTACCTCAGGTTGATCTATATTTCATTACCTTTAAGCATAAGAGATATTCTATTTTGGAAATTTATAAATCCAGATCCGAACACATCTTTATGATTCGAACGTATTTTGCGTCGAAAAGGGTTTTTATGTACATTTCTTAAACGTAATCAATATTTGGTGCATCTTACTATATTTATAAGAGATGCCAAATAATGTTAACATGTAAGTCTGATACACTCCGCGACTTTACAACGGTTATTATTTTACTATAATCCACTCGAAGCTTTGCACTAAACCTACTCTACAGTTTTATTCAAGCCCCAGAGACAAAAGTTGGAAATCATGTAAGCTTTGATTAAGGAGATTCGCTATGTCATATACTAAATCTAGCCCTCCGTTCCAGCCTTTATAGCAGGAGTTAATCCAGATGGTATTATCATCAGTAATGTTCTGTTGGTTATGTCAGAGACCTCTTGAATTTAGATATAACCTTCTCAGATTTTGAACTACTGACTAGAGCTTTGCTCTTGTTGTTAAGCGCAAGGCTACTTAGTGAATTACTCTTCTTCTGTCCACTGCGGGTATCGAACCTCTATGAGTCCAACAATTGACTGTTACTTGACTGTTACTTTTACAAAATGCTGCAGCTAAAGGTGTGAAACATGTTCAGCGAGTGGTAACACGGTTCCAACCTTCAATTCTTCGATCCAAAGCTCAGTATGTTATTAGGCTCGCGCAGTCAGTCAGAAAAATACGTGTGTGAATTGGTGTTTAGGACATATATCATTCTACGCTTGTACGTCTTGAGTCTCAACATACGTTAGAAAAGAAAAGGAAGGCTTTTAAAGAAAATCTAATAAAACAATATTGAAATGAACATACATACATGTGTATATACACTTAGTACATAAGAAAATAAGATGTATCTGGTACGTCCATCATTTCAATACACATAGCTTATAAATGACATTCAAACATAATGACATAAGTGATTTAAATACATAAATGTACTTCAAGATATAATTTTTGTATGAAAAGAATATTGAAATTTCGCGTATTACTAAAAGTACCAAAGTTCTTTCATTGCTGGCTAATAACTAGTCCTCGTAAGTTGAAAACAATGTAATAAATATGGATTATTTATACTGGAGTTTGTCTACATTTATAAAAATACTAGAGAGGTAGCATAGTTCATAGATGATAAAATCTGATTACGAGAACACAAAACGCAAAAACTTGAAATTACTTTTATGATTAAAAAGTAGTAAAAGTGGTATACGCATACGTCACTTTCTATGGTGAACACTAACTATCAAATGGTTATTTATATTTTTATATAAATTCTCCCATATTTAATCAGTGTTACTATGTCGAATCGTCTCTAAAGCATGAATAATTATTCTTTACAGTTTTTATTTTTCCTTCAAAATCACATAATCATGGAACAGTAACTGTGGGCGTAGCCCTCTTGATCAATAAACCTTAAAGTTAATTAAATACTAGCTATACAGTACACTTATTTTGATTATTTTCAATTACGTACCACTGGCACAATCTAATAACGTTCTCATATGAATAAGTATTGTCAAATAACAGAAATATGGCGTTCTCTACATAGTTTTGCTTCATAAACGTCATCATAAGTGGTTTTCTGCTAGCACCACCTGTTACTTTAGTTGGCAGACTTTATTACCCGGTATTGTGTAAATACACAAACATCTGCGACGTCGGTGAGACAACTGTGTGAAAAACAGCTTCAGATGCGTGACTAGAACGAGGTAAGTTCAAAGTATGGATTGGTCAAAGATTATTCTTACATATAGACAAACATTTAAAAAGCCTTCCCCCCACATACCCACAAACATATATATATACATATACACATTATATTTTTTTCAGCTCTAATTCAAGAAACTCTTTACTATGTATCATAATTTTTAGTATTTTACCACTTTAAAATGTATTTAGTATTGTAAATAAATATCTGAAAGATTCTAGTATATCAGAAAAAAATAACTTGCTTTGAAAAAAGTGTAAGTTCTGCGTTATCCAGTGTGTTTGTGTGTACGCTTTTCTCCGGGGAGAGGGTCATTTTCCCCATCATTACTTCTTACTCCTCTACCCCCTTAATTTCTCCTGGCCTTCAACTTTACATCCCTCAGGGTATGGCAATTTATGTGACTGCCTATGTCACATACTTCTTAGATCACCACTTCTCGTGCTGCATTAAATTATAACTGAAAAATAGAAACGTTCATGTATTATTTATTTACGAATTTATTTTCCTCTCTAGAACATGAATTACAGCGAACAAAAGAAGGGATAGTGGACAAGTTTATTCTTTGATGGACTACCCCTATCGTAGCAATCAAAGGACAGATAAAGCATCTTTTCTTCACCGAAATTAATAAATTAATAAATAATCAGTTATTTCATGGAGTAATAATGGATGGTTAATTGTGATCCCATGCCACACTTTATCAAAATACCTAAAGCATTTTATGCTGTTAGTGGTGAGTAACGAAATATATATCAGAACCAATGTTCATACATTATCAGATGTAGGTGTACTATGTTAAATGAGTTATGCCATCGGTTTCAAACTCGAATTGATTTGGCCCGAGTAAAAATTGTCTAATGAATAAAAACGGTAAACAATAACGTATCTAATGTTTATTCCGTAAAACTGTATGTTTTTATGCGTCTCATTTAAGTAAATGTGTCCATAAAATATGTACTTTGTTTGTTTTTTGAATTTCGCACAAAGCTACTCGAGGGCTATCTGTGCTAGCCGTCCCTAATTTAGCAGTGTAAGACAATGTAAGGCAGCTAGTCATCACCACCCACCGCCAATTCTAGGGCTACTCTTCTACCAACGAATAGTGGGATTGACCGTCACATTATAACGCCCCCACGGCTGGGAGGGCGAGCATGTTTGGCGCGACTAGGGCGCGAACCCGCGACCCTCAGATTACGAAGCGCACACCTTAACGCGCTAGGGCATATGCACTTTGATACTTAACTTGGCTAACGAATTAATGTTAAGAGACTAGAGTCACCTGCATGGCCAGGGATTAAGGCGCTCGACATCACAGACTAGGGAGCATCTAACAATGAAGGCAAACGGCTCTTATCTCCTTCCGAGACCTGGTGGTTGATACTGCAGTTACGGAATATTCGTCTTTGTTTCATCTGTATGTGAATTCGTGTTACACATAATCTTCGTAGACACTGGTACCAGTTATTTTGTAAGGATTTGTCTGATGACGTCACTGTATTCTCTCTAACAGTGTTGTTCTTTGACATCTTATCCATCTTGTTTTGAAAAGTATTCTGCTGATTGTATTCCAGATATTAGAAAGTTTCAGATGTTCTACTATGAATAGCAACATATGTTCTATTACTGCAGCATTACATACACTCTTTCAAAATAGCCCAGCATGGCCAGGTGGTAAAGGCACTCGAGTCGTAATCCGAGGGTTGCGGGTCCGAATCTCTGTCACACCACACATGCTTGCCCTTCAGACATGGGGGCGTTATAATATGACAGTAAATCTCACTATGGGTTGGTAAAATAGTAACACAAGAGTTGGCGGGGAGGCTGATAATGACTAGCTGCATTCCTTCTATTCTTACACTGCTAGATTAGGAACGGCTAATGCAGAAGCCCTAGAATAGCTAGCATGTTTACATTAATTAAGAATTTTATTTTTTTTTCTTTCAATGAGCATACCTAAATTTAGGGATAGAAATAAGTCAATATGAGCAGAATAAATTAAATACTGGGAACACTTATAAGACTGGAAGAAGTATAGAAGAATGACTCTGAGGGACTACACAAGACTTGTTTATTTACTTCACGAGTAGTTAAATAAAAAGTTATCTCGACAATCTAGTGTTATTCAAAATTATGTTAATTTAGAATATCAAGTACTTAATTAAAATACATTATAATATTACTCCTTTATATTACTTAACTCAGGGTAAATGCTAGTCACTTTGACAACACAATGATATTTCAAATGGGCAAACGTTTAAATAACACAACAACAATTTAATTTATACGTATGCATACAAACTGCAGGGAAATGTTAATCAAGTTCCTTTTTTTTTATTTGGTCCGGCATGGCCAGGTGGTTAAAGCACTCGACTCGTAATCCTAGTGGCGCGGGTTCGAATCTCCGTCACATCAAACATGTTCGTCCTTTCAGACGTGAGGGCGTTATTATGTACAATAAATCCCACTATTCGTAAAGGAGTAATTGGTAAAAGAGTAGCCCAAGAGTTGGCAGTGGGTGGTGATGATTAGCTGCCTTCCCCATAGTCTTACACTGATAAATTAGGGATGGCTAGCGCAGATAGCCCTCGTGTAGCTTTGCGCGAAATTCAAAACAAACCAGTCGTATCTAACTCTGTTGAAAAAAATGCGCACTTCCATTTATTTTTAAAATGTTAGAATATTAAAATAAAATAATTTAATATAAAATAAAATAATGTAATTTTCAATTTCTTGCTTAAGTATCTCAAACACCTTCCTGTGCTAATCACCCATTAAGTCTCTCTGTGATCAAATCTTCAGTAAACCAGCTTTGAATCAACCCATTAAATACGTAATAACGTGGTTTTTTTTTACAAAAGCTGTATTCTAGTTAATGTTAGAAGCGTTTGTAACAAGATACTTATTGGACTATACTCTGATTCTCTTGTTGTCATCGAAAAGTTGATGCTTTTATTAATTTAGTGCAAAGCCGTATATTCCGTCCACCAATGTGAATCGAATTTTATCTTAGTAAATACGTAAACTTATGGCTGAACCGTCTGGGTGACGTTATTGAAAAGATAAAATCAATTTTCACCTACTAGTATTTCAATACCTGTAAATATTTCAGTAATAGTTTATGAAAACCTTTTGCATTTACCAAAGAATGAAAATACGTGTAAAAAATACTTAATTCTACATATAACAATTCCATTTCAGCAAACACTGTATTAACTTTACATTAAAATTGGTAGGCTTAAGTTACTGAAGTGCAGATACACACATCTCAGTTATGCTTGTCACAAACTGATACGACATATAAGAAATTAAGTACTTTATCCCCTGTCCATCAGTAGCTCATGGTTGTGTTTGAGATCTTATAACGCAAGGTAATAGAGTTCAAACCCTTTGGTGAACACGACATAGAAAAACCTTTATAATACATCACTCTTGATAACAAATTCAATTAATTTGCCTGATGTGTGTATATTTTTCTTTTTTGCAAAGCAACATTGGGCTATCTGCTATGTCCACTGAGGGGAATCGAACAATTTGCCTGATTTAAGACTAAAACTTAAACATCGCAATATAGAATGAAATCATATAAATGAAAACATAAATGTTAAGTATCATTTTTTACTATTAAAAAGATCATTTCTAAAATAATTTCTTTAACATGCCTAAGAATTAAAATTAACGAAAATTAAAATAAAGAAATTAGGAAACAAAATACATTTCAGCTCTCAATAACGTGAGCTTATTTTTTTCGGATATTTGTACAAAGCTACACAAAGGTTACCAATGCTAGCCGTCCCTAATATTAAGTTTAATGATTAGAAGGAAGGTAACAAAGCAACACCTCCCAATGACAACTTTTTTGTCTGCTCTAATCAAATAGCAAAACTTGACCGTCATTCTCCAAACTTCGAGGCACAAATTTTGCTCTACCAGGACGCAAACCTTGAACCCTCAGGTTCACAATAAAGCAGGCTAATACTTTTCTGAATCAGTTATTATAATCGACATACATTTCCAATAACATTAAAAACAGAAAAAAAAGCATTATAGTCACACAGGTAAATTAGTCTTAAAATACACGTGGTCTAAGTATTATTTGGTATTTTCTTATTTTTTTTATCTTACTACAATGATTATATATATATGTGAACAAAGTTGTTTTTTCCTATAAAGAAAGGACGACTGCTACCAACAATAAGTAATTTCCTGTTGGCACGGGATGTGGTGATAATGTTTGTCAGATATCTTCATCTGTTTGTTTTTTTAGCTATCGATTTACCACTGAGTCATTACAGAGTAGAAGCTATGTGTTTTTGTTTTTTCCACTCACACACCGTGCTGACAAATGAATATTATTGTTGAAGCATTATCTACCCATAACCATAGAAAACACTCAAATACTAAATAAAGAAACAAACATAAACAAATGTAAAATTAAAGAAGCCTTACTTTTACAACAACTTAAACCCAAAATAAACCAATGTAAAGGAACGCTTTTACACCTATATTAATATAATAAAATAAATAAAATTATATATTCAAACATCTAACACTGCCCTCTACATTCCGACACTCAGTTACACAACCCCTTTCAAACATGTGGTCAGCTTCCGGTCAGTTACCTCTTTCTTTGTGAACCTGACAATGACCGAAGAAGGTCGAAACGTTGTTCGCTCTTCTATGCAAAATATTTTCTCAACCCAAACGAGCCGTTTTTGCATATATAATAGTTACTTCTCCAAGTCTTTACGTATTTTATTCTCTTTACCTCACATCATAATCCCCTATTTCGCCAATTGTCGGCGGTATATTCCCCCTTCTTCCAGGTCGTTTCCCTTGAGTTCTTCCTCTCATTACTTTATATGGATATAGAAACGTGAACATTTTCTTGCATTTGCAGGTTTCTTAAGATAAAGTTGTCATGACTTTAGTAACAACTGGTGATCTGATGACATAGAAAAAAAGAAGAACAGTTTGTAAGGAAGAATCGAGACAGGACATGAAATAAGCACAAAACAAACAATATTCATTATCTGACGGATTTGTACGTTGTACCTGAAAGATAAATGGTTCATTTAACTGTATTTAACGACATATAAATTGAACTATTTAACTTAAATAAAACGAAGAGAAATCTTCAATTTCAAGCTAAGCTTTTCAAAGTCAAAAATGAATCTAGCTGGAAACGTCAAATCTGTATTAACATTTTAACTTTCCTGAGTAGCTGACCAACCAGAAAATTGGATCATAACAATCAGATGTATTTCTGCTCCTGTAACCAGCGTATAGCAGCCATATGAGTTCCACATACCTAAGGGGGACACAGTACAACTGTTTCATAGCTGGGCCGTGACAAATAAAGAAACACCTAACGCTGAATTAGCATACGACATCTGCAAGATGTGACATTTTTGAATTAGAACCTCACAAAATATTAAAAATTGCAATTGTCCTGTCTTCTTTGCCCAGCCATTAATGGAAAGACGTTTTCGTCCTCAAAAGCTATCCATTATTTACATGTCACATTATTAAGCTATATATATATCTCCAAGTTACTGCTTTATTTTCTATAAATAATATTTGTAATTCTTCGAGTTTCTACTATCTATCTATCTATATTGTCGCAATTTTATTTTTTTAATATTTTTGTCAATATTATTTATCGATTTTAAACATGGTGGATCAGTGTTTGGAATTCTAAAATACTTTCTTGAACGTGTGGAAGAACAACATTTACATAAATATATATATATATATTTTTATCAATCTCTCTACTCTTATTTTTGAAACACCTCGAATACAGTGTTATAACTTTCACATTTTATAGTTAATTTTTTCTTATAATAATTAAGAACATACTTTCAGCTGTTCTACCGCAGAAAACAGGAAACCACAAAGACAAAGTGGTTGTCAATAGATTTTCACACTGTATCTCAAGACAGCTGGTATGGATATTAAAACATTTATTAACATAAAGCAAAAAACGTTCCGACCTTTTTCAGTGACCTTCAGGTTAACCTGCTTTATTTTAATAAAATTTTTAATATCCATACCAGACGTCTTGAGATATATTTTTACTTCAAATGGGGTTTTCGTCATCACGAGATTTTCACAGGATATAGTGATAAACTTCCCGGGGCTCTATCACCGGTATGTTATTACAGCTAGCTAAGTAGGTAGGCCTAACTAGTATCGATTATAGTGACGTTACTTAGTACCTCTTATAAGTGTATAATAAATGGTGTTTAGACACACCATCCCCAATGTGTTCACGAGTTAATTTTTTAAAGCGAATTAACTATATAAATAAGACTTACAACATATAAAGTAATTAATAAAATCATTTCTACATAACGAACTGACTGAAGTTCTTGGTATCAGAAAATGAAGTGAATAATGATTAGAAAGTGTTAACGATGTCTTAGGCTTTAATCTCAATAATCTCGAACAAGGCTAAGTCAGCTTCAGAGATTAAATTAATGAAAAACTATTCAGTTATTTTCAAATATTATAAGGCAATAAAGTTTCATAATAATAAGATGTTTTTTAACACATAATTAGTCATTCTAAAGGACTTACTCAAGTATTATTTCTTTCAAATTATGTACAATTTTGTTATCTGTTGGTAGTTTATTTGATGTACTTTTAATTCCAGTTTTCCACAATAGGTGGATACAAATAGACGTTTCACTTGACTTCTCATTAAAAAATTACCTCCTAACATGGTTGTCTGTTTACTTGTTGTTTTCAATGCCGTAGACTATTTTGTGATAAACTACCAACAGATCGGGAGCCGCTTCACATGAACAATATGTTTATTAACATTGTATAAGGTTATAATGAATTAACCTCTTATGAAACTGGAGGATTTACAATAAAAGATAACATTATACAGTTGGAAATGTGATGTGCTTTAGTGATGAGAAGGTACACTGTGTTTTCGTTGTTGAACAAGTTTATAAAGAACTTAGCTTTATTGAATCTAGAACACTTACAGTGTGGTAAAGCTTTGTAATATTGAAAATGTAACACATTCTAGTAACCAGAAGGTAACCTATGTCTTTTATTGTTGTAAAAAGCTTTAAACAGATAAACTCTACTGAATACAAAGCATTAATAATAATATTCACCATTTTCAATTTTAATACGTGATCAGCATGTAAATTTTTCCACACATTTTGTTTTATTTTGATATTTATTTAATGTTTGCCACGAATAAGAATATATTACTCAGTATATCATGTGACCTTATAAAGAAACACCTTTATTTACTTTTTTTACATACACGCTACACTCGCGTTTGAATTACAATACAATAAAGCATTTATTTTAAAGTTATATATACATTGTTTCGGCATGTAGTAAGGAAGATAAATAAATAGATGGGGTGCACACACTAATTACACTGGTTTACAAAAAAATATATTGTCTGAGGTAAGAATGTGAATAGGTGTTTTTTACTAATTTGGGTGTGCTGAATTCAAATTTATAAACAATTTTGCTCTATCACCTCTAGTTTTCTGGCTTTTAAATAGTCTCATTTTATTATATACAGAGTATATACGTGCTTATTTCAACAGTTGCAGCAGCTTATTACAGATAAAACAGGATAGATTAAGAACATTGACGGAATAAATATACTTGGATGACACAATGTACACAATTCGTAGTACCGCAGACAGTTAGAAGTGTGTTTTCTTAGATGATATGGTGTATTTTGCCCCCGGGATGTCACGCAAGAGCATCCAGCAGAAGTTTTCCATCATGCTGGGGTTCCACTTGCCTTGGTAGTTGCTCTCCATCTTCGTAATGTCTTGGTGGAATCTTTCTCTGTGCTCATCACTCACTGCTCCAAGGTTTGGAGGGAAGAAGTTGAGGTGGGAATGGAGAAAATGAATTTTGAGTGACATTCGGCATCCCATATCCTCATAAGTCTTTAGCAACTTCTCAATACAGGCTTGGTAATTTGGAACGCGTGTGTTACCAAGGAAGCCATTACAGACTGACTTAAATGCTTCCCATGCTCTCAGTTCCTTTAAGGTAAGAAGCTCCTCAAAATCAGTATCCTTCAGCACTTCTCGGATTTGAGGTCAGACAAAGATGCCCTCTTTGAGCTTAGCAGCACTGAGACCTGGGAACACAGTAGACAAGTGTTGGAAGGCAGCACCATGGCCTTCACGAAATTCTTCATCAAACCAAGCTTGATGTGAAGAGGAGGAAGAAGTACCTTCTTCATGTCAACCAGAGGATTCTCCTTGACGCTATGTTTGCCAGGAACGAAAGTGCTTCTAGACCCCCAGTCTTTCTGCTTGTAATGCTGGGATACAGCTCGACTATCCCAGAGACAGAGAAAGCAACAGTACTTTGTGAAGCCCGCTTGCATACCCATAGAAAGACCAATGACCTTGAGGTCCCCACACAGACACCACTGGTACTGGTTGTACTTAATAGCTTCTAAAAGAAGCTCCATATTGTCATAGGACTCCTCTAGATGGACAGAGTGTGCAGTGGGAATGCTGGGATATTTATTCCCGTTGTGCAGAAGCACAGCCTTGAGACTTCGCTTGATAGAGTCTATGAAAAGACGCCAGTCTGAAGGATTATGTGGCAAACCAAGGAAAGTGAACAAGTCAGGTACATTTGTGCCGTAGCACAACTTGTTTTCCATGTCGAAAAATAAAGCAAGGTATTTGTTCCGAGTCCTGAAACTGGTGATCCTTACATCTTCCTGGACTAGGTTGCACTGTTTAAGCCGAGAAGCCAAGAGCTCTGACTGTTTTGACAGATACAAATCACGAGCAAGGTCATTCAGGTCTTATTGCGTGATCCAGTATGGCTCGTTACCACTTCTTCCTGAATAAGAAGAGTCAATATCTTCGGAAGAGATTGACTTGGCAGAATTTTCCCTTGGAGGCATTTCTTCATCTGATGAGGAAAGAAGATCCTTATTTACTGGAGGTGTTGGGACAGGAAGATCATCTGAATGGGGAATGGGTCTCATAGCAGATGGAAGGTTGGGATATTTGATCTTTTTCCTAGAAGATGCATTGAAACCAGTTATATTTGTTAGACAAAAATAACAATCATCTGCATGGCTTCGTGGCTCTCTTCAAACCATCGAGACTCCAAAGTTGAAAGCCGCTTTCTTGCCATTAAACCAAGCAGTTAGTCCATTGTAGCAGGGTTTACAACAGATGTGTGGAGCCCAAGATTTGTCCTTATCACCAATTTTACAGTCAAAATAATGAAAGTAGGCAGTTCTGAGGAGGGAAGTGATGGTTCGACGCTGTGCAACTGTCGTGAAGTCCCCACACACGTAGCAGAAAGAATTGGCCTTGTTGAGGCATCCTCAGTGTTTTGACGAGCTTGAAGCCATTGGAGAATCTGAAAAAAAAGTAAAATTAAATCATATGTAAGGCAATAATAATTATGTGCGTCGTTGGAAATTGTAATACAAATATATACCCAAAAGATTGTGTTACCCAATGTCGAGGGACACCAACCTCCTGCGCTGACTGCCAATGCACTACTGGCTGTTGATTGAGACGTGTTGGCTACGCTTAACTGCCAAAATCCGTCTTGATATAGAGCTATATATATATATAATGTAATGCTATCACTTACATTTATTGCATAATAACTAAAAAAGAAGACATAGGTCACACAATATTAGAAATTAACCCTGAATGCATATAAGCCTTTATGTACAGTATGTGTACAAAATGTACAGTATGCATATCTAAAAAACTAGAGGTGATGAGTAAAAACGGATTTCAAATCTGAATTTAACACCCCCAAATTAGGTTAAAACAGCTGTTTTTGTATTTGCCTCAATTTCTTTGTAAACCAGTGTTATCGAATTAACGAAAACTTGGTCGTTTACTAATATTCAATATTTAGTACTTAACTCACCTGACAAATGTATTTAGCTTTTTATGACATATGTTTACCAAGAAGAAAAATTAGGAGCTATCAGATCATATACTGAAAACATCAGTGTGTATGTGTGTTATCTAAATTTAAGCCTATATATTTATATATATTGGATTGTGCACGAAGTTGCTGTGAAGTTATAAATTGTCGAATTTTATTACCCCTCTGTGTGGTGTATTTCGAGCACGCTGCCACCTAGTGATGACTCATGAAACGAGCTGTACAGTCGTCATTATAATAATACACAGTATATAGCGGATTTAATGTCATTTAGTCTTGATGAAGGAGAGTCTATTTTCTGAAAGAGTTAATGTTATTAGATTTATTTTCTGATACTAATTCTTTTCTGTTGATTCAATCTGTCTCTGAGTATCAGAAGCAAATTTCATGAAAATATTTCTATTCATTTTTAAATACTTACTACATACTTATATAATTCTAATGCAAGGTTATTTGAGGCTCTCTATCTGTTTGTAATTAAGCACAAAACTATATGATGGGCTATATGCGCTATGGCTACCATGAATGTTGAAATTTGGTTTCTAGCGTTTTTCATTCACTGTATTAATGGGAACTGGCGATTCTGTAAATATATATTTACTGTTATAAATTAACAGATATTATCTGTTAAGGTATTTGCAACAGCGGATTACGACATGCGACATAAATGTTTATTTCATACTGAGCCCTAAACAGCTTTCATGGTATTTCTGTAGAAGATTTGCAAATTTGATGAGATAATGTTAGAAGAACAATCTTCAAGCCAAATATAAAATAAAAACACTCAAGAAACTCGAGAAGGTGAAAACACATTTCAAATTTCTCAGTTACGTGATCGGCTGGATAGGAATGGGCTGGTCCCTTTTCTGAAAGTGCTTGAATTGAGAATTCTAAGGCCCATGGTTTTAGTTCCTGTCTTTACAAAATCGTGCTTCGGACTTTGGTGACGTAGATACGTTATAAGACTGACAGTAAAATAAATTGTTCAAGAGTTGGCGATGAATATTTTTGACGTGCTGTTTTTCAAACTAATGACAACTAATACCCTTGTATAGCGTTGGTTGAATATCCCAAAGAAGTCAACCATTTTGATGCATGGTTTGGCGTGGCCAAGTGATTAGGGTGCTCAATTTGACATCTGAAGGTCATGGTTTCGAACTGTCACAACAAATATGCTCGTCCTTTCAGTCATGGGATCGTTATTATGTGATGGTCAATCCCACTATTCGTTGATAAAAGAATAGCTTTAGAGTTAACGGTGGGTGATGACGACCATCTGTCTTCCCTCTAGTCTTACATTGCTAAATGAGGGACGACTTGCACAGATAATCCTCGTGTAGCTGCACGCAAAACAAAAAAAACGACAACAAACAAACCATCTTGATTAGTTTCATAGTAGTAATTATAATATAAACGTAGGGAGGGTGTAAATTATACAGTTACATAGAATATAGACTATAAAAAACTTTGATATTTTATGCCACCTAGTAAGTACAAATAGTTATGAGAATGTAATTAGGGAAACACTTCAGATACCAAAAGATAGCGCCTCAGTGAGAAGTCGATGGTGAATGCAGATCAAAGGATGCCATCCAGTGAGTAAAACCGAGAATACATGTGATGCCACAGTTCTACATTGCGTCACAAGATGGCAGTTTACTCGGAGCGAGAAAAGGTGAATAGTTCGTAATGTCATAGTTTCAAGTTGTGTCATCAGAGGGCGAGTTGGTCGGATAGTTTTGAAGTCAAGGATGTTGCGGTCATCGAGCGTGCATGTGGTGTGCGCGTGAATTGCCAGAGGGTATTGTAGATCAACAAATATCAGCGTGTGATTACTTTATCATCTTTATGGTTTCTCACTTCAATAATAATAACTGACATTCATATTTAATCTATTCACATCACTTATAATTGTATAATTCTTCTGATGTATCTTATATAGTCCTGAAAATAACTGTCTTTTTTCACGTTAACGTAAAGTTTTCAATCTATAAATATATATTAAATGCAGTAAATGTTATATACAATAATTATTTTATATGAAATCGACTCATATCTAACATTTAAATGTTAACATGATAAACAGGATATTGAAACAATAATAGCAATATGCACTGTATAATATAATTGACCTGTGATGAGTCCACACTTGTTTTTCGTACATCATTACACTAAAGAAAGACAGTATTTATTATAAAGAAGAGAGATATAAAATATATATGAACTTTATAAAACTATTTCATTCTCGCGTGAATAGTGTAATTATAAGACAACCACACATAATTAATCTTGTTGTAATAAATGCAATTCAGTTCCTTGGAATTTTAACACTCGTGCCATTCTCCAGCACAGGCCAATGAATTCACTATTAGTCTTTTCGTATTAAATACATTAAATATGGTTTGGTTTCTTTTGTTATGAATTTCTCGTAAAGCTATTTACAATAATCAAGGTTTTAAACAAGTAATAGGAATTCCAATGGGAACGAACTATTCTACTTATAGAGCAAATTTATATCTTTACTATTATAAGAATAGATTTATTAAAACTACACAAATTCAGATATTTTTGCCTTAAATTACAGATATATAGATGATTTAATTAGTATAACTAATACTAAGATAAATAATTTTATTAACACTATTTACCCAGCAGAATTAGAAATTGTAAATACTTCAATATCTGATACAGAAGTACAATATTTAGGCTTCGAAATTAAAATAATTAATAAGGATATTAATGTAAATATTTTTGATAAAATAAAATATTTTGCCTTTCCAATTTATGGTCTACCTTCTTTCAATAGTAATTTACCATAGTCTTGTATTATAAACATTATAACTTAACAATTATTCAGATACTGTAAAAGCTGTAATGGATTACAATATTTTATCAGTAATGTCGAAATACTGATGCAAAAATTAATAGTTACTACATTTAATAAAGAAACTTTAAATAAAATTATTAAACTATTCTGCAACAAATATGAGATTATGTTAAATAAATATAAAGAAGTTTCATTAAATTTCTCATCACTACTTTTAGTTATGAATAAGGTAATTTAACAACTTAGCAGTATTTTATGCGAATGTACACATTACTACGTATAAAGGCTTGTTTAGAGCATAATAGTTGCAGAAGACGTAATGGGTGGTGGTTGGGAGTTATACTAGTTAATTTAGATAACTGGATGGGACCTTTCATGCTAATATAATTCGTTTACTACGCTACCAATTAGTGCCTTTCTACCATAATGGGATCTGGAATGCTAACTTCAAGAGGTAAGTTCCTTTAACTTACTTAACCTCAAATGGTAATATCTTATTTTTCGTATTCTTATTATTATTTTTCAATTCTTTTTCCATTTGTTATTTCGGAGAAAAGTCACCTTTCCACAACTGTTTG
The DNA here is from genome assembly GCA_011833715.1 of Carcinoscorpius rotundicauda. NCBI lineage: Eukaryota > Metazoa > Arthropoda > Merostomata > Xiphosura > Limulidae > Carcinoscorpius > Carcinoscorpius rotundicauda. Next base: position 89,653,355 of record CM022392.1, on the reverse strand, counting down.
TAGGTAGTGAAGGGTGATATAGATGTCGGATATTGTGGGCTTAAGCACTCACATTTTACTCTCCCAATTTCTGTATCTATTGTAATTCCTTTGCTTTATTTAATTTCTTTATGTGAGACTGGCGAATGAAGGTTAAGACTGATAGACAGCGTATCCCAACAGCAATGTAGGCCCTACTTTTTCAGTTATTTCCAAAACCTAGGGTACATTTATATATCCCACATTATAGCTTATAACCTGGGATCCTTTCAGTAAGTGCAATGTTTTTTATTTTAGCCTGTTTTTGGTTATAAAAACTAATATATATATATATATAATAAAACTAGTCTTTTTTTTAGAATTACATGGATCTAATAGTATTAGAATACAATAAGAGCGTAAAATCAAACTATAATAAACGATCATTACATTATATATATGTAGAGTTTAAATAATGTAAATATTTAGCATTTTACTGACAGAACACAAAAAAGATTTTCCTTTTCAGGACATTGTAAAATAAGCTAACATAATTGTAAAACTACGTTATGCAACACAGATGTGACATGAGTATTAAAGCTTTCGTTATTATTGAAGTAAAAACAATAAAGCTGACCATAATAGTAAAGTTAATGTTACAAACTAGAAAGATTGAAATAATAGTTATTGTTTTCGTAATGTAATACATATGACATGTATATCTGGAATTAGAATGATTCACTGTAAATCGTGATGAAACAGTAAGATTGTAAATGAAATTACTGTATGTGATAAATATTTAAAACTTGAAATCTTTAGATTAGCATAAAAATCATTATTTTCAGGAATACGTAAGACACATTGATACTTGTTGGTCTACAACACTCTGGTAATTAGCTCGTGAACCATTTGTATGCTCAACGACCTCGTCATCCTAGTCAGTATGAATTATTGAAATACATTAAGAACCTCAGAAGAATCAGTTACGAAATATTTATGAGTTAAATGTAATTTTATAACCCAACAACAAAGCGATTAACATATAAATGAGCCATAGAACAATCAGTTTAGAGGAAAAAGCTAAATAAATCAATCTGTTTTCAATAATGAATTGTTTCGTATTGGAAATAATGTGTTTGAATTTTTGTGTGTGTGAAACAAAAGGTTTGAGAAAAATAAAATATTAGCTTTCAGGAATAAAAATGTTATAATATAGCCTATTACTAATCATAATAAATATGTACACATAAACATTCTATTAATTATGATGCGTGTACACATTAACATGTCATTAATAAGGATATATATATATATATATTTACACATATATTTAGATACAACATGTATATATAGAAAGAGTATCCACTTCGCTTGGGTTATTAGTTCAATTCGGGCCTGGCATGGCCGAGCGCGTTAAGGCGTGCACTCGTAATCCGAGGGTCGCGGGTTCGCGCCCGCGTCGCACTAAACATGCTCGCCCTCCCAGCCGTGGGGGTGTATAATGTGACGGTCAATCCCACTATTCGTTTGTAAAAGAGTAGCCCAAGAGTTGGCGGTGGGTGGTGATGACTAGCTGCCTTCCCTCTAGTCTTACACTGCTAAATTAGGGACGGCTAGCACAGATAGCCCTCGAGTAGCTTGAGGCAGAAAGAGAAACCAAACGACTTGAGGCAGAACAGGAAAACAGACGCCTTCTTCTCTTGGCAGAACAAGAAAACAAACGCCTTGATGCCGAAATACAAATAGAACGCATTAAAGCTGATAAAGAAATCAGTATGAGAAAGGCACAGACAGAAAAAAAGGTTGTCCAAATGCGGTTGGATAATTTTATTGTTTCCAAACAAATTCGTTTAGTGCATCCATTCAATGAAAAGGCTGTAGATAAATATTTTCAACAATTTGAAAAATTGGCCCTTAGGCTAAAATGGCCTACCGAATATTGGACAGTATCACTTCAGAGTTTTCTCAAAGGTAAAGCTCAGGAAGTATTTTCCAAACTCACGGCCGAGCAAAGTTATGATTACGAGCACGTCAAAAAATGCATTTTGAATGCTTATGAATTGGTGCCAGAGGCATACAGACAAAAATTTTGTGGTAACAAAAAGTTTGACAGCCAAACTATTGTCGTATTTGCTCGTGAAAAAGAAACTATGCTCGACAGAGTGTGATTACAAAGAAATTAAAGATGATTATACAAAACTCAGAGAACTCATGTTAGTTGAAGAGTTTAAAAGATGTATTCTCGTAGAGCTAAAAACTTACATTGACGAACAAAAATCTTCCAAAATTCATGATGCTGCTGTCTTGGCAGACGAGTATGCTTTGACTCACAAAGATTTCTCGTACAAGAGCAAAACAAATCACACAGCAAAGAAACCCAATGACTCATTCAAACATTATGCAAATGTTGACAAAGACAAAAAGATCAAACTTCTAATTCTCAAACAAAGACTTCATCTTATTCTCAAAGCTCATCATCTACCAAAAACGTGTCATTCTCATACAAAACATGTGCTCATTGTAAGAAACCTGGCCATCTGATTTCTGAGTGCTATCAGATCAAAAACGAGCCGTCACCCCATAGTTTCATTTCGCCCTCGTTGGATACATCATTGGTTCCCAATGATTTTGACCCTGTCCAGTCCACTGTGGATTCCAAGTCCAATATTTTTGATGTACCTGAAGATCTTGTTGAGGACAAATTTAAGCCTTTCAGGTTTTGTTTCTTTTGTTGGCGATTCACATCTACAACCAATTAAAATCCCGCGGGATACTGGAGCTTTTCAGAGTTTGATTTTGGAAAGTGTACTTCCATTTTCTGAAAAGTCATCCGTTGGGGCCAATGTGTTCATTTCTGGTGTAGAAGGTGGCGTCGTTTCTATTCCTCTTCACAGATTGAATTTACATTCGGACTTAGTTTCAACTCTCTTCATCGTAACAAACTTGTTGAGGAACAGGACAATGATCCTGAAACTTGTTCTCTTGCACAACTGGCCGTTGATGAAAATGAAATAGGAACTATCCCAATTTTTATTACCAGAAGTCAGGTGTGTTAGTGAGAAAATACAGACCTCCTGACGTTGCTGCTGATGAAGAGTGGAATGTTATTCATCAAATCGTCATTCCAAAATGCTATCAGAATGATATTCTTATTCTTGCTCATGATCATGTATTGTCGGGACACTTAGGTATAAGAAAGACCCTAGATCGTATCCGACTACATTTCTACTGGCCAAAGATGCGCCAAGATGTTGTTGACTATTGTAAGACATGCCATTCTTGCCAAATGACTGGAAAACCAAATCAGGGGATTCCCAAAGCACCACTTTGAAGAAGCGTTCTCAAGAGTCATTATCGACTGTGTTGGCCCAATGCCAAAAAGCAAAGCAGGAAATGAATACCTCATGTGTGCTTCTACACGTTTCCCTGAGGTTATCCCTTTGAGAAAAATCACTGCTTCCAACATTGTCAAGGCTCTTGTCAAATTCTTTACCATGTTCGGGATTCCAAAAGTTGTACAATCAGATCAAGACTCAAATTTTATGTCCAAGCTATTTCAACAAGCCATGCATGAACAGCACATCCATCAAGTCTCATCCAGTGCATACCATCCTGAGTCACAAGGTATCCTTGAACGTTTCCACCAAATTACTGCCACGAACATTCAAAGAACAGGGATGAGGATGTTCCCTTGTTATTGTTTGAAGTTCGTGAGGTTATGCAAGAATCTACTGGATTTAACCCTTTTGAGTTGGTTTAAAAAAATAAAAATCAAACAAACAAACAAAAAAGGTTTTCACAAGTTTAAACTTTTTTTTTTACTTTTAAGGGGGAGAGTGTTATGTAAATGTCGTGTAAATGTTTTGTAAGCGACAACATGTCGTGTTGTGTTTAAATTTTCATTTCTATTGTTTATATTTCCATATTTATATTATTGTTTCGAAGTTTAAACCAATAAAATATGTTGTTATTCCTTTAGGGTAACATCTAGAATTTTCTAGAATTAAGTAGACCAATCATATGTATGTAAATGAAATGTTGGCGGCTTCGTGTAGACGTTGAGTCTCGTGCAAGAACGGACATGCGTGGATTGCTTTGGAGTTCTCTGGAAGTTTCGCGATTGTTCGAGTAGTAGGCCTACTGGTATAAAAGACGGTGACGCGAGAAGAAAGGAAAAAAGGAGTTAGACATTAGTTTTATTCAAGAGAAGAGTCATCAGTTTTCATTCGAAGAAAAGAATAAGAAGAGTCATTAGTTTTTATTCGAAGAAAAGAAGAGTCAGTCATTCGTTTGAGAAAGTTTAAGTGTTTGCTGTGAGTTTATTCAACTTTGATTTGTGACTAGAGCTAGATCTACAGAAGCTGTGATTTTGTTTCGTCAATCTTTGCGATTCATTGGAATTAGTGGTTATACTGAAAGTCAACACGTGTAGAACTATTTAGGGGAGACCGGGAAAATTGGAAGGCGATAAAGTTTAGACGTTCATCGGAAGCATCGTAAAAAGAACTTCGTCATTCTCCATTCAAACTTCGAAATTTCTTCGTGGGACCAAATTCACACCCTACACTGGAATTTTGGATTTCTGATCTGGACTTTTGGACTTTCATTCTAGATCATTATATTTCACACAGGCCAGTAACATTTTGTATCGTAATTAACATTGAAAGTTGAAACTAGTACCATTTTGTAACGTAATTAACTTTGAAGGTTGAAACCACTACTATTTTGTGTTGTAATTAATTTTGAATGTTTAAACTTAATATCTGTCATTGTTGTCATGTAATTTATGTTATACCTGTTACGTATATATATTTAGTTTAGTGAAATAAATTATACAAGCTGTTATCTGTGTTTTTCTGTTGCGATTAGACTACGAAAAACCTAAAACACAAAAAATACTTAACAGAAAATTGGGTGCCCATCCGGGATATCGAACAAACAATTTAATTCTATTCTAAAATTAGATTTATATTCTATACAGATAGACAGCTTGTATATTCAAAATGGCATTCCAACTTGAAGAATTTATAAACACATTTAATCAGAATCCCTCTTTCGAATTGATTAGTGAATTAAAAATATTTGAATTGCTTGATGTTGGAAAACATTTTAATTTGGAAGTGAAGCAAGCAATGAAGAAAGCAGATATCAAACGAATTATTGTTGAACATTTGGTTAGCCAAAAACTTTTACCTCAAAAAATTGTACAACATATGCCCGCCGCTCATTTTCATCCAGATTTTGAATAAAAAAGAATGGAAATGGTAATGAAATTTCGATTAGAAATTGAAAGCAAACGTCTTGAAGCAGAAAAAGAAAGCAAACGTCTTGAGGCAGAAAAAGAAACCAAACGTCTTGAGGCAGAAAAAGAAACCAAACGACTTGAGGCAGAAAGAGAAACCAAACGACTTGAGGCAGAACAGGAAAACAGACGCCTTCTTCTCTTGGCAGAACAAGAAAACAAACGCCTTGATGCCGAAATACAAATAGAACGCATTAAAGCTGATAAAGAAATCAGTATGAGAAAGGCACAGACAGAAAAAAAGGTTGTCCAAATGCGGTTGGATAATTTTATTGTTTCCAAACAAATTCGTTTAGTGCATCCATTCAATGAAAAGGCTGTAGATAAATATTTTCAACAATTTGAAAAATTGGCCCTTAGGCTAAAATGGCCTACCGAATATTGGACAGTATTACTTCAGAGTTTTCTCAAAGGTAAAGCTCAGGAAGTATTTTCCAAACTCACGGCCGAGCAAAGTTATGATTACGAGCACGTCAAAAAATGCATTTTGAATGCTTATGAATTGTTGCAAGAGTCATACAGACAAAAATTTTGTGGTAACAAAAAGTTTGACAGCCAAACTTATGTCGTATTTGCTCGTGAAAAAGAAACTATGCTCGACAGAGTGTGATTACAAAGAAATTAAAGATGATTATACAAAACTCAGAGAACTCATGTTAGTTGAAGAGTTTAAAAGATGTATTCCCGTAGAGCTAAAAACTTACATTGACGAACAAAAAGCTTCCAAAATTCATGATGCTGCTGTCTTGGCAGACGAGTATGCTTTGACTCACAAAGATTTCCCGTACAAGAGCAAAACAAATCACACAGCAAAGAAACCCAATGACTCATTCAAACATTATGCAAATGTTGACAGAGACAAAAAAGATCAAACTTCTGATTCTCAAACAAAGACTTCATCTTATTCTCAAAGCTCATCATCTACCAAAAACGTGTCATTCTGATACAAAACATGTGCTCATTGTAAGAAACCTAGCTATCTGATTTCTGAGTGCTATCAGATCAAAAACAAGCCGTCACCCCATAGTTTCATTTCGCGCTCGTTGGATACATCATTGGTTCCCAATGATTTTGACCCTGTCCAGTCCACTGTGGATTCCAAGTCCAATATTTTTGATGTACCTGAGATCTTGTTGAGGACAAATTTAAGCCTTTCAGGTTTTGTTTCTTTTGTTGGCGATTCACATCTACAACCAATTGAAATCCCGCGGGATACTGGAGCTTTTCAGAGTTTGATTTTGGAAAGTGTACTTCCATTTTCTGAAAAGTCATCCGTTGGGGCCAATGTGTTCATTTCTGGTGTAGAAGGTGGCGTCGTTTCTATTCCTCTTCACAGATTGAATTTACATTCGGACTTAGTTTCAACTCTCTTCATCGTAACAAACTTGTTGAGGAACAGGACAATGATCCTGAAACTTGTTCTCTTGCACAACTGGCCGTTGATGAAAATGAAATAGGAACTATCCCAATTTTTATTACCAGAAGTCAGGTGTGTTAGTGAGAAAATACAGACCTCCTGACGTTGCTGCTGATGAAGAGTGGAATGTTATTCATCAAATCGTCATTCCAAAATGCTATCGGAATGATATTCTTATTCTTGCTCATGATCATGTATTGTCGGGACACTTAGGTATAAGAAAGACCCTAGATCGTATCCGACTACATTTCTACTGGCCAAAGATGCGCCAAGATGTTGTTGACTATTGTAAGACATGCCATTCTTGCCAAATGACTGGAAAACCAAATCAGGGGATTCCCAAAGCACCACTTTGAAGAAGCGTTCTCAAGAGTCATTATCGACTGTGTTGGCCCAATGCCAAAAAGCAAAGCAGGAAATGAATACCTCATGTGTGCTTCTACACGTTTCCCTGAGGTTATCCCTTTGAGAAAAATCACTGCTTCCAACATTGTCAAGGCTCTTGTCAAATTCTTTACCATGTTCGGGATTCCAAAAGTTGTACAATCAGATCAAGACTCAAATTTTATGTCCAAGCTATTTCAACAAGCCATGCATGAACAGCACATCCATCAAGTCTCATCCAGTGCATACCATCCTGAGTCACAAGGTATCCTTGAACGTTTCCACCAAATTACTGCCACGAACACTCAAAGAACTGGGATGAGGATGATCCCTTGTTATTGTTTGAAGTTCGTGAGGTTATGCAAGAATCTACTGGATTTAACCCTTTTGAGTTGGTTTAAAAAAATAAAAATCAAACAAACAAACAAAAAAGGTTTTCACAAGTTTAAACTTTTTTTTACTTTAAAGGGGGAGAGTGTTGTGTAAATCTTTTGTAAGCGACAACATGTCGTGTTGTGTTTAAATTTTCATTTCTATTGTTTATATTTCCATATTTATATTATTGTTTCGAAGTTTAAACCAATAAAATATGTTGTTATTCATTTAGGGTAACATCTAGAAATTTCTAGAATTAAGTAGACCAATCATATGTATGTAAATGAAATGTTGGCGGCTTCGTGTCTAGACGTTGATTCTCGTGCAAGAACGGACATGCGTGGATTGCTCTGGAGTTCTCTGGAAGTTTCGCGATTGTTCGAGTAGTAGGCCTACTGGTATAAAAGACGGTGACGCGAGAAGAAAGGAAAAAAGGAGTCAGGCATTAGTTTTATTCAAGAGAAGAGTCATCAGTTTTCATTCGAAGAAAAGAATAAGAAGAGTCATTAGTTTTTATTCGAAGAAAAGAAGAGTCAGTCATTCGTTTGAGAAAGTTTAAGTGTTTGCTGTGAGTTTATTCAACTTTGATTTGTGACTAGAGCTAGATCTACAGAAGCTGTGATTTTGTTTCGTCAATCTTTGCGATTCATTGGAATTAGTGGTTATACTGAAAGTCAACACGTGTAGAACTATTTAGGGGAGACCGGGAAAATTGGAAGGCGATAAAGTTTAGACGTTCATCGGAAGCATCGTAAAAAGAACTTCGTCATTCTCCATTCAAACTTCGAAATTTCTTCGTGGGACCAAATTCACACCCTACACTGGAATTTTGGATTTCTGATCTGGACTTTTGGACTTTCATTCTAGATCATTATATTTCACACAGGCCAGTAACATTTTGTATCGTAATTAACATTGAAAGTTGAAACTAGTACCATTTTGTAACGTAATTAACTTTGAAGGTTGAAACCACTACTATTTTGTGTTGTAATTAATTTTGAATGTTTAAACTTAATATCTGTCATTGTTGTCATGTAATTTATGTTATACCTGTTACGTATATATATTTAGTTTAGTGAAATAAATTATACAAGCTGTTATCTGTGTTTTTCTGTTGCGATTAGACTACGAAAAACCTAAAACACAAAAAATACTTAACAGAAAATTGGGTGCCCATCCGGGATATCGAACAAACAATTTAATTCTATTCTAAAATTAGATTTATATTCTATACAGATAGACAGCTTGTATATTCAAAATGGCATTCCAACTTGAAGAATTTATAAACACATTTAATCAGAATCCCTCTTTCGAATTGATTAGTGAATTAAAAATATTTGAATTGCTTGATGTTGGGAAACATTTTAATTTGGAAGTGAAGCAAGCAATGAAGAAAGCAGATATCAAACGAATTATTGTTGAACATTTGGTTAGCCAAAAACTTTTACCTCAAAAAATTGTACAACATATGCCCGCCGCTCATTTTCATCCAGATTTTGAATAAAAAAGAATGGAAATGGTAATGAAATTTCGATTAGAAATTGAAAGCAAACGTCTTGAAGCAGAAAAAGAAAGCAAACGTCTTGAGGCAGAAAAAGAAACCAAACGTCTTGAGGCAGAAAAAGAAACCAAACGACTTGAGGCAGAAAGAGAAACGAAACGACTTGAGGCAGAACAGGAAAACAGACGCCTTCTTCTCTTGGCAGAACAAGAAAACAAACGCCTTGATGCCGAAATACAAATAGAACGCATTAAAGCTGATAAAGAAATCAGTATGAGAAAGGCACAGACAGAAAAAAAGGTTGTCCAAATGCGGTTGGATAATTTTATTGTTTCCAAACAAATTCGTTTAGTGCATCCATTCAATGAAAAGGCTGTAGATAAATATTTTCAACAATTTGAAAAATTGGCCCTTAGGCTAAAATGGCCTACCGAATATTGGACAGTATTACTTCAGAGTTTTCTCAAAGGTAAAGCTCAGGAAGTATTTTCCAAACTCACGGCCGAGCAAAGTTATGATTACGAGCACGTCAAAAAATGCATTTTGAATGCTTATGAATTGTTGCAAGAGTCATACAGACAAAAATTTTGTGGTAACAAAAAGTTTGACAGCCAAACTTATGTCGTATTTGCTCGTGAAAAAGAAACTATGCTCGACAGAGTGTGATTACAAAGAAATTAAAGATGATTATACAAAACTCAGAGAACTCATGTTAGTTGAAGAGTTTAAAAGATGTATTCCCGTAGAGCTAAAAACTTACATTGACGAACAAAAAGCTTCCAAAATTCATGATGCTGCTGTCTTGGCAGACGAGTATGCTTTGACTCACAAAGATTTCCCGTACAAGAGCAAAACAAATCACACAGCAAAGAAACCCAATGACTCATTCAAACATTATGCAAATGTTGACAGAGACAAAAAAGATCAAACTTCTGATTCTCAAACAAAGACTTCATCTTATTCTCAAAGCTCATCATCTACCAAAAACGTGTCATTCTGATACAAAACATGTGCTCATTGTAAGAAACCTAGCTATCTGATTTCTGAGTGCTATCAGATCAAAAACAAGCCGTCACCCCATAGTTTCATTTCGCCCTCGTTGGATACATCATTGGTTCCCAATGATTTTGACCCTGTCCAGTCCACTGTGGATTCCAAGTCCAATATTTTTGATGTACCTGAGATCTTGTTGAGGACAAATTTAAGCCTTTCAGGTTTTGTTTCTTTTGTTGGCTTTCACATCTACAACCAATTGAAATCCCGCGGGATACTGGAGCTTTTCAGAGTTTGATTTTGGAAAGTGTACTTCCATTTTCTGAAAAGTCATCCGTTGGGGCCAATGTGTTCATTTCTGGTGTAGAAGGTGGCGTCGTTTCTATTCCTCTTCACAGATTGAATTTACATTCGGACTTAGTTTCAACTCTCTTCATCGTAACAAACTTGTTGAGGAACAGGACAATGATCCTGAAACTTGTTCTCTTGCACAACTGGCCGTTGATGAAAATGAAATAGGAACTATCCCAATTTTTATTACCAGAAGTCAGGTGTGTTAGTGAGAAAATACAGACCTCCTGACGTTGCTGCTGATGAAGAGTGGAATGTTATTCATCAAATCGTCATTCCAAAATGCTATCGGAATGATATTCTTATTCTTGCTCATGATCATGTATTGTCGGGACACTTAGGTATAAGAAAGACCCTAGATCGTATCCGACTACATTTCTACTGGCCAAAGATGCGCCAAGATGTTGTTGACTATTGTAAGACATGCCATTCTTGCCAAATGACTGGAAAACCAAATCAGGGGATTCCCAAAGCACCACTTTGAAGAAGCATTCTCAAGAGTCATTATCGACTGTGTTGGCCCAATGCCAAAAAGCAAAGCAGGAAATGAATACCTCATGTGTGCTTCTACACGTTTCCCTGAGGTTATCCCTTTGAGAAAAATCACTGCTTCCAACATTGTCAAGGCTCTTGTCAAATTCTTTACCATGTTCGGGATTCCAAAAGTTGTACAATCAGATCAAGACTCAAATTTTATGTCCAAGCTATTTCAACAAGCCATGCATGAACAGCACATCCATCAAGTCTCATCCAGTGCATACCATCCTGAGTCACAAGGTATCCTTGAACGTTTCCACCAAATTACTGCCACGAACACTCAAAGAACTGGGATGAGGATGATCCCTTGTTATTGTTTGAAGTTCGTGAGGTTATGCAAGAATCTACTGGATTTAACCCTTTTGAGTTGGTTTAAAAAAATAAAAATCAAACAAACAAACAAAAAAGGTTTTCACAAGTTTAAACTTTTTTTTTACTTTAAAGGGGGAGAGTGTTGTGTAAATCTTTTGTAAGCGACAACATGTCGTGTTGTGTTTAAATTTTCATTTCTATTGTTTATATTTCCATATTTATATTATTGTTTCGAAGTTTAAACCAATAAAATATGTTGTTATTCATTTAGGGTAACATCTAGAATTTTCTAGAATTAAGTAGACCAATCATATGTATGTAAATGAAATGTTGGCGGCTTCGTGTCTAGACGTTGATTCTCGTGCAAGAACGGACATGCGTGGATTGCTCTGGAGTTCTCTGGAAGTTTCGCGATTGTTCGAGTAGTAGGCCTACTGGTATAAAAGACGGTGACGCGAGAAGAAAGGAAAAAAGGAGTCAGGCATTAGTTTTATTCAAGAGAAGAGTCATCAGTTTTCATTCGAAGAAAAGAATAAGAAGAGTCATTAGTTTTTATTCGAAGAAAAGAAGAGTCAGTCATTCGTTTGAGAAAGTTTAAGTGTTTGCTGTGAGTTTATTCAACTTTGATTTGTGACTAGAGCTAGATCTACAGAAGCTGTGATTTTGTTTCGTCAATCTTTGCGATTCATTGGAATTAGTGGTTATACTGAAAGTCAACACGTGTAGAACTATTTAGGGTAGAACGGGAAAATTGGAAGGCGATAAAATTTAGACGTTCATCGGAAGCATCGTAAAAAGAACTTCGTCACTCTCCATTCAAACTTCGAAATTTCTTCGTGGGACCAAATTCACATCCTACACTGGAATTTTGGATTTCTGATCTGGACTTTTGGACTTTCATTCTAGATCATTATATTTCACACAGGCCAGTAACATTATGTATCGTAATTAACATTGAAGGTAGAAACTAGTACCATTTTGTATCGTAATTAACTTTGAAGGTTGAAACCACTACTATTTTGTGTTGTAATTAATTTTGAATGTTTAAACTTAATATCAGTCATTGTTGTCATGTAATTTATGTTATATCTGTTACGTATATATATTTAATTTAGTGAAATAAATTATACAAGCTGTTATCTGTGTTTTTCTGTTGCGATTAGACTACGAAAAACCTAAAACATAAAAATACTTAACAGAAAATTGGGTGCCCATCCGGGATATCGAACAAACAATTTAATTCTATTCTAAAATTAGATTTATATTCTATACAGATAGAGAGCTTGTATATTCAAAATGGCATTCCAACTTGAAGAATTTATAAACACATTTAATCAGAATCCCTCTTTCGAATTGATTAGTGAATTAAAAATATCTGAATTGCATGATGTTGGAAAACATTTCAATTTGGAAGTGAAGCAAGCAATGAAGAAAGCAGATATCAAACGAATTATTGTTGAACATTTGGTTAGCCAAAAACTTTTACCTCAAAAAATTGTACAACATATGCCCGCCGCTCATTTTCATCCAGATTTTGAATAAAAAAGAATGGAAATGGAAATGAAATTTCGATTAGAAATTGAAAGCAAACGTCTTGAAGCAGAAAAAGAAAGCAAACGTCTTGAGGCAGAAAAAGAAACCAAACGTCTTGAGGCAGAAAAAGAAACCAAACGACTTGAGGCAGAAAGAGAAACCAAACGACTTGAGGCAGAACAGGAAAACAGACGCCTTCTTCTCTTGGCAGAACAAGAAAACAAACGCCTTGATGCCGAAATACAAATAGAACGCATTAAAGCTGATAAAGAAATCAGTATGAGAAAGGCACAGACAGAAAAAAAGGTTGTCCAAATGCGGTTGGATAATTTTATTGTTTCCAAACAAATTCGTTTAGTGCATCCATTCAATGAAAAGGCTGTAGATAAATATTTTCAACAATTTGAAAAATTGGCCCTTAGGCTAAAATGGCCTACCGAATATTGGACAGTATTACTTCAGAGTTTTCTCAAAGGTAAAGCTCAGGAAGTATTTTCCAAACTCACGGCCGAGCAAAGTTATGATTACGAGCACGTCAAAAAATGCATTTTGAATGCTTATGAATTGTTGCAAGAGTCATACAGACAAAAATTTTGTGGTAACAAAAAGTTTGACAGCCAAACTTATGTCGTATTTGCTCGTGAAAAAGAAACTATGCTCGACAGAGTGTGATTACAAAGAAATTAAAGATGATTATACAAAACTCAGAGAACTCATGTTAGTTGAAGAGTTTAAAAGATGTATTCCCGTAGAGCTAAAAACTTACATTGACGAACAAAAAGCTTCCAAAATTCATGATGCTGCTGTCTTGGCAGACGAGTATGCTTTGACTCACAAAGATTTCCCGTACAAGAGCAAAACAAATCACACAGCAAAGAAACCCAATGACTCATTCAAACATTATGCAAATGTTGACAGAGACAAAAAAGATCAAACTTCTGATTCTCAAACAAAGACTTCATCTTATTCTCAAAGCTCATCATCTACCAAAAACGTGTCATTCTGATACAAAACATGTGCTCATTGTAAGAAACCTAGCTATCTGATTTCTGAGTGCTATCAGATCAAAAACAAGCCGTCACCCCATAGTTTCATTTCGCGCTCGTTGGATACATCATTGGTTCCCAATGATTTTGACCCTGTCCAGTCCACTGTGGATTCCAAGTCCAATATTTTTGATGTACCTGAGATCTTGTTGAGGACAAATTTAAGCCTTTCAGGTTTTGTTTCTTTTGTTGGCGATTCACATCTACAACCAATTGAAATCCCGCGGGATACTGGAGCTTTTCAGAGTTTGATTTTGGAAAGTGTACTTCCATTTTCTGAAAAGTCATCCGTTGGGGCCAATGTGTTCATTTCTGGTGTAGAAGGTGGCGTCGTTTCTATTCCTCTTCACAGATTGAATTTACATTCGGACTTAGTTTCAACTCTCTTCATCGTAACAAACTTGTTGAGGAACAGGACAATGATCCTGAAACTTGTTCTCTTGCACAACTGGCCGTTGATGAAAATGAAATAGGAACTATCCCAATTTTTATTACCAGAAGTCAGGTGTGTTAGTGAGAAAATACAGACCTCCTGACGTTGCTGCTGATGAAGAGTGGAATGTTATTCATCAAATCGTCATTCCAAAATGCTATCGGAATGATATTCTTATTCTTGCTCATGATCATGTATTGTCGGGACACTTAGGTATAAGAAAGACCCTAGATCGTATCCGACTACATTTCTACTGGCCAAAGATGCGCCAAGATGTTGTTGACTATTGTAAGACATGCCATTCTTGCCAAATGACTGGAAAACCAAATCAGGGGATTCCCAAAGCACCACTTTGAAGAAGCGTTCTCAAGAGTCATTATCGACTGTGTTGGCCCAATGCCAAAAAGCAAAGCAGGAAATGAATACCTCATGTGTGCTTCTACACGTTTCCCTGAGGTTATCCCTTTGAGAAAAATCACTGCTTCCAACATTGTCAAGGCTCTTGTCAAATTCTTTACCATGTTCGGGATTCCAAAAGTTGTACAATCAGATCAAGACTCAAATTTTATGTCCAAGCTATTTCAACAAGCCATGCATGAACAGCACATCCATCAAGTCTCATCCAGTGCATACCATCCTGAGTCACAAGGTATCCTTGAACGTTTCCACCAAATTACTGCCACGAACACTCAAAGAACTGGGATGAGGATGATCCCTTGTTATTGTTTGAAGTTCGTGAGGTTATGCAAGAATCTACTGGATTTAACCCTTTTGAGTTGGTTTAAAAAAATAAAAATCAAACAAACAAACAAAAAAGGTTTTCACAAGTTTAAACTTTTTTTTTACTTTAAAGGGGGAGAGTGTTGTGTAAATCTTTTGTAAGCGACAACATGTCGTGTTGTGTTTAAATTTTCATTTCTATTGTTTATATTTCCATATTTATATTATTGTTTCGAAGTTTAAACCAATAAAATATGTTGTTATTCATTTAGGGTAACATCTAGAAATTTCTAGAATTAAGTAGACCAATCATATGTATGTAAATGAAATGTTGGCGGCTTCGTGTCTAGACGTTGATTCTCGTGCAAGAACGGACATGCGTGGATTGCTCTGGAGTTCTCTGGAAGTTTCGCGATTGTTCGAGTAGTAGGCCTACTGGTATAAAAGACGGTGACGCGAGAAGAAAGGAAAAAAGGAGTCAGGCATTAGTTTTATTCAAGAGAAGAGTCATCAGTTTTCATTCGAAGAAAAGAATAAGAAGAGTCATTAGTTTTTATTCGAAGAAAAGAAGAGTCAGTCATTCGTTTGAGAAAGTTTAAGTGTTTGCTGTGAGTTTATTCAACTTTGATTTGTGACTAGAGCTAGATCTACAGAAGCTGTGATTTTGTTTCGTCAATCTTTGCGATTCATTGGAATTAGTGGTTATACTGAAAGTCAACACGTGTAGAACTATTTAGGGGAGACCGGGAAAATTGGAAGGCGATAAAGTTTGAGACGTTCATCGGAAGCATCGTGAAAAGAACTTCGTCATTCTCCATTCAAACTTCGAAATTTCTTCGTGGGACCAAATTCACACCCTACACTGGAATTTTGGATTTCTGATCTGGACTTTTGGACTTTCATTCTAGATCATTATATTTCACACAGGCCAGTAACATTTTGTATCGTAATTAACATTGAAAGTTGAAACTAGTACCATTTTGTAACGTAATTAACTTTGAAGGTTGAAACCACTACTATTTTGTGTTGTAATTAATTTTGAATGTTTAAACTTAATATCTGTCATTGTTGTCATGTAATTTATGTTATACCTGTTACGTATATATATTTAGTTTAGTGAAATAAATTATACAAGCTGTTATCTGTGTTTTTCTGTTGCGATTAGACTACGAAAAACCTAAAACACAAAAAATACTTAACAGAAAATTGGGTGCCCATCCGGGATATCGAACAAACAATTTAATTCTATTCTAAAATTAGATTTATATTCTATACAGATAGACAGCTTGTATATTCAAAATGGCATTCCAACTTGAAGAATTTATAAACACATTTAATCAGAATCCCTCTTTCGAATTGATTAGTGAATTAAAAATATTTGAATTGCTTGATGTTGGAAAACATTTTAATTTGGAAGTGAAGCAAGCAATGAAGAAAGCAGATATCAAACGAATTATTGTTGAACATTTGGTTAGCCAAAAACTTTTACCTCAAAAAATTGTACAACATATGCCCGCCGCTCATTTTCATCCAGATTTTGAATCAAAAAGAATGGAAATGGAAATGAAATTTCGATTAGAAATTGAAAGCAACGTCTTGAAGCAGAAAAAGAAAGCAAACGTCTTGAGGCAGAAAAAGAAACCAAACGTCTTGAGGCAGAAAAAGAAACCAAACGACTTGAGGCAGAAAGAGAAACCAAACGACTTGAGGCAGAACAGGAAACAGACGCCTTCTTCTCTTGGCAGAACAAGAAAACAAACGCCTTGATGCCGAAATACAAATAGAACGCATTAAAGCTGATAAAGAAATCAGTATGAGAAAGGCACAGACAGAAAAAAAGGTTGTCCAAATGCGGTTGGATATTTTATTGTTTCCAAACAAATTCGTTTAGTGCATCCATTCAATGAAAAGGCTGTAGATAAATATTTTCAACAATTTGAAAAATTGGCCCTTAGGCTAAAATGGCCTACCGAATATTGGACAGTATTACTTCAGAGTTTTCTCAAAGGTAAAGCTCAGGAAGTATTTTCCAAACTCACGGCCGAGCAAAGTTATGATTACGAGCACGTCAAAAAATGCATTTTGAATGCTTATGAATTGTTGCAAGAGTCATACAGACAAAAATTTTGTGGTAACAAAAAGTTTGACAGCCAAACTTATGTCGTATTTGCTCGTGAAAAAGAAACTATGCTCGACAGAGTGTGATTACAAAGAAATTAAAGATGATTATACAAAACTCAGAGAACTCATGTTAGTTGAAGAGTTTAAAAGATGTATTCCCGTAGAGCTAAAAACTTACATTGACGAACAAAAAGCTTCCAAAATTCATGATGCTGCTGTCTTGGCAGACGAGTATGCTTTGACTCACAAAGATTTCCCGTACAAGAGCAAAACAAATCACACAGCAAAGAAACCCAATGACTCATTCAAACATTATGCAAATGTTGACAGAGACAAAAAAGATCAAACTTCTGATTCTCAAACAAAGACTTCATCTTATTCTCAAAGCTCATCATCTACCAAAAACGTGTCATTCTGATACAAAACATGTGCTCATTGTAAGAAACCTAGCTATCTGATTTCTGAGTGCTATCAGATCAAAAACAAGCCGTCACCCCATAGTTTCATTTCGCCCTCGTTGGATACATCATTGGTTCCCAATGATTTTGACCCTGTCCAGTCCACTGTGGATTCCAAGTCCAATATTTTTGATGTACCTGAGATCTTGTTGAGGACAAATTTAAGCCTTTCAGGTTTTGTTTCTTTTGTTGGCTTTCACATCTACAACCAATTGAAATCCCGCGGGATACTGGAGCTTTTCAGAGTTTGATTTTGGAAAGTGTACTTCCATTTTCTGAAAAGTCATCCGTTGGGGCCAATGTGTTCATTTCTGGTGTAGAAGGTGGCGTCGTTTCTATTCCTCTTCACAGATTGAATTTACATTCGGACTTAGTTTCAACTCTCTTCATCGTAACAAACTTGTTGAGGAACAGGACAATGATCCTGAAACTTGTTCTCTTGCACAACTGGCCGTTGATGAAAATGAAATAGGAACTATCCCAATTTTTATTACCAGAAGTCAGGTGTGTTAGTGAGAAAATACAGACC
Source organism: Carcinoscorpius rotundicauda (assembly GCA_011833715.1). Lineage (NCBI taxonomy): Eukaryota > Metazoa > Arthropoda > Merostomata > Xiphosura > Limulidae > Carcinoscorpius > Carcinoscorpius rotundicauda. Next base: position 89,635,385 of record CM022392.1, on the reverse strand, counting down.
TCCTGACGTTGCTGCTGATGAAGAGTGGAATGTTTTTCATCAAATCGTCATTCCAAAATGCTATCGGAATGATATTCTTATTCTTGCTCATGATCATGTATTGTCGGGACACTTAGGTATAAGAAAGACCCTAGATCGTATCCGACTACATTTCTACTGGCCAAAGATGCGCCAAGATGTTGTTGACTATTGTAAGACATGCCATTCTTGCCAAATGACTGGAAAACCAAATCAGGGGATTCCCAAAGCACCACTTTGAAGAAGCGTTCTCAAGAGTCATTATCGACTGTGTTGGTACAATGCCAAAAAGCAAAGCAGGAAATGAATACCTCATGTGTACTTCTACACGTTTCCCTGAGGTTATCGCTTTGAGAAAAATCACTGCTTCCAACATTGTCAAGGCTCTTGTCAAATTCTTTACCATGTTCGGGATTCCAAAAGTTGTACAATCAGATCAAGACTCAAATTTTATGTCCAAGCTATTTCAACAAGCCATGCATGAACAGCACATCCATCAAGTCTCATCCAGTGCATACCATCCTGAGTCACAAGGTATCCTTGAACGTTTCCACCAAATTACTGCCACGAACACTCAAAGAACTGGGATGAGGATAATCCCTTGTTATTGTTTGAAGTTCGTGAGGTTATGCAAGAATCTACTGGATTTAACCCTTTTGAGTTGGTTTAAAAAAAGAAAAATCAAACAAACAAACAAAATAGGTTTTCACAAGTTTAAACTTTTTTTTTACTTTAAAGGGGGAGAGTGTTATGTAAATGTCGTGTAAATCTTTTGTAAGCGACAACATGTCGTGTTGTGTTTAAATTTTCATTTCTATTGTTTATATTTCCATATTTATATTATTGTTTCGAAGTTTAAACCAATAAAATATGTTGTTATTCATTTAGGGTAACATCTAGAAATTTCTAGAATTAAGTAGACCAATCATATGTATGTAAATGAAATGTTGGCGGCTTCGTGTCTAGACGTTGATTCTCGTGCAAGAACGGACATGCGTGGATTGCTCTGGAGTTCTCTGGAAGTTTCGCGATTGTTCGAGTAGTAGGCCTACTGGTATAAAAGACGGTGACGCGAGAAGAAAGGAAAAAAGGAGTCAGACATTAGTTTTATTCAAGAGAAGAGTCATCAGTTTTCATTCGAAGAAAAGAATAAGAAGAGTCATTAGTTTTTATTCGAAGAAAAGAAGAGTCAGTCATTCGTTTGAGAAAGTTTAAGTGTTTGCTGTGAGTTTATTCAACTTTGATTTGTGACTAGAGCTAGATCTACAGAAGCTGTGATTTTGTTTCGTCAATCTTTGCGATTCATTGGAATTAGTGGTTATACTGAAAGTCAACACGTGTAGAACTATTTAGGGGAGACCGGGAAAATTGGAAGGCGATAAAGTTTAGACATTCATCGGAAGCATCGTAAAAAGAACTTCGTCATTCTCCATTCAAACTTCGAAATTTCTTCGTGGGACCAAATTCACACCCTACACTGGAATTTTGGATTTCTGATCTGGACTTTTGGACTTTCATTCTAGATCATTATATTTCACACAGGCCAGTAACATTTTGTATCGTAATTAACATTGAAAGTTGAAACTAGTACCATTTTGTAACGTAATTAACTTTGAAGGTTGAAACCACTACTATTTTGTGTTGTAATTAATTTTGAATGTTTAAACTTAATATCTGTCATTGTTGTCATGTAATTTATGTTATACCTGTTACGTATATATATTTAGTTTAGTGAAATAAATTATACAAGCTGTTATCTGTGTTTTTCTGTTGCGATTAGACTACGAAAAACCTAAAACACAAAAAATACTTAACAGAAAATTGGGTGCCCATCCGGGATATCGAACAAACAATTTAATTCTATTCTAAAATTAGATTTATATTCTATACAGATAGACAGCTTGTATATTCAAAATGGCATTCCAACTTGAAGAATTTATAAACACATTTAATCAGAATCCCTCTTTCGAATTGATTAGTGAATTAAAAATATTTGAATTGCTTGATGTTGGAAAACATTTTAATTTGGAAGTGAAGCAAGCAATGAAGAAAGCAGATATCAAACGAATTATTGTTGAACATTTGGTTAGCCAAAAACTTTTACCTCAAAAAATTGTACAACATATGCCCGCCGCTCATTTTCATCCAGATTTTGAATCAAAAAGAATGGAAATGGAAATGAAATTTCGATTAGAAATTGAAAGCAAACGTCTTGAAGCAGAAAAAGAAAGCAAACGTCTTGAGGCAGAAAAAGAAACCAAACGTCTTGAGGCAGAAAAAGAAACCAAACGACTTGAGGCAGAAAGAGAAACCAAACGACTTGAGGCAGAACAGGAAAACAGACGCCTTCTTCTCTTGGCAGAACAAGAAAACAAACGCCTTGATGCCGAAATACAAATAGAACGCATTAAAGCTGATAAAGAAATCAGTATGAGAAAGGCACAGACAGAAAAAAAGGTTGTCCAAATGCGGTTGGATAATTTTATTGTTTCCAAACAAATTCGTTTAGTGCATCCATTCAATGAAAAGGCTGTAGATAAATATTTTCAACAATTTGAAAAATTGGCCCTTAGGCTAAAATGGCCTACCGAATATTGGACAGTATTACTTCAGAGTTTTCTCAAAGGTAAAGCTCAGGAAGTATTTTCCAAACTCACGGCCGAGCAAAGTTATGATTACGAGCACGTCAAAAAATGCATTTTGAATGCTTATGAATTGTTGCAAGAGTCATACAGACAAAAATTTTGTGGTAACAAAAAGTTTGACAGCCAAACTTATGTCGTATTTGCTCGTGAAAAAGAAACTATGCTCGACAGAGTGTGATTACAAAGAAATTAAAGATGATTATACAAAACTCAGAGAACTCATGTTAGTTGAAGAGTTTAAAAGATGTATTCCCGTAGAGCTAAAAACTTACATTGACGAACAAAAAGCTTCCAAAATTCATGATGCTGCTGTCTTGGCAGACGAGTATGCTTTGACTCACAAAGATTTCCCGTACAAGAGCAAAACAAATCACACAGCAAAGAAACCCAATGACTCATTCAAACATTATGCAAATGTTGACAGAGACAAAAAAGATCAAACTTCTGATTCTCAAACAAAGACTTCATCTTATTCTCAAAGCTCATCATCTACCAAAAACGTGTCATTCTGATACAAAACATGTGCTCATTGTAAGAAACCTAGCTATCTGATTTCTGAGTGCTATCAGATCAAAAACAAGCCGTCACCCCATAGTTTCATTTCGCCCTCGTTGGATACATCATTGGTTCCCAATGATTTTGACCCTGTCCAGTCCACTGTGGATTCCAAGTCCAATATTTTTGATGTACCTGAGATCTTGTTGAGGACAAATTTAAGCCTTTCAGGTTTTGTTTCTTTTGTTGGCTTTCACATCTACAACCAATTGAAATCCCGCGGGATACTGGAGCTTTTCAGAGTTTGATTTTGGAAAGTGTACTTCCATTTTCTGAAAAGTCATCCGTTGGGGCCAATGTGTTCATTTCTGGTGTAGAAGGTGGCGTCGTTTCTATTCCTCTTCACAGATTGAATTTACATTCGGACTTAGTTTCAACTCTCTTCATCGTAACAAACTTGTTGAGGAACAGGACAATGATCCTGAAACTTGTTCTCTTGCACAACTGGCCGTTGATGAAAATGAAATAGGAACTATCCCAATTTTTATTACCAGAAGTCAGGTGTGTTAGTGAGAAAATACAGACCTCCTGACGTTGCTGCTGATGAAGAGTGGAATGTTATTCATCAAATCGTCATTCCAAAATGCTATCGGAATGATATTCTTATTCTTGCTCATGATCATGTATTGTCGGGACACTTAGGTATAAGAAAGACCCTAGATCGTATCCGACTACATTTCTACTGGCCAAAGATGCGCCAAGATGTTGTTGACTATTGTAAGACATGCCATTCTTGCCAAATGACTGGAAAACCAAATCAGGGGATTCCCAAAGCACCACTTTGAAGAAGCGTTCTCAAGAGTCATTATCGACTGTGTTGGTACAATGCCAAAAAGCAAAGCAGGAAATGAATACCTCATGTGTACTTCTACACGTTTCCCTGAGGTTATCGCTTTGAGAAAAATCACTGCTTCCAACATTGTCAAGGCTCTTGTCAAATTCTTTACCATGTTCGGGATTCCAAAAGTTGTACAATCAGATCAAGACTCAAATTTTATGTCCAAGCTATTTCAACAAGCCATGCATGAACAGCACATCCATCAAGTCTCATCCAGTGCATACCATCCTGAGTCACAAGGTATCCTTGAACGTTTCCACCAAATTACTGCCACGAACACTCAAAGAACTGGGATGAGGATAATCCCTTGTTATTGTTTGAAGTTCGTGAGGTTATGCAAGAATCTACTGGATTTAACCCTTTTGAGTTGGTTTAAAAAAAGAAAAATCAAACAAACAAACAAAATAGGTTTTCACAAGTTTAAACTTTTTTTTTACTTTAAAGGGGGAGAGTGTTATGTAAATGTCGTGTAAATCTTTTGTAAGCGACAACATGTCGTGTTGTGTTTAAATTTTCATTTCTATTGTTTATATTTCCATATTTATATTATTGTTTCGAAGTTTAAACCAATAAAATATGTTGTTATTCATTTAGGGTAACATCTAGAAATTTCTAGAATTAAGTAGACCAATCATATGTATGTAAATGAAATGTTGGCGGCTTCGTGTCTAGACGTTGATTCTCGTGCAAGAACGGACATGCGTGGATTGCTCTGGAGTTCTCTGGAAGTTTCGCGATTGTTCGAGTAGTAGGCCTACTGGTATAAAAGACGGTGACGCGAGAAGAAAGGAAAAAAGGAGTCAGACATTAGTTTTATTCAAGAGAAGAGTCATCAGTTTTCATTCGAAGAAAAGAATAAGAAGAGTCATTAGTTTTTATTCGAAGAAAAGAAGAGTCAGTCATTCGTTTGAGAAAGTTTAAGTGTTTGCTGTGAGTTTATTCAACTTTGATTTGTGACTAGAGCTAGATCTACAGAAGCTGTGATTTTGTTTCGTCAATCTTTGCGATTCATTGGAATTAGTGGTTATACTGAAAGTCAACACGTGTAGAACTATTTAGGGGAGACCGGGAAAATTGGAAGGCGATAAAGTTTAGACGTTCATCGGAAGCATCGTAAAAAGAACTTCGTCATTCTCCATTCAAACTTCGAAATTTCTTCGTGGGACCAAATTCACACCCTACACTGGAATTTTGGATTTCTGATCTGGACTTTTGGACTTTCATTCTAGATCATTATATTTCACACAGGCCAGTAACATTTTGTATCGTAATTAACATTGAAAGTTGAAACTAGTACCATTTTGTAACGTAATTAACTTTGAAGGTTGAAACCACTACTATTTTGTGTTGTAATTAATTTTGAATGTTTAAACTTAATATCTGTCATTGTTGTCATGTAATTTATGTTATACCTGTTACGTATATATATTTAGTTTAGTGAAATAAATTATACAAGCTGTTATCTGTGTTTTTCTGTTGCGATTAGACTACGAAAAACCTAAAACATAAAAAATACTTAACAGAAAATTGGGTGCCCATCCGGGATATCGAACAAACAATTTAATTCTATTCTAAAATTAGATTTATATTCTATACAGATAGACAGCTTGTATATTCAAAATGGCATTCCAACTTGATGAATTTATAAACACATTTAATCAGAATCCCTCTTTCGAATTGATTAGTGAATTAAAAATATTTGAATTGCTTGATGTTGGAAAACATTTTAATTTGGAAGTGAAGCAAGCAATGAAGAAAGCAGATATCAAACGAATTATTGTTGAACATTTGGTTAGCCAAAAACTTTTACCTCAAAAAATTGTACAACATATGCCCGCCGCTCATTTTCATCCAGATTTTGAATCAAAAAGAATGGAAATGGAAATGAAATTTCGATTAGAAATTGAAAGCAAACGTCTTGAAGCAGAAAAAGAAAGCAAACGTCTTGAGGCAGAAAAAGAAACCAAACGTCTTGAGGCAGAAAAAGAAACCAAACGACTTGAGGCAGAAAGAGAAACCAAACGACTTGAGGCAGAACAGGAAAACAGACGCCTTCTTCTCTTGGCAGAACAAGAAAACAAACGCCTTGATGCCGAAATACAAATAGAACGCATTAAAGCTGATAAAGAAATCAGTATGAGAAAGGCACAGACAGAAAAAAAGGTTGTCCAAATGCGGTTGGATAATTTTATTGTTTCCAAACAAATTCGTTTAGTGCATCCATTCAATGAAAAGGCTGTAGATAAATATTTTCAACAATTTGAAAAATTGGCCCTTAGGCTAAAATGGCCTACCGAATATTGGACAGTATTACTTCAGAGTTTTCTCAAAGGTAAAGCTCAGGAAGTATTTTCCAAACTCACGGCCGAGCAAAGTTATGATTACGAGCACGTCAAAAAATGGATTTTGAATGCTTATAAATTGGTGCAAGAGGCATACAGACAAAAATTTTGTGGTAACAAAAAGTTTGACAGCCAAACTTATGTCGTATTTGCTCGTGAAAAAGAAACTATGCTCGACAGAGTGTGATTACAAAGAAATTAAAGATGATTATACAAAACTCAGAGAACTCATGTTAGTTGAAGAGTTTAAAAGATGTATTCTCGTAGAGCTAAAAACTTACATTGACGAACAAAAAGCTTCCAAAATTCATGATGCTGCTGTCTTGGCAGACGAGTATGCTTTGACTCACAAAGATTTCCCGTACAAGAGCAAAACAAATCACACAGCAAAGAAACCCAATGACTCATTCAAACATTATGCAAATGTTGACAGAGACAAAAAGATCAAACTTCTGATTCTCAAACAAAGACTTCATCTTATTCTCAAAGCTCATCATCTACCAAAAACGTGTCATTCTGATACAAAACATGTGCTCATTGTAAGAAACCTAGCTATCTGATTTCTGAGTGCTATCAGATCAAAAACAAGCCGTCACCCCATAGTTTCATTTCGCCCTCGTTGGATACATCATTGGTTCCCAATGATTTTGACCCTGTCCAGTCCACTGTGGATTCCAAGTCCAATATTTTTGATGTTCCTGAGATCTTGTTGAGGACAAATTTAAGCCTTTCAGGTTTTGTTTCTTTTGTTGGCTTTCACATCTACAACCAATTGAAATCCCGCGGGATACTGGAGCTTTTCAGAGTTTGATTTTGGAAAGTGTACTTCCATTTTCTGAAAAGTCATCCGTTGGGGCCAATGTGTTCATTTCTGGTGTAGAAGGTGGCGTCGTTTCTATTCCTCTTCACAGATTGAATTTACATTCGGACTTAGTTTCAACTCTCTTCATCGTAACAAACTTGTTGAGGAACAGGACAATGATCCTGAAACTTGTTCTCTTGCACAACTGGCCGTTGATGAAAATGAAATAGGAATTATCCCAATTTTTATTACCAGAAGTCAGGTGTGTTAGTGAGAAAATACAGACCTCCTGACGTTGCTGCTGATGAAGAGTGGAATGTTATTCATCAAATCGTCATTCCAAAATGCTATCGGAATGATATTCTTATTCTTGCTCATGATCATGTATTGTCGGGACACTTAGGTATAAGAAAGACCCTAGATCGTATCCGACGACATTTCTACTGGCCAAAGATGCGCCAAGATGTTGTTGACTATTGTAAGACATGCCATTCTTGCCAAATGACTGGAAAACCAAATCAGGGGATTCCCAAAGCACCACTTTGATGAAGCGTTCTCAAGAGTCATTATCGACTGTGTTGGCCCAATGCCAAAAAGCAAAGCAGGAAATGAATACCTCATGTGTGCTTCTACACGTTTCCCTGAGGTTATCTATTTTGAGAAAAATCACTGCTTCCAACATTGTCAAGGCTCTTGTCAAATTCTTTACCATGTTCGGGATTCCAAAAGTTGTACAATCAGATCAAGACTCAAATTTTATGTCCAAGCTATTTCAACAAGCCATGCATGAACAGCACATCCATCAAGTCTCATCCAGTGCATACCATCCTGAGTCACAAGGTATCCTTGAACGCTTCCACCAAATTACTGCCACGAACACTCAAAGAACTGGGATGAGGATGTTCTCTTGTTATTGTTTGAAGTTCGTGAGGTTATGCAAGAATCTACTGGATTTAACCCTTTTGAGTTGGTTTAAAAAAAGAAAAATCAAACAAACAAACAAAATAGGTTTTCACAAGTTTAAACTTTTTTTTTACTTTTAAGGGGGAGAGTGTTATGTAAATGTCGTGTAAATGTTTTGTAAGCGACAACATGTCGTGTTGTGTTTAAATTTTCATTTCTATTATTTATATTTCCATATTTATATTATTGTTTCGAAGTTTAAACCAATAAAATATGATGTTATTCATTTAGGGTAACATCTAGAAAGTTCTAGAATTAAGTAGACAAATCATATGTATGTAAATGAAATGTTGGCGGCTTCGTGTCAAGACGTTGAGTCTCGTGCAAGATCGGAGATGCGTGGATTGCTCTGGAGTTCTCTGGAAGTTTCGCGATTGTTCGAGTAGTAGGCCTACTGGTATAAAAGACGGTGACGCGAGAAGAAAGGAAAAAAGGAGTCAGACATTAGTTTTATTCAAGAGAAGAGTCATCAGTTTTCATTCGAAGAAAAGAATAAGAAGAGTCATTAGTTTTTATTCGAAGAAAAGAAGAGTCAGTCATTTGTTTGAGAAAGTTTAAGTGTTTGCTGTGAGTTTATTCAACTTTGATTTGTGACTAGAGCTAGATCTACAGAAGCTGTGATTTTGTTTCGTCAATCTTTGCGATTCATTGGAATTAGTGGTTATACTGAAAGTCAACACGTGTAGAACTATTTAGGGGAGACCGGGAAAATTGGAAGGCGATAAAGTTTGAGACGTTCATCGGAAGCATCGTAAAAAGAACTTCGTCAATCTCCATTCAAACTTCGAAATTTCTTCGTGGGACCAAATTCACACCCTACACTGGAATTTTGGATTTCTGATCTGGACTTTTGGACTTTCATTCTAGATCATTATATTTGACACAGGCCAGAAACATTTTGTATCGTAATTGACATTGAAGGTTGAAACTAGTACCATTTTGTATCGTAATTAACTTGGAGGGTTGTAACCAGTACTATTTTGTGTTGTAATTAATTTTGAAGGTCAAACTTAATATCTTTTATTGTTGTTATGTAATTTATGTTATATCTCTTACTTATTTATATTTAGTTTAGTGTATTAAATTATAGGAGCTGTTATCTGTGTTTTTCTGTTGCGTTTAGACTACGAAAAACATAAAATATAAAAATACGTAATAACGACCCCCGTTAGTACAGCGGTAAGTCTTCGGATTTACAATGCTAAAATCAGAGATTTGATTCCCTTTGATAGATTCATGAGATAGCTTGATGTGGCTTTGCTATAAGAAAAATACACAAAGACACGTTTCCAGTATATGCTTGAAAAAACCAATTTAGGTACACTCCACAAATAAACCTTGATGAAAACAGTGTTTAATATTATATATTGAGTTTTGTTGTCATGCTTTAGACCGAAAAGCAATATTGATTTGAAAATGTAGCGGAGAGTTTGTACGAAAGCTTTATGTGTTGTTGGTTGGACTCTCCGAAAATTAGTCTTTAAATGCTCCAAACATTGTCAAGCTATAGATCATGAAATCGAGAAAGGTAAACTTGAAAATAGGGAACGAAGATGTTGAACACCTAAACTCAATAATAGTGATCTTAGGCATGAGATAAACAACCACGTACCAAATGACAGAAAAGTGTCCAAATTTACAGTATCAAAATGACTAAAAGAGAAAGGAATGTTTGGTAATGTAGCTGTTAAAAAAATCTTTACTTTGATCTTCATATATTTTTGAAGAGACTAAAATTTGCTAGAACGTATTAAAATTGAACTGTTGTTAATTGCAAAAGGCTTTTGTGGATGGAAGAGACCAAATTTAAAATATTTGGTTAAAAGTTTACGTCCAGCAGAAAAACGATGAAAGATAATTACCTAAATGTTTAACACCTACCAAGAAACATGGCTGAGGCATTGTGATGGTTTTGGAATGTCTTTTCGCTGAGGTTACAGGAAATATTTGCAAAACAGATGAAATAATGGACGAATGCAAGTACCGTCGGATGCTGATCTGTCATTGTATTTTGTGTATGATTTATAAAAAAAATATTATAAAGAATATAATGACTCTAAACACACCCAACCTATGTAAAAATTACTTAGTTAAAAAAGAAGTTGCTGAAGTCATTCAGATGATTCACTGGCACCTACAGAACCACAATCTCAACCCAGTTGAATTCATCTGGGACTGGATACTTGATAGATTAAAAACTTAAAAAATCAAAATTTACTTCCAAAGAAACTATAATTACGGGAGTGTATTAGAATCATTTTGAGTAAAATTCCAAAAAAAACACACTTTGATTAAATCTGTTGAAACAATGCCGGGAACATTGTTTGCAGTTATTAAAGCAAAAAGAGGATACCCAAAATATTTACTGTTTCCTGAATTCAAGCACTTCCACTGAGTTTCTGTTGTACTAAATGTTAATATTAATATAATTTTGATGTTTCACCTGTGATTTACCTACCATTATTCTTTCAAAGTAGCCTGAAATATAATTTATGACTTTGTTCCAACACTTCTTCTCAGTAGTCCATAGAAACTCCAAAGTCGAATATACGAGGTCTGTTCAAAAAATACGCAAACTGACATCATAAAACAAAATGTACTTTATTTAGAAGTTACAGGTCTGGAACCCCTTTAAAGTACTCTCCTCCCCAACGCACACACTTATCCCAACGGTATTTCCACTTGTTGAAACAGTCCTGGTACGCTTCTTTTGTAATGTCCTCCAGCTCCTTCGTCGCATTTGCCTTAATCTTGGGAATCGTCTCAAATCTTCTTCCTTTTAAGGGCCTTTTGAGTTTGGATAACTAGAAACAATCGCAAGGAGCAAAGTCAGGTCACTAGGGGAGTAAGAAAGAACAGTGATCGAGTGTTTGGCCAAAAACGCACGAGTTCTGAGGGCCGAATTTCGCAGCAAAGCTGTGCATCTTCAATTTTTCGATCAAAATCTCGTAACAAGATCCAACTGATATCCCACACTCTTCAGCAAGCTCCCTGACAGTCAGACGTCGATTTTGTCGACGTGTGGGTCGTCAGTTGACGTGAAAGGACGTCTAGGACGCTCATCATCTTCAATGGACTGTCGACCATCCTTAAAACGTTCATACCACTTGAAACATGCCATACGCTTCATAGCAACATCACCTTAAGCCGTGTTAAGCACAGCAAAAGTTTCAGTCGCAGATTTTCCAAGTTTAACACAAAATTTCACAACAAGTCGTTGCTCCTTCAGGTCATTCATTGCCAAATGGAAAAATCGTACTTCACTTGAAACTGCGTAGCTTATACACAAATGAAGATATCTGGAATTTGGAAATGGCGTCGTAATTAGCTGATCTGTGCAAACCTAGCGTCATCAAGCGGATTCCCCTGGAACCAAATGTAGCCGCGCAATTCAAACAGTCCGCCTATTTCTTGAACAGTCCTCGTACTGACGCACTGTTTACTCTTGCAAATGCGAAATAAATTTGACGTATACATTTTCAAGTAAATTCACATGCAATAAAAGTAATCACAGAAATAGACAACATCAGTACAGTTACAAAAACTGACATTGTCAGAAATGTTCTATACTTAAGCGACAATTTTACAGATATTATACAGAGAAAAAACTGTATGATATGGAAATTATTTAAACAAAAAGGAGATGAAATTAAATAATATATAATTTCCAAGTCTACAAACTTGCAATTTATTTATGAAAATTGTATGAATTGACTCCAATCATTAAAAAGCAAACAAAGCTATGAAAAGAATAATAAAAACGAACCAGTACTTAACGTTCAAATCATCAAAATGAATGGCAGACAAAGTAAATTTAGGGTCTGCAGAGAAGTTTTGGTTTATTTTGAACTTGGTACAAAGTTACTTGAGAGCTATTTACGCTAGTCATCAATTATTTAGTAGTGTAAAACTAGAGAAAAGGCAGCTCGTCATCACCACCCACCGCCAACTCTTGGGCTACTCTTTTGCCAACGAATAGTGGGATTGACCGTAACATTATAACATCCCACGGCTAAAAGGGACAAAAATATTTGTTGCGACGGAGATTCAAACCCGCAACCCTCAGACTACGAGGGAAGTACCTCAGCCACCTGGTTATGCCGGGTCTGCCGTTGATGAATACATATGTAGTCGATATACCACATTATAACGTCAGTAATACAATAAATGAAACTACTTGAGAGGCGGATTTCAGTTTGTAAAAATGTGCCAAAAATTAGGATATTTAACATTACACCTAGAGAAATTAGTAGCATCAATCATTTAGGAACGAAAAGCCTGGAAATAGGTGGCGTATTAAAGTTAATTGGCATTCTAAGCTCACAATTTTTTTCTTGAATAATGCAACAAGAAAAGTATTCACCAACAAGGGAGCAACTAAAAAATGAAAATAAAATGAATCTGGTGGAAATCTGAGTTTTTAAGAATTTGCAATTAATTTTATTTTGAAACTTTTAAATATGTTTTCTTTTAAGACACACCTCTTAAACTGTTACGCTATAGGCCCAAACCTTGAAAACACTCCACTCTGTTCAGGCACATCTTCACCAAAACTTACAAAACCAGAGAATTTGCTCTGACAATAATCCACTCAGTTTTTATCTTTAAAAAGTTGTGAAATCAACTACTGAGGCACAATCTTTCTCATATAGTTTCACTAATAGTTCTTTTTTCTATCTTCCAAATGCTTTTCTCCAAACTTAGCTCGCACTTTACAGAAATTTTCCAAGAACATAGTCGTAAAAGATGATACAATCCAAATGTTTGATACAGAAACCTGAAAGATCTTGGAGAATAAAAATAAAATGTCACAGTCTGCTCTTTGGCTTCTTGTGATCAGCGGCTACTATATTGATTCAATTTTTTTGTTTCTCATAGTATTCTCAATTTCTAAGTATATATTAAATTTAAACAAGCATGGATATTAAAATGGATATATAATAGTAATCGCACTAACAATATCTATACATGCGTGTAACCAACACTTGAATGCAAGCCAGTCCGGTATGGCTAGATGTGTCGGGTGTTTCTTTCGCAATATTCGGGTTTTGGATTCGAATCCTTGCCTCACTAAACAAGTTCGCCCTTTCATCTATGGAGGCGTTATAAAGTGATGGTCAATCCCATTATTCATTGGTTAGAAACGTAGCCCAAGAGTTGACAGTGGGTGGTGATTACAAGTTACTTTTCATCTGGTCTTTAACTGCTAAATTAGAGAAGGCTATCTGTGATAATAATTGTGTAACTATCCGTAAAACACAAATCAAATTTTCCTTTTTGCTCTCCACTGGCACAGCAGTATGTCTGCGGAATTACAACGCTAGATATCGGGTTACAATATCCGTTGTGTAGCTTTGCATATAACTTCAAACAAACAAAATCTTCCTTTTTCTTTTCTAGAAAATTATTGTAAATTCGAGAAAATTCTCTATCAGCTACTCAGCACTGAATCCATCTGGAATGTTCTGGAAAATGGGTAAATTTGAAAATTTCATTACCCAGGTTACAAAAGCAAAGTTTGAAGAAAAAAATAGGCCTTTTTCATTTACTTTAGACATAAGCAGTTGGGAAATAATACTTTCTGCCCAGGAACAAGAAAAAATAAAAATTTTGTAATACAGTGTTATCTTTGTTAACGGAAAGAGCAAACAAAACTATATGCACTAGTATACATAAAAAGATGATCACCTATACTGGATCAAAGTATGCACTATCTTTGTCAAATCAACTAGGATGAAAAAGGAGTAGAACAAGATATGTTGTATGCATTCTTTGTAATATCATAGCAATGTGACTGGTTATGTTTTCATAGCATTTGTTGGCTGTAACATAGACATCATCTACTCAGTCAGCAAAGGACGTTGCAGTCTTTGACCTATTCTACGCACATTTACTGCAACATCTCATTCTGTGGAGTAGATATTATCTGTTCTAGAGAATAACACCACTAAGATGGCTAGAACAAACAATTTAAATATTTTCTGGACCACACATTCATGATGAAACTGTTACAAACACACTATATGAAACTTCTACTCTTAGAAACATATGGCAGTATATTATAAATCACCAGTAGTAGTAAAGATTTGTAACTTATTCAGTGCAATTGTTGGATTCGTAAAAAATAAAATACAGATAAACATTTTAATTTTTGTTTAGATAATGTATGTGAAAAAGCAACCATGGAGGAACACATGGTCCTTTGTTGTACATACGTTAAAATCATTATTTAACATATTGCTCTCCAAAGAGTGCTGAACCATTTCATTATTCTGTCAATGAAGTGTTGTTGTTTTCTTCATTAAACATGCTTGTGACCTCTTTCGTTGTAGTGTATTATTGCTGAGTTTCATGGTAAAAAGCCTAATTAATAATACACTTAACTTAAAAAGTTAAGCCTAAAGTAGGGTTATCTAAAGGACACTCCCAAACACGGAAAATCATCACGTGATCATACATAAATTCATTTGCGCATAAAGATGAACTACTCTATAATCAAATTTTAAAGAATAATCAAGATATGACTGAGAAAAAAACCCTTGACAATGAGTACATATATTTTCAGACGTTCACAATTTAATTGTTTTATATCTATCTTGCGATTATTTTCACTAACGGCATATGTTGACATTATTACCTCATATTAATTTAACTTACAGCCATATTTAACAGTCTCAAACCAGTACACTAGCTAAAAGCCTATCATGCCTCATTTTCGCAGCGTATTAATTTATTGTAGATGTATGTGAGATCAACTAAATTAACTACTAACTAGTTATTCATTATATACTTAGTTTAAAAGCTTCTTATCTTTTACTTTTTACGATTAGGAACATGTATTAGAAGATATTAAGTTCGTGGTTTGTATATTTAGTATAAAGTTTATGATCTCTCGTCTACTGCGCACTATTATGTTTCACAAGCAGCATTTAGTCTCGTAAACTCGTATATCCGAGATTTGACATTCAGGGGTCTTTTGACGTCAGTTCTTGGACGGTTGATTAAAAGGTAGGATTTTAATAGTTGTATTTTATTCTCTAGAATTCATTAAAAATAGTTTTAAAATGTAAGATGATCTTGTTAACTCATTTTATGTTTATGTTAAATAATTATTAATTGAAATACCATAGTACTTATTTGCTAAATTAGTGTAAATCAGTCTAATGTCGAAAGAAAATGGCGCTTTTGCCGAAATAAAATTGATAAAAACTCACAAGGTGGCGCTCTACATTGGAGTGTGTAAATTTTTTTTTTTATTTTGAATAGGAACTAACTGGAAATTGGAATTAGAAACTGCAATTAAAGTAATAAAATGAGCGAAACTTTACGCTTTTGATTTTCAAAATTGTCATGTCATATTTGGCCTTTTACGTTCAACAGCGTTAAATAAGTGTAGCGTTTACGTTATAATTACCGAATGCAATACGCGATGACGAGAAACACACTAAGTGAAATTGTATCTCGGGAGGGTTGTTATGCGTCTTAACACTTGTTCTCAGTTTTATTTTGGTTAAAGTGTTAAGACGCATAACAACCCTCCCGAGATACAATACAACGAATACAGTATAGGCCTGAACTAAAGACGAAGCTGTTAGTGTTAATAATGTTAATAGATTACTAAAAGTATTTTTGCAGTAGTAAAATGTTTCAGTTATTAAGATAATGTGATTTATAAGTAAAGTATTACACAAGTCTGTTACTATTCCAAAATGTGGCTATCATCTTTGTGCACATTTCATTTTGAATAATTGTCTTTTATTTTGAATAACTTAAGCTGAATATGACAGTACATATGTGCTTTGTTGTTATATGCTAGTTTTTATATTGAAAGCAAAATTAAATGATGAAGTAATTTCAGAGTAATTCATCTCAATTATTTTTATTATGAGATTTTACAAAAAAACAGAAGAATGTTGACATACAAAATTATGCCATATAATATATTATTGTAAACATTCTGTATAGGACTAAGACTTGTTGGCTGTGAATTTTACAAGTGGAGATTCTAGACTAATAATAACAAGGAGTAGGCTTTCCTTATATATGCCTGTAAATTTAAATCATTGTTATAGTTAGCAATGTGTATGATAACAAAGTACAATTAATGACTAGTTACTTATTATTGTTTATTTCCAGTTAGTTTATGCTCTGTTTATTGAATTTTAATTTGCTGCTGATTTTTGTTGGGGGAGGATTGCAGTATTTATGAGGGTGTACAGGTTGAGGTCTCTTAATTTTCTCTGGAAAAGGAGTAGTCTAATTGAAATATTCTGACTTATTAAGGAAATTCATAAGGTTGATGCATCATTTTTTTTATACTGAATTTTGTGGGCAGTAGGTTAAAAGGTTGTGATTTAAATTTTAGAAATGTCAAATGCACCTCCAGTTAAAGTAGTTCTGTTTTTCCAGTAGTGTTATAAATCTTTGGAACAAAATTGCCTCCTGGAGTGCTGAAGATCTAAAGATTGCAACTTAACATGAATTAAGACATGATATTTAAGAGAAAGGGTATGAGGTCTGAATTTAATGATTAGTTTTGTGTTTGTCGGGATAGGTTGGCCAAAATATTTCTTATTATTTTTTAATTTTTAATGTGGTATTGGTATTTTACAAGAAAGGCAGACATTCTCCCAGTTGTCTGAGCACTCATTTCTTTGGAATTGGAATCAAATAACAACTTGGATGGTTTGAAAATGACTCTCAGGATTTTGGTGATGTTTGTAAATATGTGGTTGAGTGTTTACATCCGTTACTTAGCTGTATGACTTTGTTTTTTCTCTTTTATGTGGCTTATATGTCATTAATTTATCATTATTCCATTTCATTATATAAATAACCTATGATGGTTTGGGCTATTACAGAAAGATTGATATTAGAGAGCTTTGTACGTCTATGGTGCTCTTAAATTTTAGATTTCATTTTCTGTGTTTCTTTTATGTGTAGGTGCCAACATTCACAAGGAATGCTGTAAATGGTGTTTTTAACTCTTTTTTTTGGTCTTTAGGTAATTTGGTGTGCAGTAAGTGCAGTTGCATGAAAATGGCAATGATTTATATGCAACAACCACAACATGAGCATGAGAATGTAGTGTACGTTTAAAGTTTACCAGGCATAACACATTTTTAAAAAAATATATGCACTGGAGTATTGAATACATGGTTTGTTTTTTTTTCACTAGAAGGATACAACATATGAAATACAGGTTTTCTGATGAAGAATCAATGTCTGAAATTGTGTTCGAAAAGGGGGATGATTTTGTGTACAATTATTGTTTTCATATGGGACACTTGTCCCTGACACTTCATTTATTGCAATACAGAGTTAAAAACAACTCTAAATTTTGTTTAATAGCTTGTCTATATTGTGGTTCAGACTATTTTTGACTTGCACTTTTAAAATGCTGTACATTTTATATTATAGAAAATATAAAACTTTTATCTCTATATTCCCAAAACGTTTTGGAAGGAAGGTACAGCCATACATAAAATAAGATTTAATGTCAGAAGATGAAACTAAATGCAGACATAATTAGCACCTGATTCATGAAAATACAATAGAATGTAAAGTGGAGTTTTATGTAGGAAGATGTAATTGTAGGTAAAGTGGGTTATGGTGTTATACACTTGATTGAACCAAGGCTTGAGGGATGGGGGTTTGTACCATAAATATGCAGTTTCAGGCTGATGATATTGCCTCATAAGACATCAATTTGGATGTCTTTTACTTCTGGTGTTAAAATAAGTCAACAAAAGACCGTTTAGTTCTCAAGGTTTTCCTTGTATACTCACCCACTCTTGAGAAAAGAAAATATTCAAACACATTTTCTTGAATTCATTAATTCCATTCTAAATCTTCTTTAGAGTGGTGATAGCAACTCATTCTATAAACTAACCTTCTTGTTAGATAAATAAAACTGTTAAGTACAGTCTAGCCTGTCTTATTCAAATCTTATATTTGTGCCTTTTTTATTCTATTATCTTCTTTATGCAGCAAAAAGAAATTGGGGGCCATTATTCTGTCAGCCCCAAGATAATGTTCTTACCCATTTTTTCTTGATTAAAAGAAAACAAGGATTTTAGCTTTGCTTTTCCATCCTCAAAATCGTCCTCTGAAACTTTTGCAACAAGTTTGTATCCTTTCTTAGATAGAGTACCATAGCTGTACACAGTATTTCAAGCAAGGATCGTATAGTTTAGTAATTTGTGCTGAGATAATTACCTCTTTTAACTTGAAGTCAGTACGTCTACAAACAAAACTAATAATCCTGTTAGCTTTACTGCTGTCCTTTCCTGCTCCCCAGTGGCAAACCGATATGTGTACTGACGTAACATTACTACAAACCCGATTTTTTTATGCCCGTAGTGGGCAGAGCATAAATAGCCCTTCGTATAGCTTTGTGCTTAATTACAAACAACCAAGCTTTACTACTTGCGCCACTTGGAGCTCATTGTCTATGTCTATATCATTTTCAGAGATCCACCTCTTTTTTTTTTTGTCATGCTATTGAGTGAGTGCATAAGCACAACTGTCCATCTCACTAGTTGGATCAAATCCACACCTTCCCCCTCAGTGCTTTAAATGCCTTTGTATATTTTTACACCACGGTCTCCGTGAGGTCTAGTTGTGCCATTAACGTTGTTCAAAATTAAGGTAATTCAAAACTTATTTATACCAATGGTTATTTGCCAATTGTTTATCAAAGTTACTGTATTTAATATGTTAAAAAAAAGAGTATGTAACTGTGATGCACACGTTTCGGTATTGGAATGATAACGTTATTGCGAATAAAAGTAAATACAGAGAACCTGTGTCGTGAGATGTGTTAAAATATCCCACAACATAACAGTTGGAGAGTAAAGTTGGTGCACGAAGCTCTCGGTTATTGCTCCAATGTTTGTTACAATGTTGATAAATTAGATGACTTTGTATTGTAATGATCCGAGTTTCAGCCTGATATAAATATTACCCAGAAATTCGTGATGACGAGGAACTCACTTGAAGTAAAAATGAATTCTTAAGACGGCTAGTATGAGTATTAGCACTTTAATTAAAATTTATAAGTATTTCTTTACCTTATTTAACTTAAAGCACTAATACCCATACCAGCTAACTTCAGAATATAGATATTACCCAGATTTTTTTATATTGTGTTATCTTGTCAATGTTTATGGTTAATGGAATTTTCAATAAACCAGTTAGTTTACTCAGCTAGTTTCTCCTTGATGTTGTGACGTCGTCATTAGGTTACGCTTGCAGAGAGTGAATTTTCTCTGCATAAATTTGTTTGTTGGTCAAATTTTTCTTCTTACAATTTTTGAGAATGTAGTCGCAAAATTATGCATTCACCAGTAAGAGGACTTAACAACATGGCTCCAGGAAATGTGTTTGCTGCAAGTGATGTTTATCGTGATCCTGATTTGTCGATAAATTTGGATACACCCAAACGCATGCGAACTTATTGAATTTCAGAGAAACTTTCACGCATGCGTGAATTATTATTGAAACTACGATCTTGTTTTTGTATATGCAAAAAATGGCTCGTTTGGGTTGAGAAAATATTTTACGTAGAAGGTCAAAACGTTGTTCGCTCTTCTATGTAAAATATTTTCCTAACCCAAACGAGCCGTTTTTGCATATATATTTCTCTACAAGTGGGTTTTCTCGACATCACTAATCTAGTTTTTGATCACATTATATATTTGAGGTTATTGTCCTATTGATAGAAATTATGGTTCCCATAAAGTATTATTGTTATGGAACTTGTCAGTGACTTAAAATATTATGATAGACAACTTGTGAATAAACTATTGTTTATAATACCCCTTCCAGATCCCTGCAGGAACAGAGGTATGTGAATGTTGGATTCAATTTAAGTGTGCAAAAGATAGAATTTTGGAATCGAAACGGTTGTAACGGATACATATGCATGTTCTTTGCACCGTGATTGTGAAAATTTTCCAACTGGCAACCACGTAAACACAATATCAACCTCGATCACTCCCGTCCTGGTGAGTACGAGGCTAGTGATCGCATAGAGCACAGAATTAGGAATCTTACTTGCTGTTTGAAGCGGGTAGTGGTGATTTTCAACATCACGCGGAAGTTAGAAACAGTTTAATTTTAAAAGTCGGATTACAATTTTACAATAACTAATAATTAACTGCATAATTAACTAGGAAAGTTTCCTCAGATTTTGATGAAATTTGTTACAAATTAATATTAAGTGTCCTACAACGAACAAATAATTAACTTTTGGTGAATCTAGGGCAAAGGTCAAAAACCAAATGACTAAAAAAAGAAGAACCAGATTTTAATCAAATTTGGGCCAAAAGATGAATCTTACCATGGATCAATTGAACGACTATTGGAGAATCTGAGATCAATTTTTAATTATTTTTTCTTTGAATTTAATCAAATTTGATACAAAGGTTGAGTATCTCTAAGGGCCAGTTGATTAACTTTGGTAACTGTAGGTCAAAGATTATGGTCAAACTGACTGTCAACCATTTTTATTAGAATGATGGCAAACTGGATTTTGAAAAATGATTTAACGATAGAACAAATTGAGAAATAAAGATGATTTTAGCATCTAGTCCTATATTTTGGAGTGTGAGTAATTATAAATATAAAAACATAGTAATTGAAATGGTTTTCAAAATCTATTATATGTAATGTTCTTACTATTTTAATATTTCAGCATTCATTTGGTTTGCCAATGATGCTTCTCCTGCCATGAGGTACTCCTTGTATCATAGCATACACAGTATGGGTTGGATCCAGTTAACACCCCCTTAGGCCTGGCATAGCCAGGTGAGTTAAGGTGTTTGACTCATAATCTGAGGGTTGCAGGTTTGAATCTCTGCTGTACCAAACATGCTCACCATTTTAGCTGTGGGGGCATTATATTGTGATGGTCAGTCCCACTATTTGTTGGTAAAAGAGTAGCCCAAGAGTTGGTGATGAGTGGTAATGACTAGCTGTCTTCCCTCTAGTCTTACACTGCTAAATAGGGATGGCTGGTGCAGATAGCCCTCATGTAGCTTAGCACAAAATTCAAAAACAAAAAAACAAACAACACCTCCCTCAATGGCTATAGGGCCCATGTGTGGTTTTGCTTCACAGGTCTGATAAAATTCATGAACTTGTAATTCAGATACCATAATCTAAAACTGATGGTCGTTTGCCAGTTATCTATCCAGCTTGTTCTAATAGTTATATTAAAAAGAACATTTAATTGCTACATGCATGTCTTGGTGTTGGAAAGTTAAGGTTATTTAGAATAATAGTTAAGTATTGTGAAACCATGTTGTAATATCTGTTAGAACTATTATCTTATGGTATAACTATTACAGATAAGAGTTGGTGCTCAAAGATATTACAGAATACATGTAAACTCAAAATGGCTAAATACCTCCTGCTTGTATGGGGCAAACTGTTTATACATTTCTTGTCCTGAGATTCTATGGGAAGATAACGTTCAAAGAAAACATTTTTTTTCCAAGAAATTTGAAGATTTGCATCACTTTTTTGGGTTTATAATTTTAGTGAATGTGGCTTGTAGGCCCAGTGTAAAACTGCAGCAAGAGGATACAGTAAATCAAAAAATGCATTAGGCCTATATATCACAGAATTGCTTTTGAATTTTACCTTTGGTGAAAGAAGAAGAAAATCTTTAGCCCATATATCCAGTCATTAAACAGTTGCTCCACTGTATAATGTCAAATAGTGAATTTGGCATTATTGACATTCATAAATTAATTTAGGTTACTACATGGTCAAGTAAATTGAACTCAAAAGTCCTTAAGGATTATATACACTTCACATCATTATAAGAGGCTTAATGGTACATCTTTGGTTTATTTACCCAAGTTGTGTTGATGAGCATTGATTAGGCTAAACTCCAGTTAACAGCAGAAGGTCAGAGAATCAAAGCATGCATTAGGCTTCTATGTCACAGATTCACTTTTCAATTTCACCTCTGGTGAATAATAAAATAAATCATTAGGGTATATAAACACACACACACACATATCATTAAAGTGTTGATTAATTGATCCATGTACAAACAATTGTTGTTGTTTTTTCCAATCCATATATCATAGTAGGTTATGTTTTTGGTAACAACATTTTACAGTACTTCTCCCTAGTGAGTTTGGTTGATGATGATTCTTGCTGCTGAAAAAGTTTCTTATTTTGTTGTGAAAAAGTATTAGCCAGCTCTGTGATGCTTATCTCTCTCCATGAAATTTGGAAATTGATGGACAGTAATTGTTGCTACAACATGTTGAGCTTTATCTAACTTACGTTTGTTTCTCCCCAACTGTGTTTCTCCAAATTTGATAGAGGCTGTAAATAGGTGAGTTGTTTACTATTTCTCTTTTGCAGCTGACACAACCACCTTATCATGGACGACCCAACAGTCATTTGTCTCATATTAAACTATCTCTATCTTCTTCTCATGTTGCATATATATTTCCACCACCAGCCATTTTTTGACTAACCTTGATCTTGTAACAGTGTGAGTATTCATTTATTTATTCCTTTTTTACCATTATTCAAATTTTGGAACCCATTATATGACTAGTGCTGCCTCACAGAGTATATTTATCCAGGAATCTGCACTGGGCTAAGACAACAGAAAGCACTCAGACCATCCAACCCTGGCCTATTCTGTGCCCACTGTGAGATGGAATGTTCTGCAAGATCACTGGAGTTGTACTAGTGGTAATTCTATCATATGCATTGTAATTTGATCCATCTTCCATCTGTTCCGTGGTCTCTCATGGATAAACCCAGCACCAGAGTCATAAATTTGGTTGCTTTTTTTGCTAGCACTTGTTGAATTTTAAAACTAACGTGTTGTTTTTTTTCTGGCAGGTACCTGATGTAGATCCTGACACATTTTTCTCTTATGCAAAACCCCCTCACCCCACTCTTTTGTGTGGAGCTTCCAACTGCTTAAGTGGTGGAGCATAAAGATTCCTTACCATTTGGAACCAAAATGCTGTGAACTAGAACAACAGTTCCTCTGTGGTGAGAAGTAGGCTAGGGATGTTTCCAGAGTGTAATATAGATCACCCAATTAATTATAGATACATCATAATCTCCAAATTCCCCTTAATGGCCCAGCTGAATATCTGCAGGCTCATACTGCAAGAAACCAGCATTTGATACCTGTGGTGAGCAGAGCACAGGTAGCCAGTTGTATTGCTTCGTGCTTAACTTTCAAACAAGCAAGCCATCTCCAAATGAAAGTAAAAAATATCAAAATATCTCCCACTCATATATCTGTCTTTATCATACTCCTGCAATAGCCAAAACCTTGAAAATCTGATGATAGAGTAGATGATGATATTTCATATCCATTTGGGGTGTATCACTCGCATGTTTTTTTCCCACAGCAAGCAAGAGGCCCATATGTCTGATGATTGAGTTGTGGTTACATAAATATCCTTGCTATTTGTGTCAATAAACACATGTATACATTCTGCTCTTCTCCCATATCTGGTAAAGGATCTAAAGTGTCTGACAGTAGAGGAGCTGTGCACTGATATTTATTACAAGTGCTTTTCTCCAAACAGCTGGGTTTAATCTATAGAGACTGATGGTTGGGAAGAAGTACACCTGCAGTACAGTCTGGATCAGCACAAATACAGACTCTCATGTACCTACCACACTCATCACTGTAACACTCCCCAGGCCTCTTCTAATCCTGCTCTTGGTAAGATGAGATGCAGTCTCCCTCAGCTATGCTCAAATGGATTCCCTGCCACAAGGTATCACACCCCATTGGCTTCCTTCAGACACTAGCTGAAGGTAGCTTATTTTGGTAACTTTTCATCAGTGTGAGATTCTAGTTTTTTGTGCATGTAGTGAGCAGTTGTATTGGAAGTTAACATTTTCCTTAATTAGAAATGTATTTCCAATAGATGCTCACTTCCATCCTCTCCACTTTCCTAGTGCACCTTTATTTCTGGCCTCATCAAAGAATGGAATATTTTGCATGTGAATGTAGTTGGTGCATCTGTGCAAGGATGTGTGTGGCACTTTTGTTAGTAGAGGGTGTTACTGCATAATATATCATCATGCAATAACACAATTTTATGTAAATTGTAGATAAAAGTTTTTGTAACACTAGTGGCTTGTAAGTGTCTCGGGCAGATTAGTGCAATTGAAGAGGAAAATAGCTTTCTGTATATGAAGATTAGTATCTATTGGGAATACACATTCAGTTTAAGAAAATGTTAACTTCAGAAATTATTTCATATTTTGTAATTTTTCATTTCACTGTATATTGCTGATTTCATTACATTTAACCCTTTCATGATGAGCCACTGTTTAAAGGCCATGTCATCACAATTGTTGACTTGCATTCAAAATTTTATTGAATTACTGTTTTATGAATTTATATCAGTAAGTTTGGGATCAAAATGCAGATTATAATTCAGAATTTAATATTATATACGAGGTATTTCTTAATTTAAAATTAAGTATTAAAAGAACACATCTAAATATAGATATAAGTGAGCAGCATGGTATATTGAATGCAGCACTGGTTCAGAGTAAATGTTTGTGATGCAAAAATACTAAGTCTATAGCTTTATACAAATTAGAAACCAAAATTACCAATACTGAAAAGCTAGAGCATAAAATAAGAACTTCATATCTTTTTATTTTGCTGAGATATGGCTTATGCACTGAATCAAGTATTGCAGACCCCATTCATCCCTTTCAATTTTCTGAAATGGTTCCTTATAAACACTTTCTTCAATATATGATGTGAATAACCAGTTGACAGCTTACAATGTTCCCCTAGTGGTTTTCCCATTCATTTTAGTTTGTGAAAAGGCTACGATGGTGTTTCAAACCAAGATTTCAAGGAGGTAGGTTATGTCTTTAGTCTGTTTGAAGTTTCACATTTTTTTAGACCTAAATACAGCTTTGTACTAAGCTTAGTAAATTATAGTAGAATTCTATGATATCTGTTCAGTTATTTAGGATTTTTTGGTTATTCAACTGTGTATATAAATTCTGAAAAAAATGTTTTGTTTGATATTCTCCACATATGAAATTTTAAAAGCCTTGGCAACCTATGTTCAACAACAACCAAGTTCAGAATTTGTAATTAGAAGAGATAATTGTTTGTTTATTTATTGTTCTATAGTTTTTTTTTAAATAAGTTTCATAACTTTTTTCTAAATAGTAATAATCTACATACATATATAATTGTAATATTTGAAATGTGACTATATATTAGAAAATACTAGTCTGCTAAAACACAGCCAAGGCTGGGTCACTTTGTAAAGATTAAAGGTCAGTTTGATATTATTGGATATCAGTGATCAGTGCAAGTTTTGTAATGTTGGCTAGGCAAAACTGGAAGGTCAGTATAGGACAAAATATATTATGTTAGGAGACTTAGCTCCTTAGACTAAACATTTGTATGTGCGTGTTATACAATGTAGTCATTCTAGTACAACAAAAAACATAATTTATATTTATTTTCTGAATTTTGTTTTTTTGTGATGTTCACAAGGTCAGTCAATTGACAGACCCCAAGTACTTATGGTATAGAAAATAAAATATAATGTTTTACTGAAAGCAAACATTTGAAATGTATTCAGCAAGTTTTAGATATTACATAAATAACAATTGAGATTTTTGGGATAAAGAATAGTTTTTTAATCATAACCTTAAATCACCTTACTCTCAGACTTGTAATGAAACAGTCTCAATATTTTAACAAACAAATCTTTAGTAAACATATTTCATTATAAAATTTGATTTTTTGTGCACAAAAACTTGTAACATCTACTAAAACTCTGAAGGTACACATATTGTATCAAAGTAATAGTGTAAATATTTAAAGTGTGCAGATGTGTATACAAACTTGTGTATATTATATCAAGCCTGTTGTGAAAGGGCTAATGTTAGTGTAGAGAAAGTAACTAATGAAATATAAAAGTTTATTGAAAATATGACTAAATGTCTATTTAGGGATACTAAAGATTATGCAAATAAAATGTGAAACTGCAAGATGAAAAAAAAAATGTTTAAATATGAAAATCACCTGGCACTCAAACCAATCAGGGTCAGATAAGAAACAGCAATATGATACAAGTATTGTATCATGAAGGTGTGATACAGTTGTATGAGTACATCATTCAGTATGATAAAATTTATTTATCTTCACAACATGTGGCAAGCATTCAGTGAACATTATGTCTTTTGTACAGATATAATTATAATTTCTAATAATATTATCAGCAAAAAATTAATGATTTAATAAAGGAAGATGAGTATTGAATGCTACATGTTTTATTTCATTTATCAGAAACATTACATGTGAAGCAACATACATTAACATTCAAAAATAGATATATAGATATTATTTTATTTTACTTCTTTTAATAGCTGCCATTTAGTTCATCAAACCTGAGAAATCGGAAAAAACATTATAAAGTGTGAAGTGATTGAATAAGACAGTGTTAGTAATATAGATAATAAATTCCAGTCAAGACTGTCAAACCTCATTACTTCTCTATCTAGATACTTAGTGTATTGTGACTTCAGTATATAGAAACATATTCTATTGACTCTTGTGATGGAATATGCACCTCTAGTAAACTTACAGATCTTAAATAAAATTTTTTGTTTCATGTAGAACATAGCTTTATTAAAAGTATTATATTTCATGAGAATCCATGTAATAAATTTGAATATATTGTAAACATTACTATGTGTAGATTTATTGAATTGGGTTACCACAAAGAACAACACTATTAACCTATGGTTAATATATTTAGAGGTGGAAGATCCATTTAAGGCTTGGCACATGTGTATGCAAAAATATTTTGGCATTGTCACTAGGTTATAGCTGCCTGTTTTATGTTGAATTATTTATTTAAGATATATTTTCAGGTAAATTGTTCACACTTGAGAAGTTTATTTTTATTGTAAAAAGAATCGCATTGCCAGTATGAGCATGTACAAATTTAACAACTGTTACACAAAGGAATAATTGGATACAATGTGTAGATTAAAAAATAAAGTATACATAATAGCTAAGATCAAAACTGAAAAGAATGAAAATATATTGTTTTGGACATAAAGTTATGTTGGTGATGCCAAAAATTTGAACTTAACATTAATGATGATGTCATTAAGATGGAGGATGGTAATTGTAATTTGAGAAACACACTACAGTTTACTTACTTATTAGTTGTTAGTTGCTAAATTCTGAAAAGAAAAAAGATTTACAAAGTAAATAAAAGCTTTTCAAAATAGCCATGGCCCAGCATGGTCAGGTGGTTAAGCCACTCAACTCGTAATCTGAATGTCTCAGGTTTGAATTCCTGTCACACCAAACATGATTGCCAATTCAGTTGTGGGGGTATTGTAATGTTATACTCAATCCCATTGTTCATTGGTAAACGAGTAGCCCATTAAACACCTAATTTCTATATAAATAGCATTTGCTTGAGAGAAGATTTTAACAGAGGATAGTGTGCTTGAAAGGTGTTATACATGGACTTTATCTGCCAAGAAAAGTTTTTGAACGACATTTTGAGGTGTTAGTGCAGATATTTGTCAAATGAAAACTTTTTTATGTAGTTATGAAAGTACAATAAAACACCACATCTGAACTCTCTCATATGTTTGCATTTTGTGAATAATTTATAGTTTTTCATCATGTTTTCAATTTCTGGTGTTTTCAGACCCTACTGTTTTTTCAGTGACAAGCTTTATACACACTGGTTTGCCTGTTACTGCTTTTATTAACTTTTGTATGATAAAGCTTAACTATTATACTAAAGATATGTTACATGTACATTACTTAAGTATTTTTTTTCAGGCAAAGAATTCTGCTGTTTTACATTTTAGTTCTGATATACATATAAAATAGAAATTGACATAATGTGTTATAAAACATACAATACACGATATTTATATGCTATTATATCATGTGTGAAAATTAAAAAATGTTTGATGTCAAAATGCGTATGCAGCATTAGTCATATAATTTTGATGTCACCACTGTTTGTTGCAGAAATTTATCAGCTTACAAGTTATATGAAACTTTTGGGGAATCTCTACCAATTTAATATAAGTATAAATTGCAAAAAATAGTTTGAATTAAAAGAAGTTATCTTGTACTGTATCACAGAGTTCTTATTTATTGTTTGTAATGACTTTGCAGGTTTCAAAATTGGAGCTGATGGCAGGTTCTGAAAACAAAGATATGAAGTAAGTACTTTAACAGTTGGTTTCCTTCATATGAAATAGAATCCACAAAATAGAAATAAATTTTATTCATAATTTCAGTAATCATGGTTAGAGTTGTTTTCAAATGGTAAAATGAATTGATCAAGAAAATTAGTTTAGGAGTTTTTACTGTTAATCAAAGCTTTAAATATATTTTTGTAATATTCAAAAACAAAGCAGGTATTATTCAACATCAGTCTGACCTTGTAACCACCATAAAAAAATACAAAATAAATCAAGTTGCCATTTTTTTTCTACAATTATTTCAGAGTATAACAGAAAACTACAGTTATTTATTTTAAGCTTTTCAGTGCATTATTTTTACAAAAACTTTTCAATAAGGATATGCTGGTAATTGGCTGAGGTAGGTCATTGCATAGTAAGTCTTATTATGCAAACAGTGCAGGTAATCCACATAAGCCTACATGGCACAGATAGCTTTCTGTAGTTTGTGCTTAACCATAAAAAAATTTAATAAACAGATAAACTTTCAAGATTTCCATGGTTTCCCTTTTTCCAACACCTAAATTTGACCTGATGGATTTCTCTTCTTGTTAACTGGTCAAACCATTAGAGCAATTCAGTATTTGTCACTCCTCCTTTAAGTACTCAAATGAATTTTAGAGTCATATTGTCTAAATTTTGAACCAGGTGCTATACAGTTTGTTTAGGAGTTCTAGGCAGTTACTTTTGGAAACAGTCCAAATTCTTTACTATATCTTATATTACTGCTCCACTGGCATTGAGTTTTGTCTTTATCTTGGGGAATTGTGAACATAATCAAATGCTCTTATTTTTAACTTCATAGCTATCACCTGATCAAAATGTCCTCAGCATTGTTGGCACAGCATGGTAGAGACTTTGATGGACCCTGACACTAATGTATGGCAGGCCCCTGCCTTTGAGAGTAATGGAAGAATGAGGTGCACTTGATAGTCATCCCTAAGAATCTACATGATTTGTGGCTATCTCAGTAGTGTTCTTCCTTGTTTGTGGAAGCTTGCCTCTTTTTTATGTACTCATTTCTTTATTTGGTGGTTGCTGTGAGAGGGATCCAGTTGATAGGCCCCTCGGTGTGGATTCCTGTACGTGGTGAGGGGACCTCCCAGGGTAGGTAGGTTCTGTTCTTTCA
Source organism: Carcinoscorpius rotundicauda (assembly GCA_011833715.1). NCBI lineage: Eukaryota > Metazoa > Arthropoda > Merostomata > Xiphosura > Limulidae > Carcinoscorpius > Carcinoscorpius rotundicauda. The sequence goes on along the minus strand of CM022392.1, from coordinate 89,605,825 downwards.
GCTTACCTCCTCTAAGATCAAAACATCCACCCACGTGTTTGCCGTAGGTGGCGACCCCTGGAGGGAGGAAGAGAGGATCCTGGTGGTTGAGGGGTTCAATCCTAACACACCACTTTGGCCATGAATTCCTGTAGATGGGTGGCCTTTGGGAGGGCCCCCTTGGGTCAGTCGGCTGGTCCACTTGGGCTAGAATCAACAAAGTACCAGTGTTGGAAGTTTTCAATGGGTGTTGTGGACATTGTGTCTGATGCTGGTGTTTGGATATAGTGCTCACAAAACCCTGGCATTGCTACAATGTCTCTGCATGACATTGTAGTGCATCCCCTCAAAGGGCTCCATATTGGTTGAAACATCCACATCTCAACACAGTGAATTCCTCTTGAATTCAAAAGCAATTGGGGATGTGCCTATTGAGGTTACCCCTCATGCTCCACTCACAAAGATGGAATTAATTGCCAACAAATATCTTCATTTTGACATTTCCATCACCACATGCACTTGCCACCATCAAAGCAGGTTATCTAAATTGCAGGGTGCGGGTGTACATTCCAAACCCTTTCCTATATTCCCAATGTCAGAGGTTTGGCCAATCAAAGACGTCATGTCGTGGTTCCCTGACAAGTGCTCGTTGTGGTGGCAAGAACCATGATGCCTATGAATGTAACATGGACCCACATTGTGTCAACTGCAATGGTTTTCACCCTTCCTACTTTCATTCTTGCTCTAAATGGTTGGAGGAAAACGACTCATAACATTAGTTATCCTGAGGCTCGGAAATTGCTGTCCAGCACTTCATCTCGGATGTATGTTGCTGCACTTTGTTCTACAACTACAGTGGGAATGCAAACAGATCTCTCTGTGCCTCCAAGAGAATTGTTTTCAAGACAAATGAAAAGCCTTTTGACCTCCTCCCATACATTCGAACAAACTCCAAGATCCACATCCTTTGGTTTCAAATACAGGCATTTCTTAGATACATCTTTTTCTCCCACCCTAAGATGCAAAACAATCATTCATTCATGTCCTCAGTCACTGGAATCCCCTTCCAACAACAAAGACTTACCCAATCGACCCAGGGCAGGATCCTTTGAATAAGGAAAGTAAGGAAAAAAAGACATTGTCATAAACAGAAGTGTTCTTCAGCCATTTTGCCTATCCGTTATTAAAATTGGCCACCTTGATACAATGGTACTGTCAAAGTTTACGTTCTAATCTGGATGACATCGAAACACTGATTGCTTCCTACCATCCTGTATGTCTTTCTTTACAAGAAACATTTCTGAAACCTGCCGATATAGTCACCTTTCAGCAGTTTTCTCTGTACAGAAATGACAGGATGTGTGATGGATGAGTACATGGAAGGATGGCACTGTTGGTTGATCAGCATGTGCCCACCCTGTCTTTGTCACTCAACACACCTGTGGAGGCCGTAGCCATTCGTGTTTCCTTGGATCATGCCACCACTGTTTGTTCTCTCTACCTGTCCACTGGAGAGACATATGATCAATCAGACCTTGATGCTCTTATTGAACAGTTCCCGTCTCCCTTTCTTATCCTGGGGGACTTTAATAGACATCAACCCCTCTGCTGTTATTGATAGGAGGGGTCACTCTGTAAAGCCTTTGTCTTTTCAATACTGGTTTTACCACTTCTTTTCATGCATCTAGTCAGTCCTTTACCGTTATTGATCTCTCGGTTTGCTCCCCTTCATTGTTCTCCCATTTTTTCATGGAGGGTTGAAAATAATTCACTGGGCAATAATCATTTTCCTATACTTTTGAGAGAGACTGTTCATGGTTGATGCCACCCTACTGGCTTGCCCCGGTGGAAGCTGGATTGAGCAGACTGGTCCGCTTTCACTGCTCTCGCAGAACTTGATCCTGCCATCATGAATCGACCATCAATAGATGACTGTGTGGCAGTAGTTACTGACTGTATTATACAAGCAGCTGCTCAGTGTATTCCTAAAATATCAACATGTTTTCCACGATATCCTCGTCCTTGGTGGAGTCCTGTCTGCCACATGGCATGGAATGTTAAAAAACATGCTTGGGATTCTTTCTGTAGGTATTTCATGCTTTACAACTGCATCACTTTCCAATGGGCCCATGCACATGCTAGGTGAGTAAGACGTCAAAGCCAGAAGGAATCATGGATTAAGTTCACAGTTAGCATATCTTCTACCACCAGTTCCAAGGTCATATGAGACTGGATTCAGAAGGTCAGTGGGCACTACAATTCTGTCCCCTTCTACATCTTACTCTCTAATGGTCAAGAGGTAGCTGATGTCCAGAGCATTGCCGATACTCCAGGTGAAAGCTTTTCCCGGGTATCTACTGTAAATTCTGGCGTATAAGTCGAAAATTTGACACAAAATTTCAAGTTTAAAAATCCACCCTCGACTTATGTGGCAGTGACGTTTTTCATGACATGAATTCTAGTAAATTCAGATTCGAGAAAACCATCACAAATCAAATATATATGACATGACATATAGGTATTTATTTATAAAATAGTAAAATACTAGTAATCCTACTCAACATGAGATCAATCAAACACAAAGTCCCATTCCTCATATCTGATTTTTCATTTTTAATGCTTTTTTTGTAGTATCCATTAAATGTGACTTGAACATGTCCCACACTAACAATGATTTGGGTTTACGCATGGCGCCTGGCCGACGGGCCCACACTTCGTTAATCCATTTGACACATCCACTATCGTCCATCCATCCTTTTTCACGTGAGTGAAAGTGCTGCAAATGGGCTCTATGTTGACGACTTTCACATTTTGTGTCAGTTGTCGAACATGATATATATTGAGTGGCAAGTGCAAACTGCCCTCAATTGTGCACCAAAGTGGACAACGGTGAACAGCTTTAATTTCTCTCTCTCTGAATCCATTTGCATGCACTTTTGCTGCCAACTGGTTATTCACCCTGATCCTGAACTCCTTATTGGTGAAGTTTTGCTGCTAGTGGTCCCTGAGATCAAGTTCATGGGGCTTATCTTTGACAGTAAGCTGACCTTTATACCACACTTAAAGCAGCTATGGGTCAAATGCACAAGAGCACTGAACATCTTCTGTGTCCTCTCTGCCACCAGTTGGGGATGGGATTGATATTCATTGTTAAAGATGTATCGTGCTCTTATTCGATCGAAACTTGACTATGGATCAATGGTCTATGGTTCTGCCAGACCTTCGGGCCTTAAAGATGCTGGACCCCATTCACGATTGAGGACTTTGACTTTGCACTGGGGCTTTCCACACCTCCCCAGTTCAGAGCTTATACGTGGGATCTCATGAACCTTCTCTGCACCTTTGCTGTTTGCAATTACCTTTACTTTATTCTCAGAAACTTCATTCCTTACCAAAGCATCCCATCTGGGGATGTGTTTTTCTTCCTCACTGGGCCATACTTTTTTGGAATAAACGATCTGCCATTGCTCCTTTTGGCCTTCACATTTAGGCACAGTTGGATGAATTGGATTTGTCCTTGGATAACATTGCAGAAAATACTGGTCAGCCCATCTTACCATGGGTTATTACAGTTCCCAAATGTGACCTTTCTATAAGTCATCTGAGAAAGGCAGATACTCCCAATTGAAAGTATTGTTTTTTTATTCACTGAACATCTTTCGAACAATTTTTCCATTCCAATATATACGGATGGTTCCAAATCAGGTAACTCTGTGGGCTCTGCCATTGTTTATTGTGGTTCGGTGGTTGTGCGCAGAATCCCCTCTCCAGCTTCTGTGTTCACTGCTGAACTTTACGCCATTTTTTTTGCCCTGGATCATATTGAAGCTAAGCAGTACTCCAACTGCACTATTTATACTGACTTGGTTAGTTCTCTACTGGCCCTGGAATCGGTTTATGTTAGTTCACACTCTGTTCTCACTGATATTCAAAACCAACTGGCCCATTTCTCATTGGCATCTACTTCTATCCAGTTTTTATAGATACCAGGCCACGTTGGTATTTGCAGGAACAAGCTTGTAGACATGGCAGCTAAATCTATCTGCTCTGGCACTATCACCACTGTGCCTATTCCATACATGGACTATGGTCCTGTATTCAAGGCTCGGCTCTGTGCCAGCTGGCAGTCGACTTGGAGTGAGCCATGTGACAACAAGCTTTTCCACGTAAAACACTATATTGGACTTTGGCCATCTAGCTTCTGTAAGGTTCTGAAGTTGTTCTAACTAGACTGCACATTAGTCACAGGTTTTTAACTCATCGTTTTCTTTTATCTGGAACTGATACACCAATGTGTAGTCTATGTAACACTCAAATCACTGTAAGCCACATTTTACTTTCTTGCCATCGTTATGACTCTCAATGATGGCACTATTTTATACATGTTCTCTTCCAAGGTTTGTCCATAACTTTAGACAGTGTTATTGGTGACACTGTCAACCTTGATAACGTTTTTAGTTTTTTGATGGCCATTAATCTTTTTAATCTCATTTAAGTGTTTGATATTTATTCATTACACCTTTTAAATTGTGGTTCCCTTTTAAGAGTCTCATTCTCTCTTGTTCGATTTGAAATTGGAAAATGGCCATGACATTAAATTACTTGACACCAGGATTGGAAAGGCCAACTTCAGGTGACTAATGCTGCTGTTTGAACTTCCCGTTAGTCGTCCTGTCGAGTTATTGTTACAGTTTTGCTGCATGTCTTTTCACACTTTTATTACTTTACTTTTTGATACTGGCCATAATGACACATAACCTGGAAAGGACTGGAAAGAACAACTTCAGGTGACTGTTGGTGGTTCTTGTACTTACCTGTTAGTCTTCCTGGTGGGTTATGATCATTACCATTATGCTACAGAAAGTTCTTTACAACTTTGTAGACTGGATGTCAATATTGATTTTATGCCATTTTATATTTTTAATTGCTGTTTTGTTTTACCTTCATTTCCTTTTACGTATTTTAATACATATACTTTATTTTTACCTTTTTACTGGATATTTGGCAAATTATTATTACAATTTTGTTACATATCTTTCAGAACTCTTATCACTTTACCTTTTGATAATGGCTGTTATGACACATAACCTGGAACCAGGACTGGAAAGGCCAACTTCAGGTGACTGACTGTGGTTCTTGTACTTACCTGTTAGTCTTCCTGGCATTTTTTGATCATTACCATTATGTTAGAGAAAGTCCTTTACAACTTTTTTTATTCTGCTTTCTCTCTCAACATTGTAGACTAGAAGTCAACATTGGTTTTATGCTTTTTCTGTTTTGTTTTACCTTCATTTCCTTTTATGAATTTTAATACATTTACTTTATTTTTATTTTTTTTATCAGATGTTTGGAGTGGATAGCCTAGCTGCTTTGTGCCATAAAACACTAAATCAACCAACCAGTTGATAGATATTGTCTACCAACAGTACTTCAGCTTGGGTTGTATTACACTGACATAAGTCTGAGTACTTGTCTTAAGAATCATCAAATGCCACATTACCGTGACAGTTCTCATTTGTTATTGTTTTCCTCAATCTAAAGTTAGTTCTCAGGGGAAGAGTATGGACAATTATTACAGGTGTGCTAAATGTTGATGGATTATCTTATTGAGTTCTTGTTTGTGGTGAGATGGAACTCATAGACCTTTACAGATGTCTCTCTTGGACAGTCATTTCTCCTGGGTAACTGACTCTTCCTCTTGGTTGTAAGTAACTTCAGTTGTGAAAAATTTGATTTCCTTAATATTGAAGCCTTTTCATATTTATATGACATAAGGGTAAAAGAAAAGGGCAATACACATTTTAATAGACATAACAGACTCTACAGTGTGATATCTTACATTTATATAACTAAAATGTTTTTCTTACTTTTCACTGTTACAACTGAATTAACAATAGAACAGTGTGATAGGTCTATTTAACAACTGGTAATTAAGTAAAGATACTGATTTACAAAGTAATTTTAAGTCTCTGAATAACCTAGTAATGATATTAAATAGTTTAATTAGACAGGACACAAAGTGAACTATGAAAGGAACAACATTTATTACATCACTAAATACAAACATGGTATGTAAACTTAAATTATGGTGTAACATACCATCACTTTTACAGGATTCTGTCAAGATCCTGTTTCAGGCTGTCTAAATTTAATGTTTCTTAATTTACAAAAAAACATCATATTTAACCAGAGTGACTAAACCTACCCACATGACTGGTAATTAACATTCCATGATAGATGAGGCTGTACCCTCTAGATACTGCCTGCCATTGAAAGAAACTGCTTTTGATGTCCTTGCACAATGCAATGCCTAATATTACAGCAATATCATACCTAGGCAATACAGGCATCATCTAAGGAAGAATAAGAATGGAACAAAAGTATCCAGAGTAAAAGTTGTTTAAAAGTTATCTTGACCATGTATTATGTGAAACCTCATATATACAGATCAAAGAATAAAAGCTGTAATATTATAATAATACTGAAATTCATGGTAAATTTATTTATCATACTCTTTAATCTAAAAAATGACATGTACAATGTTTTCCTTTTCTACTAATAATTATTCATCAATGTAATGAATACATTTTTTGGTATTTTTGGAGGATCAGTTCCCTTCTTTGTTTGGCTTCCTGTACTGAAGATGTTTCATTTTATGGAACAGTTGAAACATCCACTCCTTGCATGCATATGTATATATATATATATATATATATATATATATATATCTATGAGCAACCACACTAAAGGTGTAATTGTTTTATTGTTATAGTTACATGGTGATTTAATTCTTATGGCCTTAATCGACAGTTGATGAACTGCTGTGACCTTTTAGACATGAAATTGGTTCTCAACTGCAATTTCTTCCAAATGTTAGTTATGTGATGCTGCATAGTACACTACTATGAAGTGTATCTTCCAAGTAAGCTTTAACATGTTCTGCCTGTTTCTTTGTTCCAATGTGTATTATTGTTTATTCTCTTCCTCCTTGTTTATTTTTATGGCACTAAATGTCCTGCAATAGTTAGTCAATGGAGAAAAAAATTATCAGGTTTATCAGGTGCGTGTATAAAATTATCAGGCTTAAAATAATTGTACAAGTGCACTTGCTACTTTCAAAAGAATGACATTAGCTAAGAAATGTTGATACAATCTCTTTCATAATATCAATTTCATCAAAAACAAATTTTATCAGACATGTTTTATTTCTGAGTGTGATTGATAATACCTTTATTACATCAGGGCAACAACAAAGTCACATGGAATCAATTTGTGGGCTTTTTTAAATAGACAAGATCCAGTTATAAAATTAATTCTTGGAGAACAAATTAAATCACTGCCCTTTGACTCGACAATACCATTAATGTTTTTTTTAAAGTGGAATTGTTTAAAAAGACATTTACTGAGTGATATGTTCACAAAGTTTTTAAAAATAATTAGATAAAAGTGCATATTTTAATCCACAAAGCTTTTAAGATTTTGCAGCTCACTGTAAGTTTTTATGTTTAATTACAAACTCTGAAACATTGTTTTAAGAAAAAGTTTTCTTCTGGAGTAATAAATGATATAAATATTCATTTGATCCTGAAGAAAATGCTACTTCCAGTGAAGTTATGATGTGTAACACTAATTGTTCTCCCTCTTGCCACTCATAGTGACAGTTTAAGGGAGCTGTAGGATTAAAACCTAAAATAGTTACTTGCAACTAAATTTTAACCCTTTTGGCACTGAATAAAAAAATTTTAATGTTTGATATGGAACTGAATATATATTTTTGATACTTCAACTAATTACGGTATCAGTACTGAAAGCATGATATCTCAGCAATAACTCAACAAAAGTCCCTGAAATGTTCAATGATTGTACCCAATACTATATACGTTACATTCAATACATAAGTATAACAGGAATAAAGGAAGTCACCCTGATACACAATGAAGAAGTGCCATGTAAAGCACAATAATTTATTATAAATTGTATACATCTCAAGCAGCAGCATGTTGATAGTCTTTGTGGTTATGACATATTTCATGGCTTGGTAAAAAGCACATGGGGAGTTTGCACTGTTTGCAGAAATAATTAGTATGCTTTCTTTTCTATCCAGCTGTGTATCTATTGCTGCGAACAGTACAATCGGGTTTGTCTTTTTTGTTCTCATGTTGTCCAATACTATGTCTTTCCACCAAGCACTGACCTTTATCAGTACTTGGTCTTCCTTTTCGTTTGGCTTTGCTGACATATCCCTCCAGCAAATTTTGAATAATCTGTTTTCTGAATAGTCTTGGAAATACAAGGATTTTACCATTGCTCTTGCAGTCTGCACAATATATTATATATCCATTAACAAGAACTAGCCTCAGTCAGTCAGTTTATGCAATAAGTTATATGACCCTAACTACAGCATGTGCTTACCTAAAGCGTGGGCAGATTCCAGGCCATGAATATCTTCATTATCACTCTCGTCCGTTACAAGTGAGCTTTCATTATCATCTGGCTCAAACTCTTTGTCACTCTCTTCATCATTAAAAATAATATAGATTACTTCTTTAGTGGTATAAGCTTTTCCTTTTGGCATTGTAACAGCATTGCAAGTATCAACAAAATATGTGAGGAAGGTGTCTTCTAAAACACTGAACAGTATGATCTACACAGGCTCCAAAACAAAGAAATCACATAACCTCCAGTTTAAATAACTGCTGGGAATTCAAAGTAAACAATGAATACATGTGATTCTAGCCTCAAGTGGGGCTTACAGGCCTGTGTGATTATGTTAATTAGCCACGAGGGTATGTTGTTTACATCTTGTTGACAAAAATTGCCTGCCGCACTGAGCGTTCAAGTCAACTGAGGTCGCCAACCATGCCAAAATGGTTAAATTAGTTTAAAACCTCATATCAGCTTAAAGTATATTTTCAGTGTTATGTATTACAATTTGAAATAGCCTGAAACTGAGTTAAATCTTTATGTTAGTTGATAGAGCAGATGTCTTGCTGGCAAGTGGTCCTATATTCAATTCCCATGTGGATGAGATGCAGAAATGACACTTAACTAAGAGATCATCTCATCACCTTAAGATAAAACCAGAGGATGGGTCTTATTTGTTAAAGGGGGGGAAATATGGTACTTGTTAAGATGTGCCTTTATCATGGGTGTCCTTCAGGAGGAACACTTGCTCTTCTGGATTGCCAGTTCTGCATATCCCTAATTATAGCTTTGATATCATGTTATTATTTTTCAACTCTGTAATATATCCTGCAGTTGCTTATTGCCTTCACTAGCAATTAGTAGTGGTATACTTTCTAGCTAAGCTAGTGAAACAGTCGTTTGTAATGTGAGCAGTCCTGGGTTTCATTCATTCATGTAGGAGATGCAAAACATCTAATTAGCCACATTGTGACCTCAGGAATATAAAGAATGTGTTTTAGAAGTTAAGAGAAATAAATATTTCTTTCACATTAACTTTCTCAATATATATGTAAATGTTATGCTATCTTTCTGTCATTTCTAATGTGTAATTGGAATTCTGAACATTTTCTGTGATTCTCAGATTTATTGCAGTTTCATCTGTTTCAACCTAAATTAATTTTATACCAATAAGACATGAGTTTCAAGTTATTGCCAAGTATTGTTGCATATAGCAGCTACCTCTCTTTAGAGCTATTTCAGTAATATAGTTATCAATACATTTTTGTACATGTTTGTTATTTTAATTTCATGTGGAAGAAATGGAAGAAATCAAATTTTGTTCTATAAAAGAAAAAGTTTTCATTTTATGTGAATTGATTGTATTGAGAAGTTCAAACTTTGTTTCATTTCAGAAATAACACTCCTGTTCCTGTAAGTTTACTCAGTGTGCAATATTTTGAAGAAGGAGGTAAGGTTTTCAAAATTTTACTTCCTGAAGCACTTAATTCTGAAAATCAACTGGATAGGTCTCATATCAAAGGTAATACAGTCAGTAGAGTCAAACAAATAATATATCATGTTATGAAAAATTCAGCTCCTCTTCTCTCACAATCATCCATACAGATTTCAAAAAATGATTTATCAAAAAATCTGAGCTCAGACTACAAAATTGTTAAACCCTTAATGAGGGGTTCTAACTCGAGTTTAAAAAATGTTGTTGTTCTTAAGGGTGAAAAAAATGATCTTTGTGATAACTCAAGTGTTAGTTTACATGCAAATCATCAGGATATTTGTAGTTCCCAGAATTTGAATACAGTGGATGTGGTTAACTGTCCAGAAGATAAACAGACCAGAAAAAACATTTTGTGTTCTAAGTCTCTATTAGAATCAAATTTGTCATTTGAAGGTCAGACTTTTTCTGTTATAAATAAACCAGGTCATTCTTCAGAAACAGCTAGTACTTATTCTTCACCAAGTGACAGGAGTTTGTCATCAATCATGTCAGTAAATGCAAAGAAAACTGATTATTCTGTAAGTTGTGATGATTTATTGCAACATTTTGATCAGTCAGATATTGATGAAACTTCTACAAGGGTAAATACATCAATCCAGCATAATGTTTTCACAACCTTCAAAGCTAGTGCTGAAAATATTGCTGTTAGAAAAGTAAATATTTTTCACAGTGACTCTTCATCATTAACAGTAAATGACCAGAAATCATTTTGTGGGAAAGTACTTTCAGGAACAGAGAATTGTCCATTATCTGAAATGACCACAGTAACTCAAACAAGAGTTCCTTTTTCAGATGTCAGTAAGACCATAGATGCTCAGGTTCCAACCAAAGCCTTTGCAGCAAAAATGACATCTAGTAGCCAGAAAGTGATAAACTTGGTGCCAGTTACAGAAAACAGTAATAAAGACGTAATTGATCTTGCACCAGTTATGTTAAGTAGCAGTCAAGAAACAGTAAATCAGGTTGCTGTTACAGCATTTATTGGACAAGAAATAGCACATAAAATTGCAGCTACAACAAGGAGTGATAGGGGAATAGTAACCAGTGGTCCTGTGACAGCATTCAGCAGTCAGGAATTAGAAAATCGAGGCTCAGTTACAGGAAACAGTGATGAAATGATACCAGCATTTCAAGCTTCTGTTAGTGAACTCAGTGAAGTTCCAAATATTATAAATGGTAGTCAGACAGTGGGTAAATGTTTGTCCACTCCAGTATTTGGATGTATTAAGAACATTAATGGGATACCTGTTGTTAAACAGTGCGGTCAAAGAATGGTACCCAACAACATTTATAATGGTCAAAAGTTTCTTTGTTGTGGGAAAAAAGACTGTAATTTGGTATCATGTACTGCCAATAAATCACAGGTGAGCTGCAGCCAGATAAAGCCAAACCAAATAACTAGTACCACCTATACACTCAATAGCCCATACTCATCTCTTGACACTGCTGTAACAGTTGGTAAGATGGTAAATAGTGAAGTTCCTGTCTCATCTTCATTTGGGTATCATTTACACAAACAGGTTCCCATATTAGTCACCAATTGTCAAAAAATAGTTCATCCAAATACACCAAATAATAGCCAGAAGGTATTATTACTGCACCATCTCCATGCACAAAACCATAATCAGGTTACAACAAACAATACAAGTAATATTAAAGTTAACAGGCAAATCACAAAAGAACAACACCGTAATAGGTTTTATGTTTGCAACTTAAGGCAGCTTGATGACAAAGCTATATCTTGTGCAAAGTCAGTAGGATGTCAAATGTGCAATTCTAATGCCAAAACTAAAACACCTATTATAATTTTCCCAAATAGAAAAATCTCTGGCATAAATGTAAATCAGAGTGAAACTACATTAAATACTGGTCAGGTAAACAAACTTTCAAATCCTAATAGACAGGTACCATTCATAGCAAACAGTAATCCAAGTCTATTAATTTATCAGAATCAGATGATTACTAATGTAAGCACACAATCTGGTGCAGTCAAATGTGGGAACACATCTTTCTCCAAAATAACTCCACAAGATCAGGAAATCAATGGTCAGAAAATAAGTCAGAACCTTAATGTTACAACCACTAGTTCACATTTCCTTGTTAGCCAAAATGCACTTAAAAAGGGAGTTAGTACAATATCTAATGAAAAGTTAGTTTTAACTACAGGAATTAATCAACATAAGGGTGCAAGTGAGAATCAGTGCTTGGTTATACAAAATTCAAAATCACCTGAAATATATGTACTTAGTGGTGGCTTGAACAACCAGTATATCACTGATTCTAACTTGGGGAATATGTCAAAAAACACTGTGATACTTAAGCAAGACCATGTACTTCAGAATTCACAATTTCTTTTAAAGCCACAAATAACTTCAACATCTCAACTCAGTTTGTATAATCAGCTGGTCACAAGTCAAAGAGCATCTAAACTTGATGAAGCAAACAGTACTCGTAAGAAAGGTGGTACAAAATATATTGGTAGCGAGATAAATTCGATGATGGATACAAGTTCATCTGTATGCAATACTAAACATACTTGTGTGCCATGTACCATATCACTTTTACCAGGGAATGCATCTACAAGTTTTAGTACCTTCAATGATCCTATTTCAGTGGTGAACACAACACCAGTTTATAGCATCAACCAACCATCCTTTAGTTTTCCAGTTTCATTGATAAATTCTACTCCATCACTAACTAACGTGCAGTATGTGGCACTTAATGATCCAAAGTCAGTGATGAATACAACTACACCAGTTTTTAACTTTAACCAACCATCCTTAAATGTACCAGTTTCATTGATGAATGCTACTCCATCACAAATTAACACTCAGTATGTGGCACTTAGTGATCCAAAATCAGTGATAAACACAACTACTCCAGTGGTTAATATCAAACGACCATCTTATAGTGTACCAGTGTCTTTGACAAATACTTCTGCATTACTAATTAATGCCAAACATGTTAGATTTAGTGATTCAGAATTAGTTATAAAAATACCTACAACGAAGCTTACCACCAGAGCTTTATCGGGTAACTCAAATAACTCTTACTTTATTCTTCAACCTGAACCTGAAATCTCGTCATTGGGTAGTAGAGTTTCTGCTGTTACTACTCCTTTGTTTACCATGGCAAATTCATCTTCTGCAGTAATGACAGACTTGACTGAATCTAAAAAACAAAAATTAAAATCATCTCCTGTTGTAACAAGTAGCAACTTCAAACAACCCTTTCATCAAAATACTTATCTGGGTACTGGAGCCAAATATCAAGCTAATAGTGTTAAAAACAAACTTTCACTTAATAATAGTGCTCATGCTCCAGAAAGATTTTGTGAACGTATATTACCAAATATTTTAAGAGCACGTGGAAATCAAAAGCTCTACATTGCTAAAGATATTGATTCCTGTTCACAAGAAGTAACTCCTTCAATAGGTATTCATGAACAGCTTAATTCATCTTCAGTATCATCACTGCTGGGTATGGATTCATTGTGTACATCATCTGCATTACCTCTTCAGGCTGATGAATGTCAAATAAAAGTTGTTAATGTTTTCAGTCTAGCAACAACTTCTGCAAACAAAGAACTCTCAATGGACTGGAAATTTGAAAACTGTGATTACTCGAACAAGCCTGGCAATAAAGAATGTTCCTCATTGGGAGAAAATCTTCAATGTTTATTGGAACCAGAAGTTGTGCTCACAGAAGAAGAATGCAATTCCATTGAACTCTCAGATGATGCTTTTTTCAACAAACATTTTGATGAGTTTCGAAAATCGAAAAAGAAAAATGTTAAAAAGAAACGGAAATGTAATGTAAAAGTTCGTAAAAAAGATCGAAAAAAATTACACGTGGGTCTACCAGAACAAAAGTATAAGACTTCCAGTTTGTCAACAAAGAAAGCTGAACATTTTCAAATGGAATCTACAGATGAAAGCAAAGATTCTTTAAGTGATGAAGAAATGTATGAAAGATATATTTATACCAAATGTGGAAGATCTAAAGTTTTTGATGAATTGCCATTAAAAAGAAAATTAAAGCTAAAGAAGCCATCAGCAAACAAACATTATAAAAAGAAAACTGCTTTTCACTATGCCAAGAAGAAATCACTTTTGATAAAAAAGGTTCATCATAAAAACAAAAGCAGATCATTTTATCTAGATGATATAAATGGAAGTGCTCTTCTACAAAGATGTTATGTTGTGTTAGATAAACTAAATGATAGATTACTTGGTAATGGGATGGTGGACTTGAGTGAAACACTCAAAGAAAATCTGTTTGTTAGAAGTAAACGTTTGAAGGTGGAACTTGGGAGAAATGTTTGTGATGAATTTCCCTCAAATATTCCATCTGACGGAACTTTTAAAGAAAGAACAAGTGAAAATTTGTCTGTTTCTAACTTTGACAGTTCTGATTTTCTTAAAACCATGAGTAGTATTTCAGATGCTTTACAGCTAATTAAAGGGAAAAAAGATGCTCTAGAAGTGTTACGAAGAAGAACTGGAAAGTACTGATCCAGTTTTCTAAAAACAAAAAAGTGTATCTAAACCTATTTTAGTAATTTTTGTAAATTTATTTTGTAAGTAGAGAAAGTAATATTAGCCATTCAATATGTACCAATTTTCAATGTATAAAGAATGCATCTAAAGCTACAATATGTAAATTACATCAAGCGATTTAAAAATTAAAAAACGCTTATAAACATAAACACCCTGTTTAGTGTCAGATTTAATTCATGAAACATGTTAATGCTTGATAATGAACGTTGCAGTGCCAGAATTCTACGTAGACGCCATTTTGTTTAATACGTAAATTAATTTTAAACGTTGTCTAAGTAAAAGTATTCTTCGTGCATTATGTCAAATAAATAAATATTAATTTTTACTTAGAGTAACAGACTTTTGTTATCAGGCGTGATAATTTTTCGGAGTCTTATAGACCGCCCAAGGCCATTTCTGAGAAATGAGCAAATGGCTGGAAAACGTAATGTCGCTACGAATAATAAATACCTAGAAGTTGTTTTGAATTAAGCACAAAGCTACACAATGGGCTATCTGTGCTCTGCCCACCACGGGTATCGAAACCCGGATTTTAGCGTGTAAGTCCGCAGACATACCGCTGAGCCACTGGGGGGCAATACCTAGAAAAGATATTATATTTTGAGCCAGGAAAACCTGAGAATCTATTAAAGGGTAAATATAGCTTTGATGACTTTTCGCCTCGACAGATTTTCAGAGCTGTTGGCATTTCATTGTTATCATGGCTGTGATATAATTTATCCATTCACAGTTCTATATTTTTGTTATATCATTAACACTAGCAGCATAACTGTTATAAGGGTGCATCAGAACAAAACAAAAGTTCGTGTTTTTTTGAAGCAAAGTCTAATTTCCAGTAAATATTTTTTTTAAATATCTGGTATATTATACTCATCTTAATAATATTTATATTAATATTATGTAAATAGGAAAGAAGTAAAAAAACGCAAAACAAAAACAACATAAATATAATATACACATCACCATTATATAAGGTCTAACTTTCTTTTAGTTTGCAGACCCACCATGTGCTAATGAGTCCTGAATAAGCAAAATTGTAGCCACAGCAAAGGATATGGCCAATCAAAGAATACATTAAACTTTCGTCACATTAGATATTTTGTATTTAACCTTCTATGAAATTGAAGACAAATCTCCAACACCAACATGTAATATCGCTACTAATTGTTTTGAATGCATACAATGTTAATATATTGTCAAATTATGTGTGGATTTAATTAAAATGCAATTTTTAATTGAATTTGAAAACGTGAAATTCTGTTGTTTCTATTATGACACACACCTGTAGTATTCAATTCATAACCCACGTGTATATTCTGATATAGAATGATGATTTGTAGGTGACTTGGTACACTTGTATCCCATATAGATGTATGTGTGTGTATATATAGTTTGAATTACTCTTAGAATTTGAACGTTATTAATGTTTCTTTGTGGGGTCGGGTGCTGTACAATAAATAGTCAAGGGTGCTTAACAAGAATGTGAAATTTTCTGTAGTTAGAACGAAACCCTGGCAGACGAAAGGTGTAGTCTGAGAGTTACTTAACATGAGTAACATACAAAGCATGTTGCCCTCAGAGGGTCAAATACCTGTTATGTAATAGGTACCAGAGAGTGCTGATTTCTTAAGAGTGAAATAATAGTTCGATACTATAGGCGGACGGTGTTACTGTAGTTGAGTAGGATTGCATACAAGTATCAACTGCACTCAATCTACATTTATAGCTTCTACTGCATATGTTTTACAAAAGTGGATTGTGTCACGAAGGTTAATGCATATAAGGCGGATGGTGTTTCTATGAATGGATAGTTCAGTAGGATGGTGAGATCAAAATGTGAATACTTCATAAACATTATACATTTAATTATATGTTAGAAAAAGTTATAAACAAAATCGTTATTTTCGTAAAACAACTGTTATAGTGTGCCAGCTTTTATCAAAATACCATCTTAATTTACCATTTTTGAACTCGGCAAGACAGTTTCGCCAGTTATATATATACACACAAGTACAATTTTTTTGTTCTGAATGTCGTTTGTTATACTTAATGTTTCGTGTTTATAATTCTTGAGAGCGACAGTTACATTATTATTCTACAGCCTATTGATATTTAAGTATTGATGTAGTATACATGTGTCCCCCAGTGGGACAGTTGTAAGTTTTCGGATTTGCAATGTTAAAAACAGGTGGACAAGATGATGTGGTTTTTTATGAGAAAACACGCAATGTAATTCAACGTACTATAGTAGAGTTTCACTTCTGTATCTAATTTGTGTTTTTACAATTATCGTCCTAGAATGGACAGATTTTTTGTAATACACTTAGTATTTAAGTTTAAACAATGTACAAACTTACTGTTGAACTTCATAATTATATAATGTGTGTGTTTATATATATCCCGTGTTTCAGTAATTATAATGATTGGTTTAAAATATTTTTATGATAATCATTTGTGTATGTAGTTCTGGTATAAGTACTGTTTACCATCCATATACTTTTTGCCTTTTTGTTGCTCTTGTTAATAAAGCTTACTGTTTACTTTGTGTCTGGTCTCTTTCTTCATTCGAGTAACAGTGTGAGATTTCCGTTTAACTCTGTGTTATATTGCCTGAGGTTTCTCAAGTTATTGCTGTTATTCCTTTAATAAATGCATCTAAGAATACCACATTCATAATTAAGTGAAGTCAAACAAACGATTTGTCATAATGTATAAAAATGATTGATTAGCATTTACAAGGTATTACAGATGTTTGGTCCCATAGGGAAATTATTTTTCACGTGAGTTGTACATGTATTTCTGCTGAAGCCTCGTTTCCTTATGAGGTTATGTTAAAACTTATTAATTCATTAAAGCTTTCTAAAGACATTGCTTTTTATTCAGTAATGTATAGAATTTATTTCAATGGAATTTAACCGAAAGCATATGGAATTTTTTTAAAAAGTTTCTTAGATATACATAAAGGAAAATTCAGTAAATATTCACAATCATTCAGTGACCAGAAACCAGATTTGTAGTTGAACAAAGATTTAGCGATTTTGCTAAAAGTATACACTTAATGTAATTTTTAACACGTATAAAACGTGTCTCTATACTTAATCATGTGGTCAATGTAATGATCTAAATACAAAAGCATAACCTCGGAATACATGGTTCGAAGTAGAGCTTGATTTAATGATGGTAATCACGACATTTTTCCAGGCCTGGACTGCTGAACACGAGATATTTTTAGATCACTAGTTCAAAGTTTTAAATTTATTTTCCTTGCCCTATGATCACGCCAATTAAGTTCTCGCTTCTCTCTTATTCGTCAAAAACATGCAGGAGCAAAATGTACTGAAACAAAAATGGTGCTGTAAAACAAAAGGAAAAACAATGGTTAAATCACATAGATTTTGGTTGTGCAACATAGGTTACAGCATTATTTCGAAACTGGAATATTTATTTCCGAAATTAAGTAGTTTCTATAGTTTCACGAGAGGGATCCAAAGGTTTGAAGCACATGATAACTTCAATCATGTTTCTAAGAGAGAGAAACTCCCTACTTAGATTATATTAGTTTTTCATTACATTGTAAGTAGTTTGATTATTAATACCCATCAAAAGAAAATGCTTCTTTTTTTCAAGCCTGGCCTAGCTCTTCAAACTTAGTAGTGCAAGTAGGCTTAACACAAATTCAATCAGCAATGAATGTCTCCTAACTGTCTGCTTTAACAGCATCATTCTGTCACTCATTCTCTTCAGAAATTTACGTATTTTACTTTTGCCAAAAAGATGTAAAGATTAACTGTAATAAATTCTGTTATGCCATTATAATTTGCAAATTTCATGATATCATTTATTTATGAAGCAACAACTGTGTGTTTTAGTACGATGATCCTTATCATCTTTCTGCTTGCAAAGGGCACTGAGGAACATCTCATTTAAAGTTTCGAGTTGCTTTGGTTGAAGACTGAAAGGACGGGATATTCGGCGTCCTCCATCTTTAAAATGAATAAAAGAAGTAATAGTATGAGTAGTATTCAATATATAAAATCTGTAACTACTAAAATTATTTTTTACTCTATATATATAATGGAGCACAATAAAACTCATTTTATATATTAATGAAAATATATACAGTATTGGAAAAAGTTATCACAAATAATGAATAGTTACAACTATTAAATAGTTAAAATCAGTTTGCATTGTTAAAATAATTGCTACAGAAAAAAATTTTTATTTTGTCTAGTAGACCTTGATTTGACGTTATCGTAAATTTATCTAGGCAGGATTGTGAAATACTATTCCATAATTCAACCACATTGTTTTATTACTGTTTACTCTACGATTATTTTGTAAATCTAATCTCAGTTCATGAAATAATAACGAATTAATTTATTTCTTCAATAATGTTTGCTACAGTCTACGTTCTCTGATAGGTCTAAGATCATAAATAATGTTTCACCGAAACCTAAAAACAAATATACAACTATCTCACAGATAAACTTGTAAAATTTTATCAATAATCGATTGATAGCAAACACGTTGATTAAATCACTGATTTTGTAATCAATTTAAACACAAACGAACATAGTCTTGGCGTCTAACTCCATTTCCTGATCTGAATCACTTAGTAATTTAAATATTCTGACACTTATATGTAGCTTAGTTTTCTATATAGTTCACGACTTCTATATTCTACCGAGGACTTAATTTTAACCACATTTCTAATTCGTACGTCATCATATGTTCCTTTTGCAAAAAGACATTAAATTATAATATTAACTAGTATCATTTCTCAACAGTACAAACTTTTCAAATAAACCAGCTAATACTAAACCTGATACAACCTGAAACTCATAGTCAATGCTTTGTGGTACACACACTGACATACAGCGAAAGTTATCGTAGAGAAAATGTCACCTTTCCAATTTGTATTGATTGAATTCATTCAGTAATATATATTCAACCAAACAAATGTTATTAATCCGTAAGATCCCTCACCACTTAATCGTTGTCTTGTAACCAGCTGCGGTTCTTTAGATAACACAACAGGTCCTTCACCATCATAATACAACCCGGTAAATCCCAGGAAGGGAGTTACAACTTTCGCTACAAGAGACTCCAACTTCAGTTTATTTTTGCATGGAGGGTATTGATCCTTGACATTCTAGGAAATGTAACCAAAATAACTGCACACTTATATAAAATATTCTAAATTTATAGCTTTGAAAAAGCATTTAGGTAGTTTTATTATGGTTTTTGAGTTATAAAATGACTACGATTTTTAAGTGAATAATACATCCGTACAATATTGTAAACAAGTTCAGTCGAGACTAATTGGTATGTATTTATTCTTCAAATTATTTTACACACTGTAATTTTTAATGACCGGAATATTTTACACGATTTAAAAAAGCACATCACTTTTAGATTATAAAAATTAAATCTGAAATATTTCCGAATCTTAAAACTTATTTAATCAACAACTTTTAAAATCAGACACTGTCGTAAACATTAGCTTCGGTAATACGTAAATTGTTCTCTAAGCAACAGTACTGCAGAGTGAAAGATTTATATATTGTATTATGTTGCCTTATCAATGACAAACATCCTGAAATATGGTATGCTATAGTCTAAGTTTGTTACATCTGTAATCGGTTAGTTACTTGATAGGCGTGATTTATTTGTTTGTTTGTTTTTAATTTCGCACAAAGCTACTCGAGGGCTATCTGTGCTATTTGTCTCTAATTTAGCAGTGTAAGACTAGAGGGAAGGCAGCTAGTCGTCATCGCCCACCCCCAACTCTTAGGCTACTCTTTTACCAACGAATAGTGGGATTGACCGTCACATTATAACGCCCCCACGGGGATGCAAACCCGCAACCCTTAGATTACAACCCTTAACACGCTTGGTTTATGTAAAGCAAAGTAAAACATATGCAGCGGCATCTGTTGCTCAAATTGCAAGTTAACATTAGATATATCACGAGTTTTACATTAATCTACCATAAAGTGTTTTATATCTTTCGCAAGTTAACATTATCTATATCACGAGTCTTACATTTATCTACCATAAAGTTTTTTTCCTTTCTCTTGAGTCTAAGTGACCAGTTAACACAGCTGTATGCATGACGACAGCAAGTTTGTGAAATTCTGAAACATTTTGTGAATTATATACAATGGTGTTCAAAGTGACAAGCCCTTCCGATAAACAAACTGCTGTACACATTGCAATTACACCTACTAGAATCCAGTTAGTAGAGAAATCACAAGTTTTTCACTTCTAAAGTCATTCTTGTTTTTGGTCATTCCAAACCGTTGTATCTGCATGACAAGCTGGCCAACCAACAGTGAGTAAGGCCATCTATGTGTAATATAGATGAAATCTATGAACCGTTTTTGCTTTATTTCAACTTGCATTTATCGATTTTTCATAAAGTTTTTTCTTTCGTGGTTGAGCTTCTCCTGTAATTATTTTCTTCTCAACGCCCTTGTTATTAATAATATATTTATATATGCATATTATATATTAATAGCCAGTTGGTGTTGAACTAAATGCAAACAGTTCGAGTTGTTTAAGAATAGATAGAGTAGAGACACAGAATTAACAACTAGGGAGTTAGAGCTTCTTAAAAACTTCAACAATAAAATAAACTGACAAAATACAAGGCACACACTGATTAAACGAGCCGCAAAAGATCCATGTTGGTCTTTGTTTCGAGAAGTATGAGGAACGCATAGTTTCAGGTAAACAGGGTACCTTGAGTTGGATTCTCCTTGAGTGAGGTGAGTTTCGTTTGAGTTGCTTCAAACTTCATTCGCAAGCTCAATAAATACACATGTAAACGAGCGGATGTTTTTCATATGACAAAAATATTCTGAAATACATACTTGTTCCTCTGATTTTTTAAAGCAGTATATTTACCAATACACGATTCCCCCGCTAGTACAGTGGTAAGTCTACAGATTTACGAGAGTAAAATCAAGGGTTCGATTCCCCGCGATGGGCTCAGCAGATAGCCTCCTGTCGCTTTGCTATGAGAAAAACACACACACACATCAATAAACGTATTGGGTAATAAATAGTTAATATTTGGTGTTATTCCCGTGTTGAGTTTTCCAAATAACTGGAAAAGCAATACATTTTATACTACAGAGTGTTCAGAAAGTCACTGTGCAGTTTTGTAATCATATGTTTATTCAGTCTATTTCAAGACAGCAACTGATAGCGGTGTTTAGAAACAAAATAAGAAGGATCCAGGCCTGTATTGATGCCAACGCGGATCACTTTCAACATAGTTTATTATTGTCATTCATATTTATCTCCTGTATTCTGTATTGAAACATGTTTGTTAATAAATATACAAGTGCACAGTGACTTTCCGAACAACCTGTAGTAATCTATCATCATTTCTTTGTGGTTTATTTTAATCTACTAACAAAAATACAACACCTTAGCTAATGTAAACGTACATATTTTGTATAAAACTGAAATAAAGTATTGCGAGTTTACACTACATAGATTATAAAACTCTTACCTGTAATATTAAAAGCATGTGTTTTATTCCATGTGGGATAACATCCGTCGCTGAGGAGATAGCACCTGAAAACAGATATAGATGTATCGTTCATGAGCAATGAGTCTGAGTGTGTCAACTTAGAGTATCTAATAATATTTCTAACTAACTAATATCAGATGAGAACAGCTTTGGTAGGAAAGCGTATATTTATCCATAGCTAACTAAACCTGACACTATGAATAATCAATCGTTTGAAGTTACTTCAGATCCATAAATATCACCCATTGTATAAACAACTTTCTTCTGATAGCGGAAGTGGCAGTTCAGAGGTCGGTAAAAGGTTGCTTCTTTCGCAGTAATTTTACCTTTTTAATATTAAGACTAATTTACATCACAATGAATTACTGTTTATTAACTCTGTAAAATTTTAACTTCTCTTTACGGGAGGAACCTAAAAGTTCCAACTACAAAGTGTTGACACATGCAAGGATTTATATGTCTAATTTCTTATTACATATTTGTTTCCTGTCGTACTACAACATGGGTCAAATAAACACTCTTCACTTTTAGAAAATAAACTCATGTGATCATACGTGTTAAAATACACCTTCAAACTGCGCGTAATTAAATTTCGTACAACACTACACGAGGATTTTTCTTTGTTGGTTGTTAAGCGCAAAGTCCAGAATAGGTAATTCGTGCTCTGTTTAGCACGGGTATTGAAATTCTGTTATTAGCGTTATAGACCTATAGGCTAATTATCGCTACTAGAGGTATTACTGAAAATTATCTGCGCCAGTTGCCCTAGTGATTGACCAGAGAAAAGGCTTGTTTGTTTGTTTGTTTCTTACTTTCGCGCAAAACTATACGAGGGCTATCTCGCTAGCGGTCCCTAATTTAGCACTGCAAGACTAGAGGGAAGGCAGCTAGTCATCGCCATCCACCACCACTCTCGGGCTACTCTTTTACTAACGAACAAGGGGATTGACCATCACCTTATAACGCCTCCACGACTGAAGGAGCGAGCATGTTTGGTATGACGTGGATTCGAACCCGCGCCCATCAGATTACGGGTCGAACGCTTTAACCACTTGGCCATGCCGGGGTATCACCTACCATTAACTCTTGACATACCTAATAATGGGATTTGACTGTCACTCTTACCCATCCACAGCCCAGAACTTTGGGTGAGGTTTACATTGTTGAAGCTCTATAATTTGTATGACGAATAAGATATTGTGATATGTCATTTCGAATTACTCACTCCAAATAGTCCCATTATTGTTTTACATACAAGGGCACCGGAGCGGCCTTCCAGTTTAGCCTTGGACCCTGGACCCGCCCTATCTTCTTGGGGGAGGTTCAGGAGTGAATTGAAGTGAATTAATAATTTTATTCAGAACATAAAATTTGAGCATTATAATACTCTACGTAACGAGTGCAAAATGTTTGAAAACAAATTCTGCATTTTATGTACATTTTCACTTATTTATTTCTAATATATAGGAATATTCCTTTTATTTTTATTTCAATCAATTTGTTTCTTCTTTACTTGGGAGAGCACCCACATCTCGCTCTCCTAATTTCCATTTCAATATTTACTGCTACTCTTTTATTTCTTATGTGAGGTTGTTATCTCGCTAACCGTCCTTAATTTAGCAGTGTAAGACTAGAAGGAAAGCAGCTAGTCATCATCACCAACCGCTAACTCTTGGACTAGTTCTTTCACCAACAAGTAATGGGATTAACTATCACATTATAACGCCCCCACGCCTGAAAGGGTGAGCATGTTTGGTGTGATGGGGGTTCGAATCTGCGACCCTCAAACTACGGGCCGAGGGCCTTAACCACCTGGCCATACCGGACTCATAACGTTTTGAAATCCTGTGTATACATGAACACTGCTAATCCACTTAACTGTTGCATCTCTAAGCGTACTCACACCGAGTTCCATCATAAAGTATATTATTTGGTCAGCATTAAAAATTTAAAGAATTTCGATATAATTTAGCGGGGAAACGAAAACTTAATAAAATGTATTTGTCTATATTTTATATTGTCTATATTAATCTGTTACTAAACACTAAAATTATTATTCTGTAGAAGTATTTTTAAAATGTCAGTTTGAAGAAGAACCTACATTTTGTTGTCTTTTTACGCTTGGAATTCCTTAAACTAATAATAAGTTTTGTAGATTTTAATTTATATTGTTATCACTTATTGTCACCGTGATTGCTGGTAAGTAAACCAAATTTTCCAAGGTAAGGAAATTGAAGTTTAACTGAATGTTTTAGAGAAATAATGAAAATAGCTCTTCGTACCACAATAAAATCTTTAATTGTATTTACACGTTACGAGACTTATATATTTCTGATTTATGAGCAGTTCACGGTAATAATACGACAACGTTATTTATATCTTTAAAGATGAATACATCTCTGCTTGAAACAACAAGTAACACACTGCAGGTAGAAAAACCTCGAAATTTCTCTTGAGAGTATATCTGTGTAGTTAAATGTATATTAACGCCTCGAATTTATTTCTTGTGTTCGTGACGTATGTTCACACTGCATGCCACTGAGTAGTTTTACAAACATTCTACAAATTAAGATTTGTTTGTTTGTTTTGGAATTTCGCACAAAGCTTCTCGAGGGCTATCTGTGCTAGCCGTCCCTAATTTAGCAGTGTAAGACTAGAGGGAAGGCAGCTAGTCATCACCACCCACCGCCAACTTTTGGGCTACTCTTTTACCAACGAATAGTGGGATTGACCGTCACATTATACACCCCCACGGCTGGGAGGGCGAGCATGTTTAAGGCGACGCGGGCGCGAACCCGCGACCCTCGGATTACGAGCGCACGCCTTAACGCGCTCGGCCATGCCAGGCCCTACAAATTAAGAAAGCGCTTTAACAAACCCTAGTGGTATAATGTTTCTTCCATGTAAATAAAGGTGCACTAAAAGTGTTGTTTACATCAGAAGTTAGAATCTGTAATTTATCACCATTGTCAAATGAACATGCAATATTCAAACATACACTGCTGGCCAAAATCTTAAGGCCAATGAACATAAAGAAAAAATATGCATTTTGCGATGTTAGACTCAACCACTTATTTGAGTAGAGCTTCGAAGGATGAAAATAAGAAAAGGGAAAATAAAAAAAACTTTTTTATCATTTAATAGGTAAAATGTAAACACAATGAAATTAGCCTAAACACAAGCTGGTCAATAGTTTAAGACCACACTGAAACGAAGAGTTAACCGGTAAACACGTAACGAAATTTAGTCATTTGTGTTCAAGTATTAGCGTTGTCAACATTTCCCACTGACTTCTCCTGTGTTACATTGGGTAAAAACATGGCAAAGGCTAAAAAGTTGACAGAGTTTTAACGTGGCAGAATTGTCGAGCTGAAAAAGCAAGTTATCTCTCAATGATGTCGAGAAAAAATACGAGCCGTTTTTGCATATATAATACATAATATTATATTATTTATTTTATTACTTTTAATATAGTTACAAAGATGTTCCTTTGTATTGGTTTATTTTGGACTTAAGTTGTTTTATAAGTAAGGCTTCTTTAATTTTGCGTTTGTTTATGTTTGTTTCTTTATTTAGTATTTGAGTGTTTTCTATAGTTATGTTGTGTTTATTTAACTTGCAGTGTTCGAAAACGTGTGAAGGTGACTTTTTATATTCTTTGAATCTGGTTTCCATTTTTCTACTTGTTTCTCCAATATAAAGTCGTGGCAGTTATCACATTGTATTTTATAAATAATGTTGGTGTGATGTTTGTCAGTGTAGTTTTTACATTGAATAGAACTCAGTGCCTGGTTTCTGAATAAATTTGGTATTAACTGGAATGTCATATTTTGTTACTAGTTTTTGCCAAATGTTGGTTATTTTTCTGCTGATGTCAGGAATATATGGTGTGCAGCAGTATATGGTTTCGTAATTTTTTTATTCGTGAGATATATTTACTTTTGTTGGTTGATTTTGCTTTCTGTCTAGGTATGTACATATAATGTTTTCTACGGTTTGTGGAGGAAACTTATTGATGTTGATGAAGTATTGTTTTATTTTGTCTAATTCATCGTTAATTTTATCTGGTGAGCATAGTTTTATGGCTGTGTTTATTTGGTTTCTTAGTATGTTGAGTTTTTGTTTTGTTTCATGTGCTGAGTCCCAAGAAATGTATAGTCCAGTATGGGTGATTTTTCGGTGGATTTCTGTTTTAAATTGTGTATCGGTTCTTGTAATTTTGAGGTTAAGAAATGATATTTGATTGCTTTCTTCCTGTTCACATGTGAAATTAATGTTGGGATGTATAGAGTTTATGTGATTGAAAAAATTAAGTATGTGTTCTGAAGATCTGAATCCCGCAACCGTGTCATCTACATATCTGTACCAGTATAGTGGTGGATGTAATGCTGTGTTAAATGCTTGTGTTTCAACTTGTGTCATAAAAATATTGGCTATAACTGGTGATACTGGGTTGCCCATGATTAGGCCATTTGTTTGTATATAGTTGTGGTTGTTAAACATGAAGTTTGTCTTCATCATGGTGAATTCTATGAGGGTTGCTAATTGGCTGCTGGGAATGTCTATAGATGGGTTAGGGTCTCGGATACAAGGTTCTAAGGCTATCTTGCAGGCTTCAGTGGTTGGAACTTCTGTAAAGAGGGATATAACATCGAAACTGGCCATTAAGGCTTTATGATCAAGTTGATTTAGATTAGACTTCAAATTAAAAGAGTCTTTGATGAATGAGCTGGCTGATGTTACATATTTGGAGAATGCTCATGCTATGTATTTTCCAAGATTGTAATTAAAAGATTCATATGTGGACATTATTGGTTGTAATGGACAATCTGGTTTACGAGGTTTGGGATGCCGTATATTTGTGGTGTGCGTGAGTCGGTTTTACGTAGATAGGAACAAAGTGTTTGTGAAATTGTGTTGGCTTATTTTCATTTTTAGTAGTATTTTGTTTAGTTGTGTTTCGTGTGTCTTTGTTAGATTTGTGCGTGTTGGTTTAAATTTGTTAGTGTCTGACAGGATGTTCTTCATTTTTTGGATGTCTTCATTCGTGTTCATTATGACTATAGCGTTACCTTTATCTGCTTTTAGAATTTAATGTTTTTGTCTTGTTTTAGGTTTTTAATGGAATTAGTTTTCTTTTATAAGATTTCTGTTTTGTGAAATTATGTTGATGGTTTTGTGAGAAAATTCTTTTAAAAAATCGTTTAAAATGTTGTTTTTAGGTGTTTCTGAAAAATATAAATTTTTCTATTTTCCTGGGAAGCTTGGCTGTTGGGCCTGGCATGGCCGATCGCGTAAGGCGTGCGACTCGTAATCCGAGGGTCGCGGGTTCGAGCCCGCGTCGCGCTAAACATGCTCGCCCTCCCAGCCGTGGGGGTGTATAATGTTACGGGCAATCCCACTATTCGTTGGTAAAAGAGTAGCCCAAGAGTTGGCGGTGGGTGGTGATGACTAGCTGCCTTTCCTCTAGTCTTACACTGCTAAATTAGGGACGGCTAGCACAGATAGCCCTCGAGT
This sequence comes from Carcinoscorpius rotundicauda, assembly GCA_011833715.1. Taxonomy (NCBI): domain Eukaryota; kingdom Metazoa; phylum Arthropoda; class Merostomata; order Xiphosura; family Limulidae; genus Carcinoscorpius; species Carcinoscorpius rotundicauda. The sequence continues at coordinate 89,578,308 of CM022392.1, read as the reverse complement.
AGCTTTGTGCGAAATTCCAAAACAAACAAAATTGGCTGTTGGATGCCGAAAAGGTTGTCTTCTTTCTGTCGGTTGTTTTCTTGTTTTTGCTTTCTGTAGAAAGTATCACAAGTCTCCTGGCTTGATCTTCTGAACATGTTTTGATTTCTATGGTTGGAATGTACCTAGGTGCTATTGCGAAGTTGAGTCTTTTGTTAAGTTGATGTATCACATCTGTGTTTAATTGTCGATCGCATCTGTTAATTATGAGGTTAGTCAACGGTTTGTCGTGTTGTCTTTTCTGTTCTTTGCATCTTAGTTTTTCTAGTTTTTTGTTGTGGCAGATCTTTTTGTCTCTATCATCTCTAGTGTTGATTTGGTTTATGTTTCGTTGTAGAAGTCCGTAAATCTCTGGTTTAATGCAACATGCCAGTTGATGGTCTGGGTTCATTTTTTGTTTTTGTAAGTCATGTAGTTCTTTGTATTTCGTGTTCAACATGGTTTTAAGTAGTTTTTTCTGTAAATTTTTGGATAATGTTTGTGTATTTATTAAACATTACATCCACCACTTATATTACTAGTTCTAGCCAATATTTTTATGACACAAGTTGAAACACAACATTACATTCACCACTTTACTGGTACAGATATGTTGATGACACGGTTGCGGGATTCAGATCTTCAGAACACACATTTAATTTTTTCAATCACATAAACTCTATACATCCCAACATTAATTTCACATGTGAACAGGAAGAAAGCAATCAAATATCATTTCTTAACCTTAAAATTACAAGAACCGACACACAATTTAAAACAGAAATCCACCGAAAATTCTCCTGATACTGGACTATACATTCCTTGGGACTCAGCATATGAAACAAAACAAAAACTCAACATACTCAGAAACAAATAAACACAGCCATAAAACTATGCTCACCAGATAAAATTAACGATGAATTAGACAAAATAAAACAATACTTCATCAACATCAATAAGTTTCCTTCATATTTCAGTGACAACAATGACACCGAACTGATGAATCAATATATTCAGGTTAACATACGTTTTTGTTTTATGACAATGGATGCTCCTAGTTAGACCGCTATATTCAATTAGCTACTTTAATTACAGGGTAATTTCCAGTTCTTATCCGTGTTCGTAATGTGCTTTGATAATTTGTTGTAGAAAGTTAACAATGGTGAACAAGTTTATAAATATTATTGCTTAATTTGGAAACACATTATTTTTCAATACACTTTGATCTTATGTTGCACGAGTTGTTAATATACAGCGCTCCCTAGAAGTATAATGTAGTTCAATGCTTTAAAACACAACTACTTCCCGCACAAAGGGTGCAGACTGTTAAACCATTTTGATAATATACAAATATAAAACTGTACGGAAGATTCCCTATTTATGTCTCTTGGTCTGTGGTTTGTTTGTTTCTAAATTTCGCGTAAAGCTATACGAGAGCTATCTGTGCTAGCCGTTCATACTTTAGCAGTGCAAGACTAGAGGAAAGGCAGCTAGTCATCATCATTCTCGGGCTACTCTTTTACCGATGAATAGTAGCATTGACCGTCACTTTATGACGCCCCCACAGCTGAAAGGGCGAGTAAGTTTGGTGTGATGGGGATTCGAACTCGCGACCTTCAGATTATGAATCGAGCACTCTAGCCACCTAGTCAGGCCGGGCCTATAAGTCTATAGAGTTATGAGGCTAAAATTAGAGCTTTCTTTTAAAATAAATAAATAAAAACTCGTACATAATAAAAATACTGTCACACTAGTGAATGGTGTCACTATAAATATGGCTTACTGTTGAACGCCACCTGTTATAAAACAGTCCTTGTTCGTTACGAGTAGGAATTGCATAATCTTGAATTTTATGTGTGTGTGTAACACCTTTCAAACTCTTAATTTTAGAACTGCGTGATTTGGAAAAATATTTATTAGCAAATGACACTTTTCAAAGAGTTTGGTGTGTTTTGAATTTCGCGCAAAGCTACACGAAGTCTTTGCGCGCTAGCCGTCACTAATTTAGCAGTGTAAGACCAGAGGGAAGGCAGCTAGTCATCACCTCCCACCACCAACTGTTGGGCTACTCTTTTACCAACGAATAGTGGGATTGGTCGTTATTTTACAACGCCCCCATGGCTGAAGGCGAGCGTGTGTGGTGTGACAGGGATTCGGACCCGCAACCCTCGGATTACGAGTCGAGTGCCTTTACCACCTGGCCATGCTGGGCTCTTTTTAAAGAGTGTATGTAATGCTGTAGTAATAGAACATCTGAAACTTTCTAATATCTGGAATAACATCAGCAGAATACTTTTCAAAACAAGATGGATAGGATGTCAAAGAATAACACTGTTAGAGAGAATACAGTGACGTCATCAGACAAATCCTTATAAAGTAACTGGTACCAGTGTCTTCGAGGATTATGTATAACACGAATTTATATACAGAAGAAACAAAGACGAATATTCCATACCTGCAGTATCAAGCTTTAAAACCACCAGGTCTCGGAAGGAGATAAGAGCCGTTTGCCTGATTGTTACATGCTCCCTTGTCTGTAATGTAGAATTGTGATGGTTTAATACATAAATAACTCTTCCGTAAAAGAAAATGATGGTAAATAAATAAATACATCCTTCGATACATTTTTCTTTAAGCATAGGTAAATAACTATCTTGATTTTAAAACAGTAAATAAGTTTCTCAGTAAAAAGAAAATTAACCTTTTCATTAAAACGCATATAACTTTTCCATTCAGTTTCAAAATATGTTATTTAAATTGCATATATCTGGGTAAACTCTCCTCAACAGATAGTTTAATTTTCGTATTCGAAAACACGAATGTTTCTGTATGGCAAAGGTACGACTATTTATACCTAGGGAACACGAAAGTTTGAAGAGAGTAGCTTCAGACACTAACTATGTATCATTACCTCTGAATTATATACAACGAATAAGTTTAGCGGCATTAACAATGTATCAGTCTTTTTCTTACAGCAAATCCACATTAAGGTATCCGCTGTGTCCACCGCACGAACCCCTGATTCAAGCGTTGTAAATTCGACAACTTACCACTAATTGTCTCACTGAAAGACCCTGAATTCATTCTATCAAGTATACTGTAACAATGGAGGCACAATAACTTGTATAAAATGAACAAGTATACTATAACAGTGGAGACACAAGGATTTGTATACAATGAACAAGAAATACTATAACAGTGAAGACACAAGGATTTGTATACAATGAACAAGCATACTATAACAGTGGAGACACAAGGATTTGTATACAATGAACAAGTATACCATACCAGTGGAGACACAATGACTTGTATACAATGAACAAGTACAGTGGTAAGGTCACAATTATAAGTTTAGCGTTTAGCAACTTGAAGGGTTACTTTAGGCTTCCGTATGACATACAACAATAATGGTAGTAAGGTATGAATTTACGTCTGACTTTTGTTTTTACGACAACAGTCAGAGTATACACATAAAGAAGTTAGTCCTAATGTTCAACAGAGGTCGCCCATATAGGGAACTTTGTTGTATATTTAAATGTATGATGAGAACGAAACATTTCTTCCATTTTGAGGATATGATACGTAAGAAAAGAATAATTTGGAAATATCCTCTTCAGATGTAGAAATATACGACATTTGCCACTAGGTGGCGGTCGACTCCTATGAAATGATATTACCAAGAGCCACGTTGGGGAATCGAATCTCGGATTTTACTTTTGACTTATCGAAAGGCCATAAAAAAGCTCATGAGATATAAGAATACATCAAGGACAATATACCATGCTTCAATGACGTGTAACACTGCTATCTCCGTCAAAAACTGTGTTACAACTGAGTTGAGTATGGGACCTTGGGATATTGACGTTTATTATTTTGTCTGTATGATGAACTAGTCTAACAGTGGCAAAATATGGGATTATTTTTGTGCCTGAGTTCTGTGTAATAAGTTGAAATAACGATAGAAAATAAGTGTTCACTTCTGATAAACGTATAATAACAGTATCAGAAAAGGGATTTACTTGTGAAAAATATATATTCAAATAATATAAAAGTAGCAAAAAGAAAGGGGTTTCAATCTGATAAATATGTAACAAGCAAGTATAACGTTAGCAAAATTTGAGCCTACTTTTGATAATTACAGAACTAGGTAAGGTAACAATAACAAAATGTGGGCTTAGTTCTGATAACTATGTAATAGTAATAAACTAGATAGCACTAGCACCATGAAAGTTTATTGTTAAATTTTACCTAATAATGTATTTAATAGAAACTGTATAAGATTTTAGTATCGACTTCTATTTAATAAACTAACATAACAGTAACTAAATAATGGTATATTTATAATTTATATATAATGAGCTAAAAAAACAACATCAAAATAAGGTTTTCATTTTTGACTAATATGAAACAAACGTATAATATTAGCACTATACGAGTTTAATTAGCAGCAAAAATAGCACTGATAGGGTTACTTCTAACATCTATGTGGTAAATTAGTGTAACAGTAATAACACATGGATTTTGTTCCGATTTTTCAGTAATAAATTAGCATAACAATCAGCACGAGGAGGGTTTGCTTTTGATTTCTATATTATTATTTAAAATATAACTGGCACCATAGAAATTCCGTTCTAAATTTCTCATAACTACTACCACAATAATGTCATCACTTATAATAATACCTTTACGTGGACCATACAGGCGTCTAGCAGAGGAAGAATTTTATTAAAAAAATCTTCCCAGGTTTCTTCCATGAGCTTTAGTAAGTTTCCTCCTATTATAACATGTTGAGAATATCACGTGTTAGTCAGAACTTTAACACTGTATTCAAAACATACTCCTAACTAGTTGTAACAGGAACTCAGACAAAGTTTACTGTATTGGATTTCTCTATGATAATATTTATTAACAGTTTAATTTGAAACTGATTTAGCTTCATGCTCCTTTCTACGAAATTGCATTCAAAGATCATACTACTAATATAATTCTAAAATGAAAAAGGAAATACCGTTAGAATTATTTTACTGTGAATGAGAATATAAGTGCTATATGTGAGTTTTTATTTTTAATGTATCTACGTGAAAATTTTTACTTTAGTCAAAGAGAAAAAAAGACCATAGCATATTCTCACCCACAGTGTTTTGCCTGATATCCTCTCTTAGAATGATCATACCCTTCGTCAATAACTGCTTCTACACAGGTGAGAAAATAAAAGAAACTTGAGTTAAAATAAATGGCTCGGAAAAAATGTACATTATGTCAAGTGAAATCATTAGAGAGAAAAGAAAATCCATCCTCACCATAACTACGAGACTTTTAGAGAATACATGAAAAAGTTAAAGACCAATATTATAGAAACACTGCTATCAGTTTATTTGTTTGTGTTTTTTGTAAGGTTTTTACTATTTACGTTTCATCTGTGCCATTACTGGGCTGCCGAACACCAGGGGAAGTTAGTCTTCACTGTACTTGTAACAAAATAAGTTTGTCTCAGATATATACATATGCTAAGTGTGCAAAACAAACACTAGTTCAGCATAAAATGTGGATTGATTTTCTTAATATTCTAACGTACAACACAAACAGATATGTAACTATTTATATAAGTACTCCTTTATTTTTTATCCAACTCTTGATAACTGCATAGATATGACAATAATATCAGTACCACACTAAACTTGTCAATATTATTATAAATATATAAATTGAAGCAAATTCCGTCCAATAAATCCTGTAACTTTAATAACTGAATAAAAATGCTTTGAAGAATATTTTCATAATGTCGCAATATTTTAAGATAACGTGAATTATCTTATTTCGATTTGTGACGTGGTAGGAGATACATCTTCTGACGGTGGATTACAAATTCCATTTCAGTAATTGGTTGAAAACTGCAGTTCAAAGTCATATCCATTTTCGTGAATATTCAAGTTTATATGGAAAACAGCTTTGCAGAAAGATGTGAAAACAGACAAAAACAACAACTTCTGTTACTAGGTGCTAAATTTCGTCAAGTTAATTTCCAATAAAAAACAACATAATACTTACAGTTTCTTACCTTGAAATAGTCGAAGATAAAACATCCAGCTTGTGTATTCTGAATGTTTCTGGAGATATAAATAACACTGTTTGAAAGGAATATATGTAGCTGTTCAATAATATTCATGAAATAAATGACACATTGAAAGTTACATAAAAGAAAAAAAAACGTTACAGCAACAAACTTTTCTTACCAAATTTAAAAAAAATAATAATTATACTTTTTGTTGTAAAATTACTTAACGTTACCACAAATGCGTTTATCAGATTTGTGAATAAAAAACAAACAAACAAATGAACCAGGAATAACTTCCAAATATAAAAAAACACACTTGAGCTGTCCATAACAGGCCTCCATAATGAAAGTAGAAACGTATATGTTTGTAAAAATTGTGTTAACTACACAGATTAATTTATTGTTTCGTTGTTTATTTTTAGCTTATGTGCAAGCTTAATGACAGAAAAACATATAGCTCATTTCTCTTTTTTATACCAAACATAGATTGTCTGTTTGTTTTGAAATTTGCGCAAAGCTATACGAGGGCCATCTGCGCTTGCCGTCCCTAATTTAGCGGTACAAAACTAGAGGAAAAGCAGCTAGTCAACCCCACCGCCAACTCTTAGGTTACTCTTTTACCCGTGAATATTGGGATTGACAATCACGTTATAACGCCTCCATTGTTGAAAGGACGAGAATATTTGACGTGATGGAAATTCGAAACCACGACCCTCATGTTGCGAGTCTAGCGCCCTCACCACCTGGCCATGCCAGTCCATCACACACAGAAAAAAACACTATCTGGCCATAGGTGATAAATATATTAATAATTTGAGAAATAATGAAAATACCTTGATATTTCTGATTCTTAAATACCTACACCCTCCTCTCCACTGAGTTAGGTATTACATTGAAAAACTTATAACGTTAATAAAGACTGGGTTTTAATACTCGAGGTAGGCAAAACTCAGATAATCCACTAGCTCCTTCACCAAACAAAAATTACTTATCAATCGAAATATATCTTGTAAACACATGCCCACATTTTTACTAGAAGAGTGTGGTCATCATGTGCACATATGTAAGTGGCACAATTAACAATTTTAGACTAACACTTTGATTCTAATATGAGTGGTTTAGAGCGAGAGTTGTTTATTTCTTACTTGTTACTCACCCCGAGTTTTAATGGGTACTTCATGTTTAACTTCCAAGGAATGCACTGTTGAAGTTGAGTTATGCTTCTCAAAATTATGCGTTCTTTCTCCTTTTACATTTTAACTTTTCCATTTACAATTTTCAAGAGAGTAATTTGATCCGAAATTGCACGTGTTTCGTATGCGAACATTAAAGCTAGTGGTACTGTTCCGAAGTCCATCATTCTTCGTCTCTTATAGCAATCTTTAACATCGCCATTAACCAGCTACGCATGCGCTCTAGATTTTGCAATATTTAAACAACAGTTCTTTGTCTTTTTTTTCATATTATGTAATTTTTCATGTACTGAAATACACAACATACTCAAGCTTCATTATTTCTCATTTACAACAAGAAAATACAAACAATCTAAACACAAAACTCAAATACACTAAACATTTTAAAAATTATAAAAAGTACAGCAGATTTTTAAAATCTCTTCATCAAATAAGCAGGCCCAGCATAGCCAAGCGCGTTAAGGCGTGCGAGTCGTAATCTGAGGGTTGCGGGTTCGCATCCCCGTCGCGCCAAACATGCTCGCCCTTTCAGCCGTGAGGGCGTCATAATGTGACGGTCAATCTCACTATTCGTTGGTAAAAGAGTAGCCCAAGAGTTGGCGGTGGGTGGTGACTAGCTGCCTTCTCTCTAGTCTTACACTGCTAAATTAGCCCTCGAGTAGCTTTGTGCAAAATTTAAAAAAAACCCTAAACAAACAGCTTTGTGCGAAATTCAAAAACAAACAAAATCAAATAAGCAATATAAGTATTTGTATAAATACGCTATATTTCATACACAATGTAGGCAGAACGAGCATACCTTATTATTACGTTCAAAATGCACAGAATTATACACCAAATACAGACAGAACAAACACACTGTATCATACGTTGTAAATTCAGAACGTTAAACACGCATTGCAGACGGAACAAGCACATCGTATTATTAAATTGTAAATATGCGGCATTAAATACGCAGTGCAGACAAAACGAATGCATTATTACGTTGTAAATGTACATCATTACTTACACAGTGCAAAAAATACGAATATACCATATTATTACGTTGTGGATACATGGCACAACATACATAGTACAGGCAGTAGTTTTATTACATCTTAAATAACAATGTTTTGGCACGACAAAGGACATATTGATCGGTCTGTCCTCTAAACTGAAACTATTAGATAAATAATTTAAAAAAAAAATTAAGGCCATTCGTTATAATTCACATAAAAATCAATCTTTATCTTAAACTCACTTAAATTTACTGCCTACACAACATTAGAAGACAACACATTCCACAAGCTAACTAACTTGTTAGAAAAAATAAATCAGTCTTAGCTGAAGATGGCTCCTGTTGTGCCAAGCCATACGTTTGTGTCCAATATCCTACTATCTTTACTGTTAAATATGGAAAAAAATGATGCCTCAAAATTATCAATTCCCTTTACAATATTAAACACCTTAATCAGATCCTCCCAACTAACTTTGTTTTTCAAGAGAAAAGAATTAGAGAGATCTCAACCTTTCATGGTATAACGACCCTTTCATTTCACGTGCCATTCTCTCTTTGCTATATCACTAGCAACAGCACTCTATTTAAATGGTTTTAGAGACTGATCAACTGTTACACCAAGATCCTTTTTCAACACTGTTATAACTTTTATAACACAGTTAAGGTTAGGTTATTCCCACCCAAAGTATACTTATAATTTAAATTATAACCTACATATATTATCTTGTATTTATCATAATTAAACCTCACCTACCGTTTATTTTCCCAACTCACTAAATGATATAAATCCTTTTGTAAAGCAACAGAATCTTCTTCACACCTAGCAACACTCAAAACCTTGATATCATCAACAAAATTTAAGTAACTTATTGTCTATTCTTTGGCTATGTGCAATTGATGTAAATCAAAAAGAGCAAATGTCCGATGATTGAATCTTGAGGTACACCACTTGTGACATTAATTCAATTTCATTTAACTCCACTTCTAACAACCCTCTTCTTTCTTCCATCCTTTCACTCTTCTATCCAACTTGCCAATTTATTCCCCACATCTATATAAATAACTTCTTTACAGGTCTTTTATGTAACAACTTGCCAAATACTCTCTGAAAGTCCAGTTCTACCCTTATCTTCATCTTCATAAGTAGTAACCTTTTCAAGAATATCAAAAGATTTGTAAAGCAAAATTTCCCTTTGTGAAACCATGTCGACGATCCAATAAATCTATAAACTTTGTTAAATGACTTTGTAAAACATCTTTTATCAAACTTTCCAAAACTCTTTTTACAACTGATGTAAGACTAATTGGCCTATAGTTACTGAACTATTTTTTTATCGGCTTCCTTGAAATCTGTAGTGACATTAGCGAACTTCTAATTCTCTGGTACCTGCTTACTAATGGTACAAGGACTTACAACAAACAGTAACAAGTAGCTCATATATCCAATCCATAACCTCCTTAAAATCCTTTGAGGAACATTACTTGGCCTCTACAGCATCAGAATTACATACACAGTTTAGACATAACGAACACGCCGTATAATTACGTTGTTACTGCACGACGTTATTTATACAGCGTAGACAGAACAAACACAACGTATTATCACATTGCAAATATACGGAGTTAATATTTACATAGTACAGAAAGCAACAGGAACATACCGTATTATTTCGTGGAGCAACGCTAACTCTCCAGATTCTAAAGATGACTGTTTTTTCTGAAACAAACTGATGATGGAGATGTGTAGACTGCAAAATCACAAAATACAACGTATTAGGTGAAATTATAATCTTTCAATTAATCAGATATAGAAGACTAATCTTTCTTCAGCTTCAGTTTTATAGCTAAGTATGTCTGTGATGGGTGAAATCTTGAAAGTATATATATTTATAAGTGTGTGTGTGTGTGTGTGCATGGTTTATAAACTGCTTGTCATGTCCCGTGTATATATACGCACAAAGGAAAACAATTCGTCTTAGCTAAATAAATTTTGATAAAGTCTTATCCTGTTCTATTGAGTAAGAAAGCAAGTTATGTTGATATAATAATAGATAGTCAAACAATGATTTATAAGCACATGGAAAACATACGTGGTATGTTCCACCATCAATAAAACTTTTCTTTATGCTTGTAAATCGTTGTTTGTTTACCTATTGTTGTCTTATTGTTTTTTTCTTGTTTCTTAAAAGTTAAATTATTAAGACTTCGAATATTTCGCGGAATTATTAAACTATATTGAATTGTAACTGAAGACGCTCCTAACCATTTAGAATGATAGGACAAACATTTAGAATGCGAAATACTTCTGGCCTATACAATAGTTTAAGTCTAAGTTTAAATAAACAAACCCAAAAAGAATCTTAAGGCATAAAAATTAAAGATAAAAGAAATAAGTATTCATTTATTTTGAAATACAGTTCGCATTGCAAGCTAAAAACATAAACTGTTGAAAAAGCTGCAATCTAAATTAAATCAAAAATATATTGTTTCTATTATATACTTTAAAATTATTGAATAGCGAAAAATTAGTGTGTACGACATGCAGTGCTGATGATAGTATCTCATCATGTCAATACAGGGATGATTTATATCCATATTTTCGATTGTTTTTTTTTTCATTTCGCGCAAAGCTATACGAAGGATGTCCGCGCTAGCCATCCCCAATTTAGCAGTAAAATACTAGAAGAAAGGCAACTAATCAGCACCCACTTCCAGTTCTTAGGCTACTGTTTTACCAACGCATCGTGGATTGACTCTAACATTATAATGCCCTCACGGTTGAAAGGGGTAAGAATGTTTGGTGGGACAGAGATCCTAACACACGACCCTCATGTTGCAAGTCGAGTACACTACCCACCTAGCCATCTCAAGTTACATTTTTTCGCAGACTGCGCCTTATCTCAGTTGTGCACAAAAGTTTTTAATTATTACTCCTTTCTAAACATACGTTTTAGTGCACCCCTAAGCACTCACTAAAACACATTTTCCCATGTTAACTATTGTTACTGTATTATATAACAGTAACAATATTTCTGGGGTAGCGTTAAAACTTAATTCATTTTAATTTTTTAATTTCAAATATAACTTAGACGGTCCTATTGCCATAGCTGTTAACCCTCACCACTATCATTTCATTAATTTAATATTCATGCGAAACCTCATTTCTTGCATACTGAAGTTTTCCTATACAAAATATTATTTTCCTAGATGGACATATTAAACATATCTAGGATTTTGGTACTTTTGACTTGAAATGCCAATATCCTAAGTAACGATTGCTTTGGTTTGAATTTCGCGCAAAGCTTCACGTGGGCTATCTGCGCTAGCCGTCCCTAATTTGGCTGTGTAAAACTAGAGGGAAGGCACCTTGTCACCACCACCCACCGCCAAATTTTGGGCTACTCATTTACCAAGGAATACTGGGATTAACCGTAACTTTATAACGTCTCTGTGTCTGAAAGGACGAGCAATGTTTGGTGCGATGGGATTTGAACCCACGACCCTCAGGTTACGAGTCGAGTACATTAACCACTTGGTCATGTCGAGCCCCTTAATAACTACCAAAAATACATAGCAAGTAGTATGGAACAAATAAAGAAACAATTAAGTTCCTGTTTAGTTTCCAGTCAGCTTGTTCGGTTTATACTAAACCTCTGGTTACAGTAATATTACACATAATTAAGTTATAGAATGCTTGAGACAGTACTAGATATACTTTCTCAGGGTCCCCAAAAATGTTCTTTTTAAAGAGTAAACAAAGTCAATATTAAGATTTATAATTATTTTTATTTCTTGTTTTGCTTGTTTTATGCTGTGTTGTAGCTTACAGAGTGCATAATTCTTCTCGTGATTCGTGGCATACGCACGTTTTATTGGCGTCGCGAGAGTAGAAGTTGCAACGTTAAGTATTTATTACGTGAATAGTGTCTATTGACTAACAGACAATACACCACTGCATTGTAGTGTGAGTGGTTAAAACAGGTAATCCCCTCAAGACGGCCTTGAGTCCCATTTCGGGGAAATAAGTTTTATATAAATTTGCTCATTTTTTCCAAAACAGCTGTTAAAGAAATTAGAAAAAGATATTTAAATACCTTAGTTAACGTAGCTGACCTCCAGCTATTTTAATGGGGTAAATATTATCAAGTATGAAAAAATGTTAACCCTACATAGGAATTTAATTTCTGAAAAATTCTAGTGCTGAGTATACACCCAGAACAAGTATGTAATTATTCGCAAATAAGTTCTTCTCATCTCGTGTGACTTTTAGAACTGTTTTATAACTTAATAGCATAACAAATATCACAAGAATTGTACTACAGTATTGTATTTAATATCTATAGTTTGGTACAAAATACAACTTATTCCAGTATTCACTACAACCTGTAAAATCATGAGCCTACACTATATTAAGTGTGACTGTAAAAATATAACTACAACCATGAGAGCATTGCTTAAATACAGAACAATAGCAAATATTTATGAAAAGTGTTAGACAAAAATTCATTGAACTTAAAATTTTCACTGAGAAAAAACAGATTTTGAACCATTCTGCTTTCAAGCTGATTATTTTACTTGTCCTTCTAAAAAAAGTCGAACGTTTCCATACAAAACCATCATGATGATAAAAATAGCGATGTTATTACGCAATAATCAACCGCACTTTTCATTGGTAGAAAGAGTAGTCCAAAAGTTGGCGGTTGGTTTGTTGACTAGCTGTAATACCTCTGTGCTATCATTACTAAATTAAGGGCGTCTAGGGCGGGTAGCCTTTGTACAGTTTTGCGCGTAATATTTCAAACAAGCAAAACTAAAAATAGAACAAATCGTCTATTTCCTCAATGAAAGGTGGAGTAAAATCAAATAAGGTTCCAATAATTGACAGCGATCATCACATATACTGTGGTGTTGAAATTTATATATGATCAATGCGTTATCAATGTCATGTTTTCACTAAAACTGACACTGTTTTAATGTACTCACGTATTCCAGTCTTGTTTTCGAATTAAAACTGCTGTTTCCAAGGTAAGAGTTTTAAACCTCCGCGATGTAAGCGTCGAAAAACTGCCTTCTTCCGAAAGTTCTAATGGAACACTGTTACTCGGTATTGTTTCGAGCCCTCTGACAGAGGTCAAATTGCGAAAAGACTGGTCGTTTATAAAACTCCGACAATTTCTGTCCCTTCGTTTATCGTGAACCATGATTGTGGGTAAAACATCCATTTAATTCAATAATTCACTTGTCACAAGCAACTATGTAACATTTATATTTGCATTTGTCAACTTTATAACTGAAACTTCACTGTACTACGTCAATAACAGCCGATAAAGAAGTCCAAAGATACTGATAAGGCAATCTTATGAAACATTTCTCTGAATCTACATGATGTTATTGAAGTTCAAGGTATAAAATCTTACAGTAATTAGTTCAATAGTAAGAAGAAATGAAACTAAAATTTAATATTACAAATTGTTTTTGTTGGAAGTTTCTTTTTCTTAACTCTAGTGCCATCTTTACCTTGAAAGTACTTAGGGTAAAGAAAGTAATGTCATAAACTGATATTTTATAGCTACGTTATAACCTTGAGTGTTTGCACTGTGTCAGCGATGAGTAATTGTGATAAAACTAAGTCTCGGAGTCATGTTTTTTGGAATTTCGCACAAAGCTACTCGAGGGCTATCTGTGCTAGCCGTCCCTAATTTAGCAGTGTAAGACTAGAGGGAAGGCAGCTAGTCATCACCACCCACCGCCAACTTTTGGGCTACTCTTTTACCAACGAATAGTGGGATTGACCGTCATATTATACACCCCCACGGCTGGGAGTGCGAGCATGTTTAGCGCGACGCGGGCGCGAACCCGCGACCCTCGGATTACGAGCGCACGCCTTAACGCGCTCGGCCATGCCAGGCCCGGGCTCGGAGTCATGACTGACATTTTGATTTCTTTTTATACTAATCTACATTCGTAATTATGAGGTATTTAAGTACGTACTATTCGGAATAAGTAATGAACTACAAAAAAGCGTGCAACTGAAAGCTAACATTTTGGCTTAACAGGCGTTGTGTTTCATGAACTATAATCGTACGAATTAACTTGCAAGAAATTAATTAGTCTTTTTTAAAATTATGGATTCGCTTCATTTAATATACGTTTGGAAATGTTTAGTCATTAAGTATCAGAATTATTGCTCTTTAAAACATTTATTTCCACTTTTTATACATTCACATCTACAAAAGTAAAGACTAAGGAAATACATACTGAATTTGTTGCGAATTAGTCCGTCAAATTGTTAGGGTTAGCTATTCTTCGAGGAAGTAGTGGCAACAAACATCACCTATTAAAACATGCCAATCAGATGAAAGAGTCATTGTCGCTAAACCTTTGCTTCACATAAAATAGAAGCACTAAAATTAATGTTTTCTTAACTTTTAAAGTCTTTATCCTCACAATAATACTAATTTTCGATATATTCTATGGTGTAGAACAGAATCAACAGACAGGATCAATTGTAAGGAAATTTTTTAACGATAGAGCTAGATTTCCGTTGGATCAGATTATTAGTCTGCTGACAAAACTGTCTTCGACGTTCCATGTATTAATGTAACATCTATTTAAAATTTATTTTATTGTATTTTAATTCTTACTTTTACGTAGAAAAATTATGTTAAAACATTATGCGATTAAACGTAATTGTTTTATATCAGTTACAAGAAATTATGAATGAATCACATTATATCTACTTAATCCAATGCCGACGAGACTTTTAGGCCTATACCAGCGAACGCCTAATCGGCTGATATATGATGACATAGTGTTGAGACAAAATTTGTATAACCAAATTGTAAGAAAAACAAAATGGTGTGAATTAAGTTATTAATATGTAATGTTAATAGGAGTCATTTAGGAATCTGAATGACAACAAGGATTAACAGCACAATATTATTAACAGTTATTGTTTATCGGCACTATTATTCATTTTTACATTACTTCACAAGTATGAAGTACAGTGTACGTACTAAGTGAAGTGAATTTAAGAAAAAGCTAAAGCTGTATAATTTTGCGTACTTATTGTCGAGTCGTAGAATAAAAAAAATGTTTATCTAGTGCTAGATTTTGCCGTTGTGACATGTCAAAGATTTTACTTGATTACGTGACAAATTAACGAAGATTATATTCGTCCATCTGGAATTCAATATTTATTTTGGAACATTTGATTTTACAATATTTCACTTTTGTGTTAATTTAACATCAAATCTTTACTTGTTTTTTCGTTTTGTACCACGACAAGTGAAATAACGATTTCAACTTAATTGGAATACATTTACTAATAGATAAAATATTTCGAATAGAAGGCCGGTTTAACATTGAACGATTATTCAAACAAATTGATACCCCTACGTATGCACAGGTTTGTTTGAGGAGTCTCTGCGGAACCCTCTATTTCTGTGACTTAGTTATATTGCAGCTTCTTATAGTATTTAACATTTCTACATAGTCTAAATTCTTATGATGGAGCGTTAGCGTTTTTTGGCTAGAAATAGTCGCATGTCTACAGACCGTGGAGCATTAGCATGTTTTCCATGTTGATTGTGATTCGCACAAATGGTATTGGTTTTTCATCTCACAAAGTTAAGCATCCCTTTCAAACATTTGGACCTGTGGCATCTTTTATTTTTTTTAAAAATGCGATTTACTGGAATATTAATAAAACAATTTAATTAACCATTATATGTTTCGGTTTCAAATGGATAAATTTTGGTTTGTCTGATTTAACTCGCTTAGATAGTACACGATCTAATAGAGGGAAGTACTGAAGCTTAACTTTTCTTACTTGTTTCGTTTGTTTTGAATTTCGCACAAAGCTATTCGAGGGCTATCTGTGCTAGCCGTCCCTAATTTAGCAGTGTAAGACTAGAGGGAAGGCAGCTAGTCATCACCACCCACCGCCAACTCTTGGGTTATTGTTTTACCAACGAATAGTGGGATTGACCGTGACATTGTAACGCCCCCACGGCTGGGAGGGCGAGCATGTTTGGCTCGATGGGGATGCGAACCCGCGACCCTCAGATTATTAGTCGCACTCCTTAACGCGCTTGGCCATGCCGGGCCACAACTTTTCTTACATATCGTTATGTTCTTGACAATATAATTTAACTAGTTATCGTATTGAACATCAGTTTGATATCCTTGGAATATATATACAAGGGGTGGCCAAAAAATGTGGCCCCCTTAGAAATGTTATTAATTTGTTACATCTTTTAAAATATAACAGAAAAAAATGTGTAAAACAATGTGTTTTTAAAACACACTCGATGAGATCTGTACATGAATGTTCTTAAATCCCAATTTTAACATTTTGCTTTAGTAAATTCCTGAATGTTTCATGATTTTAGTAATAGTTTGTCATAAGAAGTGTTGTGCACCTGTTGGAGTTTTTGCAGTCAGGTATTGCAGTAAAATGAAAGACATCAACATGTAGTTTTGTTGTAATTGTTTATTTGTTTTGAATTTTGCGCTAAGCTACTCGAGAACTATCTGCGCTAGCCGTCCATAATTTAGCAATGTAAGACTAGATGGAAGATAGTCGTCACAAACCACTGCTAACTCTTGGGCTACTCTTTTACCAACGAATAGTGGGATTCACTGTAACATTATAACGCTCCCACAGCTGAAAGGGCGAGTATGTTTGGTGCGACGGGAATTCGAACCTGCGACCCTCGGATTACGAGTCGAGTGCCTTAATCACCTGGCCATATCAGGCCGTTATAATTGTATTCAACGTACATATTGCAACTGAGATTCTGAAATTAAGGTACACTATTCAAAAAAATAACTGAATTAGTATAGAAAGAAATAGCGTCATCAGTGAGAAAGTTTTCCAATGAAATAAGATGTGCAAAATATAGTTGTAATAAGTCAGTGTTTTATCAACACTAATATTTATTTAATCATTTGATGATTTAGTAATGTTTATTGTTATCCTTACAGGTGCAGTAGCTACATGAACCTATCAAATAATCTGTAACAGATACCAAACTGTATGCACCCATTAAATCACCTGTACCCGAGGCAGCAATTGTATGCACCCATCAAATCACTTGCATAGGTGTAAGAGACAAATTAGAAGTGGAAGACTCGAGGTTTATTTGCCAGTTCAAAGAGAAGGAATATGCTCTTGGGTTCTGTTACGACATTCCCTTACTGTTCCAGAGAGTAAATTTTCCTAATTTTATGCAATTTTACTAGAACAAGTTGGAAATTAAGTAACCGGGACCCCTCCCTACCAGTTTCATACTCCAAATTCTGTTAATTTATTAACAGAAATCGAAACGTTCTTATCTTTTGGAATATTAAAATAAAATAGATTAATGTTGTTTGATATCATAATTTATTATTGAAGTCAGATCTCTTAAGAACTGAAAACTGTAGCCACAGTAGTTCCTGACATCATGTCGTTCTGAAAAAATAAAATAAAATATTTGGTTTGGTTATTAAATTTATACGGTCGCTACTTTAAAAATTCTAGGAGATGGAAAATGACACTGTAACAAATTCACATGAAGGTAAAACACACGAAATTAAATATATTAACTCTGATGTGAGGCAATGGAATGTGACTGTGTCTAATGCAAAGTTCATGACAGAAAATATTTGAAAGTGAATGATTTTTACCGTAAGAAACACACTAAGGCTTGTGAGTAAAACGATTTAGATAAATACCAAGAAAAGAATGAAATGGTTAACTGTTTATAATGTACGATCAGAGCTGAACCACTTCTGTGAATACACCGCAGTGTTTTTCTAATGGTCACGTGGGACCACAGTTTGTGTTAAAAAAACAACTCCTGTATATCTGGAAATCGTCACTTAAAAGTAGACGTCTCAAGTACCAAGCCTATTTCTGACAAAATATTACAATTACAGCAATCAATTACGATCTTTGTGTTGCTAGGCGATCTCGAATTTCTAAAAGTCACTTTGAGAAGTAAAGTAAAATAAAGTACAAAAATTGGGCTAATATATGATCAGTTTTTTTTAAATCTGAATATAAAATTTTTAGCTCAACTGTATGTTTTGCATTCATGTTCCTCACTTCGTTTCTAGTTTATTTTCGATTTTTGCCACAAATTAGCTCATACGAATAATATAGAAATTCTCGAACTCGAAGAGATATTTTTAATATCTGTCGAGTATTTATGGTCAACGTTTTATTGTATTTAAAATTTTGTTAGATAATGGATATTTGGAACAGTCGAAAATTACTTACATACGGGCAAAATATTTGTGTACGTACATCAAATTATGGGAAAGAGTATTCCCAAGCTTCGGAAAACGACACTAGGAACATTGTACACAGTTGTATGAAAATTAGATTGATGTCTAAGCTCAAGATGTACTGAGTAATGGTTTTCTTCTTGCAAGCAGTTGGAATGATAAGTTTAGAACAAATAATGATATTGGTGGTGCTCTACTATTAAAATGAATTCAATAATGAGGAAATATAACGATATGGAATTAATAGTCATTGTGGACCTTAGCTTCAACAGCCTTGTAACGGCTACTGACTTCATAAGTATTTATCATCAATAGCTAAAAAATAGACAGTTATCGTTATCACCTAGCAACATTTCCTCGGATGAAGGATACCTTTATGAAAGATGGAGGTTTGAGCGATTCCGTGAGAAGTGATAATTTTTCCAATACTATTGGCAAGATGGACGAAATGATAAAAAATAGTGACAATGGAATTATAAAGTAGTTCTGTAATGGCGTTTCCAAGAACCAGTAAACCCCATTCCTCTGGTACCTTCTGTAAGTTTGCAAAGTATTTCTCCAGTTTATTACAACGTTCGCCTTACAGAAACCCATAATTACCATCGATTAAAGTCTTGATAATGTTTAATCTACTAACTGTAAAGATATTAAGAACAACATACTAATGTGTCCAAATGGCGCCTGTTGTTCAGGTGTTTACCAACACAACCTAAACAAACATCATTTTCCTAACGGTTCATGTAGTGCTTTTCATCCATTTCCAAAGTTCCATTCACAAGCGCGCCATACAATAAATTAACAATGTATAGAGAAAAGCAATAAGTACTTAAATGTGTTAAACAATACTTTTTTTAGATATATTTCTAAAAGACACAAACAACGTTTTCTGTAAAACTTTTCATACTCTTTTTATTCAAGATACTCTTGTCCAACATGCATTACAACTCTTTCTCAATTTTACAAAGATTAAAGCTAATTAGAAGCTAATGGCTGTAACATTAACTAGAAACTAATGACTTAAGATTAAAATATGCAAGTTTCACAACTGAAATTAAAACATTCTCTAATAATAACTTTAGAGAAAATATTAAGTTTTTGGAATAACAGGTTGGTTTCCTTAGCAGTGTTAAGATTTACTTTGTTCTTCATACTTCTAAACGTATGTAAAACAAAATACATTTATAGAACACGTTACAAAAAGTACTAATACTTTTTAGTTTGAATTTTGCTCAAAGCTATACGAGGGCTATCTGCGCTAGCCGTCTTTAATTTAATGGTGATGGAATGGAGGGAAAGCAGCAAGTTATCACTACCTACCGCCAACTCCTGAGCTACTCATTTATCAACGAATAGTAAGATTGACCGACACATTGTAACGTCTCCACGGCTGAAAGGGCGAGCATGTTTGGTGTGACGGGGATTCGAACCCGCGACCCCCAGATTACGATTCGAATGTCTTAACCATGCTAGACCTACTTTTTAGTACTTTCTCCCAAATATTTTATCAATTTGTCGCATTAAGATTACTATTTTGGTGAGTTCGGTGGTTAAATAGATTAAAAAGTCTTGTCACTTCCGTTCGTTCATTTGAATTTACACAGTGAAACAATAGGTACTAAAAAGTTGTGTAGAAACAAATTTAAAAAAAAAATGTTTTTTGTTGGTGCAAAACTAGAACTTTTTTGAAATATAAATAGTTCTTAAAATAATTACTAAAACTTAACAAAGAAATGGAATACAAAAACACGTCGATTCCAAACGAAACTGCTTTCTTTGGAATTCTCCGTTTATATGCTACTGCGTTTAAAGTGACCTCTCGTTGTGATGAACGTAACTTGAATTTTTTCGTAGACTAAAATCACCACCAATAATTTAATTAAAAGTGATTCACTTAAACTTTATTTGCCTTTAGCTATGGCAATACGATCCGCTTGTTTTGACGATTATGTTCGACTATTTCGCAACACCTGGATGTGTATTTGGTAAAGAGCCATATTTCTATAAATAAAACTAAATCTCATTCTCAGGAACCATCTGTAGCACAAGTATTTTTGCATCGTAGTTCCTGAGCATACAACACCCTGACTCTCGGTTGGTCATAGAATGTCCTTCATAATTGTAGTCACACAGAACATTTTCAATTTAATACGGTGAATATTCAAAGTAAGAACAACAGAAAACTGTCACAGTGGTTAGAAGTGAAAATGTTTACGAATGTATTGTAAAAACGTTTTCGGTTTCAGTTTTTTTTATCTGTAAACATAATGAAAATATATTGACCACGTAATCCACTTACCAGATGATAATGACTTTTGTTTCTAAACAGCATGGTTGATTTTTATTTATTTATTATAAAAGTAAACTACACTGTTTCTATTCATTTATATAGATCCCTGTCTCGGTTTATTATACCACTGAGAAAGGCCTTGTAAGACGGAAGATTCATTCCCTGAAACATTTTTTGGAACTTGGTATTGGTTTGTTCTCTCTGTACTGGATTTCGAGTCCAATGAATCGCCGATTTCTCTCGAAAATGAAAAATTCGAACGAAGTTCTGATTGAGACTTTGTCGTCATCACTGGAGGGGGACCCCTGCAGGAAATTACTTCCAGATCTTCTTCGTCAACTTCCTTTATTTCGTCAAACGTCACTGGTTGAGTACGAAATCTGTTTCCACGCCGTTCTCGCAAGTTTTTCTTTAACGACCGTTTCAGTGGTCGAGGATATTCTGCCATTGTTAACCTACATAACCTAGCTATGCGATCTGCTTCAGAGAAGTTACTTCTACACTCCACTTGCGATGTAGGTGGACCTCTGCAACTGTCCATATCTTTAATTTGCTCTTGTCTATATAAAGGAAGAACAAAAAACGGAAAATTTTAGGTAGAGCGTAGTTAGAAAACAAAGATACTTGAATATCCCCAACATTTATGCCAGTGAAAATAAGAAGTTTTGAAAGAAAATGAAAATATTCTCCGAAACTAATTTATATTCAGAGCAAAATGAAACAACCAGAAAAAAATTAGTTAATACTTCACACAAAAAAGTCGTTTGAAGACTTTCAGTGAAATTTATAAAGTCTCTTTTTACAAAATTATATGCGTCGAACTTTATGTCTTACTGTTTAAAATCAATAAGCAATCTGAAATATGTTCAAAAATGCAAATTTATGAATCAGTTAACAGCTAGCGCATTAGAAGTCACGTTTCAAGAAACAAATAAAAAACACGCAGAAAGACACAACGATATACATGTGTTAAGATATAGAGGAGCTCCAACTATACTTACACATATATTTTAAAAGTATAATTTTTGGAATTGTGCCAAAGTTTCATTCTTTGTCTCCCTTTCTTATTATTCTCAATGCTTGTGGAAAACGTTAAACTATTGTTTCTGTTGTTGGTTTGAATTTTGTGCAAAGCTAAACGAGGGATTGAGCTAGCTATCCCTAATTTAGCAGTGTAAAACTAGAAGGAAGGCAACTTGTTATCACCATCCACCGCCAACTCGTGGGCTACTCTTTTACCAATGAATAGTGGGATTGACCATGTATTACAACGCCCCTAGGGCAGAAAGGGAGAGCATGTTAGATGTGACAGAGTTTCGAAACTTCTCTTACTAACTGGCTCTTTTATTAAATATGTAATTAAGAAACTGGGCGGATTAGTTGATTATTATCATCCAGTCAGGATGAAATTCGATGATTCTTAGAAACGTATAACCTCACAATAGGCCCGGCATGACCAAGTGGATACAGGCGCTCGACTTGTAATCTGAGAGTTGCGGGTTCGAATCCCCTTCGTACCAAACATGCTCGGCCTTTCAGCCGTGGGGGCATTATAATGTTACGGTCAATCCCACTATTAATTGGTAAAAGAGTAGCCCAAGGGTTGGCGGTGGGTGGTGATTACTAGCTGCCTTCTCTCTGCTCTGACACTGCTAAATTAGGGACGGCTAGCGCAGATAGCCCTCGTGTAGCTTTGTACGAAATTCTAAAACAAAACCATCGTAATATCGAAACCAAAAGACAAATGTGCAAACATGCACGATCCTACACACAGTTGTAGTAACATCATATATATTATACAAAGTCCCTGTTTTTTGTAGATTAAATATCTCGTAATAACACTTGCTCCTTGAAGTGATCATATTTTCGTTTACCGTCTTTTATTAGCTAACCATCTGACATAGAAATACTTATGTAGGCGAACTTAGGCACAAAAAGAGTTGAATCGCAACTGAAGGTCACGATATTTAAGTGGAAGTACTGGGATAGGCTTGTCCTCTGCAGACTTCTCTTTGATAATCGTTCCATGTGGTTTTAGGCAGTGTGGTCCAATGGTTAGTATGTTGGAACTTGGGTTGTGGATCCTCCGTGAAATCCAATTATTTGATTAGAAATGAGTAGCCCGAGAATTGGCGGTGAGTGCTGTTTACAATCTACTTTCACCCCTTATCTGATTCATCGGTGGGACAGCAGTAAGCCTATAGATAAACAACGCTAAAATCTGAGGTTCGATTACCATAAGATAGTTCAATGTGGCTTTGCATTAAATCAGACATTCAACCAAACAATCAACCCTCTGTATGTTCCAAGCTATAAACAACTAATACGCTAGTGGATACACCTGTAGCTTTGTGCAAAAATCCGAAAACAAACCACGTGTTTTGTTTCGTTTTTTCGTGTTGTTGTCACAAGAATTGAAAATTTATATACAAGACGTTTAGTTGTTTCATGACCTACATTCGCAGTACAAAAATTGTCATTATCATACAAAAAGCATCATTAACTCAAAATCTTGCACTCAATCCCAGAAACTCACTTGATACACCATCATTATGACACTATTAATTCCATTAACTTAAAATCTTGCACTTTATCCTGGAAACTCACTGGTATTTGATATTTTTTAGTTTTAAGGACACCGTATGCAACATATGAACTAAAATTTGTCTGTTTGTTTGAAGTTAAGTACAACGCTACAAAATGGGTTATTGTGCTTCGCCCACCACGGGTATTAAAACCCAGTTGCTAACGTTTTAGGTCAGCAAACATAACGCTGTACCACTGTGGGGCGGACTAAAACTAAACCATGAAGTCAGAGATCACATGTATAGTTGTCCTTCGTTTTCAAATAACAACTTGTCAGTAGTATTTACGGATTATATGGATATTCTGACATGATTGATGGGACAAATAACAACTTGTCACCAGTATTTAAAGTCTACATGTATACATTTGGGTTCTCAACTGACTGATGGACTAGTAAAAAATTGTTACCAGCATTTAAAGTTTACGTGTGTACATTTGGGTTCTCAACTGACTGATAGACTAGTAACAATTTGCCACTAGCATTTAAAATCTACATGTGTACATGTGGAATCTCAAAGGACTGATGGAACAAATAACAATATGTCATCAACGTTTAAAGTCTACATGTGGAATCTCAACTGATTGATGGGACAAATAACTTCTCACCAGCATTTAAAGTCTACATGTGTATTTTCAATCGACTGGTGCTACAAATAATAATTGTTACCAGCATTTAAATATTTTATGGATGTTCTAAACAGCTGACTGTTACTTTTATAACATATCAACAGCTGTAAGCGTGAAACATACTAAGAAGCATATTGCAGACTCGAACTTTAGACTTTCCAAGCTGTAGCTTAGCATTAGTAGTCAAGTAGCATTACAGTAAGTCAAGAATTTAAGGAATATTATTTGTTACTTCTAATTGTGATTATTTGATAGTTCAATTATAATCACAGCAACAATATATATATATATATATGTGTGTGTATGGATTTTTAGTGAGTTGTAAATCGTTCCCCGCTGATACAGCACTAAGTCTACGGATTTACAACTCCAAAATCAGGGGTTCGATTTCTCCTTGGTAGACTCAGCCGATAGCCCTATGTGGCTTTTTTATAAAATAAAAACACAAACAAAACATAAAACTTGTAGATCGGTAACATTCACCAGATACGCATATAACATCTGCATAACAAACGCAGTAGTACTTTTCTTTGTAAATAACTTAAAATTCGTTTAACTAATATCACAAGTGAAGTTTGACAGAAAACAGCTTTGCAACTATTTATATGAGTTATATCTCTGATAAACTTTTTAATAAACACACTTAGAAATGCAATACTGTTGCGAAGTCTGTACTTAGAAATTCTCTGTTACTCAACAGCTCAGATGCACTTACAAAACAACAACAAACAAAAAACAAAAACCGAATCATTGAAAAATCCCCTTGTTGAACAGCTGAGACAGTTTTCTTAAAAGAATTTCACTCAGAATATCTCTGTTGCCTAACAACTGAGATAGTTTTATATAACACACATTACACATTTAACTATCGCTCTGTTGGCTTGAGATGATATACTTAAGTGTTTTTTTCCAATAACTTGATAATATTGCACATGTTATATTTAACATTTAAGAAGAAGATAGGAAACTCAAAAGAGATGTAACAGTATTTGTAAGCATGACTAATGAGTTTTCAAAGTTTTATTTATGTACAACAGTATTTAGAGAAAACTTGCGTATGATACACGATTCAACTAATTTAGTGTCATCATTGAATTGGCGGGTTAATATTAACTTTGCCTATTTGTGTTTGAAGACATATACACATATAGCCAAGTTAACTAGATAGACAGACAGGTTCGCTTTGATCTTACATAATAACGCGATGCTTGTTCCAGTCTAAACACTTGTATGCTGTCGAGTAACATCCAGACAAAGGTTTCTTTATCTGTAACTTAATATGTCATCCGTAATAAAGTTTAGCCGCGAGCTGTATTGAATCGCACGTGCATGTTATGTAATACAATAATGTTATTCAAGAAACTGTAACAAAAAAGCAACACAAAAACAAACAATTTTCTAAAGATTACGTAATGGGAAAGAAGCTAAAACGGCAACTTTCTATCTTTAATTATTTTGGTATTATAATAATTGCCATGCAATTCTTTAATTATTGATTTATTGTTGAAACTTTCAATAATAGGTGGGCAATAAATCATCTGATTCCACTGGTTCACTCCAAACTGTATTATAACGTGAATAAATGAAAGAAAAATAAAAGTTTTTTTATTCTGTGTGCAATTCTCTAGAGTTATTACTCAAAGAACATAAGATAAAAGACGTACGTTAAAAATTACAGTTCACCACACGAAGAAAGGATAGTCACAATAACTCTAGAGCATTGTATAACATGTTACAACTCACCACAGGAAGGATGGACAGTCACAAGAACTCTAAATATCCTACTTAAACATGACATCTCGGCAAGATTAAAGATTACAGTTCAGTGGTGAACTGAAAGATGGACAGTTACAATAACTCTGAATATTCTTACTTAAACACGATATTTCACCAAGGTTAAAAATTACATCTTGCCATATAAAGGATAGACAGTCATTAGAATGTTTAATATCCAGCTAAAACAGGATATCTCACAAAGGTTACAAATTACGACACACCACACGAAATATGGAGAGCCCCAAAACTCTTCTAATGTCCAACTTAATCATTATATCTCACCAGAGTTAAAAATCACATACTGTCATACAATGACAGGGTAGTCACAAGAACTGGAAAAAAATTAGGTTAAATGTGACATCTCACCAAGATTACAAATTACGACTCACCATACGAAGGATGGACGGTCGTAGTAGATTTTAACACGAGAATTGTCCACTGTTTTGACCATTGCTATCAACACTTTGAGTAAAAAGTCAGCATTTGTCTGTTGTACTGAATGTCACTCATCTTCTTACGCCATCAGTCTTCAAAACCCGCAAAATTCTTATCGAAAGATTACTTTTGCTGATATCCACCAGTAAGTAGAGCCTCTAGAACGTCTTTGTGTGCGTTCTGTATTCACACTCCAGATAAACAAGCTTTAACTGCTACTGTCCCGGATGTTCGAAAAGTTCTACTTGAGGGAACAGTGCCAATAAAAGCACGTGCTAAATTTACGCTACGCTTTTGGATCACTTAAGGCAACGACCGTTCAGTGCAGAGCTGCTATGTGGAGACAAATTTCGTTTTCTATAAGTAATCGTGTGAGAATGGATACCTTTTGTTTAAATTTGTTGAATCCCAGTTGCTTGAAAACGGTTCATTGAAATGTACACTTTAAAATCGAATGAAGACATTTAGGGGATCCATGTTGCTTTGCAGAGAAAAGTATATATGTGGAAACGGCTCGTTTGGGTTGAGGACATTTTTTACGTAGAGGAGCGAACAACATTTCAATCTTCTTCGGTCATCGTCAGGAAAAAGTAACTGTCCGGAAGCTGACCACATATTTGAAAGGAGTTATGTAACTGAATGTCGGAATGTAGAGGGCGTGCTTAAATGTTTGAATATAAAATTTTATATTATTTTATTATTATTATTATTTACTATATTATTTTTGATATAGATATAAAGGTGTTCCTTTGTATTGGTTTATTTTGGGCTTGAGTTGTTGTATAAGTAAGGGTTCTTTAATTTTGCGTTTGTTTATGTCTGTGGTGTTTCTTAGTGTAGTTTATACATTGTATAGACCTCAGTTTTGTGCCTGGTTTTTGAATAAATTTGGTATTAACTGGAATGTCATATTTTGTTACTAGTTTTTGCTAAATGCTGGTTATTTTTCTGCTGACATATTCCCGACATCAGCAAACACCACACCAACATTATTTATGAAATCCAATGTGAAAATTGCCACGACTTCGATATTGGAGAAACAAGTAGGAAAATGGAAACCAGATTCAAAGAACATAAAAAGTCACCTTCACACGTTTTTGAACACTGCATGTCAAATAAACACAACATTACCATAGAAAACACTCAAATACTAAATAAAGAAACAAACATAAACAAACGCAAAATTAAAGAAGCCTTACTTATAAAACAACTTAAGTCCAAAATAAACCAATACAAGGAACACCTTTATAACTATATTAAAAATAATATAATAAATAATAACAACAAAATAAATACTATAAAATTATGTATTCAAACATCTAAGCACACCCTCTACATTCCGACACTCAGTTACACAACTCCTTTCAAACATGTGGTCGGTTAGATACCTCTTCCTTTCTTTGTGAACCTGAAGATGACCGAAGAAAGACGAAACGTTGTTCGCTCCTCTACGTAAAAAATTTTCTTAACCCAAACCAGCCGTTTTTACAGATATATTTTTCTCTACATGTGGGTTTTCTCAACATCACTGATTATCATATTGCTTTGCATTCTTATCAAACAAATTTCCAATAAAATCTAAATTACTAGAGTTTGTATAGTCTGAAAATAAATAATTTTAAGAACTGCATACGAACGCAATCGTGTAAATGGGTGCTGGTAGATTCCTAAATTAATTAATACAATTCAATGTGATCGCAAGAAAAATACGAAATCTAACGTCCCTTTTCTTACAAAATAAAATGTATTTTAACTTTTGACCTTCTCTTGTTAGATACAGAAATTCTGTTCTCTTTAGTAAAACATGTCATCAAAAATCATGTGTGATATACAATGAAACTAAAATTTTTTTGATACTAGAATGTCCTTGGAAAGTTATAAATATTATTGAAGTTGCTTTTGTTCACAAATAACCATATCAAAACTGCGTAAATAATTCTCTTAAAATTTTTGCAAATATCTTTAAACCCAGTTGTGTTAATAATTTAGAGATCCTGAACGTATTTCTGCCTGAGCTCATTATAAGAAAACAAAAGTGAAACAACATAAATTCAGGCTGAATGGTTAGCGTGCTAAACAATGGATTAATGGTTTGTACTTTGAGATCGTGGATGCATTTATAGGAGTGACAGTGAAGGAAAACTATTCAATTTTATTACACCAGGAGTTCCCAATGGATGCTGCTAATTAGCTATCTGTTAAAAACTAGGGCTGGCTGGTGAAGAAAGTCCTTGTGTAACTTTGCATGAATGTCTGAAACAAACAGACGTGTTTCGTTTGTTCCGAATTTAGCAAAAAACTACTGGAGGACTATCTGCTCTAGCTGTCGCTATTTTAGCAATGTAAGACTAAAGGGAAGGCAGCTAGTCATCACCACCCACCGCCAACTTTTGGGATACTCTTGTAGCAACAAATAGTGGGATTGACCGTCACATTTTTTATAACACCCTAACGGCCGAAAGTGTGAACATGCTTGATGTTACGGCGATTCGAACCCACAACCCTTAGAATACGTGTTGTGTGCCTTAACCATTTGGCCATGCCAGACCGTATTTATACATAATAGCTGTGATAGATTTTGGCGATTACACGCGTGTTTGGCTCGCGAAATTCAAAACAAACCAAATCAATGTATTAATATGTCCCCTAGTGGGACGGCGGTAACTTTAAGGACTTACAACTCTTAAATCTGGGATTTGATTCGAAGCGGTATACGCTGGAGATAGTCAAATGCAGCTTTCATCTAAAAACAAATAAATAAATATTTTCAAATGTAACTGGTCACTCACGCGGGTCTTTCAAAGTGAAGGATTCTCTTGAACGCTCAGAAAATTAACGTACTATAATATTCTATTGCCATATAGGAAGAGTTGAAGTAATCAAAACATTTTCCCATCATATATTATGGATTGCTTGCTCATACATTGCCTGAAATATAACAAAATAATTATTTGGTGTTTGATAGTGGAACTTCAACATCCGACAATACTTTGTGAAAATGTTTATATCCACGAGAAATATAATAGAATAACAGCTGAAGGTCAATAGTCGACAATGACTTTGAAGAAATACTAAACTTAGATACCTTGAAAGATCAGAAGTGTATTTATAGAAGTCTACAAAAGTGTACTCTTTAATAGTATTTACAGCGCTTAAAGATTTGTTTAATGAACGCTGTAAGCAATGTATATATTTATTATACCCACAGGGAACCGACGTTTGTCTGAAGAACGTAGTAAATAATGTTATATTTTATCATATCCACAGTGAACCCAGGTTTGTTTAAATAACGTTATAAGTAAGGCTGTATTTTATCATACTCACAGTGAACCCAGGGTTGTTTAAATAACGTTATAAGTAGTGTTATATTTTATAATACCCGCAGTGAACCCAGGTTTGTTTAAATAACGTTATAAGTAGTGTTATATTTTATCATACTCACAGTGAACCTAGATTTGTTTTAAAAACGTATTAAGTAATCTATATATTTTATTCCGACTAGAATTTTAAAATATCAATGCCTCGTCTTTCAGTTTACATATTACAATGACACATTTACGAGTCATTTTACTCCACATACAAATCAAAATGATACGTTATGTGTGCTTATATTAACAGATTTTTGATTTTTTTTTGTATATACTTTTCAGTTATTATTTTAAATTATCAAGGATTTCTATGAAACCAGTACCTGAAATAATATGAAATTTGCATAAGCAGAAAAGATATTTTTTGTTGGCGGGCCCGGCTTCTAATCGAATGGTTATGGGTTCAAATCCCTGTCACACCAAACATGCTCGTTGTTATAACTACCTGCGTTCATTCTATATTTACACTTTTAAAGTAGGAACGACTAGCGCAGATAGCCCTCATGTTTGTTTGTTTTTTGGAATTTCGCACAAAGCTACTCGAAGGCTATTTGTGCTAGCCGTTCCTAATTTTGCAGTGTAAGAATAGAGGAAAGGCAGCTAGTCATCACCACCCACCGCCAACTCTTGGGCTACTCTTTTACCAACGAATAGTGGGATTGACCGTCACATTATATACCCCCACGGCTGGGAGGGCGAGCATGTTTAGCGCGAACCCGCGAATTACGAGTGCACGCCTTAACGTGCTCGGCCATGCCAGACCTCTAGCCCTCATGTAACTTTACGCGAAATTCAAAACAAATACATTCAAGTACCTCCTTTGAAAAAAAAAAATCTTCTATTTTGTGCATGAATATAATAAACTGCTTTTAATAAAATTTATTAACTAATCTACTGATAAAATGTTGCATTTTTATTACCAAACCACGACTGGCAGGTTTTGGGAAGACTGAAGTTGTTATCACAGTAATGTACGTCAGTATGAGACCACTATAACAAATATTTATTTTGGTTAGTGAAGTACTTTATACCAGGTAAAAATGAATAGATAGTTGTTGTGAGTTCTGCTGAGTTATAAAATGATACACGTGTTTGATACATGTGCACGAATAAACTGCTTTATTGTCTCATGCTAATAAATGGCCCTTTGTTTGAGATTAATCAAACCGTCCCTATGAATTTTAGTATTTACCGATAATCGATTTTATACACCGTTTTCTAGTTCAAAGCTACACAATGGACTAGTTGTCAACAACGGAAGAATCAAATCCAGGTTTAAAGTCCATTGACCAACCTGGGAACTATGTAACATGAAATAGGAAGTTAAACATTCATTTGATTTTCAACGTTTCATGACAGTTTCTTCTTTATTTGTAATATGTTCCTGGATAAGTTTTTCACTTAGAGTTTTCGATAAACACTCGAAGTATAATTTAGTTAATTTGTTATGTTCCGATTGTATATATATATATACACACACCCTAAACATGCTCACCCTTTTAGTCGTTGGGGGCGTTATTATGTTATGGTCAATACCACTATTGGTTGGTAAAAGAATAGCCCAAGAGTTGGCGGTAGGTGGTGCTGATTAGCTGCCTTCTCTCTAATTTTATCCTGCAAGATTGTGGACGGCTAGCGCAGGAAAGCCTTCAAAACAAACCAAATTCAACAACAAACAAAGAAAACTCCGAAGATAACGGTTAGAAAAATACCATTTTATGCAAGGGCGCAATAAACTACTTTTATGTGAGTTAACACACATGACGTAAAACACGGTTATAGTTATGCTTCAGTACTCATATTTAGTTGCATGTTATTGTTAAAAATTAAATATTGTTACGCCCTAAATCATCTAATATTTTCATTTCCAGAAAAAAATTGGTGCACGAATATTGCCTGTACACTTGTTATTTGTACATTTTGTCGTCTTGAAATGTATAGTTGTTTATTTCCTTTAGCTATTTTTAAAGTCCTCTAGATTTCTTACAGATACGTTGTGAATGGAATAATATATATATATATATTTAAATCACATACATTTTGTTCTTTTCACAAAGTTTCTAATCTACATTTTTAAACATTAGTCAATTTCGCTATTACCTGAAATTCTATAGTAACCACATTTAAAATAATACACTAAAATTAAACTTTGCTAT
This sequence comes from Carcinoscorpius rotundicauda, assembly GCA_011833715.1. Classification (NCBI taxonomy): domain Eukaryota; kingdom Metazoa; phylum Arthropoda; class Merostomata; order Xiphosura; family Limulidae; genus Carcinoscorpius; species Carcinoscorpius rotundicauda. Next base: position 89,546,535 of record CM022392.1, on the reverse strand, counting down.
CAGTAAACATCACAACAAAAAAAACCTCGAACAAAACACATTCTTTCAAACTTCTTCGTTAGATTTTCTCAGTCATCTGCATTCAAAGGTATCTAACAACTTACAGGCTTCAACATTTTTGAAGAGCGAACCAACAATAATACTTTGTGTTGTAAGAAGTAGGGTAGAACTGAGTTTTCTCCATGAAAATCCTTTGCCAGTTCTTTCTCGGTTGGTGAACCATAAAAGAATTTTTCTACTAATAGCCACTCGATTTTTCTCGTCATAAGAAACCGCCAATGGTGAAACATGACTAATCATATACAAGGTAAAATTAAAACATTATATCTGTTAACCGGTTTTGGTGGTTCTTCAGTGAAGACATTCTTAACCACTTCATATAAATATTTCTGGGTATCTATGTTACTCTGAACTAAAGTAATTGTTTTTACATCTTGAAACTGTAGTCACATGCTGTTGTTGTGTCAATATCTTGTTACCGTGAGATAAAACAAATGGATATTAATTTCTTATAAATTACTATGATATGTAATTTGAATGGGGGAATAAAAAGACAACGATAAAATAGACATTTTTCTTTCTTTCCTACCTTCATTCTTTCTATTTATCTTTCTTTTTCTTTTTTCTCTTCTCCCTTTCTTCCTTCCTTCTTTCTATTTATCTTTCTTTTCTTCTTTCTCTTTTTCCCTTTCTTCCTTCTTTTCTTCTTTCCTACCATCCTTTTTTTTCTATATTATTATCTCATAGTTGTTACTTTCACTCAGGATTTTCCTATTATAGTGGAGTTATAACTGTAATATTTTATAGATTCTAAAATCGTGTTGACTTAATAATGATTCTGAAGTAGAAAATAGTTTAACTGAATAAAAGAAAAATGAACTGTCTAGCTTGTGCTTGTTAAAAGTGTTAAAATGTAGTTCTAATACATTCCATCCTACCATGACTTTATATTAACTATGGTTTTTATGTAAGTTAATATTTTTGTGAAATTAGTTTTATATAATACTTGGTTTGTGATAGATCAACATATAGAACAATGTCGATTTTTTTTTTCATTTAACATACAAAAATATTAAATATAAATCATACTTAAATATTATTGTTTATTTACATTTATTAAGTTTATATAATGAGATTTATATTTTATTAGGATTGGCACCGTCGGGGCATTAATTCTCTTCCTCCCCCTACTATCTGTGAGGCACTGATAAACAAATATCAGTTACATAGGACTTTTTTTCTATAAGCAGCACGAGCTATCACAGGAGCAGATAACCATTAGGTTCGATTCCTGTAGTGGTTAACACTGAATTTCGAAAAATATACAAGGAAGCCAAACGTGAGCAACTTCGAGTTTTTCGTCTTCCTATGCTTCTGAATATGGGAGTCATTTATTTAAGTCAGTTAATTTTTCACGTTAACTCAACTTTATTATTTATTTTGCTCTCTGATTGTTTAGCTGGGTCAGAGCACTGTTCAAAAAATATCATAGTGCTTTCTTCACTCGCAGTTTGTAAATAACATGTTTTGTAAATACTTGATTAAAATTGTGGAAGGATGCCAATATTGTATTTTAGAGTAAAAAAAGTTTCGTTGGAAGCTTGCAAAGACACTAGTTGTTTTACTTCCCATTTATATTATTCCACAAAAACGCTCAATTTTGAACAAAATATTTGGGCGCGCCCACGCAAAAGTCACGTGAGCTATCAGTATAAAAGTTTTATTATAGCTTCACCCAAGACTGTTTTTAATATTTTGTCATTCAGATTAAAGACGGCTGACGTTTTGCAGAAGAACGATAGGGTGTACGCACTTGGAAATCAATAATTATTAATAATTATTGGTTAGACCAAGCAAATTAAGTTAACACTTTTTAACTCAAGCTTCCAAAATAATCATACAGATGGACTGTTATTATTGATTATTCATTGCCAACTTTTAACCACAACTTTGAGAAAATTTATGAAATTCTCCTAACTTAAGACAATTTAACATCAAATGATATTAGCTTTAGTGATTGTCATAAATAATGATGCTTAATACAGCTGCACCAACTGCGAGCGGTTGATGACAAGAAGCTATTAATCTAGCTCCCATGGCGTTACTGCAAAATAAGCTGTTATAACTGTTCTAGAAAGCAGAAACCATTATTATATATTTTAAAGAAGTAGATTGGTTCTGTAAATAATAGGTCTGTTCCGAATAATAGGGTTGCAATCCTAAAGTTAACGTTAGCTTTTATCAAGAGTCACTTTCTTACTTTCTGTGGTTTGTTGGGTGTATTAATAAAAAGTCATGATCACACGATATCAAATCAAAAACACCCTAGATGTAAAAAACGTGCAGCCAAAAAGGGATTGAACATGCGACTCAAAGCAATGAAATCAAAAGTAACAGTCAAACTTGTAGCTACACTTATAGCATTGATAAGAATTGTGCAGCAAATAGTCACTCATTGTTAGATAGACCGTGTATTTTGTTTTACCTAGTATCATGCCCCATGTTGAACAACAAACGTGACTTGGCCAACTGATAAACGACTGTTTGTTGTAAAGTTCTTATGAATGCTATAAACGTAGCTATCAGTTTGGCTGCTAATTTTGGGTTCATTCTTTTAAGTCACACGCTCAATGTTTTTGGTCGCACTTCTTTTTCACACCTAATGTGTTTTGTAATTAAATGAAAGTAGCAAATATTTTTATCTCTTGCTTTTCAAGTTAATATGTCTCGTGTTTTAGCCACAGAGTGCACAATTCTTGTGATTCATGGCATGCACCATTTTTACTGAAGTCACGACAGTAAAAATTGTAACGTTAGTGTCCCTTAAATGATGTCATTTTAGTATCTACTGACTGTCTGACTAACAAAAAACACACTAAGTAGAGTTGTGCAAATATTTAAAGCAGGTGACCTTCAGCTCCCTTTTGGTGAAATTATATTGGTATTGTAGCATACCTGTCTTTAAAGAATATATAAAGCACTGGTGTATCAAAATGGAAATACCTGAAAACTTCTGTTAATAAAAAACAACTATTTTCTCTTTTCATTTTTCGAAGATGTATCATACGTGGTAGATTACTATTATTTAAGGTGGCGCTTTATCTTGTGAAAGAAGACAAATGTATAACATTAAAATTGTGAAATATATTTTACTTATGTATATTTTCTATAGAAACACTTTCATAATTGAAATAATTTATTTAAAAGGAATATAGTTAGTATATTCTTACAGATAGTTTTTATTTTTTAACTCATTAGCTTTATTAGCCCCCACCCTACGCTATGTCGGTGGTATGTTTCCAGAGGAAAAATATATTAAAAATAGAGGCCGAACTTTAGATAGAATGGATGCAGTTCATTGTGTCGTTTTGTTTCAAGTAACTGGTCTGTGAATTTATAAGACAACTGTGTCACTTTAAACAATTAATCTATAAATTTGTGCGAGAACTGTGACACTTTACATTATTGATCTATGAATTTATACAACTCTCACTTTAAGAAACTTATGTATTGATTTATATAACAACTCTCTCACTTTAAGTAATTCGTCTATTAATTTATACGAAAGCTCTGTTACTTTAAGTAATTGATCTATGAATTTATACAACTCTGTCACTTTGAATAATTTATCTATTAATTTATACGTCAAAAATTATGCTTTAAGCTTGTGATCAGTACACATATACAACAATATCGTAATTTAAACAGTGATATAAATATTTATTTAATAAAGCTATGCAAAAGAAATGTAACATTAAGCACCGATCAAAATGTATCTTTAAAATACCAACAATTTCATCCCAAGCAGTTGAACCATACATTAATCTGAAAACGTTGTCATTTTTAGTGGTTGAATACGTACTATAAAAACGCTTGTGTGATTTGCTACAAGTCTTGCAACACTGATTAAAATATCAAAAAAAGCCAAATATGTAACTTGTACAATTCCGAAACGTATGAAATAGGTACATAAAATTTACTGATCAGAGGATATTTTAGTTGTGTAAATCAGTTATTCAAAGATAAGCCAAACATACAAATTCAAATACCATATAGTCATCTCTGCCATGAGGAGTCACAATCATGTTTTTACCATTTTTCAAAGAAACGTTTACACAAAAATGTAAAAATATGACTTAGAAAGTAAATCACTTAATAGTTTGTTTTGAACTAAGTGTTGTATTACTTCACATAAATGAGGAGGAGGGTAACTTGGTGGGACAGAAAGTTTTGTTACTGTATTTTGCTTGAAAAAGGATGCTCCTGGATTGTTCGAATTGGATACTTGGCTCATTTTTCTATTGTTTAAAGTCACTGATGTCAGATGGGAAAATTCATGTCTTCTAGTTAGATCTTCCTTTACCAGTGTTACTTAAACAAGCTCTTACTCATACAAAGGGAATTCTGAAAATAAATTAAAATCGCTAATTTTTCTATTGAATTCTGGAGTTTTGCTAGCAATCGAGCAAACAAATCTTTATTATGTCTGAAATATTATCAAAACAAATGATAAAACATTTGCATATAAATAAGTGAAAACAAATAAGCAAACATTATTCAACTTCAGTTTTTTTCGTATGAATTATTTATTGGAATTAAGCACAAAGATACCCAACCACGGGAATTTAAACCCGAATTAAAGCGGTTTGAGTCCGTAAACATACAACTGTGCCATTGGGATGAGAGGAAGCTGTTGTTTTCTTAAAACTATTTCAGTTAAATAGTAAACTTTTAATTGCTAGATTACAGTACAAGTGAGTGTGATCAATTTACTTTTAGTTAACCAGAGGGCTACAGAATATGTCTGCGTTCTGTCCTTGAGGTGTATTGAACTCTGGATTTTAGTGTTGTAAGTCTGTAAATTAGTTGTTGAAACAACGTAAAATGAGGAAGTTAATAATGCTATTTATAAAATGGGATGTAATAATACAGATTAAACAAGGTCTCCAAACTGCTAAAAAGTGTGAAATCTGTCATAGATAAGGAAAGAAAATATGTCATAACCTATTAATAAGTTGTAACGTAAGTCTTCTTCCATTTAGAACAATCACGTGCTATACATTAAATTTTAATTGAGTTACAGTTTCTGTGAATAAAAAATGGTGTGTTAGAATTTGAAAGACTGGATTAATTTGTATTTATTTGAAGACACATTAAAACTAGTTAATCGATAATCAGTTAAAATTACTATTTAATTACAACCATAAATCAACAAGAAACAAGCATAAGTGTGTTTTTAGGCTCATAAGTTTCAATTAACATAAAAATTATATCAATTTTCAGGTATTCTCATATCAGAATATTTATAATTTCTTGTCATTTCTCACGCTGGATTTTTCATCGGAGTGAGAAATATCTAAAAATATCTTTCATACATAAACGTAATAATTCAAAACAAATATTGAGTTCGAACTATATAAAAACGTTTTTATTCTTATTTAAATTCAATAAACAGAAAAATCGTGCAAACGTCAAAAACTGATAAGTAATAATTCAAGCTTTTGTTGGAAGATATTATTTCTTGTTTAAAGAGGTCTGACCTTGAGGCTTTGGATTTCGAAACTGATGACTCGGGTTCAAATCTATGCAACACTATAAAATATTCCCCAACTTTAATCTGTCGTTGCGTTGTAAAAATGAGAGTCAAACCCTTAATACAGGTGGTTGGGAGCTGATGACTGTCTGCTATCCCTCTTGTAAATAGTTCAAAATTAAGGACAGGGACAAATAGACTTAGTAACTTTTACAAAGATTTAGTGATGCGAAATATAGTAGACGGATAAGAAAATGTAATATGTGTGAATTCTAAATTTTCTATTTTAAAACACATTATACTGAACGATTATTAATTCACAATTCCAGATAACATCTTTATGATAAATTTCTACTTTGAGTTAACGTTACTGTTTTTGTGTTTTTTTTTGTTTTTTTTGTAAAACAAATGAATAAAATAAAAGGTTTTTTGACTAAAACATTATACTCTCCGCTACTAGCGTCATCTAGTGAATAAATAAATAAAATTTAATAATCTAATATATCTAGAATTACTTGGCTAGCGAACTACTAAACTATGGTACATATAATATAATGACATCGATTTTTGCGATTTATGGCTTCTCCGTTTCTTGCTACTTCTGGTAAAAAAAGTAATGAAAATTAATACATATGAGATATTAAACTGATTTGTGCTTCAACACTCAATTTTTCATTCTATCTCAACATGGTGAAACATTAATGAACGATCTCACTTACAGCATATCAAATTGACATGAGTTAATATCTTGAATATTCCATTGTTTTATAAATTTTCTGTATGAGGCGACATTCCGATGTCATTTAGACAATTATTATTTATTTATTTAAATTTGTTGTGAGAAACTCATAATTTCTGTTGCTCTTACAGCATTCTCATGGTTGTGACTAAATTTTGTATTGTGTTTCAAACGATAAAGATGTTTTATAATTATAATTAAACACATAATGCATCCAATTTTCAAGACAATAAATTATGAAACAGTTTAATATGCATCACAAGATTAAGATGAAACATGGTCGACCTTTTTGACTTTATCCAAAACGGTTTAGAGCATGGAACCCTTGTCAGATAAATTGTAAATTGTTTTTATAAAAGACCTTTTGTTGCTGTCAATGAGGTGGCTAACTATATTTAAAGAACCTTTAGAACAAAATAACGCTAGAAAAATTAAACTTAGAAGCTAAAAAGTTATAATATTAAATCAGAGTTTAATTTTTGCTGTAAGTGTTGTAATTTTAAGGAGTTTATTACGATGACAGTTTTCTATCGCAATTGTCTCTACAATTAAGGGTATTTTGAAAGTTATCTGGAATTATGATAGGTGTATTAATCTGAATGTAATGGGCAGAGCATAGATAACCCGTTATGTAGCTTCGGGCTTAATTACAACGAAGAAACTGAATGTGTTCACGCTGTTACCATCTAGCGGCTACTAACAGCACTAAACCTTAAAGGATTTTTCTACTATAGTAAGTTCAATAAATTTTAAATAAAAGTAATCTCTGTCAAGCTCATCAAGACATAGGAAGATTTTTTTCTTGTTTAGTGAATTTTACTACTCTAATTCTTTTTGTGGTTAGAAATATTTTCTGTCAATAAAATTCCAGCTATTGTAATTTGAACAAAATCTGTAGAATGGACGGCAACTGCCTGTTGTGGAGACACAAGTGTGGAGGAAGACGTTTCGAAAGTTTTCCGCTTTTCGTCTTCAAGTCTATCAAAGAAATATAATTTGACGTTCCATATTTTTAGTCGAAATTTCCGTCATCAGTTCATGTTGTTATGGTGTCTTCAAAAATATTTTCTTAAACAAAAAAGAACGATAATGATATTAAAATATAATAATGCAATAAACAATAATAAGAAAATCAAGTGTTACATTCTACTGATGCAACATTTCCTGAACTTTTCTCAATCTTGCACAAACGTTTTCATTGACTAAAAAAATGAATTGACCAATATCAGTTAGGTTTGAGATAGAGGAGGTCTGACTTCGCCCCTCAGTGGCTCAGCGATGTGTCTGCTAAAAACTGGAGTTCGATACTCGAGGTTGGCAGAGCACAGATAGCCCATTTTGTAGCTTTGTGCTTAATTCAAAACAACAACAACGTATGAATTTTATGTGCTTATACAAAGAAGTTTGTTTTTAGTCAAACTTTTTTTACTTCAAAAGAAACACATTTTAGATTAATATAAGAACTGTATTCGTCATATAAATTACAGTCCTTAAGATTCGTTGGCGTTCATATTTGTATAACTAGACTTTTCTGTGATTTCATACTAGTCTCTTATTTATTTTGCCCGATTATTTCAAACAATATCGCTGGCTATTATCTTTTCAGTCAGGTTTAAGGGCGTGTTTTCCTGTTTAATTCAGGTTGATATTTCAAGCGATTTTCCTGTAATTTCAAGCAACTGTTGTCATGACATTCTCATTTCACTTCAAATAAGTACTCTAAATATACTTGGTGTTTTTTTATATTCTAGATACGTCTGCTGATTGCATTATGTGTTATATAAGGCAACTTCTTCGGTATGTTTTCCAGAAATGTTCATGATATTCGTTAATGTATTTTGTCATTCATAACATACAGGACTGACAGCGTATTACCTTGTGATTTTCAGACAGAATTGCTAAATGTTATTTTGTGTAATTTATCTACATATTTTCGAGATTTCAGCAGACTGCAGGTTCTTTCTGTCGATGGACTACCTATTCTCACACTATTTCGAAATAATTTCATGGCACATTCTAATGTTATTCCAGACAGATTTGGTTATGTATTCTTCCACTATTTCAAACGCGTGCGCAGATGTGTTTTCCTCTTAATTTTATCCGAGTTGCTGGTATGTTGTTTTGAATTTCACAGATATATGCTGGTATATTCTCTTTCACTCTAGTAGAGTAGGCTAACATGTAGTTCTACTGTTTTTGACAGATTTGTTTATTTATAACGCAAGAGGGCACAACGTTTTATATACCCTATCTCAACAGCGAGATGTCGAACCCTAGATTTTCGTGTTGTAAATCCATAAACCTACCGCTAACTTGCCTGTCAGTACATTGGTAGAATTAAACGTATTCAAAATGTTTAATGTTTTTACTTTTGTAGTGCGTGCCCTGCAGAGCCTCGTGTTTACGACCCTCGACTCTAAATTTAAAGGCCGCAAGTTGAAATTTCCGTGAACGAACCTGCTCGTCTTATAGACTTACCGTTTGCGCCAGCCCCAGATGTGAAGCTTCTTCGCTTTCAAAAGTAATGGCCGATCGCAAAGTAATTCGGATCGTTACAGAGAAGACTGCGAAATTTTCAAAGTATCTAGATAAATTATTCTATAGATATGAATACTGTAAGTCCAAATTTTTATTACCTCAACCTTCGTTATGCAGGTGAATACTTTGAATAAATAACGAACTGATTCTACTTTAATAGCTTATTTTTGCACGTGTGGTAACACAATTACATAAAAAAGGTACTTTGGAATTTTATAAAGTTTGGTTTTTTTAACGTCCCGCAAAGCCATACGAGGGTCATCTGTGCTAGATGTCCCTAATTTAACAGTTTAAGACTAGAGTGAAGGCAGTTAGTCATCACCAATAAGCGCCAACTCTTGGGCTACTCTTTCACCAACGAATAGTGGAATTGACCGTCCCTTTATAACGTCCGCCCCAGCTGAAAGGGCGAGCATGCTTGGTGTCACTGGGATTCGAACCCGCGATCCTCGGATTGCGAGTTGAGTGCCTTAACCATCCGGCCATACCGAGCCGTATACGTAATAAAATAATAACTTCTACTGAAGATATAACATGTAAAATATTCAACAAAGGCCTCGAGAAAGAAGAGTAAAATCAATTAGTAGCCACTATTCTTTAACAAGCCAGAAACTTTTGCAAATTACAGTCACTTAAATTATGGGAACTAGAAAACTGTTATTTTTCAACCATCTTTAATGTATATAAACATTATTTTTAAACATGCTGTTATATTTGTCATATCCAATCGCAGAAATGGTAAAAACATGTTCATCCTTCCAGCTGTGTGATCGTTATAATGTAACAGTCAATTGCAATATTCGTTGGTTAAAGAGTAGCCGAAAACTTGGCGGTGAGTGATAGTGACCAGCTGCTTTCCTTCTAATCTTACACTGGTAAATTAGGGATAGCTAGCACAGGTAACCCTTAAAAAGCTTTGCGCGAATTCAAAGGATACCGAAAGAAAACTCTTTAGGAAATCAAACCGATAAATTTAAGCGTCGGCTTTCAATATGTAGCAATAATAGGAAAAAAAAGATTTGTTTTGAAGTTTATTGTATCATGCACAACCATGGCCAAACGCGTAAGGCGTGCGACTCGTAATCCGAGGGTCACGGGTTCGCGCCCGCGTCGCGCTAAACATGCTCGCCCTCCCAGCCGTGGGGGTGTATAATGTGACGGGCAATCCCAATGTTCGTTGGTAAAAAAGTAGCCCAAGAGTTGGCGGTGGGTGGTGATGACTAGCTGCCTTCCCTCTAGTCTTACACTGCTAAATTAGGGACGGCTAGCACAGATAGCCCTCGAGTAGCTTTGTGCGAAATTCTTGTTTGTTTATTTGCTTGAAATTAAGCAGAAAGCTACACAATGGACTATCTGTGCTCGCCCACCAAGGGTATCGAAACCCGGTTTCTAGTGATAGGAGTTTACAGACGTACCGCGCTGTGGTACTAGAGGGCTAACACCAGTAGGACTTCATTGCTCTGTATTCACATAAAACTTTATTTCACCGTTAGTACGTAATAATAGCTTAATTTCACTGCTTATTCGTAAAAACTGTCTCCCGTTAATACAGCAGCGTGTGTACGGATTTACAACTCTAAAATCAGGGAGTTCGATTCCCTTCGGTGGGCTAAGTAGATAGCCCGATGCGGCCTTGTTATAAAAATACAAACACAAACTAGTTACAACAGTTTAATTTCAATGACAATACGAAACAATAACTTTATTTCTCTGATAATACGTATAGAACAGTAATTTAATTTCACTGCTAACATGTAACAATAATTTATTTTTCAATAACAATACATAATTACTTAATTTCATTGATAATACATAATAATTGAATTTCAATGATGATACATAACAATTTAATTTCAATGATAATAATAACAATAGCACAAATAAGGATTTTTATACAGTCTTGAAGCCTACTGTAACAAATATTAGCATGATATCACTGTTCATTTGCGTGCGATATACTTCACTGGACGTGAATCTCGAACGCGTTACAGGTTTCGAACTCCCTTCGGGCTCTTCGTGAGTGGATCTTTATTGATCTTTATTTTAGTTTGTCATAACTAAACGTGTACGAGGTTCTAACTGGAGTTATTGTTTTCCTGCGTGAAAATCAAACACGTAATTTCCTCTTTAGCGAAAGTAATTACTACAATAAAGCCGGAATTGTACGACGAAGAAGAAAGCTTTGCCATAAACCCAATAGCTCACGACTAGCCACTATAAAGATTTTCTCGTCTAATAGAGGTCAAATGTGTGCATATATGTCGAGCACGCAGAAGAGCTGTTTTCGAGAGGACCATTGTTTCATGTACAGGTGGTTGAATACATGTATTAGTGTTAGTTAGCGACTTATCTTTAAAAAAAAAAAAACTTTCGTATCACCGGTACATGTAATGATTTGATATATGTCCTGAAGCCTAGCGGTGATTTGATGCATAACAGACAACAACTAATGTGCTAAAAGAGAGAAAAAACATCAGATATTTAGACCACCAATACTGTACTAAATACACACAAGAAACAGTGTATATGTTTCAGAATATTACCGTTGTGCTCAACAGTAATAATGAGAACAACAAAAAGAGGTCAAGTGATCATTATAACTTGCTGAACAAATAACTAACAATGGGATTCGAACTTCTGTCGTAGTTGAAAACCCTACCATAACTAGAAAATAATAATGCTCATTCTTATATAATCACGTATATTTTTCGTGCCGCTGTTTCGGATATAGTTAGTTGTCATTCTTCCTAAACTTAGTGAAAACATCGTAAACTTGCGTTAATACTCAATCTTAAATGTTACATTTTACAACAGTCACTTAATATTGTTTTTTTACTTGTTTGACTGCGTATTTGTGTCATCTCTCCCCTCAAATGTGGGTCGCACTCAAGTTGAAATATGGTATAGAAACTAATACAAATTAGTATAATTTTGGGTTTATGTCTTTCTATGTCTACAATGGAATGATAGTTAATATAGAATTATATTAAGTAACATATTGCTTAACTTACAGTACTATTTTGTTTCTTCTACAGACATGTTTGCTTCCTATTCCGCTAATCAGAAGTTTGTTCTATAGAATGTTGATGTTAATTAATTTAAATAAAAGCCTCAGAAATACTTTGTGTTGTATCTATTTACATACTTTGTGTTGTATCTGTTTATATAATTTGTGTTGTATCAATTTACATACTTTTTGTTGTATCTATTAACATACATCATCTTACTTTTATTTCCTTTGCTGTTCTAGTTTTATTTATTGTCTTGTTAATTTATCATACGAGGCTATGTTATGTACAAGATACTTGATATGTACATAGACCACTGATAGTGTCGTGATGGGAATACACTTTTGTTAATCAGTCTATCGCTACTACTCGATCGTTTCTATGATCGTACTCAGATAAAAAATATTTGAATAGCCGTAACTGACTGGCTAAATCTGGGAATATTCAGGTTTATAAGAAGGGACTTTAGAATAGTTTAACGTTCAAACTGTGATAAAATAAAACTGGTGATGAAGTCTGACGAACATCTAGAGGTTTTAACAGAAAAGAGGAAGTAATACTGAGATTACTATTATATGTTGTTAACTTGTATACTGCAGACGAATAACACATTAGGCCAAATGACAGATCAGTTGATGCAGTTCTTCCAACTGCAACGACTTCACTTCAGCACATTAAAAGAGCTGCATATCAAGTTGGACATTGTTTATCAATAAATCACGATTGCAAGTCAAGTATATGAACTTTGACAAAAGGTAAGGGATAATAACTGTAGATTCGCACGTGAGAATTTGAGATTTTTGAAAGAGAATGAAAGTGGAAAAAGAGAATTACTTTTTTCAGTAGCGACACGATGTAGTAATCATAAAGTTTAATATGTACGCGCATGTGTGTGTTAAAAAGATAACATCAGGATATAGCGCATGTAATTAATATCTACACGTAGTGACAACTCGAATGAAACTTAATCTTTGTTCTTGAATTTTGACTACAAACCTGCGATCTTTCTCTTTTTTACATAGAAAAGTAATTGTTATACAAGATTTCTAACCAGAGCACTTAACAATGTATTTAATGTATAAATAAGACTCTATGAATAAGTAATCCATCATTACCCAAACAGTATGAGTCACGTATCTGCTCTACTGTTTACTTTGATATTTTATAAAAGTAATCAATAGATTGCTGGAGAGTAAAGATTTATGATTGGTCTAGTATTCTGTAACACAATAATCAAAGTTAGAAATGAAAAGAAAGTCAACTTTTTTTTATTAACCCGATGAATGATCTGTGGAAATAAACAATTACTTTAGAAAAACAGCAATACAACTTTATGAGTTTTAACCGTACAAACAATTCTCAGATACAAAAAGTAACAGTTAGGTCAACTTGTGGAACTAACTATAAAAATCGCCAAGGTCTTCAATAAGCTTAGTGTAAATTAGGCAAAAGCGAGTTAGTTCTGAAACCTTCTCGGTCTCTTGAAATAAAAAAAAATCTCTTCGCGATGTTAAACATTAAGTATTATTTTCAATATTTAAATTTTAAAACAATATATACGCTAAACAAGATGTTCCTGTTTTGGATTTGGTTTAAATTTCGAGCAAAGTGACACGATGGCTAGTCATCCTTGATTTAGCAGTGACAGAATAGAGGGTTGTTGTTGTTGTTTAGAATTAAGAACAAAGCTGCACAATGGGCTATCTGTGCTCTGCCCACCACGGGCATCGAAACCCGGATTTTAGCATGTAAGTCCGCAGACATACCGCTGAGCCACTGGGGGGCCAGAATAGAGGGAAGATAATTCGTCATCACCATCCACTACCCTATTCTCGAGCTACTCTTTCACCAATGAATACTCAGATTGATATTCCCATTATAACGTCCTCACGGGTGAAAAGGTGGATATGATTAATGAGAGAGAGAATCGAACTCACGACCCTCGGATTACGAGTCGAACATCTTAACCACCTGGCCCCTGGTTGATGGGATTTGTTGATTCCAAAGTGTATGATATCAGAAGTGTAATACGAGCACTTTGTTTTCAATATGTATTTCACTTGTCGGGTCTACTAAATTATATAAGTTTAATTCCTAAGCTGTGACAAAAAATTCTAATTTTTAAAATTTAGAAATTACACAAAGCGAAATACCTACGGTATATTTTTCACAACTCTAAGTCATATATTTCGTTAGCTTTTCTTTGTTTAAGATGGGCCCGGCATGACCAAGCGTGTTAAAGCCGTCCCTAATTTGGTAGTATAAGACTAGAGGGAAGGCAGCTAGTCATCACCACCCATCGCCAACTCTTAGGCTACTCTTTTACCAACGAATAGTGGGATTGACCGTAACATTATAACGTCCCCAAGGCTGAAAGGGCAAGCACGTTTGGCGCGACAGGTATGCAAACCTACGACCCTCAGATTACGAGTCGCACGCCTTAACACGCTTGGCCATGCCGGGCCCTCGTGAGGAATCAAACCTCGACTTTAGCATTGTAATATACATAAAATTAAATATAACTCCTCTTATTTGGAATACTTAAAACGTAGAGTGGGGCTAGAGTTTAACTTGTCTGTTTGTTGTTAAGCAGAATAGTTTTGTTATATTGTGCCTATCACAGGAATAAAATCAGGAGTTTTAGAGATTCCAGCTCAATTTGTTTTTTTCTAAAGCTTTTATAAATCAGCAACGCAATAAACTATTTCTGCTCTGCTTATCAGGGGTATCGAAACTCGGGTTTTAGCGTTGTATTTTTGCAGACATACCGCTGTGTCAATGATCACAAAAGCTTAGCGAAAAACAGGAAAGCTGTTCAGGCAGAAGTAATTATACAGGATGTTACGTTGTCTTAGAAATATTGTTGAAATTATACGCATTGGCTGGAGTACCAGTACCACAGACTGAAGCTACGTAAATTCATGGCTAATAAAAAAGTTAACTTAGGGCATAAAATGTTGTTTCAGTTATATGTCATTTTAAAATCAAAACACCCAATAAAAGCAGAAAAATAAAAAATATGAAACCGTTAATTTGTAAGTATCTCCTCATGGACCTAACTAACCTTCATGCCAAATTTGTTAAAAATTCATCAAGAGGGGCGAAATAGAGGTATAAAAATTACGCAAAAACACTAGTAAAAAAGGTAAAATGCAAAATAGAAAACTTGTATGTACTTCCCCATGAACCTAAAGAGTATTCGTACCAGTTTTAGTGAAGATTCATCCACACCCTGCGAAGTATTTACAGGGACAATACAACAGACAGTAATATTATATTTTTATAGATGGTGCCAGTCAATTAGATCTGCGTGTGGTGTAGTTATGACATCATATCTCCACCCTGAGAATGAAAAAAAAAAATAAAATTCTCCGTGACATGAAACAGACGCGAAACGGAAAATTCGTGTTCCCTATTGCCAATCTACATGCACACGGGATAAACATCTCGCGAAGCTTGAGGCTGCACATTACGTAATAAAATTGTTTTTCCAGTATCATTCGAGCAAGAGTTTCATCATAGTAAGATAAGGCTGAAGTTCTATTGTCTATGTACAGTATGCATGACATGTTCTATTAACGGAGTAGTCCCCCAGTGGCTCAGCGGTATGTCTGCGGACTTACATGCTAAAATCCGGGTTTCGATATCCGTGGTGGGCAGAGCACAGATAGCCCATCGTGTAGCTTTGTGCTTAACTCAAAATAACAAATCAAAATAACAAGTTAACGGAGTATGCAGAAATTAATATCGTTTAAATAATATTTAGAGAATAGCATGAAAACAAACTAAACTAATTTTTTTAAAATAGTAATAGAATTAAAACATATTTTATCTTTTAAACAATGTATAAAAAGTATATCATTTCATAAAATTTTGTTGCTTGTATCACATAAACAATGCTCATAAACATTTTCTCAGAAAAACAACTTTGTATAATTTAGAGCGCTTGTATGTCAAGTAGATTATTTATATAATGACAAATAAACGTAGAATAATTGCACCTAGAACAACTACTTATGTACAGTCTGTAATTATAAAATACCGTGTAGAAAAATGGTTTCAGGTTTGTTTCAATGACTCTCTTTCTTTAGAGTTGTAGCCTTCGGAAAATACAAAAACATTGCGCAAATAGTTACACAAGTAAAACGCTTTTGTTGTTCTTGTTTTTTGGTCGTTGTTTTAGGCACGACATATACGTTTAAGACTTAATCATGGTGTTACATTGCATATGTTCCTGAAGTGATAAAACTTGGTTATACTTTACAATTATGTATATATTAGCGAAGGACATAGTAACATGAACATTAAAAACAAAGTTAACTAATTAAAGAAAGTGGGAATTAGAATATTGAAAAAAACAAGCAATATAAATCAGTTCTCAACCAAACGACAGAGCAAGTAAATTACCAACACAAGCACAAAATATAAGATGAAAACATAAATATTTATCTGATAATTATACCCATTATAGAGAGTTAATCCAAAAGTTATTTGCTCCGGATCAGAATACTGATTTTTTTCATCTGTTTTACAGCAATGCAGCAACATCAGTGAAGAATAAATAAGTTAGCGAAAAGTACCTTATATGTAAAAACATTACTTAGAATGTATAAGTGTGAGGAAAGAACTGCGAAGGAAATACTTCTTAATTTAAGAAGAGTATAAAACGACCCGAAAGTAAATACTTTACAAATTAAGTATTAAAATAGAATAAAAGGACCGGAATACAAGTGCTTTACAGGCTTAGAAAGATAATAAAATAACCTGAATACAATTACTTTACAGCCTTATAAATATAATAAAGGGACCTGAATACAATTACTTTAAAGCTTTAGAAAGATAATAAAAGGACTAGATTAAAAATAGTTTACAGCCTTAAAAGATAATAAAAGGACCTGATTATAAATACTTTACAAACATGGAAGAGAATAGAAAGACCTAAAAACTTGTACTTCAAAAATCAGGAACAAATAGCATTTAACACTATGAAATATATTAACGAAATGATTTTAATTAACAAATAGTTTGACTGGTCATATCAAGAGACAGGATTGTGTAGTAATATTCATTAATCTGAGGAGATAAAAACTGGTTAGTGTTTGAAATCAATTTGCTCGTGGGGACAGACGATTGTAATTATCATTCATAATTACGCGAGTGGACTATGTTGTAATTTCATGCTCATAGGAAGAAGGGAGTAATTACAACAGTAAAACACACTGTAATTTGATATGTGTTAGAAGTTCTATAGAAGTTACTAATTGCATCAGTAAACATTTTGTAATTTCACATTGAATGGAAATTTATCAAAGAATAAGTCAGCAAAACGCGTTGTAATATGATAGTAATTGAACATGACGTTGTATCTTTATGGACTATAGAAACAGAACACAGAACTCACTTTTTCAAGTATACATTCACGATTTTATACTCTCATGAAACTTTCGTACATCTACTATTAAACAAGGAACCAAACTCAGTTACTGATGGGAAAGCGAATTTTCTCTTCATGGCAAAGTATGTTACTCTCTCGTTAAGGACAAAGGTTTCCAACTTTGGTAAATATTGTACGAATTCATAAGTTTTCATGCTTCCAGCAGAAGAAGCAACGATTTACTTGTTTGTCGACATAAATCTTTTTTAGGTTTCAGTTCCCTCTTGAAAAACGACAACGTTTTTGTGTGATTCCCCTCCTCATTTCTTTCGATGATTTTTCCTGCGAAACGACTTTCAGTTCAGACCGACATAAATCTAAAGGTCTGACAGACTCTGACCGCAGAGAAACAAAGCAAAGGTTTTCAAAATAGCGTGCTCAGTTCTTCAGTTGTTTAAGGCTACTGCAGAAAGTTCAGAAAAAAAACTATTTCCATTTTATTTGTGTTCCAAAGTACTACGTTATAAGCTAACTTATTCAATACAAATATAAACAACGTGTAAAGGTTCTTAAGTTAGTTACATAAGTATAAAACACAAAATTTATGCAACATAGGAAAGACAGTCACTTTTCATACGTGTAAAGATAAACCTTTAATCTGAAATCTAAATTTATGAGATTAAACCAGTTATTTATTGTGTGTATTTTTCTTATAAGAAAAGACTAATCAGGGGAATCGAACCCCTGATGTTAGCATTGTAACTCCGTAGACTTACAGTTGTATTAGCAGGAACGTTGATTTTGTAGATTACAGCTTCTGATATCTTAAATTACTTGTGTGAAATGAACTTCGTTTGTTTGTTTGTAATTAAACACAAAGCTACACAAAGGGCTATCGAAACCAGTTTCTACCGTTGTTAGTCTGCAGACAAACCACTGTGTCTTTGGGGCCATGAACTTCGTAAACACTCATTCAAAATCAGTTTCACAAAATGTGTCAAGTACACGTAAGTCACGTAAATGCTTTCGATAGAGTTGATTGTTTGGAAAGTTATACACAAATTCGTTAGAGTTTTATAACATCTAAAATAACTATTCTGAAACAATTAACATTTTAACCCGTCCAGCCACAAATTAACTATTTTAAGTTTTGTAACCTTTATGCAAGATAAGAATATTTCTAAAATATGTGTCAAAATATTAAGAAGATATATCTCAGACTATTTACGAGGTAGGTACCACCTGAGATGATATGGGCTTGTCATACGCATCGATGAAGAGATGGTATCCAAAAAACACATATGGAGTTGAAAAAAAAAAGGCCCATAGTAAGACCAAGGGTGAGAAGGGGAAAAAATATCAAACAAAAAGTTGGAAGTAGAGGGTCAGCACTGGAAGAGATAAAGGAATAAAAACTATACTGATAGAAACGTGGGGTGAAATTTTATGGAGTTATTCGGCTGGCAGACTATTTACAAGATAAGTGTTAGTGCATGAATAGCATGGTCATCTGCGTTTTGCTATGAAAACACAGTATGTGGCATCACTTTCTGTCAGCCGAGATGACCATTTTATAAAATGGCGTCTCACGACATTTAGGTGTTTCCTCGGTGCTTTAATTGTGACTATCATTCATCAAGCTCATGATCATTTAATTAATTTGATTTGCATAGATTATGTTATATGTATATATTTATCATCTTCATATATTGTGATAATTAGTTTCTCATAATATCGACGTTGGCAGCAATTGTAGCCTCATAAGGTGGCTTTCTTCAATATTTCTACAGAACAAAATCAGTATGGAAAAGTTTTGTATGATCCGTATGAATAATATCACATCAGATGATCTACTAGTGATGCTATGTCACTTACACATGTATTTTAATATCACGTTAAATGATGTTCTCAATTATATTTATGTTTGGCTATATACTATAATTTTTTTATGCATATCAACGGTGTTGTTTCTATTATTATTTATTTTAAAGGTATTAGGAACGCCAGGTACACATCAGTTTATGTTAAAACGATTCATTCATTATATGTATTATCTTTGTTTTTATTTATGTACCAGCTGCAGTACCCATCCCATGAATGAAAGTTTTATAAATTCTTGTTTGATGAAAACACGAAAAGTTACTTCATTTATATGTAATTGTAAAAAATGTAAAAGCGCCACAAAACACAAAATTCAAAACTAAAAATTGACTTCTTGGTGATTTGACCTTCAATATTTCTTGTTTATCTGTTTCTATTGATAGTTTTGTCATATATTTAATATCAGTAGTACACAGTGAACAACGCAAGCTGTCGAGGAAGCCAATATACTGTGTTGAAACATATGTCAGGTTTTTAGCTGTTGGTTTTAAGGAAATTATTTTAAAATTTTTACTTTAAGCTTAATTTAACCTGGAGTTTCAGTACAAAGGATGTTAATGTAAATAAAACACATATAAATATGATAAATATTTTTTTACATATATTGAATAACACAACATTTTCCAAATTTTATCTAAGAGTCCATACAGCTTCAATCATTCAAATAGCTATATAGATATATTTTTAAAATGTCGCGATTAATATTAGCTAACTTACTGTATTCTTGTAGTTCATCTGAGTGCTGTCTCAGATGGTAATGGTGGTACATGTCTGGACATGCTATTCCTTGTAGTTAATGTGAGTCTTGTTTCAGATAACAGCGGTATATATGCGAATCATGCTGTTTCTTATTGATGTGAGTCCTGTATCAGATGATGGTGGTGGGGGTACGTGTGTGTGCATCCTATTCCTTGTAGTTAATGTGAATCCTGTCTGAGATGGTAGTGGTGGCGCATGCTGCTCCTTGTAGTTGATGTGAGTCCTGTTCCAGATAAGTGTGATGGTGGTGGTACATAAGTGGATCATACTGTTTCTTGCTAGTGATTGAAGCCCTCTCTGTAAAGATGGTGGTAAACGTCTGCATGGGCCAGGGCAAAGTCAGGCTTGGATGAGGTGACTTTTGTCAAATTTAAACTGTGAAAAAATATTTTTAAATTTATTTTTCAAAGAACTTAACTTACACCAACAGATGCAGTCAAAGAATACTTATTTTACAGTTTCATAGATTTATACTCGCTATCAAAGGCATTGTTTTAAGGAATTTGGTATTTCTATAACTACTGTCTCGTTTGTATCAATTGTTAAAACGATCATATCAAATAGTAATCATAATGGTGATAAGTGCGGAGTAAAAGTGTAGATTCAACTAACATGCAGTATCACTACAGAGATGGAATACTTTAAATTTGGTTGGTACAACAACTCATATTATTACATTTCTCTTCTCTATGCTGGTAGGTTGGAACATAAAAATTTTCGGGCCTAAGTCAGGCTTAGTGTGTACAAAATCGATAACAGGGCCGGGTAAACTTATAAAATTTCAGTCCTGCATACCTCTAGGTAGTAGTACATGTAAACATTGACTGAACATGCATACTTTCTCAAGATGTCAGAAGAGAACAGATATAATATCCTGCTTAGTCAAAATAGGATATGCAACTTTACCAGAATACAAGACCACCTAATTAAACTGTTATTTTTTATTAAAATTCATTGATCTAGGGTGGTTTGTGAGGGAGAAGCTGTGGTCAATATAGTGACGAAAAATAAATCTAGATGGTATAAAATCACTTTGCAAAGTTTAGAAGCGTCATAGCAAAGTAATTAGAAAAAAAGTGGTGAGCTCTCAGAAGCAACAATTTACACTCTGTTGCGAGAGAATCAAAAGTTATCGAGCAAAAGTATTTGTTTATTCTGTGAAGATATAATGTCTTCAGTCACTTCTACGGCCCAGATTGGCATATGCTTTAGCTTATGTGCTTGTGTTTTGTTGTTGAATTTTGCGCGACTCTACACGAGGGCTTTCTGCGCCAACCGTTCCTGATTTAGCAGTGTAATACTAGAAAAAAGACAGCTAGTAATCACCGCCAACTCTCGGGCTACTCTTTTACCAACGAATAGTGGGATTGACTGTAACATTACAACGCCCCCACGGCTAAAAGAGCGAGTATGTTTGGTGTGGCAGGGATTCGAATCCGCGACCCTCGGATAACGAGTCGAGCACCTTAACGACCTGGCCATGTCAGGCTGTGTCTGGCCGTGAGTCTACGGAACTTACTATGATAACAATAAATTAAAATACAAATATGACAAAACATGCTCATATTGCTTAACGTGCGTATGAGTACCGAAAGACGTGTTAGGGGTTCGGTATAACTTTGTGATTCAACCTAATAACATGCTTTATATAAGTAGTTTAATAAGAACCTGTGACTTGATCGCTAAGAGATAGTAGTCGTTTTAAGGTTCCCTCAATCTGCTGTGATTTTTAATTCTAATACAGTTGAAAGATATTAGACATTGATGTAATTATTTTTTAATAACTTAATTTTTTAGTGTATAATATGATGAAATTACTGTATAACTTCATTTATGAAGTAAAGGTAGTGTCGACCTTAAGGCGACATAAATTTCGCTAGGAGAAAAACCAGTCAGATCTGTACCTGTGATTAACCACCAAGTAGGACAGCAGATAATCAGAAAATATACCTATACATATTTCGTCATATGATTCTTAAAAGTATTTATTAATAAACGTATAATCTGTAACGTTTAATATATATCTAGTAATATTGTAAAAGTGCGTTAAATTTATTTTTGTTTGTTTGTTTCTAAATTTCGCGCAAAGCTACTCGAGGGCTATCTGCATTAGCCGTCCCTAATTTAACAGTGTAAGACTAGAGGGAAGGCAGCTAGTCATCACCACCCGCCGCCAACGATTGGGCTATTCTTTCACCAACGACTAGTGGTATTCATCGTCACATTATAACGCCTCCACGGCTGATTCGAACCCGCGACACTCGGATTACGAGTCGAACGCCTTAACACTCTTGGCAATTCTGTTTCTTAATTTGAATTTGTTTGGCTGTTTTCTGGAAGTTTGTCCAAAGCTACTCTGCTGTTTCTAACGTAGAAGTGATAACGAAGAGAGTGAATAGCTGTCCCCAGACGTATACTGTGAGAAACCGGGTTTCAATACCCGTATTGAACAGAGCACAAGTAGCCCTTTGTGTAGCTTTGTGCTTAATAACAAAGAACAACAACAGCAAGAAACTAATTAACAGCCACCCGCCGTCAACTCTTGGACTACTCTGGTACCATTGAAAAGGTGAATTAAGTTTTATATTGTAATAGCTCCAAAGCTATAAGTATAAGCATGTTCGGTGACGGAAAATTAAATTAATTCAAGCATGTAATATACTACTATGGAAGTAAACGTATTTTATCAAAGTTATTGTGTATTATACTAAAACTAAACTACAAGTTACAAGATAAATAGCTTAATTTCGATGAATATTTTATAATTTAAAATAGTTTAATTTACAAATTATGTTTAATGCATATATAAAAGAAATGTTGAGGATAATTTGCTGGAACACGAAATCAGTTGAGGTAATTGGTTTAGATAAGAGAAAAATGGTTGAATCACTTGTAGACTGAGTCCCTCGCGCTTTCGAAATTGTTTCCAGAACGCAAGCAAGAAGACATATGTTTTATTCTGAAAAAAAACACAACTATAAAATTTTGTTTCTAATAAACTTTTTATTCAACTTTTAGCTCAGTTGAAGAAGGGTTTACCCCACCCCTAAGCATCTTAATGTTACTTCTAAAGGCTTTTACGCTAAGAATGCGTGTGTGTTTTCTTATAGCAAAGCCACGTCGGGCTATCTGTTGAGTCCACCGAGGGAAATCGAGCCCCTGATTTTAGCGTTTTAAAACCGTAGACATACTGCTGTAACAGCGGGGGACTTACGCTAAGAAACGGGTTTCGATACCCGTCTTTGGCATATAATATGGCTCACAGTGTTTAGTTTTATGTTTAACAACAAACAAATAGTTAAAGAGCATAAAAGAAAGAGTTTTCTGTTACAACTTTCTTGTACGCATAGGTTTATCAACGCTAATAAACCAGCACGTTGAGGTGGTCACTAGCTTGTCTAATAAACCAGCACGTTGAGGTGGTCACTAGCTTGTCCTTGTCAACAGCTCCAATGGACGGTGAAAGAGAAACCGTGTCGTAATTTATGTTCTGGGGATGATTCTTAATCCATTCTATGGAAGGAAATGAGCATTTTGACAGTTAATTTTATATACCGCTCGTGCGAGTTCATGGACTGCGTGAGAAGTGTTCCGATAGCTCTTACCTTATAAAAGATTCTCTTGAACCACACTAGGTCATTATTCTGTTCTCCATCAAAAGCCTCGAAAAGGAAATGGTGACATTCCCAGTTCAAACCACGTCCGCCAGCCTCTAGCGTTTTGATGTGTTCTTACTGAACTGATAAAGACAGTCGAACATCCTGTTAAACACCGGAAAGGATACGTCGAAGAGAGGGAAAATTTCACACAATCCGATAAACTCGATTTAAAAAAAAAGGGGGGGGAAAGGAGGATAAACTTTTCCCTACGGAAACTGATGATAAATATATTATTATTATAAATAAATATTATTATTAATAATTACATTCCTGCTCAAAATGTAACCAAAATACTTGGAATTTTGTTTGTTTCAGAATAAAGCTACATTGAGCTATCTGTTGTATCCACCGCGGGAAATTGAACCCCAGTTGTTGCAAATCTGTAGAGTTACTGTTGTCCTACCGTAGAAACTATATGGTGTTTATAAACTTCACGCGCAACTTTTAAAACTTGATAATTTTGATGTATAAACGACAGAAACAAACTGTAACGGTAAACAATTCATAAAAGCTTCACGACAATGCGGTGCTTTTTACGTTAGATCCCTAGCTAGTGAATATAGCAACAACAGAAGAAAAGTGCAGTTGTGTGATATGGTTAGCTGAACTGGAGTCACTAACAGCAGTGAAGAAAAAAATGGAGTTCATTACAATAAAATTGCTTCACATCGTAACTTAATTGATAGTTGGATTAAACAGTTTAAAGAAATGGATCAGTGAATGACAAACCACGATCCGGAAGGTCACGAATCAGTGATAGGAGTGTAGCAGTTGGAGAATGTTTTTGTAAATTTAGAAACTCGGCTTGAAAAATGTACCGCTGTGGATGGCGCTTATGGTGAAGTTTAGAAAATTAATCTGTATTTTAATAAAACTTCATGAATTATGTTTTCATGTTCTGTTTACAGTTTGTTTCTGTGGCGTGTACATCAAAAGTTATCAAAGTCTAAGGCTTCCCCAAGATCTTATGAACATCATGTTTTCTTTACAAGCTGAATTTTTTTATGTTAAGTAACATAAAAATACCTTGCTCATATATTACTCCTATCAAATTACTGTTTTTTTTATCTACTTTTGATATAAAGCAGAATAAATACTGCTAACCCGCAATAACCGTTCGGTCTTTCCTTTTTTAGATATTTATAAAGGATGGGCGTGGCTTGTGATCAGCATGTCTGACTATTTGCTGTCGTTCTTTTATTTTACTAACGAGCACGGTAGGCGATGGTGTACCAAGCCTAAAACTTCTCCTTATTCAGGCTTTCCAGCCTGTACTTAAGGGAAACGAATCCTGGAGGAGAGACAAATGTATCAGGGTATCTCATAAGTAATGTCCGAAAATTTAATGTAGAAGGCTAAAATATGTAGTATAAAATGTTCAAATAAATAAAATAAAGTAACCCATCTCCAGTTTTTTCAGATCATTAATCAAATAAACCCTTATGAAGATGGATGTGTCTGAGGAGCACATTAAACATATAATGCTTTATGAGTTTAAAAAAGGCAATAGTGCAGCAGAAACTACACGAAGCATTCAAGGTGTTTATGCTGTGGAGTCTCTCAGTAAAATAAAACTTTGAAGGTGGTTTCAGAAGTTTAGATCAAATGACTACAGCTTAAGTGATGCGCCACGTTCAGGTCATCCTGTTGAGTTTAATGATGACTTACTGCTGGCTGCACTTGATGATGATCGTGCTAGTTCTTCAAGTGTTACAGCTTAATTCAACCTATTCAACAGTTAACCGTCATATGCAGCTTGGAAAGGTATCAAAACTTGAAAAATTCCCTATGATTTGACAGAAGCCAACCTAAGAGCTAGAATAGACATTTGTATTTCTCTGCATTCTCGTGAATGTAACTCATCTTTTTCGAACAGTTTAGTGACTGAAGATGAAAAATGGACATTTTATAAAAATGTTGAGCGCCGCAGACAAGTCTCAGTGCAGCTGAAGCACAGTCTGAAATGGACCCCCACCCTAGGAAGGTCATGTTAAGTATTTGGTGGAATATTGTTGGTGTGATCCACTTTGAGTTGCTGCCACTCAATGTAACAATTACGTCGGACTTCTGTTGTTCACAGTTATAGCACTTTAATGTTGTGCTGAATGAAATGAGGCCTACTTTCATCAATCATAAAGGTGTTGTGTTACACAAGGATAATGCACGGCCCCATAGAGCAAGGATCACATCTGCAAAGACAGGAGAGCTAGACTGGGAAAAACTTCCACATCCTCCTTATTCTCCAGGTCTTGCCCCATCTGATTATCATCTATTCCACAGTTCGCAGGAATATCTTGATGGAAAAGAGCTTGGAACAAATAACGATATCGAAACAACTTTTTCTACAATCTTTTCTTACAAACCCCAAGAATTTTACAGAAGTGACATTGAGAAGCTTGTGAATCGTTGGCAAAAAGCAATTAATAATAATAGAACATATATTATTGATTAATAACACTAAAAGCGTTTGAAAACCTTTCTATTTTTCTGCCCCTGAAATTGGGCATTACTTAAGAGACGACCTGATACATATTGTTCAACAACAATCTCTTTCTCTTTCTATATTTCTCTCACACACACACACATATATATATATATATTGCTCGACAACAACAATAAATATAGCTATAGAAAAACAACAAATATGCATACATACAGGTCTGAAATAATAAAAGTGTTTGGTTAACTTAAATGGGAAAACGAAGACAATATTGCTCTTACTTCATCTTACAGTAAATATAAAATATACTCGATTTGCTTTAAATAGCTCAAACTACATTAACATAAACACTTTTAAAGCATCAGGATGTATTTTTAGCCTGAATTACTTCAACACTGAGACGAATTAAGTTGTAAACATTTTATTTATAGAAACGACTACAAGCCACAGAGGTTTGTCTATTTGGTTTTTTTTTTAATTTCGCGCAAATCTACACGATGGCTATCTGTCTAGCCGTCTCTAATTTAGCATTGTAAGACTGGAGAGAAGGCAGCTAGTCATCACCACCCACTACCAGCTCTTGGGTTACTCTTTTACCAACGAATAGTTGGATTGACCGTAACATTATAACGCCCTCAGGATTGAAAGAGCGAGCATGACTGGTGTGACAGGGAACCCGTGACCCTCAGATTACGAGTCGATTTTCTTTACCCCGTGGCCATGCCGAGCTAATCAGCACAGAGGAATTTTACAAAAGAGTTCAGGTGTAAAGCAATAGTAAGTTTATACATAGTATCTAGTAACTCTAATTCGTCCTGTACCTTTTATAACACAGTGCGTCAAGGACCCTATATTGAAGCCCAGTTATGCTTAATTTGAAATTGCTTTAGGAAAGAGAGGAAACAAACAGCAGAACTCGCTGTCGAATGGCTGATCTTTAAGAACTAGCAGAAGCTGTTTAGTTACAGTTTCTATGATCGTCATGTAAAACTGTAAGTATATAGTCCGAAGTGACTCTTCAACAACAAGCGGGAGTTGTTTAGTAACAGTTATAGGTTTTTACAATTACAATGGTTACACAATTGTTACAGTCTTAAGTGACATAATGTCCTGCTTAATGTGAAGGGATTGAACATCGCTACATCATTTAACTTTTGTACTCTAAATATAAAACTAGTACGTATTTCTTATTAAAAAATAAAATCTTCTTATTGTGAATTTCCTACTCAACGTTTTTGCTGGGTTCTCAACGTATATCGATTCCTGCACGAGCACCTAAATATTGTTAATGACTAGACTCCATCCAGAAATATCACAGAGGCAATAACATATTAAAATGCTTTAACCGCGAGCCCTACGTTGATATTAATACATTCTAGTCCCATTTTCTGGAAAGAAAGTTTCGTCGACGCCAGGTTTGTTGTTCGTACGTGATTATTTCTAAGTGGGTAATTAACATCTGCTTAACCCGTCTGCCGACATGGAAAGGCGTTGCTCAAGCAGCACGAGCAGATCAAGACCCAGTTATCATCTCGTGCTGCCTTCGTAACGTGGCAGCTGATAAATGAACATCAGAGGTCGCTTGCTCCATTACCAAACGCCAACAGCCGCAGCCCTAGACACAACTGTGGAGAAAAGGTGAAGAAAGATCTTAAAGGATAAACTGAATAAAACTACATCGAAAGACGATCACTTACTACCGCAGTAAGCTATACAGAGTTTCATCAGTACGTGGCCCTGAATCGTACTTACCAATGGGAGAAAGTTCTGGTTTTGGTTTCTTTCTTTCTTTAGTAGCAAGTATATAAATTCGATTATTTATAGCAGCTTTCCCTCCAAAGGCCTGCCATGTGCAACGTAGGCAGATAGGCATTTCTACCAACTTCGTCGTTGTTAACTTTCTTTCTTCCTTTGGCAAAGAATGCTAGGAAGTTATAGATTATATTACTACATTGTTCCTAGTTGATATTATCTCTCTTGATCGTCTGATAATCATGAATATCAATTTGCCTCTTTTTGTTTTCAGTCAGAACGGTTTGTATTTTTCTTACTATTTCTCTTGTTTCTTGATTGTGACCTCGTAATAGTACTCTAGTTCATGTGCTCGACCATCTATGTAAAATTTGCTGATCTTTTCATACCTAAAATATTACAGAATGTCTTTGTGCTCTCTTAGTGATTGTTGTGAGTCCAAATAACGTAGGTCTTCAGAGCAAAACTCTGTTAGATAACCTCTACCAACATCTTCTACCACTTTTCTATCAGGTGGAATCCATAGCACAGTGTACCTTCTGAAGAATCATATTTTGCCATCCACACAGCAATCAAGAAAATATTTACAAATATTCAGACACAAACACACACAAAATTACAGACACTGTTTTTCGTATTTCTAAGACTAATATTAGTTCTCATTCTCCATTCAGTGATCAGTACTTTTCTACAACAGCTAGATTTAAACGTATGGTCATACGTCATCACCTAGTAAGTTTTCACACTGAAAGGGACGAGATATTGACCAGATATTACTGTTAGTGAGTTGTTTTAGTCACGCTCACCCTAGAGTAACTTGGAAGTCTGTGTATATGTTGTAATTATTTGTTTCTAGAGGTACTTTATAGACCTAGACTTTCACGTATACTATGATATGATTTTTGGTGTAATGTGCTGTTAGGTCTATGCATAATACCGACTTCACTCTGAGCGTAATCTAGGTGGTCGTACATGATTATTAATTAAAGAAGTTTTTAGGACTGTGTTCCAGCTATTTCATATTGTTACAATCTAGGTAATTTTAATTTAAGATAAATTATTTCACGTAATTTTACATACATCAATTAAGTTTTTACTTGCACTCTTACGTAACAAAATCTCATACCATTGAGTTTACTTACAAACACAAGTATCGAGATTAAAATGAGCTCTAATATTCTGTTTTTCGAATGGAGTGAGATGGTTCAGCCACCCTTCTTAGCAACTAAACATAAGCCGGTGACTAATTCTTAAAGAAACTTGTAAAACTTTAATACGTTAAAAAAATCCTATCGTTTTCCGTTTAGATAAATCTTCTGTGCACAAATGATCCATCACAACCATAGAAGACTACTATCCATCGTCACCTTTTCTTTAACCTTGGCTTGAAAACACAAGCAAGAAAATGTGCTAATCCCATGGATAAGGTAACCCACGCGATTTTTTCGTGCCACTAGTGTGCGAAAGCACACCTGCTCGTGTGTCTGCTACTCCTTATGAAGCGTCTTTTTGATATTTTGATCTTTACTGTTTCTGGTATGCATACTAGTATGAACAATAGGAGACAGATGGGGATGATAAAGGAAGTTTTTGTTGTGGATATAATCTGACTAGTCAGATTTTCTCGAGTTCCTTTTCAATATACAAAAAAAAGAACGATAGAAAAAGTTACTGCATATTACTTTTGGACAGTATATTAATGTTTATAAAAAGTAAAGGGAATATAGGACCAAATGTTTGACGTTATATAAACGTTTTTAGTTTTCTCACACATTTTTATGAGTACATAACACTTCGACATTTTTATTTTGTGAGTATCACAAAGGTAATGTTAAACTGGCTCGACAGGTCAGTTCACACTTGGGTCACAACCATCAGGCCTGATGTCTTTTACTCATAAAGCAAATAAATCTTTCTCAATCAGTGATGTCGAGAAACCCACTTGTTGAGAAGTTTATATGCAAAAACGGCTCGTTCTATTTAAAATATTTTCTGAACCCAAACGAGCCGTTTTTGCATATAAAAAATCTTTCTCACATTCGCACAGTTATTATAAACTAGCAGAAATATCCACGCACTCCAGCAGGTGTCAGTTTCCGCAGAAGGCTATTGTTCTCGTGGTCACTTCTGGAATTGTCTGACAGTTCTACAACAATGTACTTTACATTCAATAATGTTCACAATCCGTGAGAAAAATGATTTTAATGAAATTGTAGTTTTAAAATGAGCTACCATCACAGTATTACATCACAGAGTAGATTTTATTCAATTATTTCTTTGTGGACACAATTATCAGTGAAAGTGTCTTGCTTTTCTGTTCATGAGATTTTCACTAAAGAAAAAATAAATATTTTTTATTATTTTATATTTAAAACTTATCCCTTTTTTGTAATTTTTATTGATTAAATCTGAAACATATCATTTTTGGAGAAATTTCAGTTGTATTACTTATTACTTCGCTATAAAACATACTACCTAATTATAAAAATATTACTCGGTTATGATTAGGAGGCCAACTGGGTTAAGGCGATCAACTCGTAATCTGAGGGTCGCGGGTTCGAATTATCGTCGCACCAAACATGCTTGCCCTTTCAGCCGTGGGGACGTTATAATGTGACGATCAATCCCACTATTCGTTGGTAAAAGAGTAGCCCAAGAGTTGGCGGTGGGTGGTGATGACTAGCTGCCTTGCCTTTAGTCTTATACTGCTAAATTAGGGACTGCTAGCCCTAATCATCCTCGTGTACCTTTGCGCAAAATTAAAAACAAAATTACTCAGGATAAGTGATTTTCGGTGTGGTAGTTTCTGAGATCCGAGTTTTGGACATATACATCTTAAACTCATTATAATAACATTACTTGAAAAGGTAAGTAACATTACTACTTAATCTAGAGTAAATAAGCTGTTCGAGACCCTCGACCCTCGGATTACGAATTGAACACCTTAACTCACCTGACCATACCGGGCCGTTACACAATAGTGATCTTACAAATTATCTTATTGAACGTTGTACGATGGCTATGCGAATAAAACAACTTGTATATTATTATTAATTAATGAAACAACGTTATCTATAGTAGTTTTAGTTG
This sequence comes from Carcinoscorpius rotundicauda, assembly GCA_011833715.1. NCBI lineage: Eukaryota > Metazoa > Arthropoda > Merostomata > Xiphosura > Limulidae > Carcinoscorpius > Carcinoscorpius rotundicauda. The sequence continues at coordinate 89,515,762 of CM022392.1, read as the reverse complement.
CATAAGACGTTAATATAAGGTCTGTTTTATTTTTAAACATTATTATTTATTATTGTCGCTTGATGAAACAACGTTATTCATTATTATCCTTCATTACCAGATGATGAAATAACATTACCTATTATTACTTGTTGATGGAATAGTATTATCCATTTTTACAAGTTGATAGTGAAACAAAGTTATCTGTCATTAACAATTTATTATGTAACGTTATACATTATTACCAGTTTATAAAATAACATTATCTATTTTTACCAGTTGATAAAATAACATTATCTATTACATTAGTTGATGATGAAACAAAGTTATTTGTCATTATCAGTTAATGAGGTAACGTTGTATATTATTACCAGTTGATAAAATAACATTATACATTTTTACCAGTTGATGAAATAGAATTATCTATTATATTAGTCGATGAAACAACGTTATTACTATTATCAACTGATGAAAAATAAAATAAAAAGCTTTAATTTTAACGACTGGATGAGATGCTACACGGAAAAATGCAAGATTTTTGTTTGCGTAACGTTAAGTAAAAGGATGTAGCCATACGACATTTTGACAGAGCGAGGAGCATGGTACAATCGATGCCAAGAATACGTTAAAGGTCGAATTATGTAATCCAAGCCTGGCAAGGAAATAGTATTCAATTGCCATCGTGTAAAATGTACTTCAGGTTACATCGACAGGTTAGGCGACAAGCGTTTCGGAATCTCGTTTTTAATACCGCGCGTTTCTCACTCCCATATTAAACCTATGGCATGTTGATTGGTGTCGTTCAGTATTACGTTAAGCCTCTCACTTTCACAAGTCTCCTGCTCGTAAGAGTGTGGGTTACGTATTCGATAATGGGCGTGTATGCGGTAGTACAACTTTGTATACATGCCGTATGCAGCATTATTTTATGATGTAAAAAATGTTCATCTAAGGACTTCGAGGGTAAGATATAACAGGATACTAACAGATATGCAAAGAAAACGTATATTTTACTATAGAATATCTTATTAAGAGTAAATACAAGAACCACGTTTCTATTGAACGGTAATAGATAAAATATTTGCTAGATTCTTCAGCCTTCAGATAAACTTACCCATTAATGAGTTGTAATTTAATACAGTCCAAACTAACAATGTAATAACTAACCCTGAAAGTAAAACCTAAAATATATGGTAAAAAGTTTGTCTCCCATTGTCCTAAAAATATAGTTTTGTTTATTTTTACTTCTGATATTCTAGCACAATGTACCTGAAAAGAAATGATAAGTTATATTTTCTAACAAACTTACGTCTACCATCAGGTAAAGCTAAGAATAAAATTTACATATAATGTCGAATGACAGTTTCATTAATACCCTTTTCAAGTATAGTGAAGATAATACACATTTCGATTAAACCCTATGATTTATTAACTAATTTACGGTATAGAACAAAAATGTGCTTAACAGTGTCCGTTCGGATAACTGTCGAGAGCGACTTTCGATACAAAGCTCACCCCATTCTCAGTAGTTTCCAAATATATTGAAACGAAGAGATTTATGATGCTTTGAACAACTTTCTTTAACCCTTAAACGTCGGTCATCATCAACTGATTCTGCTGCCTACAATATTCCCGCTGTTTAAGGATTAATATAAAATATGACATACCGTCAAAAGTTTCATCACACAAAAACAAGTCCTTTAGTAAATAAACAAAACACTTAGAGCACAGTTACCAAAACAATGATCTAACATGTATTGAAATGTTGTTTCTCGTCATCTTATCAGGCAGTTTATCCATTAAAACGATCTCTACCTTGACGATATTTTAGTTTCAGTGAGGTCCTTTGAACAAACACAGGCATGCGTATTAAATAATACTAGGCATTATTACGTATTTTATTTGCTACGTATAGAGACGAGGTTTGTCTAGGATCAAAACATTGCATTGTGCTGAAATAATAGAAAACGACGTATATTAAAACAATTTACACAGTAAAGAACTTCAAACAAGGTTTACCATATATGTATTAACACGATTAAAAGAGTATGTTATTGACCACACGATTAAACGGATTTTCTTTTCAAATAAAATATTAATTTGCATCGAATGTGTATATAGAGGGAGCGGTCTTTCATGAATATCTGTTTCTTTTGGATTTATTACCAACAGTAGTGTCTTTCATACGTGTTATTTACGTTTTCACAGATGCGGTGTTTCACCAACAGCATCGTTAAAAAGAAGTGACTACCTTGTACAGAGTAAATTATCATGCGTGCACTTTCCATAAAATTCGTATTGTAATCACCTGGGAACATTTTCTGTGTCTCGGAACGGTGTGCGAACATTTTTTTTTTCCTCATTCGAATACCTACAGTGATGATTCCACGGCGAACTGGCGGGAACTAATGCACACGACGCTTCGGAGCCGAGCACATGGCAACATTCCCAAAGTCAAGACCACTCGGTTGGGTCACACAAAAAGGGCCCTAGGGTAAGAGTGAGAGAGGTTTGTACCTGTTGGCGAACAACGGACGGCGGGCAGACAAGCGAGCATGTCTACGGGCAACAGATGGCCTCAGTAATACGTCAATACAGTGAGCAATTTAGGGCAGTATTACGTGCGTATCATATCTCTGTTTTATCTCCTGAGGCATGAACAGAGAGAGACAACAGAAAACGTCTGGCCCGCGTATGGGAACCTCGTCTGTGACGAATATTCATAAATACGATGAAGTTACACCGCTTGACCGCTCTTGGAATAATATTTACTGTTATCATTATGCAAAGTAGAAAACAAAAATAAAACAGTTCACAACAACACTCAGGCGTGGCTTTATCTCTCTATTTGTTCACCTAACGACGCTTCATTTCTCGTATTTTTTCACATACTAAGCGCAACATTGTTGTTTTTTTCCATAGTGTTTTAGGAGTTTGAATTACTTATTTTTGTTGCATGTTCCATCACAGAATAAAATTAACTAGGGTTGAACTTTCAGAAAATACCTTTCGAATAAATCTAAAACAATTACTACATTGAAGCTTTGAAAGTTATTACAACTTTGAGTTATCCGCGATTAATGGTGAACTCAAGTCGTTCGCATCATTCAAATAGCACGTGATGTCTTATTAAAAACACATCGTTGATGTTATTATTACAAGATTTCAGTTTTTAGTTTCACTGTTCAATAACAAGTCGCGAACCCTTTGACAATTTAAGTGCTGTTGGCGTGAGCTAAAATACAGAAACAAATACAATGCACATATGTAATAACGGTACGTAAGTGTAGGCAGTAAGCCAGAATCACTGATAACGATCTATCTTGAGTACATTAATTCCCTCTTAAAAAATATTTTTTCTTGTGCTTTCGTTTGAAATACGCACACAAATCTTTATTCACGAATCCAAGTAAAAATAATTCTTGTCTTCATTTGCGAAATATATTCAGTAATATTTTCGTGTGCAATTTAAAAACCCCTAGGCCTAACAAATCTAAATCATCGACGCAAACAAATTACGTAATTGTTCTTATTTTCTGTTCTTTTGTTTGTCTGTAAATTCTTCTGGTTATAAAAGTATTGCCAAAACTCACGCAATATATTTCCAACCTTGAGACACATTATAACCTTATTTGCATTTCCGAAATCCCGACAAATAATTTCAGCTAGTTGTAGATGCCAGCTCAAGATGAACGTCCCCCTTGCGGTTAACGGTAGTTACCATTCCATTTTTATAATGATGATGTTCAATTATATTATTACCTTGTATGTACTACGGTTCACAAAATTGCTCTAAAGAATTCTATGGATATTCTTTTAAAAAAAATTAAAGTCTAGATTTCACTTTTTTCAGTTTGTGAATGCTCAGAAATTATTCTTATTTTTAATAAAAAAAATATTAGAAATGTGAATTCTGTTTGTTGAAAAAGATATCTTCTTGTGGGGTTCCATCCCCCTCTTAAGACTAAAAGTTTTCATGGAATTCCAGTGCTTAAATTATACATTAGAATACTTTATTCGTTATATATCTGTACGTTCTGTCTAGACGGACGAAAAGCGAATTCCTTCAGACTTCATTTTAGTTTTTTTTCATAACATCACTTGAATATTTAGTACGAAATCAGACATGACGTATTTTACGGTTTGTTCAGCCACACATTATAAATATAGCTTTCGAAAATAATAAATATATAATTGCAGATGTATTTCCACGTCCCATGTGCCTCAAACTAATGAGTTATCTGATAAGTAACATGTATACTTACTTGTATGAATTTATAAAATGGACATTGTAACTATAAAAGAGTACCTGTCTTCTGACAGAGAGACCCGACATGGCCAGGTGGTTAAGACACTCGACTAGTAATATGAGGATCGCGAGTTCGAAATCCCGTCAAACCAAGCATACTTTATAATGTGATAGTCACTCCCATTATTCATTAATTAAAGAGTAGCTAAACAACTCGCAGTGGGTGGTGATGACTAACTACCTTCCCTCTAGACTTACACTGCTAATTTAGGGACAGCTAGCGTAGATACACCTCGTGTAGCTTTACGCTAAATTCAAAACAAACAAAACATACTGAAAAAATAAATTATGGTCTTCTTACATAAAAAACACATATACTGTGAACATACTGAAAAAATGAGTTTATTGGTAATTATTTCAGATGAATATTTTCACTTATGTATCAGGAATTTATTTAAAATTCTAAAAACACAATTGCCAAGATATGCAAGTATTTTGACACTGTTATGCGTATGTTGTAGTTATTTTCTACGCAGCTCTTGTAATAATTAGGTGATTTTTTTCCTCTTAAACGACCTTTGTAATTTCTGACTGAATTTTTAATTCCAAATTCCTTTATTATAAGCGCTTTTGCAACTACACATGCGTATTAGTTCTGTATTTTTGGTTACTTATTTAAATCACTGCTTCTCTCTATTATTACTCATCCTTAACTTAATTCTTCAGAACATCAACATTGTCATTACTTGTTAATCAATCTCACAACCTTGTGTCTGACCTCTTAGCAATTTAAAACTGTCCATTTCAATAACCCATGCAGCTTACTGATTGTTGCTATATTAACCTTCAGTTTTGCTGTCACTTTTCTCTATTCATGTAATTCTGTTTGATTACGTTTTCATTACTCTGTTATATATTCTTCCTTATTGTTATATTAACTAGTCACTAGGTGCTTAACAACGGTCTGTTTGACTACGTTTGTACTCATCAGTTATATATTCTTGATTATTGTTATATTAACTAGTCACTAGGTGCTTAACAACGGTCTGCTTGACTACGTTTGTACTTCTTCATTATTTATTATTATTGTAGTATTTCTCTAATTACTTTTTCACTAATTACGCTCCGCTATAACAATTGTTGTAACTTCTGTTTGAATATCTTTCTATATTTAATCAACATTAATGCTGTCTGATTCTCCAGGTAATAATTTTTGAGGCTAGTTTTTACCACTAACATAGTACTTAAATAACAACTTGCTGGTTGTTTAGAATTGTTATATTTCTGCCTGAATGAATACCTTGGTGTTTCAGTTGGTGCTGAACAGCTTCACTGAATATTATGATGTGAATATTTAGTAATTCTGTTTTATTTGGTGTATAATGGTTATTACTTTTCGAATTTTCTAAACACTGAATAGCTAACTTTAAACCCCAAAACAGAATTATTTTCGTTATGAAGTTTTTAAAAGCTGGACACGCAGGAGAAACATTCCCCATCAAAATTATCAAGTGGGCTTCAGCGCAATGCAGCAATAGACAATATCTGTTATTTGTTGTGTGTTACGTTTAACGAACAGTGGCTGGTAATAGAAACTAACTCTTGCATCTTTACATCAATTATAATTTATTTTTACAGTTAGTATAACTTTATAAATATGTATGGTTGGGGTGATTCTATTTTTATAGATGTTAATTTATAACCTAATATATTATAAAAACATTATGCCGGGTCTTGTGAGGCCCTTAGTACTAATTATTTCACCGTCGCTTGTACTCGGTCTGACGGCCATGATACCCATTATTATAACAAGTCCATGTATAGATCAACAAAACCAGTTTTAGATCGCCTGTCTTGATATCTTTTTCAAGTGGACTATGGGTGCGTTATAAGGGTAACGGTCAAGTCTAACTATTCGATGAGAGTGGGTAGTATATTCTTCTTTGACTAGCTGCCTCTCCTCTAATCTATCAATTCAAACTAAAAACGTCTAGTACAAATATCCCTTGTGTAATCTTGAGCTAATATCTGAAAGAAACAACCGCTATTTTTACAGACACTCCACTATATTTAAACATTTGCTTCCATTGCTCGGCCTAAGAAGGCCAAAGCCACAAAAATCCGTTTCGTTACTAAAATAAATTACGGGGATTGTTGTTCCTTCCACCATGAAAATAATCGTTTATTTCAAGACATGGCCGGAAATCTGTGAATTAATGTCTTCTAAACCTTTTTCTTCATCAAATTCTCGTTTATTATATTCTTGATTGTACCATCAAGTACATCCAGCTTAGTTACAGTGATTTTCTTGTGTCAGAGGATTCTTTATCGTAACCGTAACATTTAATTATAGATTCACTGCTTTCAGTTCTCTTGACTAGAATTTGGATTATGTTCTTGTCGTAAACACCGTGCTGTACAGGGTTTTTTTTTTTATGAATAATACCGAAAGTTTCTTAATCCAGAGTTTTATTGTCTTATATCCTCAACTTTGCAATATTTCTTTGCAAAAAAAAATTAGTCCTAAACAAATTACAACTTTCGCAATCTATAAGTCATTTTTAACGGCATTGCATTGTTAAAAGGCCAGGAATACGCTGTGAACGAAATGTATATCTGTTTAACATGTCGCCGTGGCGCAAAAGTTTGCATCTGTGCTTAACTCTTTGTATAAACGAAAGCAAGAAGTTTAGCAATACCTTCCATTCTTTCTTTATATTTATTTTTGATTTAATCGTATTTGTTTTGGAAAGTTTTGATATAAATATACACATAGCAACTGCTCTTGAACCAATTATATAAATGATGTTTGTGTCAGAACTGAGGTAATTTATGATATCATCGGATTTTGTTTCAATACTTAATGATTTTTTAGATTTTGAAATGAGGTTATATATATATTTTAAACAGCTATCTTAGAATTCCAGACGTGAGGGTTTTAGTTTTGTCTCAAACCGTCATTCTTTGTGCAAAACCAACAAAGGCACGTGCGTCCCTCTGAATTTTCTATTGATGACAGGTAATCAGAGACGGGGCCTGTGGTGAGGTAGGTTGGGACGTTTTTATTCTTGCTGCACACTTTTGAGATTTATATCAGCCACCAAAGCCAGAATATCATGTCTATGAGAGATATATGAGCAAGTCATAAGGGATTGGGGATTCCATTCCCTCTCCCCTCCCAACATAGAAATGATACTTTGATTAACATTTTTGTTCCCCGCTTCAACGACAACTTATATGTTTTGAAACTTCAAGTACTGTTAAATTAGCATATATTTGTATGTGTGTGTTTCTTTTAGCAAAGCTATATCAGGCTATTTGCTGTGTCCATCGAGGGGAATCGAACCCTTTATTTTAGCACTGTAAGCCTGTAGTCTTACCACTGTACCAGCTGGGGACGATAACAAATATGGGAACATGAAAAATTGTGGTTCAGGATAGAGGCTAGACTAATGCATAGGAGCTATTAAAACATATTCAATAACATAATCTTAAGTTTAAGCTAATATGCACGTTTTACTAAGACGTATCTAAAGACGTCTTCTTAGTTTAAAGAAACTTATAGTAGACCATAAGGAACGCGTGGGAGTATTATCTTCACTATAAATTAAAGTGCAGTGGTCACTTGGAGATATTTTTAGTCCAAATTATCGTGTACTGGACTCTAAAGAACTATTGAAAGCCTTATTTTCTATCTGATCTATGATTTGTCAGTAAGGCTGCATGGTCTAACTTAGTATTCCTAACAGCAAATAGTGAACATACCAGTAATTATAGTCATGCTATTACGAATAGTAAGTTAGACTATTCATGCTTTAGTTTAGAGCAATCGGTTAAAATTAGGTCAGTGTTAGTGCAATACTTTTTCAGATTACATTCAAAGTTAATTAATACATTTAAATCATGATTATCGTCTTAGTTAAATAAAAAAGTATATAAATAATGTATTTTCGTAAGGCAAAACGTAATAAATCAACTAGGTCAGTTGTGTAACCCAGACAAACATTAAATTCTGTAACTGTAAGAGACATATATGCAACGCAACAAAAAATGTAACTTTAAAAACACAGATCACTGTCTATGAGATCACTACGGCAGCTTTCCTTGTTACTTTCAAGTGGTATGTTATCACAAATTATAATTGTTAATCACTTTTCGTGGAAGCGGTAGTCTGAGATTTTGAGAAACATTTGTTGTTTTGTTCGATAACGTTTACTGTGTGAAAACTTCTCAATTTACACAAACTCCAAGATCGCGATAATAAAACTCTTCAGTTCACACAAGCGGCCAGACGGTTAAAACGCTCGACTTACCATATACCGGTCAAGTGTTCGAAATCATCTCGCACCAAGTATTCTCTCCCGTGAGGTAAATCTCATTATTCCTTGGCAAAAAAAGTAGTCGAAGTGTGTGTGGTGAGTGGTGCTGATTACCGGTCTTCCCTCTAGTTTATTGTTGCTCAATTATAGAAGCCTCACTTTGAGGTGGCGTTGTGCGAAATTCAAACCATTTATATAACATCGAATCTCACTCCACAGATCTCAGAAAGGATTAAGGTTCTGATAAAGTTCGCTTCAAGAGCTACCACTTAACCTTTAAAATAAATTTTAAATTATTAAAAATAATTAATAAAATAGATAAGTTAAAGATAGATTTTAGTTACGAGATAAGAGGAGTAGAACAATTATTTTGTTCTCGTTGAGGTAATTGATTTAAATAGTTTTTATACACAATAAATTACCGTTTAACTAAATGTTACTATTACGGACTTTAAGAAATAAATTAAAAATTCCTTCGTAGTCCAATATCAAGATGATAATTTAATTATCAGTTAGAAATAAGTTTTAGAAAACTTTTACATATTTTGTGTGATATATGTATATATGAATATAATAAGTTTATTTTTTGTAATTAAAACAAAGCTACACAATGGACTATATGTACTTAAGCTTGTAAGTTTTAATATATTGATAACTGCAGAAACCTGGTTGGTTTTAAACATTAATTCCTTTATGCGCCATCAGTTGGAGAATAGATGGCTAAATAGTTATTATTATCTCAAGATTATTTCCCAACGTATCTCGACTGTGTCTTCAATACAGTTTTTGTTTGGAAGAAAACAACACTGAAAATGTAAGAAAACCAAGGAAACATTAATTTCTGTCATATTTTTCGAGTCTGCAAACGGCATTCGAAATATACTAACCAGTTAAAGATAAATTGGTAATAAATGTATGGGCTGCACATGTGAAAAATAATGTGTTTTTACACGGAATGTGTCAAATTTAGATCTGTATAAAATTATGTTTTACCCTGAATGCATCAAACTTAGGTACATGTAGACATGTTCTTGCCTTGAATATATCACATTTAATATTTCAAATAAGATAACTTTCTGTAAAGGTTAGATTGTGCTTATTACTTCTAATGTAGTTTTCCGAAATATGAAATGAGTTTATTGGTAATGCAGTAAGTTTCTGTAAAGGGTAGTTTGTGCTTATAATTTGTGACGTAGTAATCTTTTTGAAAAGGTTACATTAAATTTAAAAATGGTTAACTATTTAGCTTCCTTCCCCCAATCATCCCATAATATTTTAGTAAATTCTAAAGGATTTATTTGCACTTTTCTTTAGAGAATCATCGTGTTAAATGAACTGACATTTATTGGCCTTAGGGCGCACCGAGTAGCATGTCAGCCTCTCTTTAAATCCGATTGCAACGCTGTAGGGTCGTCGTCTTTGATGTTTAAAAGCAGTTGTCATTATATTTCGATTAATTTGATAAGGATTATGTGCTCGTCTATGTCAGTAGAAATTGCATTATTCCTACGACATGAAAACAGTTGTTATGCTGTATACTTTAATTAATTAAAGGTTAAAAAATGCAATTATTAATGTAAACAGTGTTTTTCGACTTTAAAGGTCTGAAGTCACAGAAAATAAAGTGGGAAGATATGTGACTTAAAAGGCTGTAAATAATATCTAACATATTATCTGTAATAAGCACTAGTAAAGAGGGTAATGCTGCACTCACCACGCTTCGAAGGTGAGCTTTAACACAGCAGGTACAATAATAACAATATGATCTGGCTTAGAATAGTCCCCAGTGAAATGGGCAAACGTTATGCTCATGGAGACGTTAGTTTGTGACAGTTTCAAGCTCCGCGTGAGATTTGGTTTCCCTAGATGTTTACGATATCTACTTCCTAGAGATGTATAACTTGATCTTTAAATACGTAATTGGTAATACTAGTGTCCCCAGGAGCCGGGAGAGGGCAGAACTGTTCTCATGTTTATTTTGTTTAAAGACAGATTTTAGCCGCGGCAAAGTGGCTAATAAAATAACTCTGAGTTTTCCAAGTACCAACTTTTAGTTCATAGCTCCATCATCTCTGGACAGATTTCAGATGTAATTAAAATTTTCAAATCAGAAAGTCAAACCCCTTCGATTGATGTATTTGACCACTATCAAGGTCTCATTGATTAATCTACTCTAGCCCTACCCATAAAAATTTTCAGTGCCGCGGCTATTGAGGGTTTTCTCTTGTTTTTTTTTATTACAGGACAAATCCATCATCTTTCCAACTCAGCACAAACAGCACTCTAGCTAATCATAACCCAGATTGTGTTAAGATGACCGAATAATTATTATTAATCCATTGCATGTTACAAGAAATTAAGGTTTGTTTAAAGTTAACATCATATAATGTTCGGGTAATGACCGATATTGGGCCCATTTATCTGTCGTACTGTAATAAAATATGATGCTCCATCTATCTTCACACAAGATATTTGCAATGGGATTGAATATTAAACTGATAACATACTCTCCAACTTTATCAGAAGTAAATAACCCTTAAAATATTCTATAGTTATTATATATATTCCAAGAGAAATTAGTGGCTGCCATCTAGGAAATTATGACGTTGTGAAGCTGAATACGACATTTCAGAAACAATACACAATATCAGTAATTCTGTTTGAGCAAATTTTTATTCGTCTCCAATATGTATAATTATAAACCCATAGTAAATTCCATGCCTTCGTTTACAGATTGCTGTGTTGAAATAGAATATCATTATTTATATTACTTGCCAACAGGAGGAAATCAAAAGTTTATTTGGCTTGTTTTTTGGAATTTCGCTCAAAGCTACTCGAGGGCTATCTGTGCTAGCCGTTCCTAATTTAGCAGTGTAAGACTAGAGGGAAGGCAGCTAGTCATCACCACCCACCGCCAACTCTTGGGGTACTCTTTTACCAACGAATAGTGGGATTGACCGTAACATTATAACGCCCCCACGGCTAAGAGGGCGAGTATGTTTGGTGCTACTCGGGCGCGAACCCGCGACTCTCAGATTACGAAGCGATGGCCTTAACGCGCTAGGCCAGCATCAAAAGTTTATGCTTAACTTTCACTACTGCTAACAAGCTAACACTTTGTTTTGAAATGATAAATTGAATTTCATTTCCAGTTATATGTCAGAGTACATTATGATCAGTTGTTAAAGTAACAGACGTTTGTAGTTAAGGGACTTAATGTAAAATATATAAATAGTCATTCAAGTAAGGGGATCAGGCGTGGCCAGGCGATTAAAGTGCTCGATTCTTAATCTGAGGGTCGCGGATCCGAATTCCCGTCACACCAAACATTCTCACCCTTTCAGCCGTGAGGACGTTATAGTGTTACGTCAATTCCACTAGAGAGAAGGTAGCTAGTTATCATCTCCCCCGCCTGTTCTTGGGCTACTCTTTTACCAACGAATACTGGGATTGACCGTAACGTTATAAAGTCTCCACGGCTGAAATGGCAAGCATGTTTGGTGAGAAAGAGTTCTGAACCAGCAACTCTTAAATTACGAGTCAAGCACCCTAACCATTTGACCCTACCGGACCCTGCTGCTCGATCTTAACCCACTCCTACGTAAATTTAATAAAAAGAAAAAATGATCTCATGCGATCTACAAGAAGTTTCTGGACTATATCTTTCTTTTTTAAATTAAATATTGAAGTCTAAGTAAGCTAGATATTTGGTTGGTTCTGTAGATGCCAGTTCCTTGTAAACAAATATTGATTTTTGATTTGAGTGACGTAGACAAAAATTGATTTCTTTGAAATTTGGTATTTGATGCATATGTTATAGGCCAGTTCCTTGAATAGAAAAACTTATTTTTAATTTCAATGTTAAAGACAAATATTGATTTTTCTGGAAGTTTGGTATTTCATACACATGATATAAGCAAGTTCTTTGTAGTCAAGTATTGATGATTTGGAAGTTTGATGTCTAATACACATGGTATAGGACAATTCTTTGTAGAAAAATACTGGTTTTTGATTTAAATTGTACACGTCAGTTTGTTTGTTTACAAAGTTTGATGTTCAATTCATGCAGTACAGACCAATTATTTGTTTACAAAATTGATAATAATGTATAGAAAATTAATTAACATAATGGCGTAATAAGCTAGAAAAAATAGTTGTGTTTATTTGATATGTTAAGTTTCTGCTATAAAATTTACTTTAGAATTTCCTAAATTGTTTGTTTTGAAAATAAATGGTCAAACAACTTTATTAACTGCAAAATAGCCGTGCAAGTAATAGTTTCTGGTTACATATGACAATCTTATATTTGCTGAATTTAAACAGTTTCATAACAAATTAGATCTTAAAGAAATAAATTATATTTGGGTCGATTTGTCTCGGTGTGCCTAAAATGACCGTTTTTTCTATGTAAAGAAAAACAGCAATTATGTAAAGAAACCGAATATTTTTTCGGTAACTGTTACAGTTTTAGTTTGTACATCTAAAAATAAATATCTGAACATCGGCACGTGACAATGTGTTTTTTCTTTCTAATTACTTCAAATATCAGCAAACAAAGAACTACAACAAAAGGCACAAACATAAGTGAAGGAATAATTTCTAAGTCCTACTTACCTTTCTTTTCAACTCCGTATCTACTTTTAACTCTCAAACTCCTTAGTTAAAGGAGTTGAATAGGGTCTTCCTGAATGCTAAATCTACCATGCACTAGCGAACTTGTAAAATATATCATACAATAGCATTTCATATATATAATCTATTTAATCCGACTCAATCCATCCATCAGTTCTTTTTTTTTTCTTCAATCAGTAGGGTTCAATCGCCAAGGTCACGGAAAAATTCTTACAGCTTTACATCGATCGCTAGAAAGTTGTATGACCACACTTCTAAAGATACTATTCAATTTCAGAACACGTGAGAAAGACATGAGGAACGAAGGTTGTATATCTGAGCAATACAGTGCACTTTGTAGACTCATATCTAGATATATGTATGGTAAATATTCGAACCTTAAGTTATTTATGGTTATCTTGGAAGTTCATATACGAAGTGGCTTTTGTACCGAGTTATGCACCAGAAGATAAACGTGCGTGACCTTTATATATTGAGATTATTTAAACGTGTTTCGTAAAATAACATACATAACCTCGCTTTCAGACAGTGTCTTAGTCAGATTCAGTTTATATCTCTAGAAATTAACAAACCGACGTTATTGAAATATGCAAGCTGGTTATTTTGAATCATAATACTTTGCTAAAATAAAGTTTTGTTACTTAGAATTTCAAAATGCAATGACCACAATAGCAAATGGCTACTAGAGACACTATTTGCGCCTGCTTTTATTTTTAACCCTTTCTTCTTTAATAAGTGTAATGTTTTGTTATGGAACAGTTACGAGTGCTAGTTTTGTTCACGTCCTTTCTTTTTCTTTCTACGTTAATAAGTGTATTGTTTTATTAATAAAGAGTTAAGAGCATCTAGCGATGTATTTCACACGTATTAACTTTGTTCACGTTTTTCATATTTCTACTTTAATAAGTGTATTGTTTTATTAATAAAGAGTTAAAAGCGTCTACTAATGTATTTAACATGTTTTAATTGGTACTTTATCCTTCATAAAGAGCAAGTATTAGTATATAACCGTTAAGAGACTTTGCTGTCTGATTTATGAGTGATGAGCTAAAATCTTTGTTTTTTATTTCATGCAACAAAAGAGTGAATTGATTTATTATTTGCCCAATAATTTGTTTTCTCACTCACGTGTTAAGACCACGTGATGATTTATGACTTGTCCATTAAGATGTGATAATTTATTTTAATTATTGATGTTTTAAAGGTTGTACCCTGTCATTTCTCGTGTATTAAAAGAAAGTCCTAATGTAATGCGTATATGTATATTATTTTACTTGGATAATATAGCAAACGAATGCTCAGTAAAACCAAAAGCTCGTTTATTGTGTAAAATTACATAGCTCTAATTTACAATTCTTGTTGCAGCAGAAATGTCATTATTCATTTTATATTCCATTTGTAATTTTATGAAGGAGCTGATAAAGATTTTGCCATTTTAATTACAGCTCATAAATGTCCCTAGCACTATAAGAAAATCAGCACAAGACAGTTAAAAAACATATCGATATATGTTATAGCCGCATATGTTAAGCTAGTTAAATCATTCCTTTCTGCACGAATCTTTTCAGGACTGTCTCAACGCAAGAAAGGCTTTTTTTTTCACCAGTCAACAGACACACCTAAAAAACTTTAAAGCCCCTTTCTAACATTCATGTTCACGAAGATTTAGGCAGGGATGGTTTCAGACTGTGCTATGTATGTAGTTGAGATTAAGAAAGGATAAAGTTAAATATTTGTTGTACAATTTGGTATACGGAAAAGGGGATCTTGATGTTCGTGACGGCGTGAATCAAGCTAAATGGCAGAATCATGAGAGGAAGGGGGGTTCATTTCTTTTATGCTGTCTCCTTTACCACAGTGAGAAATAGTTTTCACTTCGCTTATACATCTGCTTGAAGTTCACTGCTGTGTTACTTCGGTTACGTTTTCTCAGTTAAGTCTGAAGGCACAACTGGAAGATATGTCGTTATTGCTTCTTGTTGTGTTGTTTTTTCAGGATTAAGCTGACAGGTTGCGTGTAAGTACTTTTTTTTAGGCTGTATTAACAAACACACACACACACAAAACCTGGCCTTGTAATATTAAAGTATATACACACACACAAAACCTGGCATTGTGATATTAAAGTACACACATACACAAAACCTGGCCTTGTAATATCAAAGTACACACAAACTCAAAACATGGCCTTGTAATATTAAAATACTAACAAAAACCAGCTGTTAAATTAAGTGTATTTACTGCCTTCTTCAAATACGGTTTTTATAAAATAATACTAAATAATTCTAACCGCAGACAACGAAACTTATTATTCCAATTGATTTTGGCCTTTAAATTCAATAAAGAGATAAATTAACGCTGTAACTTGTTTACGTTTTTCGCTTCAATTTATTTATGGCGAAAAATTACCATACTTAATACTAAGTCTCCAGACTTACAACGCTAGAAACCGAGTTTCAATACCTGTGGTGGGTAGGGCACAGATGTGTAGCTCAGTGCTTAACTTTAAAACAAATAAACAAACAAATTCATGGTTCGTTACCTCTACCGAAAAAAAAAAACGCATTTCACCCTTAGAGACCGTCTATGGGTGTAATGGTAAAATATTATTTTCAGAATGGATATTTCAAGAATTATTTTAGGATTCTTTGTCAATCCACTCAAATTCTTATACTATGTTATACTTTATTTCATTGTCAAGTGTTATGATAATTTGATTTATTCAAATGCTCTTCAGAACTATTCAGATTATTTACATCATTAATAGTAAAACTGATTATTTGAAATCAGAGTTTCAATTTTCTCCTCTTAAAGAGTAATTCCAAGGGGGAGGGAGAGTGTAATCAAAATCCATCGCTGAAAATGCTCATCTTTACAGCTGTAGGGTCAAGTTAATGTGTCAGTCAACAACAACAATATTGGTTAGTAAAGAGTAACCCAGTTGGCAGTGTGTAACGTTAACTAGCTGTCTTCTTCCAAATTTATTGCTCCAAAATTAAAGACGGTCAGCGCTGATAGACTTGGAATAGTTTTACGTGAATTTCAACAAACACGTTTACGGAAATTCGACCCGAATATTGGTAATAATGTTATTTATCTCCCCAGAAATTCCTGCTCTTGCCTTCCACTTAATGTGCGCCCAAATTTAAATCTTAATTATTAACTAATATTGTCCAGCCACGTTCATGTCGTTCACCCACATTCTTGTTTCTCTTTTTCTCGCTTTCTTTCAGTAGCTCTTGACCTCAGCTATACCGAATAACGTGTTACCGTTTAGATATAAACTATATATTTATCATTTTCTGGCTAAATAAATAAAATGTCACTGTAATACAAACATTGCAATATTCTGTTTGCTAACAGCTTACAAACTAACTCGCCACACTATTTCAGAATTTGTCAATTTATTTTACGTCCCTCTTAATAGTTAGTTCTGTTTGAATTCTTATGTTTTTTTCTGAATCAACAGTCGAATTCTTCCTGCAGATAAGTTTGAAAAGCACGTGCTTTACTAGCAAAGAAGGAGGCCATCCCTGACTGTTTAGTTCAGCATCTTTACTGGCCACGCGTCTTGCGCGCGCGAGAAACAACTTGACAAGAACACCGAAGTCTGTTTCTGGGGGCGGAGCTTGTTACTCACAACGCCTTCCCTTTTTAATGTTCATAGCTTCTCCGCTGGCGTTACTTTCCACCATTCACTCTCTGTCCGAAGGACTGAAAGTTCGTCATATTACTCTCCCCAAGACCATAGTTGTGGAACTCCGGAAAGAGTGGAAATTCAATTTCGTTATTCAAAGATATTTCGTCAGTGAAGAAAGTATTGGAGTAATTTCAAATTTATCTATTCTTATATTTGTTTATTATTACAACTGTTTCAGCGAAAGTGCCATGTCGTATTTGACACTTCTTACCGGTAGTCCTCAAAAATTGGAACCTACCACATGTATTTTTGTTTCTAACGCCCCAGTGTCCAGTGTTAGTTTTCAGACAACACAAACGACTTGCACAGCCAATTCGGATGGAAAGTTATCTTCAAAGCGTATCAAGCCCGAGCTAACAACTGGCGAACTTTTACGATGCAAACGGCGGATCAGTTTCACCCAGCTCGGCTACAGGTTGCCATCACCGCAGCCTGCTACTGTAGCACGAAGGAATGAGAGAGAACGTAACAGAGTCAGAATGGTGAACATCGGCTTTGCGACACTACGAGAACACGTTCCTAACGGTACCAAAAGTAAGAAAATGAGTAAAGTGGAGACGCTGAGGTCAGCGGTGGAATACATCAAATGTCTTCAACAACTCTTAAACAACCAGGAAGACCACATGTCGTCAGAAGGTAGCCAGTCAACCATTCTCGGCAGTTTGGGTGAGAACCAGTATCTAAAGGCTGTAAAGGACGGACACTCGGTCGCGCCCCCACAGAGTCTCTCTCCTTCTTGCTCCATAACCAACTCCCCAAGTCCTAGTGCAGGATCTGAGTTTTCTCTGAACTGTCATGGTTTGGAATCTCCATCTACTTGTCTAAGTCCAGAAGAGAAAGAGCTCCTCGCATTCGCAAGCTGGTTCTCTTAACCGGTAAGAGCCATTAAATAAATTATATCACATGCGTTGCACATTAGTCACTTCTGATTGATTAAAGCCACACCTAAGAGATTAACACGGTGACCAAGAGAAACTTGGTCACATACATTGATAACGTTTCTTGTTTTTCACATTTTAACAATAAAAAGTAGATGTTTTCTGTGTGTTTAATAATTAATGTTTTCGATAATTTTTGGTTCGGTTTGTATTCAGTTACTTCACTCTATACATTAAAATAAACGTTCTGAATGAAAACCTGAATATACACATCTTGCTTATATTTTTCTTTACAACATGTTTTTTTTTTCCTTTGTTTAGCGATTTAATTGCAGAATAGAAAATTCCGTAATCTACTTTATGAAGTTTCATGGTTTCATATGAGAAAAAATATATATAAATGTTTCTTTTCTTCTTATACGTTTTCGTAAGTAAGAGCGTGTTTTATTCACTGTGTTGCGTATTTTAAAGTGATATTTTTTTCATCGAAATACCCTTTTTTACCCCACTCAATATCTTTAGAAACAAGCTTTCTACAACTTTCATTACAACGATGATGTGTTAATATCCATCCTCCAACAGTGAGATTCAAAACAGTTGCCGATCGTGACGTATGTTTCGTTTCTTCATCGTTATCGCCGTACGCGAATTATACTTCAACGAAAGTTAAGTTTGTGACACATATAGTAAGAATTAGAAAAAGTTTGTTGGAGCCACAGCACGACTCTTTCTATTATTATTATTATTGTTACAAGTTACAGCAAACGAAAAGCAGGCTTTTTGTGACATTTTTTTCTTACTAATGAGGTATTCATAATAGACCTGCTTTGGACAATTGACTGTTTCCTACTACCTTACTAAGTATGCGTAAAATCACCGAAAAAAGAAAAAGAAAATAAATGATAAAGTTACGCCTCCGTACGAGAAAAGATGTAATTTAAAGCTTGAAAAGGTTCACCATAAGATGAAGAGGACTTTACCATGTTGGCCAAGACGCCCCCTGAGGACCTGTTTCCTGTATTCTCACCGGAAGAGCAGTCAGAACCTTTTGTACGAGATTTGTGAGGAGAAAAACAGTGTTTGTTAACTAAAGGATTTCCTGCAGACATTTTCATTGAGAACCTAGTTCAGAGGAACCTTATTGTTTACAAATATTTTTCCTCGTAAGTTCTTTCAATGATCCTTGCCTTCATTATGAAGTCTGCTTTTTTCAAACTTTTCTTTCTTTCTTTCAGCCTAAAATATGTTCTAATCAAAAGAAGACCGTAAGTTTAACAAAGGTTAAAATATCATGTTAACGAGCAAAAGGTTGTTAAGAAGATGTAAAGATTTAACAATCGTTGTGTAGTTTTGAATAGTGGTTTATTCATACAAACTTGGCCGCTAAATACCTGTTGCCTTTAGGAGTCACAATGTGATAATACATCAGATATCTCAACATTTATGTCTTATATACTTAATATACAATAATAGTGTTTTTATGTCGTTTTGAAAGTTCTGCTGTGTTGAAAATAATAATCAACTACATACTAGAAGTATGTCGTTTTTTCGCCCTCAAATTATCACAAAATTCACTTTTTATCTCCGAGAAAAAAAAGTTGAAGAAATTTAAATTCATTTGTTTACAGTTTCCTTTACATCGCTTCATTGCGTACCAACCCAGTTCGTCGATTTCTTCTTATTTAACAAAGGTTTACTTTTTTCTGGCACATGTACTGCATACCTCTCCTTAAGTAACAATAGTTTTGACAGTTGAGTTTTTTTCCACCTGAATTTCTAGGCCTTTTGTTGTTGATTTCTGTTTCTGATGGTCAAGTTCGTCTTGGCCTACTATTACTTTCTTTTCAATTTATTGCTGGAATTCTTTAAAATGAAAGTTTTAGTTTGCTATAATATAGCTTTTGTGTTTTGAAAAGATGAAGGGAAAGACAAGTTTTGAACATTCCAGGATTAGGCCTAATTACGTAGCGCGATTTATTGGTCTCCATGTTACATTCACTTTGTAAGTTACTAAATATTTTATAAACTTTAAAAAGAAACGTATATTGTACGAAGACGTAAAAAATGTTTTTTTTCTTCCAATTGTGATATTTAAGAACACCATCGAACTTTCTCTTTAATTTTACGAATATTCCTACATAATGTATTAGGCTTACACATTTCTAATATGAGAGTCATGTGCTTGGTAAATAAAACCTGTCACAATTCTAGCCTACAAATGTATACTAGTTAAACTACCGTCCATTTTTATCGAGAGTCATGTGCACAGAATCCGTGAATCTCATATAACCACAATCTATGTTTTATACAGTATGCTATATGTTTTATACGTATTTAATGTTTTAAGAATGTAGTAGGATAAAGTTCTGTAAATATTAAACTTATTTTTGTATATATGTTTTTTTCCTGTTTTTATTTTGAATAAAATATGTATATGAAATTATAAAAGTCTTGGTTTGTTTTGATTATTATAAGTGTTTGATTTAATAAATTTAACAAATCGATACAAAAAATAACAATGTAGATGACATGCATGTGAATCATAAATATAGAATTTAAAAGCAGATAAAGTAGTGCTAGGGAAAAAAAAAACTTACATGTTCTTGCGTTTAGAAAAAATATATATACGGTTATATTTTATAGCAAAAAATTAAACAAAAATTACACATATTTGTTTTTTTTTTAGTCCTAGAACTATTAATGCAGTCCATAAACCCATCGGTTTATACAGTCATATTGTTTAGTTATTTATATAACAACTTACTTATTGGGCAGTGACCTTTGTTAGATACATGTCACAAAAAGTTAACTTTAAAAAAATGCGAACAAAATTACATCAACACTGCAATCAATGTTGAATTTTCATACGTATTTCACACATAAATAATCCCAATTAATTGTTTCTATCACTTCCTCATATTGAGTGCGATAACACATAACGAATGGAAGATGGAATTTGAATCTTAGTGAAAAAGAAAAAAAAGAGTACTAAACGAATCTGTTCAGTTTTGTTTTGAATTTCGCACAAAGCTACACGATGGCTATCTACGCTAGCCGTCACTAATTTAGCAGTGTAAGAGCAGAGTGTTGGCAGCTAATTATCACCACCCGCCGCCAACTCTTGGGCTACTCTTTTATTAACGAGTAATGGGACTAGTCATAACATTATAAAGCCCTCACGGCTGAAAAGACGAGCATGTTTGGTGCGACGGGAATTCGAACCCGCGACCCTCGGATTAAGAGTCGAACGGCTTAATCCACTTGGCCATGCCGGGCCTAATCTGTTCAGTCGAAAATTCGAAACCCTATAGATATACAATTAATATTGAAACCGTTGGTTCTTGGTGAAACTCTATAATTATTGTATTGACGAAATACGAGACAACCGTACGTTTCACAAAAACACCATTTATATGCGGCTGTGGTTTCATCAGTAAAGATATCATGTCGAAATCATGACCGTGAATAAATGCCAATGTTTTCACAATATTATAATAGTTATTTCAAATAAAATTAAGTCCATCTTGCTAGAATTTAACCCTGGACGTATTTTAATTCCTTTTCATAAATACTTAAACTTCAGATTAGAATTTATTAACAGTATAGTTATGTTAGGATTATAATTAATAAAACTATAGTTTGAAGACTTCGTTAATCACAGTTTATTTATTTCGTGATGACGAGAAACTCACTCGAAGTAAAAATGTATTCTCAAGACAGTTGGTTTGGGTATTAAAACTTTAATTGAATCTTCGGAGTGTAGAACATTTCGACCTTCTTAGATCAGATTCAGGTTAACAAAGAAACGTTGTTCTGTATATATAGTTTTAATATTCATACCAGTTGTCTTGAGAGTACACATTGCTTATTTGTTATTAAGCACAAATCAGCTATTAAATACTTATCTTCCCCCCTGCCCGTTTTTGGTATCGAGATTCGTTTTTAGTGTCATTATCCTTCATCTCGCGAACGAACCTACAAGACCTGTTTTTTTTCCTTTAGCTTCATTAGTCTTGAAACGTACCTCAAAGCCATCTAGGACATTTTTAATTTCACATTTATACGTTTCATTCTAATGAATATATTTCCTCCATCTATAATTTGATTGAAAATGTCGTAACTAGTTACAAAATCGCTATATTCATGCAAACATTCCAAGAAAACACTAAAAATCTCCAAAAAATGTTGTTCAACTTTGACGTCAATGACGACTGTTCTGTATTACACAAATACGAACTAATTTGCCTTATTGACATATTATTATTAATCAATATTCACTAAAAGAGTGAGACCAAAAACAATATGTATAGACATATATAAAAAAATGAGCTCAAAACTTGTAACAAAATTTTAGTACCTTACAGAAATGGGAAAGTAATTTGTGATTATCAGAAACCCACTTGAAGTAAAAATGTATCTCAGAACGGCTGGCATGGTATTAACACTTTTATTGATAAATTTTTTTTTTGATTTGTTTTGAGTTTCGCGCAAAGCTACTCGAGGGCTATCTGCGCTAGCCGTTCCTAATTTAGTAGTGTAAGACTACAGGGAAGGCAGCTAATCATCATCACCCACCCCTAACTCTTGGGCTACTCTTTTACCAACAAATAATGGGACTGACCGTCACATTATAACGCCCCCACGTATGAGCATGTTTGGTGCGACCGGGATTCGAACCCATGACTTTCGGGTTAGGAATCGAACGCCTTAACACGCTTGGTCATGCCGGGCCTATTGATAAGGAGAGAGCAACGTTTCGACCTTTCTTGGTCATCTTCAGGTTAAGAAAGAAAATTTGCGAGTGATCGTTGCTGGACATGTCTTAGTAACGATAGTACAAACGGGTACGGGATTGTAGGGTGCGTTGCAGTTGGATGTTAGTTTGTTAGTTAGTATAGGTATGAAGGTGTTCCTTCATATTGGTTTAATTTTGGTTTTAGTTGTTGTATAATTAGGACTTCTTTGATTTTCATCCATACTTAGTATCTGAGTGTTTTCTGAAAACAACCTCACACGAAAAGATATTAATTCTATAAATAACGTAAAATTATAATTATAATTAACACAAATGAATATATTCAAAAAATGGACAACATCTAATCAGATACAAACAAATTTTAACCAATACACACAAATCCAACAAAAAGACATGAAAGCTAATTAAACAAAATACTACTACAAATGAAAAAAGACAATACACTCTTGGAAAGTCTTTATTCTTACCTTCGCAAAACCGACTCACGCACACCACAACAATACGACACCCCCACACCTCAGAAACTCGATTGTCCACTACGACCCATAATGCCGATCTATGAATCATTTAACTACAACCTCGGTAAATATATAGCGTGGGCATTCTCCAAATACGTAATATCTGCCAGCTTCTTTTTCAAAGACTATTTTATCTTTAAATCTATTCTTAATCAATCAAATCATAAAGCCTTAATGTCCAGTTTTGATGTAATTTCCCTCTTCACAAAAGCCCCAACCACTGAAGCCTGCAAGATAGCTTAAGAACTTTATATCCAAGACCCCAACCCATTGATACATTCTCCCAGCAACCAATTAGCAGCCCTCGTAGAATTCACTACCACTTAAACTAATTATAAGTTTGTTTGTTTTGGAATTTCGCACAAAGATACTCGAGGGCTATCTGCGCTAGATGTCCCTAATTTAACAGTTTAAGACTAGAGTGAAGGCAGCTAGTCATCACCACCCACCACCAACTCTTGGGCTACTCGTTTACCAACGAATAGTGGGATTGACCGTCACATTATATCGCCTCCACGGCTGGGAGGGCAAGAATGTTTGGTGCGATCGGTATTCGAACCCGCGACCCTCGGATTACGAGTGGGACTTAACACGCTTGGCCATGCCGGGCCTAACTTTATATTCAAAGACCAAACCTACCTACAAATACCCCCTTATGCAAATTAATTGAAACACGACGAAAAATTATGATTTTTTTTCAATTTTTTGAGTTTCATTTCTGAGAATCCAAAAATTACTCACAAATTAATACATGAAATGACCACCTTTATTTTTCAGAAGATCATTAATCTGCTTTGGCATCGAGTCTACGAGTTGACTGCAATCTTTTCTAATTTTTGGATCGCGGTACCACACCTCAATTATGGACTCAATTAGCTTATTTTTCGTAGTACAGTCTTTTCCCCAAAGTCTTTCTTTACAAATCGCCCAAAGATTTTCAATAGATTTAAGTCCGAAGAGTTTTCAGGCCAGTCCAACACCTTTATTCGTGTTGTAGTCATAGAATTCTTTACAAGTTTCGATATGTGGCATGAAGCCAGATCTTGCTGAAATATGCCAGATCCATCTGGAAATCTATTTTTCGATTCTTGAACGACTCTTCTCTGCAAAACTTTGATGTACTGTGGTCCTCGCATCATACCTTTTACAATATGTAAGCTTCCGACACCATAGTAGCTGAAAAAGCCCCAAAACATCTTCTTCAAGGGATGTTTTACAAAATGATTGATGTTTTTATCTGGAGATCTGCAAACATGCAGACTTCTTTGTACAAAGAAATGAGTCTCGTAACTGTATAACACCTTCCTCCATTGTTCTTCCATCCAGTTCTTGTATTTCAGACGCCAATGAGGGCGTTTTTTCTTCAAATGACGTAATATTCCTCAAAACTTCGTCATATATCCTAAAATAGATCGACCGTACTGCAAAACACAGCTAATGACGCCGTCTGTGTGAAAACATGACTATTAAAGGAAATCAGAGTGACCAGCGAGCCTACACCGGCCGCCATGCTGAAAATATTGTAAAATGACCATTTTTTTCTATTAATTTGCACAAGGGTGTAAGTGACCTAAGTATGGGGAATCCTGTGTCACCAGTTCTATCCAACATTTGTATAACACAGATTGAATCTCCAGCAACCAGTTCAGCCTTATACCCATTGCTATATTGGTACAGGTGTGTTGACGATACAATTGCTGTATTTACATCTACAGAACACGCATTTCAACCAGGTTAATTCTATACACCCTAACATTAAGTTCACCTGTGAACAGGTAAAACTAACCCAAAGCATTTCTTAACCTCAAGGTAACAAAATCCGATACGCAATTCAAAACAGAAATCCACAGAAAAATCATACATACTGGATTATACATTCCCTGGGGCTCAGGACATGAGACAAAATAAAAACTCAACGCACTAAGAAACCAAATAACCACAGCTACAAAATCATGTTCACCTGATAAAATTAACGATGAAATTAACAAAATAAAACAACACTTCATCAACATCGACAAATTTCCTCCAAAAATCGTTGAAAATTTTATGAGTACACACGTAAATCAACAACAAACAATCAACAATAAATTCCAAGATACAACAAACTAAAAAACCTTATACTGCTGTATACCTTAATTTCCTGATATCAGCGAAAAAATAACTAACATTTGGAAAAAAAACAAATAACAAACAAAACATTCCAGTAAACACCAAATTTATTCAAAAACCAGGTACAAAACTAAAGTCCTTACTATGTAAGAACTACACTGACAAACACAACACCAACATCATTTCTAAAATACAATGCAACAACTACTACGATTTCTGTATCTGAGAAACAAGCGGAAAAATGGAAACTAGATTCAAAGAACAAAAAAAACAAACCTTTACACGTTTTTGAACACTGAAAATCAAATAAAGACAACATAACCAGAGAAAACACCCAAATACTAAGCAGGGAAAAATGTAAACAAAAGCAAAAATCAAAGAAGCCTTACTTACACAACAACTAAAACCAAAATTAAATTAATATAAAGAAGCACTTTTTTACCCATACTAATTAATAACCTGACATCCAACTGCAATGCCATCTACAATCCTGTACCCGTTTATACTCTCATCCCTAAGGCATATGCCAGGCAACGATCAGTTCCAAATTTTCTCTTTGTTAACCTGAAGATGACCGAAAGAGGTCGAAACGTTATTCTATACGTTATTTTAATTAAAGTGCTAATGCCCATACCCGCCGTGTTGAGAATGGTATCCCGACATTTCGCAGCCGCCATTTCGCATCCGACTCTTGGCAGCCAACAATTTGACAGTCGAGCTCGTTGGGAGCGGACAGTTTCGCACCCAGGAAAATTGGCAGCGAATGATTACCCAGCCGAGTATTTACATCAATATTACAGTTTAAGAAAAAAGACTCATATATCATACAGCCATGTTGTCACATTTATTCACAGTCAAAGTCATACAGTCATGTAGCTACATCTGTTCACAGTTTAAACCAGTAGCTAATTCCTTGAAAGAATTGAATAACATCCCTTACTTGATATTCGTTAACCATATGTTGGAATCTTTGATTTACACTCTCGTACTTTGCCTTCTTCCTTGGCGGTTCGTGCCCTGCAATCATTTGTTCCAGAAGATTTAGATTCATTTGTGTTCTTTTTTCAGATGTTCAATCTGTATGAACAGGTTGCAGGCTCAGATTCCTACAAACTTGTTCATTTTGTGATGCCACCCTTCTATTATATTGTTTGTGCATTCGAGACCTTTGATGACCTTCTCAGTTCATCGGGTGCATGATTGTGCTTCTTATGGCGAGCTGTAACTGTATCGTCTCGGATATGAATCCGCGCTGGGCAGTATAAAGTTTTGTGATTTTCACACATGTAGAAAGTTACCTGATTGTCCTTCTTGCTACACTTATCGAATAAATAAACGTATCCATTGTTGCATGCCTTTGGCTTTCCTATGTTTGATGTTACGTAAGTTACTGTGTTGTTCATGGTGTTACTAATCGGCTGTTTGAAACTGTTTTAAAATAAATCAATGAAAGTTTTACAAGAAGACTATGTGTTGAACTTCTAACAGTAAACGCAGACATTTCATATGTTTTTTCCAGGTTTAATAGTGACGTCAATTTTCAAATGGATGTTAATTTGTTGTTAAGTTAACATTAGTAACATCATGAACAACACCATAACTTAACTATGTATTGCTGCCAATTTTCCTGGGTGCGAAATTGTCCGCTGCCAACGAGCTCGACTGTCAAAGTGTTGGCTTCAAGAGTCGGGTGCGAAATTGTGGCTGCGAAATGTCGTAGAACCGTTGAGAATACAGATGAGGGAAAGCGTTAGACTGATTGTTAGCTTGTCAGACTGTAAGCCTGGGAGGTAATGATTCGCGTCCTCTTGCTACAGAAACACGTTTCGTACTTCGAGATAGAAAATGTATCAGATCTCACTAGTCGATTAAAGTAGCTCGAAAGTTTCTTATTTAATGCTATTTTAATAAACCCATCACGTTTATTAATTTATCAAGATCAAAGTATGGAGTGTAACCGTGATATTGTCATTGCTGTGACAATCAGATTGGGTGAGACCATTTCTAAAATGATAAGCTATATTTAGCTTATTTGGTATTTCACACAGGCAGATGAAGTCAGGGTTTCAATATCATATCTTTGGGTATAGAGCTTCAAAGATTTACTAGAAAACGCTTTTTGTCACGAATCTTTGGCACGACTTATTTCGTTTGTTTTCTGGAATTTGCACAAAACCAGGCTGTCTTTTCTTAATTTTGAGCTGATAGGTTAAAGTGAATGCAGCTAGTCGAAAGCACCCATCTCTTGGAATGCTCATGCTCCAAGAAATAGGCAAATTTACAATGTTTCCATAAAGACATTAGATAAAGAAATAATTTTCATTTCCGAATAAGAAACTTTCGTACCTATGCACTATTAGGTATTTTCAACTTAAAAGCCACTCTATGTGACATATGAGTTAAACAGCCAGCCAAAAGACCCCAAGATACAGACTTAGCAATCCTTAACTTTAAACTACTGGTGAGAGAGAAAACAATTATTCAGTGAAACCCACTGCTTACACGGCTACTCTTAAACTAGAGCGAAATTGTTTCGGCAATTAAAGTTGAAGGTCTGAAATGTGATCAGAGGCATATCAGCAATCGAACCTTGGATCTTTTAAAATGAAGTCCGTAAATTAACCAATAGGTCACGCCTGACTTCATTGTGTGAGTAATAATTTTGTGCAACATGCAGTGTGCAGAAATTATGTTAACAAATATTTTGATATAAATTAAAATGTTATTAAGATAATTTTCGGACACTGTACTCACCATGCCCACCTGTGCTTCTCTATTTTCACCATGGAAGTATGACTGAAAATTAATTTTACAAATAAAAATAAAGACTGCCACTCGGCTTCTAGTTTTCTTTTGAATATTTGCGGATTTAAGTTAACACCGATATACAATCCAATGCCACGTGTCTAGATCTTGTAATACGGCTTTCGAACGTGGCTATTCAATGATTTCTGAACTCCCTACGTGACAGTAATTTGACAGGTAATTACACAGGCATAATCCTCAGATCTCTTGATCTGGAGTGAATGTGCCATCTTACAGCCAAGTTGTACAAGTAAAAGTCATTTCGATAAAATACTTAGTGTAACAGATCACTTCCACGTTTCTTCTAAATTTTACATTACTGTCATGAAAATGTTTCCAATTCTTGTGTCTTTTCTAGTTTTCGTATTTTTGTATACATGTAATTCTATACAAATATTATGTACGTGATCTAAATGTTTACTTGTACATATGTATCTCTATACAAATACTACGAACTTGATCTAAATGTTTACTTGTATACAGGTATCTCTATACAGATAATGTGTACTTGATATAAAGAAACTGTTTATCAAACTGTTGTTTACGGATTCATCTCTTTGCTCGGTCGCTGATCATTTCTAACTGTCTTTCAAGCATGTGTTTGTCCTTATGTTTTGGAGAGAAACTTACATCTTTCTTTCTTTCCATGTCATTGACAAGTTTATATATTTGCTCAATATGTCAGTAAAGTTATTTGTTAACCTGTCTCTAGGATCATCTTATCTCGTTCATTATTCGTTAGTCTATCTCTCAGGATCATCTTATCTAGCTCATTATTCGTCACTCTATCTCTCAGGATCACCTTATCTAGTTCATTATTCGTTAGTCTATGTATCAGGATCATCTTATCTAGTTCATTATTCGTTAGTCTATGTATCAGGATCATCTTATCTAGTTCATTATTCGTTAGTCTATGTATCAAAATCATCTCATGTAATTCATAAATTATTTGGTTTAATTGCTTCTCTTTTCGTCTGTTTTTCTAACAACCTCTTATCACCACTTAGCCGGTTTTCAGTCCGTTATTATATGAGACCCAACATGGCCATGTGGGTTAAGGCATTCGACTCGTAATCCGAGGAGCGTGGGTCACACCAAACATACTTGCCCTTTTAGCCGTGGGCGCGATATAATGTTACGGTCAATGGTAAAAGAGTAGCCCAAGAGTTGGCGGTGGGTGGTGATAACTAGTTGCCTCTCCTCTAGTCTTATACTGCTAAATTAGGAATGGTTAGTGCAGATAGTCCTCGAGTAGCTTTGCGCGAAATTCAAAAAGCAAACTTTCTTAGGAATCTAAATAAATGAACTAGAGATTGCATTGAAACCTCTGAGCTTTATTTGTTTTATAATTTCGCACAAAGCTACTCGAGGGCTATCTGTGCTAGCCGTCCCTAATTTAGCAGTGTAAGACTAGATGGAAGGCAGCTAGTCATCACCACCCACCGCCAACTCTTGGGCTACTCTTTTACCAACGAATAGTGGGACTGACCGTAACATTATACGCTCCCACGGCTGGGAGGGCGAGCAAGTTTAGCGCAACGCGGGCGCGAACCCGCGACCCTCGGATTACGAATCGCACGCCTTAAGCGCTTGACCATGCCAGGCCTAAATGAGTGTGTGTTTTTTCGTATGGCAAAGCCACAAAGGACTATCTGCTCAGCCCACCGAGGGGAATCTAACCCCTGATTTTAGCGTTGTAAATCCGGAGACATACCGCTGTACTAGCGGGGGGCGTGAGCTTTATAAGTTTTGGTCTATTATCGTTTATTTGATACTAAAAACTACATAAACTAAGATAAACGTCTTATCATTTTGGTTGTAAGGTTTTATGTTATATTTTAACTATATTAACATAAATATATTACCATTTTGAATCTATAACTTTACCGTATATTGCATACTACAACAAGAATAAACATACTGCCAACATTGGTCAATAACTCTTTCTCCGATACTATACTTATAAAAAAAAGATCGCAGTTTTGCCAGTTTTGGGATATAACTATTTATAGTTCAGCTATAGAAACCAGAGTGAACATGTTTTAAGTTTTAGTTTATAACTACTTGTATTATATTTAAACTACAAAAACCTGGATAAATGTATTGTAAACTTTAGTTTATTATAATTATTTATATTATATATTGACTATAAAAACACGTTACAAGTTTTGGTCTTTAACTGTTTGTAAATCATTGTTGCGATAATTTTGTAATAAATTACGATAGATTTAACATTTATATACAGATCCCACCTCCAACTATAAGGAAATTATTAGAATTTGAAACTTGTATCTTGTTTTAACTATAACCAAATAAAAAATATATTTTGGATTATATTCCTTTTTATTCTATAATTGACGTCTTTTTTCTTTTCTTTTTTTACAAATTGAGAACTATTTTGTCATGATTAACTTAACAACTTTGGACAACAGACATTCTAGTACTATAAAAGTCTTCAGTTTTATCATTAATCTGTGATAAAATCTACTAAAGATAACAGAAAAAAAATGTATATCCCTTGCCTTGAAAATGACCATTGGGCGTCGCTTTTATGAAGACATCCAAACAAGTAGCACCCGTCGTGGTATGGAGATTATACCTTTATTTTCAGTATGCTATCATCATACCACTTTGATATTAGGCCGGGAAGCACGAATGAGGTTCGAATATTACCACACATATGTGTCTGTTATTATTTTTCCCGCTTTACTGTATGTCACACCCCATTTATGTTAGTTTTCATTCCTTAACCAGGTGAAAAAAATCTTTTGTATTTTATCTAACAAAGACGTGGATTGAAGTTATAAAGTCTAATTTGGATCCTTCTCATTCTGGGAGATTTGAGAATAATTGGCAGTTTAATGTGTAAAAAAAGTGTATAATTGTTCATAATCTATCATGGCGCCTGCTTTTACTTATTTCAAGGTGTTGTGTTTTGTAAGCATACACTTACGCATGCGTTTAATTTCTTTAGGGTTATAGTTAAAGCTATTCGCTTGTTTTTCGAGAGCCAAAAAAAAAAAAAAAGGTTAAATAAACTGGATAAAGTGTTTGTAACTTTTTCTGTCATAAGGGTGATAATTTTAAACACATCTGGTGATAACCGGTGTTGTTATTTTCTATTGCAAAGCTACACGATCTTCTCTGTTCATCACCACAAATCGAATCTCAGACCTTAACCTTGTAGATCTGTAAACTTACCTCTGACCTGGTGAAAGATGTTTAGAATTTTATGTTATTAATTCTTATGACTTCCTTATTGCGGTTGATTTTTGGTTAACTTTGTATTAAATTTCTGAATGGATCAGTTGCGTGAGATAAAGCTTTACAAACGGTCTTTCGTTCTCGTCTGCTAAAACAGTAAATTGGATCACCAAGGTACCTTCTTCATGATGCCAGATGTCACGTGGCTCGTGGTTAGGATACTTGACTCGCTATCTGAGGGTCACGAGTTTGAATCCCCGACGCCCAACATGCTCGTCCTAAATGGTTTTTGTCTGGGCAGGTTACGGGGGTAAATACTTTCTTCGCTCACAAAATTACCACTCGGTGGACTCAGCAGATAGCCTGATGTGGCTTTGCTATAAGAAAAGACAGACACACACACAAATACCAGCCGACCCCACGCTAGGTAAGATCAATATCGTTACGACACATGTCATATGACACATATCATCAAGAAATTACCCCAACTGTTACTTTTTACAATAAGTATATATCCCCAGGTGTGGAAGTCTTAAGCCTGTGTACTTACAACGCTAACATCCGGGGTTCGATTTTCTGCGGTGAACAAAGCAAATAGCCGAATGTTCCACGGTCATTTACACACTTCGAAAAATAAATAATCTTTTTCGTTATGTATCAATCACTAAAACGATATATTTGAAACTTAGGGCTACTTCTTTCATCAGTTTCTCTGAAATATTTGTACCTCCGTGGACTTTTTCAGAAACCACACATGTTATATTCTCACATTATTGTCATAGAAACGCAGAATTGCTTATTTCTCCAAACACGTTATTGACTGTGGCACATCGGAAAGTCTACGGACCTATAATGTTAAAAACTGGGTTTCGCTACCCATGCATAGCTAACCCATTGTGTAGTTTTGTGATTAATTACACAAACAAACAACTGTCTGTGTTTAGTTAGGTACATGATGGAATCTCACATTTTACATCGACCCTATCGAGTTTCAACATATTATCTATAGCAATCATTGACAACCAAGACAAACAGTTAAATCACGAACTTTCCAGCCGAATCTCCCGAATTAACCAATAGGGCTAAAGACTAATTTTAGCATCTCTACTGTATTAAAGAAATTTGTGGGTATTTCTACTAGAATACATGTATTATCTATTGTATTAGAGAAGTGTATGGATATATCTACTAGAATACACTAGTGTTCTCTATTGTATTAGAGAAGTGTATGGATATATCTACTAGAATACACTAGTGTTCTCTATTGTATTAGAGAAGTGTATGGATATATCTACTAGAATACACTAGTGTTCTCTATTGTATTAGAGAAGTGTATGGATATATCTACTAGAATACTAGTGTTCTCTATTGTATTAGAGAAGTGTATGGATATATCTACTAGAATACACTAGTGTTCTCTATTGTATTAGAGAAGTGTATGAATATATCTACTAGAATACTAGTGTTCTCTATTGTATTAGAGAAGTGTATGAATATATCTGCTAGAATACATCAGTCTGCTCTTCTTATTAACAACATGTTTCGTTACGTTTACTAGAATACAGCCACCTACTTTGTTACATTAGTTGCTTGCTCAGCAGTCTTCTCTCTCGTACTAGTTATGTGCACGTGCGCATTTCATTTACTAGAATACACGTGTGTGCTCTACTGTATTCATGATGTGTATGCAAATATCTATCAAGATACAACAGTGTGCCACATGCTGCTTTTTCTATGTGGAGCACGTTTTATAATATCCACCAAAAATAGTTGAAGAAATAAATTAACCTTAGCAACACGTTTTTATTCAGTTATGTTCCATTTCGTGTCTTTTTTATAGTCTAATAATCTGATAAACGACTAGTGATTTGTTTTTCACTACAAAAGCCGGTTTAAACCGTTGTGAATCCCTCTTGAAGGTGGTGCATTTCAGTAAAGGCTACGTTGCTTACGATTAAGTTAACTCAGTTAAAGTTACAAACAACGAACAATATTATGTTTTTGAAAATGTTCTGGAACTGAACAGTATTGTAATTTTGAATCAGTGTTAAAGAAGAAGTCATA
The DNA here is from genome assembly GCA_011833715.1 of Carcinoscorpius rotundicauda. Taxonomy (NCBI): domain Eukaryota; kingdom Metazoa; phylum Arthropoda; class Merostomata; order Xiphosura; family Limulidae; genus Carcinoscorpius; species Carcinoscorpius rotundicauda. The sequence goes on along the minus strand of CM022392.1, from coordinate 89,482,549 downwards.
AACTGAATAATTACGTTTGTAAATACAACTTAATTTCTTAAAATTCTTCGCAATTTTTCGGGCTTGAAAATTATAAAAAAACCAAAAAAGATTGGGTAATCGTTTAATGCACGAAAAAGTACTAACTTTTAAATTTTCTACCTCTTAAAGTTTAAATCACGCAGAATAATTTTGATTAAAATCACTTGACCGTATAGGAACGAGATCTCACTGGGCTGCCGTTTATTATAAGAACTCGTAAAAGCAGCAATAAGAATCTCTCCTGAGCATCCTCTGTATTACACTTAAAGAACTACCATGGAGGAACGAAGAGTCTTTGATATCATTGGCCAAAATGCTACACAGAGCGTGACAGACCTTTCGTAGAGGAGCCTCCTGCTTAGAGCGCGTGCCCCCACATAGACAGCAGCCACGCGTCTGCACCATCTGCTCACTCTCCCACACGTACTATTGTCGTGAGCATGGAAGGTTTTATCCTATATTAGACCTTTTTTTTTTGTTTCTTTTCACTGCGGCTTTGATTCTCAAGACCGATAATTTCGACTTTGGATTCTTCTTAAATACAGGAAAAGTACAATGTATTGTATGGTGCCAGAAACTGGGACGAACCATGCCACGCATAATCAATCTTCTAAACTATTTAAGAAAATACATTAAACAGATTCTAAGGGTATAAACTTCAACCACAATGGTACCAACTCATTATAAAAGCCAACTAATATATCAGACTCATTCTTTTTGACAGGCGACTGAAAAACAAGAAAATATAATAGTAAGAACATTTTACATGTTTTTACGAGATTTCGGGACTCATTTCATTTTAATATTGTAAACCGAAACTTTAATCTAAATAACCTCTTTGCTCTCCGCTGTTAAGCTCCAAGTCAGCTAACGAAGAAGTTCCTATAAAAATCCTATCAAATACGAGTAGAAACATAAATTTTTACCAATATGTTGTGACTCTCTTCCTATAGCTTAAAAAAGTTTAATTTCACTGGCTCACTTACTTACTGGGTTGCTTTGCTTCTGTTCTACTGCTCTTCTATGGTTATTTTTTCTGCTAAAAATTACTACAAAAGTTATATCTCACAGAAGTAATACACAGACCGTGTATCAATGGTCCTGTTTCATCGGCTTTCTGTGGGTCTGTCTGAACGGAGCATTGTGGTTATGTCTAATGGAGTATTATTTTTGTCTCGGTGAGAGAATACAGCTAAGTTATACTGGGATACCATGCTGTGGACAGCCTTTGGGTACTATGATTATAGCTGAAGGAGATTTTATGGATCTGTTCTACTGGAATGTTATATTTCTGCGTCAATGAATTAACATGGTCCTGTTCCACTGTAAGTTACGATTCTATCTCAGTATTATATTGCTCCACTGGGATATTATGGCTTTTGTCCTTTTATGGCGTAATGGTTGTCTTATTGGAAAACTATAGATCTGTCCCACCGTAAATTACGATTCTGTCTCAGTATTGTACTATTGTGCTGTTCTATTGGGATATTATAGTGCTTATTTTTCTGTAGCATTGTGATTCTGTCTCAACGAGAACTACGGATCTGTTTCACTGAGGTATTACGGACACTGTGATTATCTTCTAATGGGACACCATGGTTTTCATTCAGGCACTATGTCCTGTTCTACTGGGAGACTATCATGTGTTCAGTTGTTTTACTGTGATACTTTGTTATGGATGGTTTTGTTCCATTGGGATAACATAATAACATGATTCTATCTGGCTGTTGTGTTACCACTGTAGTATATTGAGTAATACTGACTTGTGGTTCTTTGGATTGCGAAAATTGTGTTTTACTTACCTTATTTTGTTTTTTCGTTTCATAGCGTTATCAGATAAACTTTCAAGTTTCCATAAAATTCTGCACAATTTTGTCAGTTCCACTGAAAGCTATCACTGGCAGGTGAAATATTAACAAAGGGTAAACAACTTCATTCTTTGTGAGCTCCATCTTAGTATGTCGTTTAATATTTGCCTTACCTTATTTAATGCAATTTGAGTACTTTCCTGTTTGGCACATGTTTTGGAATACAAAATACGGTATGAAGCACGTTGATATAGAAACGGTTTGTAGTTAAGCATGTGAACTATCTGTGTTGCATCACCACGGGTATGAAAATCCAATTTCTAGGATTATAAACCAGCAAGTTGCTCCTAAGCCACTATGGGAGGAGACTTATCGAAACAAATGATATTGAAAGAAACTACATCAATGAATGCTAAGAGTTCTGTATTGACAGTTCAATCCAGAAAATAAAATAATAATAGCTTTTTAACTTAGGAGTTTTTGTGCCAGATTCATAACTAATACTTTCAGGAAAACAGTTAAATATCTTCAACTGGCCTAGAACTATATGGTTTACATTCAATACAGTTTCGCATTAGTAACTATCAGTAACGGAATATTTACTTAGACCAAAAGAAAGTCTCTTGTTGCAACTGTAGCTATGGTAACCTCTATTTATAGCAAAGTGTGTATATATATATATATACATACACACATATATGGTTATCATGGCCTCCACTTATACATATATATATCTTTATTTACCAGTTGTTTTTTTTTAAATTTCGCACAAAGCTACTCGAGGGCTATCTGTGCTAGCCGTCCCTAATTTAGCAGTGTAAGACTAGAGGGAAGACAGCTAGTCATCACCACCCATCGCCAACTCTTGGGCTACTCTTTTACCAACGAATAGTGGGATTGACCGTCACATTATAACGCGCCCACGACTGGAAGGGCGAGCATGTTTGGCGCGAACCCGCGACCCTCAGATTACAAAGTGCACGCCTTAACGCGCTTGGCCATGCCAGGCCAAAAGGAGTGTGTGTGTGTTTTCTTCTAGCAAAGCCACATCGGGCTATCTGCTGAGCCCACCGAGGGGAATCGACCCCTGATTTTGCGTTGTAAATCCGAAGACATACCGCTGACTAGCGGGGGGGCTTTATTTACCAATAAATATCCACCACTGCTGTGAATTTAATTTACATTATCAGCAAAGTATATATAGAGTAAAACCACTTCGATCTTCACCTCTATCTATCAACAAAATAAATATAACTGTCGTGACATTCAGCTCACTCACCACCAAAGTAAACATAACTAGTATGGGATTGACCTCTATCTACCAACCAAACCTGTACACTTGCCGTGTTAGTATTAAATTACCAAAAATTGCATACAAAGCATAAGTGTTGAGAGCATCACCTCTAATAACTAACATATTATGTGGAATAACCTTAATGTGCCTATGACCGTTGGCTTAGCATTCACCTCTTTTTAGCAACAATATATATATGTGTATATAATCAACAAGACCCCCCTTTTATAACTATTACAAAAAAGATAATTTTTATTGCATCGTCTCTATTATTAATGAATTCATTTGCTTGTGCCTTAAACATCAGAAAATTCAACTTGTTTCTTGTTACTTCTACCTTCAGTTTCCAGGAAAGTCAATGTCATTGTTATTAGTTAACATAGCTGTGATGACCTTAACCTGTATTTAACACGTTTGTCCTGAACTTCACCTCTTGTCATCAAAAAAATGAGCAAACTTTAAGTTACATTCTCTATTAGGCGTTAGAATAAGATAATATTAATTATCGTGGCCTTCCCCTCTAGTCAGCATTAAAAAAAGCAATATACTTAAGATATTCAACCCCTAAAAAGAAGTTATCGTGATGAGAGAACATTAAACGATTGCTTGTAATTTACTTTGAAAATGTTTTAAAGTTCATTCTTGAGTTCAAAGTTGTCATATGTAGTTTTGTTCATATTTCTACCACTCCTTTGTAATGGCAGTCACTTCCACACTGGAAAATAGTTAATGCTAGGTGGCTAACATTCAAAGTTGATGACAGACGAACTTTAGTTTAGTCATTAATTGCTTCAGAAAACCATCTTCCTTGGTATACTTTTTAGGCCATTTTTGGGGGGCTAACGCTTCAACTTGTTTACCGAGTAAACAACAACCTCTCAATCTCGCGCCCCCTTCTGTAAAAAATTCTCAATGAAACCCAATCTGCTCCACCTTACACAAGGCTCGAGAGATGTCCAAAAGCAGCAACACAAGTGAGGGCTTTTGGAAGCCAGAAAATACACAACATTTAAAAGGTTTCTCAAAGGCCCAGATCTGGGTCCTATCGGTCTTGTGCACACAATACGAACAAAAAGAAAGAAGTAAGCTTTGCTTTCTGATTACCGACAACTCTAGGAGACCCCACATGAAACTAACAGTTTCAGTTGCTACCAGAGTATACAGTAACAACAAAAGCAACACGAAGAAAAACGAAGGCGTGACATGTCCACCTTTCTGATTGGTTCTTATTCGATTACTTACAAAACTTTTCTGTTTACAGTAGAAAGTTTAAAAAACATCCGTCTTCATAACATCTCTTGTTGACATGTGTCAGCTATAGAATAATATTACAGTCCCGATAAATGAACGAAGCACGAACCGATGCAGTGGTTCACTATATACCTCCCCCCAATATAGAATCTGTTTTTTTTTTACATATAATACCAGAAGAACAATAAACTTGAATATAAAAACGTTTCTCATTCGACTCATTCCGGTTTTTTTCTCAAAGTCGTTGTTGTTTTCTTCCAATGAATAGAGAAAATAAATTTATGGTATTTTGTCAAACATGCAACGAGCCACATGACTTTGAAGGGTAAATAAAATTAATTTCTAAGTTAAAATTTGATACCGCAATTTATCGTGTGAAGAATATTCTAAATTACACTTTATTTCACCAATTCTTATACAGCACTAGTACAATTTGTAAAACTTTTTTATTAAAATAATAGCCTTATCCTTTGTTTTCAAATACTGCCTTTTATTCTGGTTTTTATTCAACAGAGATTCTCGGGTGACGTTACATTCAGGATAAAAACTGATTGGTTTGTTTTACTTTGAATTTTGCTCAATCCTACAGGAGAATTATCTGCGCTAGTCGTCCCTAATTTAGCTGTGTAAGACTAGAGGGAAGGCAGCTGGTCACCGCCACACACTGCCAACTCTTGGGGTAGTCTTTTATTAACGAATAGTGGGATTGACCGACTATAACGTCCCCACGGCTGAAAGGGCGAGCATGTTTGGTGTGATGGAGTTTTAACCCGAGTCTTTCAGATTACGAGTCGAATGCCAACACTTGTTGGCAAAAGAACCTAATACGATATGGCAGTTATCATCAACGCCGAGTTAAATCTGAATTTCACAAAAAATAATCCAAAATTAAATATTTATTAAACCTTATACCTTAAAAGGTGGAAAAATGTGGTGGCTCTGAAATTTATTGTCTGTCGTAATGTTATCACTTTAAATACATTTAAAATATTGTAATGTGTTGTAAAACAAAATCCCCGATTATTTGCAATAATATAATGTAATTGTTTTTTTTTTCAATTATAATATTTTATTCTTCAGTTGGTTTTTAACTATAGCTTACTATTGTAATTACCTCATGCCAAAATGAAAGAATCAAAAAAGGTTATCAGATATTCTAGATAGCTAAACAAAAGATTTGAAAATTGCAGTAATAACAAATATTCACACCATGAAATATATATTTTACACTTAGTTTGTTTTTGTTATTTGGAATTTCGCACAAAGCTACTCGAGAGCTATCTGTGCTAGCCGTCCCTAATTTAGCAGTGTAAGACTAGAGGGAAGGCAGCTAGTCATCACCACCCACCGCCAACTCTTGGGCTACTCTTTTACCAACGAATAGTGGGATTGATCGTCACATTATAACGCCCTCACGGCTGGGAGGGCGAGCATGTTTGGCGCGAACCCGCGACCCTCAGATTACGAAGCGCACGCCTTAACGCGCTAGGCCATACCAGGCCTTTACACTTTGACCGAGGAGGTGTGAAAATCTTTGAAAATCAAGAATTCGTTTACCACTTAACAACACAATAACACAACCACTGGTGTTCTTTCTTTCGATTTCCCTCGGTGGACTGAACAAATAGCCCTTTGTGACTTTGCTATAAGAAAAACACACACACACTTTCACGAAAGAGCCATTTGGGTCCGGCATGGCCAAGCGCGTAAGGCGCGCGACTCGTAATCTGAGGGTCGCGGGTTCACGCCCGCGTTGCGCCGAACATGCTCGCCCTCCCAGCCATGGGGGCGTTATAATGTAACAATCAATCCCACTTTTCGTTGGTAAAAGAGTAAGCCAAGAGTTGGCGGTGGGTGGTGATGACTAGCTGACTTCCCTCTAGTCTTACACTGCTAAATTAGGGACGGCTAGCACAGATAGCCTTCGAGTAGCTTTGTGCGAAATTCCAAAACAAACAAACAAACAATCTTTCTTTCGTGCGTTGCCGTAAAAATTAGTAAAATCTACTAACAAAATAACAATTTATATCTTCCTAAGTTCAATCAATCTTTAGTAGGGAAATTAAACACTAAACACAGTTCCAAAACCGGAGAAATACTGTGGAAGAAATAAGCCTACAATCGTTCTAAAAACAAATTATCTGCTGGTATTTTTTATTTTATTTTTCAGTTGCAATGAAAAAATTAAGAGTAATGAAGGGAAACAAATATCTACAATTAAATGGTTTGTTTGTTTTTTGTAGCACAGTTCCTTAAATCTCCATTATATAACCCTAAGAAAAGAAAATGTAAAAAGTACAGGTTCTACTTATAAATGGTTTCCGATTTTTTAATATGTAAACACGTCTTTATTAACACTTTATTTCAAACTCAAAAAGGTTTCTTAATATTTTATGAACGTCTTCACCAGTACAAAAACATTTCAAATAAATATTCATTTTATGCATTATTTTCTATAGATTTCCAGAATATTTATTTCCATTTTATTTAGTCTTTATTATAACAAAATCACAATCTGTTTTCCTTTTACAGAAACACAGGGGGGAAGATATATTAGAAATTAAAACAGCACTTTTAATAAACTTTAAAACAAAATCGAAGAGATTGCAACAGATATATAATTACTTATTCTTCCTTTATCATTTTCAAAACCAACAGAAATACTTTTCAAAACACTCATCTAAAACGCAATGTAGCTGTTTAAGTAAACTAATTCTGAAATAGCAAATATAATAAGATGATTGGAAAACTGTAAGACCGCATTAAATACTCATTAAATGTTAATACAAACAATAAATTTTTGTTTTATACAAAATTTTAATAACAAAACTTATGAATCTTTATGTTGTAATGCATAAACGGTTTATTGTATATTTATATCTACAAGTTGGCCCAAAGGAGTATACTCAACATTCACATTATGCAGCTCCTATATATCGATTCTAAAAGTTTCATTTTTATTTACGTTAATATTGGTCTAAAAACAAACACAAAACCACTGACGAATTAACACAACATGTTTTGTTAACTTTCAGGTTCATTTATTACAGTTTCTGAGCAATGTGGGTACATATTTTGGGCTAGTTTATATATACAGGCCCGTACACCGTAATAGAAGATTTACCAACAGTATAGTACAATGATGTGTAAGATTTATCAACGACTCAAAACACAGACGTGTAAGATTTATCAACGGCTCAGTGAACGGATGTATAAGATTTGCCAACGGCTCAGTGAAATTATATATCAGATGTATTTAATAACGACATACCGATCAGTAACGTCTCACGAATTGTGTTGTGTTTTTAAACTGTTACTGTTACGGCCATACATTTTGAATAACATTTCATAAGGATATAATTAAAGCTTACTATATCGATAACAGACAAATTATTTCAACCACATCAGATGAATTTCATTTTGATTAGGATGTGCATTCAATGGGCGGCCCCCGCTAGTACAGCGATAAGTCTACGGATTTACAACGCTAAAATCAGGGGTTCGATTTCCCTCGGTGCACTTAGCAGATAGCCCAATGTGGCTTTGCAATATGAAAAACACACTCGATAGGTGCAACAATCGTCCATTTGTAATATTAGTGTGGATGGAAACAACATAATGACATTAAAACTGGAACTTGTTGTTGTTTTTGTTTTTAATTAAGCACAAAGCTACTCAATGGGCTATCTGTGCTCTGCCCACCACGGGTATCAAAACCCGGTTTTTAGCGTTGTAAGTCTGCAGAAAAACTGGAACTAAATCCTTTATAAGTTAACTTTCATTGTATACTTTGTTCGAAACTATTTAATGAAAACTAAAAATACGCGCTAGAAAAAACAACAAAAACACAACTTCGCTACATGTTTACTGTAACCTCACTAATTACTATATTTAATCAAACAATATTTTGAATTTCGCGCAAAGCTATACGAGGGTTATCTGCATTGGCCGTCCCTAATTTTGCAGTGTAAGACTAGAGGGAAGGCAGCTAGTCATCACCACCCATCGCCAACTCTTGAGCTACTTTGATTGATTGTTAAGTTATAACGCCTCCACGGCTGAAAGGACGAACACGTTTGGTGTGACGGTGATTCGATCTCGCGACCTCAGATTACGAGTCGAGTGCCTTAAGCACCTGGCCATGCCGGGCCAAGAAATGTACATAACTTGTATTATTAAATTTGTATTGCAAAAATTCTTGCCTAATTACTAAAGTTCTCGAGTGTAAGAATCAAGAATATAAGTGTGTACGTAGACACTTGTGCATCGTGTATATAGTTGTGCAGGCTGAAATTTCTAGAAACTCTCCTCACGTCAATAAATGTAACCAATGCAAAGCATCAAGTGATAGTATACATCGTTGGTTTGCTGTAGTTGGTATACTATAATGCTCAGAAGCTATAACTGTTAGTTACGCTTATGAATCGGGAATTTTAGACATTTGGCCAGGAACATTTGCAAATTTTTAACATTGCAAACCATTCAACTTCGGTGGATTAACATCGAACATTAATATTTTTACGAAGACATTATATTATCTGTATGTTTATGAAACTTTTGTATATAATCATTAATTGTTATAACTAGTACGGCATAGTCCGGTGGGTTAAGATGTTCGACTCGTCATCTGAGGTTCGCAGGCTTGAATCCCAGTTGCGCCAAACATGCTCGCTCCCTCAGCTGTGGGGTTGTTATAATGTAACGATCAATCCCACCATTTGTTGTTGAAAAGTAGCCGAAGAGTTGAAGGTTGGTGGTAATGACTATCTGCCTCTTCTCTAGTCTTACACTGCTAAATGGGCAGATAGCCCTTGTGTAGCTATGCGCGAAATTTAAAAATAATATTTTTTATAACCTTTATTATAAATTGTATAGTTGTTTGCACATAAAATATATCTCCATTTAGTAAGAAAACCGAGTGTATCAATCCTGTTGGGAAATATAATAAACTTGATAATATCGAAATTTATTTAAGTTCTAAATATATATTACAATTTCAGGCTATTTGAAATTATGATGCTTAACAGTTCAAAATAAAGAACGGATATACAGGAATAAAAACTTTAAATTACCTAAGTTATCATTTTATAATCAAAATGCTTTATGCTTAATATCCAAATGAAAAAAGAGGCCCTAATTAACTTGTAACAAGACATAAGCACGCAAAACATAAGTAAAATTAACAAATAACGTTTGGTTTAAATAACATTATTTCTTAATTATACAGGGGGTTCGAAAAGTCATTGTGAAGTTTGAAAGCAGCGATAACAGCATTCATTCAATTTCAAGCCAGCGGTGTTTATGAACAAAATAAGAAGGATCCAGCTGCTTTTAATTTGGACTGATAAACTTTTGATATAAAGCTGATAAACAACATCTATTGCTAATCCTCGTATGACCGAATAGTGGAATATGACCGTTACTCTTACCGTAGCGCATCTACGGTTCCAAAGTGCGAATCACGTTTTTGCAGCAATGAGCACCTTCTGCTCAAAAAAGAAACGTATTGAAAAAGAGAGGGCTGTATACAGCTAACCCTTGTGTAGTTTTTGCGGGAAAATTCTAAACACAACAATGACAATTCAGTGAAATGTAGTTGTGTAAGCACCTAATTTAGAAGGAAAAGTATGTTCAATAATTTACCGTACTGAGTTTAGATTTTGAGTTTTCATAACTTGGAAATGTTGTTGTTTGTTGTTGTTGTTTTGAATTAAGCACAAAGCTACACAAAGGGCTATCTGTGCTCTGCCCACCACGGGTATCGAAACCCGGATTTTAGCGTGCAAGTCCGCAGACATACCGCTGAGCCACTGGGGGGCAACTTGGAAATAAAATTCAAAAATAAGACACTTATAGTCATAATTTCCATAGTACGTGAAACTATTCTGATAACACACAATGATAGTTAACAAGGAAAATTTACGTGTGTTTTTTTTACAGTGAAATATTACACAGTGAATTCATTATGGATAATTTATGCTTTTACGCCAGCCGAATTTATTCGAAGCTTTTGTGTGGTACTTATGACGATAATGTTTGCTCGATTTATAAATAAAACGCCATTTACTTTACTGTCAAAAGCGTAATTTTGCATACACACATAATGACAAACCTAAATCGTGATTCTAATTCATCGAGCGAACTAATTTTACTTTGGGATCAGACCACTCTTTTTTTTCGTCTATGAAGCTTAATTAAATCACCTTTTCGAATTTTCGAATGTTTCTTGACGCGGCAGGATCTTGTCTTCGAAATAAAACATAAACTGTGGACTTTAGATAGGTATCGTAGTTGAAATCGATGCTTATCAAAATAAAATATGCACTGGTAAGTTTGTATGTTTATATTTGCCTAACATTTCGAAATTGTTTCACCTAATAACAATGTGTTTTGATATTTTTCTATCTATAAACGTCCGTTAAAAGGACTAGGTGATATAATACTTTTTGCTTCCGCATTATTCACTCTTACAGCATGCTTAAGCCTAAATTTTTTGTTACGTGTGTTTTGCACATTGTTCGTTCGATTTCCATGGGTACGTCGTCGCGTGATGCTGTTTCATTATATAATCTGATTTGATGAATGCAACACTATTGAAATACACTGTTGATCCACTCTTTCATCGAACTACAACTGTGTTGGAACGGTTGGGTTTTAGCTCAACTCTGATCGCTTGAAAGCTGTCGGTCCCGAAGACCCACACCATCTGTTGTGATGGTCTCCATGACAACGCTTGATATCCACGCTTGGATAGAAACTGACAAACTAACTAGATAAGCCCCTTAACACAAATGACGCGGGTTCTCACGTGAATTTAATTCGAACTAGTTGAACCGAAAATAGCTTCACTAATTACCCAACATATGGATGATAAATCGAGTAACACTAACGTGGAAAATACCCATACACCTAAAGAAATGAGGGGCCAGTTTAGGATACGTAGCGTGACGATAGGTTAGAATGTTACCAGCATGCTTTGTCTTACAGATAGATCTACTAACTCGGATAAAGATCATAAAAGTATGAATTAAAAATTATTATTATTTTTTAGGAAAACCGTTAGTATGGATCAAATTATTTTGGGTAAATATACATATACACACACATACACAAACGAAATGAAGGGTTTGGCAGATTTGTCTAATAATACTCAATATAGTATTTAATATAATTTTCTAAAATAGCTCAAAGACGTAGAATTTCTTGGGATATTTTTATATTTAAATATTATTTCCACAAGCACTACAATGTAGGTTATTGACTCTAAAATGAACTTACCACAAAAATTATTACAATGTTCAAATATTGTAACAAACCTTAAAACGATTCAAAGAAATGAATGGATTACACATCACACTAGATAAGTCAAACTCAATAACTTGTGTACCTTAAACTGTTTATAGTAGAGTACAAAAAAACGACAAATTTACAAAGTCATGATGAAAACAAAGCCTGTTTAGCCATGTATTTATCAAACCATTGAAATAAACAAAAACAAAAAATCTTCACCCAACATTATAGACGAATGGTTTCTCTTTATATTTCCGTTGATCGAAACAACAGAACTGTACAATGTGTGATTCATCTGCTACAAAATTTGATACCGTAATTTGTTTCACAACACGTTTTTCTAAATGCTTTGCTGGATTAATATTCTTTCAATTTAAGTTCTTACCTACCATTTTGTAGTTGTTATTATTTTCATGCCTCTCCCTCCCACCACCACCATAATCAGTGGCACAGTAATATGTCTGTGCATTTACACCAATAGAAAGTAGGTTCGATACTCGTGGTAAGCATAAGACTAATAGCCCATCGTGTAGCTTTGTGCTTAAAGATGAAACAAAATGTGTGAAGCTGGAATATTAAGTAAAGCGCCAGAAGAATAAAGAAAAAAACACCGATCTTGTTAGATGTAATCAAAAGTATTCTTTCTCTTGATGTTTGGGTATTGTATGTTCGTACCCTGTAGGGTCAGGTTCTCTTTGACCTCTTCCTCCATTCCCTACTTATGTGATCTTGTAGTATTTGATAGTGATAGTCACTTCCTTTTTGGGTCAGAGTGAACTGAATATTACTCTGATCCATTTCAGGGCAATGTCCATGTATTGTGACACATATATGGGTATTATTTTGCCCTATCAGCTGTATGTTCAGTTTGTTGGTGGCACATTTTTTTATTATTCATTATGTGTGTGTGTGTGTGTATATATATACACGTGTGTGTTTGGCCCGGCATGGCCGAGCGCGTTAAGACATACATACATACAAGTTATAATTATACGGTCAATCCCACTATTCGTTGGTAAAAGAGTAGCTCAAGAGTTGGGGGGGGGTGATGATTAGCTGTCTTCCCTCTAGTCTTACACTACTTAATTATGGACGACTAGGTGGAGTGGGCTAACAACCTAATCAGTTAAATACCTGTTACAGAAACCGCAGTGATTGCAGCCCTATGTTTCTTAAGGAATTAAGTGGCAGATGATGATGAGATATTGTTTATTTACTTATTTACGTTTAACATATATATTGACCGGGAGAGATGTTTAGGACTAGCTTCATCATGTATGAGGTACCTATCTGGTTTGTATAGTAATTCGTTTTTCATCCAATTTTTATCGAAGTGCGTTATTGTTCTATGTTGGAGTCTATCTTGTGTTGTTGGTATGTTCGAATATTTGTGTATAAACTGAGATGATGTTGTTATTGGAACTCTGTATGCTGTTGTGAGAAGTGTGGTTTGGCTTGTTTGAAGTTTACTTTTAATAGTTTTGTCACTTGTTTTGTTCTTGTAGGGATATTTCTTTCTTTTAGTATCGTGTTTTCTTAGTTTGTGATAGGTCTTGTGTTTGTCTCAGTTATGTTTATTGGGAAAATTGGTTCAAATTGTTTTTTATTGTTTAGAATATGGTTGGTGATTTTATTGTAGAAATATGAATTCATATTTGGATCAGAGTGAGTTTTAAATGTATTTTGAAGTTGAGTTTGAAAAGCTTCGGCTTTTTCTTTATTTATATTTGTTATTGTATTATTGTGTTCGAGTGAAGGATATTTATTTATTGGTGAGTCTTTCATGGTGTGTACAGAAATTTTTTGAGTCAGTTTTATCATTTAGTTTTGAGCAGAAGTTGTCCCATATATCTTGTTTGTGTTATTTTATTTGTGTTCTGATGTGATTTTTTTATATTGTTTATTTGCGTTTTTGTTTTTCTGTCTCTTGTTATCATGAACTCTCTTCTTAATTGTCTTCGTTTTTTCATTAGGGTAATTATTTCGGTATATGGTTTCCATGTGTTGTTTGTTGTTTTGGTATTGTTTTCATGGCTGCTTTCTGAAGGCAATCCTTTATTGTTTGACAGTAGGTGTTCAACTCAATGTGAGTTTTAACTTCTTTTATAACGTTATTAGGCAATAGGTTGTCTAATTCCTGTTTATAAGTTTGCCAACTTGCTTTAATATAGTTAAATTTTTATTTTCTGTAGGTTATATTTTTATGGGGAGCGAGATCGAAGACGTAATATATTGGTAAGTGGTCACTATCAACATCTTTTCCCACCTGGAATTTTATTAGTTTTTGGTTCATGTTTTATGTGTCCAAAGGCACAGGTCAAGTATGTCACTGGAGTTAGTGGCTTACGCTATGTGTGTAGTGGTGATATCGTTCAGAAGGACTTTTTTGTTATCATCTATGAACTGTAGGAGATTCCTCCGTTGTTGTTTGTGTACCTGCATCCAAATTTGATATTTTTACTATTTAGGTCTCCAATAACTATAGAGTTATGGTTGTGGGGAAAGATGTTATTGAGTAATGTTGTGTCTAGTTGTTTATTTGGTGAGCTGTATATACCTGCTACAGTTACGTTTGTTTTGTTTCTTTGCAGAATATCCACAGTAACATGTTCGTTATTACTGTGCAATCTAATTTCTGTAACTGATAGTTTCGTTTTGTATAGCACCATAATGCCTCTATTTACATCATTATTGTTTGTTCTATCTTTTCTTATTGAAATGTAATTTAGTATTTTAGACATATTGTTATTGTATATTAGAGTTTCGCTAACTATTATAATGTGGGGTTTATTTTCATGTATAAGGTCTTCGATCTCGTGTTTCTTGGAAGTTTGGATGTTGATATGTAAAACTGTGAACATTATGTTGTTAGCATATATCCGGTAAGTGTTGTTATTATGTGTGATATATCAGGTGTGATGTGTTTTATCAGGATGTTAATTAAATATCGATACAGTTGGTTGTTTGGTTTGGTTTTGTGTATTCTGTTATAAATTCTGTGAATATGTTCTCGATTATGATAGTCATAAGGCTTGTTTTATCAGGTGTGTTAGCGTTAGCTTCTGGGTGTGTGGTGTTGTTTTCTTATGGCTTTTGTGTTTGTGTTAAAGTGTTATTTTCTTGTGTTATATTATTTTGTTCTTGATGTTTTTGAGGTTTGTTTCCTTTTAACATTTATGCATGCGTGGTTTTAGTTGTTTTTTTAATTCTGTTGTTGTGTCTGTTTTTTGTTGCCTATTTGTACTTAGCTGTTCCTGTTCTGACGTTGCTGTTCTTATCTGATACATACGTTGTTTTATTGACGGTTGATTGACGGTCAATCCCACTATTCGTTGGTAAAAGAGTAGCCTAATAGTTGGCGGTGGGTGGTGATGACTAGCTAGCCGTTCCTAATTTCGCAGTGTAAGACTAGAGGGAAGGCAGCTAGTCATCATCACCCACCGCCAACTCTTAGGCTACTCTTTTACCAACGAATAGTGGGATTGACCGTCACATTATAATGCCCCCACGGCTGGGATGGCGAACTTGTTTGGAGCGACTCGGGCGCGAACCCGCGACCCTCAGATGACGAAGCGCACGCCTTAACGCGCTAGGCCATGCCGGGCCCCTTCAACGAATAATGGGATTGATCATAACATTATAACGCCCCCACGGCTGAAAGGACAAGCCTATTTGGTGTGATGGGAATTCGAATGTGCGAACTTAGATTACGAGTTGAGTGACTTAACCACCTGATCATAATAGCGAAGATGCCAAACTGATGAACGAAGACGTTATAATCTTTATTAGTATCAACAGTCTATTTAATCAGTTATACTAATAACTTGATTGTTTTAAGTTCTGATCCTTATAATAAGTTTGCTATGATCACAAGTGAAATGTTTTTATTGGTATAAGATATTGATAAATGAATATTTCTTTATTAGTCATTGTTTTATTACTAAATATTTTGTTACCAAAGGTGTGTTTTCCTACTTTATGTGCATTATTGTTTATTTATTCTCTGAAGTCCTGTTCCTTTGTTTTTTCGCCAATATCTAATGTCCTGTGACTAACATGCTTATTACTAAATGGTAGTGTGAGTAGAGATTGGATTTGAAGCAGGCTGTGTCTGATAATCATGCATTGGTTCGATTAAATCAGATACTTCCCATAGTTGTATATAATGACTTATTTCAATCACAGTCATCTACGTCATCTTTCCAGAGTTGTATATAATGACTCACTGCAATCACAGTCTTCTACGTCATCTTCACAGAGCTGTATATAACGACCTACTTCAATCACAATATTCTGCATCATCTTCCCAGACCTGTATGTAACGACTTCAATCACAGTCTTCTATAACATATTTCTTAGTTGTACAAAGCTACTTATCTTCTAAAATAGCTTTTGTTTTTGAGTAAGTCGAAAACTCTTTTGATTACAACATTACACAAGTATGTATCTACGTTTCATTCAACATACTGGAGGTCTTGTCTTATTGAATTCAACGAAGCCTGGTAGTTAATGTGGCCTGGACTGTGAAAAATTCACGGCTCAAAAGCTCGAGTCTCGTTGCCTTAAAACCTCACACCAGAGTTTTGAGAAGCTGGATGGTAACCTGCCTTCCACTTAATGAATCAGTTCAAAATCAAAGATAGACATGTACAGATAGCCTTGTTTTATGTTTGTGAGTGAGTGAGTATTTGGAATTAAACAAAAAGCCACACAATGGGCTATCTGCGCTCTGCCCACCAGCAGTATTGAAACTTGGTTTCTAGTAATGTGAGTCCGCAATCATTCCACTGTAACACTGGGTGACTCGTAAGTTCGTGCGAAAGTTTAAAGACAAAAAAAAAAGTCTTTATCATGATAAGTATCAAGCCCGTTGCCACGTCTGGAAATGGAGTGGGGGGATCTTTTGGTTTAAAGTGGAATTTATTTAATATGTAACTTTAGTGCCCAGGGACGAAACAAAATTTCCGAAGTATGCAATGGCTCATTTATTATCATTTGTAAATTTCCTCTGATAAATATGAAAATGCAATTCACATATGTATGCAGAATGTTACAAAATCATTAATAGAATAAGAGGTCATCATTAATGAAAGGGGAAAAAATAAATAATAGAAGAGCAGAACAACGGCGAGAGTGCTGGGGAGGGGCTCGTTTGCACATACACGAAACTTCCCTTATAATGAGTTTGTAGGTATGACAAGATCTCACAGATAATTATTTAATAACATTAATCTTCATTGTATGTTCACAACAGAAAGAGAACATTGTATAACATTTTATATATTGCACCACACATTGTTTGTAGCCTAATAGGTTGTAACACTTGTTACAAAACATCATTATAGCTATCCATTTATCAACAGTTTATTTACTTGTGCTACAGTAATTTTTATAAACTAGATCTCCAAACAATGACCATAAGAGAGGAAACTATAGATAAATGATGTTGAAAAACAAAACAATTCAGTCTTTTTTCGTCTCCTCTGAAAATTTTAAATAACATTTGGACACAGAATGAATTATTTGGAAACGACATGTCCGACAGCGTTAATATTTTTCCAATTCATTCGCTGACAAGGAATTTGAGAAGACATTTAGGCTGTTGGGTTTTATTATGATCAATATTGTTGTTTTGTAATCTATTACTATTTTTAAAAAGATATTAAGGATATAGAGTATTATTAATTGGGTAAAATAAACCTTGATATTTCAACTTATACATCACGTAAAAAATTTACTGGTTTTGTTTAAATTTAAGCACAAAGCTACACAATGAACTATCTGTGCTCTGCTCACTACGGGTATCGAAACCCGGTGTTTAGTGGTGTGAGTCCAGAGTCGTATCACTGTGCCACTGGAGGTCAAATTTAGTGTGAAAAGTTATTCTAGGTTGAACTTTTGAAAATTCTTTACCTTAATTTAAATTTTGAATATCAAAGTACATCAATTTTTGTCATTCCTTAGTTCAGTGGTAAGTCTGAAGGTGTATGGCATTAAATCCTATTTTCAAGACATTTAGTTGGCATATCACAGATAGCCCCTTTTGTAGTTTTGTGTTTAACAACAAAAACTCGTTTTATTACTCTCAGAATTTGTTTCTATATTTTCGCGCCATCTGGTGGTTTATAGCGGTACCTTTGTATCCATAACTTCATCTTATTAGAAAACTCAAAGGTTCAACAAATTAATTTGGTACAAAATACGATAACCTATAACCCAAGTGTTTACGAAAGGCCCATCTTTAGAAATGCGCTCAGGTTACATGACATCGTGTTTCTGTGTATTGGTATTTTATTTTTTTAAAATTTGATTTGTTTTTAATTATATTTTCTAAGCATTAAACATTGCATTGAAACTGATTGTCTTAAACTTAAGAAACACGAAAAATAAATTTTACCTGAAATTTTAATACTGTCAACTACTTAGAATATTGTAACTTAGTTTACGTGCAATGGATTAACAATATATTTACCATTGTTTATGAAACAAATACTACTTTTTCTCTGTTTTATTAATTACTAGCACTCTAAAAAAAGCCCCTATTCTCTCTTTGTTTCCATTTTCGTATTTCGACAGGGAAAACAATTATTAATTTTGAAAAAAAAACATCTTTAGGTTTGATTTTTCAAAATAAACTATGCACCTCTTTTAACTCAAGGCTTCTTTATATACAATGTTTTTAACTCTTATTTACTGGCAAATATAAATAAATAGGCCCTTATGGAGACTATTTAGATTACCCTGTGCATATTAGTACTCTTTCTAATGAACAGAATTAGCCCAACTCTATTCCCCCATTCCCTGTCATCTCTCCTCAAATATTAAAATTCTAAACGAAATACGTATGTAATATCATTTTTAATTTCCTTTGATATAAATTTAATATATTTTTACGGTATTATAATTTAAGCCTTATTCTTTTAACGTAATCTATTTTACGGTAGATAGCAGAATTTTATTTTATAGCCTAGGTTTGCCGTTCAATTTTTCACTGCATGCATTTCTTTTGTATGTGAGGCCTAAATGTATGATATATTAGTAGATATATAGTTAATGAACTAGACAGACCTATAATGCTATATTTTAAACTACATGTTAACTCAAATTTAACAAAAAAGGTTAAGTCTGTATAGAATTTATCTGTGTAATGTATATGTTAACCATAAAATTACCGATCCGGATAGCAGACGATAGACGTCTATCTCAACGAAAAATGTCGTTTTACGCACCCTCACGTGCGCAGTAAATAAGGCGTACAAAACAAAAAAGAGAGAGATTTCGAGTTTTATATGTAGATAATAAAATGTATTAGATTTTGGAATTAATAGTTTATCTATGATTCGTCAGTGAAATATGTAAGAATAATATTCTACGTAATCATAGAATCATAAAAAATAAAACTTAATAAGATTTCTATTTTAGTAATATTAAAGAGTGCTCATTAAGTAAGGAATTATTTGTTCTACTTTATTTCTTTCTGCAGTGTCGGGGCGTTTTGAGTTACACATCGAGTTACGAAAGTAAACAAATATCATTGAATATTATAAAATTCGTTTTTGTCTCTCCTTTTTGAGAAATAAATAAGGTTCACATTAAAATCATTAATACTTGACCTTTTATAAAATATTTTAAATGTTACACAACATTTTCTTTGGAGTTCTAAACTTTTAAAAACTTGCCTTACGACCTGATGTCCACAAATTTATCTTGCTGCTAGTTTACTTTAACATCTTATTGTTTTCTTGGTTTCTTCTTCTTTCATTTGTTTAATTTTTACTTTATTTTTCAATAGTATTCTTTTACTTTAGCCTTTAACGTGAGTATTTCAAACAAAATTAATGTAAATCATTTTACATGATATATTGTCCTATTACGTAGTACTAAAACTTACTAACAGATGGCAAGTAACGTAAATGTAACATTTTCTATAATTTTGACAAAGTACATTTTTGTCTTACTCTCGCTGACTGATATAATTTTTATTACTTTTATATGTTTCTAGTTTAGGAAGTTAACTTGTAAGAATTATGTATATATATTGACTTGGGATCGGATTCACAAAATGTCGTCAGTTTGCTCAACAGAAAAATATCTTTCCTTGTTTGTCTTTTAAAACATTTCAGTTGAACGTTTGATGTGCTTTTCTGAAGATCTTTCCGAGCCCTACTGAGGTAACTACGTGTTGTATGAGAAGTCCTGTGAAGAACATTATTGATATTACAGTGGTGTATTTAAGTATCTGTGTGTTGTATGAAAAGTTCTGTGAAGAACATTATTGATATTAGTGTAGTGTACTTAAGTATCTGTGTGTTGCATCGGAAGTCATGTAAAGAACATTATTGATATCACAGTAGTATATCTAAGTATGTCTATGTGTTTTATGAGAATTTTTATTACAGTGACTAACTTGATATACTCTGACTTTACTAGTTTTATTGTTAAACAGTATTTCATTACTCTAGTCGCCAATCAACAACAACAATATTGCTGTGACTATATTAGCAAGAGAGTAAGTTTATATCAATTGTTATGATTTAAGGTTTCATGGAGACCATCGTGCAAATCACGCATAAACTGTAATGTAATCTGGTCAAAACCTAGGAAGATTTGAGATACAAAACTTGGTTACTGTGGTAATAAAAGTTCACTATATGTAAGACAGAGAACTTTGTTTACTGAGACACTAACATCAGTAACGATAAAGTATATTAGATCCTAAAATTCGGACGAAATGCCCAGAATGACGAAATAAATCATGATTGATGAAGTGTTTCTTACTTTTTAAATAACACTGTAAGCTGGTGTAGAGCACATTAAATTTAGGAGCCGTTTAATGTTCAGTTAATTCATAAGTGTAAATTTATTCAAAAAGTATGTTCATATTAACTGTAGTATACATAGAAAATAAGTATAACTTAACCATATTTTGGAATCTAAGTCACCTTAAAGCATAATTTTTAGATTAATAGATTTGATGTTGATATTTCTTGCTTTAATTTTGGTTACAGTTAAGAACAAAGCTACACAATAGGTCGTTTGTTCTGTGTACACCTCGAGTATCGAAACCCATTTGTTAGCTGGTTTGGTTAGTTTTGAATTTCGCACAAAGCTAGTCGAGAGTTATCTGCGCTAGCAGTCCGTAATCTAGCAGTGTAAGACTAGAGGAAAGGTAGCTAGTCATCACCACCTACCGCCAACTGTTGGGCTACTCTTTTACCAAAGAATAGTGGGATTTACCATCACATTATAGGGCGGTGCATATTTGGTGTGACTGGGATTCAAACCCATGACCCTCAGATTACGAGTCGAATGCCTTAACCACTTGGTCATGCCGAGCCCCATTTGTTAGCTGTAAAAGTCCTCGAGTTTACCACTGAGATAGATGAATTTCGTTTCATTCCCTACCTACTTTTTTCTGCTGTTCTCTTTTCTAACTGTCTAAATCATTTTTCTTTGGAAGATTTTATTGAAATAAAATATTGAAATACGTTGCATAAGAGAAAAAATGAACATCGATGGGGCTTCAAAGATAACTTTTAAAAGTTATAAATAAATACAAATCTTTCAACTAGAGCTCGTTCGTAACGGGTATAAAACTGTACAGTGCATGTTTATACACTGGTTGTTCAAGAGTTGTTTTTTTTTAGATACGTTTCAGAAATCATACTGGGAAAACCGTTTAACAGAGACACGTGGTTTGTTGCACGTCTAAGATCAATATTTTAAGTTTGTTGTTGTAATTTTTATATTTTGCAGTCAGAGTAGATGTTATGAACAAAGTGTCCGTAACGCACTTGACGAATTGGGGCGGCCCAATCATCTCGTCCCCGTCTTCCCCGGACGTTATGTTTCCTTATGGGTTTTATAAAGTACACGGGTTCGTAACGAATAAGCCTATACAAAAATTATTTCTGCAGTGTTGAAAAATATTCGAAGATATAGCCCAGATTTACAATACCCCTCGTTGCACGTGTTCAGCAATGGTAAATGTATGTTAAACCTTCTTGCACGAGCAATATATGGTGTATCTTTGTGTCAAAACACTTTCCTAACATGATTTTCCAAAAGAGCTATCTGTGCTAGCCGTCCCTAATTTAGCAGTGTAAGACTAGAGGGAAGGTAGCTGGTCATCATCACCCACCGCCAAATCTTGGGCTACTATTTTACCAACGAATAGTGGGATTGACTTTCACATTATGACGTCTCCACGGCTGAAAGGGTGAAGATGTTTGGTGTGACGAGGATTCAAACCCGCGGATTACAAGTCAAGTGCCTTAACCACTTGGCTTTGCTGGACATAACGAAATGAATGAACAAGAATAAAAGAAGTTTAATTTAATCTATTTATTTTATTTCACAATAAATTAATTGTTAGTTTATGTGTTAGGCACAAAGCTACACAGTAGGCTATCTACTACTGTGCCCACTATTAGTGTCAAACTCTGAATTTTAGTGTTAAAGGTCTTTAGACTTGCCGCTAGAGGTAAAATTGTCGTAATCGTAAGGCCTCCAAAATGATAGAATAAATAATAACAGAAGAAGATTTAGTCGATATCCTTATTTTGTTTTGATTAAGTAAAGTAACAGATCTTTAGTTCGATTCTCCTATCTAAATGTTTTATGGTTTCATTCTTACTTCCTTTTTAATATAGGTTCGCTCCCCGGTAGTACAGCGGTACGTCTACGGATTTACAATGCTAAAATCAGGAATTCGATTCCCTTCTGTGGACTCAGCCGATAGCCCGATGTGGCTTTGCTATAAGAAAACATACACACAATATAGGTTTCTAAATGCACTATGAGTTCAAGACAAAAACAATGGCCACAAAAGAAACAATTAGCAGGAAATCAAATGATTAAACTTGGTGCAATACTAGTTTACTTTAGAACCTTGAGAAACATCAATCTGCAAGGGAAGCCATCTAGCCGGTTTTTTTTAAAAAAGGTAGTGACATTAATTAACAGTTGTCTAGTTCTCCATCCGGGCATACTCAGCCGGAACTGTTGAATCTTATTATCAGTCTCACGTTGTCTTCTGGTAGGAAAAAAAAAGACTGATCAACAAACGCTTATGTGACCCCTGATCTTAACAACATCCCAGCCTCCTGTGTCCTTATGGGAGTTCTAAAATTAGGGGTAATTCAGGCCTTTGTTAACGTTTTTTTTGTTGTTTTTTCCAACCAGAAGACACCATGACACTAAATAAAATGCACGAATATGTCTCTGATATCAGAAGTTTAACAGTTTGTTCCGTTTACAGTAATTTTGTCACTCACAAACAAATCTAATGTGTTATAATTTATCCTGTCCAAGTCTCCAATTTATTATATTATATATTAAGATTTCCTCCAACCTGAAACTGAGTTCAATTGTAATTTAAATTTATGAGTTAAATAAATGTAGAAATGTATTAAACTTATTATTTGACCCAACAAGATTGATATACAGTTTTCTTACACTATATAAATATATGTTTATATGCATGTAATAATACAATTTATAATAATGATTAATACAAATAATAATTTATACACAAACTTACAAACAATATTGAGTCCAGAACTTCCTTGATATCTTATTGAAGGTTCGCGACGAGCGAATTAATTCTGAATTGATATAGGTACAATTCACTTAAATTGGAGCTAGATAGCTCTTCACACGCGAGTTTTTTTACAGCTGAAATTATACAATATCTTCATAGAAATATTATTAATGTTGGAAGTTCGTCTGCTAAAGCGAAGCCGTTTGTAATGTTCACAGTTTATGAACGTTCCTGGTCAAATATC
The DNA here is from genome assembly GCA_011833715.1 of Carcinoscorpius rotundicauda. Taxonomy (NCBI): domain Eukaryota; kingdom Metazoa; phylum Arthropoda; class Merostomata; order Xiphosura; family Limulidae; genus Carcinoscorpius; species Carcinoscorpius rotundicauda. Next base: position 89,459,099 of record CM022392.1, on the reverse strand, counting down.
TATAGCTTCCTGATTGATAAGTGTTAATCACGATTAGAGCTTCCAAAATTTAGAGTATAATAGCTGCAGCAAACCAACAATATATACTCTCTCTTGACGCGTCAGTTTATAAACGATAGGTGAGGTCCTCGAAACTTCAGTGGGCTCAACGATATTGGAAATCACTAGTATTTACATACAGATATAATACAATGTTGATTTTAACACTCAAATATCTTACAATTTTAGTAAATAGTGTGAATTTCGCAATACAGATTTAACAGTATATGTTACATACATTTCTAAATATATATTTAACTGAAACAAACATCAATATTAAAATAAATATATATAAGATAATCAGTCAGATAAATAATCCAGAGTTCGTTTCAAACAAAGCTTTGAATGTTGAAATCAGGCAGACTAACAATAATTCTGATACTTGGTGATAAAACTCCTCTTCAGTGGCGTACAACAAACAAAAAGTAAGGTTGATATTTGGTGAAAGACCACGTCTTCAGTGGCGTTAAATAAACAGAGTAAGACCGAAATTCATTATTTACTATAATAATTGAAAAATCTTATTCTTACCCTTCTGGGATTCAACAGCAAGTCTTGAGGCTTATAACGCTAAACATCGGGTTTCGATTTTCGTGAGAAGTAAAATACAAATAACTCATTATGTAACTATGCTTTTGGCAGAAAAAATATCCAATTGAAACATGTTCAACATTTTATTTAAAACATTGCCCCTAAAGGGTACAGCGGTATGTCTGTAAACTCATACCCCTAGAAACTGGGTTTCGATAATTGTGGTGGACAGAGCACAGATAGCCCTTTTTGTATCTTTGTGCTTAATTATAAAGTAAAACAGTTAAACAATTCGCCGAGAGCTTTAATTAATTTCACATTTTATTGGTGAGAACCCTAACTGATTGCACATTTTATTGACCCTGATAGGCTGCACGTTTTAGAAGTTCAAAGAAACAAAATGTCAAACACCAGTATATAAACACAATTACATTTGTTGGTGGTTAATATGTAACATTTTTATGGGATAAGAAAACTTACATTCCCTGGTTACATACATTGAACTGTCATTCTGGATTGACTAAACAATTCCAACTTGAAGTATCCTACTAATTTACTAAGATAAGATAGATACCAGTAATAAATAGATTATACGTATTTATATGATCAACGTTATAATATGACTCATTATTGATTCCTCGAGACTAACGCTAGGTCTTTTTTTTTATTGTCATTTATTCAGTATTTCATACAAATGGCTCCAGTGGCACAGTACTGTGTCTGTGGACTCACACTCCAAGAAATCGGGTTGCGATAACTGTTGTGGGCAGAGCACAGATAACCCTTTGTATGGCTTTGTGTTTAATTCCAAAAAGAACAAACAATTAAACTATTAACATCTTTATTTTCAAGTAATATCGACTATATAAAGACGATATATCGGTCGTTGCAGTACGATCGAAACGCAACATACACAAAAACACAGCCCTTTCTGCCCTTTTATCTTTTTAAAATTCTTGAAGCAATACATATACACTGCTGGCCAAAATCTTAAGGCCAATGAATATAAAGAAAAAATATGCATTTTGCGTTGCTAGACTCACACACTTATTTGAGTGGAGCTTCGAAAGATGAAAATAAGAAAAGGGAAAATAAAAATAAAATTTTTTTTAGCATTTAATATGGAAAATGTGAACACTATAAAATTAGCCTAAATACAAGTTGGTCGAAAGTTTAAGATCATACCAAAAAGAAGTCCTAAACAGGGTAGGAAATGCCCAACAAGAGGTCACAGTAGTAGGTTGCATGGCCGTCATTGCGAATAACTTCAAACATTTGATTTGGCACAGTCGATATAAGCGTTTGCAGAAGGCCGTCTGGAATGTTATTCCAAATGGTGAAGATGGCTTCACGAAGAGCATGCACTGTTCGGAATTTATGTCAATTTCTATAGACTTCAGTTGCCATCCACCCCAAACATTTTCAATGGGGTTCAGTTTAGGCAAACATGCTGGATGGTTCAAAAGTATCACATTATTCGCCATAAAAAGTCATTTGTCTTGTGGTCATTGTGGATTGCAGCATTGTCCTTCTGAAAGATTCAGTCATTTACACACAAGCGAGGGCCTTCAGTCAATAAGGATGCTCTCTCCAACATGCCAATGTAGCCAGCTGCTGTCTGACGCCCGTATATAACTTGAAGCTCCATTGTTCCATAGAAGGAGAAATCACCCCAGATCATGATGGAACCTCCTCCACTGTGTTGTGTAGAAAATGGGAGATATCCTTATCGTACCAGTAACGTTGGAAGCCATCTAAGACCATTCAGGTTAATTTTTTTTCTCATCAGAGAACGAAACCTTCATTTACTTTTTTCCGTCTCATGTTTGGTGCTTCTCAGCAAAGTTTAACCGAGCTGTTTCGTGGTGTGGAAGGAGGTGTGACCTTTGAAGATATTTACGGTTTTTAAAGCCTTTCTCTCGTAGTTGCCGCCTCATTGTTCTTGAGCTGCATTTTAAGTCCGTGAGGGCCTTAATTTGGTTTGACAATCGGCTGGTGTCTTGCCAGACAACCCGTCGAATCCTCGTGCTTAACGCCGGCGAAATTTTCTTTGGCCGACTACTTAAAATTCTCCTTCCATATCCCTTAGGGTTTTAAGAAATTTGCAAAAGCAGTTTTACTATGCCCAATCTTACCAGCGATAGCACGTGATAGCTTTTGCAGCTCGACCATTCTGCCATATTCAACTCTGTCAACTTTTTAGCCTTTGCCAAGTTTTTACCCAATGTAACACAGGAGATGTCAGTGGGAGATGTTGACAACGCTGGTGCTTGATCACAAATGACTAAATTTCGTTACGTGTTTACCGATTAACGTTTCGTTTCAGTATGCTCTTAAACTTTTGACCAGTTACTATTTGAGCTAATTTTATAGTGTTCACATTTTCCCTATTAAATGCTAAAAAATGTTTTTTTTATTTTCTCTTTTCTTATTTTCATCTTTCGAAGCTCTACTCAAATAAGTGGTTGAGTCTAACAACGCAAAATGCATATTTTGGTCTCAAAAATTTTGGCCAGCAGTGTATATATAAAGGACGATGCGCTACTTTGGACATATAATTAGATTTAAGGGTAAGTTGGTGGAGATCATGACAACTAATAAAATTGAATCGGGCATATGCACGCCTCACGCTTGATATTGCGTATAAAACTCACATCATTGGCTGAAATTCTCAATTTTGTTTGCTTAGTTGTTAAGGGGATACTCTGACGCAGTGTCATCAAACTATGTCCTATTGGAACCCTCAGCTACAATTATATAATAACTCGCATGGTTTATCCGCAGCATATTTCTATTTTGAAAATTCCAAACTCAAAGTACACTTCTTTACCTGAGCAGGTTAACAAAACCAAAACTAGGAAAACGGTCCAATGAGAAAACCACATTGGAAACAAAACTCAACATTTTTCAAAAGATGATAAAATCGAGTGCTAGTATATACCCAGGCAAATAAATGCAAGCGACACCTTAATAGTCGAGTAATAATTTTCAGCGGTTAAGATAATAAGTATTTTCCACTTATAATTACTATTTTTTTTAATATTGTAACACAAAGTTACCAACAAACCAGTTTACTAACATAACTGATCGTTACCATCACTGGTTATAATTATTACACTTTCTTTTGCATTAATTCAGATTTGAATAAAAGCACCGAAACCGAATAATATTAGTCTTACAATGATCAATTCCCATAAGCTTGTAACATTGTCGAGAAACTTAGCCCTGCCGTAATTAGTGGCACATATCATAGTGTACGATTTTAATCGATATAAATCTGAAACATTTTGTGAAGTAATTAATTTTCATTTTATGTAAATCGAAACACTTACCAAAGATTTATTATTGTTATTCAAATATTTAATAATCCCAGATTTCTAATATTGTAATGTACAAATCTTGTGAGATTTTTTTTTAAAGTGTGAGTTGTGTTTCAAAGCCATTTAAGAAGACAGGCTAGAATATGCTGTTAGAACTTGAAGTTAATATTTTGAGGTCAGAGTCCAGTGGCACGTTTACGTTACACCCCAAGATATCGGTTGTTCTTAACGAAAAGCATTTTAACTCTCCAATGCTGCTTCAAACGTTTTTGATCGGGATCATTGACTTTTTTGTTCGTTAGTTCACAGTCACAAGGCCTCACTCACCTAAACGCTAACGCTACCGGATGTATCACGTGACCAGCACAGCTACCTGTGAATGTTGACAACGGAACGGTTCTTTAAGCACTGCGTTACGATTACGAAAGATGTTAGGCCTAACGTACGAACAAATTTAGTTACAGAGAAAAGAACTGTGTCTTTTTTCCTATGATTCAACAGTCTTTTTAAAAAATGCTGAATATAGGATTTTAGTTGGAAAAGGTAAGTTTTCAAAACACATTTCTTATATTTCTTCAGATTAATTGAGAGAATAAATAGTGTATTTTCTAGTTGCATTATCTTTCTAACTGGGTATATAATATCCCTGAGGTTTAGTAACTTAATAGTCAACACCTAGGTGTGGCAGACCGATTTTAAGATTTAAACTTATATATATTTACATGATGGACACTGTTATTAACTTTGTACTGAAATAGATAAGTATTTCGAGTTCAAAAATTGGCTAGTTTTTGTAGTAATTAGTTTACTCGAATATAAATAACACTTGAATATTTGGCTCGACTTTAAAAATAAAACTCTACATTATTTATATTAATCACAGATGGCAGCACAGTAGCAAAAATGTAACTTTCAAATAGGCGTAAGCTGTAATGAAGCGTTTAAACGAAATTTGTGTAAGATTATTATTTAGTATATATACAAATTTAATAATGAAATGATATTTCAAATGATTTGAGGGATGATAATAATCTTATTCGCTATTTTCTACGAATTAGCCCGTTTATTAATTTCTATAAATCATGAAATAAGACATTTATTAATACAACAGTAACAATAAGCTTTGATTAGCGTTAAAAAGTTAAGATTACGTTAATACTTTAGGTAACTCTAAGTCATCTCTTAAAATTTCAAGTTTTGCATTTTAGTACTTATTGTATTATTATTATTTGATTACGACTTGTTTTCTTGTCAGGTGAAATTGTGTTAATGGTAAAAAAGAACTAAAACTTTATATATATTTGTTTACTCATTCTTTTAAAGAATTATAAGTATTTCATCGAGTGGCTATTGTTGTACTTTTTACTCGCATATTATTTTATTTGTTAAATCACTAAACAATGATATATCAGCTACAGTTCTACTACAACACGCCCCCAGTGGCTCAGCGGTATGTCTGCGGACTTACACGCTAAAATCCGGGTTTCAATACCCGTGATGGGTAGAGCACAGATAGCCCATTGTGTAGCTTTGTGCTTAATTCAAAACAACAACAACAACTACTACAACACATATGTAGCTGAAAAGTACAAGAACCGGATAACGAATGATTGGAATTTCGGCGATAGTTTGTGGATATCGTGGATAGAGGAAACAGTTTGGGTGAATCGTTAATTTTTACAACTTTTCGGATTTTTATTTTTTCTCCATTAGAACTGGAGAGTTTAATAAGAAGAGAAAGTACAGTGAGAGACTAGTTTGCTGAACAATAGATCAGTCTAAGGGTTTATAACGTTGAAACCCAGTTTTCGATACCCGCTGCGGACAGAGAACAGATACTGAGAGAGTCCATTGAATAGACTGGTTTTAAAAAATAATGGTATAGTTATTACGAAAGGTAAGTATAGATATGTGGAGATGAAATGATTGGTGACAAAGTTACTTTCAGAATTGGAAAGTTAATTTTCTTATCAATTTTATTTTTATTTACCACAATAGATACCTCTATTAACATATTAAAGCCCCAGAAACAAACTTAGTTGCATATTTATGGTTCACTAATATTTTTTCGACGTTAAAAAAATCACTTGCTAAATTTTTTTTCCAAAACAGTACTTTTACTGCGATAAAAATACTTAGAAAAAGGATATTTCACAAGGTAACATAGTTTTATTGTCAGAAAAAACCTGGAACAATTATATAATAACCACTGAATGTTATATTTTATGGTATTAACTAGGAAAGCTTCCTAAGAAATATTAGGCGAAATATGTTTAACGTCTATAATTCTTTATGAAAATGCCGAAATGGGAGCCTCCTACGCCATTTTACCAGTTTTGGCTGTCCTGTTGTCTCTTGTCACCATAATTCTTGAATTAGTGGCGCTACCATTAAGCTATTGGGCATATTTCGAAGCACGTGGTGACCTAGGTAAGTTTTGTTTTATAGACATGTGGCTTTCATTTTCTAATTTCGCGTTATTTACGTTTTAATAGGGTTGTCAGTCATCATCATTATATATTAAGGTATACAAACTTAACAGGAATTTTACCACCAAATAAAACTACACAGATATTAGAAAACCTAATCAGGTATCATTGATTCAGATCACTTTGCAGATGAGCCCAGCACGGCCAGGTTGTTAGGGTATTAGACCTGTAATCTGAAGGTCGCGGATTCGAATTCCCGTCACACCAAACATGCTCGCCCTTTCCAACCGTAGAGGCGTTATAATGTTATGGTCAATCCCACCATTCGTTGTTTAAAGAGTAGCTCAAGAGTTGGCGGTAGGTGGTGATGACTGGTTGCCTAGTGTGACGCTGCTAAATTAGGGACGGCTAGCGCAGATAGCCCTCGTGTAGCTTTACGCAAAATTTAAAAAGCAAACAAACACTTCGCAGATAGAAAATAACGAGTGACTATGACTGCATTACACATAAATAATCGGTAACTAAGAGTTCATTACAAGTACGTAACCAGGAGAAAAAAAAAAGAAAAATATCCATTTTTTAATAGTAAGTATTTTGTATTATCAGTGGACACAGAATAAGGACTGAAGAAGAATCAGACTGGTAAAACATTCACGTGGGGACGTTCTAATGTGACGCTCAATTTCATTCTTCGTTGGTAAAAGAGTAAACTAAGATTTGGCGGTGGGTGGTGATGACCTGCTTTCCATCTAGTCTTACACTGCTAAATTAGGAACGGCTAACACAGATTGCCCTTGAGTAGCTTTTTGCGAAATTAAAAACAACAACAACAAAACAAGCCTTGTGCGAAATTAAAAACAAGCGAAACCAAACTTTCGCCACTGTTAACGAGCATGCCATCTTGTACTCCTAACTAAAACAAGTCATGTTTCCTACTTAATGATGAACTTTCAAAAGAGTTTGAGAGAAAGTGGTTAAATAAAAGATTAGGCGAGTAATTGTTCAAACTGTGAGGAAAGTATAAAATTTGACATATTTCTAGATTTTTATGTGGGGATTCATAGAAAAGGAAGTTCCATTGTAGATTTCACTTCAGTCATTCACCTTAATATTGCCGCCGTCGTAAATCACCAACACTGAAACTATGTTTCAAATATGTAAAGAAATGTTACGTTAATGTATGAAATTTGGCATGCACGTAGATTATAATATGTAAATTCGTATAAAAGCAAAACTTATCGCCATATTGAATTCCATCGCGGCCACCATCGAAAACCAGCACCACTAAATTTATTATTCATACATGTGTCATCAAAGTGGTTAAACACGTGTCTTGGCCTTGACGTTTGGTTTTAATGGTTAAATAAATACATAAGTCATTTTAATTTTGAAACACACTGTTAACCAGTACTGGTTTGCTATTGCATACAAAAATGAAGTGTATAACAGCCAAATCGTGAACCAAAAAAATAAACAAAAACGTTATTGTTATTTATTTTTATTTTTACAAGTTTTCATTACGTGATTATTACTACATTTAAATAATAAAATTAGTATCATTAATACATTTAAAAGAGGAACATTCTAATTATACGGCCTTGACTTAATCACTAAAATAAACCAGAATGTTTACACATGGGTAGAACTCATATAATGACTATTACTTTCCAGAGTATTTCACCCAAATCCCAGGATCAGTAACGCTATGCAACCAGAACTAGAGTCTAACATCGAAAGTTATAAACTGAAGTAATTAAACCTCAGTAAGTTGAAGGTGGCGTAATACTACGGTGAAGTGTACACAACTGACAGAAAGTAATTATTGCCGTGTAAAAATATTTATTATATCAACGTTTCGCCTTAAAACTTCTTCGAAAATATGTCGTCTAAATGTGTACTGGTTAAACAACAGTAGTTTCTTTTAAAGTCCTACAGGATTCAAAACATTATTGTAAACTATTATATCTGGATGTTGATGTTTTTCTTTTTGGTTTCGTAATACTATTCGCTTTTTTGTTATTTATCGTTATTTTAGTTCTTGAAATTATTAAATTATTAAACTTTACGGTAACAAAAGATAAACATTTTATCGTCTTTTAATGTAACTATTATCGTGTAAATAATCAAATGTAATATTTTTGAATTTCGCGCAAAGTTACATGAAGGCTATTTTGCCTAGCCGTCCCTAATTTAGCAGTGTAAACCTAGAGGGGAGGCAGCTAGTCGTCACCACCAACTGCCAAATCTGGAGGTACGCTTTTACAAATGAATGGTAGGATTGATCGTAATGTTATAACGCTCCCACGGCTGAAAGGGCTATCATGTTTGGTGCGGTGGGGATTCGAACCCACGACGCTCAGATCACTATTCGAGCGTCTTAAACACCTGTCCATGTCGGGCCGTATATTTGGTTATTCAAAAACTGTTTATCCACAATTAATGTGCAATGTTTCATTTCAATAAATAGTCTTACCAGTATTCCATTTCTTTTCACTGACTCACAGAAGTGATCGTTTTTTCTGCACGTGCTATTAAATTAATTCGTATTCTAATCATTGTTTCTTACCTCATTATTTCTGTTAAATAATGCTTTTCGTTGAATAACCATAACACTGAGTTACACACGCATAGTGGCTCAGTGGTAAGCTAACCGAACCTGTCTGTATGTGAGTAGTGCATCAGTGATAAGTTTGACAGGTTATAACGCTAAAATTTACAGTTCTGTTCCTATCGCGAATAGGTCCAGATTTCTATGTCAATTCATTAAAAATATAATTTTTAAATTGCATGAAACCTTTTCTTTTAAGTGTACAAAAAATTGTAATATGAAGTAATTTCACAGATAAATACATGTCAAACCACAACCCATTGTTGATATTTTCGTTTAACAATAACTAATATACAGTTGTTTTGAAATAAATATTTACTCTATTAATATTATCCTCCTCTTTATTTATTTATTTGGATCAAGGTAATGAAAAAGAAGAGGGCCATTATGGATTTTGGACGCTTTGCTCATTGAGAGCACCACATTTCACCGTAGACTGTGACCCCTTGGACACATTCTTTAAGTTACCACCACACAGTGGAGTTGCTGGGGCTCTAGGAATTACTCATCTTTTGATAGAAACATTATTCTTCATATTTGCTGTATTGCGTGTGATACAAGTGGTAAATAACGCCCCAAATATCTGCCTTCGCCCGAAAATTATCTGTCTTGTGAAAGTGACATTGTCTGTAGTACTAGGTAAAATATTTTTTTATGTCCGCTGTAGGTTGGTTGTTTCAGAAGTAAATCGTTAAATTGCACACACGTGAAGAAACGATATAATTATTGCATTCATTGTAACATAGTATTTGCATACTGCCAAAAAAGGCCTCAACTGTGACATACTAAATTCATAGTTATTTATTAAGTGTGCAGTGTCATAAATGCAATTTTGTACAGAATCTGCACGTATTTATACTACATATGTACGTGTTATTATTAAATGTATATTTACCTGTTTTCATATTAAATGTTTATTGTATTTCAACTTAGTCATTGTCGTTGAGGTAAGTATTTAGGCTTAAAACTAGAGGTGTTAGAAATTTAGATTTCTCTCCCCCTATGGATACCTACAAATGCTACTTATATCTGTCAACAATGGAGTAACATGACGTCATATAATATCACCCAGGCTCAGATGTCGCCAAGTCACGTGTTGACTTAGCATTATTTACGTAGGTTAATATGATGAAAGTTTGTTTGTTTGTTTCGGAATTTCGCACAAAGCTACTCGAGGGCTATCTGCGCTAGCCGTCCCTAATTTAGCAGTGTAAGACTAGAGGGAAGGCAGCTAGTCATCACCACCCACCGCCAACACATGGTCTACTCTTTTATCAACGAATAGTGGGAGTGGTTATCATATTATAAGGTCCCCACGGCTGAAAAGGCGAACATATTTGGTGCGACGGGGATTCGAACTCCCGACCCTCAGATTATGTGTCGAACGCCTTAACCCACCTGGTCATTTCGGGCTATCAAGGGACAACTAAAATAATATTCCAGCAGATCGTCTTCGTCCAGTATGCTTCATGACGCTTCCAATGACATCTCAACTTGGAGTAAAAATAATGATATTAGGCCTAACACTAGAGTATTTTGCACTTTAAGGCGAACTTTATGCATCTAACTATTGGAGATTTTAAGAATGGAATCAAGTTATCGCAGAAAACAGAAATGATATTATAACTCGACGTAACGAAAAGTTTCAAAAAATAATTGTGACCTTTCAACCTATCACATTGGCTCCCTACATTTGATTAATGCCGTATAGTGGTTTTAGTTTGTTTTGGTGTCCTATTTATCATTATATAGTACAAAATATTACTGAAATTCTACAGTGTATAAATAATTGCTAAATATCCCTCTGTTTCGCAAACGATTAATCGGAAGAAGATCATATATAAACATTCTTCTTACAACGTGTGTATTTTTTTTTTCCTTATAATGAAGCCACATCGTGTTATCTGCCTGCTGAGCCCACCGAGGGGAATCGAACCGTTGATTTTAGCGTTGTAAATCCGAAGACATACCGATGTACTAGCGGAGAGCTCTTATAACGATTACAGGAAAAATATTAATTAATTGCGATTGCTAAAATTTCACATGAAAATCCACGTTAATCCATTAGTCTTTGTGTGTGCTGAATATTAATTACAAATTGTTAATTTTTATTGATATAGATAATGGTCCCTATGTCGTGCAGCACTAAGTCTGCGAAATTGTAACGCTAACATCCAGGTTTCTACACACGTGGTGAGAGTAACACAGATAGCCCAGTGTTTCACACTGTAAATAACTACTTATCGCACGGATTTTTTTTTTTAATATACGTATCCCCCCCAAGTTAATGCTCTGTTCTTAGACCCCACTGAGAACGTAAGCAGTCACAAAACCCTCGCCCAGTTAGCATTACAGTAAAACTTCCATGGATTGAACTTCTTTTAAACGATTAATGTTTTTTTTTACTCTTCATGGTTTTTATTTCTTGTTCGCTAGTAATGTTTGCATAGTGAATAATTCCTGAGAGGTTTTATGCGAAAAGTAAAAACAGATGGACCAATATGATGTGTAATCTAACTGAGAAACGAGGAAGAACTTCCCAAATTTGGCGTACGTGATGCTGACTGTGTTTTAATTAACATACACTCATTAATTCCAGTTGTATTGTATAGTAGGTCTTCATATTGTTTTACCTTGTTGCAACTTGAGGCAACTTCAAACATTTATATTAAATTAGTCGAGCACGGCATGGCCAGATAGTTAGGACTTTTAACTCGCAACCTGAGGGTAGCAGGTTCGAATTCCTTTCCCACCAAACATGCTAGTCCTTTTAGCCGTAGGGGCATTACAATGTTACAGCCAATCTTACTTATTCACTAATAAACTAGTAGCCTAAAAGTTGGCGGTGGTAACTGGATACCTTCTCTCTAGCCTTTTACTGCTAAATTAACGACGGCTAGTGTGAAATTCCCAAAATAAACAAAAATAAAACATAATTGTGACAACAATGGCTCCCTTATTGTTCTTATTTTTTAACGTAGTTTAATTTTGATACAATTTCTTGATCGCTTTTATATTGTTATAGTGACTTTAAGGTTTCAATCTCCAAGCGGCCCGGCATGACCAGATGGTTAAGATATTCGACTCCTTATCTGAGGGTCGCGGGTTCAAATCCTTGTCACACCGAACATGCTCGCTCTTTCAACCGTGGAGGCGTTATAATGTGACGGTAAATTCCAATATTCGTGAGTAAAAGAGTAGCTCAAGAGTTAACGGTGGGTGGTGATGACTAGCTGCCTTCCCTCTAGTCTTACACTGCTAAATTAGGGACGGCTAGCGCAGATAGCCCTTGTGCAGCTTTGCGCGAAATTCAAAACAAACAAACAAACAGACAAACCATCCTCCCAGCATGAAAAGTATCAAGTAAGAAAACATCTGGTGAAAATTTTGAAAATTCTAAACAGTTATGCATTATTACTATGAAAGTATATTTTGCTTATTTGTTTTGGAATTAAACAAAAGCAACAAAATGAGCTATCGGTGCTTTGCCCACCACGGTATCAAAACTCAGTTTCCATCGATGAGAGTTTGCTGTGCTACTGGAGGAAAGAAAATATATTTTCAAAGCTTTGTTGGATTTTATATTTCTCGTTGTATTGAACAATTTTTATGTTTCATAAAATATTTACGATATCTCGCATATTCAAGTTTCTCAGTGTTCAACTTACAAACATCAAAACATTTATATGAAGCCATTTTGGTTCATATTACGGTATCAGCAGTTTATTTAGAGTTTTGAGCTAACCATCTCTAACTTAGCAGTGAAAGACTAGAGGGAAGACAGCCAGTTATTACCACCAACCGCCAACGTTTAGGTTACTCTTTTACCAAGAAATAGTGGGATTGATCGTAAAGTTATAAGTTGAAAGGAAGACCATGTTTGGTGGCACGGGGATTCGAACCCCCAATCCTTTGATTGCTAGTCAAGCACCCTGGCCTTGCTGGGTCTGTGAGCATTAAGGCGAAATGTACAGTTGTACCTACCCATCGTTGTGTGAATTCTTCATAGAACAATGATATAAGAGAGAAATAAACATCTTTATTGATATGAGTTAAAAAAACATGCAAGAACTTCGGATATCAAAAAGACGAGGACCGAGATGTTTGTATAGCGTTAATAATGCTTAACGATGAAATAAGTTAAAAACGCTTTTGGATTTAATGATTGGATGCTTCATCTTTGTTGAGTGGATTACATTGTTTCATCTTGTTAGAATGGATTACATTTAATTTGTTGAAGTAATCCAAAAGGAACCTGAAGTCATCTTGTACCGATATTAGCGTCCTCTTAGCGAGCCCCACTGCTTTGAATTATCAACATATTTTTCTTAAAATGATTTAGGAAAATGTTAGTCACGTAGTCAGGTTATTGAAATCCTCTGCGAGGAAGATCATGGCCTAATACATCTGTTGGCCTCCCAGTGGCATAGCAGTATGCATGCGGAGTCATACCGCTAGAAACCGGGTTTCGATACCCGTAATGGAAAGAGCTCATTTACCCCCTTATGTAGCTTTGTGCTTAATTACAAACAAACTAACAGCTTTCGATACATTAAAAGTAATCAGTACAAAAATTTAGATACCAAAAAGTAAATAAGCATTTATAATACTAAGAAACTTCAATATTTTGCCAACATCGTGTGAAAATTCATAATGTACACACTACATTCCTCGCGTCTCGAATTCGTCAGTTGCAGACATAGAGTTGGACTTGTGGTTCTACTTATGCCACTTAAATGAGGTTGTGTTATTGCTCATGCTGGTACCATTCTTTGTTCATAATATATCGGTGTGGTAACCCGATCACCCACGAGTAACGGTTGAACCCGGAACCACTCATGCTACAAGCAAGTGCTCTGTTAACTGTGTTAAACTTACTGTTATTCTCTAGTGAGCAATTGCTAACAACTTCAACTACCATATTTTTGTAAAGCACTTTTTAACAACCAAAACTAACACAACCTCACCTTTATAACACTTCAAACTATTGCATTGTTATGAAATTGAGTTTGTCATATAAATATGCAAATACTCTATGTTAGTGCGTACATTCCATGGAAGACGTTTCTTGATGACGAGAAACCCACTTGAAATAAAAATGTATCTCAGAACAACTGGTATGGGTATTAACACTTTTACTAATAAAACAGAGAACAACGTTTCGACCTTACTAGGTTTTCTTCAGGTTAACCTATACCAGCTGTTCTGAGATACATAGAAGTCGTTTGTTTACTGTTTATGTGTACGTGCAGATGCTATATGTTGATATTAAATGTGGAGCCACATTTGGAATGTACATTTAATGAGTTGTTTTATAGGTATAATATATTGCAACTGGAATTTTCTTGGCTTTTAATTTTTATGGTAATTAATTCATTTAAATAAGTCACAAGATGACCTTTACCACTCTTATTTTTAATTTCTCTTGGAAGCAGTGTTGGAGATTTTACAGTTGAAGTAACAACGTTTTTAAAAACATAATTAGATGAATTATTCTTTAAATAATCACGAGATTCTTAAAAATCTGAACATTGTTAATAGACACTTGAAACTATATTTGAAACTAAAATATTTAAATAAACTTTCTGTACGGTGGGAAAACTGAACAATTTCGGAAATGTCGAATATAGATTTGTTTTATTTTCTTCTTAAGAAAGTAAAAGTTCCCAAGAGTTTAAGTTGATCTATCAATTTAAATTATTTCATGGGTTTTTAATTAGTTAATTGTTATGTACTCTTGGTTTCACTTAGAGCTTAAGACATGAACTAGTTATGCCACCCACCATGAAAAGTAATTGTTGAGCATGTCATTCATGTAAAGAACCATTGAACAATAACATTTCTGTTATTTAATTTACGTTATATTTTGAAGGTGTAAATGACAGTGTGGCTAATTCTTAACAGTTGTTGAATATCCTGCTCGAGAAATAAAATGTGACATCATTATTATTTTTATCTGTCTTTAACTTACACACAAGTCAATGATACAGAATATTTTATATATTAGTAAATTAAAATAATGAAAGTGCAATTCTTAGACTTTCCTCTCTTAATAATTCTATACGTGCAGCAACAGTTTACAGAAACATGGCTGATTTATTAACAAAATAGAATGTATATTCGAACCAAGTTCTAGAATTAACTTTATTGGATACCACCTGGAGTACCCGTTCCCTGGTGGGAAATTATGTAAATTCATGATTAATGAAAGCTGCTTCCCTTGTATGAACTTGTAAGAAACGCCCTTAAGAACTGCAAAGCACAAAATGTGAACAGCAAATTTGTATGCATCTCCCCATAAACCCTGTAAACTTTCATACCATATTTGGTGAAGATTCATCTATATCCTACGAAGTACTATGGTTACATTTTTATCGAATATGTTATTGATTCTGTAGGAAATCAGTGTGGCTCCATTGTCTACAACAGTATTTCTAAAGTAAATGTTGAGCACCGCCTGCGTGCACAGCTTTTTAAACGGAAGACGGAGAAACTCCAGACAGACTGCATGGTTTTCATTATATATGATTTGTTTTGTATGTCATATTCCTGGGTGATGATTCACTTTCTCTTCAGCACAACAATGAACTTTGTAAAGACTGTACACTGTAATTACCTACTTTTATTAAAAAAAACTTGTGAAATATGTTTTTCATTGATTATAAAATAATATGTTGATTTATGTCAATATTATACATCAGTTATGCTTGTTTTTTTAATTTTTAGAAATAAAGAAACCAGTCTCTTTTGATTACCCACCAAAATCTCTAACAAGGAAAGTTTAGACATTCAACGCCTACCTCTTGGTTATTACAAATTCCAAACTCTTCTTCAGCCAGTTCTAACCCTACCAGTTTTGCGACTAAACGGCGTCCTGCCCAGGCTTCTTTTGTGTTCACATTTATTAAACACACATAACATTGTTATTTATACTTACAAATTTTGTACTCCTATCCGGTTTACCGTATAATTATATGGACCAATTTTTGTTGTTGTTTAACCTAGTGGTACTTCATTCACGTTTATCTTAGCATTCAGTATTGTACGTGAATATATATATACATTCTAAGACTTTTGATATTTGTGTAATGCGTTACAAATCTTTACATGTGGTTTGTTTTGTTGTTAGAAACTTGAGTACATGTAAGGTTATTGTCAGTTTCAAATTGAAATTGCACAGTTTTTTATTAACTGTAACGTTTCTTATTGTGTTTTGTTTCCTTAGTTTTCCTCGTTATATTAGTGGTTATTTTGGTCAGTGTCAGAGAAAACCAGTTTCATGACTACATTGTATGGAAAGGTGCTGGTTTCTGGCTTGAGGTAAGTTTTCTTTATCTTTTTTTCTTTTCCAGATTTGTTT
The DNA here is from genome assembly GCA_011833715.1 of Carcinoscorpius rotundicauda. Taxonomy (NCBI): domain Eukaryota; kingdom Metazoa; phylum Arthropoda; class Merostomata; order Xiphosura; family Limulidae; genus Carcinoscorpius; species Carcinoscorpius rotundicauda. Next base: position 89,442,812 of record CM022392.1, on the reverse strand, counting down.
GATTATATTTGTATCGAAATTTATGGTATCTTCTAGTTTATAAGAAAAAAAAGTAATAAATTATAAGCGGCTCAGCGAGTTTCGATACTCATGGTGGGCACAGCACAGATAACCTATTTTTAGGACTTTTGTCATGTTTTATATAATTATTTAATTCCAAAGTTTTATTGATCCGCAAGAAGTTCAGTTTATTTATTTCTTATCAGTTGATTATTTTTCTCGTTTATCTGTAATATTGTTAGTTTCCATTGGTACTCTACTAATTAGACAACTAAGCAGTAACTTGCCTTAGGTTACTTGACCTGACGGTGTAAAGAATGGGACATTTCCAGTTTTAACTTAGTCACAGAGATGACATTGTTTCCGTAGTATCGAAAATAAACCGATATTGCAAATATCGGTTATATAAAATTTGAAAAAAATGGATTTTTTTTTATTACACGAAAACTCGAAATTTTATGAGTGACATCCATGTACACTGCTGAGGAAAAACTGTGCTTTATGGCATCGTAACTAACTGTGTTACGTATTGTATTTTAGTCTGATTTTCTTCACCCAAATTGTTCTAAATATATATCAATAGGTCCACCTCGAAATATTGGATTATTCGATTACCTAAATTTACATTAGAAAATAAGTCGAGTTTTTTTATTTTTGCTTCATTTATTTTCAGAATACTCTTTTAAGAAAATTTGGAATAAGAATTCAGTTCCAAAACCATAGGCTTAACTTCACTATTATAATATTTAATTTGAATGTGATATATATCTAAAATAAAGAACCATAGAAACAAAAAAGATAAATATATATCTATGAAACAACCCGGAATTTATACTTCATTTAATACAGATCATATTATTGTTAATACAGATCATGTTATTATGAAATCAAGAATCGTAAGTATTACTGAAGAATTATCTGAAGAGAGTTGATACATTTGCCTGTTCTGTTTCTGCTGTTTATTAGCAGTTATCAGTTTTTAATGTTACTAGTTTTCTGTCCCCCTGAGTGCTGTGATTGGCTTGTATGCAGTTCTAAATATTAGTTTGACAGAATTCGTAAGAACGTAGGCCTTCTAATTGTAAGAATTAGTTATATTCAAGTCACGTGAAAACTTATCAATACGAAAGAAATAGTACTCTACATAGGCTCCACCTTTGCAGTCAATCATTGATAATAACAATATAAAATATGTATGCCTAAATGCCATCTATTGGTGTAAATTAGTAACAGCTCTGAAGGAAAATCTTAATTAGAGAAAAACGCATTCCATGTGTCATAAATATATCTCAAAAATCAACAGCTAATTGGAAAGATCCAATAAAGTTTGTGTCAGTACCTTTATAATATTAATCTAATTAGACTTTTTCATACAAGGATATGAAAGTAAACGTTTTACTTGCCAGTTGAATTTTCTTCAAATTTGATTTAATAATTATTCACATTAACTTTGTATTGTGGTTTCACGACGACAGGTGGCAGTCTTAGTATTGAATGTATTACTGACTGTGACATGTGCGTTTGAGAATATACAGTACTGGCAGTTGGTCAACCTTGAGGCTGCTACGCGGGACCCCATGGGGGACATGGCAGAAACGTATGGAAATCCATCCTTTTATGGAGAGTCCCCTGGATCCGCCCGGAAGAAAAATATAAATCCTAACATAGCTGTGACGCCCTCTAGTGGGAAACCGTACCTCACTAGTGAGGACAATAACATTCCTGAAGAGGACTTTGACGCGGCACACACACACAAAAATTTCAGATCTACGAACGAAACAGACCAGTCCGATATTAATCAACAATACTCCAGATTAGGGACGGACGAAAACCGTAGTATAGGTAGCACTCTTACATACCAAAATCCTGCCTTTCACGAACATTCCCCGCGTTCATCGGCCAATCGGAATAAATGACGGAGACGCTTCATCACTTTTTATATTTCTAGTATGTCTTACCTAAAAATATACATAACATTCACACGGTTTTCGTTTATTTTCACATTTTCATTGCTGATCGAAGGTTGTAATATCCATGAATATTATCTAACTTTATTTCTTGTTGCAGTATCATTTTTTTAAACAGTTACGTTTAGACAGTGCATATATTAGCAAATATATGTAAGTTTTAATTATAAGGCAAGTAAGCGTGACTGTATTGCAATTACATTACTTTAGTGTACATCCTAAGGTATCCTACAATGGTATGAATCTCATTAAATGATTACAGTTTGTTGTATCCTTTTAGGTTTCTCGATGTAATTCCACACAGTTTGTTAATAATTTCTTTTCGTTTCCAGTTTTGTAAATACAGATGTTTCAATAGAGTGGCTTGTGATAAGTAAATTACCAACCAAAGTCATATTTCTTCTAGGCCTGTCACGGCCAGGTGGTTAAGGCACTAGACTCCTAATCTGAAGGTTGCGGGTTCGAATCCTTGTCACACCGAACATGCTCACCCTTTCAGTCGCAGAGGCTTTATAATGTGACGGTAAATCCCAGTATTCGTTGGTAAAAGAGTAGCCCAAGAGTTGGCGGTGGGTGGTGATGACTAGCTATCTTCCCTCTAGTATTACACTGCTAAATTAGGGACGGCTAGCGCAGATAGCCCTCGTGTAGCTTTGCGTGAAATTTAGATCAAACCAAATGCAATCTTCTAGGTTAACGCTGGATTAAGAAATAATGGCCGAATAATTTTTGACATTTTTTTTACGATATACTTAAATTCGATAAAATGTCTTTAGAAATTTAATAACATTCCATCTTCTACATTTAAGGAAATTGATGATTCCAATATATGTATGTGCATGTGAATGTTACAGACAGTTGTTTCTAAATAAGTTAATCAATAATCTTCAGAACATTACTAATACAATAATGTTTATTGCTGTGTTTCCTTTTTCTTCGAAAGATGCTATAATTTATTATGAATTAACCAACTGTGACTATTTTTTTCAAGTGGAAGATGGAAATTCACTTGATTAGACAAATTTTCTTCATAGTTTTATGTTTATACGATGTTGATGCTATTTTATCACAAACACTTTAATATGCTGATGAGTGGAACAACTGTTAGATTTTACGTTATATATCACATTTTTCTTTTTTCTGTAAGTCACCCGCAAATACTTAACATTTAGATAAAACCTTTCTTTTCCTTTTCTTGGCAGTCATAATTACCCAGAGCTTATAACTTGTCGTTATAACTTGTAGTATTTTTTATATTTATAGAAATATTGAAATAACTCTTTTAAGAAATGTATTAAAGTCATTGAAAGTGGTCCGTAATTATATTTTTGTAAAATTATTTGTGAAATTTTTACATAGATATTTCATATCTTTCTTATTCTGCGGTGTAATTGTGTATGTTATCAAAAATTAAATAATTTAAGTCTCTTTTTAAGGTTGAAATGTTTATATATTCTGAAATTTGGAAGTAATGTTATATGAAATAAACTAGATCATGTGTTTTTTATATAAGAAAGACATTTACAGTTTTATTCTAAGAAAGTATGTCAACATTAAGTTAAATACAGCAGTAGTAAAATATGATTGTTAGATGTATTGGATATTAAATTATATTTTTTTATCCTTCACATACAACTTAAATTAAACTTATGATGTACTGGTGACTTGGAAGACTTTTCTATTGACAGATTTCTTTTACTTTACTAAATGAGAATCTTTAAATTATTGTTGAAATATTTCATATGTATAAAGATTAGCTGGACACTAATTATACCGAGAAGCTTGGCGTGTCCTCGTGGTTAGAACGCTTGACTCGCAACCTATGTCAAAATATCACTGTTAATTCTGTTATTATATGGGGCCCTACATGGCCATGTGGGTTAAGGCGTTCGACTCGTAATCCGAGGGGCGCAGGTCACACCAAACATGCTTGCCCTTTCAGCCGTGGGGGCGTTATAATGTTACGGTGAATCTCACTATTCGTTGGTAAAAGAGTAGCCCAAGAGTTGGCGGTGGGTAGTGATGACTAGCTGCCTTTCCTCTATTCTTACACTGCAAAATTAGGGACGGCTTGCACAAATAGCCCTCGAGTAGCTTTGTGCGAAATTCAAAAACAAACAAAAATTATAATATGCTAAAAGAGTAGCTTCATACCTGGCGGCGAGTGGTGTCGACTAATCTACCCCTGTTAAACCAGGGGTGACTAGTGCAGGTGGCCTCGAGCGAAATCCAAGACAAATAAACAAGACCTAGTGACTTTGGTACATTCGCGTGGCACGTAATTACAATGGTTGAATACGGTTATAAGAAATCATCACAACGGGTACTGTTAATTCCACTGACGAGCTTGACGACCTCCTCACTTGAAATAGTGCTACCTGGACTTGAAGATAAGAAATTGATCGAGAATTTTAGGTTATTTAAGCAATGAGAAGATATAGAGATATACACGATTATTTATGTAGTTACCTATCGGTCAAGTAAATAATTTGGAAATAAAACACAAAAAATGTCTTCAGGCTCTGTACAAAATGCTTGTAAGCTTATTTTTATATCTCAGTCATTGTGTTTCAGTCGTAGTTTCAATGAATATAGCTATTTAAGAACGTTGTAATCTTTATTGGTGAAATATTTCCGTCCAATTGTACTTCATGAAAAATAAATATTTTTATAAGTGTTGTTGAATTTTATTTGTATTTTTTTATATACGTTATTACATAGTTTGAGAATCTAAGAATAAGAAAACTAAAACCTAACTAGGTTCGACCGTGTAAATATTAGTGCTGGTACCTGCATCAAGTCCAACGAAGTCACCACCTTCAATGTCGATTATGTTGTTCTGCAAAAGATTTGCTTATCTTTTATATTTTCAGAGAAGTCCAGTAAAGTTTGTTCTCGTAAGTTGATACCAATCCAAAACAAATCTGTCTTGTTCTTTTATAGCGAACTGAGTATTAATAACATGCTAAATTAAAAATCTGAGCTTTAATGTAAAACAATTGGAACTTTCAAAGAACCATATGTTCAGCGCAGTTAATTTTTCTGTTATTATTCAACTTGTTACAGAAAACTGGATTCATATAGTTTCCATTTTTTAGCTATACAACTATTAACAGTCTGTGAAATTGAACTGACTGTTAAAATAGTTTACATTATTTACAGAGTTATTAATTTAATTAATCAGTTCTTCTTAGAACCTTAATCTTTCTTATGACATTCGAATCAGATTTCTCCTGAAACTTTTTTCAGATCCTGTAATATCTTAACAAATAACACTGGGAACATAGCTATGTCCATAGTCAATTCTGATAAAACTGAGAGTTATAAAGTCACTTCAGATCAAATTAAGATTTGTAATTTACTCTTGTTACATATTACAATTTATCTCGAACGATTCTCCAGTTTATTATGTTGTGCATTACGATGTCATGTATCCAGAAATTTTAATCTTAATTCAGAAGTCAATTGAATTTTGATATGTATCAAACTTATGATATTTGCCAACAACGTTGATATACACAATATGTTTTTCGTAACCTGAATATTTTATCGACCATTCACGATGAGCAAATTAATTTGGTGTTGATAAACTAGCCAGCTCTCTGTTCTTGGCTGGCTTCACACTGATTACAAGCTGACAATTCTTACGACAACAAATCTAATGTCCTCTTAAAAATACTAACATCTGACCTTGAGAGTTTGTAATGTTCGAAATCTGTAGTTTTCCACAGTTATAGCTTCCAAGGTATATATTGTACTAACTGTAGCGAACAATACTAAACTAATTTCTCCGTGTGTTGCATTAGTTGCTTTTTATACTCATTAAGCCAGGTTCTCAAAAGTTGAAATGGCAACAATGTAAAACGTATGTTGTTGATTCTTACCCTCGAGAATCTTTTTCAAATTTATAGAACAGGTAGGACTTGCGCAAGATACATTTAACAATATTAATTACATGTATTTTTAAATATATATTTAACTAAAACAAACATAAATACTAAACTAAATACACATTAAGTAAATTCGTTACACCCCAGAATGAACTGGGGTTAATAATTATAGCTGTATTCAGCTAAAATATTTCGGCAGTATAACTAAACCCTGATAGTATACTCAGTGTTATGTTCATAAACTCTGCAATACCTGAGTTACAATCGAAACCATCAATAAACACAGAATGGCCTCAGGTTTATAAGTATCATGCACTCATAATCCGCTCTGGTAGTATTGAGCAATAAATGTATCTACAATTAGCTCAGAGGCTAGGGCATTACTGTATTATCAACTGACTCGGAGTTTGTTACCTCAGAATTAAAAGCTATAAGTACACTCGCAGTCAACTGAATCAGAGATTCAGAGTTACAATTAGGCACGAACTTGTGTATCAGCTCTAGTGAAACTTCACGATTTGAATCTGTTAATCAACATATTTTTATCTTATTCGCAATCCTTGTTCACTGTTTTCTATAGAAATCAAACAGCAGTAAACAACCTCATTGTATTGTTTTATATACCCTTCTAATATTTTACATAATACAAAAAAACTTGACAAATTATTAGCATAAATGTTACTGCCATCTATTTATTTTTACTGTAAAAATCTCCAGAAATAAAAATTGAAAAATGAATTTCTGTTTACAATTGACTTCAAGTTCTTAAATTTCTCTGTTGATTCTATTAAATGTAGTTCATGTTTGTTATTGACATTGTTTAAATTAACATTGTAAGAAAGAGTATTGTTCATTATATGTTCAACTAACGCTGATACATTCATTAATTTACCATTTCTGTACAATTGGAGCAAAATCTCAAAATTTAAAATTGATGTGAAATCAATGAGAAATTAAACCTGATTAAAAAAGAAAAGGCTAAAGTATGATAACTAGACAAGCCTTAAATGAACCTTAAAATAAACTTCCATCTAACCCTAAAATGATAAATTTATCTATAGCGGAAGTGATGCGTGAACAAACCGAGTTACTTAAATTAGATTTACTTTTTTCCATTAGCGAGATGGTCTTAACAAAAGATAATTTGGTTATTGCGGCTAAAACTAACTTAAAACGTAAGATCATTAATTAATGATAAGATTATTGAAATTCTATTCGACAGGTAAGTTCCCGACCTTAATCATTAAAGAGTAATATAACTGATGATAGGTCTTAATAATATAATAGCAACATAAGCAAAGAATGGAGGATAGATTGTTATGTTGGATAACTCAGAAAATGTTAAAAAGTAGCTGATTTATTAAAGGATGGATTTCATGTTAAAATACATATTGGTCTGACTATGTTGTTTCATAATGTGGTAAACAAACTCTGTATAGAGTTAATACATAAAAGAGTAAAATAATTTTATACCATCATATTATATTAAAGTTTTACGTCTTACTAAGGTACATAAAATTGGTATAAAGTATTATCCAATTACATATAACTGATGATCATATTCTCAGGAGCCTTTCCCAGAGTCTCAGTGGTAAGTCAGGTGGTTCATAATACTAAAGCAGCACAGATAGCTTATTATGTTTCTTTGCGCATAACAACAAAAAGAACCTCTCATTTAACTAACAAAGAGTTTGTTGCAGAATTTTACTGGTCGAGTGTTTCAAATATTTTCGCTTTTAAGAATTTGACGGATTTTATTAAGAAAGTTATGAAGGTTAATACCAACAGACGTAGTTCGTAATGGGTGAATATTTCATTGGAACACGCTTTGGAAAATTTTCGACGAAAAGCAGTATACAGTGAGAAGTTAATAACAATAAGAATACAAGACATAATACACTTAACACACTGTTGTAGCATAAAGTTTATAACAATAAGAGTAAAAGATAATAAAGTTAACACACTGTTGTGGCATCAAGTTTACAACAATAAGAGTATAAGACATAATAAACTTAACATACTCTTGTGGCACCAAATTCATAACAATAAGATTACAAGATAATAAAGTTAACACACTGTTGTGGCATCAGGTTTACAACAATAAGAGTACAAGATAATAAAGCTAACACACTGTTGTGGCATCACATTTACAACAATAAGAGTACAAGATAATAAAGTTAACACACTGTTGTGGCATCAAGTTCACAACAATAAGAGTACAAGATAATAAAGTTAACACACTGTTGTGACATAAAGATTATAACAAACACAGTGCATGGCCTAATAAACATAACGCATTGTTGTAGCATCAATACGTGTTTAAACTATGCTTTAGTCATTACTATTGTAGAAAATTATATCATTACCTTTCACAAGTGTTTGTATAGAACTTATTTCTTGATTACGAGAAACCCACTTGAAATAAAAATGTATCTCAGAACAGCTAATATGAGTATTAATACTTGTATTCATAAGCAGAGAATAACGAGTTAACCTGAAGATGACCTAGAAAGGTCGAAACGTTGTTCTCCGTTTATCAATGAAAGTGTTAATACCCATACCAGCCATAACGTACCAGGAAATACCTGCTGATTTAGATCTATATGCATAACACTGACTAATACAACTTTCATATAGATATTTTATCGCTAATGTGTATAAGTAAAATCACAAACTCTAAGCAAGACTGTTGTCACACATACCAAAACATGTACAGTACTGTGCAAGAATGTTTGGACAAAGTCAAAGGTTATATTTCAGGCTACTTTTGAAAACCATGGAAGGTAAATCACATCAAAGTTTTATTAATATTCATATTTATTACATCAGAAACTTATTAGAAGTGCTTGAGTTCAGCAAACAGTTAATATTATGCGTGTTTCCCTTTTGCTTTTGACAGTTTTTCAGACATTATTTAAACATATTTCATTAAAGTGCCTCTTGGGATTTTGCTCTAAATGTCTCTCATACACTCTTACTACATTTCTTTGGAAGTAACTTTTGATATTTTAAGTTTCTGATTTATCACCTCCCAGATCTGATCAACTTAGTTGAAATCACGAATCTGTCTTTGCATCATTTGAATGATTCCACTATTTTTTTCTTAGCTAACTATCTTCTCCATGGGTTGAATGAGTATTTATGATCTTTATCTTCCTTGTAATAGAATCATTTACCAATAATAAGCAAACCACCGGATATACCATGATGAATTATTATCTAATTGTACTTGTTCTTGTCCATTATTTCATCTACTTTGTAAATCTCTCCTGTCGCCTCAGCAGTAAAACATCTCCAAACAATCACACTGCCTCCCTCATGGACTGGACATGGCCAGGTGGCTAAGACACTCGATTCATAATTCGAGAGTAGCAGGCTCGAATCCCCGTCACACTAAACATGCCTATAAGCCGTGGAGGCGTTATAATGTGACGATCAATCACACTTCGTTGGTAAAAGAGCAGCCCAAAAGTTGGCGGTAGGTGGTGATGAATAGCTGCCTTCTCTCTAGTCTTACACTACTAAATTAGGGACGGCTAACTTTATAGTGGCTTTGCGCGAAATTCAAAACAAACAAGCCAAACTTCCCTTTTGCTTCATGGTTGGTGCTATGCATTGAGAAATCTTTTACCTTTATTCCGCTGGACAAACAACCTACTCTTTGAACCAAATATTTCAAACTTTTACTCTTCCGTCCATAACACCCCTTTTCGATCACCAACAGTTAATTTTTGTACTTGTCTTACACTCTATTTTAAAATCGAACTGAAGTTTTATTAACTGATACACAATCACTCACTCCATTCTCGTTTAGTCTCCTTGATACTGTAAATCTAGACATTTTTCTAACATTTGGTACGTAGTTGCTCATTTCATGCTTGAAATCAGTGGTAGTCTTCCTTCTGAAGGCTGAACAAACAAAGACACCTGCCATCAGTATCATTAAGTTTAGATGTTCTATCTCTTCCTTTCCTACTTTCAAATTTACCTGTCTGGGTCTTACAATCTAGAGTGTAATTGACAGTGTTTGGGAAGCATTTCAAGTCTGTAGAAATTTGTCAGGGAATGCAATCAACACCACGTAAAGCTTTTATATGAAGTCTCTGCTCTACTAACAATTCTCTATGCTTTTGGGACCACAGCATGATAATAAAACTTAACATGTAATGTTAAACACTGTTTTCATGAAGGTTTATTTGTGGAGTGCTATTAAATTGGGTTTTTTTAGCATATACCAATACTATACGCTAGCTTCTTGCTAGCTTATTTCAATATAATTAAGACACTGCATGGAATTCCATGACAGTTATTTTATACCCTAAATATTAACCAATATATTCATTCAAGCAGAACCTCATGCGATGCCCCTGGTACAAGTGTATGAGAATTCTGAATAATGATAAATATTCTCACCCTAGTGCAAATGGGAAGATAAGTGGCAACAATAAGTACACACAATTTTCTTTTTTTAACAGATGTGTATTTTAATATACAATAAAACAAAACAATACAATTTATAATAACAACCAGCTTATGTGTTTTGTAGCTAAATATTTTATAAACAGTTTAGGTCTACGATACACAAATTACTTTTATGTTGACACACAGGTACACTTCACTTGACAGGAATGCTGGCTAGTTCTATTTCTGTTTTATCTAACACAGTTTACAAGCTCACTTTTTACCGAAGAAGATATCTAATGTTTTCGTAGAAATACTAACGTTTGAAGTGATTCTCTGACGTTGAACGGTTTGTAATGCTCCAAATCTATAATTTTTCTGGCCAAGTTCTATAGTTTTCCGATCACTAAACATTAATTACAATTATAGATTCCAAGATTTAGAGTATACTGACTATATCGACAAAACAATATTCTGTTCTGTTTCTCAGCGCGTAAGTTTTATATACTTTAACACAAGATTCTCGAATAATTTACAATTTTCGAACACACGCTAGTGATTTCGTAAACCATTTATTGTTGATTCTTACTCTCAAGAATCTTCTACAAATTTAGAAACCATGCAGAACTTGCGCAATATATATCCAACAATATACGTGATATACATCAAATTGGAACAAATTTAGGTATTAAAATAAATGTATAACAGTAAATCCGTTACAGAAGATATGCCGCTGTGCCACTGGGAGGCAAACACTGACTGTATAATGTTAGTAACAATGGACTTATTTGTAGTTTTATTTAAACTTTAGGCTTTATACGTAAATGTGACGTAAAGCTTAGCTGAAACGCTACTATATCTCAATGTCATGAAACCTCTAAGTTAAATTATGTTGCTGTTATATCACCGAAGTCGTCAAAAATAAAGAATAAAAAGCAAACCTTTCTAACAAATCAACGTGGTATATTTTATATTCAACATAAATACCCTAGTTGGCTTAAGAACAATCAGGTTTGATTTGATTTGAATTTCGCGAAAAGCTACATGAGAGCTATTTGTGCTAGCTGTCCATAATTTAGCAGTGTAAGACTAGAGGGAAGGCAGCTAGTCATCACCATCCACCGTCAACTCTTCGGCTACTTTTTACCAACGAATAGTGAGATTGACCTAATATTTATACCGCCCTCATGGCTGAAAGGACGAGCATATTTGGTGTGACAGGAATTCTAACCCGCGACCATCAGATTACGAGTCGAGTGCCTTAATCACCTGGCCATGCCAAGCCTAAGAACAATCAGAAGACAGTTTTATTGTTGAGCAATTATATATATTATGTTGAGCAATACCTAGAAAAGAACTTTGAAAGCTTTCTCGACAGAGTGACAAAAGTAATAAGCCTTTTATTGTTACTGAATTTTTTGCAGCAGGAATACCAGATGTGGGCCGCGTGTATACCCGATTCGATTTTATTACTCATTAGGACTTCTACCAGCTTACTATTAAAGTGAAATTTATTAGGCAGGATTGGAGTAAATTAACATATAATACCAAGCGCGTGGTCAAATATATCAATCGAATACGTTTGACCTCCTGAATTAAAAATTGTAATTATGTCCCACACTGGACGGAGTCACGAGCTAAAAGTTTGTACTTGAAAACTCAAAGCGATTCTATAAGCTGCTTCACTGCAGCAAAAATATGAGAGAATTATTAAACTATATATGTAAAAATGTTACATTAAATTTGATCTAGAATCTTGAAATAATTAACAGTATAAAATCAGCCTTGTGTAATTTCGTGCAAAGTTACTCTAGGATTGTCTGCATTACCCATTTCTAATTTTGAAATAAGACAAGAGAGAAGGCAGCTAGCGACAACCCCACTGCCATCTCTTGGACTACTCTTTAGCAACGAATATTGACAAGAAACAATACACATTCTTGTACTTAAATACAAACTTTATTAAATAGAATTCTCAAAGAAAAGTAAAATATACAGCTTTATAAAACCAGTTATAAAAGCAGTTTAGTACTTATATAGTTTTTCATATTATAACATTTTACCATTTTCACCGAAGATATCACAGAATAAAAGAATAATTTTTTTATGACAAAGATCAGTCACATAAGAACAAGTTATATAACAAATAATCACGTAAATATAAATCCTAGACAACTAAGAATGATGCTTTGCACTAAAACTTTTACCAAAACTGGATGGGTTAACTGTTCATGCCAACTGAACCCGTCATATTATGCTTGAACAAAAAATAGGAAACCTAATGTTCTCGTAACTTTAACTTTTGCAAAAGCTTTATGTCTGTTCAAAAAGTGAATAGAAATTCATCTGCTGAGAAGAAAATTTATTTAAAGTTTACATTCTGGTAGCACTATGTCAATATTAAACAGTGAAATTGTACCCCAATATTGTTGTTATCCATCAGGTAGTCATATCTTATAATTATAAAATAATTCATTAGCCACTTCTATAATGAATTACCTATTCTGACAGTGAATGTTCTTTTCTAACAAGTTGAGGCAGAAGTATTTGTTGAAGGCTTCAACTGTAAGCAATTTTTCGTTGCTGTTAATTAAAGGCGTTCACTTCGTATATTCTATGACGTGGTCTAAACCATCTTCTGCTTGCAACACCACTGTTATCTTTTCATCGTTGCTGACATCGAAAACCAGTCGAATGGAATGGATTTTTTTAAATAAATTAACTCTGATGAATCGACAAAATTTACTGAAGTATCTCTTGTTAATGCGGTAAATGATCTATTTATCTCATCAAAGTTTACCATTAAGCACCTGTAACATCACACAGGGTTGAGAAACATCTAGTTATGTTTCCTAATTGAAAGTAGGGCCAACTCACTACTGCTTCAGTTATACATCCAAGAAAATCCACATGCGTTTGAATAGGCGCACATTTTTTTGCTCTCAGTTTCACATCTGACTGCCTTATACATTAGAGTACCATTCACCAGTCTAAAGCATGTATCCGAGCGCCAGAATGTATCTACGTACATTAGACATTATTATTGGTGCAGTGCACATAATGTAAGCTCCGTTTACTACTAGAGACTAACTACTACATGGCACAATATAAAATTAGCACATGTTTTTATGAGTGCTAAAAATAACAGTGACTCTACTTGCTTTGTTTACTCCCAATTGCCAGTAGCCATATGGTTGTTGTTTGAATTAAGCACAAAGCTACACAATGGGCTATCTGTGCTCTGCCCACCACGGGTACCGAAACCCGGATTTTAGCGTGTAAGTCCACAGACATACCGCTGAGCCACTGGGGGGCAGCCATATCGTATATCAATTGTATTCAATTCGTGGGGTCATTTCAACACTTCCAAACAACCACCTGTGCATAGCCTATGGTTTAGAGGTGTAAATCTAAACTTGAAAGGTACCTTATGTACACATGGACGAAATAGCCTGGCACGGCATGGCGAGGTGGTTTGAGCACTCGACACGTGATATGAGGGTCGCGAGTTCGAATCCCCGTAACACCAAACATGCTAGGCCTTTCAGCCGTGGGGGCATTATAATGTGACGGTCAATCCCACTATTCGTTGGTAAAAGAGTTAGCGGTGGGTGGTGATGATTAGCTGCCTTCCCTCTAGTCTTACACTGCTAAATTACGGACGGCAAGCGCAGATAGCCCTCGTGTAGCTTTGCGCGAAATTTAAAAACAAAACAAACAAACTAAATGGCTAGGTCATTTACTCTCTGAGACTTAGACACAGTCGCCTCTTATTACTGGTTCAAGGTAAGGTAATCAGCCAGCACTATCTAGTGTTTCAATTGCCTTCTCCAGCTCTTTAAATAGAATAAAATACCCATAACTGAAATTGCAAAGTATATTCAGCATCGCGACATCTCAAGTTTTGTACTCTCATTACCTCAGAACCCACATCATTATGCATTACTGTATTCATTTATCGAAAAACTATTGATAACATTGGCACACCTTGTTTTTTTCTTACAGTTACTACAAGATTGGCACACCTTGTTTCTTTCTTACGGTTACTACAACATTGCCACACCTTGTTTCTTTCTTACAGTTACTACAATATTGGCACGCTTTGTTTCTTTCTTATAGTTATTGCAAAATTGGTGCACCTTATTTCTTAATTACAGTTACTACAATATTGGCGCACCTTGTTTCTTTCTTACAGTTATTACAAGATTGGCGCACCTTGTTTCTTAATTACAGTTACTACAATATTGGCGCACCTTGTTTCTTTCTTACAGTTATTACAAGATTGGCGCACCTTGTTTCTTTCTTATAGTTATTGCAAAATTGGTGCACCTTGTTTCTTAATTATAGTTACTACAATATTGGCGCACCTTGTTTCTTAATTACAGTTACTACAATATTGGCACACCTTGTTTCTTAATTACAGTTACTGCAATATTGGCACGCCTTGTTTCTTTCTAATAGCTATTACAAGATTGGCGCATTTTGTTTCTTGATTACAGCTACTACAATATTGGCACACCTTGTTTCTTAATTACAGTTACTACAGACACTGACCAAACAGTTACAATTCATTCTTTAATCCCCAGTTCATCCAACACTGATTATATTACTGACGCTGTAAGGAAGAATCAAGTATGTTCTACAAGATGCACATTTCAGACATCTTTGTTGGTTAATGTTAGTTCTATCGAACTTGCTCTTAAATGCATCAACAAATTCCATCAGTAATGTTCCGATGTCTCTGTGTTATTCATACATAAATTGTCTGAACAGTTCAACATAGAGTGTCTGACACAAAAAATGTGGTTCATTAAAATACCTTCTCCTAGCATCTTACCATGATAACAGCTAACATTCTCTTAGTGACATTTTTTCATTCAATGTCTTTTCCTCTGCGATGTAAATGAGCGAAATTATCAGTGGGTTCGAATGATACAGTTGGAGCCCAGTCATCTCGATGGGTGGGTGGATGGCCAGAGCATGACCTTCTTGATAGAATACCGAAGTGATAGAAAGTTATTTTTCTAACCTATCAGAAATCTGTTGATATTATCTAGCTACTATTTGTCTCTTCGCTATGTTTCATTATACTAACAAACAGTGACATCTCTCGGACGGTATCTCGAAGACCGCAAGTGTGTAACAACTGAACAGAAGCAGAGACATAAAACATCGATCATTCATAGTAATTAGATTTAGTCGTTTATTAGAAACGTTTTCACTTAAGGTAGTTCTATGGTGGTCTGGAGCTCTGAATATATACAACATAGTTATGGAGTTTTCTATAGTAACGACATATCTCAGAACTTTGTTTACAAAAGGAAAAGTGGATGATTTTTTGCCTTTTGAATGAAAGAGTCATGCCTTCGTTGTAAAATAAGAACAAAAATATATCTTTATTGGCAAAATATGAAAACAGAAAAAATATATTATAAATCAAATTAATACATCAAATCTATAAGAAAATCAATTTCTATAGGCTTAAATGATTTAAATGAGTTAGGAAATGGGACTGTAGTAATTTAACACTGAATTATTATTTGATTTCGCTGTAAGGAATTTAATAGTTTTGAATTTGATCGCTAATATTAGTTCAAAAACTACGTAATTAGCCTGTAGTTGATTAAAACAAAGTTCAAAGTGGGTAATAAGAACACTTCACTAGCGAGTTATTTCAAAGTCCAAATGATTCTCTCAAAGTGCCCAAACTGTTCTTATAGTTCACGTGCTACTGACCAGTCATGCCCTAAATTTTAAAAATTCATTGTCAGTCTCGCCTTACGTAACGGTCATAGAATGTCTCTAATATAGTAGCTGCCACACTAGCTGAATCTGGTTACAAGACATTATAAAACACGGTTCTGGATTAGAACTCAACCAAAAATTTATAGGCATTTTAATAAACTTCGTGAAACTATTTCATATGATAGTTGCCTATCACAGGTCTGGCACACGGTCCTATACATTAATCAGAAGAGCCCTAACTGGGAGGTATGTTTAATCCAGAGGTTTGAAGCTCGCCTCATCATAGTTTACCCTTAGTTAATCAACACTATCGATGCATTGCCGAAGCGATTATGTATACCATTCTGCTAATGTCATAACAATAACTATTTCATCGTGTATAGACAAGAATATGATAATATAGTAATTGTTTAATTGATCGTGTATAGCCAAGAATATAATGATACAGTGACTGTTTATTTTATTGAATAGTCAAGAATGCATAAATACAATGATTATATAATTGAAGTGTACAAATAATAAGATGATATTACAGTGACTGTTTATTTGATCATGTATAGCCAAGAATGCAACAATACAATGATTGTTTAATTGAACGTGTGCTTATAAGAGCATAGTATTACAGTGGCTGTTTATTCACATTTAGGGTAGTTGTATCTAATTATAACAGTTATCAGTTTGTTTTATTAATAATTTTATTAATGATACTATATAAAACCGGAAGTAAGTATCACTATACCACACATTTTATGCACCACGTGGTAAACCGAACCAAAATATAGCTTATAAGATAAGAATCAACTTAACAAGGTCGATGCATTTCTAACTCCTTAAATAACATGTATAAAAATCAGCAACAAATTTCTCTAATAACTAGTTTTTATTATTTACTTCACAAAATTAAATACTGTCAAAATTAACTTAATTCAAATATCGTAATTAATTTCTGAATCATTGAATTGCAAAATAATGATTTGTTTTGTTTTTTTTCACTGTTAAACGGAAATGTGTATCTCAGGGAAGGAGCTCCGAATTTAAGTGTTAGAAGCACCCAAGTTTACCTCTGATCAATTTCAAAAGAACCAACACAAATCGAATTGTCTTAATAAAGCGCCCGAGATTTACTTCACTATTAATAGAAGGTTAAAGGTAAACTGAAACGAGCTTATTTAAATCCAGGAATATTTATTTAGTCAAACCAAATGTGCAACACTGACACATAATTATAAAGGAAAATCACTTCAGTAAATACATTTACTAAAAGTTACTGTGACCTTGATAAATATTAACACTAAGCTGTTTTCATGTTGAATGTATATTGAAAAATGACGCTACATAATTATATGTTATAGACTTCATATTTTCATTGTTATCTTTATCGCATTTCGCAAACTAATTCCGAAAAAAAACAACATATTTATGCTTACTTCGTATTAAGTGAAACACTTTGAAAATGTACTTATGATACAGTGTTACACCACATGATAAAAAATAGTTTATTCTGAAATGTAATACTTCGGTGAAACTGATATAGAGTTTGGCTGTTACTAACTTTTAAACTCTTAAATGTTTTTGTTATTTTCAAAATACCAATCTTGTTAAAGTCTCTGAATCTTCGCTAATAACAATATTTTAAAACAGCAGATTGCAAAACTGTAGAACCCTTTATGTTTATAACATACACAGGTTTAAGGACGTACTACGTTACATTAGATCGTTTGACTACATACTGTACAAAACTCAGTATATCCTCGTATAAAGGTCAATACATGATAATACAAAAGTAGGAATAACCAACTGAATACATCTTCATACAAAACGAAATACACCCTAATACGAAACTGGGTAGAAACTAATACAAAACATGGTATGCTTGTTAATTATCTGCGAACAAAGGCAACCGTTAAACTAATTTTAACCTCTTATTGTTAAAAATACGTTCACGTATTCAATCTTTTTTTTTTATCATTTGTTCAAAATACAGGTTTGTTTCTTATACGAGTCCCGCTGCTAGAATGAGAACTTGTTAGTTTGTCCTAGAAACCTTCCGGGGTAGGATAGACGTATGTATATTTATATATATGTATATAAACTTACCTTACAGCTGCCCAACTAATATTTTATCATTCTTCCCTCCAATTTTGCCTTTCTAAGAATTTTCAGAATAACCGTTAGGACACCAGTCATAGGGTTTATCGTGTCGTTACCTACGCGAAAAACGATTTTTGTTCAAAGTGGAAATGAATTTTGTAAGAAACACCTGTCCTTATAGACATGCGTGTGGCACGTGCCATCGATATAACGGAATTTGGAAGACCGTGATTGAATACCTTCGAAAGCCACAACTTCCTATAGTTCCGAAATCTGACAGATGTTCGTGGTAATCGAGTTGTGACACAGTTGCAACACAACACAACAGCTGATAACATGGAAGAGACCGCTACTGTCATTATAACTAGTAATTAAAATAAGATATTTATTTACAACCCTAGTGTTTTATCGTAGCTCGAGGCGATGCATTCAAATAATTATTTATGTGTGTGTGTGTGTGTTTTTATCGTAATTAATTCTTCCAGTCCATCGTTATTACTTGTCTACAAAAATAAATTAATACGCTTCTGACTGTATTTTCTGACATCTTTTTGTTCTTAACCGATTCAATAATATCAGTTTTCTTGTTCTCCTTTATTAATTGTTTTTTACGTTAATCTACGAGAAAAATAAATTATGCTTTGTTATAAACATTGATTCTGCCTTGTCTGCAGTGTAATTTTTGTTACTGTCTTTCGTTATAAAGTGTAATATGATACTTGTGGAGTAAAAAGCCATGGTCGTTAAATTAAAACTGGTTAAAAACCAACTTGTTAAAGAAACGTTTATTTGTTTTGAATTTTACGCAAAGCTACAGGAGGGCAATCTGCGCTAGCCGTCCCCAATGTAGCAGTGTTAGACTAAAGGGAAGGCAGCTAGTCATCACCACCAACCGCCAAGTCTTGAGCTACTCTTTTATCAACGAATAGTGGAATTGAATGTCACATTATAACGTCTCCACGGCTGAAAGGGCTAGCATGTTCGGTGTGACAAGGATTCGACCTCGCGACCCTCACATTAGGAATCGAGCCCTTTAACCACCTGGCCATGCCGGGCCACGTGTTAAGGAAATGTTTATTATTAAATCTTTTTGGGCTTTATCTTAACAAGATTTATTGTGATTGCAGTTTGATGTCGCTGGTTGTTGTTATTGCTTGAAATTTAACGCCAAACTCCAGTGAAAGATGTCACGTAAACACATGCGAAAATAAAAAAATATATACAAATATCACGCAAACAAGAAAAATCACCCAAACATCATATAAACAAACGTAATATACTGCTGCAAATCAACTTGTAAACAACTGATAAAAGAAGTCGAGATTTTCAAGTTTAGCATCTTTCAAGTGATAGGTCGAACTTGACATAGAATACTAACAGTTAAAACAACTTTGTATTTTACAAATAAATCACTAACTAATTTATGTTTTAATAATCTTTGCAGTGCTGTACTGAAAAATAAAGTTACAATGAACTATTTGCATTCATTAATTACTTATGAAATGCTACTTTTGTGCATACAAGAAAGAGTTAATAAAATTATTTTTATAACTATTAAAGAAGTACTAAAGGTAAAATACGAATTAAAATTATTTGAATTAGATTTAGATAAGCTAATCAGCATTGCATTATTCAATATCCATACAGATTCACACCGCTGGCAGCTGGGTTTTGATACCCGTGGTGAGCAGAGCACAGATTGTCCATTGTGTAGCTAGCTTTCTGTTTAACTACAAGCAAAAAAATAAACTTTACCGTTTTACTTAAACTTCACTAAAATTCGATCATGTCTTAGTGGAATGCATAATTGTTTTTTTCTTTCTTTATACTGTTTAGGCTTAAGGAATTGTCATCTATAATTTTTTTTTAAAGATGACGACAACCACATCCAATCGCGATTTGTTTTTGCGTAATGTAAGATTATTACGCTTCTCATTGTTACTAACATAGCCAGATTCGTAATTTGAGCAATAAAGAATATCTTTAGATTTTTTCTTTCTATTTTTACATATCAATGAATTATCTAAGTAAAGAGTTTACACGTACATACAAAAGAAATTAAGAAATAATAATACCTTCCCTTACACAGCGCTACTTCAGCATTCATAGATCAGCGATTGGGTCTAATGTTTATACACGTACGCAGGTTTGAATTCCTTCACAAACAATATAAAATTTCCAACGTGATCAAATATACATTCAAATGTTGATAGTAATTATCCCAAAATCGGTATAAACTTGGTTTGTATTCACGTACTGCTATACTTAAATCATGGGGTCTCTGACCCGGGAGTTCAATGCATTTGAAGATACTGAAATACTGATACTGAAAATCACAGTTTTCTTCACTATTAATTCAAAAGGAACTCTGTACTCTCTGTATTTTCGTAGTTACCTTTAACTTAGTTCTTTCCTTATTTTGGAATCTCTATCATATAATACTGTATGTTATATAATACTATAATAATGAGCTACAATATTACTGGAACCTATACGTGCTAAAATAAATAGCATTATTACTATACTTGATCACTGCATTTCAGGTATAACAGCTTTTCTCTTAAAAATAACTTTATTCAACTAATTATTCGCGTTTGTTCTGAGAACAAGCTGTCAACATTGTTATCGCACATCTTCTCACATGTAAACTGAAATAATTGTAACATTTCTTTTCAGAAATTTGGGAATTTATCGTTAGATTGCCAAAAGGGCAAAATAAGATGCTAAAGGGCTAAAACTAATGTATTTCACAAGATGTCTATAGTCTCGCTCTCTCTATAACTTATATTCTAAGTTAACGAACTTACAACGCTAAAATGTTAGGTTTGATTCTACGTGGTGGACAGCATAAAATAGCCTATTGTATAGTTTTGCACTAAAACAGTTAAATTCTAGTTCATTATATTTCATTCATTTTACTCATGCACATATAATTTCTTGTCTGACATGCATCAGATGCATGAAGCAAAGAAAAATACATTAAATCATACGCCAAAGTTATGAGTTCGATTCCCCTCGGTGGACTCATAAGATAGCTCGATTTGGCTTTGCTATAAGAAAACACATACATTACATCTCAGGCAGGTAAGACACATTCAAATGTGGATTCATTGGTCTCGAACGTGTTTTTCATTTTCAGATAACCTCGAGGCCGATATTATAAGACTCCACTAGAAGTTGCATAATTTTTTTATCTTAAACAGGAGCAATTTTATTGTACAATTTATTTTATATTGTTTTATAGAAGGCAGCAAGTTTTTGATTTACAAACTTAAAGTTTTTAACATCTTTGTTGGTTAACCGTGTTTATAATTTTACTATAATTCCTGACACATCATCTTTCCGAACGTTATCATAAACCATACTTTCTTACCGAGACTGTTCTACATAAAGATTGGTACATCAAAGTAATGATCTCTGGAAATGATTACCTTTAAAATTCCCTATGTTCATATTTAACACTATATATGTCTATGATAATTTTAAAGCTTCTTCTATTGATACAGACCAGATGGTTAGGGCGCTCGACTCGCGTGTTCAAATCCTCTTCATAAAACAAAACATATTCACCCTTTCAGCCATGAGGGCGTTATAATGTTACGGTCAATCTTACTATTCATTAGTAAATGAGTAACCCAATAGTTGGCGATGGATGTTGTCTTTGCTGTTTTGAATTAAGCACAAAGCTACACAGTGTGCTATCTGTACTCTGCCCACCACGGGTATCGAAACCCAGTTTTTAACGTTGTAAGTCCGCAGACGTACCACTGAGCCACTGAGGGACAGTTGGCGATGGATGTTGATGACTAGCTGCCTTCCTCTTTAGTGTAATTATACTAAATTAGGGACGGCTAGCGCAGATAATCCTCGTGTAATGTTGCGCAAAATTATAAAAACCACCTAAATCAATCGATTCATAGTTTACTAAAACGTGCTATCGAGAATAAAAAACGGTACTTCTATAGGTCTCAGATTTTTAAATTTACAAAAGTTCTGTTTAGACTATCGTTCTGAACGACTCCTTGCGTGATAATACTGATTTTGAAGTAAATCACATAAGATAAGCTAACGCCCCCAAAAAAACTCATTTGGAACGCTTTACTTGTATTTCAAGTAAAATGTATATTTTATAGGGTCAAAAGCCTACTAGCAAAGGTTTAAGTTGAATCAGAAACTATGAAAGGAGACCAAAAATCAAATTATCGTAGAGACAAGTAATTACGATTGAGGACTGCTACAGTCTTGGCCAAAGTATTTCCATACCGTTCTCTATTGATATTACTGTCTGCATGCATGTAGTTACTATGTGAATACTCAGTTAGTAACAGAAAGGGTATATATAATCCGATAAACAAGTATGGGTTGTTATTATGGTATGTATAAATTGTTTTGAACATTTGATCAACAAAATACACATAAACACCTGTTTTGTATAAAAGAGCGTGCTTTTGTTCAAAAAGTTTCTCTGTACATGGTGAAGAGTCATGTTTTGTCACGTGTCAGAAATAACAGCACATCAAATTGTTTGACCCTCCAGAAATGGTATGAAGCAAACAGACGTTGCCAGAACAGTAGGGAACCCCTCATACACTGTATACAGAATCCTGAAAGAAACTTCACTGGACTAGAAACGTTGTTTCAAGGAAGCCTATTAGTAAAAGATGAAAACTGTTACCCGAGATGATTAAGTTAATACGTCAAGGTCGAAAGAAGTCTTGCAACAACTTACGACAAGAATGGCATGAGCACGTTTATTTCGGGGTATCCAGAAGAACCGTGAATAGGAAACCGACCAAACAAGGTTATTTTTCTTGAAAGATTACTACATTATGAGAAACGATGGGGGAAAAAAAACCACTTTTTCCACAGGAGGTGGTGCAGTATATGTTTGGGTATTCGTCATATCTTTTCATATCTTCCAGGGAAGCGTCAATGGACCTTCTTACAGGTATAACTTAGAGATGATATTTTTTGTATATGTTAGGGCAAAGTTTGGCAATAATTTGTGTTTCAGAATGACATTGTCCACGGTGTGCGTATCGTATAGTATCAACTCCACCAGGAGGACTTTAAAAGAATACCATGACCAGCGAAGTCTTTCAGTTTTAATCCCATTGAAAACTATCGGGTTGAACTAAATCTTTGCCCACGACTCCAAATCAGCTACTGTAGTTGAGTTGCAGTGCCTTTTGGTGAGAATTTGGGATAAAATAACCTAATTGAAAGCACGCTACTTCGCTTTGCAAAGATTAATAAAGTATAAGGAGATCCAACCAAGTACTGAGTATTTAATATGAAGTGAAATTAGGTTACAGATTCTATTTATAATAATTTGATGTATTTTGGTAAGGTTTTGTTGTGATTAGTGAAATGTTGAATTACTAACCCATTTTTCTATAAGAAGAGATTTATTTTGCCCTGTCAATTAGAGGAACAGTCCAGTATGTAACTTTTTGATACAAAAAACTTGACCTGTGATCAGAATAAATATATTTGGGAAAGTAAAGGAATTAATCAAAGTCTTAGAAATTTTTTGGTTGAAATGTTTCTCAAACGCATAGCTTCAGAGAATCAAGTGGATGCGCATATGATAGCCAACAAATACTGGTTTCCTGATCACCGTTTTGGTAAAGGTCCAACACAATCAACAAGTACGCGTCTGAAAGATTCTTTTAAAGATGGAGTAAGTTTCAAAGGAGAAACAGAAATTTTCTGGTTAGGTTTTCCGACCATCTCACATGTATAACAAGTTTTGCAAAACTGAGAAACATCTTGCCAAATTTTGTAGCTAAAAGAAATGTCTCATAATTTTGCCACATATCATGTTGACACTTAAATGACCTACGGTAGGGAGTTTATGGACAAATCTCAATATTTCAGAATTACATGCTTTGGGAATAATGATATGATAAATTGTAGCTCAATCCTCTGAAGCTTGTACACCTTGTGATCTTCAGTTCTTCATAAGTACACTATTTTTGAAACAATAACCATTCCAACTTCCTCCAGTTCATAGCCCCCCCAGTAGCACAGCGGTATGTCTGCGGACTTACACACTAAAAACCGGGTTTCGATACTCGTGGTGGGCAGAGCACAGATAGCCCATTGAGTAGCTTTGCGCTTAGTTCTAAAACACACAAACAAACAAAGAAACATCCAGTTCATCTCTTGAGAGTGTATATTTAAACAGTAAAGAGATCTTAGAATCCTTTTTTAGCTCAGCAATTGGTTTACTTTAAGTAAATGGGACTTCATTAAGTGAACAAGATCCCTTACATTCATAATTGTCACTCCCCTTAGAATCGCTAGTAGGACAAGCATCCACATGATCCTCTTTATATGCAAAAACGGCTCGTTTGGGTTGAGAAAATATTTCAAATAGAAGAGCGAACAACGTTTCGACCTTCTTCGGTCATCGTCAGGTTCACAAAGAAAGAGGTAACTGACTGGAAGCTGACCACATGTTTGGAAGGGGTTGTGTAACTGAGTGTCGCAATGTAGAGGTCTATACTATGTAAGAACTACACTGACAAACACCACACCAACATTATTTATAAAATACAATGTGATAACTGCCATATATTGGCAGTTGGCATTGGCATTGACTTCTATATTGGAGAAACAAGTAGAAAAATGGAAACCAGATTCAAAGAACGTAAAAGGTCACCTTCACACGTTTTCGAACACTGCAAGTCAAATGAACACAACATAACCATAGAAAACACTAAAATACTAAATAAAGAAACAAACATAAACAAACGCAAAATTAAAGAAGCCTTACTTATACAACAACTTAAACCCAAAATAAATCAATATACAGGAACGCCATTATACCTATATTAATATTGTAGATAAAATTATATATTCAAACATCTAACCCCGCCCTCTACATTACGACACTCAGTTACACAACCCCTTCCAAACATGTGGTCAGCTTCCGGTCAGTTACCTCTTTCTTTGTGAACCTGACGATGACCGAAGGTCGAAACGTTGTTCGCTCTTCTATTTGAAATATTTTCTCAACCCAAACGAGCCGTTTTTGCATATAAAATTCTCAACAAGTGGGTTTCTTGATATCACTGATTGTTATCACATGATCCTCGTTGGATCCAAAACGTGTTAATGTACCATCATTCAATGATAATGAAACTGACAGATGTTTCTAAAATTAAAAAAAAAAGATTGCCCAAAGCAATATAATATCTCATCGAAAAGTGATTATTGTTATTACAAAGTGTCTTAACTGGTTAAACACAAGAAACTTATGTTGCTCTTTTTCACTCTAAAAGATAGAACGAATTATGATAAGATTAAAGCAGCTATTCCCAAAATATACAACTTAGTTTGTTAGTTGTATACAAGTTGTTAGAATATGATTTGGCTGAGAGAAAAGTTATTATTAATCCCAAAACTATTGTGGGCCGCTCACTTTTTCATCTGAGGATGATTTTATTATTGAAAAGACAATTTATAATATCATCCTCCAAACTTGTGTCTGTCATTTGTTTTTAGCTTAATTTCTTATCCTAAGATCGAGTCACAGCATGTGAGAGAAACACATCGAGATTCTTTTCAATAATAAAATCATCCTCAGATGAAAAAGTGAGCGGCCCACAATTGTGTTGGGATTAGTAATAACTTTTCTCTCAACCAAATCATATTCTAACAACTTTTTAAAAACAACTAACAAAATAAGTTGTATATTTTGGGAATAACTGCTTTAATCTTATCATAATTCGTTCTATCTTTTAGAGTGAAAAAGAGCAGCATAAGTTTCTTGTGCTTTACCAGTTAAAACACTTTGTAATAACAATGATCACTTTTCAATGGGCTATTATATTGCTTTGGGCAATCTTTTCAAAATTTTAGAAACATCTGTCAGTTTCATTATCATTGAATGATGGTACATTAACATATAAGTTAAATTCAAAGTTGTGATTTTGTCTTGGTAGATTGGATTCTAATTTCCATTTCTTTCATCTTAATTTCTTTTTACCCTTCATTGCGAGTTTTCTGGGTGTCGAGATGTTTATTTTCTCTTTCAACTTCCTTCCGAGCTTGTTCTTTCTCTTTTTCAGCTTGAATACGAATTTGTTGAAGATCAATTTGCTTAAGTTTAAGTTGAATATCTGACTTATTTTTATCCCTCAAGTCTGATTAGCCAGTAAGAACACAAGAATAGTCCTCTAATACTTCCTCAGGCAAGAAACCATCATCGACTAGTATTTCATTAAAATACTTCTTGGTTTATATTTCATATTAATTTTTAAATTCCAGTTTGTTTGTTTTTTGTTTTTGGAATTTCGCACAAAGCTACTCGAGGGCTATCTGTGCTAGCCGTCCCTAATTTAGCAGTGTAAGACTAGAGGGAAGGCAGCTAGTCATCACCACCCACCGCCAACTCTTGGGCTACTCTTTTACCAACGAATAGTGGGATTGACCGTAACATTATACACCCCCACGGCTGGGAGGGCGAGCATGTTTAGCGCGACGCGGGCGCGAACCCGCGACCCTCGGATTACGAGTGCACGCCTTAACGCGCTCGGCCATGCCAGGCCCAAATTCCAGTTTAAAACTTTAGAAATTTTGAGCAATTCATTTTTATTATATTTTTTAGTTATTCGAAGGAGGGCAATTCAAGAAAACTTTGAGAATAAGACATGATCAGATATTGTTGACATTGATAAATTTAAATTAAATTAAGAGTTGAACTTGAATTTAGAACGAATTTTGTCTTGAATTCAGGTCTAATATACGAACCTCCAGTTTATTATGTTACGTATTACAATTTACCGCGGACGGGCTTCTAGTTTATTACATAACGTATTATATTTTTGAATAGCCTGAAAATGAATTTTAAAAATGATCATTTAGATTTAGAAGTTAAATAAATGTCGATATGTATATTTACGATACTTACCAACAACAGTGATGGTTATTACAAATTATGATCTATGTACATATACTTTTTCTACAAATTTACAAACATTATTGAGGCTTCTATATGCTCTAGAACCTTCTTGATATCTTATCGAACGTTCACGATGAGCGAATGAATTTTGAGTTGACGTATATGCAATTCACTTAATAGGGAGATAGGTAGCTTTGCGTTCTTTGTTCGTCGGCCACACGCCAGGTTATCCATCACATTAGTTATATAACACATTCATAAATACTAATGTCTAATGTTAATCTTGAAGTCAAATAGTTTATAATTTTAAAAATCTGTGAGCGTTCCAGGTCAGATATCTGGAGTTATCGATAAATAAGCGTTAAACAATCATAGTTATAGCTTCCGAGGTTTAAGGCACACCAATTATATAGCAAATCAATAATATACACTGTCTCTTAGTAAGACGCGTTGGTTGTATTTATAAGCATGAGGATAGTCTATACAAATTTCAGCCTGCACAACAAAGCTGACGTTACGTTAGTGTTTACTTGAACACATGTATTATTGATTTTTACACTCGGGAATCCTCTGCAATTGTATTAAATAGGCAAGAATTTCACAATGCTGATATAACAGTATGAGCTACGACCATTTATAAATATAAATTTAACTTAAATAAATATAGATATTAAAATACAAACATAATAGTAAATCTATATCCACCATTGCAAGTTTTTCTTGAGATATAATTCTGAAGATACCGGGAAGAGTGGTTAGCTGTATACAGTTATAGTTAATAAAATAATTTGAAGGATAAAGTAGTATTAAGTCATTGAAAATGTGCAAGGAAAAGTCAAGTATGCAAATATTCGTACATCATTTGTTTATTGAACTGAATTTATCACGTAACCCCTTCGTTTATTTATTACAATTAGCTTCACATCTCCAATAATTTCTTCTTGTTACAAATACCTAACCACAAGTTACACGATTAAAATGTAAACTTTAAACTTAATGTCTGGTAAAAGATAACTCTACAAGGAGATGCTGTCTGTTTCCATGTCAAGATATTATTAGATTCTTAACAGAATTGTTTTCCATTTCTGTTGTTGTTGTTTTGAATTAAGCACAAAGCTACACAATGGGCTATCTGTGCTCTGCCCACCACGGGTATCGAAACCCGGATTTTAGCGTGTAAGTCCGCAGACATACCGCTGAGCCACTGGGGGGCTTTTCCATTTCTACGTCAAGACATTGTTAGAATCTTTACGCAATTGCTATCGATTTCCACGTCAAGACATTGTTCGAACATTGTGTGAAGAAACGTTGTGATTTTGACAATAAATAGACGTAATTAAGACGCGAATTTCTTCTCGGTACACTACTTTTATTATGAACAAAGTAAAGGATATATCGCAAAATTACAGTTATGTGATTTATGTTTAAACCAAGAAATATGTTAAAATGCGCATATTCCGCATACACCAAAAATGTGTCAGAAATATGCATACCCCGTGCACACCAGAAACGCGTAAGAACTACATATATATCGTTAAATCAAATAAAGGCAAACTGTTTTTCGAAACCTTTTACGGTTATTCAATATATGTTGTGAAATAAAGCATTAATGACTGAAAATTATTTGTGGTGTTTCGTATTCGTGTTTTATTATCATGAACAGTGTGATAATTTACCATATGAGCTAAGTATTTATTTCTTACATTACATATAATATCCAGGATATTTGCGTCACAACATTTATTGTTTATATTCCAGAACACTGAATGTTTTTATTTAGAGCAAAAGTTTGTCGCTAGGCCTTTTTATTTACGTTAAAAGCAGTGGTTTAAATATTTTAGGGTCACCAACTCACACTCGTGCTATTTTCAGCTTTTTTTTTTAATAATAAGAAGCAGACATGTAAGTTATCTTGCTGTTGTGTTTTCTTAGTGTATCAGTCACATAAGTTACTCCACTAAATGTTCAGAAGTCTACCTTTGAACGTTTAAACAGAAAGAACGTTTATTTTAGTACTTCCCGCTCAATGTTACTCTTGCTCCAACGGCTAAATCTTTTTGATAACGGCTTCCTTGTCGTAGTTTAAGCGGCAGTACACACCTGCCGTTTCCGAACAGCAAGCTGGCCGCGCGCCATTTCATTAATTAGACATCAGCGATCTAGAAAGCTTAGTCAAATTCAGGCACGCACGCCTAATCAGGCTAGAACAAGCGGTGACGTCCGCATTTGTTGTAAATATTGTATGGAAACAGCTTGACTGACTGCACGCGCTAACTGAGAGCTCTTCCAATCTACCAATATAGCTCTAATCATTCAAACTAAGCTTGATACCGACACGAGCCACGAATCATGCTTCATCAAAAGAACATTGTAAGCGCGTGCTTTTTGTGATCCAATGACATGATGAAGTCATGTCAAAATTCGATGATACTCTAGACCTGCTTCGATTGAGGTGGTGCTGATTTGTGTTAAGTAGAAAAAAAGAAAACGAAGTCAAGTGGCAATTATCACCATGATATTATTAACTATAAAACGACGAAAGGAAAAAACAGCAACAGCTGTACACTTCAGGAAAGATTAACATGTTTCCCTTAACCTTTTTTTAAGAGAAAAAAAACAAATGAATATGTTTTATTCTTTGATGAAACGACATAGAATGTCATAAAACCAGAAAAGAGATATTTTGCTAGATTTTCGCACTTTAAAGGTGTACGAGACTTCAAAATAAGTGTGATAATATTCTGATAACATGTTGTTCTTTCTGTAACGCCCCCCAGTGGCATAGCGGTATTTTACGGACTTACAATGCTAAAAACCGAGTTTCGATACCCTTCGTGGGCAGAGCACAGATAGCTCTTTGTGTAGCTTTGTGCGTAATTACAAACACCAACAATAACTTTTTCTAACTGATAGAGTGTGTCAGTAGTAGGTTTTGGCACCAGTGGCTCAGCGGTAAATATGTGGGCTTATAATCGTCGGTGCGGGGCACAGCACAATAGCTTATTGTGCAGCTTTGCACACAGCAACAGAGATAAAAAGGTAAAATTTGGTGCTCGATTTCTCGAGGTGGAAAGAGCACAGACATCACGTTTTACAACTGTGCAGTAAAGAAAGAATAACATTTTTTCGCACATAGAAAAATTTCAGAAATTACTTAGTTCGTGAAAAAACGAACTTTACACTTTGAGGGTTTGACATAAAAAATTATTCCAATCATTTTCTAGCCACGCGACTCTCATTAACTGTACATAAAAATAATGCCAGCACATTGAATGCTAACGTGAGGTATATACAACTAACAGAGCCCTGTGAATGTTGTGCACGAAAACGTCTACACAGAAGACAATAGTAAGTCTAATCTTTTTCTTGTAATAAAATTCCAGGTGGTTTTAAACAGTCATCCGGCTTTTGCTTGTGGGTTGATAGTATTTTCGGAACCCAAAGGAAACAGGTCGCATTTCCTTGCAGTAATTAATATCTAGATCGTACGCGTATTTTCTACTTTCACGTTTATATCAATGTGACCCAATCCTTAATTATTTTAAGATACATTATAATATTCCAGGTATGTCTCTATAAGGAAAAACTATCATAAGGGAATATTATAATGATAAGCGCTTCTTAATTTGTTTGTTCGTTTTTGAATTTCGCGCAAAGCTACTCGAGGGCTATCTGCGCTAGCCATCCCTAATTTAGCAGTGTAAGACAAGAGGGAAGGCAGCTAGTCATCACCACCCACTGCCAACTCTCGGGCTACTATTTTACCAACGAATATTGGTGATTGACCGTCACATTATGATGCTCCCATGCTGAAAGAACGAGCATGTTTGGTGTGACAAGGATTCGAACCCGAGACATTCGCTTTCGAGTCGAGCGCCTTAATCACCTGGCCATGCCGAACCATACTGAGTGAAAGTGAAAAAAAAGGAATGTATATAATAATATGTCAACCACGTTATATACGGTGTATCCACTGCCGACGAGGCCTTTTGTACAATACAAGCACTCTTCACACCAGCTGGGTTATTGTGTACAGTGTTCCCTCGTGTATCGCGGTAGATGCGTTCCAAAACCCCCCACGAAAGGAGATTTTCCGCAAAGTGAGATCGCCGATTTTTACGTATATATTTATGTGCATTTAGACTTTTAAAACTCTCCCTGTACAACTATTTAACCCTCCCATTACAATACTGTTCATTATTGCTGAAATAATAAGAACAATTATTAAGATATTTCATTTCTGCACCAATCATAGCCCGTCTTGCACATCACTACGCCATGAAGCTGATCTCGCGTAGCCTTCGCTGACGCACAATGCGTACATCTATAGCCTTTCCAGTTGGTTCTGTTCCCATTTTTACGCTGTTATAAACTCAAATATATGTTTATATCTCAAAATATATCTGTTTTTTTCTTTACACTATTAATTATATTTATTTTTAATATTTTAATGGTATTTAATGCTATATTTTAGATTTAATGTTTATTATTTTATATATACATGTATGTATGTATATATATATATGGGGGTCGGCCGAGCCCGCGAAGTGGCGAGGGAACACTGTATAACACAACGACCATAGTTATTGCACGGTGTTAAGGTCACATCATTTATATTATACCTATTATATTCTTCAAATAAACTGATCATACTCTAGAATGACTGACGAACCAGAAAACTTGTCGATAATCGGTACAATTCTACATCTGACTTGCCATTTTACTGGTGCTTACGAGTTATGAACCGTATCTAGAAGTCGTGCCTTCAAAATTAGAGAAATGTGATGCTGCGAAAATATTGTGGCGAATCGTAACCCTAGAATGAATCTTATTTTTATTTTTCAAATATATTTTTTTAAACAATTCATATGCTAAATAAAAATCTTGTGGGTCCGAAATATGAATCACACACACAAAAGTTAACAAACATATCATCGTTGGTTATAGTGAGTTGCATTAAAATATAACCTGGATTTTATATAGAAGATGATATATACCACCCAGTTATAGTGCTCTCTTTACGCTAGGTGACGAAACAGGCATGAAACATAAAATTATAATTGTAGTTATTACAGCAATTTAAACTCGTCGTCACGAAACAAGTGTATACATTCGATGGACATAGAGGCATTTCTTTAGAATCGGCAGCGCAATAAAACAAATGTTGAATTTCCAAGGTTTGGTTGTTATTAGTTTATATTATATCAATAGATGCCTCAAATATATTGTTGTTATTTCTTTGTTTATAAATTTGTAAGATGAAGTTAATGAGGTCAGATATTTTAGTTTGGTTTATCCTTATCCTGGGGTTAATTAACGACAAGTTGATTTCCCCGGAAATCGACCTAAACGACGATTCTAACAATGGACTGAGCCTCACACTTCTTTCAAACCGACATTTAAAATATTGACAATGAGAGAAAACAGTTTATAATTTTGGTAAATTGTGTTACAATTTACATCATTGCAAGGAGAAAACATCTGAGCACAAAGTATACCAGGAATGCTGAAAGACTACACTCATTCTTTAGCTAGGTTTTGTTTGTTTGGCGTATTCGTGCAAATGTGCACCTTAACCCTAAAAAGATAGTTTTGAAGGATGGCAGATAAGAGCACCCACCGCCATATTTTGTATTATTCTAACATAATATTAATATTTTTATCGTCAATCTAACATCACAACCACGGCCCCAAATGCGTTTGCGACCCTTTTTTCCCTAGAAACTATGAACCTTTGAAGCCACAGTCTTGCACGCTAACTACAAGGCCACGCCCAGCCCTCAACCACTATGAAAAAACAGGTAAGTATGGACATAAATAAAATACACACCAATTTTGTCACTTTCGAATGGTAATAGTTTCCTCTGATGAACAAAATTGTATTGTAACTGCACTGCTACTCAGGTACTGTCACCAGGGGGCGTTGAATGTTTCTTTTGCTTTTTGAATTTCGCACAAAGCTATTCAAGGGCTATTTGTGCTAGCCGTCCCTAATTTAGCAGTTTAAGACTAGAGGGAAGGCAGCTAGTCATCACCACCCACTGTCAACTCTTGGGCTACTCTTTTACCAACGAATAGTGGAATTGACCGTCACATTATAATGCGCAACCACTTGCTTTGGTGTGCGTGAATGGTTTTCAGGATATAAGTGCAACGTTTAATCTGTTAGTGTATCATGATGAGTTACTATGTAACGTGTGGCATTACATCTGGCTTTACTGGCTCGATGCGTGTTAGGCCAACAAAAATGGAGGTGATTTAGTTGATAATTTGTCCTATTGTAATTTGATATTACTCGTATTTCCTCCTGGTTGATAAATTTTAATTTTTTATGGACAAAATTTGATTGTGAATATGATAACTGCTAAACATTCAGTTATTTGTACTATACTTTAAGGGAGAATGCAACCGGCCTGATGGATTTCATCTGCGATTTGATAAATGAAAGTTTTAAAATACATCACATTAGAACACGAAAGGGGTAAAAATTTAACACTGTACGAAAGAACAATTGTGAGTAAAATTCCAAAAATCGATATATCAGTAGTTATATTTTCGTATTGTGAGAATTCAAAGCTTTTGAAGTAAAATCTGAACGTTCAACACGGATTTAAAAGACAGTATCCTCATTTCTACTTAATATTGACTCATTTTGTTCGTTTTCTGACTTAATTATAGTTAAGTAATATTTTTTATCCACTTGTGACAGACGACAATTTTGTGGGTGAGAGTACAGATTACACCAATATCAAGAGCCGAAAAAAACTCAGTTTGGTTTGTTATGAATTTTGCGCAAATCTACACGAGTGCTGTTTGCGCCAGCTGTCACTAATTTAGCAGTGTAAGACTAGAGGGAAGATAGCTAGTCGTCACCACCCACCGTCAACTTTAGTGCTGTTCTTTTACCAAAGAATAGTGGGATTCACCAACACATTATAACGCCCCAAAGCTGAAAGGACGAGCATGCTTGGTGGGACGGGTGATTCGAGCTCGCGCCCCTTAGATTGCGTGTCAAGCGCCCTAATCGCCTGGTGACTATGGTGAGTACGGGCTATTTGCTGTGCCCACAGAAAGGAATCGAGCCCTTAATTGTTACATTGTAAGTCGAAAGACTTACCATTGTCCCAAAGGGGGATGTTCATCTTGGGATGTCTAGGTTCGTTTAATGGACATGCTATCAGACAACTGGGTCTGAATCACTAAGCAGTCTAGACAACGTCGTGAAAAGTCATCTATGTCCATATTGACTATGTAACATTGCCCTTTCACTACTGATAGACCTGAAACAACAAGTGGATAGGTTATAAGTGACCGAGTGGTGAGGAACAAAACTCTTGTTTCAGCGTAAAGTGGAAATGACCTGCTTCAGCCACTGAAGTTGTTCGCACGGTACTGTAAACAATGCCACTGTCCTCTTCACGTATCTATTAATAGTCGAGAACTTCATATACAGAGAACACAGGCCAACGTTACTCTCAGGTCGACATCTTTCAGTATGAACGTTTTAATGTTATTTTCCACAAACATGAAAACGAACGGATATCCAGATCGTATTGTGTTCTCATAGAAGTGAATGTATCACTTAATGATAATATTTACTTAATATTTAACATAGTTGCATAACTTTTCATGGGTAATCGGACTTGAATTTATCTTGATGCAAGATATGATGTACGTCAAAATTGTAAGAGACTACCTTGAATATAGTAAAATAATAACAGAGAGAGATCATAGAGTACATATAGAACATTTTGTAAATACTTAACCTTAACTCTTACCGATCAAGAAGCGCTCCTAAAATATATTTTAATAGAGAAATAGATAGAAACACATAACCACCTTGAATACCAGAAGAAAATGTGTTTGTAACTAAATCCCGCACTACACAATAGGCTATCTCTTCTCTTCCCACAGCACTATATAGAAGCATTAAATGTTTGGTTTTTGTTTGTTTTGAATTTCGCGCAAACTACACGAGGGCTGTCTGCGCTAGCCGTTCCGAATCTAGCAGTTTTAGACTACTCGGGCTACTCTTTTACAAACGAATAATGGGATTGGCCGTCACATTATAAAACCCCCACGGCTGAAAGGGCAGGCATGTTTGGTGTGATGGGGATTCGAACCCGCCACCTTCACATTATGAGTCGAGCGTCTTAGCCACTTAGCTATGCTGGGCCTCAAGAGCACTCTTCATTGAGCAATTATCACCTTTATCAGTAATCAAATTAGTGAGTTACCTGCTATCTGTATAAATGGATCGAAGAATAAAGAGGAAATTTGAGATAAATAAATTGTTCACAAAACAAGTAACATGGCTATTTGATCACAGACTCGTAGTTGCCCTCTTTCTGTGACGACTTTAAAACAACCAAAATTTCAAGATATGTTTTTTAAAATAATTCTTGAGCAAAGCTACCTACGCACAGTTGTCTCAAATTTCCTAGACGTTTTATTTAATACACAACCTTGTCACGAGTAGAGTGACTAAACATAGTTATATTTTTCCAAGTAATATTCTCGACTATTTTGGAGTACACCTGGGATTAGATATTAAGGTTTGTTACTCTATTGGTAAATGATGTAAGAATTTTTCTTACACACACATGTCACTTTTCATGACAAATTCGGAAAAACAGCGCACCATGAAAAGTTTTGTCACATAAAAGAACACATCCTCCAGTACTAAGACATACGTGTGCAAAATTGTAACACAATACAAGGTTTCGCTGCTAAAACACAGACAGACGGATAACTTGGTTGTTTTGGAATTTCGCACAAAGCTACTCGAGGGCTATCTGTGCTAGCCGTTCCTAATTTAGCAGTGTAAGACTAGAGGTAAGGCAGCTAGTCATCACCACCCACTGCCAACTCTTGGGCTACTCTTTTACCAATGAATAGTGAGATTGACCGTCACATTATAACGCCCCCACGGCTGGGAGGGCGAGCATGTTTGGTGCGACTCGGGCGCGAACCCGTGACCCTCAGATTACGAAGCGCACGCCTTAACGCGCTAGGCCATGCCGGGCCCAAACGGATGACAAAGTGCAAACTTATAAGATACTCTATGCATTTTTCATGTGTCATATATGTAACTTCAGCAAGACAAGTCTTAATACAGTTTGAACTGGAGCAGTTAAAATAATAGATTGTTTCTAAATGCTTCTCCAGTGATTCAGTTCTCTGTCTGCAGTATTATTATGGCAAAAAATCTGGTTTCAGTCCCAGTAGTGGACAGAGTAGTGGAAATCCACTGTATTGCTTTGCAGCTAACAACAACCAAACCAAATGTTCGTAAATATCTTTTTCATTATTTGAATTTTTGTCTACAAATAACGTCAAGTTTCAGTGGAAAAAAAAAACTATCCATTGTCTTAACCAAATAGTATCTACTTGTTTTCTGTTCAAAGTAAGATAGTATAGTGGACTGTCTATTCATAGCTGTTCCATTGTTTGAACTATAGATCACAAGTGGACAGTTATTTTTATTTATGTGTACAGTGTTTTATTGCTGTTTTCTCTAGAATACTCTAGAAACACTGTGCTAAAATGGTTTTGTCGATTGATATCATTGTTTTCTCACTATAAGGAATTTTGCGGTAAATAACAAAAATATTTATAGCATTTTTAAAACTGTATCTCAGACTGTGTACAGCACATTACCTTCAAATTTTACACCAATGATAACTATATTATTGAAATTTACCGTATTTTACGGGATGAAGATGTGGCCTTCGTACACCTCGTATACAACAATGACGTCTATTACCACGACTCTTCTTATATTTACTTACTTAGCTTCTAGTAAACAGCAGAATGCGTGAGAGGTTTGTTATGAGACACACAGCAGTGTGTATGTCATCTTCTTATAGAGACATAAGAACGGGAATGAAGAAGAATGTTTATAAATACTTTTGTCTGAACGTAATCCAGTATAAAGTTACTTTTGATAAATGAAGATGGGGTTAAAGGTTAAAATTTCGATGACTATACGTATGAGTATATATGTATCTATATAAAAATATATATGTATATACATAAAAAGAAGTACACACATATCAATATATTTAAGTGCAATGCAAAAAAACTCCTTTCCTGCCAGGTGTCCATATTGGAGTCAGTATATCTCTATGCATTCATAACAGAAATTAGCTATTATTGAATATCGACGTCATTTCTTTTTTGGTGTCTTTTAAGTCCTTTCTTATTATTATTTTGAAAGTAAACTGTACAACCATGTGCCTTTGTTACTTTACTGTCTCATCAGCTACAAGGAAAAAACTATATAATCTCACGAGAGGATCTGATTAATGGTGAAGGTACGCCGTCTGGTGAAAGAAAACTTCAATAGAGCCTCATCACTGTGAAACTGTCTAACATTACACTACCTTTTGAAGTGCGTGGAAATCTGAATAGGGAGTTAGTCAGCTAGGTTCAGCATGTATTCCTACCTTACAAATGCATATAAAAAAACAGTTTAGCACCAAACCACAGTTTGATTTTTATATGCTCTTCATCCGTATTGAAGGTGTCATTGTAACTTATTTTCATAAATACTTTTTATATATGAGTAACATCAGTGAAACGGCTGTGAAACAACAACAAATTCTTTGCTTTTAGAGAACAGAGATATCTGTCAGCCATAATATAACTAGTAAGGAACTCGTGGTATGTGGTAAGCGATACCTGTGAGACCGTAGAACTCTTAGGTGTGCAAGAATATAACACCTTTGTAGCGATTTTCCACTTTAAGAGCTAATACATTAAGTATTACTACCACACTTATTATTCCCAGCAGTCGACATTTTTATGAGTTTTCATTGTGGTATAAAATGCAGAAACATAGTGCATAAACTGCAAACTTCCCACTGACTCTCGCGTTAAGTGCATTTTCTATAAGTGTCAGATTTTCTCTTTCTGACGTTTTTATTACAACTCCCAAAAATTATGATACTTACTAGACGCTTAAACTGGAACGTAACACGTGTCGTCATTTACTTCATTCTTTGTTGCTTAACAGATCGGCCGCAACGGGTATAAAAATCCGTTTTTTCACTCATCTCTCAGCCACTGAGAGGGGGATCAGTTCACTCCAGTGAAAAGTGAAAAACCCTACTCGACTTTAATTTTATCACACTCTACGTCACGAGCCAAACAGATGCAACTACAAATAATTTATACCTTTTTTACATCGTAACTTTTAATAATACTAATTTCTTTAAATTCAGTTAATTCCTTTACAGATCTAAACTTTCAATATATATATCTGCCATCGAATATCAAATTTATAATCATTGACCATCAGATCAATTTTCAATCAATCTAAATATTTCAAAGATTAGAAAGCGAGTAACTTGTTACTCATTAAACAAAATAGCAAGTAAATTATTCGTGATTGAGGTTTATGATCTGACGTCTAATCAGACATTTTTGTTTTTCTGTATAGTATAAAATACACTTACTGGTGTTATTAATGTTCATGACCTGTAAAGAAACATTTTATTGATGAAAAACCGTTTCACAACAATATGTTTACCACATCTCTTTAAATTAATTATTTGCAATCAAGATAAATCCTTCTCCAATGAAGTGAGACAGCAGAAGTGGTTTCAAGAAACAAGTGGCCTACTTGTAAAGGGGCATATAATTTTGACAGCTCCACACAGCTCCATAGTTTATGAGGTATGAAAATTTGCTATATGTGTATTATGTTAACAGAAACCTTGAAAACACAGATCTCATCCAGTTTTTACTGCAAAAACATTATTTAATGTTCGTGTCAGGATGTTCTCGCATTCAAGGGCTAATTACTATAATTATCTCTAACTTTGAACAGGTAGACAAGAAGGAAAGCAGCTACCTAAACGCTCTTCTCTCACCAAATAGTGAGATCTAACACTTACACTTATAACGTACTTACGCTACTCACAATTTCGGAGTGCGATTTTTTTTTCCATGGTAAAGGGACATGAAATGTAAGGCCTACTTTGTAACCCTTTCGTAAAAAAAACAAACAGAAAACACGTGATTAATATATGTACAAAATAATATGAAGAGGGTATAATCAGCTGTAAACTACGCTTACTCTTCCCTTAGATTGCCACCTATAGTCAGGGTATATGCAAATATGCCCACCTCGATAAGTGAACAGCACGGTAGATAAGTCGTTATTTATTGTTATTGCGACGTCTGGCGTACGGAACAAATGCAGAAATAGACAAACAGGAAACTTTTGCCTCCCTTTTCTTGATTAATGCGGCTAGCCTAAAACGTGAATAAAATGACCTTCTGGAAAGTACTGGAAGAACGTGAACTTGAAGCTCCTACTTCATGTAAGAACCCCAGATATTATTTAGTGCACCTGTATTCTCAAACCCTGTCCGTTGCTGTAACACACCAGAGAAAGGGTCCCTTTTAAGAAGACTTTACTTATTCTGACACTTCTTGGTGTTATATTTACAACAACAAAAAAGTTTTTTTTGGTTCCAGACTGAATTATTAAAAAACTCTGCATCCACTTTTTTATGAACCTTGCGTTTTTGTGGTATCTCACTTACTTGTCGATTGGTCAAAGTACATTTGACATATGTATAAAATACAGTATATCTTATTACCCTTTTGGAAAGGTTGATGCTAAAGAAAACGTTTATTTTCAGCACTTAAATAAAGTAGTGTATACTTTCCTCGTAATGAGTATTTATCATTATCATGTATACGTTACTTTCCCTTGCAAGTTGCTATAAAGAAGCTCTTTTAGAGTTAACACTTTTGTCTAGTTTTATTGAAAACAATATTTACAACATAACTTATACAAACGTATTATAACCGTAAGTGTTCACGTTTCAAAATACGTAGCTCGTTATTTATATTGTCGCTTCTATTCTCTTTCAAGTAATAAATTGTATGAGTAGGTTTCACGTTGTAAAAATAACGTAATCGCGAAAATAAAGAATATTTTTAACATTGTTAAAAGTTAATAATCTGGGACAAAAGGACGTTCCTTTGTCAAGGTCCGGCATGGTCAGGTGGTTAAGGCACTCGACTCGTAATTCGAGTGTATCTGGTTGGAATCCCCGTTATACTAAACATGCTCGCCATTTCAGCCGGGACGGGCGTTATAAAGTTACGTTCAATCCCACTATTCGTTGGTAAGAGATTAGCTCAAGAGTTGGCGGTGGGTGGTAATGATTAGCTGCCTTCCTTCTGGCCTCACACTGCTAAATTAGGAACTGATAGTGTAGATAAGCCTCGTGTAGCTTTGCGCGAAATACGAAAAAACAAACAAAACAATATATTTCCATACTTTAGTTAACTAATAACATTATTCCTTGCTAGTTAATACTGCCATTTATTCGTATTTTACTTAAATAATATATTTTTTTTAATTTATGTATTGTAGGGCTAACAATTTTCAAGTTTGTATGGATTTAAAATATACAGATCAGGCTTTCAGGACCATCAGGACACTAACTCTGTGTAAGTGACATTTCAAGGACTATTGTAAAATTAACAAATAATAAATGAGGTTTTAAATATCATTAAAACACTAACAAGTTACAGATGAGGTTATCAGCGCAATAAGGACATTAGCAAGTTACAAGTGATGTTTTCAGGACACCAATAAGTTATCGGGGATGATTTCAGCACCATCAGAGCAATAACAAATTAAGAGAGGTTTTTGTGACATGAAGACATTAAAAAGTTACAAGTAACATTTCAGGACAATGTTGACACTAGCAAGTTACAAACAATATTTTTGAAGGCTTCAGGACACTAATAATGAAGAAGTGAGTTTCTTAAGACATCAGAACCCTAACACGTTATGAGGAACGTTTTCAGAACTATTATAACACTAATAACTTATGAAAATGAGGTTTCTAATATGTAAGAATTCCAATAAATGAGGTTTTCAAGGCTTCAGGACGCTAACAAGTTGTAAGTGATTTTTCAAAACGTAAAGTCTTTAACTATGTACAGTTGATATTTTCTGGACCATCAGGATGCTGACAAGATAAAATAATTTTTCAAATTTTCAGGATACTAAAAAATTGCTAGTGGGCTTGTAAGGCATTAAGCCCATTATCATGTTACAGATGAGGTATCCAAGAGTTACAAGTGATGATTTCAAGGTCGTTAATACACTAACAAGTTATAACTGAGTTTCTCAAGACATCAAGTCAATAATTATAAACAATTATATATCATGATTATAACAAGCTAGAAATGAGGTTTCCAAGACAATTACAATATTTAAAAGGATAAAAGAGGCGTTTTGAGGATCGTTAAGACGCTAACAAATTAAAAATGACGCTTTCGAGATGTAGTTGGAATCATAGAAAGGGTACAAATGACGTTTTAATGTATCTCATTTGTTAACTTGAAAATGACCTAAGAAGGTCAAAACGCTGTTCTCTACTTTATTTTAATTAAAGTTTTAATACCCATACCAGCTGTCTTGAGATACATTCTTACTTCAAGTGAGTTTCTCGTCATCACGAAATGATGTTTGAAGGGCCATCATGACAGTAGCAGGAGCATTTTAGGGTTAATGAAACACTAATAAGTACAAAAAATACCGTTTTCAATACCGTCAAGCACAAATGACAATTTCAGGACAATTAAAATAGAAGTGTGTATGTATATATATATATCAGTAACATTTTCAGCGATGTTATGGCATTAATAAACGTCAGTGAAAATTTTCAGAAACATGTTTCCAGTAATAACACTTTCAGCGCCATCAAAAAGAAATTAAAAATACAGATTTTTATCAACTGAAAGAAAACTACATAAGCGAAATCAAACAGTTAATTTTCATATTCCTTTTAAACAGAAATGAACAAATTTATGTTTGAAAACATTTCACGTAATGATTTGTGTGTTAAAGGACGTGAATTATTTTATTTACTGCATATGCGCTAAGGCGTTGTGGAGTTAAAGTAATGGCTGTTTGTTTGAGGATTTGAGTTTACAGAGGGAAGGTAGCTAGGCAACAGTGCTCGCCACCATTTTTAGTGCTATTCTTGTTTGACCGAATAGTGGAAGTTTGACCGTTAGACCAACAGCACATTCTGTGATCCTAGGATATCGAGCTTGCTTTATTTTGTTATTTATTTCTTCTTTTTTTGTTAGGTTCGGCATGGCCAGGTGGATTAAAGCGTGCGACTCGTAATCTGAGGGGTCGCGAGTTTGCATCCCCATCACACCAAACATGCTCGCCTTTTCAGCGGTGGGGACGTTATAATATGACAGTCAATTCCACTATTCGTTGGTTAAAGAGTAGCTCAAGAATTGACTAGCTGCCTTCCCTCTAGTCTTAAACTGCTAAATTATGGACAGCTAGCACAGATAGCTCTCTCGTAGGTTTGCGCGAAATTAAAAAAAACACACAAACGTTTTCAGTTACGACCCGTGCACCATATACTCAAGGTTAAACAATGTTTATAATAGTACTTGTACAAAATTGATTTAATTATTTTTCACGAAAAGACTTGCTTGTGATATTATTCATTAATTATGAACTTGAAGCATTTTTCCTTGCTGTATTTATGTGATATTATTCTAAGAAGTTCTCTAATGTAAGTCTACGGATTTACAACGTTAAAATTAGGGATTCGATTCCACTCGGTGGACCCAGCAGATAGCCTCATGTGACTTTACTATGAAAAGACACACACACACTAATGTAAAATAACAACAAAAACAACCAGTGATCGCGATAAGAGATAACAAAAGGAAGCTACTAGCCTTGGCACAGTGGTATGTCGGCCGTCTTAAACACTAAAAACCAGGTTTTGATACCCGTGGTGGGTAGAGCACCGATAGCCCATTGTGTAGCTTAATTCTAAACAAACAAACAAAATACTAGCCTTGTTCAAGAGGATTTGGTCATTTGTCGTGTGACGTAAAGTAATTTTCAAATAAGACCGGTAATGGGTGAGAATAACCTATTTATCTTGAGGTTTCATAACATTAAATAACATGCCATAGTCCAGAGATACGGTTTCCTTATACAAACTCATAAACATCAGGTATTTTCTATGGCTGCTGTTTGTTTCGTGACAAATTATGAAATCGTTCATTTTAATGAGATTAATTTTTACCTTTTTAGTTTAAATTCGTCTCCCATTTTAACCACGTGAGTTCTTACTGTTCAATAGACCCAGTGCGTCATCCTTGACAGAAGTCCGAGTTAAAAACCGTCTCAGCATGCATTTCGACTCTATTGTAGCTGAAAAGTATGCGCAGTAAGGCCAGGTGTTTAAACCGGGATCTCTTCTCGTGCATCATACCCTGCTGGATCTCAGCCTCGCCAGCTTACAAAGTTTTCAAGCAATTGGTAATAAAAACAAATTAAATTACACCTTAGGGCAGACAGGTGAGCTGCAGAAGTAATGCAGGGGATGATGGGATATGTATAGGACACAATCCTCAACGCCTCCTACGTCTTTTGCGGATAGTATCGTTGCGAACAGTTTAAAATGTCAAGAAATTAAGCTAGAACAATGGCATACATATACACACACCCACACACACATACAAATATTTATTATTTAAATGCATGTGTTTGTGTTTATTTAGAGGAAAAAACACAAACGTATGCATAGACATATGTATATAGGGAACTAGCAGTATTACCCGGCGTTACCCGGGTTTTCGAAAGAACACGTTCCATCTTTCATTAGGTAAAAAATATTTCGGGAATGTATGAAAAGAAAACACTTTAAGTTTGATCTTTCAAAACAGCCCACGAGCCTGTTTTAAATCAGGGATTCCTTATGATCAATGTTTTTGTTTTCCCTTCAGTGGCAAAGATAAAGAGGTCCTTATGTAGAATATTTAAATTATTTTATATACGTACCAGTACCCGCTCTTGTGAACAGAATAAACCTAGTTCTAATCCCCCATCCTCGCAATCCCTCCTCTAGTATAAAAATTTCAAACTTAAATATGTATGTCATATTGTGTGGAATTTACTTCAATATAAATTTAATGTATTTTTAAAAATGTGATTCTGTATTGACATCATGATATAAATATATACCAAATTTACTACAAACAAAATCCAACATTTAACTCTATAAAATCCATTTACAGATATTGAACACCATCCAGAGAAAAGAAAGTAGAATAAAATGCATTTGATGGTTTGGCTTTAATCTAATTTTACACAAGAAGTATTATAATATAATCCTTACTCGTTTACTGTG
The DNA here is from genome assembly GCA_011833715.1 of Carcinoscorpius rotundicauda. Classification (NCBI taxonomy): domain Eukaryota; kingdom Metazoa; phylum Arthropoda; class Merostomata; order Xiphosura; family Limulidae; genus Carcinoscorpius; species Carcinoscorpius rotundicauda. Next base: position 89,398,600 of record CM022392.1, on the reverse strand, counting down.
GTCTATTTTATGGTAGATAACATAATTGTATTTTATATGTCAGGCCTGATGTTTATTTTTTCACGCACAATATTCTAGCTTTGCATAAATTTCTTTTCTGTGGGAGGCTAAATATATGATGTGTTGGCAGATGTATAGTCAATAATCTATACATAAATAAGCCTATAATGATAAGCTATAGACAAATGCGAACTCAAACTTACAAGAAAATGTCAAATCTGTGTAAAAGTTGTTCGTGTAATGTATGTTTTTAAGCATAAAATTATCTGTTCGGCTAGCAGACGATAGACGCGTTTATTAACAAAAAAAAATTGTCGTTTTGCGCACCTTCTAGAGAAGGAAGTGTGACCTGCGCAGTGAACGCGGAATGCAAACAAGCAACCAAACTTTAAAAAAAAATTAAGCCTTTAGTCAATGTAAGTCTAAATGAGTACGTATTTAACACTGATCATAGGTACATATTAATTACAATTGTAAACACATTTATTTCTAAGCTGATCATAAAAATTCACAAGTCATGAAAAGTAGTAACCATGTTGTTTGGTTGTTTAAAAAGTACGTCATAAGCAGGAACTAAAAGACTAATTCTGCAACTCATATGATAAAGTACTCGATTTACTCTCGAGAGGTACCAGATTCGATCCTGCGTCACACAAGAATTGTATTACTGCCTATGCAGTTCGAAGTACCTGTTTGTTTGTTTATATTTTGAATTTTCGCGCTAAGCTACACGAGGGCTATTTGCGCTCGAAGTAGCAGTAAGTCGTAATAGGTCAATCAAAATTCAGTATAATGTCCCAGAATACAATAAAGATAGGCAGTAAAGTCAAGTCATCATTCTGTCTGTCTGTCTTTCTAGGTTATTGAGGGTCTAATTATCTATGCGCAACGCTAACATCAAGCAAGTATACCAGACTTATATAAACAACATAAGGACTACCTATATTGATAGGTTTCTCCAGCAGTTGATGAAAGCGAGAGATGTCTGTCTGTTAATACTTTGTTGTAGATAGTTCTAATTCACACAGTCACTATGTTTCCTTCTTATGCCCCTGTATATATACAGAGTATATATGTACTGTATATATGAGAGAGTGATAGAGAGAGAGAGATGCTTATAACCCAATATGTATATATAATACCAGTCCGAGGCTTCAACATTTCAATTGTCCTGAAATAGATCTGTATTAAGTTGTTCTTTTAGTTTACCCATCGCATTTATCTTCTGAAACATAACAAAATAAGTAACCAATATTTAGTAAATCTTTCTCGAGTTTTATCTTTGTTATTACGTGGAACGAGTAGTTTTAGCCCACACGCCCAAAAACGTTACAAATTATTTAGGTTCTCATTTACAGCATTAGTTTTCAACATTTGCAAACGGACTAACATCAAGACTTTGAAGTAGCTATTTCACAACGCTTCTATCATCCCAGTCTCCCCACTCCCACCGTTTCCTCTCGACACCTTGTTTAGACACTCCACCCGGAAGAACTCTCCTTCTTTGTCCCGACACTCCATAACATACTTCCATATTCATAGATCCAACTTTATGTCGCTCTTCTTGTCTATATATCTACAGACATTCTGTTATAGTTTTCCAAATGTTCCTTATCGAATGTCACATTTCCAAAATGTTGTCCATGTCGAATTCAAACCGTTATTTTACAGGCTTAACATTCCGGTTTGTATGGCGTATAAAATCTTTTACATCTTAACATTATTTTTCATTGATTTTCTTTCCTAAGTGATGTGCCAAATGTCATTTCATCTGCTGAAACTGAAAGGTACTATCAGTATTCCCAGATGGTAATTGATGCTTACCCAGAGGACTTGGACACTAATCTTTCTGCCAAGCTTCAAAAGTTTCACTCACATGTGCGCCATAAGTTCAGTGCAACAAAAACTATAAAACCCAGATTCAGTCATGCTAAAGTTTACAAAATAATATTAGAAGACAAAATTGAGTGTGCATTTTCAAACGTAGTCATTGCATTGCGTATATTTTTAAAATTAATGGTCACAAATTGCACAGCTGAGCGTTCATTTTCTGAACTCAATCATATTAAAAATCCCGACAGAACAACTACGCGACAAGACAGTTTGAATGCCTTGTGTCTGTTATGTATAGAAGCAGATTTGTTACGTCAAATTAGTCTTGAGGACTTGATTTTGTAATTAAAAAATCTAGAAGAAAACTTTTTAAAATTGAAATAAATATTAATGTATAAGTAAATAATTTGCTTACAGGGTTTTAAGTTCAAAGTAAGATTTTTTTAATAAAAGGATTTTGAGGAAATTTTTCATTTTCGTTAACTCAGAGTGAAAACAAATATACAGTAAAAAATAATTATTTTTATTTATCATTAATGAAAGAAGTGATTTCTGTCATCATTTCTAAGTGAAAGGCCTCAGTCATTGCTTGATTTTGATCCATACCCAATCTGTTAAATAAATAAAAAGTTTTTATTTAATATAATTGTGGGGTCTGGCTTGGAAGGAAACCGAAGAATTTTGTTTGTTTGTTTTGGTATTTCGCACAAAGCTACTCAAGGGCTATCTGTGCTAGCCGTCCCTAATTTAGCAGTGTAAGACTAGAGGGAAGGCAGCTAGTCATCACCACCCACCGCCAACTCTTGGGCTACTCTTTTACCAACGAATAGTGGGATTGACCGTCACATTATACACCCCCACGGCTGGGAGGGCGAGCATGTTTAGCGCGACGCGGGCGCGAACCCGCGACCCTCGGATTACGAGCGCACGGCCATGCCAGGCCAAGAAACCGAAGAAAGGTTATAAATATTCAAACTTTTATTTCACTTTCAGCACTTATTGAGTCTTAATGTCTCGTCAATTAAGCAATGGAAGGGCCGAGGGCGGTTATAATTGTTGGGCTGTGCTTAGAGCATTAGTTGCCTTAATCTGGCCCTGGTAATAAGGCTTTAAAAAACTTGAGTATTGCTTGTTAATTAAATAACTAATGTTTCTATTACATTTCTTTTGCTAAATTTTACCAAATTTTTAATGTTGTGACTTGTTCCATGTGCGTGTGCTGTTTGTATTATTAACAAGTCATACCAGCTTCTCAAGTGTCGCCCCCCAGTGGCTCAGCGGTATGTCTGCGGACTTACACGCTAAAATCCGGGTTTCGATACTCGTGGTGGGCAGAGCACAGATAGCCCATTGTGTAGCTTTGTGCTTAATTCAAACAACAACAACAACTTCTCAAGTGTCAGAAATACTGAAACATACGAGAGTTGTAGCACTTTGACCTTTTTGTATTCTGTTCTGTAATGGGTTGTGTACAGTTATACACGAGCTATTTTCTGCTTTAACTCTTTTCAAACGTACTGTACTGAGGTAAATTTTAAGTTTTTGTTGCAACATTTATAAGTTTGTTTTAAGAAATACAAAATAATTATATTTCCCTGTATTTTACGAAAATATTTTGTATAAAAATATTGTTAATGTTAATAAAGATTTAAACAGAGGAAAACGAACATATTAGTTCGATTAATATGAGTTTTTGTAATGTTATCAACATACTGGTTAAGTGAAATTAGAACATAATTATATTAGATGTATTAGCAAGTGCACTCTACGCATTTGTATCTATTATGGCACACAGTTATATGAACAATGTTTTACATAGTTAATGCTAGGTGACTCTTCATGGTTGCGAGAGAATAAGGATACTTTACGAAATAATTATACTTTTGTTATAAGCATTTAACAAAGAAACAGTTATTAAATATTACTAAAATATTTTAACATAATTTAATTGTTAAATCAAAACTATGTGCTGAATGAGACATTTGCGAGCTAGTGATTGCCAAGAACAAGAGCACGTTTTAATTATTGTTTTATTTTTTTATACCTTCTTCATGTGTGGTGTATCTTAATTTTGACCTTACGTTTTGTTTCACGTGGATTCGCGCCAGCTGCTGCCTAGTCAGTCGCCGCACGAGGGTCAGCAAATCTCGCACACGGCGAGGAAGGGCTCTTTCGCGTGCATGTCTCGTGCCAATGAGGGCCGCGAGGGTTTAGGCTCACCTGCCCCCCTCAAGGCACACATTCCTCCGGGTGCTGGTGGTGAGTTGACAGACAGCTGCTCTATAAGAGATCTTGGAGGTGTTACATAAGTCTCTAAATCTGTCTCATGAAATACATGCCATTATCACACACACACACAATAGTATACATTCAAACAAGTTGTTCAAGATACCATTGAAAACAGTACAATCCTCAGTTTTTATTCCAGGACTCTTATCAGAAGCCATCGACTTCATTTAGACTTTTTCACCAAGCGTCGGCGTATACGGTTGAGGCGTTTGTGCTACTAAATATAACTTTTACTTTATTAACGATGTTGAAATAATGACTTAAAAAACGAAACCATCTTAACCCATCCGTGTTTCTCTTTCTGCACTAGTAACAAAGACAATTTCCTCAAAGATATAACGGGTGAAAAGGACGAACTCTTTAACCTGTATGTCAATAATTAAACAGGTTTTTGTACTTAGTTTGTATTTTAAGCTTTTATAGGGATATCGTTGGTTGTAGTTTAATCTATCATAGGGATATCGTAGGTTGTAGTTCAATTTATCATAGGATATCGTAGAATGACAATAGTTATTTGGTTTAGGTACTAAACCTTTGTACAAGTATTTGTAAACTCAAAATAAAACTGTCAGAAAACAGCTTTCTTCAAAACATGTTGACGCTTAAGACTTTTGGGACGACTAGAGTAGTCATTTGTGATTGGAGACATTCAATTTAGAGAATATTTCGTATCTCTGTTACAGTTGGTATATAAAACTAATTGATAATTGTTATTTAGTTGTTAATATATATCTGATATTCAGAACGTTAGCATTTATTATAAATATTTATTGTTCAAACATGTAACATTTAGGATGAAATCATTGTCACTTCAATGAAAACATAATAAGGTTAAGAATGGTGATATTCTAGCTCGATTATAGAATATAATTCTTAACGTTCTAAAAAGAAGCGCGTCTAATTGTCTTTCAGTTTGATTAGCACTCGATTTAGTTTTACTTCAAAGTTAACTGTAGAAATTGTAACAAAAATACGTTTGTTTTTTCTCACACCTAAAGATGTATAAAAACAAATCTCAATCGCTGACCCAGATGTAAGAATAAAACAGCTTGGAACTGCAGTTCTCAGCTGAGTGCTAGTTTAGTTTGTATATCTTCAGGTAAGTATATTACATATAATAATACACAAGATATGTATAAATGTAGAAAACTACCAGTCAGCTAAGTTTTCAAACTACCGAGAAACGCGTTTTGATATTCAATTGTTTCTCTTTTCTAAAATCCCTCACTGATTGTTTACTTTCATCTAAACATTTCGCGTTTGTTCGTTGATATTTGTGAGTATATCTGGGAAGTAACCGAAAGACTGTCGATGCCGCGTCGTTCTTGACATTATCATCCAATTACGCCACTGATTGTAAGCGTAGTATAAAAGGCACGTGCGCTGCACGAGGTAATAATCTCGGTTCACCACTGCCGTCAACAAATTAATAATATACGTAATGCATCAGGCTTGTGATTGGTCAAGCGTGACATACTCCGCACGTGTCTCGCTCGATGGCACGCCCTGCTGTGTAAAGATTGACTAGTAGGATAAGCAATGAAAACGATAAAGAGGTGGACAGACAAACGGGACTACATCGCCTGCATAAAATTTCAGCTCGACCAGGTGTTCGTAGGATACGTTGACGTTCAGTTGAACGTCTTGCCAACGACTGTTCCAGTACCACAGATTTTGTGTTCTGAAAATAAGTTTCTCTGATAAAGTCAAATAAAGGAACAACACAAAACCATGATGTACTAACATGTGAGGGTAAGTAACGCACACCAGGAGGCATAAAAAAAACTCTTAAAGACTTTGCTAGACATTTCGTTGAAAAACGGAAAAAACTGCAGTTTCTGAGCCTAGCAAATAATTGCTAATTTCCAAAAGGTCAAGACCATGGAGCAAGCAATAATGCCCATCTGTGACTTGCCTGCTTGTCAATATGGCTCAACACTGCTGCCCAACTCACCACCACAAGGTTGGGACTTTCCTGTTGGAATGGACCGGTTTAGCAGTGTTCAGAACGGACAGAACACGTGTTTTCCGTCTCAGCTGGACGCTTGTCGGTCGCCGCCCCATCAGACAGTGTCTTCAACGTCCCAGCAACAGCTGAATTCTAGAAAGAAATCATCGAGGAAGAATGGGGGCAAATCCGTTTATAAACACATTCCTCATCGAGAGAAACCTCCACACTTAGTGGCCAGGCGGAATGCCAGAGAGCGACGGCGCGTTCAGGCCGTAAACAACGCATTCGCTCGACTTCGAAAGTGCGTTCCAGTTGAAAACAAGAGCAAGAGACTATCGAAAGTAAAAACGTTACACAGAGCTATCGAGTACATTGCTGCACTCCAGGAGATGTTAGAAGAGGCGGAAACAGTCCAGACATCTCCCCTGGATCCACTTCAAAGCTTGGATAACTTTCTGGATGCTTCCGAAGTAGAAACGGTGAACAAAGAAAATGATGCTAGCCAACGATGGATCACGTTAGAAAATGTAGGTAGAAACCTTTTGAGCGAATCTCGGCTATACCAGTAGAACAGTCACCCCTGAGTTATTAACGTAGTTTTCTTTAATTAACCCTTTTCAGCAGTTATTGAAGATTCAATATTAATTTCTCTGTATTTTCTGAACCATATACCATGAGAAATACTTTTTCTTCGTTATGTTTGTATCCTTTTCCTCGTGACCTTGTCCCGATTAATAAATCTTTTTCATTCTATAACACGTATGGCCTAATTTTATAATTGTTTTGTTTTTGAATTTTCGCGCAAAGCTACACGAGGGCTATCTGCGCTAGCCGTCTCTAATTTAGCAGTGTAAGACTAGAGGGAAGGCAGCTAGTAATCACCACCCACCGCCAACTCTTGAGCTACTCTTTTACCAACGAAAAGTGGGACTGCCATCACTTTATAATGCCCCCAAGGCTGAAAGGGCGAGCATATTTGGTGTGACTGGAGTTCGAACTCGCGATCTTCGGATTAGGAGTCGAGCGTTCTAATCACCTGGTCATAGCGGGCGTTAATTTTAGAAACGTGGGTTTAATGTTAACCTCTGGATAGTAAAGAAACTCGTATTGGTACAAATTAATGAACTCTGTCATAGGTTCACCTGCTGCTGTCCCAAGAAATAGATAATGTATTAAATAACCCAATTATTCAATCATCTTGCAAGTTAGCAGGCTGGAGGATTAAGGTTAACGCTCGATTACCTGTGTTTTCAAAATCACTGAAACGTGCCCGGCACGCGCTTGCATTGGGAAGCGGTTCGTTTGTGCCCTATGGCAGCATGAAACAAGCGACATAAAAGGTGGCCATGAAGAAAAAATCCTGCAAATGAACTTTCCAGCTGGTCATGTCTTTGTGAAACACTATTTAGTGTTTGCTTAACTACTTGTTCTACCTATTTATTCACATGTATGTAGTTTCTATATCTATTTATAAACAACTCCTTTATCTTTTACTATTCACATAAAACGCCTATTTTTACTTATAAGGAGATAACATAAAAATTGACAATATAACAATTCTAGTCTTGTATTTTTTCATTTAATCTCAAATATGTACAGATTAACACTTTCATTGGATGTCTGAGCTTTAATTTTTATCTCCTGTTTGTAATTATCATTTCAGAAAGGTCCAACCTTCAGATATTTAATGAGATACAATGCTGATCACATGGGTGCAACTTACAGAGAGTCAATGAAAAATAACACTGATCAGTTAGGTTAAACCTACAGACGATTGATGAGAAACGATACTGATCATATAGGTACAACCCACAGATAGTTTATTAGATACGATATTAATCAAATATACTCAACCTACATATATTCGATGAAATACGATTCTGATATCAGATAGGTGCAACGTAAAGATAGTTGATGAGAAACAACACTGATTAGGTACAATTTACAGATATTTGTTGAAATACGATAGTGATTAGTTAGGTCCAACCTACAGATAGTTCATGAGAAACATTACTTATCAGATAGGTCCAAATTACAGATAGTTGATGAAATACGATACTGATCACATAAGTACAATCTGTGCATATTTCATGAGATACAATAATGATCAAATATACCCAACCTACAGAAATCTCGTTAGACACAATACATAGCAGATAGGTCGAACCTATAGCTAGAAGATATAATACTTATCAGATAGTTGATTAGATATAGCACTGATCAAATAGGTCTAATCTTTATATAGTTAAAGATATATGATATTGGACGAAAGTTTTCTATAAACATTGACTTCTTCAAACAAAGTATCTCACTAAGTGACTCTTTTTCACGAACTAACTAGATTCTCAAAACGCTGTTGTGTTTGAGGCAACATGTTAAAACGAAAACGGTATTTGACAATTCGCATTAAAAAATACAGGTGTTAAATATTTAAGAGTTTTGGACTTTTTATGCTCGTTAAATGACAAAATGATTATTTTTAATCCACATTTTATTATTTCCAATGCTTCTTATCTTAGGCCGAGCTTGGCCTAGTGGTTAACATTCCAGACTGTGAATCTGAGAATTCATGGTTCATGTACTGTTTACCGTAAAAACGTCTTCCGCACTTTGACGTTTTTGGTCCGTGTCAATTATCAAAGGGCAGTCCATCAATTAGCAGTGTGGATTGTTGGCTAACTACCTTTCTTCTAATATTTATTTATCATTTTAAAATTAGAAACCACTGTACGCAGATAGCCTTTTGTGTAGCTTTGCACACATACAAAAAAGAGAGAGAAAAGTAAACCTCATTTGAATACATTTTTATTCCATGAAACGCTTACTGATTTCTAATTTAAATAAACATTTTAGTCGTTAACATAGTGCTAAACGTTTATACATAAATCATAAATGCTAACTTTGGATCTTTCGTGCGTTACGTGTTCAAGCACGTGTTTTAACGAGCGACTTAGAGAAACACATTTGTATATATATATATATATATATATAAAATTAAACAACAATAAATATTTATAAAATTTTAATCTCGGGTTTTATGAATTAATATTACTGTAAGTTATGGTCATTAGACTGTCTAACTGTATGGAGTTAATTTTGTTAATATGTTTTTCTCAATATTCCCCCTAATATGAGACTGTAAAACCAAATAAAGGATGGATACGTTATACTAAAAATAGCGTAGAATCATAAAACAAGAAACCCGAACGCTTTCAAAAGAGAGACTTTCCTTCTTTACCGGTATGCGTTGTGTGACATGCGGGTAAGTAACTTTAATTGTGAGTGTCGTAATGATCGTGATCAACACAAACCTGGCTCTTTAGTGTTTCAGTACTCAATACTCACTCGTGATAAAACTTTCTCGCAGTGACCAGAACTTTAGAACGGCGTTTGTTGTGAATGCTGAAGTTTCGTTAGAGTAATTAGAACATTTGTAATCGTTGAGAATATTCAAGCGAAGTTAGAGTAATTAGAACATTTGTAACCGTTGAGAATATTCAAGCGAAGTTAGAGTAATTAGAACATTTGTAACCCTTGAGAATATTCAAGCGACGTTAGAGAAATTAGAACATTTCTAACCATTAATAATATTAACGAAGACCTTGATATGTTAGAAACGTTATCTGTTTAAATAAATAACAAATCATTACGTTGTATAGTAATTATTTAAGTTTTGTTAGTAAATTATTTATTTAATTCGGGGCTGAAACACAACGTAGGGGATCAGGCGAAGAATATAAAAAGTATTTCAAATTTCCGCCACTGCCGCCTACTAACATTATTATTATTTTCTACAGAAAAACCAACAAAAAACGACAAAAAATAATGTGTACATTTTGCATATCTATTTCATAATCAACTTACTATTATTTTTGTTCTAAGACTAATTACAAATATATTTGTGGAAAGCATTAACGCTGAAAATAGTTTATTTAATTTATTTTGTATCTTTCGGAACAGGCATATTGTTTTTATAGTACAAAACTTTTGTGTAACCTTTTAATCACGTGGCATGTTTTTATTTTGTTTCAGACATGTGGGCAGGAGAGTTACAACCCGTACTTGACATTCTACGAGGACTACGGCTCAACACTGCACAGCTAGCGAGCCAACCTCGACCTCACAAATTCTATTCTATGACATCAATCGCTACAGCTTCGTATTATGCGGGTTGCTTTGCTACTCACTTGTTTTTACGCCTAGAATGACTTTATTTCTAAATTATTAAACATTATTTTGTCATAGAAAAATGATAGGGGAACGATCGTGAAAACTATCTAATTTTAATAGAGGATTGTATATTATTTTACACAGAGATTTTTCCAGCGAAAACCACGCCTGTAGTTTAATTTCCCCGCTCTACTGAAAAGACCCGAGGAAATGCACTTTCATCTCAGTCGATGCTCGGTATCTAGATCCCGGATAAAGACAGTCTCGTGGTCGACCTGTTGTTCAAATGCTATTTGATGCAATGACTGACGTAGTTTTGAAACACATTTCGCGATCTGGTGAATTTTATAGTTTAAAAAAACATGAGTGTCGATATAAATTGTGATACGAACACTTGAATGGACAGTATTAAGTCCACATTTCCAGCGTGTGTCGTGTAATGTAGAATATTTCTTCAAAGACGTTTATACGTATACATGATACATTGGTATCATTGAATCGGAGAAGGACAAAGTAGGCTCAGCTAAAACTTGAATAAGAATGTGTTATGTTAAATTAGTTGAGTTTCGGTGCATCTGATTCACATATTTCGAATCTCCTTTTTCTCTTCTTGGCAAGCAGACGATTTTTCTAACTAAGTATCGAATGATTTTATTCGGTTATAGATATTCACAGTTATAAAAGGAGTTAAACAATTTCTTCTGTACATTTTATTTGAAATTTAGCTGATTTTTACAGATATATACAAGGTTCCCATTATACGTTGCATCGCTCTGCGTCATTCTTTATTAGAGTGTTCAACAGTTACTATCCATGTACCAAATAACGTTGTCTTGTCTCGTTACTGAAGTGTTAAAATATTGTTGAATTATCTTACCAGACGTAGTGTTCTCCAAGTTACTGTCCAGTTGCCAAATAATATTACCTTGTTCCGTAACTACAGCGATCCAATGTCGACGACCAGTTTTACAGGTGTATTGTTTACTAATAACTACCAGTATTTTTGAAACAATGTCTCTTTATTTCTCAACAAGAGTATTAAAACACTTTTGAACTACTTTACCAGGCGTAGTGTTCACCAGTTGCTCTACAGTACGTACTACTAATATGTGTGTGAAGCAACGTTACCGAGTTTTCATCACTAGTGCGTGCCAATATAGGATTATTTTACTTAGCGGAGTGTCATATATTGCTTAGTGACCAAGACGACGGAGGATGTAAACATGCTCATTGTCTCAGCACGTTGATTTTCTTCTACAGAAAAAAAAAAAAAGTTTTGACCCTTCCAACATGGTTCCAAAGTGGTCACCTAGTGACAGTAAAGTATTCCTTAACAAAAAGCCCAGGAAAACAATTAATTTTGGCATTAAATTGCTTAGTCCTTTAACGTTCTTACATGCATGTTTGTAAAGAAGAGTTTAAAAGTCATGTAAAATCCTGAAAGAGTTTCGTTTTTTTTAACACATCAGCCTTCTTTATGACAAAGATTTTTTATATCAAGTGAACCAGTTACACATTAATCTCTCTCAACTTTGCCAGTTTTCAACTAACTTAGTCGTACTCTCATTAATTAGTAAAGAATACAACTGACAAACATGACAAAAAAAGCATTGTAGCAAATATTGAACTCTGACAAAGAAAAAAAAATGTTGATATCTACTTTTGGATGTAATTTGTAGCCCCGTGACGACGATTTTCCTGTATTACATGGTAATCTTAGAACTACTGTAATTCTTTTTAATCTGTTTAATCAACGAGATTCCACCAGTCTCTTATATCTTTCTCAGGAATTTTCGCCAAACGTGTTAGTTTATTGATTTTCTTTATTGTTCTTAAGGGGTTGAAACAGCTACAAATTAATAGGACGATTTGACAGTTTCACAGTAAAGGTAACCGCTCTGTTCTCATACTCTTCTATCCTTCGTAAAAATAAACATAAGCAAGTGTTTAAACCTCATTTTATCAGTTTTCACAGCTGTCTGAAAGAAATATTTCGATACATTGTTTTGGCAGTGCTTGAAATTAACTCCATTTTTGAAATATTTCTCATTGTCAGTTATTACCAGGACCCGGGCCTGACATGGCCAGGTGGTTAGGGCACTCGACTCGTAATTTAAGGGTAGTGGGTTAGAATTTCCGTCGCACCAAACATGCTCGCATATAAAGTATGCCTTCTTCGAAAGTCTCCTGATTTTCTCGGTAGCATTGATGTTTTAGTTTTTCAAACAGGCAGCAGCCTTAGGAACACTTATTTATATATAATGTGTGCAGTAATTTCACATGAAATTGACTTCCTAAAACGTTTTCCATTCAGTAATTCAATCCAGTGATTTAATTTAACTTCTCATGTGAGTGTATTTGGCCGAGTTTTCGGAGTTAGTGTGAAAGCAGTGTAAATATTTCGAATAAAATGTCCAAAACCTTATTTTATCCAATACAAAACACTGAAAACTAAGGATGTACCTATGTATTAAAATGAACAGGCCTTATTCCGAGTTATGCAAACATTAATCCTCAATATCTCCTTTCAGTGAACTGAATTATCTCAATACTAAAGTGCTGATCTAACTTCTAATAGTTTTTTTTGGGAGCGGAACAAATACAAAGTCAATGTCTAGATTCTAAATGCCACCTCCCGCGTCGCGCCAAACATGCTCGCCCTCCCAGCCGTGGGGGGATTATAATGTGACGGTCAATCCCACTATTCGTTGGTAAAAGAGTAGCCCAAGAGTTGTCAGTGGATTGTGATGACTAGCTGCCTTCCCTCTAGTCTTATACTGCAAAATTAGGGACGGCTTGCACAGATAGCCCTCGAGTAGCTTTGTGCGAAATTCAAAAACAAACAAATTAACTAACTAAATGCCAGCTTTCTTTTTTTTTCAGTGTGCAGTGTTACTTCGCGCAATCTCTGTTCCTTAATAACATTGATTAGCAATAAGAATTATTGACGTCATAATGCGAAGGTTATTCTAGTTCTAAGTAGCTTTAATCCAGGTTCAAGATGTACTGCAATATCCCTAAGGGTAGAATTTGTCATCTAACAAAAGAACAAAAGACTGAGGAGCCTATAGCAAGATAATATTGAACACCTCTGACCACGTGTTGCTGCTACGACAGTACTGAAACTGAAACTAAATAATCAATATTTAGAAAGAAAGTATATCACTATAGATGTTATAGGACATGACATTCCTGTATACCACAAGTGTAGCCTCTGCCTCAAAGCGTAAATTTTTTTTCCTCTAGAAATCATAATATGTACGATATTTCTGTCTATCATGTGGCTTAAGTTCTCTCTTGCATGAAATGACAAAAATATTCAAATAAAATACCAATAAATAAATTCTGTATACGTAAAAATGGGTTAACTGGTGAAAAACACACAAAACGAGAGTTTTGTAAAACAAAGTCTCAAGTAACTATAAAAAATCGGTTGGTGGTCATCAAATGATAAAAAAACATGAAACTGAAGTTCAACCACGGATGCTTAACATACATACACATGAAAGAAGTTTTAAAACTTAAATGATGTTTCTTGTTGTTTACTTGGGGCAAAAAACTACACAATTATGGATTGTTCCGGTGTAATCCGTATACTTACCGTTGAGCCCCGTGGATCAGAAACTTAACGTTTTCTAACAGCTTTAGTCCCAGAAGAATGTAATATATACTTCCAGTCACACTCTGATCACTTATTGTAATAATTCAAACTGTACACTTGTGTTTGGATACCAAAACAAACTAACTATTTAAAAGTGAAAAACCATTAATGTACTCCCTGTTACCATACTGTTTTATGTAATTAACATAAAATAAACGTGTAGCATCCGGGTCTAAATCTTCTTTTCCTAAATGTAGAACCGAGATATATTTACACGTTACTATTGCTTTTTAATACAAAGAGAAAAAGACTGTTAAACTTAATGTAATGGGCGTGGCCAACTCTTAAATCTCCGGGAGTACTCCATCTGATCAATATGTCCACCTATATCCCAATATTTTTGGGAACGCCCTCTCGTTATTACTATATAGCAAATATAATTTAAACTCGTTAAGATGGATAGATAGGTAAACTGGTCTTCTACATTTTCGACTAATTCAGATGGCATGTATTTACAAAGAATATAATTCTCAGCGTTCTTTCAAAATCTTCATTTAATTTTTATGAGAGAATAAATTATCTAATTTATTTTATTTCAATTTTTTATTGTATCAAAAAGTCATTAAGCGAACTGAAGCTCTAACAGAGTTTTACACCACGATAAACACAGAAAATAACCTATTTGTAGGAAACGATAAATCTACAGCCGCTAATGTGTTCCTCAACTTTATCAATAATATAAGTAACTCTGACTTAACACGTATTAAGGATCTGGTTATGTTTTCCCAACGGTAATCTCTATATTTGTGCTTTGATAATTATATTTCAAATATATTTTCTCTTGAAATTTAAATTAGTTCAACTGCGGATAGCTGTTTGTTTTTTGTTTTGAATTTCGCACAAAGCTACTCAAGGGCTGTCTGGGCTAGTCGTCCCTAATTTAGCAGTGTAAGACGAGAGGGAAGGCAGCTAGTATTCACTACCCACCGCAAACTCTTTGGCTACTCTTTTACCAATGAATAGTGGGATTGATCGTCACATTATAACGCCCCCACGGCTAAAAAAGCAAGCATGTTTGGTGCGATGGGGATCGAACCCGCGACCCTCAGATTGCGAGTCACACACCCTAACACGCTTGGCCATGCTGGGCCAAATGTTTCAATAAATTATACTTTTTTTTTTATTTCACGCTCTGCGAATAGCAAAACTTCTGTTTCTGCTCCTCACTCGTTGTTTTCTGTCTTTATTATTTATTGATTGATTTAGTTAAAATAAAATAACCAAAAATACGTTTCAGTTATTTATCCTTGTTTGTAATGGTAAGAAAAGTTCTTGCAGAATGTTCCAAACAACTAATTTTTCGCGCCTCGGACTTTTCTACATACATTTATTTCTCCTTTTCATCCCGTCCGACACGACCTGGTGGCTAGGGCGCTCAACGCGAAATCTTAGAGTCACGGGTTCAAATCCCCATCCTACCAAAGATTCTCGCCTTTTAAGCCGTGCCTCTGTGGGAGGCGTTTTTATGTGATGGTCAATTTCACTAGTCGTTGGTAGAAAAGTAGCCCGAGAGTTGGGGGTGAGGGGTGATAATTTCTTCCTCCAGTTTCACACTGCTAAATTAGGGACGGTTATTGCAGATGGTCCTCGTGTAGCTTTGCGCGAAATTCACAAACAAACAAACACATTTTTCTTGCAGCTATGGAGTCCTATCACAGAGCGTTTTTTTATTACGCTATCCCTAATTTCGAACCATTAACCACAGAGACGCAAACGATTTTCAGAAAACATTTTTATTTTATATCCTGCTATTATTCATTACTGTGTATCAATTTTTTGTTATAATTTTCAATATTTTTAGCACCAACTGCTTATCGTATAAATAAGATGGTTCACTGCTATTTTACGTATGGGGAATTTGTCACTAGTTCTACTCTTCCAGTCACTCCCTCAAGGTTCTGCTAGTAATAATTAATTTTTATTCAAAATATTATCCTCCTAATCTTCCCTTCTTGCAACTTAAAAGTTCCTCTGAAAACTTGCTACAGCATCCATCCGCAATTGCTTTTAACTCAATTTTTAAACTTTGCTAGACTTTAATGTGGCCCGGTAAATGATTACATTCTACTTTCTAATTTTGTCATTAAAAATATCCATCTCTCAAAAGTTATGTTTTACAACTGGCATTCAGTATATATATATTTGACAAAGACGTTTTGCAGATATTTGGCGCCTGACTGTTAGAATAAAGTTTCCAGTAACTAAAGAAGTTCATAATTTTCTCTGAAAATTACTATTTCATACCTTAACAATATACAAATAGAAAATAAAACAACATCCGTTTTAAGTCTGAAATTTAATGAGATTGAATACAGGGCGTTTAGATGAGTTGTTAGATGATATGTCAAAAATAATTATTAGAAAAGGCACGATAGTATGATTGTTTGGTGATTCTCAGTCAAATATCTGTACTGAACACAATCTCCGAACATGATTGTTTGGTGATTCTCAGTCAGATATCTGTTCTGAATACAATCTCCTAACATGGTTGTTTGGTGATTCTCAGTCAGATATCTGTACTGAATACAATCTTCATTACAAGGATTAATTGAAATCGAAGATAGCGAGAGCTCATGTATAAAAGATCCTTTCTTTATTTCTAAGTTCCAATAATAAAAGAACACAATAAATATTGTGATTGTTATCACAGTACCACGAAATTTTAAAAGAAAACCTGTATTTGTATTTTGTAACTATAGCAAATATACTAACGTTAACTGCATTCCCTCCGTTGTGTAATTTAAAACAAAGAACAGCGGCAGATAGCAGTTTGTCAGAACTACGAAACACAATTACAGTATTTCTTTTAAAATCTCCGGGTAATGTTAAAACAATCGCAGTATTTATTGTTTTATCTCATGGTTCAGTTAGCTTTTGCTCTGTCACATCAAGAGAAAAAGTTGACTCAAAGATGCATCATGTTCAAATCACTTTTTTGACGTATCAACAGTGTGAAATTACTACAGTACGAAACGAAACGATACAAAAGACGTCAGTACAACAATTGACTTTTTCTTCTGCCCTTTACTTTCTTATTATGGTCATTGTTACACGAAGTTTTGTTGTCAATTTATTTTGGTTTCTATCCAGCCATTGGAAGTTCTTATGATCGAAAACCGTGAAATTCGTTTGTATACAATAGAAGTGGTAGGCGTGGCACTTACAGGCTTAGGATAAGATACAACTTCTTGGATGAATGACTAACATTGTACAAAGTTCGGTATCAATGAAAATTTTACGAACTGTGAGACCAATGAAAAAATAAAACTGAAAGAGAAAAGTATTCAAACAGAAACATAGATTTCCCTATGACAATATTTTTTATCAATAGTTTCCTGCGCATTCTAGATATATCAGTTATACACGTTGTAAAGTGTTCAACCGCTTTGTCAAAGTTTGTTTTTTATGGCAAAGTTGTGTTTAATTTTTTTTTTTTAAATTACTACATAATATAGTACCGAAGCATGTGAAAAACAACCCCTCACTGGAAAACATTCACTTATTTTAAATTTACTAACAAAGAATCACATTTGATCCTTGTTTTGAACGTGAACTCAAAGAGAATCACATCATTTTCACATACTCGGGGGTTCGGCATGACCAGGTGGTGAGGACGCTCAACTCGCATCTGAGGTGTCGCGGGTTTGAATCCCGTCCCACCAAATATACTCGCTCTTTTATCAGTTATGGGCGTTATATTATTTCAATCAATCGCACTATTCATTGGTAAAAAAGTAGCCCAAGAGATGGCTATGAGTGGTGATGACTAGTTCCCTTTCCCCAAGTCTTTCACTTATAAATTAGGGACGACTAGCGAAGATAACCTTCGTGTAGCTTTGCAAAAAATTCAAAACAAACAAATACAAGTAGTTGTTTTTGGAATTAAGCACCGAGTTACACTGTGGGCTCTCTGTGCTCTAGTATCTAACCCGGATTCTAGCGGTGTGAGTCCACAGGCATACCGCTATGCCACTGGAGGGCAACAAATACAAACTTGCGTTTGTATTACACACTGTCCAAGTTGAAACCTCTATTTTTAATATAGTTAAATATAAACGCTAAAAAAATCAGTTTTGTAAATCCTAATATTTTTATGGGTATTATTAATTCAAAGATATGAACATTACACCTACGAGAAAATGTCAAATTGTTATTCGCTCTATTAATTGTCTTCAAGAGTAACAACAAAACAACTCGTGTGTGAAAGTGACAAAATTATCTAAAGGATTAATTTGCTATTAAAATGGCTTCACGTCGTGGATAACTGTAAGAAAAAGAGGGCGTCGTATTATCTTGTAATACGTCATTTTAAGAGACTAATACTTCTTTTACCGCAGTATGCACAAGTAAACAATAATTAAAATGGTTTAGCAAGACCAACTAAACTAAACTTAATACAACCGTATCCTTATACCCGTATTGTTTTTCTAGGCCTGTACGTGTATATAGAAAACAATGATGCACGTTCTCTTAAGCACCACTGCCTGTACATGTGCGTTTACACACTCACACACTAAATATGCATTCATGAATGTAGTTTCTGTTAACACACGCTTTTGTATGTGTTTGGTACATGTTGGCTAATATAATGCCTTTAAAAGCGTGTTTATGTACACGTTTCGTACTTGTTTCTGAAAGTTGTGACTGTTAATCGCAAACATTCGTGAACGCAGTACGTGTAACGATCATTGGTATGGTCTGCAAACCATATGACTAGCACATTCTGTATTTTCTAATTTACATACGACTCACGCTTAAAACCTAGATGATTCCGTTTTAGAAAAGGACTAATTTTTTTACCAGTCTTGCAAGATCAGTTATGTTTTAGGAAATAAACAAAATTATTTTACACAGCATAATAGCTCCCAGTTTTAAGACTGCTTGTGTCAAAATAAAGACAAAATTGAAAAATAAACTGTAAACATATTTACAATATTGCACAGTACTAACTGAATGTAAAGCAAATGACAAGCTGCTAAGGTATAACACAATGTTAGACAGATAACATAGTGTGCAATAAATGGCGAACCTAACAACGCTGTAAAAGTCAGACCAATATTATATGATTATTATAGCATGTGTGGAAATAATGTAGGAGTAAACATAGCACTAAAATTTATTAAACTGTCATTCACAGGCACATAGTCACCTTTGTCAGTAAACTATTAAATCAAGCGTTAACTTAATAACCTACGTCTGTAGACCATTAAACTATGGGTTAACCTCGTTCCCTACGTCTATAGATCATTAAAGTATGGGTTAGTTTGATTGCTTGTTTTTGCAGGCCATTAAACTAAAAGGTAATTTGATTAATTATGCCCGTAGACCATTAAAATAAGAGCTAGTTTGGTTAGCTATGTCTGTATACCCTTAAACTAAAAGTTAGTTTTCTTACTTATGTCTGTAGACCATTTTATTAAGAGGTAAGTTGGTGAATTACGCCTATAGACCATTGAACTAAGAGTTAATCTGTTTACTTTTATCTATAGGTGTGAATATTACAATAAATATAAGCAAACAATTGAGGCCTGTATATTATTATGTTTAAATAATATTCCAAGGACAAACTACAGATTTACATTTTATACACACTAATGTCACTCCTGGTACGTCATAATGAAAATTTGTGTATCGGGCAGCTACAAAATTTAAAGATAGAATATTGTTGATTTTAAACAAAAACTAGTGACAGGATTAAAAGCGCTTCGTCTCCAAAAAATGATAATGATATTAAATATAACAGGCTACAAGTAATGGAATTGTAATTTTTGACTATAACATCCAGTATTTTAGGATCAAGGGAGATACAAAGACCAGGTATGTGAACCCTAGGATCCACATATAGCTAGCTAGCCCTTATTTTAAACTACTGAATAGAGATAAGGCAATAAAAGCACCCGTCGCCATAATACATATGTTTAGCGTTTTGAACCCATTAACTTTAATTATAAGAATGCTTGTTTGTTTGTTTGTTTTTGAATTTTGCTCAAAGATACACGAGGGTTACCTGCTCTAGCCGTCTCTAATTTAGTAGTGTAAAACTAGAGAGAAGACAGCTAGTCATCACCACCTACTGCCAACTCTTGGGCTACTCTTTCACCAACGAATAGTGAGATTAACAGTCACTTTATAACGCCCTCACGGCTGAAAAGGCAAGCATGCTTGGTGCGACGGGAATTTGAACCAGCGACCCTCAAATTACGAGTTGATCGCCTTAACCCAGTTGGCCTCCTAATCATAACCGAGTAATATTTACCTATAAGAATGCATCTGCGGCTAAACATGCGAGGCGTATACCTAGCAGTTACACGTTTCGAACCCGGGATTCTTTGACTTATTAGCTCGCCAAGCTAAAAACTAAGTCTCACTTGGACACTAGAAGTAATTTATAATCTTAAAGATAAATTTGACAATATTGATTCCTAACTGAACTTGATAATTCTTCACTATTTTACTCAAGTCATAAAATGTTATACTCTAACTTATCATGCTTTTATGGAATCCCTCTGGAGCCTATGGCTATCTTTACACTACAGTTTCTTGAATATTAAAAGCAAGTTCGATCCGGAAATGTTCAAAGAGGACGGGTTTGGACGTATCTGTACGAGACGACTTTGAGACAAGTTTTCGTTTGCTAACTGATAAATTTTTAAGTAAAATACAGCATCCTCAAGTCTTCATACTAGCAAGTGCTAAAGTTTAACCGTTGGGAGTAAATTCATTGTATATATATCAATAAAGGCACATTCTCAGCATCATTAATTAAGCAATTTTCAACCCTTCATGCTTCGACCATCACCTGTTTTATGTTTAGCTTTCAACTGGGATACGAATCATTTCACATGTGATTCAGTGTGGAAGGTTGGCCGTTAAGCTCGTGATGTGGTGTCACATTTCTTCAGTCACCTTACCACTTCAAAGCATTTTTTTGCAGCCACACCTAAAAGAGTGCAGGAAATGACTTCTTTGTAGCCGATAAAATTGTTCAAAAAATTTCAGTTCAAATAAAATAACAGATTAGGTAGCCTTTCTTTTTATAAAAAAAAAATGTTCCACACTGGCTCGTGAGGAGGATGTTAAACTAAATTCATCCTGAACACATTCATATTCTGTTTACTTATAAGTGACATTTAACGGATAGTTATAAAAATATTCATTTTCTGACAAAAAAGGAGTAACATGTTATCTCATTCTTACAATACAAGACTGGTGGCTGTTTTATTACAAAAATTGCTAATATTACGCTGAAAAGTAAACATTACCATCAATAATTTGCATTTAATATGACACAAATTGAAAGTTTTCCTGCGAAAGAAACGAATATATGTAAACGTTGGTGTTTATTTCTTAAATCTTAATACGAGAACTGATTTCGATTCTGAAAATATCGTTATAACAAGCTAGTGAAGTATTTATAGGAAAGTAAACAATGTCAGCTGATAGAAAGAAGTATGGTTTAACACTGTATGTGTGTTCTTTTTATAGCAAAGCTACAACGTGCTGAGGGGGAATTGAACCGCTTATCTTAGCTTTGTAAATCCGAAGAGTTACAGCTGTTTCAGAGGGGACAGATTTAGTTTGTGTATATATATATATGGGCACCTTTTATTTTTATATGTATTGAGTGTGAAAAAGTAGATTCACATACAATTGTGGCCAACGTTTTTGCATACTGCTTTATATTATTACTACTGTCTATATGCAATGAGTAGTTACTAAGTGAATACTTAGTAACAGAAAAGGTAGTGTATAATCCAATAAACAAGTATGAGTTGTTAGTATGGTCTGCTTAAGTTGTTTTGAGCATTTGATCGATAAAACACACATACACATCTGTTTTGTATAAAAGGTTGTGCTATTGGTATAATTTTTTTCGAAACATATCAAGGTTTTGCTCAGACAGTTTCGCTGTACTTGGTGTAGAGCCATGTTTTGCCACGTGCCACAAGCTATAGGACGTCAAATGTTTTAACTGTCCAGAAATGGTATGAAGCAAACAGTGGAGAACCTCTCATGTACTGTATCCAGAAACCTGAAAGAAACGTCATAGAACTATAACTCTTGGGTAGGAGAGGATCATGGTGGTTGAAAGATGATGTACTATACCTCTCGGTGTGGATTGCTTTACGTGGTAAGAAAACCTCCCAGAGAAGGTTCTGATCTTTCAGTTTATTTCCTCTGAGATCCAAACATTCACTTACGTGTTTGCGTTATGTGGCGACCAGTGAATGGGAGGAGAGAATCATGGTGGTTGATAGGTGATAGACTCTACATAGGACTAAGCCCCTCGGTGTGGATTCCTGTCCGTGGTGAGAGGACCTCCCAGAGAAGGATCTGTTCTTACAGTTTACCACCTCTGGGATCTAAACATCCACCCACGTGTTTGCCGTGCGTAGTGACCAGTGAAGGAGAGGATCTTGGTGGTTGAGGGGCTCAACCCTAACATATCACTTCAGCCTTAAATTCTTGTAGACGGGCGGCCTTAGGGTAGCTCTCCCAGAGTCAATCGATTGGACCATTTGGGGTAGAGTTAACCAAGTACTAGTGTTTGATGTTCTCAATGGATGTTTGTAACATTGTATTCAATGCTAGTGTTTGGGTATTGTGCTCACAAAATTTTGGCATTGCTGCAGTGCCCTTGTTTGGCACTGTAGAGCGTCTTCTCGTAGAGTTGCATTGTTGGTGAGGTCAGCGGGCACCGAAATATTATTTCTTTCTTGTGGATCGCCTTAATCAAAATCAAAATAAAACAGTGAAAAACCGACCATTAGTAAACGACCACGTTTTAAAGATTCTTAGCAACAATATTCAACCTCTTCAACATCTGTACCTCATTTTCTGATAATACATTATTTATTAGACAAATCGTTAGGGCAAATGTCTCCCTATTTTATTCAGAAGAGACTATAGAGACTTGCTGGCTCTCTTAACTCTGTCAAAAAGCTTTGTTCTGGTGACATATCAGTAGAAACATCCACTTCTAAACACAGTAAATATCTCTCGCAATAGAAGGCCATTAGAGAAATACCCATTTAAATTACTCCCCATGATACTTTGAATTCGTCACGAGGAGTTGTTGTTGAGAGGGATTTAAAAAAAACAACCCCGAATCAGATATCCTCGCTGATTTCTCCACACAAATAGTTTCTACAGTGAGAAACATATCCATTTGCAAAGATGGAATTATGATGCCTACCAATGTCCCAATTTTGACGTTTATATTTTTACCTCCACCTGGCACCATCAAGGCAATTTATCGTAACTGAAACATACGGCATATATTTCGAACCTTCTCAGATGTTTTCAATGTTAGCGGTTCGGTCGCTCATGTCGCGGTTTCTTGGCTGTGCTCGTTGCGGTGGCAAGGACCACGATGTCTATGAGTGTGAAATAGACCCTCATTATGTTAATTGTATTGGCTTTCACCCATCTTATTTTCGTTCATGCTCTAGGTGGGTGGAAAAAATAGGCTCAGCGTTTAAAAACGGTTCACAACATTTTGTACCCCGAGACTCAAAAGTTACTGTTCACCACTCCATCTCGGATGTATGCTGCTGCACTTCATTCCACTACTACAGTGGGAGTGCAGACGGATCTTTCCATGCCTCCTAAAGAATCGTCCTCAAACCACGTGAAAAGTATTTTGCTCTCCATGGTTAATAAAGGTGATGAATCAACTTCAACACCCATCTCTGTCCCTACTACTCCTTCCAGCAGATTCCCAGATCCACTTCCTTTGGTCCCGAGTACGAGCGTTTCCTCGGGTTCATATTTCTCTTCGGCCCTG
This sequence comes from Carcinoscorpius rotundicauda, assembly GCA_011833715.1. NCBI lineage: Eukaryota > Metazoa > Arthropoda > Merostomata > Xiphosura > Limulidae > Carcinoscorpius > Carcinoscorpius rotundicauda. The sequence goes on along the minus strand of CM022392.1, from coordinate 89,374,909 downwards.
AGATGTAGAACGATCATTTGTTCACGCCCTCAGTCGCTGGAATTTTCTTCTAACAACAGAAACCTGTCCAATTGTCCCAGGACAGGATCCATGGAGGTCAATGGACCTCCTTCTTTGAATAAACAAAATAAAAAAGACGTGGTCGAAAATAAAAGGGTTCTCAATCAAATTGGCCTATGCATAAGTAAAAATGGGCACTTTGATACAGTGGAACTGTCGAGGTTTACGTCCTAATCTGGATGACATCAAAGCACTGATTGATTCTTACTATCCTGTGTGTCTTTCCTTACAGAAAGCATTTCTGAAACCTACCAATACAGTCACCTTTCAGCAGTTTTCCTTGTACAGAAATAACAGGTTGTGTGATAGATGAGTGCATGAAGAGATAGCACTGCTGGTTGATCAGCATGTGCCCACCCTTTCTTTGCCACTTGACACGTCCTTGGAGGCCGTAGCCAACTGTGTTTCCTTGGGTTGTACCATCACTGTTTGTCCTCTCTACCTGTCTCCTGGAGAAATCTATAATCAATGAGGCCTTGATACTCTCGTTGAGCAGTAGCAGTCTCTCTTTTTAATCCTAGGTGACTTTAACGGGCATAATCCCCTCTGGATAGGGGCCGCTTCATAGAGTGCATGCTCTCAAATCACAACCTTTCTCTCTTCAATACTTGTTATACTTATTTTCATGCATCTAGTCAGTCGTCTAGTCTGCTCTCCATCACTATTTTCCCACTTTTCATGGTTGATTAACAGTATCCCACAGGGCAATGATCATTTTCCTATCATTTTGAGAGAAACTGGCCGTAGTCAATGCCACCGGACCGGCGTATCCCGGTGGAAGCTGGATCAAGCCAACTGGTCCTTTTTCACTCGTCTCGTGAAACTTGATTCTGCTGTCATCTGTAACCCATCGATAGACGATTGCGTAGTAGCAGTGACTGACTGTATTATCCAAGTAGCTGTTTAATGTACTCCTAAATCTTATCGTCTCTATGACTATAATCCCTTTTACATTGGTGAAATACAAGCTGGATCTTTATCAGTCTGGCAGTACATCGGCCAAACCTGATTATGTACATTACGAGATGCTGCGCCATCTCTCTCCTGATTCTTTTGTTATTTTTCTGGTTATTTTTAACCGGATCTGGCAGGAGAATGCTTTACGTAGCGCCAGTATATAGTCCTACTTTCTCTTAGCCTGGGAAAGATCTCAAGATTCCTTCAAATTACCATCCAATTGCTTTGACGAGCTGTCTCTATAAGACCTTAGAGAAGAAGTTTAATGCTCGTCTTGTTTGGTTCTTCAAATCAAACAACCTCCTCTCGCCGACCCATTGTGAGTTCCAACTACAACACTCCACCGTGGACCATTTGATTTGACTTAAAACGTCGTTTAGATAAGTCTTTCTCAAGCGAGAACAACTTTGTGTCAGTATTCTTTGACCTTTAGAAGGCTTATGACACTACGTGGAGGTATTGCATTTTGCAAGATTTCCACTTATTTGAGTTGTATGGCCAGTTCCAAATTTGTATTGAAAGTGTTTTATGTCCAGGCGATTTCAAGTTGGTGTGGGTTCGACACTTTCTCGTTCTTTTCAACAGAAACTTGATATCCCTCAGGGCTGTGTCTTGAGTGTCACACTTTTCAATATAAAGATTAATGCCATCACTGGACATCCCCTTTTAGTGTTGCAAACGGACACTATGGTGACGACTTTCTGATCTCGTGTCAATCATTGACCATGAGGTTTATTGAGCAGCAGCTGCAGGTTGCTTTCATTCGTTTACTGAAGTGGACCACAGCAAATGATTTTACTTTTTCTCCCTCTAAAATCGTTTGCATACATTTTTGCCGCCAACGAGGTATTCACTGTGTCAGTGAAGTTGTACTTCCAATAGTCTCTGAGGCAAAGTTCTTGGGGTTTATCTTTGACTGCAAGCTGACCTTTATACCACACATCAAGCAGCTACGTGCCAAATGTACAAGAGCACAGAACATCCTTTGTGTCCTCTCTTTCACCTCTTGTAGAATAGATTGATGTTCTATGCTAAAGATATATCGTGCTTTCATTCAAATGAAACTGCATTATGGGTTTCTGATCTATGGCTCTGCCAGGACCTTGGCCTTGAAGATGCTATACCACGGTAGTCATCAGGGTCTTCTTCTCTGCATGGGAGCTTTCCACACTTCCCCAGTCTAGAATTTGTAGATATAGTCTCATGAACATCCTTTACACCTCTGCCGTTTGCAGCTATCTTTACTGTATGCTTCAAAACTTCGATCCTTACCACAGCATCCCACCTGGGTTTGTGTTTTCCTTTCTCAGTAAGCGATGCTTTTTCAGAACAGAAAATCTACCATTGTTCCTTTTGGCCTTCCTATCCAGGCGCAGTTGGATGAATTGAGTCTGTTCTTGGATGATATTGCAGTATCCACTGGTCAGCCCATCCCACCATGGCTTATTATCCTCCCCAAGTGTGACCTTATTTTGAGTTATCTGAGAAAAGCGGATACTCCCGACTGGAAGTACCATCTTTTATTTGCTGAACATCTTTCGAACCATCTTTCCATTCCCATTCACATGGATGTTTCATAATCAGGTGATTCTGTGGGCTCTGCCATGGCTTGTTGTGGTTCGGTGGTTGCGCACAAAATCCCCTCTACAGTTTCTGTGTTCACTGCCGAACTGTACGCCATTTCCCTTGCCCTGAATCACATAGATGACAAGCAGTACTCAAACTGTACTCTTTATACTAATTTGCTTAACTCTCTACTGGCCCTGGAATCGCTTCACATTACTTCTCACCCTGTTCTCGCCGATATTCAAAACCGTCTGGCTAATTTTGCTTTAACATCTACTTCTATCCTGTTTTTTTGGATACCAGGCCACGTGGATATTGACGGGAACGAGCACGGTGATGCCTCAGCTAGAACTGTCTGCTCTAGCGCTTTCACTTCTGTGCCTGTTCCATACATGGACTACAGTCCTGTATTCAAGGCTCGATTTAGTGCCAGTTTGCAGTGGACTTGGAGCGAGGAACGTGAAAACAAGCTTTTCCAGAAAAAAACCTCTATTGGACTTTGGCTGTGTTGTTTCCGTAAGGATCGAAGAGAAGAAGTTATCTTAACTAGAAAACACATTGGTCACAGTTTTTCAGCTCATCGTTTTCTTTTATCTGGGAACGATGCACCAATGTATGGTCTGTGTGACACTCAGGTCACAATAGTCAACATTTTACTGTCGTGCAGTCGTTACGACTCTGAACGATGGCACCATTTTACACATGTTTTGCCCACAGGTTTACCACTGACGCTGGTCAGTGTCATTAGCAATGGTAACACTGTCCACCTTACAAATGTTTTTAGTTTTTTAAGGGTCATTGGCCTTGTTAACATTATTTGAGTTTTTAATTCAAAAATTGGACTTGTTTCAACATGATTCCTTTTTACAAATTTTAATAATTTTACTTTATATTTAATTTTTATCATTTGTTTGGCGTAGATAGCCTAATTGCTTTGCGTCATAAAACGCCAAACAACCAACCAACTGACCGTAGGACTATTAACGATGTTCTAGGACAGTCTACTAGTAAGCGCTGAAAAACTATTGTCCGATATAACCTTGTTTTTATCAAGTTGACGTCAAGGTTGAAAGAAGTCTTGCAACACCTTACAACAGAAATGACATAAATACGTTCATTCTAGGGTATCCAGAGGAAGAGTGAATATAAAACTGACCAAACAAGGTTATTTTACATTAAAAAAAAAAGGCTATCTGTGATCCGACACTAACTAGAATTCACCACCGTCACTGTGTTACTAGATCAAGACACCATGCCAAATTATAGTTAGTTACACTGGCGATACGTAATCTTTTCAGGTGAATCTTGTTTTGGGTTTGCTAATGTTGACGGTAGGATTCGGTTTCGTCGTTTACCAGAAGAAACGATTAAGGAAGACTGTTTTTCCCACAGGGAATACACAGAAGGTAGTGCAGTATATGTTTGGGCAGTTCATAATGTGGAAATATTGTTTATTCATATCCTCTGGGGAAACGTCGATGGTGCCTTCTGCAGGCATTACGTGGAGACCATATTTTTTATGTATGCTAGGACATAGTTTAACAATTATTTTGCATTCCAGGATAATAACGCTACTGCTCACACTTCAAGTATTGTGCAGGAGTATCTCTACCATAAAACAACTACAGTAGTTGAGTAGCAGCAGTAGGTTACACCAATAACCTCGTTGACATCGTGCAGAGGTTACTAGAGTAGGAGGAAGACCAACTAAGTACGAAATGTTTAATATGAACTGTTATAAGGTTTTAAACACAATTTATAATACTTTGTTGTTATATATGTCCTGGTAAGGTTTTGTTGTGACAGGAGAAATGCTCAGCGGTATGTCTGCGGACTTACATGCTAAAATCCGGGTTTCGATACCCGTGGTGGGCAGAGCACAGATAGCCCATTGTGTAGCTTTGTGCTTAATTTAAAACAACAACAACAACGACAGGAGAAATATTGATTTACACATCTTTCTACGTGTTTCTGACAAAATTGTTTGCCGTTCTAATAAATCGTTTCATGATGTTTGTCGAGCCTAACAAATTACATATCTAGATATTTAATATAATATACATTTCTCAGTTTGATAACACTAAGTGTATTCGTATTCCATCCAAGTTTTTGTTGTTATTACAAAACATGTAACATTTTGATCAAGCCTGTATATTAATATTTCATAAATATCATAAAATTAACCTGCTTTATTCATGCCATTAGTCCCGACAAATATTTTATTCTTCATCATATTAGTTCATAGATAGGCTTAGTTTACATCACATTAACTCATAGTCATGCTTTAGTTACCTGTCTGTTAGTTCATATATCTGCTTTATATATCATCTTATAAACTCAACTTGTATTAGAATATCAAAAGATAGAATCTGATTCACTGTGTAGTTGTCACCTTAAATCATGGCCTCAGTTCTTAACCATAAAAAAACCTACGAAGATAATTGTTTCCTTGCTTATAGAATGTTGTGGTTTCGATATAAATATCTGTTTGCAGTTTTTGTCCATAAAGTAACATAAATTTAGCTTCTTCTTCGCTTATAGAATAAGATGGCATGAGTACAACTCCGTGACATTAGCTTTTATCTTTAACTTTAGCTATAAATTATATTTTTATTGCCTGCTATAACGTACTAACTAAAGTATAACTTTTTATTATCGGAAGTGATTATTATTGTCGTTGTTGATCCCAAAAAAAATAAATTTTCACTAACTGGTAGAAAGCTGTCGTATAGACTGGTTTTCTCGTACTACTTTTTTGTTTTTAAGGTTAATTTGCATCGTAAAGAATGTTTTTACTGAAAACTTCCTTACACGTCAAGTGATAAAATACATTGAAATTCGATCTTTTTTTCTCTGAGGAGGGAATATGATCTACCTGAGATCCTCTAACAGACATCATTAAAAGTGGCTCATCCAATTCTTATAACAGTAGGTGATTTCAAATATTTATATTTTGTAGTTGTGTGCGTTTTCTTATAAGGTTTGGTTTTTGAATTCCTCACAAAGCTATAATAGGGCTAACTGTGCTAGCCGTCCCCAATTTAGGAGTGTAAGACTCGAGAGAATGCAGCTAGTCATCACCATTAACCTCTAACACTTGAGCTACTCGTTTATCAATCGGTATTGACTGTCACATTACAACGTCCCATGGCTGAAAGGGCAAGTATGTTTGATGCGATGCGGATTCGAATCCGTAACCCTCACATTACGAGTCAAGTGCCTTAACCACCTGGCCGTGCCGGGCCAGTAGATTGGTATTATAGTGAGTTTTTGTTGCTGTTTATTTTTATTCAATATACTTGGGATAATATCTAAGTAGGGTGTTTCAAATAATTGGTCTTTAGGTGGTTTTGAGCGATCGTATTGTGTTGTGGTTTTTAAATATTGTTTAATATTTATATTGTTCACACGTCTTCGCCCCTCTCTAGCACAGAGGTAAGTCTACCGACTTACAACGCCAAAATCACCTGTTCGATTCTCCTCGGTCGGCTTAGCAGATCGCCTGATGTGGCTTAGCTATAAGGAAAACACAACAATCTACCCCTCTTTACATTTTCAGAAATACCTTTGATTTAGGGTTAACTCGGCCTTGTCACGTTCCATAAAGAGACTGTAACTGTTTTCTTCACTGTTATTTTGTAAATATTCAATTTTTATTTATGAAATTGTTAGCAAAGAATGTCGTAGTGGTTTTGTTTTCCCTTGTAATAGCTTATTAGCAAATAAGATTTAAAATGAGTGCTTGGGAAATTATTTTTCTCTACAAAGTAATAAATCAAAGTAACAACACATGTATAAATTATTGTTAGGGAAACATGTAGGTTCAAGAAGTCTTGATAAGAATTAATAAAACCCTATAACTCGAGCGATTTCGAAAGGTGGACCTTTCTTCTTCAGGGACGTATTAAAACACGAAGTTAATCAAGGTGTACTGGTGTTATGCTCCAGTATCATTAGTTTCTTCATTTCATGTTATCAATTGTATTTCGTGTATCATTAGATAGCACAAATAGTTTTCTTTGTACTTTCTTTTCTCACAGTAAATATCTCTTTTCAATCGGCAGTAATCAAATCTTTATAAATCTTACATATTATCTATCAACAAATGTAGTCCGCATTTATATAGTGGCGTTTGAAATTTTGTTTCTTTAAACTTGTAAAATGTGCAGCTTATCAGGGTCAATAAAATGTGCAATAAGTTAGTGCTCTCGTCAACAAAATGTGCAATTAATTAGGGTTCTTGTCAATAAAATGTACAATTAATTAGGGCTGTCAGGATCAGAAGATACTTATCTGTTTGTCTTCTTTTAATTAATAATGGTATCAATATAAATTCCTTACTAAAACAACACCCATTACATGATTATATACACATTTAAAGAGAGAAAGAAATTAATGTCGTTTGACCCCAGTGGCTCAGCGGTATGTCTGTGGACTTACACGCTAAAATCCGGGTTTCGATACCCGTGGTGGGCAGAGCACAGATAGCCCATTGTGTAGCTTTGTGCTTAATTCAAAAACAAAACATTAATGTCGTTTAGTATTGTAGCATTTTATTGAAAGACAGCACTCGGAAATAGAAGCTGATTAATACATATTTTATTCTTCAATATATTTGCAATTAAAAAAGTAGAGCACAACTGAATATTCATGTTATGATTGGAATGGAAATGAAAAAACAATACAAATTCATATAGTTTCTACATTTGTTACACATTTCTTAATGTGAGATAATCAACAATACACAAAGTGCTTACAATACTTGGTCAATGGTATCTGGGTATTTTGCCCTGGAGGGTCAGGTTTACTTTGACCTCTTCCTCCTTCCTGAACTTATTTTCCCTAACTGTTTGTGAAGTGCTTACAATGCTTCGGGTGATTTCAACGATTTGATTTACCAATTTAGGTATTTTGCACACCAGGACGTCGATTTGTCCTGAATGGTGAGCGTGAAAAATTTATTTCAGGATCATTAAGTTATTGACATGACAACGTAATACAAATGTCCAAAGACTCGCTCATATAAGTATAGTATGTGTTTCCCTACCTAAAGTGAACACTTAAGGTTAATCTAAGGTCTTTCAAATTTTTTGCTTCTACAATTCCATATAGTTTTAACAAAAAAATGAATTCGAGCTAAATGCACTAATCACAAAGCCATGGTGTATGGGTAATGAGGTGAGGCTTATGTTTTTAGCCAGATACAACTGAAAGATAGTTTGTGTGTATTGAATTAGGTATTCATACTGTGTCCCCAATGGATATCAAAAAACGAACCCCGATGTTTAGCGTTTAAAGTCCTCAAATTAATCAAGGAGACATCTAAAATCTGTTGGTTACCATTAAAGTATCATAAGTGCCTGTAAAACATTATTGGTACTACATTCAGAAAAACAAAAAAATACTGTAAAAAAATTCAAGTTTATCTGCTCTAACATGGAATGGCAAAATTTGTATTTATAAACCAATTTCCTAAGATATAGAAACAACAGAAAGAAGAATTTCTATGAGAAATTTCAATGCTTAAACGAAAGAGTTAAACGTTTCAGGAAAAACACATACACACAAAACACATCAAAATGAAGACTGTAGATAAAACATGTACTTACTTAAATATATAAACACCCTTTATTGTCACAGAAACCCTTAAATAATTTATTGGTATAATCAGTAACTTAATCATTTTCAGACTGAACTTCATAATATTTGCTTTAAGTCCATTCCTTCTTCACTTTCTTACATATGACTTCAAACATACAGTGTGGCAAATCTTCCCTCGCTTTTCACTGTACGTGTTTCCAGTCGTTTTTGATAAAGAGTAAAGATGTCTTCATCACTGGTTATAGTAATGTCAATTTTAATATATTTTGTCGTTGCAGCTCTATAGTTAAGGCATTCAACTCGCAATCTGAGAGTAGCGAGTTCGAATCTCTGTCACCGAATATGTTCACCCTTTCAGCTGTTGAGGGCATTATTCGTTGATAAAAGAGTACCCCAAGAGTTGGCAACAGGCAGTGTTGACTAGTTACCTTCCCTCCATTCTATCACCACTAATTTAAAGACAGATAGCCTTCGGGTAACTTTCCTCAAAGTTTAAAACAAACCAAATAAACCAGGATTTTTGGAAAAAATCAGTATATTTTGTCGATTATGTGCTTCCTGTGCCAGATTGTTTTATTAGCCTAAAAACAAATGATAATTTGTTTTCATCTCTAAAATATAATTCTAAGAATCGTGCCTTTCTAAACTGTGGGAACTTTGTTATTCTGTACTATGACGAACTATCCATCCATTCCTCCTTGTACAGAATACATATATTTCTGTTTCAAACCTACCATTCGTGGCTTCAACAATACATTTACTGCTGTTTTGGATAAAGCTTAAAGCTACAGAATGGGCTATTTGTGCTCTCCCTACCACGGATATTGAAACCCGATTCCTAGCGGTATGAGTCTGCAGACATATCCTTGCCACTCAGAGGGGATCAACAACACGTACTTATTTGAGTAGTATCTTGAAGAACAGCAAATTTTGTATTTCATAACACTTCTTAGTCATCTTAACACTGTAGATTACATTCTTCGTTATATTTATTTGACCGACTCATGTTCTAATTTATTTCGTAGTCTTCTAAGTTTCTTTTTTACATTCATAACAACATTACTGATACTCACAAAATACCTTCCATATCAAGGCGACCTATGTAACTCGCAGGACTATTTAACTGTGTTTCGTGCGGGCGATAGTGTTCGAGTATCGTCCAACAAAGGAGATTGTTGTTATAATGGTGTAAGTGTTATATGTCGTACTTACTACAAGCTTGTAACGGGCTGGTAAAGAAAGATGTAACTAAATTGTCACTAGTCTTTTTGTTAACTAGGAAAATACTAATCATCTATTCTGTAAACTAAACTATTAATAAATAAATTTAAAGAGAATAAAAACTATTACAATCTCCCATTATCATTCACATACTTATGAAACTTTTTCTTAAACTTACTGCCTTCACAACGTCTCAAGGCCAACTACCCTGTTACTCAGTGTTAGGAAAATATTACCATGCCGAAGTTTGTACCAGTGTTATATAATCCTACTATTTTCGTAATTAATTATTCTTTATGAAAAAAATATGTATAAACACTATCAATTCTATTTATAATTTTAAACATTTAAATTAGATTTCCACTATTCTCTTTTTCAAGAGAAAATTTTAAAGAACTTAATCTCTCCTCATATGACAACCCCTCCATTCTAGCTGCTATTTTGGTAACCATTCTCTGACCCTTTTTCAACAATTCAGTGTCTTTTCTAATATTACAAATGTGGCCTAACCAGTGCTCTGTATAATGAGATTATAAAACTCATTATATTTGTATATAGTATTTTTGTAGATAAACTTAAAGCCCTATTACCACTAACAACAACAGAGATTTGCCTTTCAAGATTGTTCAACAATTACACCAAGATCCCTTTCTTTCATGACATTGTTATGGTTATTCCCATCCAAATTATGTTTATAGTTCAAATTGCAATAACCCATATACATTATCTTAGAGTTACTATAATTAAAACCCATTTCCCTAGCTCACTAAATGATCTAAGTCCTCTTCAAAGCTAGCAGCACTTAAGACCTTAATATCACTTGCTAATTTGAGTAAGTTAATAATTATTCTTCCATCTATGTCACTGATATAAATTGGAAAGAGCAAAGGCTCTTAGAATGAGTCCAGAGGTACCCCACTTGTAATATTAATCCAGTTTGACTAAACTCCATTTGCAACAACCCTCTGCTTTCCTCCATCCAGCCACTCTTCTGTCCAACTTACTAACTTATTCCTCATATCTATAAAGATATATATTTCTAAAAGCCTTTTATGTGGAACTTTGTCAAATGATTTCTGAAACTCTCAATATGCCAAATATACATCCTTACCCTTAATCCACATAAGCAGTAACTTTTTCAAAGAATGTTAAAAAAATTGTAAGGCAAGATTTCTTCCTAAGTGAAACAATTTCAACTATCCACTAAAATTCTAATTGTCATTAAATGACATGCAAAGCATCTTTTGTCAGACTTTCCATAACTTTTCTCACAATAATATAAGACTAATATGTTTATAGCTACTGGAACGTTTTCTATCACCTCCCTTGAAAAGAGAAGTTACATTAGTTAACTTTCAATCCTCTGGCACTTGCTCACTATCGAAAAAACACAAAAAATAATAGGAAGTGGCAAATATATCAAATCTCTAATCTCTTTCTAAACCACTTGGGAAGTATTATCTAGTTCAGTAGTATTACCTTTTTTAAACTTCCTAGTTGTTTCTTAATCAGCTTACAATTAATGCAGTCATCTGGTTCAATCTTATCTCTATCAACTGTTCAAGATGTGAAATACCACTTAAATTTCCATTAGTAAAAATTGAAGAAAAAGCAAAATTTATTAATGCAGCCATCTCAAAATCATCAGATATGAGCCTTATTTTATCATCCATCAAGGTTCTGATGTTTATCTTAACATTTTGTGTACCATTAATGCACTTAAAGAAAACCTTGCTGTTAAGGTTTACATTTTCTGCAAACATTTTCTCACACATCCTTTCTGATGTACTAATTTTCTGTTTCAATACATTTCTTGATCTTCTGTAATCTTTTAAGTCTCCTGTCATACCATTCAAATTAAATTTCTTAAATGTATTATGCTTTTCTTTAATTTTAGTTTTAATACTCTTTGTGAGCCAATCTTGATGGTTTTTTAACTATCCTTTTCTTTCTAAAAGGAATACGTTTACACTGGTATTGAAAAATTATATCTTTAAAAATTCCCATATCTGATTAATGTCTTCTAATAACTCAGCTGCTCAATTCACAACATATAATTCTTGTCACGTTGATTCAGAATTTACTTTTTTGAAATTTGAAATCAAAATATTATTATTCCTTATCTCTTTATTGAATTTAATAGGATTATGATCACTTGCACCCAGATGTTCCTCAACTGACATCCCCTTAAACATTTCTGCATTTGAAGTTAACAATAAATCTAAAATAGCATTGTTTTTAGTAGGTTATTTGACTAACCAGTGAAGAAAGACATTTTGAACAGTTTCCAAAAAAACCTTTTTCCCTCATGGTTTACTCTAGCATTTCAAATTTTCCAGTCTATATCCTAAAATTAAAATCACAGTCTACAGTTTGCTCTGCTTTACAACATATAATTGAGCATCCACACCAGAATTCCAATATTAATATCCACTTACTGCACCTATTACACCTAATAAATTCTGAATGTTTAATTCCTGCATTAGTCTTAACCATTGTATTTATACTAATAGCCTGAAAACTAATACTCACTACAAAATACCAGTAGTCTATTATTAACACTGTTATTGTTAAGCCTAACGTTTAAGAGGCAATTATATACATGTATATATATATTTTTATCGCTAGTTTGTCTTCACATTAGAGTAATAAAGCTTGTTTGTTTGCTTGTTTCTTTTTTCACTGTTTGTTTCAAACATCACCAAAGTAAGTGAGAACAGTAAAATTAAAGACTAGGCTCAACAATTATTGTTTTTTTATACATATTGAAGAGGATTATGGTCAGGATGGTAAGCACAATTGACAGAGAGTCTTAATGGGTTAATATTTTTTATTTACTTCATGGAGGTAGCAGAACATACCCATTCCAGATGGTTTAATCGATAAAATTTTGGAATTGTGTTTATTTAAAAAACAAATATTAAAATATTATGTCAACGACAGTGAAGAAAGTATATATATAAATCGTTTGTTTGTTTTGAATTTTGCACAAAGCTTCACTATGGCTATCTGCACTAGCTGTCCCTAATTTAGCAGTGTAAAACTAGAGGGAAGGCAGCTAGTCATCACCTCCCACCACCAACTCTTGGGCTACTCTTTTACCAATGAAGAGTGAGACTGGCCGTCATATTATAACATCCCCATGGTTGAAAGGGTGAGCACATCTGGTGTGACAGGGATTTGAACCAGCAACTCTCAGATTATGAGTCGAGTGCCTTAACCAGCTGGACATACCAGGCCAAAATTATCTGTTACACGGTACAATTTATATTCAGACCTATAAGAAGAAGAATTTGATACTTGCACGAGAAACAATTACTGACAAATCATAATCTAAATTTAAAAATTATAAAATTAACTATGTTTTTTTAAATAAGGGTTGCACGTTTCAGTCTTCTGAAATTATAACCCATGTTTAACATTTTCTTTAGCTTTTGCCATTAATAATGGAAATTAAAATTGTTTAGTAAGGCTGTTGATTTCTTTGTTAAAAATTCATAAACATTGTATTCTCCATGAAGATATATAGAAAACTGTAAGCCTAACTTAATTATTAAACTAGATGTAATAGAAATTATATTTATATATTCACTTTGAACCTCTATTTCTGCACTGTAACACAAAGTCAATAATTACAGTACTGCAATAACTGATTGACAATCCAAAAATTTAGTACACTGATAACTCTTTGACTAATAAGAACAAACTCACTAATCCAATCTAGTCTAAGTTGCTTTTATATATGTATGGCTCAAATTGTTTCTTAAACTTTCTAGGCTATAGTATGTTCTTACCATTAATAAAAGTTAGTTTATTAGTGAAGTTAAAGCTACCTATGATCAAATTTCTTGTAATTTTTAATATGTTTTACATTCAACAGCATAAAATATAAGATATAATTATTTACTTGTCACTAAACATTTGCAGTAAAACTTGTTTCTGCTTTTTTACTTCGTGAAGAATGTTTGTGTTAAATAAATATGTTTTGAACCATTTATTTAGAAAATGAAGATAAGAACATTTATCTTAAGGGGAGGACTGCTTTAATGTAATACTGCATCTTTTTATAAATGATTTGGTGCAGGTCCAAATTGTTTATTAAATAAGACATGTAACAATCTTTTTAAAAATAACACAATATTAAATAACAACAAATAGAGAACCTTGTGTTTTGTTTAGGAAACCCTATTTACTACATTAAATTAAACACAAAAAAATTTAAAACCAGCCATTATCATTCAAATATTTATTAGGTTTTCACATAAACTCTCAAATTAACTGCATTTACCACACCTGATGGCAACCCAGTTCAAAAGCCAAATACCTCATTATAAAAATAAAACTGTCTTTGCTGAAGGTAATGCCTACCTTGTCTAATCTTAACCTCATCATCATGGAGAAAGATGATGCATCAACACTATAAATATCCTTAACAATTCCAACACCTTAATTAGATTCCCAACAACTTAATTTTAAAAGTGAAAAGATTGAAATATCTTAATATATTCTCATGTGACAACCTTTTTATTCTGGTTATCATTCTAGTTGCTCTCCTCTGAACCCTTTCCAATTATTTTATACCTTTTCTAAAAATAAAACTGAACACAGTACTCCAAATGTGGCCTAACCAATGACATTATAAACTCTTTTGACTTGTATTCAATATTTCTACAGATACAATCTAAAATCTTATTTATCCTGCCACAATCAATAGCACACTGCTCTGATACCTCAACAGACTGATCAAACAGAAAACCAAAATGTTATTTCAATACTGTTATGATTATTGCAACCAAAATTATACTCATAATTCAAATTGTGATATCCCTCATGCATTTATTATAATTAAAATCCATCTTCTATTAATTCACCCAACTCACAAAATATTCCAAGTCCCTTTATAAAATAGTAACATTTTCCTCATGGCAAGCAACACCCAAAACTTTAATCCCACCAGCAAGTTTTAATTATCTATTGATCATCTCTTCATCTATATCATTGATGTCTCACTCATGGCATTAATCCAGCTTTCCAGAACTCTATTTATAATAACCATTTTGTTTGTTACATTTAATCAGTTATCTATCTGATGGTCCATCCTATCCTTCACACCCATAATGATGACTTTTAACAATCATTTTATGTGACAACTTGTTGTGCACCTTCTGAAAATCCAGATAAATCAAATTCACATTCATACTTTTACCTGCATAAGTAACCTCTTCAACAAATGACTTATCCCTCATGAAACCATGATGATTATTCAACAGTTTTAAACTTTGTTAGACAAGTTTGCAAAGCATCTTTTATCAGACTTTCAAAATATTTCCCCCAGTACAGGGATCATTTTTATCACTTCCCTTATAAAGCAAAATAACATTAGCCAACTTTTGTATGTCTACAGCTCTTTAGTATTCTACTTTAAAATGTTTGAATCATCTGACACTGAAGGATTTATTGTTAACTAATTCCTGGAATAACCTGTGTCTTTGAAGAAAACTCAAAAAATAATTTGAATTTCATCTTTAGTGAACATATGTACCTTGCAAAATTATGCCTAAGTGGTTATTTTTGCAATACTTTGTGTAACTGTATATTCTTCGATTTATGTATATCAAAAGTAATCAATTTTATCTAAACTGCTGGCACAAGATATTAAGAACATTTTAATTTCTACAAACTTGGTCATAAATAGTATTCAGATTTTATTTTTAAATTATGAATGTATAACTATGCTTGAAAGAGAAAAATTATACAATATTATAATACCTATGAGAGTCAAATAAAAAATAATACATAATATGGAAGGAAAAATGTTTAAACATATCTACCATTGTTATGATAAATATTACTACCAATTATCAAATTATGGAAGGTTCTGCACACATTCATTCAAGCTGATAAAATAACTGGAATGTATTTGTGATGGAGAGAAAAGAAGATACAACTAGATCTTAAACAAGATGCTAAGTTTTATAGCACATGCATTGTGTAAAGTTATATGAAAGCTCTTATATACTGCTGACTGCTTTACTTAATCTACCAATTACTAGTACTCTTCAACCACACTTTAGTCCTTTCTGTTTCATCTGAAATATAGTTATTTTTAACCTTTCAACATGCATCAATTATAGTCCTCTTTTCAACAAAGTTAAAAAGAACAACCCTTTTCACTTTGAAAACTCTTAACATATTAAGAGTTAATTTTCAGAAACTTAACACAGGAAGTTTTAATCTGGAATAGTCTGACTTTAGCGTGATATGAAATTGAAAGTTTGCTTTTGAGATATACATATTAGCAATTCAAAATAATTATTTTTTGATTTGGACTGAAGCTCCCACATATAGTTTAGACAGAAATAAAATAATGTTTGGGGTAGATTTTCTGTCATTGAAGAGGCAGGATTTCTAATGCGCCACTTTAAATTTAATTATCCAGGCCTTGAAAGTCTTGAAACTCACAGAGTTTCATATATATATATATATATTTTTTTTTTAAGCCTCTTGGTTTTCATATCATAAGTTTGTTATATTAGTGGTTTTCTCACAAAAACAAATCGTATTGCAGTAGCAATATGGTTTTAATCTTGTGTATTCATAAGTAGGCTAAAAAATGCAGTGAACCAATCAAAATCACTTTTTGTCTCATACATGTGTTTTCACTTACATCAGAAGTAAAAAGAATTCTCAAACTGTTTGTAAAAATACTATCTACAGAAGGCAAATAATGTATTCTCAAGTATTATAAAGTACAGAATAACGTTTCTTTAACCTGAAAGTGACCTAAGAAGTCGAAATGTTCTGTACTTTATTTTAATTAAAGTTTTACTACACATGCTAGCTGTCTTGAGAGTACATTTTTACTTCAAATGGCTTTCTTGTCATCACAAAGAAGGCAAATAAGATTGTTTCTGAAATGTACGTTCATAAATTATAAAATATTGTCAGCTATAAATGAAAACTAAATTGACAATATTTGTATTAAGTGGAATACTTTTTTTAAGATATGTGTGTTTTGAAGAAAAAGAATTGTTGAATGTAGATTAGATATGGTTTTTATAAAAGAAGTATTAGTGATCTTGAAACAGCTGGATCTGTGCCAATGGCTAGCTTAGCATCTAATAAAATGCTTGGATATAAAATTACTTTTGTAATATATTCAAAATTTTACTGGGTTCTTACATTAATAATGTCATGTTGAGTTCTGAAGGAACATGTGTACACTGTCCAACTTACCGACTTGTAGTCTTTTGTGATATTTTAATTTAATAATTATAAAATCATTCAAAAGATTTAAGTAAACATTTATAAACTCTTTGTTAACATCAGGATGTTTATGTGGTTCTGGTGAGGGAGAACCCTAGTATTGTGGAAAAAGAATGAAACTCTCAAAAGTTTGTTTTTGCTGAGATATATGAAGCCCTGCAAGATAAATCATGCATAATAAGTTAACTGTGTGTTTAGTGTAGGATGTTCAGATGAGCTGTGATTTTTTTTTAAATTTATTACTGCAAATAGTATACATATAATTTAAGGACAACAAGAGAACTTTTGGTCCATCTAGGCCTTCCTATCCATTAAAGTAAACTTTAAAAAACAACAACATTCAAAGTCAATTATTGCTATTCACAATTATTTACAAAACCTACCTTTAAATTAACTGCATCTGAATTTTATAATAAGATTTTTCAGTGTAATAATTCAAATATTTCTTAGCAATGAAACTTCCATATCTTTTGTATCATTATGTATTTTAAATAATGGTGTAATTTTTTTAAAATTTCAATAATAGCATTATTCAGTTACATTAAGTATCTTTATCCAATTGTATAAAATCCATTAGATCAATTTGAATCACTTAGCAGACTTGCCACTTTGATGTTGGAAAACTGGCTTTATGTGAAAATAAGCATCAGATGAAGCAAATTTGCAAATAATAGCAGATCTGGTCAAGAAATAAAGGGAATGTTTTATAGTTGATAGTTAGACTGCATTTTAAATACATTAAAAGTAACCATATTGGGTAAATTTACTTAACTCTTGACAATAGTTTTATTTTCAAGGAGTGCATTTGTGGATAGTTATGGAATAAAATATATGGAACATTTTGAGTTTCTCTCTCCTCATTCAGTATGTTTAAAAATCCAGGGCACTTTTGAAAAGCTGAAAAATGTTAGAGTCAATATGTATTTTTGTAAATACTTATTGGTGCTTTAACTTAATGGGGATATCTTGTATAGGTGCTACATGAAATTTAAAACCTCTTTATTAATGTTTGGCTTTGAGATATTTCACTACACTAAAACTTTATTTCCTTATTGACATAAATCATAGGATTTTTTAAACAAGGGCATAATTTGTTTTTGATATGTTTAGATACCAAATGTTCATTAATTATTTGTATGTAATTGAATGAAGTTAATAACACTTTTAAAATTATTATTTGATCAATGTAATTAGTATCAGATTGAGAAATGTAGAGTGGTGTTGTCATGCAAGAACTTATAAACTGCATTTGTTTAACTTAGTTTTTAATTATTTTGCTCATAACCCTAATATTCCTATTTTAAGTTACAGAACTGTACTATGCATTCGGTGGAACTCTTAAATGAAGATACTGTATTAGGGATAAATGGTTGTGGAAGAGTTAAAGGGTGTCTGAAAGCAGATACTTGCTTTTACAATGTTCAGAAATTTATCTCGTAAAGATAATTAATATTTGAGTTTAAATCATACAAATGAGTGAAATATTTTGTGAAGAATTACATTATTTTAATTTTTTTCCATCAGACACAGGTATTTATTATTACATTATAATTACATGACATATTATCATATCTGTATAAACTTAAACTACAGTACGTGTACAGTATAACTCACCAGTCATGATACTGAGTGAACAAGATGTTTACTGATGACTGAATTGTGATCTAAAGTTATGTTAATTATATTGTAAACATGCAACACCAACATATATTAAGCCACAGTATATAAGTAAGGAAGGAATTTTCATTAGTACAATTTATACAGGCAATGCCATGAACGTTGAAGTCTTACCAATGTCTGGTTGGATTCATCATTCAGCATATGAATGTCACTTGTCTAACATTTACGAGTTAGCTTAGAGCTAGTGTTGACAACTTATTCATCATGTTAGATGCACATCCAGAACAAGATCATGAGAGTTTATTATTACACAACTAAAACATCCTTGTTAAAGCTGTAAGCAGCCTTCAGTTAGAAACCATTATATGTATTTTAACATTTATACTTAAAACTATCTGATGATGTTAAAGTCTTGGGTGTTGATGGTTGGCTGCAAGAGTGATGATGCTGTTTTACAAAAGGATTTAGATAATTTGGTGAGTTGGGCAAATTACTAGCAGATGGCTGTTAATTATAATAAATGCGAGGAGATGCATGTGGTTTATCATAATTTATGTTATGAGTGTAAATGTTGGAAAAATTTTACCAGCATTATAGAAGAAAAAGATCTTTTTGTGTTTGTTTATTTTTATTCCAAAGAAAAATTTGATATGAATTAATCATTTGAAAACCATTATGTACAAAGTATTTTTTCCTTCTTGAGATTTCAGAGTATTTTCTATTATTTATAATTCCACTAGGTTGTATGTAAAACCATTGTTTCAATTATATCACTCTGTTCCACATTCAGTTTCAGGCTAACTTCTGATATTGTAAATTATAATAAAACCATATTAATTTATATTTCAAATATGAAACCTGGGCTACACGATAACTTCATACTTTAATTATTGTGTATATGGTTAATATTTATGCTATGTACCATACCATTTTCAGACAGACTTTTTTTAAAAAACAAACAATAGTAACTTAGTGCATGTGTCATGCAGTTTTATTTTCACAGGTCTTAATTACTGGTGTGGACTGATGCATTTAACTTAGTGTGTTCAAATTCTATTCTTCCAATTTTAGCAATGCAAATCTAATGGTAACTTGTGTATTGAAGAAATAAAGATGTACTTTTTTACTTTTACTTGTAAGTTCTAATACACTAATTTATTTCAACTGCTTACAAACTTTGAAAGAAAATTCTCTAACGTGTGCTGTTAAAGATCACTGATATCTAAAAATTGCATATCAAAATTTGACACTAATAGTTTAGTGTTTTGTTTAATATTGACATTGTCACTCATTTAAAATCATATAATTTTAGGATTTATTGTTTATATCAAATCACAAACACAATTATTTATCTTACATTACATTCTTGAAACACATTTTTCATGATTATAACTATAAAAACTGGCTTATTCACAGACACTCAACATGAGTTCTATGGTAATATTTATGCGATAGATATAAATGAACTGTATAACCATACTGAATTATAATTCCAGAATTTTATGGCCTTAAGAGTGAACTTTGGAATGTTTAATCCTATTTTACTTACATGCAGCTACTTGAAACATGCTTACCAGCTGTAGAAAGTTTATTTTTCTCTTTCTAAATATTCCGTTCTGTGACACCACTGTATAAAAGTAATGTTTTTTTAAAATTCTGTCATCAACAAGTGACTTGTGACTCAACTAGAATGTATTTGTTAAAACACTTGGAAAGTTCAATGCAGGATTTTAATGTATTTGTTGTAAATGAGCAAAATACAACTTATAACAAATTTAAGTGTATGGCAATTCTGAAAGAGAGAAGTACTGATGAATATATTTTGTAGGATTAGTGGGAAGGAAGTTTTGCTGAAAATTAACTATCAGCTGTTCTAGTATAATTTAACTATTACACACTGCTTTTCCTAAGAAACAAAACATTTATATCAGTTGTTTTAAAATTCATTCCAATGTTTGAAGATGATTAATAAATATAAAATATCAAAACACTCAGAATGTTATGAATGCTTATGTAATTACAACAGTATACACATGATCAATAAAATAAGTTGTAAAAGAGGTCAAGAAAGATTTATGTATGACAAAAATGAAGACATAAATACGTGTCTGAAGAGAAGAACAGCATCCAACTATTTTCAATGGTCCCTTGTCATAAAGAGAGGAGTGAGGAAGGATTATGACAGAGATGCAATATGTAGTGTTGGCAAGCTGCTTGTCACATTCAGCTGGGTTAGAATAATGACAATTATACAAAGAGCTCAACATTGACAATGTGTAACTCTTCATCCATAAAACCTTTAAAAATTTTTAACTGCATCGAAATCCCTGGCAGATCGTACCTTATCCTTTCATCCCTGTAATTTACTTACACTTTTAGATGTTAGGTGGGGATCTCAACCACTTAATAAATTACTGTAACCTTCTCTGGTTATGTCAAAGATTGCTTGTTAAAAGCAAAATAGACTTTCTTGCTAAGTAAAATGTTTTTTAAATAAAGTTTTGAAGACTGTTAGTATTCAAAATAGGTAGAAACATACTGAGGTTTGAATATCTAAGATTTATCTGAATATCTGTACTATCTAATTTAAACTAGGTAAGGTATCGAGAACTGTTTTAGTGTTGGTTTGGTTTTTGGTTTGAATTTTGCACAAAGCTACACAAGAGCTATCTGCACTAGCCATCCCTAATTTAGCAGTGTAAGACTAGATGGAAGGCAGCTAGTCATCACTACACACTTCCAACTCTTCAGGTATTCTTTTACAAGTGAATGGTGGGATTAACCATCACATTATAACACTCTCACTGCTGAAAGGGTGAGCATGTTTGGTGGTGATTCTTTGAAAGGAGAAATAAATTATTTTGATGGATTGGCTGTTTTGTTTTCTTTTTAAATTTCATGCAAAGTTACATGAGGGCTATCTGCACTAGCTGTCCCTAATTTGGCAGTGCAAGACAAGAATGAAAGCAGCTACTCATCACCATCCACCACCAACTCTTGGGCTTTTACCAATGAGTAGTGGAACTGACTGTAACATTATAATGCCCCCATGGCTGTAAGGGAGAGCATGCTTGGTGTGACAAGGATTCGAACTCATGACCCACATGTTACCAGTCAAGTGCTTTAATCACTTGGCCATGCTAGGCCTTGGTTTGTTTGAAGGACTGTGATAACCAGAGATGAAAAACTGGTAATGAGAGCCACGTGTACTAACTTGTATCTTCTTGATCTTCAAAGATTAAAGGCAATAAACTGCTTAAGGTGTACAGTTGGATTGCTTTACAGCCTGAAATGCAGACCAGAAAATTTTTTTTATCTTATTTCCTTTGTTCAGTATGGAATATTTCTTCCTGCAATTCATAATCATGAGAAACTCACTTGAAGTATATATGTATTATAAAAATTGTTGGTATAAGTATTGAAACTTTTATTAAAATAAAGTAGAGAACAACATTTTGACCTTCTTCTCAAGTTGAAGAATGTCGAAACATTTTTCTCTACTTTACTTTAACAAAAGCTTTAATACCCATACCAGCTGTATTTAGAATACATTGTTCCTGCATGTAACGTTTCTACCATGAATATAAATGATTGATATTATTCAGATATGCCTGAGCCTCTAAGAATACTGAAAGTTTGATTAGTGTTTCCTTGTGTTTGCTGTATTTTAGTTATTCCTCTCATATGTTTTTTACAAGAAATCCAATGTAAATATTTTTACTTATAACTTAAACAGACTGTGGAGTTCCTGATCCACCTCAAATACCAGTAAAATTTATCCTGAAGAAGACTGTCAGCCTGTTATCACATTCTCTTTATTCCATAAAAAAAGTTTTTATACTGTAAGGTGCAAGTTTATAATTGTATTTCATTTTGTTATTTCATTCTCTTTGTATAAAACTTTTCATATTTCTACTCTTATCATTTTCATTACTACATTCACGAACATTCTACAGATTTTAATAGACTTACATTAGTTTAGAAATTTATCTGTATTATATTAATTTATCAACAAGAAGGGTACATAGTCTAAGAAGGCATCTTCTAAAGCTCTACTGTCTCTCTTTTTTTCTTTTTTCTGAGAGCTGAGAACAGAAGAATTTTGACAATTCTTTATTAATTCCACCTACTCCTTGTAGAAATGCTGGTCTACACATACTGTATAGAGATCTGAAACATTTTTAACATTTTTAGTAATAATGTAAACAGGTCACATACTTTTGTTCCTACCTCCCAGTGGCTCATTGGTTTTATGATAACACTTAAAATCATGTTTCAATACCTACCCATGGAGACAGGGCACAGATATACCATTATGTAGCTTTGTAATTTACAATAGACAAGCAAATAGTCTTAACTTGCTTTTGGACTAATGTCAGGCAACACAGGTAATTTCATTTACCCATGACAAAATAAGAATGTGTGAATATTTCACAGAGACGTAAGAAAATAATGGAAACATGATTACTTTATTAGTTCTGAAAAAGTGGTCAGCAATTCATTTACTTACGTTTTAACACTTCATGTTTCATCATGATCAAACATAGAAAGCTTTTCAAAAACTTTCTAGTACTTTATATACAATCTGTCTAAAGATTATTGAATGTTGAATATCCATAACTTTAAGTTCATAAGATATAGATCTGTCTAATAGCAGATAGCTTCCGATGAACGTTGAACCATGCAACATCTTGTAGTAGTAGTTAGTATTCAGTTTATGAATTTAAAAAAATAATTAAGTCACAAATAAAACATTAAAAATGCATTTACTTTAAAATATGAAAAACATGTACATTTTTTAGGATTCTTTTATACACCAACTGGTAATGAAACCTATAAGAGAGGAATCTATACTGGATTTAATGTTATCATCCAAAGTAAATACAATAGATAGAATTGTGGTTAGTGAGCATTTATGTAGATATGACTACTGCACAATTACATTTGGGATTTTACTACATGTAGAATTGAAAAAGAATAGTACCTTGATTCCAAATTTCAGAAAAAACATTTGATGGAATGAGACTTAACCTAGCTCCTGTTGATTGGACTGAAGTATTGGGTGGGGATCTTAAACAGATATGAGAAACATTTAAGGAAAAAAAATGATATGTATACAGAACATATATATTTCCAACTGAAAAGAAAATGGCAACAGAGCAGAATATTCCAGTGTGGTTAAGCAATGGTTTAAGAAATTATATCAAAGATAAACCTAATAAATTCAATAAATTTAAATTTACTGGAAATAATAAGATCTTGGAGGGTGACAGGAAATCAAGAGAGTTAAATAAAAGGGTAATAACTATATGAAAGAGGGTTGGCTGAGGGAGGTATGCCAAACAATAAGGGATTATTTAAGTATGCGATGGATAAACAAAATGTTAGGATGGGATTGGGCTTCTTACAGAATGATAGTGGTGAGCTGATCTCAGAAGATTACAAGATGATAGACTTATTTAATTATATGTTCTCTTTATTCCACAAAGGAAGATACAAGTATTATGCTTTAACTGTAGCACTTAATGTATGTAAAAAATATAGGTGTAAAAGATATCACAAGTTCAAAACTGTAAGAGAAAAGTTGGGAAACCTAAAAATTGATAAACACCTTTGATCAGATAACTTTTTAATCCTAGAATTATAAACTGTTAGCTAATAATTTTTTTATAGGTCATTAAGTTTGTTTGTTTGTTTTTGAACATTGCACAAAGTTACTTGAGTGCTAGCCATCCCTAATTTAGTAGTGTAAGACTAGAGGGAGGTCATTAAGTAGTGGAAGAGTATTAAAAGATTGGAAGCTGGCTAATATTTGTCCAATATTTAAAGGAGGTGGTAAATATTGTCCAAGAATCATAGGCCAGTTAGTCTTACATCAGAAGTTAGAAAGGTTTTGCAAAGTGCAATTAAAGATGCATTGCAGAATCACTTAAAAGTACTTTGATACTGTGTCAAAGAGCCAGCATGGCTTCACTATGGGAAAGTCTTGTTTAACAAATATTCTGACATTTTTTGAGAATGTTACTGCAAAAGCTGATGAAAGAAATACTGTGGATTTAGTTTACCTTGATTTTCAGAAATCATTTGGTAAGGTGTCCCACAAAAGACTTGTTGCAAAAATTAAATATGTGGTTGTGGGGGAAATGTTATTAAATTGTATAGCAAATTCGCTGGAGAGTAGAAAGCACACAGTAGTAACAAATGGAGTTAGACTGGATCACAGCTACAAGCAGTGTGGTTCAGGTACTGGGTATTCTGCTGTTTGTGATTTATATTAATGGTTCTTACTTTGGTTTAAAATACAGAATATTGAAGTTTTTACTCTGTCACAAAACTTTGCTATTTTCACTTTAGACATTTGCTTGCCTCCAAAAATGTCATATTGTGTTGATATAGATATAAGTTTATGTTGTATTAAAATAATTATGGAGCTTCATCATGTCATTGCAAACTATGTAGCCATGTCTAATTATGCTCTAAGTAACAACTGTGTATCTTGATAATACCCCTGCAGCATAGTTTCCATTGAAAAAGTCTTCATCATAACGTAATTATGCTTAAAGTACACCACTTATCCTGACCTGCTATCCATAATTCATCCAGTGTATGCAAATGAGGTTTTAACAAGAATCCACAGATGCAGTGTTTGACAACATGACCTGTATATTGCCAGAAGGAATATCCACTTCATTCTTTAGATACCTGAGGTACACAATGGTTAAACGGGAGGTATGACTAGAAAAGTTATTTTGGTGACTTTTGTTGGCTTTGTTTCCAGATGAATCTCCAATTTGATTTTGTTGCATAGGGTTTCTTGGATCACATGACTGGTTATGGGCACCTGCAGGCAGGAGCACAAGGGGTCATTTGCCTACCTTACATTTTTAAAAAATTGCATGTATTATGATGTAAAGTTAGTAATTTTGTATTAAAACTGTAAATTTGTGTTTGCACGTAACACATATTTATTTAATCCCTTGACTTGCACTCTAAAAGCTGACCATATTTACATATTTTGCCTCCTAGAAAATACTTCTCTAGGCATCCATATGGTCAGATTTTGCCATTGGCCTTTGTATTTTCATATTCTCATTTGATAAAAGATAACATACTTTGCTTACCACAAAAGGTGTTTGACTTCTTGCAGTTCTCTTTCTAGATGGTCCTGGTACTCCAAGTTGGTCCATTTTCCTTTATCTTATATTATTTCAATTATAAGGGATATCCCTGGCTTGAAAGTTCTAAATCTCTGACCTGAACATATTATACTTGAAGTGGATGAATATTTCTTGTTGAAAATGGATATTACATATCCTTCCCAAAAGTGAACAATTTTTGGTGGCATCAAAATGTGGTGCTAATTAACGTCATTTCACCATTACTTTATATTGGCTATGGTTGTCACATAAATTGCTGCTTAGCATATTCATAATCACTTTTATATACTGTATTTCAATGAATCATTTGTGGATAACTACTTGCAGTTTCACTTGATGAACTTGAGGACCCAGATTGTAAATGAATTAACATGCCTGGTTGGGATACAAATGAAGAGGTCTTAACTTGGCATGTATCTGTGGAACATGTCTTCCACTGGGTTAGGTTGTGGGTGGTTGCTTGTCTGGGTGTATTTATTCTTGTCCATTTTCATACAACATATTTTGAAAATAATGCAATGAGAAAGATAAGATTGTGTGCTACATTTTTACATTAAGAGGTTTTAAATTAGTACTTGTCTATCTTATCATATTCGTTCTATTTCCCACCTTGCTGCTGGGTGTAAGAGTTAACTGTTGTTTTGTATAATTTGAGGAACCATGGGCATTAATTAGGTAAGAAGAACCTTTACTGGATTTAATCTAATGTAAGTTAAACTGTTTTCATCAACTCCTGTATAAAAACACAGAAATATTGAATAGTATAAATATATATATATATATATATATCCTTCATCGATAATGTAAATATTCAGAAACCAGAATATTCATTTACTAAATATTAAGTAACTAGCATTCCAAAGCTGTAACATTATCATGAATTTTAGGTAATATAAGTTAGAGATAATCATTCTTTGCGTATTATTTTTTATCATTAAGAGGTTAGGGGTTATAAGTTTTAAAAACGATTGCGATTACAAAACATATTCAAAATTAAAATAATCTTAATTTTAATTTTATGCTGAACTTTTCTTCATCATAACTTTCTTGGGAGTGTTGGGCCCAAAAATATTATCTGGATGAAAACATTTAATATATTAATTTTAGCACTCAGTTCTTTGAAGTGAATACATGAGAGAGAGTAGGAATACAATGGATGCATTACACTGTATTATATTTTGATATCCTATAACCTACAGAAAAGGAATACCAATACTGTGGATTTACAAAATTTGTCTTTCTGATGTGCGTCAGCTATGGCCAAGTGGCTAGCATGCTGGGTTATAGCACAGAAGGTTCAAAGGTCAAGCAGATATTCCACTAAATAAGCCATCACTTCTACTAGTTTTGGCCATAAATGTATCATGAAAGTAACAGCGAATCCTGTTTTTGTTTTTTTTTAATTTCTGCAAAGCTACACAAGAGCTATCTTTGCCAACCGTCCATAATTTAGCAGTCTAAGTCTTACGCGGCTGGACCTTGTGATATGCCACGACTTAAGATATTCAGGCTAGTCCCAAACAGCAGTAAATATGATTACTAAACAATGTAAATCTTTCTTTGTAATAAGTGCATAATAAAGAACGATAAATCAAAATAAAAGTAATTGCATTCTATGTAGTACCTAATATAATCAATATTATTAATGAAAGAAACAATTATATTTAAAATTAAGACTCACAAACTTAGATATGTTGTCTTTACTCTGATTTAAAATTTTGTGGTTGTTCTTGTGTGGTCGGTTTCATAATGCTGTTTGTATGAAAATATTTAAAAATATTGCCTTAAACAATGTTTTTAAGAGTAATTTATATGCTGATCGCGCCAAACATGCTTGCCCTTTCAGTCGTGGAGGCATTATAATGTTACGGTCAATCCCACTATTCTTTGGTTAAAGAGTAGCACAAGAGTTGGCGGAGGGTAGCTGCCTTCCCTCTAGTCTTACACTGCTAAATTAAGGACAGCTAACGGAGATAGCCCTCGGGTAGCTTTGAGCGAAATTCAAACAAACAGTAATTTATATTACGTGGTAATTTAAATAGGGTAGGACAACACAATTTTATTACTGGCTTCATTTATAGTATTGATGGCATTTTTGTTCACGTTTTCTCCTACGTTATTTGATACCTTAAAATTAGACAAGAGAAACCTCGGACAGCCACGCCACTTGAAATTCTTTTTGGCAGGATTAGAGTAAATTAATCTCTGATATTGTTTTTTCGTTTTATTAGCTATATTTTTGTGTGCCAGCGTGGAGGCGCATGTATACCCCATTCGATTTTGTCACTAATTGAATTGAAATTATCTTGGACAGAATTAGAGTAAATTAACCTATGAAACCTTGCACATGATCAAATATATCAGTTGAAAATTTTGACACCCTTAGTCCAAAGCTGTAAATTGGATCTCAAATCGGTCAAGAGACAACAACCCATAAGTTAAGAGTTTGTACTTGGGAAGATTAAAAAAACAAACAAACAAACAAAAAAACTCAGAGACACTCTGTAATCCACTGCGCGGCTAACAATGTAAATATAGTGTATCCACAATAAATTTATTAAGTAATTTCAAAATGTGTTTAGTATAAATAAGTTTGTTTGTTTGGAATTGAGCACAAAGTTACACAGTGCTGTGAGTGATGTGAGTCTGCACACATTTCGCTGTGTTACTGGGGTGCTAGTATAAATAAGCTGGATATTCCAAGCTTCCGATAGTTCATGAACTCAGCGTTACAAATAATTTCTTAATATTCATATTATTGTTTGTTAGGCTTTTATTTATAGGCGGAATTCTTTACTGTAGGTGTTTGTGACTTGTTGACGATGAATTTCAACAATAAACAGCACACAGTCCACTTATTTTCGAGTAGTATATATTCAAACAAATAAAAATTATGTGCAATAATTTATTACACTGTTGGCTTCAAAAGTTGTATCTAGAGCTTTCAATAATTTTCTCTTTTTTTTTTAAGGTCGACATAGGCTGGTTTAATTATTTTTACCTTAACATGAATTGTTATTTTCTATCATGTTATTTTAAAAAGCATAATTTAACTTGCTACTGTACGGTATTTATAGGGAAACTAAGTTTAGATATATGTGTTGAACTAAAGTTTTGAGGCCTACTCAAACCCTGATAGAGGCCTAAAACGCTCATGCACTGCTAGATACATTATGATACAATAAAGTACTCAATTAAAAAAAAAGGTTCCAGTGACACGATAACTTCAAAATCACCAATCCATTACTAGCGAACCAAACATGGCCTTGGCATGGCCAGGTGGGTTAAGGCGCTCAACTCGTTATCCGAGGGTCGCGGCTTCGAATCCTCGTCCCACTAAACATGCTTGCCCTTTCAGCCGTGGGGGCGTTATAATGTAACGTTCAATCGCACTATTCGTTGGTAAAAGAGTAGCCCCAGAGTTGGCGGTGGATGGTGATGACTAGCTGCTTTCCCTCTAATCTTACACTGCTAAATTAGGGACGGCTAGCGCAGATAGCTCTCGAGTACCTTTACGCGAAATTAAAAAAAAAACTAAACCACACGACGTATCATTCATAACTAGCTACGCAAATTAATCTTCACATACTATCGCTTCTAAAAATAAATATATTTAACATTCATGCTATATAAACTATCTAGATCATAACATTTCATAACTGAAAGAGTCGTGTACATCTGAGATTTCAGATCTATTTAGAGATAAATCCGTCACAAGTAAATCTTTAAATCTTAACACAGTGGTTGTAATGATGTTACAAGTTTAACCTCTATTACAAAACTATTAGTACTATATTGACTGTGTTGTTTGTGTTTGGTAATTTAAACGTAGAAAATAAGATAAGAAGTTGTTTAGATCCCAATTATCAATACACACATCTACGTTGAGCTTGTTCAATGATTGTCAATTCGAGAGAAATTTGGACCAATCACAATATGTAATTTTACTGTCTGAGAGTTTTGACGTATATTCAGGTTTGTTTGACATGGCCTGGTTATCTTACTGGGTTAAAAATGCATATTGAACTGGCCTTTCAGTGGTTCATCAGTAAATCTTAAGGTTTACGATGTTAAAACTGAGTTTGCATACTCTCAGTGGGTAGAACACAGAAAGCTCATTGTGTAGCTTTGTGATTAACTACAAACGAACAATGGCTGAAATGCGAACAAATAAATAGTTTAAACCGTTTCTGTGGAAGATAGGCAGTAATCATATGTAAATTTCTGACTCATATCTATGAGTAAATTCTATATAATGTGGAATTGTAGTGTTTATTTAACTACGAAAGTGTATGTTAGAAATATCTTATAAACTGCACTGATAGCGCAAATCAATAATGTAATACAACCGGCCGGAAGTCCGCAAAGTTATCCATTGTTAAATATATACTGTTGTGTACATATCTGTTTTTGGTATTAGAATATAATACTGTAGTTGGTTTCACAGTGGGAAATGAAATTCTCCTTTCATTTAAATTCCATCTTCTTTTGAAACTTGATAGCAGAAGGAAGGGAAACACATGTCCGTCTTATCCAAAATAAATAGAACGAGAAGCAGTCCTACAAAGATAAATACTTTAAAAAAAGCTTTAGAAGTTCGTGTTGTTGTTCACTTATATAAACCCTATATGACAAAAGTAACATGGGATGACTACTGTCTGTGACGCACAAAGAGCTTATCAGCTGAAGTTATTGTATTAAGTTCTTTCAAAATAAACAAAATAGAGGGTATTAAACCGAAACTTCTGAAGATAATAAATAAACTTTGTAATGTCTTCTTCTGTAAAATGTAATTAAACTCCATAGAGTTGTAGAGAGGGAATATATGTATGTATATAATTATTCAATCATGTTTATACACTTCGATTCATTTATAGCCTTTGCTCTATACCTAGTTAGTATAAGACTAAGTATTTGATAAAAAGATACAAAGAATAATGAAGTCAAAATGTCTTCTGATATACTGAACTGACAATAGGTTTTTAAGTAAGATGGTGAAAAAGAAATACACGAGTTTAAAACTACTACCTTATAAAGATACGCTTGTTGGTTGGTAGTTTGTTTGAAGTTATGCACAAAGCTGACACAATGGGCTATCTGTGTGCTGCCTACCACAGGAATTCAAAGGAGGTTTCTGGTATTGTAAGTCCGTAGATGTAGTGCTGTGACACTGGTGAGAACGTTTGTTCGAAGATTATTAATAACAAAACCATTTATGATAAACGTTTATTTATTATATATAATAATGTATTATCTCCATTTCTGCGGGCATTTCTGTTTCTAGAAATATGGCTGTGACTCTGTTCAAGTTAAAAAGATCGAGTAATATTGCCGAGACTATACACAGAACCACATTTCAGGCAAATTTTGGTGTATTGTCGCTGCTGTTGCAAATTCTGGACTATGTTTCTGAACATATTTAAACGTTGCAACACACTAAAAATAGCAGATTTATATATTTTTTAGGTTAAAAGAAGTAATGCACGTAAAAAAATGGTAAAACTATTAATCTTTTTCGTCAAGAGGCAAAACAGATAGAAGACAAAAGAGGACCAGTACAAGAAAAATCACATTAGTATGTATTGATTCAAGTTAGAGGATGCTGCTGGTTGGCATTGTAGCGCATACGTTAATATTTTTGATGTATTTTAATGGTGAATTTCTCTCCACAGATAAACTAGCCAGTGGCTCAGTGTTAAGTCTAGGGCTTATAACGCCGAAACTCGGGTTCCGGAGCATAAAGTTACACAGTTGGCTATCGGTATATTCCCTATTGGAATATCGAAACCGGATTTTTATCATTATACGCTCTTGAACTTATCGCTTGGCTTATATACTCAATGTGGACTCCGTTCATGATTCGAGGGATGTCCATATGATAATACTGCAACGATTATTCTAGGGATGCTACCCCCATACGTGCCATAGTCCCCAGGGTATTCGTTGCAATTGCGCTAATTATTCGGATATGCAACTATTCCATATCCGATATCTTCGTCTTATAAACAATTCCACGGCCAATGTCCATGTATTCACATGCCCCATCTAGTGAGAAAAATATTAAATCATCAGTTTTTCACATGTCGCACATTGTGAAACTGGCGTAATTTATATTTTATTCAATTTAGAAAGTAGTTCAGCAACTTCTGGATAATCATTCCTCTTCAAACTTGTGTTCCTGAAGTCCATAATTTCCCAAAAGCAAGTTTTATGTAATAATAATGAAAAATGTTTAATAAATTTAGGCTTTATAGTGTTAAAAATTTTAATTAAAAAAAATGATGAGGTATCTTATATAAATATTTAATATATTCAAAACCAGCTAAATTTGAATAAAGAAATCGGCCATATTAAGATTTATTAAAAGAAAAGACCCACGATATATAAAGAAACAAATTCTGTAATGAAGTGGTGACAAAAAGATAAGTTAAACATGGGAAACACTTAATCATTTTTAATATAAATGAAAGAAGTGCAACATAAATATAAAAATAACACCAAGTATTTAATATATAAGATATATTAGAGTTGAGTCTTTTAAAACTAACCTTCGATTCCCATCGGTGGAGTCAGCAGATAACCTGATGTGACTTTGCTGGAAGAAAACACACTCACACACACTCAAACTCACCACACAATAAGTTAAATTCGTTTATGTCTGTGAGTAATATTTTAGAATTGTGTTTACTTTATTATTTAGCATTACACAACGGACCAACTATAAATGATTTCGTTAGAGGCTTATTTTTTTTAATGTAATCTGTGACGTAAAAGCCTGATATTTCCTTTAATCGGCTACATTCTCTGCTGCGGACTGCAGTTTCACCTATTTACATAACAACCGGTATGCTACATAATATCGCACAGAAAGTCCGACAGAATGTTATAATATTATTCAAACACCTAACTTTATTTAAATTATTGTGTAACGAGTTAAAAAGAGCCCCAAAATCTCTATAAACGTTACATACACATTATTATTATAAAAAGTCTAACTGCATTTTAGTTTTGAGTTTGTTGACCAAACCATAAATAGGTAAATTTACAATTCGCAGTGAAGGGTTGTTGTTTTTGTTGTTGTTGTTTTGAATTAAGCACAAAGGTACACAATGGGCTATCTGTGCTCTGCCCACCACGAGTATCGAAACCCGGATTTTAGCGTGTAAATCCGCAGACATACCGCTGAGCCACTGGGGGGCACGCAGTGAAGGGTGTGGCGGATAAGAAAAGAAACAAAACAACCGTGGGCTCTTACCTCACAGACTATGATACCAACCTATTGTATTTGTATATTGTATTTTTAGTAACCTCGTCCTATCATAATTTATTTTTCTTTCTAGTATGGCCGATATCCTTAAGTTGGCATGATTTTAGTGTATATAGGATATTGAAATTCTTCTACAGGTATATGGTTCAGATCATATGTTTAATATTATTAGCTCTAAAATTCTCAATATTCGCTGGCGACATCTAGGTCTAAATAATATACTTACAAAGAAATAAATTTCATTTATTTTGTCATTGTGAAAAATAAAGACCTTAAGCGGTTGTTGGCCAATTATATAGTGGAAACCAATAGTTTTTTATCACCCTAACACTGTCTAAAATTAGTGATTTGCTGTACATACTTAAACAAAGTTATAGTATTTGTTATTTGAATTTCGGTAATTCAGAAAGCATTGTAAAATGATATTTGAACTTTTTACTGATAAGTGGGGGTTCAAACATAATCAAATTATAGTTTTGTGAAACGAACGTGAATAACTAAAAATTTATAAACATAAAAATTAGTATAAAATATTAGTTAACAAAAATTATCCCCGAATCACATAAAAAATGTTAATTCTAATACATACTTAATGCATATTTACCTTTTTTAAAGTATATTAAGATGAACAGATCAGTATTAACACTGTTTGTTTCTAAGCCTTATAACTGGTTTTTGTATATTTGTAGAAGTTATTGTTACCTTCCAAATTCAACTGCAGACATTTAGTATCGGTTTTGAAAATACTCATCATTTATGGACTGGAAAATTTGTAATAGTGCACATGACTTATATTTTAAATAAACAAATCATTAAATGAAGTCTTCCCTAATATACACTGCAATATTAGTCTGATTAATATTTTTCTTTGTGGCGTTTCCTAATATTTTAGATCAGAATAACGTAATGATCTCATCTGACCCTCTTTGAGTAGTCATGCATAGATTTAAAATAAAGAATATCTGATTATTAAGGCAATTAGAGAGTCAAACCAGATAGCAGACAGGTGCTTACGAAAAGCTTTAGAGTTAAAATGGTAATTTATGGCTCAAATAAAAGCAACAATAAAATATTACTAGAACTGGTTGAAATATTTTACATTTTTAGCCATTATTCATTCAATACAGACTTTGTAGTGAAAGATAAGTTTATGTCTACTTTTAACTTTTCTTACAACTATTTCATTAAAAAAAAATGTTCAAAAAAATAAGTCTCAATCAGATCATAATGGAAAGATAACTACTGTTTTGATACCATTTAAATGTGGATTTGTTAATTAACGTCGAAAAAAACAAACTTAGAAGTTGAAGTAACACGTTAAGATATGCAGCTTTATTAACCCACAAGCTTACCACTTTTTAACCAGCTCTTTGACAGGAGGGTGTGTGTTCTCTTATAGCAAAGCCACATCGGGCTATCTGCTGAGCCCACCGAGGGAAATCGAACCCTTGATTTTAGCGTTGTAAATCCGGAGACATACCGCTATACTAGTGGGGGACAAAATATTATTTGTTTTGTTCTTTAGTGCGCCTGAAATTCGCACCTGCAACCATCGGATTATAAGTCGAACACCTTAACCCACCTGGTCATGTCGGGCCTTGACAGGAGGAATTACAACAGTAACTGAAAAAAAAAAAATCGTCTAATAAAATGTATACATACATGTATTTGTCAGTAAACTTGTCAAATATACTCTTCTTCCTGCATAAAAATATGTTCATGAAGACCTTTGATATCTGACTAATTGAAATATTGTAACTGTAAGACATGTAAAATATATAGTGTTTAATAATTCATTTTATTTTAGTCACGTTTGAAAAATTGTTGCTATCCAAGGTAATTTATTTATTCGGCCCTCTGATTGGATCTATAATTTACTCTCGGGAATGACGTCACAGAACATAGAACTTGCCATATCGAGCGAACACGGAAACTATGTCAAATGCGTAGCTAACAACTTTATACCGGTGCAGTCGTAGACTGGACGAAAGTTTTCCATGTTAAAACAAGTTTAGCTGATGAAACTTTTATATTCATAAACTCTGTTATGGCTGACAAAGTGTCAATCACCAAGTTTTGGATGTAAATGTTTCCTCGTTCTTGAACTGTACACGTGTGTTGTCAGACCGATGTTGGAACTTTTCCTAAAACAATATGACGTAATATAAACCTGTATGCTTCAAAATTTGTTTTTCAACCAATAACAACAAGCTCAAGGAGGAATCTTACTGGATAAACTGAGTCGAGCTAGTGTGTAAACCATTTCTCGAAGGTTCAAGATTTCTAGCAGTTGTGTAAAATTACGAAAATTACGTCGCGCTATTAAGAAGCAACTGTAAGATTGGCAGGGTAATGAT
Source organism: Carcinoscorpius rotundicauda (assembly GCA_011833715.1). Taxonomy (NCBI): domain Eukaryota; kingdom Metazoa; phylum Arthropoda; class Merostomata; order Xiphosura; family Limulidae; genus Carcinoscorpius; species Carcinoscorpius rotundicauda. The sequence goes on along the minus strand of CM022392.1, from coordinate 89,339,837 downwards.
GACAATAAGGTAAATGCACATTTCTTTTAAGTCTGTTAGGATCATTAGCATAGCATATGTTAAACTAGGAATAATATATTGCTTAAATGTAAGTATTAAAAAAAACACAACCCAACAACAACAGATTAACTTCAAGCCTTTAACTGTGTAGCAACAGAACACAATAATTGGCACAGGCAACCGATGTAAGCCTTACATCACAAGTTGTTCTATTGACTCTTGTAGACAGCCAAAGTAAGGCATAGGGTAGTTAGAATGCTAAACTAACAAATGAAAGTAGGACGATTTAATGTAGAAGTTTTAAGAAGTTGAAACGCAGGCTGTAATGACATTGTAGTTTCAGCATTTAAGTATCACATTTGTAAAAGATATAATCACAAACCATTTAAATTATAACATTGCCAACAAACGAAAAATGTGAGCTTCTCTTGGATCCACTTGTGTTTCAAACTGCACCTTGTTAGTGAAAACAACGATTTTAATCATGAAGTTATTTAGAAGTATACATGAATAATTATCATGCATGTTTAACCTTATATTTTATAAATTCCATGAAATTAAGGTCAATTCATCTTTAAAACTTGTTAGACAAAATGTGAGCAGTAACCGGAAGAATGGTTAGAAAAGAGTTCAGACGATTGATAATTTAAGTATAATTTATAAAGTTTAAGAAAAATTAAAAATTCGCTATATATATATATACACACACACTTACTTCAATTTATAAGTTATATATGTATTATCAACCGTTAATCGATGTCTCTTTATTATAGTAACCGAAGTATATGTAAATATGTTTAAAAAGTGCGTTTGCGGTGAAGAAAATGAGAGAACCCTTAGAGGAAGTCGTATAAGTTACGTGATATATTCTTATGAAGTTAAAGTGTATTCGAACTCATATAAATGCACGTTTATATACTTCAAACTGCAACGCAGCACTTTCTAATCTATGATGTGTGTCGTAATGGATTAAGTTTTCCTCTTTTAATTTTAAGTAATATTACCTAGTACACAATTCATCACACTGACTAAATTATTTATGCTTATACATTTGTTAATTTTGCTATTAATAGTAATAACATTACAGGCCTAGTCAGGACTACATTACTCACTTTTACTGTATTCTGAAATGAAACTTTATTACCCCTCCTTTTGATACAGATTATCTTAACTGCATCATTCACTGCGGTAGTAATACAGTATGAAATGACGCACTATAGTTCATAAAATGTTGTTACCAAAAAGCATAGCCTAATTAGTTCAACACAACTCCATGTCTGTTTGTATTCCGATATTAAACGTTACGTTTAAGTTTAAATAGAAGCACAACCACGTCAAATTATTAAAAAAAATCTCTTTAATTGTTTGTATATTTATAACACCTTGAAAGTTAATAAACCATGGTCATATCTTCGTAAATCTGTGAAGAAACCCAACTGCTTACTTAGAATATCAATCTGCAGAGTTATATTTTATAAAATATTAGACAGTTACACTAATAACTAGCTAAAAAGCATTGATTTTTGTCGATTATTTAATTTTCAACTTGATTTGTGCAGAATGTACTATATACACGAATGAGTATAGAAATGTTATACTGTTACATAAGATTTTTTCACTTGGAATTTATTTGGCAAATTACTTACTGTTTTGTTTATAAATAAACAAGTTTTTTGTTGTTAATTAGGAGAGAAACGAAAAATGATTTCAAAGATTAACCTTTCTATTTTTAATTTTAGATTAAATATTTCACCATAATGGTTTCTTTAGAGGTCAACATCTAAATTGTGTGAGACACTGAAGAAGCTGTCGTAACTAAATATTAGGCCTAAAAATATTTCTCGTTTTTATCCAATTAACTTTCCAAACATCAAAAGACATATAAGTTACAACTAAACTTAACTAGTTTATGATAACGAGTTTTACTTTGTGCAGTCGCACTCGGTTATACTGTGCATATAAATACTAACTATCTATTTTAGACTTAAAGCAGGGTCGATTTTAACCATTTTTGCAAGCAATGCAAGAACGATTTTTAACGCTCCCTCTACATCACCCCGCCTTTCAAGCGCTACTCTTCAGGAAAAGCAAGAAGCGCGGTGTTTAAAACACTATTTTAATATTCTGAATAGTTCAGTTACTGTAACTATGAACTTCATATAGAGTTACGATTATGGCGTTGATTATAAGTACAGTACAGGCTGTTTGTGTAGGTTACATTATTGAGATTTTTATGGCATCAAGGTTCTTTATTAATTTGGTGTAATCCATTTTTTTTGTTATTTCATTTGATATTAACACCATATCCAGTCCTTTCTAAGACATAATAGAAAGTAGGTAAGTTTTAATTAATTGTAGTTTTGAAAAGCCTTCCCCTTTCCTTCAGAAAAAGTAATTGGGGTCGTATTCTAAGGATAATTTAGATATTTGGAAACATCTGTCTCTGTTATGCAGACAGCTCCATGTGGCTTTGCTATAAGAAAAAACACGCACACACTGTTATGTGTTTTGAGTGAACATAATATAGAATTTCAAACGATGACATTTCTTTGGCACTAATTGCAACTTCTAAGCCATCGTTCAAAGCCTTCGATCCATCTCTACACGATGTACATCGCTTGAGTCAAAATCTGCTATGGGTTATTACAACACACACATTTCTAGTGAAATTTAATTAATTTCTGTGTGCTCAGAAACCTGACAAAAGAATTCAAAATTGGTTAGACTTCTGTTGAAGGAACCTTTCATCATTTTATTTTTTAATTCCGGTAAAGATAGGATGTTTGTTTAGTTAGTTAGAAAACAATACTTTGTTTTGTCTTCTTTTTTACAATTTTCCCTGTTAGCAATTCATTTTGATATCCAGTACAGTTGATGGCGCTGACTTCAAGCCTAAAAATATATAGCGTATTTACGCTGAAAAACCAGCTTAATTTACCATTGTTTACTATCAAAGGCCTTCTTGTTCATCGTAACTCTTTTAACTTACCTATTGCTATATAATACGCAGGAAGGATCTTTAATTCAACCTGATATTAAATATAATATTTATAGTTTATTTTAGAACTATCTAACGTTTGAGAAAAATTGACTTAGCAAACGCAACAGAATCATATCAACGTTTTATTTTAGATTTGTAAAACTGTAATATATAATCAAAGCTGAAATGGTCAAAAAGTACTTTGTTATGAAATAAAAGCAGTTTCATAAGACGTTATTACAAACTAGCGTATAGTCTGTAAAAAATGAAGAGACAAGTGCTATAACCTATATCCAGTAAGATACTCTAACGTCGCTTTTCTTAGCTAACTGAAATAAATAAATTTTGCGAAATCAAGCTTGACCAACAAAGAAGCAAAAAGTGCAGTCGAGGCAGTCAGACGTCGGTAGACTCCTTTGTGAGCCAATCATGAAATGAATTCGTTGCGTTTTAGTAGAATAATTAATTGTAAAAATTAATAATATTAACATCTAATATATAAAAAAAAAACAATTTTCTTTGGTAACACTACGTTCCAGTAATAGCTTGTATGTCAGGAGTACACCCTAATATTGTTGCTAATCTGTGCACTGAAAGAATGAAATAAAATGTATAGATAACAAAAGTGGAAAAATGTTTTTTGATTTCTTAATTTAGAGTTTCCGTTGATTAAAGAGGCTTATATAATTAAAAAATGTTGGTGATATAACAGAAAATAACTTAAATCAGTGATGATTTAAGTTTAAAATTGAATCGATATTTTTCCTTTCACCATAAAAAGTTTATGTACTTGGCTCTAGGCTTCATGATCCCAAACAAAGTCTTTACTTTAGGTTTGTACACCTCTGGTACAGTGGTAAATCTACGGTATTACAACGCTAAAATCAGAGGTTCAATTCCCCTCGGTGGACTCAGCAGATAGCCCGATGTGGCTTTGCTATAAGAAAATATACGCACACACTCTTTAGACTTATTTATTATATCAACACTTGTTCGGTTTCACGGTTCCTTTGGATCTTCGTCACAAAAGCTGTAATGGGTAGACAATAATCGAACTATAATATTTGGATAAATGCATTTTGGCTTTGATGAATTCCATTCTGGAAACTCAAAAAAGTCAAACGAGATGTGGCATGACACACGTTTATGTTGTTATTTTTTGTACAGATCAGATGAGAATGAAACGTTTCTGCTACCGGATTGTATGTAGCATTGTAAGACCAACATTGTGAGTTTGTGTTGTCTCACCGGGGATTGTAATTGAAGAAATCAAAATATTTTATCATTAAGTTGACTGGATTTTTCACTGTTCTTTTTTACTGAAGAATTCAAAAGACTCTTCCCAACAACAGAGACCATTACATGAACAACAAAAGGAAAGTATGAATGATTATGTTATATATCTATTTTATTTTAACCAAAAATGAAATATTAATAACGAAAAAAAAAGAAAACTAGAATAGTTAATCCTATTCTGTACAAAGTGTTCCTCTGGTATAACTCTGGATTTTAGAGCTGTCTATTTAGGATTGAATTTGTGCAGTACCACAAAATATTTCATACACTTAAAGCTGTGAATTGTTTATAAGAGTGACAATTAATCCATTGTCATAGTTATGGATGGTAAAGAGTTGCTGACTGGCTGACTTCCCACTAGTAAATAATTCAAAATTAATGACTGTAGCCGATAGCCTTAGTAGCTTTGCTATATATACAAAATACAAATTATAATGTCTATTGGGCATATGAAAATATTAAATACATTTTAATTTTAGAAATAACCTAAGAACACTGCATTTTATTAAATGGATATTCCACATTTTGCTATATGGATTCTGCAGATTATATTAAAAGAAAGTTCGAAATCACAGAACAGGTTGGTTAGATTTCAATAGTTAATATTTACAAAGAAGTATAAACATCTCAGAGTAATTCAACAAATCAAAGAATTGTAAACATTTCCCAAGACAATTTTTCCATTTTTTTCATTTAATTCCTTACGAACATTTAGACATGTAATCTACAGAGAAAGAATGTCACTCGAGATTTGATAAAAGCTAGACAAGTCCGTATGATGAAAAAAACAACATATTAAATTCTTTCACTAAAAATATTAACAAAAAACCAGAAAATTTATGCCGAAGATCTAACAGACAAAATTCAAACCTGTCATGGAAAGAGAATTTCCAGATTAACAAGCTTGATTCGGTAATAGTAGAGGAACGTGAGATCAGACAGCCAACGTGAAAGCAAGATAATATATAAAAAAAGATGTTTCATTTACTAAAACAAAGTATTCAATTGCGTGGAGTATGCAGGACTTCAAAATGTACAGAGAAAAATGGGTGTACTAGAACATCTAATTCTTTTGCTGAGGTGTCTTTACACCGAGTAAAAAGCAATAGAGAAGATAGAAAGTGGAGAAACAGAAAGGTTTAACATTGGAGAATCAGCGACGCGTATTTTAGTTCCATACTTAATTAACCTGTACAGCAGAAATGTCCTGAGAATGGCTGGACTGGAAGAGGTCGTGGCTGGAACCATAACAGAACTTTAAAATATCAACAATTTAAGACATGCATATGATATCATCTTGTTAGCTGCAGGTGAAGAAGATCTAAAAAAAGGCCTTTTAAGAGAGTTAGAAATGGTCAGTTGTTGTTGAACGTGAATAGAGAAATTTCATATCATCCAGACCGCTCAACGAATTCAAATTAGGCTGCAACCAAGTGGACGTAAGTAAAGCTTCATTTCTCTGGGGCCAGAATAAAATAAAGTTTAACTGAATAAATCAGTAGGTAATGATAGGAAGAATAACAGGTTAAGATAATGATGGATAAGCATGTTTTTGGGACAGCTTGACCAAGATAAGTAAGAACGTTGGTTTTCCCAGCAACGACGTACAGATGTGGAAGCTGCACTTTACAAAAAGGAGATTAACTTATTTGAAATGTGGTTCTAGAGAAGATTGCTTAAGATCTCATGGACAACCATGAGAACAAATCAATCATTTTTGGACTTAATAAAGCCTACTTGCTCTCTTAACGCCATGATGCTCAAATGGAAACTGACATTTTTTGGACATGTGATGCGGCCAAACAACGAAATAGAGATCTTGTTTGTAATTAAGTAGAAAACTACACAGTGGATTCTCTGTGTATCAAAACCTTGTTTCTAGCATTATAAATCTTGAGACTTATTACTATGCTACCGGGAGGGAGGCACAAAATAAAAGAGAATTGGTAAAGTTGGAAGAAAGAGAGGAAGACCTAAGATAAGGTGGATGAATAGAGTCATAAAAGCTACTATTATGTCTCTGTAGCATCTTCGGGATGCAGTTGGTGATAGATCTTCTTGGAGATAGCTTGTTCATTAAGAAAACAGGAGTCGACGACGACTCGATGGCACTTAACTAACTATTCAACTAAACCATTACAGCAGTACACCCTAAAACTTACAGTAAAAATCAAACACTAACTTCACTCCTGAAAATTCTTCAGCTATAGATACAAGCAAGTAACGCAATTCCAAATGTCTTTTGATACTAACAAGCAAAAACCTCTTCCTCTAAATCATGATTTTGAAACAAAAAGTGCGGAGGATTTAAAAGATTTAGGAGTGTGTGTGTATTCTTAGAGTAAAGCTACATCAGGCTATCTGCTGAGTCCACCGAGGGGAATCGAACCTCTGATTTTAGCGTTGTAAAAGATTAGGAACGTCTTACAAAGACGTACAATAAAGTATCCCGCTAGTACAGCGATAAATCTACGGATTTACAACGCTAAAATCACAGGTTCAATTCCCTCTCGGTGGACTCAGTAGATAGCCTGATGTAGCTTTACTCTAAGAAAACACACAAAAAGACATAAAAGTTATTAGATTAAATCTAACTTAGATCACCAATAATAACAATTAGCTCTTCAAAAATATGTTAACATCGAGCTAAAGGAAGAATCTTATAAAAGGAAACAAAAATTACGAACAAGAAATATTTAATTTCCTAAAAATGAGAACAAGTTTCGAATAATTAAGTCACACCATTAAAGAACTTTAAACGAAAGCAAAACATATTATTTATGAAACAAGTGATCTGTCTAATAAATATTTAGATTAACGTAAATCGTTTTATGTCAGCATCCCTTAATTTATACGGTTTACTGAAATAAGAAAAACTTGGTATGCAGATGAGACTCACCATCTGAGCATAAGGCAGTGAGTGTCACTGAAATTATAATCTTGGGTAAGAGATATAATGTTAAATCCATCAATAAATTACGTTTTAGCATAGTCTAAAAATACAAGTCCGGCTATCTCGAATAAAGTATGAATTATAGTGACTAACACAGCGTTACTCTTTAGATTAGACGGTGTAGCACTCTATAGAGACAAAAGAAGGCTAATATTAGTGCAACTTCTAAATTCACATGGAATCATGCAAGCATTTTGGAGAGGTACGAACTATCGTTAGATAATACCAGAGAATCTTATATTTCATCATTCGTAATGGATTTTTTGCAATGGGCAGTTGAATAACTTGACAAATGGCGCCGAAATACCAACAACGGCCCTGTCCTACAGATTAGTTACAGTTCTAACGAGATGAGTTTGAACTATGGTACGAATTTTCAAGGACTATGACGAAAACAAATTCAAGGACACTCGTCAACAAGACGTAATGTATTATTTTTGTTGTTGATGAGCTCATTATGTATATCATAAGAAATGTTTCTGTTGATTCTACATTGTGTAAAAAACGAACAGAAAACAGGTAGATTAATAAGAGTACAAGTAAACACAGGTGTTTATATTTTTTTACATGCATGTTTGTTGTTCCAAAACGAGGCTCACAGGTTGTGTCGTCAAGAGTTGTGATAGCTGTGGTGTCTAGTACAGTAACTGATAGTCATGGGCAAGCGTCATCGTTGTGTACAAATAACTAGGTTCAGTAATTATTTACGACTGAGGAGTTTTATTTTTTGTTTCTATATCTTCAAAATATCAGACTTTTCTGTTTCGTTGTATGCGAATGCAACAGTGATTCTAGAAGAAATATTGTTGGAATATACGCAGGTGTTTGGAAAACACTCACACACACCCTGACGCATGCTTCAAAACATTTTAACTTATGTCGTATAATGTTATATGCTCACAAGTTTTTACGTATTCTTTATAATTTTTAAATATATGAATCATACCAAATAAAACTTTTGTTGTTTATGTTTTTGGAGCAAAGCCACACTGGTTTCTCTGATATACCTACTACAGGGAATCGAACGTTGGCTTCCAGCTTTGTAAGCCCGTACACTTACTGCCGTCCCATCGGCGATCATAAAATAAACACCCAAAAAACAAGTGATATCACTTGGTACGAAAAATTGCTTGTAGAAAGGGATGAAGCTAGTAGGGAGCATTTACAGTCATCTATTACAGACCTATTACAGTCATCCTTTCGATGAATATATATTGATTGTAGTGTAATTTCCAAAATATCACGACAGAGTTCTATGTGGAAAATAATTACTTTACGAGGCTAAAATATCCACTCGTACATCTTGGCTTCGAAATTGAATCTAGGGAGCATTTTCCTCTAATTCATTTTCTGACAGATCATATAAGCCCAGCATGGCCATGCAGTTAAGGCACTCGACTCGTAATCTGAGGGACGCGAGTTCGAATCTCCATCACACTAAACATGCTCACCTTTTCCTTATTAGTGGGGGCGTTATAATGTAACGGTCAATTCTACTATTCATTGGTAAAAGAGTAGCTCAAGAGTTGGCGATGGGTGGTGATGGCTAGCTAGGTGCCTTCCCTCTAGTCTTACATTGTTAATCTAGGAACGGCTAGTGCAGATAGTCCTCGTGTAGCTTTGCGCGAAATTCCAAAAAATGCATTCTATTTCAACTATTACTTGAAAAATGTAAACATTAAAAGTAAAGATCTTAAAACAGGCCTTAATTGTTTTAAGAAAAAAAACAAACAAACAACGACAATGAACGTTAATGCTAACAAATATAAATGAAATGCACCGTAAGTGAGGGAGATTATTTCGTGAGGGTTCAGTAGAAGCTGTACATGGTCCATAAGTTCAGGTGAGAAACCACAAGCCTCATTTGTAGACATATTTAAATTTAAACTGCTGATCAGAAGGAAGACAACTTATCCGTAACACCCGTTCCTTTGTACTGTTACTTTTATTTAAATATTGGAAGTTAAAAATACACCTGCAGCTAGAGATGCAGAATATATTAAGCAACATATCACTGGTGATCGATTGGTTGTTGGAGTAATCTTTCATTTAGAACTACGCTTAACCAGGGTTTAAATTGAGGAGGGTTCGTTCGTAATGGTGTTTTGCTTCTTGGGGATTCAAGACATTAGCGTTCCTGGCCTTTTGGTTTGACCACGCTGTTTTCGACACTACTACCACAGAGTGGGTCACAAAAGAGACCTACGTCTGTCATAATCCCAATTTAAAAGCCAAACTTGATTGTTTAAGTTTTAAAGTAGCATTCTAAGTTGATTGTATCACGTGAATGAAGGAAATGTTTGTTTTTTGAATTTCGCGCAAAGCGACACGAGGGTTATCTGCGCTAGCCGTCCCTAATATAAGACTAGAAGGAAGGCAGCTAGTCATTACTACCCACCGCCAGCTTTTGGGGTACTCTTTAATCAACAAATACTGGGATTCACCGTCACATTATAGTGCCCCCACGACTGAAAGGGCAAGCATGTTTGGTGCGACAGGGACTCGAACTCGCGACCTTCAGATTACTAGTTGCGCATCTTAACCACCTGGCTATGCCTAGCTTGAAGGAAAAGTAATCACATGTGCTTAAGATATGTTTTTGTTAAGAAACATGATTTTAATTTACACTCATGCCTTCGCAACATAGTTAAAAGATCATCGTCTTTCTTCTTTTCTTCCTTTTTAACTTTCGGTGCGACTTTCTTGACCTTTTATACTTTTTAATATCAAATTTATAACGATCGCATGTTTGATGGTGAGAAGCGGAATCAATTGAGAATCGTTTCATGTGTTTCCTATCGCCTGTCTGAGCTTAATCTTTATTGTTATTCCAAAGAACTTCCTTGGAACCAGTCCTTCCATAACGATATTTTCAAGCCATACTTTGAGATACACTTGAGAGTCACTTGTACTCCTATTGTCTTTCGCAGAGGCAGCATGCAGTCCAAGTTGCTAAAAGATCAACTCATTGGACCCATGCTTTCTGTAGGAAATCCTGCAGAGTCGCCTGAAGTACCCCACCTCCTCACCTTTTGTGTTTACAATGCTGTATTGTAACTTTGAAGACCTTACATTTACAGAAAGTGAGACCGATATTGGAAACATTTATCAGCTTGCCCCAGAAGTTATACAAACGCCATTGCTCTAAAGAACTGAGACTGGTATAAAATCAATTGGTCATAAGTAATATATAAATAAAGACATTTTGAAAATTTTTATAGGTAGTAATGGTTTTTACACTTATCTGTTAGGGCTTTATATTTAAACTTTATCTTTCGAGCTTTCAATGTTTAACACATAGCAATGTTTAGTTTGTTTTTGCTGCAAATTCATTATCATATCGTGTTTTGAGTTCACTTGAATTTAATGGGAGTTATTAGGGTTCAGTGTGTTATATTTAAGCCATTAGTATGTTAATAATATTAATTTTATCAACAGAACAAAAATAAACGTTTTACTTTGGTTCCTTAAGCTTGTTTTTTTAACTGTATGGAGAACGAAAATTATTACACGAAGAGCGTTTGTTTGCCGTAAAGGATAACCTGAACAATGGACTATATGGACAGGGATTAAACCTCGAACCTCAGTGTTATCAGCCCTCAGACTTAACTTTGATCGATTAGGAAGGAGACGTGAACAATGTTTTCGTTGTTTCGATATGTTTGTTGTTAAGCGCAAAACTACACAATAAGCTATAAATGTGCTTTGTCCACCGAGAGTATCGAAACCATATTTTTTAGCTTTATAAATTTTCATATTTTTTGAAGGAAAGTTTGAAAGGAGTTTACATACCTACATTTATAATACGATTAAGAACCCTCTTGACTTTTACAGTTAATTAATTTGACCTTTTATATTGAAACTAAAATATACGTATTTCAATCATAGATTTGTAAAAAGTTTCCATCTTGGAAGTGAAATTTATTCCGTATTAACAGAATAAAGCCTACATACGTATATACGGGAAACGTGACACTTAAGGCATGATTACCACTGCTACAGAAGTTGTGTTGACGTGACTTTCTGGGGTTATTTTCTATGTATTAGTGTATGAACGATGTAATTTGGCTTTAATGAATCTAGAATACTTACATGTGTTTTTTCTTAAAGATTCAAGCCATCAAGCAACGTAATCCATATCTAGGCCATAATATAAATTGCATGATATAAGCCTACTACGCACTAGGCGCCGGTCGAATGTTTTAATATCTTTTGTCGCTTTTTAAAATCAGTGCGTGTAGGCTTTTGGTTAGTCGTCCGCATTTTCGTGGTTTTGCCTACATATTGTTTATAAATTATGAACTATATATATATGGTGTAAAATTTTCTATTCTTTAGCCATCTCACACGCATATATTTTACAACTTACAATTCTGTGATATCAATTAAACAACTACATTTCGTATGGATATACCCTAGTTATTAACACTACGTATAACCCACTTTTTGGGGGACCTCTACATGACAGACGTTGTAGATCTATGTGCACGTACTCAAGCTAATTGATGTTACATTTCGAAGTAGTAATAAAAAAAAATGTTTAATGCATCTGATATGCAATCGTATTGACTTACTTAAATAAATCTACCAAATATTATGTAATGAAAAATATTTTCTCATTCGTACTGACAATCACAAATTACCTTTCTCCGGTTTGTCCACAGAAAACACACTGAATCAAGTTCTTGTTTTATAAACGATACAGAGTTTTGTCAATCAGTTGGCATGATTAAGTTGATGATTTTTAAATTTGTTTTGAAAACTAGAGTCTCATAATTAAAGTGTCAGAATTAAACACGAAAGAGGTGATACAGTAACAAGTTCATAATTAACGTGTCAGAATTAAACACGGAAGAGACGATATAGTAACAAGTTCATAATTAACGTGTCAGAATTAAACACTGAAGAGACAATGCAGTAACAAGTTCATAATTAAACACTGAAGAGACGATACAGTAAGAAGTTCATAATTAAAGTGTCAGAATTAAACACTGAAGAGACGATATAGTAGCAAGTTCATAATTAAAGTGTCAGAATTAAACACTGAAGAGACGATACAGTAGCAAGTTCATAATTAAAGTGTCAAAATGAAACACTGAATAGACGATACAGTAACAAGTTCAAAATTAAAGTGTCAGAATTAAACACTGAAGAGACGATACAGTAACAAGTTCATAATTAAAGTGTTAGAATTAAACACTGAAGAGACGATACAGTAACAAGTTCATAATTAAAGTGTTAGAATTAAACACTGAAGAGACGATACAGTACAAGTTCTTCGAAATGTTAAAATAATTATATTTTTTGTGATTCCCCTACCTCGGTATATTTTTCCACAAAAGGTTAAGAATCAGGGAACATTATTCTTTGCGTTATACAGTTCAAACAGACCATTTGGGAACAATAACAAATCTGTAATTTTTAAACTATTTTACTGTAATGCATGTGTGACTCCAGGAGATTGAAAATCTTACACATGTGTACACTTCATGCTAGTAGTTACGTTTTAATAGATCTATTCTAAGTTTGGGCAACTGACTAGAGGGAAGGCGACACCTGCAGCCTAAACGACTTTATCCAGTGCTGAACTGGATGACGGAATTGACTGCCCATTTTATAACACGTTTATTCACGATTGAAAATGCGGAGCGTGTTCAGAGTGTAAGTGTCAAACATTCTAGTGGTAGCTCGATGATACGTTCACCTCAAGGCCACTTGTTGCCTAAGTCTTCATCATAAACAGCAAGTAGTCATCTATGCTTTTCTCCCCGTCATTATGACTAATATGTCATAGAAATATTTTCCTGGAAATTATTTTTGTTGTCTTTCATAGATTGTTTCTTTCTTTTTGAATTTCGCACAAAGCTGCACGAGGTTTATTCGGTTGGCGGTGAGTGGTGATGACTACCTGCCTTCCCTCTGGTCTTACACTACTAAATTAGGGACGGCTAGCACAGGTAGCTCTCGTGTAGCTTTGCTTGAATTTCAAAAACAAACATGTTACCCTTTCTATACTGTGCTTCCTCGGCATATATAGATAAAGAACAAAAAATATGAAATATTATTAATTTCAAAACAGCTTCATCAAGTCTTTAGAAAACTGTTTCGTTTAACTATCAGGCCATACCCTTATTCTCCATAATAACTGCCGTTCTAATTACATCTACTCTTTTGAATATTAATATTTTAGATAATTTAAAGGTGTTTCACAACAATAAAATCTACAGTGCGCTGTAATAGTCATACCAGGATGTTCAACTATGTTATACCGTTGTTCTGTTTCAAACTCCAAGACGTTTAATTAAACAACAACAACTTAGTGTTTTGATTTGTCCGTTTTCCTACAGCAAAACCATGTCGGACTGTCTGCTGAGTCCACCGAGGGGAATCGAACCCCTGATCTTAGCGTAGGCTTACCGCTGTACCAGGGGGAAATGTATTTTAACTTGATTTAACCTTTCAACATCCTCACAGTATTTTCGTCTGATTAAAAAAGCAACAATTCAGTTTTGAAGCTCATCTTTCGAATGTCTCAATGCTTTAGAAGTTTCGAGATACAGGAAATGCTATTAATATTTTCTAGAAAGATTTATTTGATTGTTTGTTTTTTTTAATTTCGCGCAAAGCTACACGAGCATTATCTGCGCTAGTGTTCACTAATTTTGCAGTGTAAGACTAGAGGGAAGGCCCGCTCTTGGGTTACTCTTTTACCAACAAATAGTGGTATTAGCTGTCACATTATAACGCTCCCACGGCTGAAAGGGCGAGCATGTTTGATGTGACGAGGATTCGAACCCGTGAACACAGATTACGAGTCGAACGTCTTAAAACCCACCTGGCCATAACGGGCCATTATTTATGAAAACCACACAAATGCTAAACGTGTCCCAGCATGTAGCGGCTCATTGGATGGATTGGTTTTTGTTTGCTTTTTTTAAGTAAAAATGTTTAGCTCATACCTCTGTCTCGCCAACTTGAGAACTAAATATAGTTTTGGACTCGGGAAGTCAACTTTCGATTGATATATTTGACCACACCCAAGGTTTCACAGATTAATTCACTCTAACCCTGTGTAAAATAATTTCAATTTGAGGGTAGACTGGTAGATATCCTGATGAGTAGTAACATCGAATCTGGTATGCGTGCGCCCCTTGCTTGGTTCTGCTGGCACACAAAAATTTAGCTGATCCATCGAAGGGTATCGAACCCGTGATTTTAGTGTTGTACATCCGTAGAATTACTGTTATACTAGCGAGGGACAAAACATAAATTTCAGATTAATTGACAGTAATCCTGCCTAAAATAATTTCAATTGGTGCGGCGAGTTAGGATTCTCTCTTGTTGCTGTTGTGTTCTTTTTTTTTTTTAATTAAAACTGCTATTTATCAGGATGAAATTGTGTTTCACACGCAATAGAGTGGTTCTTTTGTTTTATAACAAAGTGCATATTTTGAATAAGTTTTTAAAAAAGACGAATCTGGTGAAAAGTTAGAAAAGATAAATTATTAAACATACGTTAAAGATACGAATTTTTAATATTATTTAATTATCTGAACTTTCAGTGATGTCGAGAAAACCCACTTGTAGAGAAATATATATGCAAAAACGGCTCATTTGGGTTGAGAAAATATTTTACATAGAAGAGCGAAGAACGTTTCGACCTTCTTCGGTCATCGTCAGGTTCACAAAGAAAGAGGTAACTGACCGGAAACTGACCACATGTTTGGAAGGGGTTGTGTAACTGATTGTCCGAATGTATAGGGCGGTGTTAGATGTTTGAATATATAATTTTATTCATTTTGTTATATTAATCTTGGTATAAAGGCGTTCCTTTATATTGGTTTATTTTTGGTTTAAGTTGTTTTATAAGTAAGGCCTCTTTAGTTTTGCGTTTGTTTATGTTTGTTTTTTTATTTAATATTTGAGTGTTTTCTATGGTTATGTTCTGTTTATTTAACGTGCAGTGTTCGAAAACGTGTGAAGGTGACTTTTCATGTTCTTTGAATATGGTTTCCATTTTTCTATTTGTATCTCCAATATAGAAGTTGTGGCAGTAAATAATGTTTGTGTGATGTTTGTCAGTGTAGTTTTAACATAGTATAGACCCCAGTTTTGTGCCTGGTTTTTGAATAAATTTGGTATTAACTGGAATGTCATATTTTGTTGCAAGTGTTTGGTAGAGTTGGTTATTTGTCTGCTGATGTCAGAAATATATGGTATGCAGCAGTATATGGTTTAGTGATTTTTTTTTATTCGTTATATATATTTACTTTTGTTGGTTGATTTTGCTTTATGTCTAGGTGTGTGCGTATGTTTTCTACGTTTTGTGGAGGAAACTTACTGATGTTGATGAAGTATTGTTTTATTTTGTCTAATTCATCGTTAATTTTATCTGGTGAGCATAGTTTCATGGCTGTGTTTGTTTGGTTTCTTAGTATGTTGAGTTTTTGTTTTGTTTCATGTGCTAAGTTCCAAGGAATGTATAGTCCAGTATGGGTGATTTTTCGGTGGATTTTTGTTTTGAATTGGGTGTCGGTTTTTGTAATTTGGAGGTTAAGAAATGATATTTGTTTGCTTTCTTCCTGTTCACATATGAAGTTAATGTGATTGAAAAAATTAAGTATATGTTCTGTAGATTTGAATCCCGCAACCGTGTTTACTACACATATGTTCCACTATCGTGGTGGATGTAATGCTGTGTTAATTGCTTGTGTTTCAACTTGTGTCAAAGATATGGGCTAGAACTGGTGATACTGGGTTGCCCATGCTTAGACCATTTGTTTGTATATAGTTTTGGTTGTTGAACATGAAGTTTGTCTTTATCGTGGTGAATTCTATGAGGGTTGCTAATTGGTTGCTGTGAATGTCTATAGTTGGGTTAGGGTCTCGGATATGGAGTTCTAAGACTATCTTGCAGGCTTCAGTGGTTGGAACTTCTGTAAAGAGGGATATAACATCGAAACTGGCGATTAAGGCTTTATGATTAAGTTGATTTAGATTAGACTTGAAATTAAAAGACAATCACACTATTCTTTGGTAAAAGAGTAATCCAAGAGTGGGTGGTGATGACAAGCTGCCTTCTCTCTACACTGCTAAATTAGGGACGGCTATCTGTACATAAGTATTATTTTTATATACATATTTTTAATTTTCAAAATTTTATTCGAATAATCGACTGCAACAAAATGTATCAAGTAATACCATTTATTGTCACAAAGAGCAACCTTGAATTCTCAATTAAAACGTAAAAAAAGAAAAGCGTATACGCGCTGTAACAGTATATTTGTGACAGCCCTCAGATTCGCAGTAACATCTACGCTTTAGTTTATGAAGCGAGCTCTAGTAGTTAGCATGCTGCAGCTCGTGTATCGAAATATCCAAAGGTCGAATGGTGATATGCCATTATACACTTTCCACATTTTTAGTTGTAAGAGCGTTATAAATGTGATAATCAGTAACAAATTTCGGTTATTTTTGTTGTTGTTAACAATTAAGCACAAAGCTACACAAAGGGCTATCTGTGCTCTGCCTACAACAGGTATCGAAACACGTTTTGTAGTGATGTAACTTGGTGGACATACCACTCTGCTACTGGGAAGCGTTTTCCACTAAGAATAGCCTGTAGGCAACAGTGTTTAGTTACTGGTTGCCAACTTCTGGTCAGCAATTCATAACTAAAAATGACCATGCCTGAGTATTAGGGGTTTCTAACCTGGCTGTTTAACAGAAGGTGCTATCAGGTTGTAGATAACATTACCATAACAATCTAGTGTTTGCGAGTAGTCCATTATTATTTGCGAAAAAAAAGGACCTTTCAGTTTGTAACTTACGTTAGAAGTTGTAATAATCGTTATTATAAACTTCTAGGTAAGTTTTGTAACAGAGAGAGGCCGGGCATGGTCAGGTGGTTAAAGCATTCCACTCGTCGCGGATTCGAATACCCTCACACCAAACATGCTCGCCCTTTCAGCCATGGGAGCATTATAAGGTGAAGGTCAATCCAACTATTCGTCGGTAAAAAAAAATAGTCTAAGAGCTGGCGGTGGGTGACGATGACTAATTGCCTTCTTAGAAGTCTTGCACTGTTAAATTAAGGACGGCTAGCGTAGATAGCCTTCATGAATCTTTCCGCGAACTCGTGCAGTGCTTGTCATTACGTAATCAAATCCTCACACAACTTCATATAAAAATAAATAAATTTAAAAAATGCATTTTAGTTAAGTTGGTAACAATCACTCACAGAACTACAATTGATCTTTGGGTAGTCAAAACATATAAAGCATGACGTGAAGACGTCTTCCATATAATTCACTGTAATCCTGTTGAAATTTCATAATTAGGTAATGGATATTAGATAAATTCAGATAGTTTGTTAGGATATATACATAGCAGAGCATCTAACATTTTAAAAGTTTGTTATTATGACTTGGAAGGTCAAAAGTATGTTTTGTGATACAAATGACTTTCAAATGTTAACTCAGTAAGTGGACAATTTATGCTTATATATTTTCAAAAGGGGTGAATTCGTTTCAGAAAGTGTTACAAAAGACAGTCAGTATTTTATTCTGCTGTACGATTAAATACGTTTGTTACGTTATTTATTTACATAGCTCTTGATTTGGTCCGATACTGTTTAAAGTTCGAAAGAATAAATGTCGATTAATCCTAGATATGTATGTTTGCAGATTTACAACCCTAGAAACCAGGTTTCGATAGCCATGGCGGGCAGGACACAGATAGCTCATTGTACAGCTTTGTGCTTAACTTCAAACAAACAATTAATAAAATATAAACGGAACAGAAATAAGCATAAAAATACTTTTAATGTTGTACAAGATTTACAGAACTTCTTGTGGACTTCAGTATTCTATCTTAAGACACATCATCAGGTGGAATATGGAACTTCTGCTCTGTACGTATTAAGATGCATGAATCACAAATAGTCGTTGTTTGATTAGTGCAAAACTACACACTGAACTATATGCACTCTGCTGATAGAAAGGAATCGAACCTGAAATTGTAGCATTGTAAGTCTGTAAACTTACTGCTGTCCCACCGGGCGACATTGTAAACAGACACACATATACTAATTATACTACTTATTATAAAGATGTTGGATTTATTAGATCATAAGGATGCATATAAATACAAGTCTTAAATGAAGTTATTTTGTTTGCCTATTTCCTGAGCTCGACTTGTAATTCGATAGTCGCGAGTTCGAATCGCTATTACACCAAACATGCCCGTCCTTTGAGCCATGGGGCATTAAAATGTGCAGTCAATCCCACTATTCCTTGGTAAAAGAGTAGCCCAAGAGTTGGCGGTGGGTGACGATGACTAGCTGCTTTCCTTCTAGTCTTACACAGCTAAATTAGGAACGGCTAGCACAGATAGCCCTCGTTTAGTTTTCCCTTGGAATTCAAAAACAAACATAAAAAACATTCTCATATATGTATTTACTTACTCATGTCATACAATGAATAAAATAGAAACTTTCACTTTAAAACATATTTAGCGTTGTATATTTAAGATAGTGTAGTTCTGAATAATTAAATGCCTCTAGAATTTCTGTCGATTTGTTCTTTCAATTGGATAATTCTCATATTAACTGTTAGAACGTGTTTCACTGTACATCTGTATGTATTTAAAGCATAGCAGGCCACTCGCTTTTCACTATTTTTACTCCCTCAAGTCCCAATCCTGTGGCTAAGCAGTTAGTCTGCTGGCTAGAATTCAGGTTTTGATGCCTGTTGTGGGAAGATTGCAGATAGCCCATTGTGTGGCTTTGAGCCTAAAATGAAGCAAACCATTAGGTCACCTTCCTGGTGGGTCAGTTTAGGAACTGTTTATAACAATTGTCCTATAATAATTTTAAAGGATACGTTATGCTACACTATATTAAGAATTATTTGTAGTTAAGGTTAATTTGTGCGGATCAAAATACAGGATCCTTTTTAAGGGTTGTGTTATAATACATAATTATGTTCAAGGACTGTATTATATTTAAGGATGGTGTTTAGGATTGTGTTCAAGGACTATATTACACTAAAGGATGTGTTTTGGGGTTATGTTCAAGGATGATTTTTTAAAAACTGTTATCAAAAAATTCAATATATTGAAAGATAAAGTAGTCTATTTCAGCAAGTCTTTAAGAACTACTAACGATGTTTTAGGTCAATTTTGAAAAAAAAAACAATCTATTACAGAATGTTTATGAATTACAGGGGGCTACAAGGTTACTGTTTAAAAGTTATATCACATTTTCAAGACGATGCTGAATTCTGCTACTGTGAGACATACTGTACATTATAATGTGAGTCGTAGTGACCTCCTCCATAATCCGTAAGGATATTAAGTCTCATTTCGTACGATTTTTGAGACCTACCTCTATACACTGATAACAGGGTATAACTCTTGTAATTTTAGACGGACTCGGTTTTCATGGAACTGAATTATGAACACAAGTTTGTTTTACTTCATGTAATTTCTGACCTCCTCCATAATCCGTAAGGATGTTAAGTCTCATTTCGTACGATTTTTGAGACCTACCTCTATACACTGATAACAGGGTATAACTCTTGTAATTTTAGACGGACTCGGTTGTCATGGAACTGAATTATGAACACAAGTTAGTTTTACTTCATGTAATTTCTTGTTTGTATTGAAAGGTTGATCATAGACCGTTTATACCCGCCGTGAATATTATTTAATGACATTTCTTGAACTGCTTGTTTTGAATTTCGCGCAAAGTTACACGAGAGCAACCTGCGCTAACTAGCCCTAATTTAGCGGTGAAAGACTAGAAGGAAGGAAGTTAGTTATCACTATTCTTCCCCCAACTCTTAGGCTACTCTTTTACCAAAGAATAGTTGGATTGACGGTAACGCTCCTACGGCTGAAAGGGCGAGCATGTAAAGTGTGAGAGGGATTCGAACCTGCAACCCTCAAATCACCTGGTCATGTGGAGCCGGCTCATTTGTTATACCCTATTTTTAAAAGTTGACGAGTTTAGTTATTGTTTTATATATTCGTTTCAGTGATTTCCGAGAAGAATATCGATTCAGCAAATTTGATATAAATCCATTTATACGCTTAGAAATGTTTATTATAATTGTTCGTTGATACAACTCATTTTTATTGTAGTGGAATAAATGCAGAAAGTATTAAGGAATACATGACGTACATCGAACAAGGTTTTTTTTTTGTTATACGGGAAGTATAGCGGTTAGGGAAACAAAACTGGGATTTTTTTATTTTTTTGCTGGACGAGAATTGTAACGAAACATTGGACGCATATCAACTGTTAAGTAATGAACATTATTGTTTTTGTTTTTCGTTATGCGGGAAGTGTTACAAAGCAGAGAAGTTGTAACGACTACGAAAACATAGCTGGGCGTTTTTAACACAGCATGTATTATGTATTATAACATCTCGGACGAGTCTTCGATTTATTATGTTAAGACAGTAAATATTACGAGTTCAAATAACATGAAATTTGTATTAAATTTATAATATTTGCTGACAAGACTGATACACAGTTTTCTTTCTTAACACAAATATATTTTAATATACAAACAAGAATACAATTTACAATAACGATTATTACAAATAGTTATTAAAATATTAGCTTATATACAAGAGTTTTTCAAATTTACAAACTACTGAGTTTTCTATGTGGTCTAGAACTGAATATTTCACCGACGGTCCAAATCCACGACAAGTAAATTAATTCTGAGTTGGTATTGTTACACTTCACTTTAAGCTCGCAATTAGTTTGGCCTCATGCCTCTTTTAAGCTGACATTTTACCGACGATGATATTTGATATCCTCGTATAAATAGTTATATCCGAAGTAAATTCACTGAAGTTAAACGGATTGCAATGTTCGAAAAGTCTTTCTGGTCAAACTATAAATGTTCTTGATCAAATTCTATAGTTTACCGATTAGTAAGCATCAATCACAGTTATAGCTTTTGAAGCTTATAGTATACTAAATGTAGCTGACCAACAATGTTACATTACTGTGTCTCGGCTAGTTTTAACAATATATTAAATATACAATACATTGTTCGAAAATTACACCATTTCAAAAATCATATCAATATATTTCACAATTAATAGAAATAATATTATGATAATAAAATTACATAGCACGTGAAAGTACTTAAACACAAATGTTATCTTTCAAGCTTAATACAATAAATAATCACACGACTTGAAGCTAGGATATATTTTAAATGAACAACAGAAATATTGTTTTATGTTTTCCAATTAATTGACATGTATGACAAGTTTTGCTAAACCGATAAACATTTTGCCTAATTTTTAGCCAAAAGAAATTCTCATAATTTTGTCACACGTCTTGTTGGATTTCATGAGTTACTTTCAATATTGTAGAATGATATTTTTCATAACAACGATTTAATAAGCTATAGCCCTGTCCACAGAAACTGGTATATTTAATGGTTTCCTTTTTCTCATGAACACACCATTTTTAAAAAAGTAACTCTTTGGAACTTTATCCAGTTCATTCCTTACTAGCAATTCATTAGTAGGACAGTTATTGACAAGATCATTGTTAGATCCAAAAAAATGTCAGAGTCAAATCTAAAATGTAGTCCTCTGAACATGTGTCTGTCTTCTATTTTTGGCGTAATTTCTCATTCTAAGCTCGAGTCACAGCAGAAGAAGGAAAACACGTCTGGATTCTCTTCAAAAACATCATTCTTAGATGAAACTGATTGGATCACTAACCATTTTGGCTTCGGCAACAACTTTTCCTCCACCGAAGTCGTTTCCAAACAATAGTGATACATTTTAATTAACAGAGTACGTTTTACTCCAACCACAACTGGTTCTGAAACTAAGTCTGATGATAAACAAACGTCATGAAGAAGAACATTAACAAAGCAGCTCTTAATACTTTGGAAACTAGCAGATTTATCAGTGGTAGATGTTTGTTTTGTTTTTTTGGAATTTCGCACAAAGCTACTCGAGGGCTATATGTGCTAGCCGTCCCTAATTTAACAGTGTAAGACTAGAGGGAAGGCAGCTAGTCATCACCACCCACCGCCAACTTTTGGGCTACACTTTTACCAACGAATAGTGGGATTGACCGTCACATTATAACGCCCCCACGGCTGGGAGGGCGAGCATGTTTGGCGCGACACAGATGCGAACCCGCGACCCTCAGATTACGAGTCGCACGCCTTAACGCGCTTGGCCATACCTTTCAGTAGTAGAACCGGAATCTAAATGCAATATGCCTTCTAACAACAATGACTGAGTCTCTCCAGTATCACATAGAATGTGTACGGGTATGGTATTAGCAGTGTCATTTGTTAAAAACACAGAACCAACAGAAACAAAATGTCTAAATTAATCGGACATTTTATCGGCGGTCAAATCAACAACATTAGGTGATCTGGTGAAACTACGTTCGTGTGTGGATGTCCTCCGCTAGTACAGCGGTATATTTACGAATTTACAATGCTAAAATCAAGGGTTCGATTCTCCTCAGTGTGCTCAGCAGATAGCCCTGTGTAGCTTTGTTATAAGAAAAACACACACATACTCACTCATGTGTGGACACGAACCTACTGGGCGTTGCCTCTTTTTTTATTTCTTTTTCAAACTCCAGCAGTCGGACATAACATGTCCAGGTTTTTAATAGAAGAGGTAGACAGGACTTGTTGAAGTTTTATTCTGACTGTCTGCGGATTCCGAACTAGAAGAGCTGGATTTTTAGAAGAATCTTCAACTTTTGTAGATTGAACAGGTACAAGTTTTTCGATGTGATAGCAGGCAGTTCTTTTCATGAAAAGTGGTTTTATGTGCTAAAATGTAATCATCAGAAAGAGCTGCTTCCTGCAGTGGTTCACTTTTTTTATCCAATTAAGTTTTGAGGTCTTCACTTTACAGAGCTTAAATTCTACAGTTAGACATAATTTTATCTTAATTTGTTGAAACTGTTATCAATATGAATGAAATTACACCATCGATTAAAATAAACCTCTTTTTCTCATGGGCAAATTCCATATAAGTTTGACTATCTTACTTGTGATAACCTCGAAACGTTTGGAAATCATATGATAATTCTTATATTTTGAGAACACGTGCTTTAACTTTGTCATTATCTGAACAATTTTCTAGATAGAGGGAAGCATAAACTTCTTATGCTTTACATGTTAAGACACGTGTAATAATAGTGAATACTTTTTGATGGGTCATTCTATGGTTCGGGCAATCTTCTCGTTATGTTAGATTATTTATCAACTTTAATTTTCATTGAATGATGGTACTTTAATTTATCGATTTTGTTCAAAGCTGCCATTTTGCCGTGGTCGATCAGAGTTCAATCTAATTTCCATTTATTTCAGCCTAATTTCTTTCTCAGCTTCGATGCAGGCTTGTTCAAGCTTAATTTGTTTGAGTTTTAACTGGATTTCTAACTTATCTTCACCACTCAATTCTGATTGGCTAGTGAAGACACAAAAGTGTTCCTCTAATGCTTCCTCAGACAACAAATCATCATTGACAAATATTTCAATAATATGCTTTCTAGTTCATTTTATCTGTAAGATTTTTAACATCTTCAATATTTTTACACTTTCAAACAATTCACTTTTGTTATATTTATCTAGTTGTTCGAGGGAGGGTGAATCAAGAAAACCTTGATAATCAGACATGATCAGATCTTGATGATAAATGTAAACTGACTTAAAATTTGAATTTTAACTTAGAGCAAATTTTGTCTCTGATTCGGATCTCGGGCACGAGCCCCAAATGTATTATGTTACGTACCTCGGACGAGTCTCCGATTTGTTTTTGTTACGTAGGATACGTATTATCAAATTTTAAATAACCGGAAATTTGAA
Organism: Carcinoscorpius rotundicauda; assembly: GCA_011833715.1. Classification (NCBI taxonomy): domain Eukaryota; kingdom Metazoa; phylum Arthropoda; class Merostomata; order Xiphosura; family Limulidae; genus Carcinoscorpius; species Carcinoscorpius rotundicauda. Next base: position 89,315,731 of record CM022392.1, on the reverse strand, counting down.
TTTAAAAGTTAATTATATATCAATATGTATTAAATTGAATGATGTTTGCCAAGAAGATTGATATTTTTTTTCTTAAAACAAATATAATATAATATACAAACAGCAATATTAGCTGTAATTGTTATTACAAACAGTTATTAAAAATATTGGCTTATATACAAGAAATTTACAAACTTACAAACAATATTGAGTCTTCAGTCTGGTCTGGAGCTGAATATCTCATCGACGGTCCTGGTCCACGACGAAGAAATTAATTCCGAGTTGATATTTTTACAACTCGCTTAAGGTAGCTATCTTGGTTAGCCTGACGCCGCTTATGAGCTGATTTTTCACCGACGAAGATATTTAATGTCCTCGTCTGATTACGTCAGAAGTTAATTTGCTGAAGTTAAACGGTTTGTAATGTTCGAAAACTGCAAATGTTCTTGGTCAAATTATGTAGTTTCCGATAAAAAAAGCGTTAATCACAATTATAGCTCACGAGGCTTATAATATACTAACTGTAGCTAACCAACAATACTACATTACAATGTCTCGGCTATCTTTTATGACAATTAAGCATTTTCGAACGTTCAACAATATTTGAAGATACACTAATGTTTTCGTAAAACGTAAACTGTATTGTTGATTCTTATTATCGAGAATATTCTACAAAGTTAGAGAACAAGTTGAACTGGTAATACATTGTCACATGCTTCAAACCGAAACAAACGCAGATGTTAAAATAAATGTATAACAGTAAATACATCACAGACGAAACACAGGATGCATAACAACTGCAGGAAGATTGTTTAACTTTTTGTTTAACAGGGTGTTAAAACACGTAAACATGCAATACCCTAAAAATAGCTAGAATTTTTTATTCTAAGAGAGTTTTGCGAAACACAGGACGCAGGATCCTATAAATTGACTATTATGTGTTCGTTGTATAGTTTTCTGGAGTTGACCCGCAAAAGTAACAGTAGATTTGGATTATTTGAATTTTAATATTAAATTATAAACTTACCATTCGCACACTACCACATCGCAGCTACTTGTACTATATTAGTGAATTGTAATGTAATACGCATAAAAGCAGTTTTCAGGTGGGACAGCGGTAAGTCTGCAGAATTACAAATTCGAAACTCAAAGTTCGATTCCCTGGGTAGACACAGCAGATATTTTGTTTTAAAAGAAGCAAGCTATAAAAATGGCTCGTTGAACGAATAAGAATTTGTGTTGCAACTGTGACGTGTGGTCTAGACAGGTACTGTCGTCATCACCATTTTAATAATTCACAAAACATAATTTCATAAGTGATTTATGTCTGCGTTTTTGTTCAGGAAATAATAATTTAATAAGTTGTGGGTTCCAAAAGAGTATTGTTTATTTGTTTTTGAATTTCGCGCAAAGCTACACGAGGGTTACCTGCGCTAGCCGTCCCTAATTTAGCAGTATAAGACTAGAGGGAAGGAAGCTATTTATTACCACCTACCGCGAATTCTTGGGCTACTCTTTTACCAACGGATAGTGGGATTGACCGTCACATTATAACGTTCCCACAGCTGAAAGGGGAAGCATATTTGGTATGACGGGGATTCGAACCCGCGACTCTCGGATTACGAGTCGAGTGCCTTAACCCCCTGACAGTGTCGGGTCTCCAGAAGAGTACTTTAAATATTCTTGTAGATAGCAAGTTACAGTAGCACCGAGTTTATTTTACCATCATATTTAGTAACATAAAACAAATATAGCACAAAATTTGTAATTGTCATTAACTTTAATTAAATCGCATGTATTCGAGGTAGTTATGAATCTTAAACGTTTGGTAAAACTGAGAAGACAGTCAACATGCATCAGGGCAGAGTGTTAGAAGTGACATTAAATTACTCGATGAGCACATTTGTAATCAATTGAGTACAAACAATGAATGTGGTAATAACAATAGCCACATCTCAGCTGAGTTGTAAGAGATATTTTGGGTGTCACTGGCTTCAGATCATTAGGGATCTTACTTCACGCCTGACGTAGATGACTGTGTTAGGATTAGACGAGAGGAAGTGTCGATGATAACTCATAGGTTAACAAGTAAGTTGAGTAACCTATTAACTTATTAACGCAGAGTAAATTAGCATATAAAGCTATCACTGGACAAATCTGTGTTGGCTGACATGGTTACGTGAACCGTATGACTTAAATGGCTTGTTAATCTGTACTAACGTGTATGTATTACTCGAGTACATATAATGTATAACGTACATAACACGTTACGCTGAAGAAGTATGTGATACATGTAAATTGTACTTTGAAATGTATAGTATATTTTATTTATAAGTTTCTACAAAGGACAAGGTGTTGATTTGCCGAACACAGTAAAACATACGTGAAAAATTGGAGACTTAAACATTTTTCTTGTACAACTTATTTCCACGTATTTGATTTAAACTTTCTATATTTAAATACCCTTGATTTATACCTAATTTGATTACATACTGCTAAATATCAATTCAAATACGTTTACTGTAATTATTCTTTGTTTGTTTTAGAATTTCGCGCGAAGTTACATGAGGGCTATCTGCGCTAGCTGTTGTTGTTTTGAATTAAGCACAAAGCTACACAGTGGGCTATCTGTGCTCTGCCCACCATGGGTATCGAAACCCGGATTTTAGCTTGTAAGTCCGCAGACATACAGCTGAGCCACTGGGGGGCATCTGCGCTAGCTGTTCCTAATTTAGTATTGTAAGACTAGATGGAAGACAGCTAGTTATTATCACCCACCGCCAACTCTTGGGCTACTCTTTTACTAATGAATAGTAGGATTGGCCGTAACTTTATAATGTCCTTGTGTTATTCATTATATTAAGTATTTTGCACAAGGGTAATGAAACAATACTTGCGACGTTCACGTTACTGTGCTCAATCACATTTATCACTGCGACCTTCACATCAGTGTGCATATTGTATTCAGTCAACCATTAACGTACTGCAAACAGCATGTGCATAATTTTTCTTGTAGGAGATGATAATTTGTAGCTAAACATCTTGAGGTGGACAGTGAGGCAAATCGAGAAAAAGACAAACAACATGGCATTAAGCCTAGCATGTTCTATATTATTAAATAAATAAAATATTTTTTTCATATTGTGATTTAAAAGAGGTTAATATTGTCCACACTTACTGTATAAGCCTGACATGTTCTTTATTATTAAATAAATAAAATATTTATTGCTGTTATGATTTGAAAGAGGTAAATACTGTCCATACTTTCTACATAAACTTGACATTTTCTTTGTTATTAGATAAATAAAATATTTGATGCTATTATGATTTGAAAGAGGTTAATACTGTCCACACTTACTACATACAGTAAACGACTTTCTTTAATATAAGCTATAAGATATTTAATATCTTTGTATCTTCTAATGACATTGTTCAATGTAACAAACGTTTTCAACATTGTATCAAGCCTACAGTGGCTATAAGCTCAAACGAATAATGTAAAATAAAATTTACAAGTTCTGAGAGCACGAACCTAGGTAACGTTTCATTCGTATTTATTAGTTTTATTGTTAAAAATTAACACATCAGGTCAATTGAACTTCATTAATGTATATGTGATATTTTTCCCATTTTTACCTACACGTATAGTTTCAGTACTGAGAAAGGCACTTTACATAGAAAATCATGTAATATTTATTAGGTTGATTTTCATAAAACACTAGTAAGCATAACGTTATTTTAAAAAATAAACTAACAAAACACCAAATGCAGGAAGGTTATATAACAGAGCTATTATACGGTGAATGTGCCTCACACTTAATTGTGCAAGGTGTTCGGAAAGTCACTGTGCAGTTTTGTAATCACATTTTATTCAGTCTATTTCAAGCCAGCAACTGATAGCGAGCGGTCTTTAGAAACAAAATAAGAAGGATCCAGGCCTATATTGATGCCAACGGGGGTCACTTTCAACACAGTTTATAATTGTCATTCATATTTACCTCCTGTATTCTATATCGAAACATGTCTGTTAATAAATATATAAGTGCACAATGACTTTCCGAACACCCTGTATTTATAACATAAACATTGTCACAGCCAATATAATATTACATTTCCTTTCAGTTTACCATTTTAACAGTGTTGTAACTTTTAAGTTTTCTTATTTATATGTTTGCAAAAAGGAGTTAATCACGGTGATGACGAAATGATCTTGAAATTTCGTGTACAGTTAGAAAATGATAATGATATAAATACTGGAATGAGTGAGTGAGTGTTAATGAGTCCTGCTTTTATAAGTGGAATGTTTTATATTTTTTACTTTCCAGCTAAGCTTCACTGCTGCTGTTTAAGATACAGTGAATGCAAATTACGTTATTCTAATCAGAAAATATTATGTGAATATTTTATTTCTATATCATCACTTCATGAGTTTTGAAAGGTGAATTGATATACTTTTCATTCGAGAATTGTAACTTTATTGATAACAGTAGAAAGTGGATCAAATATAAACATAACTCCACAAATGAGGACACACACAGTGTCCCCACCGATTTTTTATGGCAGGAATATTATGGAATAACTAAGGTTTTTGAATAACCATAAAACACGTTTGTAATTTCTCCCTATCTAAGTGTTTTCACTGACATTGTTACAAGCCAAGTGTCTCATTTCAGTTATGCACGTTTGTATCGTTTGTGTATTACATTCTTCTCATAAGTAATCAGTACAGCATTTCTTGTTCAATTTCAGATACCCGTATGTTGAACACATCGATAAAACTTCAATACGAGTATCGTATTCATTATGAAACACACTGAGAAGAAAGATAAATGTAAAGATACACCACTTAGTGATTTAAATGAACTATTAGATTTACCATTTGTTAGTAAGTTAAATGAACTGTTAGATACAGTATAGTGGTGTAATGTAGGATAAAAATGTGATCGCTAAGCAGGGATTCAGTATAGTGGGGTAATGTAGTGAGATGAATGAACTGTTGAATACACCACTTGTTGATAAGTTAAATGAACTGTTACATTTATCATTCATCAGTGAGTTGAATGAACTGTTGGATATACTACTCGTTAGTGAGTTAAATCAATCGTTGGATATATCACTCGTTAGTAAGTTAAATCAACTGTTGGATATATCACTCGTCAGTGAGTTAAATGAATTTTTGGATCTACTATTCGTCAGTGAGTCGAACTAGCTGTTAGCTCTACCACTTGTAAATAAATTCAATCAACTTGGTTGAATATCACCTCTGTCAGTAACTCAAGAGAAACGCGAAGTACCAGAGGTCTTGTTATGGTAATTGTTAGGTTTATGTAGTGTTCATATTGTAATTTACCAAGAATACATTACATTCTTTAGACATATAAAAATAAGCAGTATTATTGGAGGACATATGTTAGGTATAAGAAACACATAGTATTGGTAAGTGAAGATCTGTAAGAATATTTTACACACATAAAATGAATTAAAGTAGCTATAACATTGCATCTGTTGATGTAAAACGTTGAATATACTGATGCAGATGCAAAACGCACTTCATTACTCTACCACTGATGTACCTTTTGAGTTGTATAATAAATACCTACCAGAGCTATCCACTAATCTAGTTAACTCTTCTGAAGTTTAGGAGTAATTATTAAGATAGCTGTTATTATCGTTACAATCGGGTTAATGTAAATATTTTAATAAATAGAGACAGGAACTTTGAAAAGATGGAATTAGAAAGCTAATACTAAACAGGAAACTTAATTGAAATAAACTGCAGAACATTGAAAAACAAAGATATATATATATGTCGTATCATTCATAACATAATTGAACGTCACTCATGAAAAGGAATTTTTCGCTTTCCAGTGCTGTTTCTAAGTGTTTTCTTTAAAGAGACAGTGTTATAAATTAATTTTCTTCCAGTGGACATGACACGAGGACAGTAGCTTCTGGTGTGAGCGTTGTCCCCCGTAGCACCACACACCTCACACCGATGTTTTCTTAACACAGGACACACCACCATCCCTGTGATACTGTCTCGAACCACATGTGATTGAGTGAATGATTTTCTATCGCCATTTCTTTTACAAAACGCACATTCTAATTTTCTGTTCGTTGGAAATGATTTTTTTTGCATGTCATACCCTGAAATATAAGGTACAAAGAAGTTCAGTGAATATGTTGTTGTTTTTTACCAATACTCGTAAACAAAAACAAATCAAACAAAAAACACTGCATCTCTGAAAAGATCCCAGGGTACAAGCTTCAATGTGGGATTATAAAATGTACCTCCAAAACCTTTGGCATTCGAGTCGCGCTAAACATGCTCGTCCTCCCAGCCGTGGGAGCGTTATAATGTGACGATCAATCCCACTATTCATTGGTAAAAGAGTAGCACAAGAGTTAGCGGTGGGTGGTGATGACTAGTTGCCTTCCTTCTAGTCTTACACTGCTAAATTAGGGACGGCTAGCACAGATAGCCCTCGAGTAGCTTTGTGCGAAATTCCAAAACAAACAAACAAAAACCTTTGGTGCATTTTATAATCCCACATTGTAGCTTGTACCCTGGTCTCTTTTCAGTTAATGCAATGTCTTGTTGTTTAATTTGTTTTGGCTTGTTTTTGAGTTAAAATAACATTATCTAAGTAGCCAGAGGTTTGGATTTACTGTTTTTAACGCAGTCCTTCCTTATGATTTTACTTTATTAAAATATAATTATTTTCACTGAAATTTATATATATATATATATATATATAAAACCTAAAAAAACAAGCCTAAACAAAAATAATAAACAAAAAACGCTGCACTAATTAAAAAAATCCCAGGGTACAGCTGTTTATTGGTTATAAGAAACTAATTTAATTAGTCAGTTTGGATTTTGGATTTGCTATTCTTAAAGCAGTCATTCCTTTTGATTGTGTTTAATTAATTTTTTCAGTATTAATTTCCCCTAAAATACATACACATATATATATATACACATAAGTAATAAATAAACATTTCAAAAAATTAAGGATGGTGATGCCAAAAGTACAGAAACAAGATGGAAGTAAACACAGAAGTCATACAAAAACCCCTACATAAGTAGCCCAATTTCAACAAGAAAAACTTTCATCTACAGCTAAATGTCAAATTCTTTTCGTTTGCATGAATCCACATTCGAATAAAAAACATTTAAATCCAAGTAATCCTATGAAGTCTTTCAGTTGCTAATTTTCATAAGCTTGACTCAGTGGCTACTTATGTACAGATACAGCTTTCTGTATCCATTCTTATTTTGTTCTGTGTTTGGCAATGCCATCCTTACATCATCCTAATTTTTATTACTCATTCCCCTCTTTTCCTTGTTAAAATGCAGTATTTTGATGTGTAAATGATTGCAACAACTTCAACCATTGGTGAGCTAGCCCTTCTGACATCAGAGTCAAAATAATCAACAGAGCGTTTGACTGTTACACTTCTCGCCAGTTCTCTACTTTAACGATGTTTTTGGACTAAACTGAAGGTCTTTATAGCTTTTGAAAACCTCAGAAACGTAAATTAGGTGTTTATAAAAATATTTTAAATTAATTACAGAGACATTTGAGACTATCTGATGAGCAATACAGTTATCTATGAAACGTGAGATTGGGGTATGTATACTATGGGGTGAAAATGTTGGTACTTGCTTCGTCATTATTGACAGGTTTTACTCTAATAAATAGTAAGGCTTAGTTGAAATGCTGTTATGTGTTATTATGGAAACCCGTATCGGGCCTGTGAAGAAAGAAGTGATATAAATTACCATCAGTTTCACTGTGGTATGATAGTATTAAATACATTATCACTAAACGACATGTGTCATCGCAAGCACTCCAAGCTATGACTATTCTCCGTGGAAAGTGTGAAAAACAACTGTCTGAAATGGCAATTGAAAATAATAAGACAAAGCCAATCATATGACTTAGCGTGTATTACGGTTTTAGAAATAGTTTTATAAGTAATATTTCAGGATTTATTGTTATTGCTAAATAAAACAAAAAGGTAGTACAAATTTTATGTCTTTCTTATTTTTGTAACAATAATTAATGTTAAGGTGGCAAACAAACTGTACAGATACTAACCCTTGGAACCTGTAGTCTCAAGAACCATTTGTGGTTGATGAACTTCTGGTTGATCCGCATGGAACCCTGGGATACAAGTAGAAATTCTATAGTAGTTTATCAATGCGAAAGTCACCGAGACAATTTCATATCATAACCAATGCCATTCCAACCCAAAAATTAAAACCGTTAAGTATAGAAGAAATCGTCTTTTATACCCAAGGAATATAATATATATTTTTAATTTTTGGTTAAAATAAAAAAATCTGGAGTATATCAAGGCCTTTGTTTTCAAACGTTTTATCAAAATGTGTAAATCCTTCCAATATACACTACAAATTTTGAGTATTAATTTTATTATTTGAAATTCAAGCGTGCTAATGATACGCAACTAATTTTATATAAATATATAGTCACTTTAAAAATCAAGAAAAGTTAGGAAATTACATTCTGTGGACTTCTAGTTGTACTTATCCATATTTAGTATAATAGAGAATGAAATGGAATATGAATCACATATTACATCCGATTTATTTTTATATTGTACAGTGCTATAATACTGATGCTCTTTCTCTGCCTCCATTCAGAAATTTGTTATTTTCTATTTGTTGCTTAGATCTCATTTAAAATGACTGAAATTAGCTTAAAATGTCTAAGCTTCGCCTTTTTAAAAATGATTCTAACTGATAATTAGTTCACATCTGAAATTTTTGTATCTCTAAAACCGTAACTTAGTGTAAAAAAAGAAAAACAAACAAATAAGCTTTAATTTTTTTTAAACAAGCTAATGCTCCTTACCCACAAGGAGGAAATAATAGAACTACACAACATAAACAAGTTTTTAACTGATTGCTTGCGTCTGAAAGTAAAACGTGTGGATTTATGAATTATATAAATATTTTATTATTGTTTACCTTTGACTGAAGACGTTGGGTTACCAAAAAGTCTATCAAGTTCTTCGTTCATAGGTTCATAAGGATATATTTTGAAGTATCTTTTCTGTACTTCGTTCGAAAAGCTCATGTTTGCTTCGAACAGCTCGGAATATCTAGATTCTTTAGCAGGCTTTCACACAATTTACAGCTGATTGCTACATCCCGTACTTTAACCGCAGTAAAATTTCTGTTTTCGACCAATTGAAAGGAAGAAGCAATTTTCACCCCACATGCTACTATATAGTAACTTATTCCTAAATAGAGGCTGATATACAGTTAGCTTATACCCAGACTCTCGATAATTATAATCACGTGATCCTCATAAATCTTTAGTGGACCTCTATTCTTTGGAAAAAGTTTGAAACATCTGTGTGACATCAATTTACTGCATATAGCTGTGATTAAAGAAACACATTATTTGCCAGCTATACTTTTATCTTATCCCAGATCGAATATGAACTGTTTGTTTTAACTAAGTTATTATGTGCAAACATATGTCGATGGTGTTTTTATTGTTGTCTGCAGCCAAGAGCATTGTGTTTAATAACATGTGTTGAGTTATATGGTAAAGGTTGCGTTTGTTGATGAACAGTTGAACGACGATAGTTATAATGAACATTTGGTACGTGTTAAGACGTTTTGTAAAGAGCAATTAAAATAAACAATAAAAGGATGAAGTAAGTTAAAACATAAACACACAAGAAAGAATAGGATAATGTAACAACTGTAACAATGTTATACATGTTATTCAGAATAGATTTAATTGTAGTGAAGTAGTGCTATTATTTCAAGTTGGGAGTTCATTTATAATAAGAACTCGGCATGACCAGGTGATTAAGGCACTCGTAAACCGAGTGACGCGGATTCGAATCCCGGTCGCACCAAACATGCTCGCCCTTTCAGCCGTGGGGGAGTTATAATGTGACGGTAAGTCCCATTATTCGTTAGTAAAACAGTAATTCAAGAGTTTGCGGTGGATGGTGATGACTAGCTGCCTTCCCTCTCGTCTTACACTGCTAAATTAGGAAAGACTAGCGCAGATAGCACTGGAGTGCGAAATTCAAAGACAAACAAACAAAAACAAATGGATGCATAATATCTAAAGGACCAAATCAGTGGAATATGTTTATGATTGAATATATTTGATTTTCTGAGATCCCAACTTATTCATATTTGAGTTTTAAATCAAATTGTGTACAGAATTAACATAGAAAAACGTCAACATTTTACCCTAAGAACTAATGTGTTGGGCTAGATGTCTTCACACAACATCGTTTAGGTGAAATATTTTTTTGTTTTGATTTTGAAGTAAATTATAAATAGAAATTAAATTTATTTTTGCAGATCTCTAGGTCAATGTTATTCTTGCAAGAGTTTAAAATATGTTGATATTTTGATAATTTTATCTTTGGCACGGTTTAGTTAATTAGTTATATGTATATTGATATATAAATAAATCAATAATTCTTAAACTATCAAATACATTATTTATAGATAGACATTTTTTGTAATCTGCACTATAAAACAATAACGATAAAATTAATACGAATCAAAAACATTACAAAGAGCCTTAAAAATGAGGATGTTTTTCAATACTCGTCAATTTTGTCATCATTAAAATTTATATCGGATAATGTCTGTTGCTGTAGTGCCTTGTGAATATTCCATTTTTAAGATAAGATCCAGAGTTTGATGTCATACTGGCCAAAAACCAAGGACAATTAATTAATGTTGTTGTTTCTTGTTTTTGGAATTTCGCACAAAGCTACTCGAGGGCTATCTTTGCTAGCCGTCCCTAATTCAGCAGTGTAAGACTAGAGGGAAGGCAGCTAGTCATCACCACCCACCGCCAACTCTTGGGCTACTCTTTTACCAACGAAGTGTGGGATTGACCGTCACATTATACACCCCCACGGCTGGGAGGGCGAGCATGTTTAGCGCGATGCGGGCGCGAACCCGCGACCCTCGGATTAGGAGTGCACGCCTTAACGCGCTCGGCCATGCCAGGCCACAATTAATTAAGGGTTTGCAGTTGAGTATTTGAACCTATAACGTCTCAGTTCCTACCGGATTTCGCTGTCTGCAGCCAGTTGTGGGAAGACAGCTACCATTAATATATAGATACAACCTTAAAGTAGAAATAAACCATCCTAAATTTTTAAAGTGTAAAACTCCCAACTTTTAACTTTTTACGAGATGGACTGTTAGACGTACATGACTGTTTCAGTTTACTTTAATGCGGGAATTATGATTTATACACTTTATGTAGCGCGATTTATTAACTTTTGCTGTTTTTGGTTCCTAGCTTTTTGTTGTGTCGTTTAATAGCTATGAATTAGTGACTGTTATATTATTGCATCATAATATCTAATGATCTGTAGAACGTTCTAGACATTTCTGTATAAGCGTCACAAATGTAGTTCGATAAATAGTTCTAGACTGCAGGATTGTAAGTTTAACAATAAAATATATAATGGTGATTTCTAAAGTGAAATTGTCACTTATTTTATCATAATGACAGAGCAGAGAAGAAGAATTTGTCTTGTCAAATTTTGTTCTGAAATAACTGAACCAACTTTTATGGAATTTGACGAAAGAGACAATTTTTAAAGCTTTGGATAGAACCGTGATAACTAACGTTTGATATCGTACTATTGTTGGTAAACTATAGCCCTCTAGTGGCTCAGCATTAAATCAGTAGATTTATAACGCTTAACATTGTTCTTGGTGCAGCAACAAGATTTGTTAGTATTTTTTTTCTTTCAGTATTCCTCTATAATGAATGATTTGTGAGAAAGTTTCAAGGTCTGTAGTCTAAAATTCGGTTTTATTGTCCTTCATATATATTGTTGCTGTTAAGGTTTTACATAATTATGACCACTAGTATGGTGGAGAATGTGGTTCCAAGGACAGTAAGGATCTTGAAATGTGATTTTTTAAATAAAATACTATTAATCTTACTACAGGATGATTTTAGTAAATGAAATGAAACTCTGACCACTTTTGACCCTTTCCTGATTTCTTTAAGACTCGTTAGTATTTTCAAATAATTGTGTTAACATTAACATTTCTTACATGTTATGAAATTGTTTCTGTGCTTCTTATATCTTAACAAGCAGCCTTTGATTTAACCAAAGAAAATTATAATAATTTGCCAATGATGGCATTTCCGTAAATCCTGAAAAAGCGTGAGTAATTTAGAGGGATGGATAGACCAAGATTTATCGTCCCTATTTCTGTAGTTGGAAAGGCTAAAGCCTGTACGGGTGAATAAGCTATACAGTGTCAAAGTTGAGTAGCTCTGGATGATGGTCGTCTTTCATATGACCAACAACGGTCCCCTTAGTATACCCCCACAATACTTTTCTTTGTTTTTTCTTCTTGTTCGTTACCTCTGTTCCCTCTTTTCTTGCAATCTGCCACTTCGATCTTACATGCCAGTTATTTATTTCTCAATCACTACCACCAATTTACTCTCTTTCTTCCTTATTATTCGCTGATGACTCCTCATCACGTAGCTATTTATTTGATCTTTGACAGTATATAGGTGTTTCTTTGCTTCGGTCGTTTTTATGTGTCACCTTTCTCAGATATAAACTATCTTTTATCTCTTTTTACGATTTTCTTTTTTCTTCCATGGTCACCTATGTCCCATCGTGATCACATTCACCAGTACAGTCGCGCTATGTTTAATTCAAAAATATCTTGTTGAAAATATCTGAAAGAAAAAATAGATTTGTTTTTTCAGATGAAAACTACTTTGTCATATAAAAAATCAGGGGTGGCGTTTGTAATGAAAGTTCTGTACCTTGCAATGTAAACTTTAATATTTTGTCATAAACAGTGATTACGCTGATAGAGTTAATTTGTCTTGTATTCATTTAAAAATATGCAAAATTTATTTTGTTCGGGGCCGTTATATAACTTCAGTTACAGTATACATTACTCTCGAGTCAGAAGACACTGTTTTGAAAAAAATCAATAATTTAGAAAGGTTAATATACTTCTGAGTGCATCTTAATTCACAGACTAACTTATAAAAGATTTTGTTATTTTAGGTTTATACAGGTATACAGGAAATGTATATATAATTCATTACTTATTTTTTACTTCATTGTAATTATTTTTTTCAAAATTATGTTATGTCATAATTATTTCAATTGCAATATACCATATTTTGTATATGAGTGAACTACGTTTATTTGGTATTGTTTTAGTCACTGTCATATCTTGTAGTTTAATGTTTCCAAGTTTTTATGATGCTTCGAAGTATTCTTTCATTAGTTAAGTAATTTGCTACTCACCTTCGAGTACACTAAATGGAACTAACTGAATGGAGCTAAACACTTCTTTCATGGTTCTATGTCAAATAGAACGGAACTAAATTGTTCTATGGTTCTATGGCAGATTGAAATGAAATAAACATTTATTTTATGGTTCTGTGGCAAAATGGATGGAACTAAACTGTTGTGTGGTTCTGTAGCAAATTAAATGGAACTAAACATTTATTCTTTGGTTTTATATGGCTAAGTGATAAAACTGCTTTAAAAAACAGTAAATATTGGCATACGATAGAGAAAAGAGTGATTTGATTCACAATTGATCTGAACTAATATATTATTTGTTATTGTGTTTCTGTTTTTTGAACTGAAGTCATGAATGAGGACTGGTTTGTGGAGTTTTGTAAATAAAGATATAGAAGATATACAAAGTGTTATTAACAACTAACGATGACGTAATGGTAGTTAGATGTTTCTGAAAAGTCTCGCATGCTTTTTTTTTGTTTTGTTTATCGTACGTGTTAATATCACATTTTAAATTAATGACATAAACATCTTATGTTTAACTATAAGTGATTTAAAACGGTAGTTATTCACTTCATGGAAGAAAAAAAACCCGTAATTAGAGAATTGTGTAAGTACCAGCTATTCTTAGAATTGTGTAAGTACCAGCTATTCTTAGAATTGTGTAAGTACCAGCTATTCTTAGAATTGTATAAGTACCAACTATTTCTAGAATTGTGTAAGTACCAGCTATTCTTAGAATTGTGTAAGTACCAACTATTTCTAGAATTGTGTAAGTACCAACTATTCCTAGAATTGTGTAAGTACCAGCTATTCCTAGAATTGTTTAAGTACCATTTATTCCTAGAATTCAGTTAATAAGTCGCTTTCATTTACTTACCTTTATTTACAACCTTATAAAATGTTGTGAACATCTTCAAATTCCAATAGGTGAGAGTTGTCTAACTGAAAAAGTGAACTTCCTTAAATACATTCTAAAATACAAAGTCTCGTGACAATAAACTTCCCTAAAAAATTCTGGAGTCAAGTTTGATATCAGTAAAATTATTTGTAAAAAAATGATGACACTTTCTTTATATCAACTCTTGATAAAAAAATCTTAACATTAGCTAACATTTAGAAACTTCCGAAGCGAAGATTTGACAACATTGAATTTCTTTTCCTTTCTTTGAGAAAAGGTTCATGAGTTAATACTGGTGTAACATATTTTTATTGAAACTACATCTAGTTTCTCATTGTGAGACCATCTTCGTTGAAGTCGTCCACTGTTTTTTTTTTTCGTGATCAGTAACATATATATGTGAAGCGCGTCACGTATTAAGTGATTGAAGTGCCACTTGACAAAGTAAGCGCTGATGGATCAACCAAGTACAGAGGGCGTTGCCTTGAGACGCTCTGAAAGTAATTCCATGTAACTGTAGATTTTTAATACCAAATGGACATACAGAGACTATAGTGAAAGAACCTGTATAAATTCTCTCTCGATTGCCAGTGTATGTGTTGTAAAGAAAACGTTTTACAATATTTGCCTTTGAGAGAGAATGACACGTATTACCATTTATACCTGGTGTATCTTTCCAAATGATGCAAAAATTTAATAAGTAAAAAATATCTTAACGTTATACAAAATAATGAACGCAATGAATCAGGTTTTTAATATAACTAAAGATAAAAATTAATGTTATGGAGAAACTGGTTATACAAAATGGCATGCGATGTGGAAATGTTCATGTAGGATAAACTAGAAGAAATTTAAAATACAGAATAAATAAAGACAAAATAAATGTTAGAAATAACAATAGTACAAATATGTTGCCTTTAACTGAATATACTAATGAAACTAAACACACGATTCAATGGAAAAGAGAAAGAAAATTAGTACAGCCTACAAATATCAGTGGTAATAATATCCGTAGACATATTGAGATAATCAAATAAAAATAATATTGGAATATTAGATAAGAATGAATGGCCAGATAGAAATGTTGTTAAAAGGTGGCGTGAAATTCTTTAAACTAAATTGCATGTAAATTGGATAATATGATTTTCGAAATTGTATATAGTTCTTAACTCTTTCAAAATATTGAACTCTTGTTGAGGGTAACGCAGTAAGACATCTAAACGTATATACTCTATAACTCTCACAGTATTTTCTTTCATCGTTATAAAGTAAAATTATTACATAAAACAATTTTTACTCTATTTGGGATTGGGAACAGTTTAATTTTAAACTCTATCGTGTACTGTGAAACGGCAACTTTATCTCTTTAATACA
Source organism: Carcinoscorpius rotundicauda (assembly GCA_011833715.1). Taxonomy (NCBI): domain Eukaryota; kingdom Metazoa; phylum Arthropoda; class Merostomata; order Xiphosura; family Limulidae; genus Carcinoscorpius; species Carcinoscorpius rotundicauda. Next base: position 89,300,154 of record CM022392.1, on the reverse strand, counting down.
ACTTGTACAGGTGTCGCCATAATCTCAATTGGAAACATTGTTTGTTTGTTTTTAAAATTCACTCACAGTTACACGAGAGCTATCTACGTTATCCGTCCCTAATTTTGCAGTGTAAGACTAGAGGGAAGACAGGTAGTCATCACCACCCACCGCCAACTATTGGGCTACTCTTTTACCAACGATCATTATAACGCCCTCACGACTGAAAGAGCGAGCATGTTTGGTATGACAGGAATTCGAACAAGGGACCCTCGGATTACGAGTCGAGTGCCTTATCCACCTGCCCTAATTGGAAACATGTTACTATGTTATAATCTTCAAAATGTATGTGTGTCGTAATACTATAGAAATATAAAAGTAATAATATTTCGTGAAACACTTGAAAGAAGATCATTAGCGGTTGCCCTGTTTATATTGTTTTATAAATAGCTTCTATGTGATTTAAAAAACAATGACGTAAGCAGAAGCCACTAATCGATCATTTTCTTATCATAAACGAGGCAGCTCCATTCATAAAATCATACGGTACTCTATATTAAAACATTTCCTATGTTTTAAAGCAATGTAATTTATGAAACGTTAAGTCATTGTAACTAACGGAAAATGTAAAATAGCAGGAACGATTCGCTTTCGGCTGTGGGTGGGTTTTAGAAATGGCAGTCACTCCTAATATTCATTTAAAGTGACCAGTGCTGCCAATTTGTTTGTCTTTCGTCTTGTCAACATTTCAAAATTTAGGGCAACTATCCCTGAATTATTGGGGTCTCTGATCTGGCCATTTTGTACAAATAAATAAAATTATTCAAGGTTGGCTGTAAACGTGAGTCAAGGTTGAAGACTATTTTTATTTTAAAATATATTGGGCCATTTTTTTCAAATTAAGATAATAATATTTTAAAATACTTCAAGGAGACAACGTAATGACAACTTTATTGAAAAATTCCACCTTTTTTATTCACTTGCTTCCATTGAAGAGCCCCCCAGTGCCTCAGCGGTACGTCTGCGGACTTACACGCTAAAATCCGGGTTTCGATACCCGTGGTGGGCAGAGCATAGATAGCCCATTGTGTAGCTTTGTGCTTAATTTAAAACAATAACATCCATTGAAGATGAAAGAGGCCAATTTGGAACAAACATGGAATTTTACCAACAGGGAGAAGAGCAAAAAATAGAAAAGTTACAGAAAACAATAATAATATTGAAATGGACAAAAGATGGTGATTTTGTGTAAATGACACATGGAAGATGTAAAGAAATAGGAGTAGAATTAAGTCTGGAAGACACAATGATCTCCCCCTCTTTTCCTCGGATAAAATATTTTTCTTTTCATCTGTAATAAGTTAGATGAATCTTGTACATTATAAGTGTCAGAGTGTGATTGGTTTTTTTTTAATTTATAGATTACCTTGGGTGTGACAGCATAAAGTATTCTCTCTAGTGTAATAAGCCAACGCCCCGGTACCGATCAATGGGTACGGGAATGTATGGTATGGGATGACGTCCAATAAGGTCGTCGTCTTATTGCGTGCTTGGCTGAGAAACCTATCAACAGATTTTTATAGTTTTTTTGTGTAGAAGTCTGCCCGTGAATTTGATAGGTTGCGTTTATAACTCATGTTTTTACTACGGAAAGTACGATTTGTTTCCAGTGTGCTTTAAAGACTGTTATTTCGTATGTCATTGAAGTGAAAGTTTGCTCAAAGTTTGATTCGTAATATTCAGTATCATCACTTAGCTTACCAAACAGGGACACCTTGTTGTCATGTCTAACTCTTCGTGTACTTAAGTCTGTCACTTACGTGACATGATATTTTGAACAGTCAGTAAAGTTGTCAGTGTAACATACTGAACAACTTATTATAATATAATCCACTGCACAAAGGCAAATAAAAATGAGTGCATGTAAGTTTTGGAAACAGAGAGCAAATAAATAACCCTACAAAGTCATGTAAAATAGGAAATGTTTATTTCTTCGTAAGAACTATTATTATTATTTGTATCCATTAATATTGCGAAATGAAAAACCATCAATGCTTTTGTGTTTACTTTTAAAATACTTTATTTGAAATATATCATAATGAGGTGAAGGCTTAACGAAAATATGAAAATCATATTTTCTCCCGTCTAATATGGTACAAGAGTACATGTTATGTTTCGGTATATAGTCTAAACACGCCTTTCATATTTTACATGTTGATTGTTTTGTTGTTTTTAATTAAGCACAAAGCTACACAATGGGCTTTCTGTGCTCTGTTCACCACGGGTATCGAAACTCGGTTTTTAGCGTTTTGTAAGTTCGTAGACATACCGCTGAGCTACTGGGGGACATTGGAAGTTAATATGTCAGAAGTATTATTTATTTTTTCAACCGTGTTAAAGACCTGACGAAATGTGTTTTCAGTTTGTGAGAAACAATCAGTATCAGTATTAACAAAGAGGGTGTTCGGAAAGTCACTGTGCACTTATATATTTGTTAACAGACATGTTTCAATATAGAATACAGGAGATAAATATGAATGAAAATTATAAACTATGTTGAAAGTGACCCCCGTTGGCATCAATACAGGCCTGGATCCTTCTTATTTTGTTTCTAAACACCGCTATCAGTTGCTGGCTTGAAATAGACTGAATAAAATATGATTACAAAACTGCATAGTGACTTTCCGAATACCCTGTAGAAAGAAGAACGAAAATTTAAAAAGTATAATTTAGTGAAACATTTTCCCGCAAGATATCACATGAATTCTCATGTAGTTATAAATATAATATGTACCTTTGTGTGATTAGTTAATTTTTATCTGACATAATAAAAAATAAAAATCAGGACAATGATACTTTTATATATAATTTTTTGGCATATCATAAATAGGTTAATGAGGGATATATGTATTTATGTCTTATTTCAATAATATTTTAATAAAGATAACTAGCGAACTTTTAAAATATTTAAAGAATTTTATATTCATGGTTCACATTTCTTCAACAGAACCAACATGAACGGTGCCACCTGGTGGTGGGCATTGATTTTTATATCTTTAATCGAGTGCTTCACTGTTACCAGCGGAAATCACTGCCTACAAGACAGTCGATGGTTTCAAAACCAAATGTTAAGTGAAGAGGAATCGAAGAAAAATGGCGCCAAAGTAGAAATTATTAAGCTATACTCCTCTAAAAGTGCCCAAGATTGTGTAAGAGAGTGCTGCGAAAAGACATACGGTAAGTACGCATTGCGTTGTTTATCCGTCTTAACAGTAGAAGTTATATTTTAAATTTTAACTTCATTTGTGGAAATCCTTATACCGAAATGTATGCTGCTATATTTGAATTGACCTTCTATTTTTAAGATTGTCTCAAACTTTTATTTGTTTGATTTTTGAATTTGCGAAAAGCTACACGAGATCCATCTTGTTAGCTGTCCCTAATTTAGTATCTTAAGACTAAAGGGAAGGCAGCTAATCGTCACCACTCACTGTCAACTCTTAGCCTTCTCTTTTAGTAACCAATAGTGGGATTGATAGTAACATTATAACGCTTCCACGGCTGAAAGGGCTAACATGTTTGGTATGATGGGGATTCGAACCCGCAACCCTCAAATTACGAGTCGAGTACCCTAACCACCTGAACATAGCGGCCAAGCTTCTATTTAAAACTGATCGCCGAGATATTTCTCTGACATTTTCAACAACATTACTGTCCCTAATTCTGAACTACTGATCAGAGGGAAGGCAGTTAGAAACAACTGCGCCAAGAGAGCTTTGCCCAATTTTTCCGAATAACGGAAATGACTGTCACACATGTATTGCACCTACAACTGCAAGTGTGGAGTATGTTCAACGGCATCGTGGTAAGAAACTTTGGCCTTCTAGCTGTAGTCCTGTATTTATGTGTCTAAATGCAGTCCTGTATTTTTGTGTTTAGATGCACTCCTGTATTTTTGTGTTTAGATGTAGTCCTGTATTTTTGTGTTTAGATTTAGTCTTGTATTTTTGTGTTTAGATGCAGTCTTGTATCTTTAGTGCCTTAATTGCTGATTGTTATCCTCATGTTAACCCGCAGTTTTATCCTTTATCCTTAGCTGCCATTTTGCGTTATCATGCTTACTTGTAGTATTGTATCGTGAAGCTTAGCTGACTGTTGTGTCCCTTTATTCTAGTGTATTCTAAGATCATTCTTATGCATAAATTTCAAAAAAAGAAGAGCATTCACCGTGTAAAGATGCGTAATCATTTATTGTATTTATTTAGTTGCAGTCTTACATCCTCATGTTTACTTGCTGTCTTATATCTTTCTATTTTCCTGTTAAGCTTTGTTTGTGTTTATGAAACTTATCTTTCAAGTATGTAATTATTTCCGTTTATAGTTATAGCTTGAACAATTTAGATGCAGTCTTGTATCTTTAGTGCCTTAATTGCTGATTGTTATCCTCATGTTAACCCGCAGTTTTATCCTTTATCCTTAGCTGCCATTTTGCGTTATCATGCTTACTTGTAGTATTGTATCGTGAAGCTTAGCTGACTGTTGTGTCCCTTTATTCTAGTGTATTCTAAGATCATTCTTATGCATAAATTTCAAAAAAAGAAGAGCATTCACCGTGTAAAGATGCGTAATCATTTATTGTATTTATTTAGTTGCAGTCTTACATCCTCATGTTTACTTGCTGTCTTATATCTTTCTATTTTCCTGTTAAGCTTTGTTTGTGTTTATGAAACTTATCTTTCAAGTATGTAATTATTTCCGTTTATAGTTATAGCTTGAACAATTTAGATGCAGTCTTGTATCTTTAGTGCCTTAATTGCTGATTGTTATCCTCATGTTAACCCGCAGTTTTATCCTTTATCCTTAGCTGCCATTTTGCGTTATCATGCTTACTTGTAGTATTGTATCGTGAAGCTTAGCTGACTGTTGTGTCCCTTTATTCTAGTGTATTCTAAGATCATTCTTATGCATAAATTTCAAAAAAAGAAGAGCATTCACCGTGTAAAGATGCGTAATCATTTATTGTATTTATTTAGTTGCAGTCTTACATCCTCATGTTTACTTGCTGTCTTATATCTTTCTATTTTCCTGTTAAGCTTTGTTTGTGTTTATGAAACTTATCTTTCAAGTATGTAATTATTTCCGTTTATAGTTATAGCTTGAACAATTCAACTTCAATTATTATCAAATTCTTAGAGCTGTGACTTCTTTTTCTTATTATTGTCTGAGTTTATGACTATAACGTGTTAGCATTGTGTATAGATGTAATCTAACCTACATAAAAACCTGTGTGTCTCGTCGCGCTCGACTTCTCATGAGTTTTCAAAATAAGAATTATCAAGCTAAAATCCATTTATCAATTAGAATAATTCGATTATTGTCTGCTCTTTACGATTTCAGTGACGAGGTGAAAAGGTGACGTGAGGGAGGAGGCACCGTAAAATTTTATAAGCGTATTGAGTGTTGGTATAATAAGCCTAAAGTAAAGACGTAGTGTGGGATCACTTAGGCTAGAGCCAAGTATATAAACTTTTTATAGTGAAAGTAAAAATATCGATTCAATTTTAAACTTAAATTATCACTGAATTAAGTTATTTTCTGTAATATTACCAACATTTTAAATTAAATAAACCTCTTTAATCAACGGAAAATCTAAATTACGAAATTAAAAAAAAAACACATTTTTTCTACATTTGTTATCTGTATATTTCCTTTCACACGTTCAATATATAGACTAAGAGTAAATGGTTGTACTTTCGTTGCTAAACGTCACATAAACGCTATTGTTGAAACATAATGTTACTAAAACGCCTGGCTTTTCTATATACTGTATATGTATATAGTTATAGTTATCCAATGCATACTCTTATAATTCATGAATTATTTTAACTTTGATTGGCTCACAAAGGAATTTCTCGCCGTTTGATTGACTCGACTGCACTTTTCTGCCTCTTTGTTGGTCAAGCTAGATTTCGTAAAGTTTATTTCAGTTAGCAATGGGGTGAGGGCTGTAGTACTTGCTTCGTCATTTTAAACAAACTATACACTTTAATTGTCAAATATATATATATATATATATATATCAAAATGTTCATCTTCACGAGTACATTACAGGAACATTCTTCATCTTCATTTCCTCTAATTCCTAAAATTTCATATCGATATTGTCAGTTTTCATGCTGATGAAAACTTAGTGAAAACAAAAATGTTTCATTTTGTAATTGAGCACAAAGTTACACAATCAGCTATTTGCTCACCGTGGATATAAAAAAATTGATTCTAGCGTTGCAAGTCGACACCACTGTGCTACTGGGGGCTTCCTTTTGTGATGAAACTTTATGTACAAAACAAAACTACACGAGAGCTATCTGCGCTAGCCGTCCCGTATTTAGCAGTGTAAGGCTAGAGGAAAGGCAGCCAGTCGTCACCACCCTCCGCCAACTCGTGGGCTACTCTTTTACCAACGAATAATGTGGTTGTTCGTCATATTATAGCGCCATGTATGATTTTATTGTACCATGTCGAATAAATTTATTTCAATTGAATATCTCCCTTTTAATACTTTTTATAGAAATGATAACTGTCAAAAAAGCGCTCTCTTTGGTAGCGGTTTTTTGTTGGGCTAAGTAAATAGACAAAGAATGGTGATATTCAACGGAAAAAAAAAATCCTCTCCTTGGCTGCTTAGCAATCCTGAGTATTCTGTTGTGCTAGATGCACCAATTGAATCGAAAGCCAAACATATTTGCCAATAAACTTTTGCAGTCAATCTCCTTTGATTAAAAACATACATAATGCATTTTTTTCCGTATTGAAATAACAAATGACAAAAGACGGTTGTAAACGATCTAGTAGACAACTGTGTTACATATAAATGCTCTGATCCAATCGATTTGATTCAGTGCACATTTTGTATTTTTGTCTCTGTTTTTTTAAAAAAATATCGTTGAATTGTATTAACGGTCATTTATTTGTTATTTAATATTACTGAAAGAGCTGGGTGTGATCGGTTTGTTTGTCTGCGTCTAGAAAGTTTAAGGCTATGATCTTCATGCTACTCATTACTCTCTGCAAATTTAATGCATAAACGTTATAAGAGTGACAATCATCTTTCTTTGTCCACTCTAAATCAGACAGTCCTCTTGGGACGGTAGATGCTGCTGTCTGGCAGCATTGTCTCTGATCAGTAGTTCAAAATTAGGGATAAATATAGCTGTTGTTGTTTTGAATTAAGCACAAAGCTACACAATGGGCTATCTGTGCTCTGCCCACCACGGGTATCGAAACCCGGATTTTAGCGTGTAAGTCCGCAGACATACCGCTGAGCCACTGGGGGGCAAATATAGCTGAATTACAGAGATTTTTGACTTGGACATTGAGCTCATGCGTATCATAACAACAGTATACATCAGCTACGAAATGTTTACTTAAGATTTATGCGACAGATAAAGATTTTGTTGAAGTGAATAAAAAATAGGCTGCTAAATTCGGCGTTTCTATTTATTTCAGGTGACTGCATTGTTTCGTCATACATTCAGAATCAGAGTGTCGTCACGTGTTACCATTTTCAATGTTCTCCTGTTACTCACTGTAGCTTCCAACCTTCTAACAGTGCAGAATCTGTAATAGTTTTAACAGAAAGTGTCAAAGAAGGGCTTCGACAGAATAAACTTCTCGCAACTGCATCAAAAAACGAAACTGATTTGTTTAAACATCTAGAAGGATCCGAAGGAGATGGAAAGTTTTCTAAGCCTAGAAAAGGAGTTAAAGACTGTTTGTCTGAATCCAATAACTCTTTTAGTGAAGACTGTGTTGAATATCGTAGTTTTAAAACGTTCTTTAATAAAACGAAAAATTCTGTCCAGCCAAGGAAAGGAGTTTCACTGTATTCAAAAAAAGACATTTCTCAGAATAACCAGACTGAAAACAAAGAGGCGGAAAATAATGGGAAAAATTACAATAAGATAGTAACCGTTAATCTTAAGAACGATTCTGGTGTTTTTAATTACCAAAATAAAATGAAACTATCAGATATTTTAGATGAAACAAAAGAGCTTTTGTCAAGCAACTATACTACTGAAGAGCTGGGCCTGATGACAACGCCGTCGGATAGTATTGACTTCCAAAATAACAAACAAAACATGATAGTTACGACAGCCAAAAATATGGTTCCTGTGGACAATATTATTGAGTACACTGCGGAAGAAAATCCGGTCTTGGAAACTTTTTCCGGTGAAACACGAACTAATCGCACTAGCACAGAAGAGTCTACCGTTCTAAATGAACCAAAACTAAAACCCTCCCAGAATAGAATTTTTTTTTTTTCTAAGAATTACAAAATCCACTTAAAAAACGAAACTATACAAACCACACCTCCTCATAAAAACAAACCTATACAAGCCACATCTCCTCATAAAAATGAATCTATACAAGCCACACGTCCTTATAAACACGAACATGATCGTGGTGAAATTTCAAATAAATATACAAAAGTTGCAGGTCACCACAAAGTGCCCTCACTACAAGACCAAAACGTACACGTTAAACCCCGAAAGAAAATACCAGGAAACTATTCTTTGAATTTGTTCACAGATGATAAAATGAATCAAACAGATGTATTCAAAACTGTGATGACAGCATTTCAGGAAACAACATTGGATAATGAAGACAGCCAACCAAAGATATCTACAACTGTTGCTACAGTTACTGTTTACAGAAATAATAATCTATCAGAACATGCTGCACGAGTTCATAACGTAGCCAGAAAGGTGTTTTCTGATAGAATTTATGCAGAATACGCTCACACTAAGAACAGCTCTGATGATCGTACTTCCCCCGCAGAACAACCGACTTCGCCTCTCTATATCAATTATGTTAATATTTCTGTTAAGCCAACTCCAATCCCGTTCACAGACAAACCTGCTTCTATTCCTGTGACGTCTCACAGCACATCTCGTCCTCAAGGCAACACTGTCCCAATCGGTAGTGTAAAACAGAACGATATGTCCACAACAGAACATTATCTGAAACACAATAATCTAGAAAAAATCCACACGTCTGCTGCACCTAGTAAGTCTAAGGTGCCTCAAGATTCAGTGTTTCGAACATATGACCCTTCTTCTGTTCATCTTATCATTGCTTTAGTATTAGGCTTATTATTGCTGTTTACTGTATTAGGTTTGGTAGGAAAACGAATCTATGATACCTGGCAGCGACGTCACTACCACAGAATGGATTACCTGGTTGAGGATTTCTATAATAACTAGCTTAGTATTTTTAGAACTTTGTGAAATCGATAATTCCAGAAATTAAAAGTAAATAAAAATAAATGCTTTTGCCAAAGATATATACGCAATACAAAGAGACAGAGAGATAACCAAAATAATTACAATTGTGATTCTCAGAATCTTGAGCTTTCAGAGAATTTGTGTAGCGGTTTTTAAAGTAACGTTTCTCTTTGCTTAATCTATATTTAATTTTACACGTCTTGAAGTACATACATTTTTTTTTTTTCAAAATTAACCAAGAGAAAGTGGAACACCAGAAATAATCTTATAGTTAAAAATCGTTGTAAAGATACATACACTACAACTATTGGAAAGTTTGTGTAGATTAAATAGGCGAAACTTGTTATACTAAAACTTAATTGGAAAAATCTACGCTATTTAGTGGTCGATTTTTGCAAAAACCTTGGCTCAGTTTTTTTGGATATTCAGAACACTTTGACGAGATTTTAAATAGCAAACAATGAAGATGTTTTTATTAGAGTTAGTGTGGCATTTCTGGTAAGAAGAGCTCGTGTCTGATACTGTTAGCGATATAAAATATTTATTTACTAAAGATATCTCGCTTCCTGATAGGGCACTCAGTTCGAAATGTCATCAAACTTTTTGGAAATGTTCTTAAAACCAAGAAAATAACAAAAAACGAAGACATGTAATTTAGGCTTTGTTCAAACATTCTGATCAATAGGCTGTTTTATTCACAACGTTCTAATGAGCAGAAAATACTGAAGTATTTATCGATAAATGGCCTGTTTCAGTGGTTAGTGTATGTAGTGGAATAATTTTCTTCCTTCTTTGATTTAAAGCGCTAGATGGCGTACCGTGAAACCAATATAAGCTTTTTACAACGAACGCCATGATGTAAGAATCTAATATTTTACCTTTAAAATATCTTAACTGCATAATTGAGGTTTATAGATACCTTTCAATAATATTTGTGGATATTAAGATAGTCTTGGTGATTAACTTTTCAAGAAACCCATTCTTGTTGGATAGTTCTTGATTTTATTAAGTTCCAGATGTAACATATTTTGTACTCGTTATATTAAAGGTTCTATGATCTAACACAGAATTCTTATTATTAATTGAAAACAGAAGGCGTCAAACTTTGTACTTAAAATATAAACCTGAAAAAGTTGGTTTATGATAATAAGGTATCGATACTTTTGTCTCATGGTTTAAAATTTAAAATCTAAAAATTGAAATGCATAGTATTTTTTCTTCAACAGTAAAGTTGATGCTTTAATGTCTTTCATTTATATATAACAACTTACGAAAATAACATTTATTTTTGAAGAATACAAGTATAACAGCAGCATATCTTTGAAATATAGTAGGCTTAGATCATCATAACACTTCTCTTACCGTAATGCCTTATGGTGACAATGAAAAATGTTAGTTAAACAAGGAACTTAGACCACATTGCTATATCATCAATTTGTTTATAAAAACCTTTCCTTGAAATGAAAAAATGGATTTTTCTGTTACAAAATAAATCAGTTTAAGAAAGACGCATTTAGTTGAAACCATTTACAAGTTGGAAAAATTTTGAAACATCAAGTTATGACGTAAATCAGTTACTTCCTTTGAAGAGACATTTGTGTGTATTGATTATGTATCAGAATAGTCTTGTTTACAGCTGCAAAGAAATTTAGATTTATAATATACTTTGACAAGTCGAAACTAAATAAACATTAATTAGTAATAAATGGTTTTGTAAAACCATCAACAACAATAGAAAAAACAACTTTTGAGTTTATAGTTGTACGTTCCTAGGTTGCATACGATGGGTCAAATGGAACATTTAGTTTTATGAATTTTACGTAATCTAGAAAGAATACCATGCTCATTGGTTCAATGTTATGCTAAACCTTTTCAGAAATGACACTACGTTTTTAAAGTTTTTAACATGTCCTTGTAATTTTGCAGAGTAAGGTTAAAAATCAGATTTAAATTCTGGTAATATCTAACATAATTCCATTGACTTTACCAGGTTTTAAAACACTTAGTGTATGAGATAATGTATATGATTTAGATCAGCAAGTTTGTCGATAGATGAATTTCATTGATAATCATTCAAGGTTAAACCTGAAATCTCACTAACCGTAATATCAAATAATCTACCCTTATTTACAGCTACTTTCTTTAACTGTTGTAAAACAAAAGTTTAAAAAGGAGCAACTAAATTAGCAATATGTTGACAAAAAAAACCAAACCTGAAAATAAAATTGGTCAGTCAATAGAGAGAATTTCTTTTGAGAATTCCTTTGCATGCTCACTGCACTGTCCTTGGTTTTGTTATACTGATGACGTTTTTATTTTACGACAACAAGGGAGAGTTTGAAGTGGCTTCTCTGATATTTTCGTATTCAACACACATTTATATAATCTATATTAGAAGTGCAGACAAGTAAAAACTTTACCTTTTCTGAATGCCTTGTTACGAAGGGTACGAATGATCTCAAAGAAATAAGTTCTGTGTACAAAAACAACCTTTGCGAATAAACATGTAAATATCAAATCGTTAAAATAGGTCGTCGTTAAAATCAGTACCCCGAGCGAGAAGAGATACATAAGAAACTGAGATTAAACAATTTCTATATAATTTTATTGACAACAACTCCCTCTCCCCCACACGCTTAAAGACCACAATTGGTGAACTTTCCTTAGCGGAAAAAAAACAAGGAGTGGAAATGTCCATTGTTCATGAAGATAAACACGAATTGTTTTATATATTTTCAGAACTTGGAGAAAAAGGAAATAGTCTGCCTAACTGACACAACAATGTGACTAATGTTTAGTCCCAATTTTCAAATCCTTTACTAAAACAAAAACAGGTGGAGGGTCGCTCAAACCTTCTACTTTTGTGACGTAAAAAATAAGTTCACGTTTATTTCCGGAACTGCTCTCCGCCGATCGAATAAATAGCTGAAGTGAACACAAACCGAACGCAGTTCTCTAGCTTTAATACATAACCATTATGTCACTGTTATTAACATAGGAACTGTACATGTTATTTATGGAAAAGCACCCCAGAAAGATGGAGCTAGTTAACGTTACTTCAGCAGTATTTGTATGCACGAATAAGACAACCAGTGATTGAAATAGCTAATACGCTACTGTTGTACAGGGTTGTTTAAATTAGTAATATAAATTAACGGTTCATAACCACTCTGCACGTAGATAGTACAGTATTTTGCTGTAGTAAATCTTACATATCTATGCTAATTTAAGTCTAGTTCCTCCTACAGTGTTACAAGAGAATGATGATATGTTAACATTTCATTGGATGTTTCTGGATTCTATGTAAACAATCATGCAGCTGTTTAAACTATATTTCATGCAAAATGGCATCCAGATTTAATTCATACCATTTAAGTTTTTACAATTCGTCTGGGGGGTGCGGCCCACGTGGTATTAACACAATAAGTGTTGGCTTTTGATCGCGCAAATTAGAACCATCTTTGAAACGTTCGACGTACAGGCACAGAAATATCATGGGAATGAAGTGGGCATCGAAAAAATAAAACGTTCTGCCAATATACGAAAAAAAAACTCATTAAAAACACCTTACATGCTTCCGTAGGTCCTCACCTGTTGTATTACATGCCCCAAAAACAACACAACGTTAAATTGAAAAAAATAAAAAGGACTGTTACACCAATAAGAGAAAACGTGTTTTCTTATTGCACAGCCATGTTGGTCTGTTCGCCGAGAGGAATCGAAACCCTGGTTATAGCATCGTAAATCCGAAGATTTACCACTTTTCCAGCGGAAAACTAAAGAAAAAGAACCAACTAAAACAACAATATGCAATGTACTAACAAAATGGCGGTTTCTTTTAAACACTTGCTGGTTACTTTCTAACAAAGAAATCAAACTAGTCATTGAGATTTAATATTCTGTGAAGAACTTAAATTATTAATTTCATTTGACTAGTTTTCATTACGATTTTCTAGCCTTTCTGCTAACAAGTAATGTAATAATTTGTAAATTTTTATTATTATATTTTACTATTTATATTTAACGTTCAAATAAGTTTATTTGTTTGAACACTATAGGGCACATCTTTATTAATATTATTGTTGCTAAAGTTTCGTGTCTAGATTTGTACAGTTGTTCTTATGAACTGAACATCCAACATCTGTCGAAGGCTCAGAGAACTGAGCCAGAAATTTATGTTTTGAAATAAAATTAAAACATGTAGATTTTCCAGTTAAACTCCAGAATAATTAATTAACAATCACCTGACGAGTTTAAAATGTTATTAATCTTAAACTATGTCCCAAAGCTAAACAAAGCAACGAAAAATTATCGTTTATTTCAGAGCTTTATGGTTTGTTTTATTTGTTTTTGAATTTCGCGCAGAGAAATTGGAAGATGCGTGTTGAACGAAACTCTAGATTTGGTATTTAGAAACTGACAAGTCAAACTGAATGATGAGAAGGAACCTAAAACTACTTTCAGTGCTCGATATAGTTTCTACCAATTCTTGCATTACTCTATTCAGCCTGTGACATGGCTGCCACTTTCAAGAGAATAATTTAACTTACACTGAAGGGATGGTATGAGAGAGATGTCTTCTTTATACAAACAATGTCATGGTGTTTGGCTGTACGTTTAAATTTGCTTCTTGGAAGAGTAAAACGTAGGTATGAAAAGCAGGCTTAAAGCTGAAATTTCTTATATAAATATAAATGGAATGACTCTGATATATTGTGGATAAAGATGAATCTTTACTGACCCTGCAAAGTTTGTAATGGTGTAAGGCTAATGAAGCAACAAGTTTAAAGTTTTCTTGGTTTAGCTTCCTGTTACTGACAATTTTAGCCAACTTTTCCAAGACCATCACATCATTATATACTATTACTAAACCAGTGTGTATCTTTGATGGACTGAAGATTTTTGAGTGAACAGTACTGACCCTTAATCATGCTTTAGTCAAAACTCCAATATTTACATATCTATGACACAACTGTGAGTCATTAATGAATGCTGGTGATTTCAATAATGGAATGAGGGCAGTATTAATACAATTGCAGGATGGAATGAAATGTGAAATCACATATGCTAGTCATACATTTATGACTGTAAAACAGATACAGCATGATGAGGAAAGAACTACTTGCAGTTCTTTGTATAATGCTTAGGATGCTACTTATGTAGTGGAAAGTTCACCAGTTTAATGGATCATACATTGCTGAAATAGCTTACGCTCTTTAAAAATCTAGAATGAATGACTACATTGGATTATAACATTCTATAGTTATCTTTGTATTGAATGCCCTGACCATGGATAGTGTGAAAGTTAATGTAATTTCTGTTATAGCAATGCCAACGGTAAGAGATTCCACTACTTATTAGATACGACAAATAATACTTCAAGATTTCCATGCAAAGCAGGTGAAACACACAGATATATCATAGGTATATATTTTTATGCAACAAGGCGTAAAATGGCAAACCAAACAGATTTAGTAGCGTGACACAGACGCATATAACCTTTCACATTTGTACAAGGAGCTATGAGTGATGAAGTTATGATGGATTGTTGTTATAAGCTACCGAGATATAGTTCTCAACCTGTGTCACTGCTAATGATTTCTAGATTTCTTAGACAGAACATTCATCATCGTTTATAATAAAGCAATCACAGGCCACAGTGGTGTCACATGTACTTGCACTAATATGCAATAGTTGTTTTACTAACCAAATGTTGGTTAATATTTTAAGCTTTGATGTGAAACTTATACGGTGTACGCTATCAATAAGAAAAGTAGCCCAAAACTGGGTAAACTCTAGTAGGGAGTTATTGCTCCTTTTCTTTATTATAGAAGACTCATGGCTATTGTTGGTCCAGGGTGAGTATATTGAAAAATGCTGGTGATTTTTAATTATTTTTTACAAAGTGAGCCAAGGATTATCAATTTAACGATACTTCTGCATAGACTACCATTGACGTGCTAACAAAGTACCAGTAAGCCAATACTGAACACCAGAATAACTTCATATGGATCAAATAACTAATTTAAATAACCATCTATTTTCTGGATTGTTTACAGTATTGGTGTGTTATTTATTGTTCTGCTAATTAGCAGAACAACAGGTAATACACTGAGAAGTTGGTGATTGCACAGCATATTAATTCTGGAAGTATTAACTAAGATGAAAACTTTCCATCTATCACGATAGTGTACTATGCATCAGAAAAGAAAACAACTGATTATCTGCCAAACAAGATCATCTTTGGTCAAATAATACTACTATGTGTGTATGTGACGTGTGGTCTACCCTCCAGAGCAGGTATACTACAGTGACTACAAGAATTTATGGTGTAATTAAGATCTGCAATGGCTGATACACACAATTTTGTGCACCAACAGGTATGAAAAGCCTCTGTACAGAAATGATGTGATGTTTCGCAGTGAAATATGTGCACTGTATTGTGTGATTAACATATGATTTTTGTGAAAGTAGGGGTGTTTGCTGATCACAAGATTAACGTAGCATAATAGTCCAACAATAGTCCATTGTGAATGTTACATGATGGAATAGTCGTCTCATATTTTACGAGAATCGTTCACCAAATCTAGCTGTTTAGTCGTGAAAAACTAAATAGCGGCATCATCTTCCACCACTGTTTCAGCAGCTAGCTAAGTGATACCAGACCCAACGTAAATGACTGGGCAACTTGTTATAGCTCAACAGAAATAAAATAGCAACCCATGCTCCAACAGATACAAGCCCTAAAGTGTCACTGCCAAGAGCGAAATGTGGGGTGTTTAATAGACTGGGAACTTTACATCCAGAAAGAAGACCACGAGTTGAATGAATAAGAAACGTCTTTGAAGGTGGAAGAAGATGTGTGCTGCTTCCTGGGTAATTTGGCTTATACTTTAAAAGGATCTTGTATGAAAGACCCAAGAAACTATTGTGTGCTAGATGATCATAGTTAGGGAAAGTTAGTAGCCTAGACTTACTATTGGAGGTTCAATAAATAAGAATCTTTAGCTTCTAAATACAATGTATATATATGTGTGTAGTTCATCCTTCGTTTTGGGTTTTTCATACTTATTATTGTTGAGAATAAAGAAAACATTGTGCTTGTTTTATTATAATTATCATATTTAGTTATTGTGCTGTTAAGCATATAGATATACAGTAAGATATCTGTGCTATACCTACAATATACTGAACCACCAGGAATATGTGTATCTTGAAGGGTTTATTTTGTATCTTATTTTTATGAAGAGTTTGCATTGTACAATATTTTATGCTCACTATTAAAGGGTATGTTTTGTGTTATCAATGCTTTGTTTCTAATTGTTGTTTTAATAAATTTGATGATATTCAAAGAGGTGTACTTTAAAAGATTTATATTATTCTTTATTTTTAATCATGTAAAAATGTATTTTATTTTGTACTCGTTGCATTTATAAAGAGCTTATTTCATTTTTATTTTAAGATCGCTGTATTGTTCATGAGTTTATTTTGTAAAGGGTTTTAAAGCTTTGAATGGCTGGAACAGTCTAAAAGTAAAGGAGAGAGGACAGATGTATTATAGAAGACTGTTATGTGTTGACGTTCCCCTTTATTTAACATACTGAGTTTTAATATAGAATGCCAATCAAAAGAACGCCTTGAAGCTCCAATAGGTAAGAACAAATAGAGTATTTGTATATATATATGGTTTTCTTTTTATCATAGTTTTTCTTTTGTACATGCGTGTGTTTCGTCCTTCGTTTCGTAATATATATATATATATAATAAAAAAGAAATGTAAAGAAAAATTGTAAAAAATTGCCAATAAATACAAAATAACAATATTGTTGTAATGTGAGAGGAAACGTATACCAAAGATAAAACAAATCGTATATAAGCACTGATAGATGATAAATTTGATTCTAAAGAGTGAAAATATTCTGCACTCGAATGTGTTGCCGTATTTAAAAGCACCATTGAGATTAATAACGTGTGAATGTCATTGGTTTGTGAGCATCTATAATAATATTTCACTACTTAAAAGCTGTCGACTTAGTGTCTAGAAATGTATGACTGGCATATGGTCTGAGAATCAGTGGAGAACGAATGAGAAATAGACTTTTCTAACGTAAAAGTAAGAATGCATAGCTAGTAGATGTTAACAATGTGTGAGAGATATTGCTTGAAATTATTTGAAACGACAAGGTTAATAGATAATGTACGCAACACTTACACCGAATGCAGTCAGTGGTATAACGTGACAAAATTCCCTTTCATCAATTTAAACCAGTTACAGAATGTAAAAATTGTTCCTTACAGCAAACAGAGCCAGTTACACGATATATCGTCAGCTTCTTGTATCAAGTACCGTAAGATATGGGTTATAACAAAACTGTATTGCGCCAAATAGTGTCAGTTACGGACAAAACGAAATTCCCTTGCATCTAAAAGAGATACTTAAAGGATGTAAGGAACTCCCCTTGCACCTAAAAGAGACAGTTACAGGATGTAAGGAACTCCCCTTGCACCTAAAAGAGACGTTTATAGAATGTAAAAACATCTTGCACCACACAATGTCAGTTACAAGGCATAATTAATTTTACTTGAATAAAATAATGATAGTTAACGTACATTGTTAGTAACCGTATAACAGTTCATGATTAACAAATGCAATAAGTTACCGTATAAGTATTTATGATTAATAGATGCAGTGAGTAGCCGTACATGATTTATCGTTAATAAATACATTTGGTAACCATGTAAAAGTTCGTGGTTAACAGATGTAGTAAGTAACCATTAGTAAGTAGTCAGAGCTAATAGTTAACAGAGACTCTCTGAAAGGATATAATGATGTAAAGTTTATTGTTGTTGCAAGTTGCGTGTGAAATTAGCAATTCACAACATATATTATTGGCAAGTGGGGTAGAATATAATAATTAATGACAACAGATGCTGTTAGCAATTGTACAAGAAATAACGGATAAGTCCTACTGTTAATTATTTAAGAACAACAATGCGTAACACAGCTTTATGTTAACGTTATACGGAAGCAATACAATGTATTTAGTACTAACACGTATTTTTGATGTTTTTTTATGTGAAGAACGTGTACCTTTGTATAGAAGTTACAAAGATTAGATCTATAGGAAGACTTAACGATCTCATAATGTGGACCTACTAGAATAAATACGTTTAACCTCTTCGCAAGAACTTAACAGAGCGTGCGCAGTTTCTACGTTTTGAATTTTCGAATGTGTGAAGCTTCGCCTTTCACGTATTGATGTTTGTAATCCTTATGTAAGTCAGAGAGGGTTTAATGTTTTATTTTATTATCTATTGGTGTATTTTAGATACAGAGAAGCGCTTTTAATGTTCGTTTGGAAATACTGATGAAGACGTTACAAACCTTGAACTACAGTTTTGTAAGTTTTGTTCTTTCTGGTTCAAGAATCCTTTAGGCCATAAGTAAACATAGCCAAACAGAAGATGTAAATAAATGTTTTGAAAAGTAATTAACTTGATTTATTTCATGGACAGTTTTGTGTATTTTTTGTTATCTTATTAGTATTATTGTCATTGGATTCAGAAGATAAGTAACAAGAACTATTTTGATGAAGTAATGTTTTTTAAATAACCTTTGGTCCCGTTTATCCTAGGACTAAACAAATAACAAGAACTGTTTTGAAGAAATAATGTTTTTTTATAACCTCTGTTTTTGTCTACTGTGGAATCGCTGTCAGTGGAAGTTCGCCAAGACAGCCAGTACGAAAACTAACATTACTTTGAAATATGTTTTGCTTCATCAAGACTCTGTTGAGAAAACATCTCGAAATCTGTCTTATTAAAATACTCTCAGTTGTTCAGCGGTTAACCTAAAAAATCTGAATGGTAAAATCTGGGTTCAGAGATCCTTAATAACAAAGAAACAAACAATTACAGGGATAAGCAAGCCAATATGAAACTAATAAAACCTTTTAACAGTTTTTTATTCAGATTGAAATTTGTCCAGAAAGAACCTTTAAAACTTGTCTTACAAAGAGAAACGAGTTATTGGAAAAGCTCGTAGAACGGAATGATACAGGAACAAGTGAATGTTTCAAAGCAGAGCCTTTATAACAAATCATCTCAAATTTTTATTATCATGCTTACCAATGTGTGTGTGTGTGAGGGTGTGTGTGTGTGTGACATAATAAACATGAAGAAACCTTTTCAACGAAAGAAAAACTTCACACACACAGTGTTGCTTTGAACGCGAGGGATGGCGTTAAATTAGTGAGGCAAAAGAAAGATGGCTCTTTTTGTATCTTTCCCCCCCTAGCAGCACAGCGGTATGTCTGCGGACTTACAACGTTTAAAACTGTGTTTCGATACCTCTGGTTGGCAGAGCACGATAGCCCTTTGTGCTTAATTACAAACAACGATAACTGTATCTTTCTACTTATTCAAATATAATGAAATAGTTATGCGAAATTTTCTCGTTTCTTCATTATCAAAACGTAGTTTCCGTAAATAGAAAGCAACAGCCACGATAAAAAAAAAAATTAATATTTGAAGTGCATATCCAGTGCAAAGTAAAAGTTGTACTAGTGATGCTTTGCAATTTATACTAAATAACATAGTATGAAGACAATGAAACCAGTACAATTATTCTTTGTTTCAGAGTGATAGCAAGGAATTAGACTATGTTCTAAATGAAATAATTGTGTGGTTACCTTTGTCCTACCCTTTATACTTGTGAAGTGCGAATTATGTTTGGAAAGGCTTTTGAATTTCTGTATTTTAAACAGCTATTAAAGCTATTTTTGTTTGTTAACATTATTAATTACTTATTTATGATAATAGTATACTGAATTTTTAAAAAAGCTTACATTTTATAATAATTTAATAAATAAGGAATTCGATTTTTTATGTTGCACTGAAAGCCATATTCACATAGGTCGATAATACTGCAAACACACACACAAATAAACTTCATCATTCACTTCCAACACTGGGAAATTATGTTTGTAGAAATGGAGTAGTTCTGTTTCGTATGGGAGCCTTTCCCTCCATAAAAAAAGTAAACTGTATTATTTGTACATACCACAAAGTGTATCAACATAATATACTAAATGGCTCGTAAACAAGTCATACGTAAACACACAAACACACACATTAATATCATTGCGCCAATTTTAGTTTCAAATCATGCACACTGTACTGCGCATGTACTTCACCAGACAGCACAATTGCACTATGCATGTGTCTTTATAAAAAGGTTTCTTTCTGCTTCTGCAATCTATAGAAGTCTGTCCCTCACTGAGTAATGTTCTTGAATCACATTTATTGAAAACATTAGTAGTTTGCATGATACTCATAGGTCTCAAGTATATGGGAGCCCTGGGGCTTTGACCTCTCTCCCTTTTGTTATAAGATGTATTCAGTGATATAGACTTGGTAAACTACTTTGTTTTTGAGCATAAAGCTGCAAAATGGGCTACCTGTGCTCTGTCCACTGCTAGATCTAAGCGATTGGTGAGTGGTGTTCGGTAGTCGGTGAGTATTGTGTTCCTCCAACCAGGGTACATGACCTCCCCAGTACAACGGTAAGACTACAGACTTATAACGCTAAAATCATGGGTTTGATTTCCCTCGGTGAGCTTAGCAAAAAACCTGATGTGACCTTGCTATAAGAAAAATACAAACACCAGGGTATCACCAAATTGGTTGATAGCTGATGCTTTCAATCAGCTGCTTTCTCCTTTATCAGAAGTTAAAGGTTAATGACAATGTCACTGTAGCCTTTGTAGTTTTACCATAATTAAAGCAGAGCAACCAAGTTTGTTGGTAATATTTCAATTATTTGGATAGCTGAAAACCATAATCTCGATTAATTGATTTTTTTTTCATGATAATCAATTTAGTCGTAATTTCGATCAGGTGAATGTTGGAATAACAGAAAAAACTTATTGAACTTAATCAATTTAATTGCGATCATTTTACGTTATACTGATAAGTGTAATCACTGCTCATATATGATTTATCATTTGATTCTACCAATCTCAGGTATCGAATTTTGAGTGTTATAAGCCTCCAGTCTTACTATTGAGCCTATATAAGGGTGGTGGAATCCCCTGGAACTTACCACATTCACTCCCAAAGGTCATATTTATGGAATTTAACTTTGGCCCAACCTCATGTTTTATACCGAATGGTAATGTTTCCCAGATTTAGCGTTATTGGGTGTAAATATGGTTTTAGCTAATTTGAAAAAATAGGTGACATGAAAATCCATTTACTTCCAGGACATTGTCACTCACATAGTTTTTGTTCTAACAAAATATACATTTTACATCTGTAAAAACATAACCCAGTTATGAAATAAAGAAGAAAAATTATTTTCCTGAAGGATTTACAATTCAAATATTTGTTTTGTTATACATGTATAATCAATTTTTGTATTGTGATATAATATTCGTGCATACAATAAGTGTTTTTCTGCAAAAACATTGTTTTGAAACCATAAAAGACTCGAATAGCCAGTGCCTTACAAACTTATACTACTGTGAATCACGTTCCTGTGACATGGATTTAACATGTTGCACATCACTCATATATCACTGACGCAGTACATTACCGAAAAACCATGTCAACTCATATGAGCGATGTAGAAGCAAAATTGTAAAAGTTAGAAATGTATTTGTTCATACAAGGTTAATGTTATATTCATAGAAAACAATGTACTTAGAAATACTGCCTCAGTTGTGCATTAATTAATTAGAATTTGGGGGCAAATTAAGAAAGTGTTATGTTTTGAAATTAAAGGATCAAGTTGGTATTCTAATCTTGGCCCATCTTGGGAAAAGTAAAATATACATGCTCGCAGATTTACCTCAAAAGAAATAATTTAGGGATCTCTAAATGGATACTGCAGGAAACGGAATTAAAGTATTTTAAACGGATATTCAAGTATTTTTCTCATAAACACTCACACAATCTGAGACAGTACACAATCACGCAAGTGTCTGAATGTTTGGCCTGTTGATTTAGGGCAAAATCACATTGGGCTATCTGTTTTGTCCACCACGAGGGAATTGAACTGTGGATTGTTGGGTTTTGAATTCGTACGCTTACCACCGACCTCCTTGGGATCTATGACAAGTGATGACAGACTATTTATTTCATTCATATAAAAAAACACAAGAGCAAACGTGTTCAGGGACGTATTGAGTTAGCAAGAAATCACATAATTCATTAAATTACAAAATTAATCTAAAATCAGAAGTTCTCTTACGTTACACAAAGACAGGCCTGTACACTGTCCCTCAGTTACAAGAGACTCGTTCATCAACTGAGTTCTCAGTGTTAAGAGCGTTGCAGTCTTTAGCTATTATCTAAATTGCCGAGGACTTATCTCACAGTATTATGATATGTTTTTATAAGAACACATTTGTAGCTACTAATTAGTAAATTCACGTGCGTGGTGTACAGTGGAGAAAGGGAATGTAGGGTTAACTACTTGACCTTTTCATTATATCCTAACTAATAACTCTGTAAACAAAAAACCAACAAATAATAGCGAATGCACTGTGTACTACAAGCTCAAAAAGTTTTAATATCAGACAAGAGAACCAATATATGCCTCGTTCTGTTGGATGATTATACAGAATATTTATGTTTTTGTTTCCCTCGTAAACTTGTTGTTTTGAATTAAGCAGAAAGCTACACAATGGGCTATCTGTGCTCTGCCCAACACGGGTATCGAAACCCGGATTTTAGTGTGTAAGTCCGCAGACATACCGCTGAGCCACTGGGGGGCCGCTCGTAAACTATTATATATACATTATATTTCCCTCGATCATACGTTATTTCTATGCTACCTGGAGAAACCAGACGTTTGCAGTTTTAAGTTAAATATTTAAAGTTGATTTGATTTTTTGTTGTAATTTTCAGTATGTATTGTTCATGTATATCTATAGCCAAGAAAACCTTTTTAATTAGGTCGAATACTATGCATATCTACATCTCATGTAATCATGAAAACAAAATAAGTCGGTAGGTAACATTGAATAAAACACAGTAATGTGGCTATCTTCATCAACGTCACTGTCGTGGTTTTGCATTACAATATAAGCACGTAAATAAATAAATACATTTAGTTGACCGACAAAGAGACAAATTTTTTGAAAGTCAGAAGGTTCAATGAAAATATCTGTTTGTTTTTAATTTCGTGCAAAGCTACACGAAAGGTATCTGAGCTGGCTGTCCCTAATTTAGCAGTGTGAGACAAGAGAGGAAGCAGCTAGTCACCACCACTCACCGCCAACTCTTGGGCTACTGTATATGTATATATGTAAAAACGGCTGGTATGAGTTGAGAAAGCACTATATTGAGGAGCGAACAACGTTCCGACATTCTTCTGTTATCTTTAGGCTCACAAAGAAAGAAACAGGAAACTGACTGATAGCTGACTACATGTTTGAAGGCGGTTGTGTAATTGAGTGTAGGAATGTAGAGGGCGTGCTTAGATGTTGGGTTATGTTTATTAATATAGGTATAAAGGTGTTCCTTTGTATTGGTTTATTTTGGGCTTGAGTTGTTGTATAAGTAAGGCTTCTTTAATTTTGCATTTGTTTATGTTTGTTTCTTTATTTAGTATTCGGGTGTTTTCTATGGTTATGTCGTGTTCATTTAACTTGCAGTGTTTGAAAACATGTGAAAGTAACTTTTTGTGTTCTTCGAATCTGGTTTCCATTTCTCTACTTGTTTCTCCAATTTGGAAGTGGTGGAAGTTATCATATTGCATTTTATAAATAATGTTGGTGTGATGTTTGTCAGCATAGTTTTTACATAGTATAGACCTCAGTTTTGTGCCTAGTTTTTGAATAAATTTGGTATTTATTCCAAAATATTTTGTTATTAGTTTTTGCCAAATGTTGGTTATTTTTCTGCTGATGTTGGGAATATATGGTCTTAGTATGTTGAGTTTTTGTCTTGTTTCATGTGCTAAGTTCCAAGGAATGTGTAGTCCAGTATGGGTAATTTTTCGGTGGATTTCTGTTTTAAGTTGTGTATCGGTTCTTGTAATTTTGAAGATAAGAAATGATATTTGATTGCTTTCTTCCTGTTCACATGTGAAGTTAATATTGGGATATATAGAGTTAATGCGATTGAAAAAATTAAGTGTGTGCTCTGTAGATGTGAATCCCGCAATCGTATAGTATACCACTATACAGTATAGTGGTGTATGTAATGCTGTGTTAATTGCTTGTGTTTCAACTTGTGTCATAAAAATATTAGCTAGAATTGGTGATACTGGATTGCTCAGGTTCAGGCAATTTGTTTGTATATATATATATGTATATAATCCAACTTCTAAGCACGCCCTCGACATTTCCACACTTAATTACACAACTGCCTTCAAACATGTGGTTAGCTATCGGTCAGTTACCTCATTCTTTCTTTATGAACCTGACTATAACAGAAGGAGGTCGAAACGTTGTTCGCTCCTTAATATAGTGCTTTCTCTGCCCATATCAGCCGCTTTTACATATATATTTTTCTCTACAATTGGTTTTCTCGTCATCACGGATCTTGGGCTACTCTTTCACCAACAAATAGTGGGTTTGACCGTCGTAATATAATGCCTCCACTGCTGAAATGGCGAGCATGTTTGGTGTAACGGGGATTTGAACCCGTGACCATCATATTTCATCGGAAATGAGTTAAACATCGAATCGTATGGTTAAATATTAAAGTGAATGTTCTCAACTTGGTCATGCAGCTCATTAAACAAGAAAATACAAAATAAACTAATATCACATTATTTTTGTGAGAAATTCTAACATAAAGCTACGTTAAATCATGCAAACGGTAATGTATTGTTAAAGGTGCTTCAAGCTACGATAAATAATGCACAGTAATGTCTTATTATAGGTGTTTAAAACTGCATTAAATTATGCAGACAGTAATATGTTATTAAGGGTGTTTAAAACTACAATAAATTAGATAGACAGTTATATATTGTTAAAGGTGTTTAAGGCTACGATAAATCATGTAAACAGTCATGTATAGTTAAGGGTACTGCGTGGAATGAAATTAACTCATGCCTACATTACAAATAGCTGTAGTTTAAAGAATGTTTAACACAAGCAATATTAATCACAGCTTCACGAATCCAAGTTTCCAAATTTAAACAGCTAACATGAGTTTTTACAGCTGAGGCCAGTAATTGATTACATGCTTTCTTCAACGAAAGAACTACCCAACTTTGGGTTCAATGACCCCCACTACGTAACATTTTCAAATTTACTACTTGATTATCTTAAACTGGTTTTTTAACTTATTCATTATCACTCGTGCAAACGAATTAAATACCAAGTTACATTAGCTTTTGATTTTAAAAAAAACAAGAGGTTTGTTCTAAAAAGAAAGTGACAAAATATTTTCATTCACTATTTCATTGGCTCAAAATGGTGTCGCCCATTAACGGCTCACTTGACTTTCTGAGTTTGGAAAACACGTCCATTACACGTGGTAACCAGTTTCAAAACACGAATAATTAAGTGTAGAGGCATTACACGTGGTAACCAGTTTCAAAACACGAATAATTAAGTGTAGAAGCATTACACGTGGTAACCAGTTTCAAAACACGAATAATTAAGTGTAGAAACATTACACGTGGTAACCAGTTTCAAAACATGAATAATTAAGTGTAGAAACATTATGCTACTCACTACCTTATAGCATATAACTAAATATTTAGAGTAAGAAGAAGAGGTAACTGAAGTTTGAGATAAAATTGTGATTAATGTACACACATCTCATTTTCTTCGTTTACTTTAAGCAGCTACTTTTCCTTCCTATCTTATAGGAAAACAATTTTAATATTTGTTTCTGACAGTAAACTACATTAAAACAAACTCCTCAGTTTCCATGACAATGGTATAAAAATGTACCAAATAAACATAAATTCGTTAGTTATTATGACAATGGAACAACTTAGAAAAACATCCATCGGACTTTAGAGTTATTTTTACTTCAGATAAAACACCATGTAGTAGTAGCCTTATATTTCTTGTCTCGAAATACGGTGGTAGAAAATATAGTTACATCACTCAATTTTTACCACTTTTTTAGATTTATACGAGTGTTTACGAGATTGTGCATTGTGGAAGTGTCAGGACTGGTGTGAAATAGTTATGAACAGTGTGGTGTAAACTTACTAGTATTCCAGTCTTCCAAACACCTATATACATCTTTATAAACAAACCAATTGTGCAAAACGTATTAGAGCACATAATCAATAAGTTCTTTGTAAATACGAAAATGTTCTCTAAGTAAGAAAACCTAGAGTTAAAACTAACATTCTTAGCGAAATTGACAAGTTGTTACAGAGTATTTTTGTTTGTCTGTTTTATTATATGGTTGTGTCCATTTCAGCCTTCATAACTAATTGTTTCGACATTTCAGTGATTTCGAATGTACGAGATACTGAGTATAGGTAGGTGCGTGTCCTTGATGCCACGCGTGGATTAGGGATTCCTACAGTTTCAAGGTGCGTAACATTTTCTTCTCTAGCACTTCGTCGTCCATTATCTCCAACAGTTTTCGAAAGGGTTTATAACAGGGCTATTGCCTGACCAACATAGTGTTTTGGTTCTCTTCCTTCTGAGATATCCTTTCATATGAAGCGTTGAAATAAACCTTAAGATGTATTTTTACCACATGGTGAGCAATGTTTCCTCTTTATTTCACGTCTGTTCCATATGGTACATAAGTATTACTAACCCTTTTAATCCTGTGACAGAGTCACAATGAGTGTCCACTGGTCAGCTCCACCGAAGTTATTCCGATTTGTTGGTTTTAACCTTGATTCGAAGATCTTGAGGTATTTATTTGCATTGACAACGTATTTCATAATATGCTAGAAATGTATCCACATATTGTCCAATTCTGTGAATGCTTTACAGTTGCATTCAAACATGCTAGATGAAACTACAAACCCACGGCGTACAAAGTGCTTCACACCCATCTGTGCAGGTTGACCTTTGATTTATCAGAGAAGATCACTTTGCTCCACATCCTCAGTGCAGTTAGAGTGTTCTCTGACCCAGTTAGGCCTCATCTTCCTAGTCTTGTTGGTGAGGATGGGTTTCTTTTACAACTATCTTGTTGGGATACTGGCTGAACACAGGCGAAACCGAACAGTGCGTGTGATGACCCCTCGAATTTTCCTGTAATGCTTTTTCTAGATCTGTGGACAACAATCGACGGTTCCTTAGCCTCACACCTTTCAGAACACCTTCTTCAGTTGCTGTAGTAACGTTCTTCCTAACCCTTCCCACCTGCCACCCCACACATACAGTTTATTTATACCAACAGCTCACAGTAGACTGATCAAATGCAATTCTTTTAGTGATCTGCCTTGTCTACAGTTCCTCTAGCTCAAAGAAACAATGACTGTTTTTTTGGGTTTTTTTGCATGGAAATAACTCGATCCCTTTACTCATAGTAGTATCACATGCATTTTGCAGCAAATTGGCTTCTGAAATAGTCCTCAATAGGAATCTATATTTATAGTAAAAAAAGCGGTCAATGAACATCCAGACAGCCTATAAAACTGTTAATATAATATTAGGTTGCATTACAACATCCATGAAACAGATTTGCACCTACATGTATTAAGGCCTCAAACCAGACGGCATTTCCAAAGAAAAGTGTGAAAAAATATGTGGTGATGCTACAAATGCCTTTACCATTGTAAGAGTCATCTGAGTATTAAGAAAATTGCGAAAAAGGAAAAATTAAGTTTTAAATTAAAATATTGATCACATGTATTAGTCAGAAATAATCTTATATTGTTTATAATATTTTACTGACTTCTTCGTGTTTTACAGAGATAATCAAAATTTGAATTATTGGGCTGTTTAATTTCAAGTAAATATTATCTGTGTTTAATCTACATAACACTATGTTTTGTAGAGGTAGTTAAACATAAGTTATTTTGTGACTTTCCATGAATATCTTAATTATTTTTTATAGTAATCACCATCATATATTTTTTAAACAAAATAATTTATATGTTTATATCAATACAAGCAATTACTTCCAACGACAGATATCTTTAAAACGTATGCATTAGATGTTGCTTCTGCCATCTCTTGGACATTTTTAAAGTATATAAAATAGTTTTTTTGTTTTAGAAATTCGCACAAAGCTACTCGAGGGCTATCTGTGCTAGCCGTCCCTAGAGAGAAGGCAGTTAGTCATCACCAACCACTGCCAACTCTTGGGCTACTCTTTTACCAACGAATAGTAGGATTGACCGTCACATTATAGCGCCCACGCGGCTGAAAGGGCGAGCATGTCTGATGTGACGGGGATTCGAACCTCCGACCCTCAGATTAGGAGCGCATGCCTCAACGTGCTCGGCCATGCCAGGCCAATAAAAAACAACAACAAAAAAACTACAGATTAGAAACAAACAGAAAAACCAACGGTTTAGGCTGTCTTTATAGCATATTCTGTAAAGGTTAGATTATAGTGTAATTTTTTAAAAGTAATAACTGAACGTTATGATACCTATGCTGTATCACAAACTATTTATTATTTTATTTTTAGGTTTATATCATGAGAAATATTAATTTGTTCACTGCTGGCTAAAATCTTAAGGCCAATGAACAGAAAAAAAATATATACATTTTGCGTTGTTAGACTCAACCACTTATTTGAGTAGAGCTTCGAAAGATGAAAATAAAAAAAGGGAAAAAAAAATTTTAGCCTTTAATATTGAAAGTGTAAACACTATGAAATTAGCCTAAATAGTAGCTGGTCAAAAGTTTAAGACCATACCAAAAATAAGTCCTAAACAGGGTAGGAAATGCCCAACAAGAGGTCTCAGTAGTGAGTTGCACGGCCGTCATTGCGAATTACTTCAAACATTTGCTTTGGCATGGTCGATATAAACGTTTGCAGAAGGCTGGATGGAATGTTATTCCAAGTGGTGAAGATGGCTTCACGAAGATCATGCACTGTTTGGAATTGACGCCCATTTCTATAGACTTCCCTTGTCATCACCCCAAACATTTTAAATAGGATTCATTTCGGGTGAACACGCTGGATGGTTCAAAAGAATCACATTATTCGCTACAAAAAATCCTTTGTCTTGTGGGCATTGTAGATTACAGCGTTGTCCTGCTGAAAGATCCTGTCATTTTCACAAAAGCCAAGTCAATAAGGATGCTCTTTCCAACATGCTGCTGTCTGACACCCTGTATAACCTAAAATTCCATTGTTCCATGGAAGGAGAAATCATTCCAGATCGTGGTGGAACCTCCTCCACTGTGGCCAATGAACGTGAATTAATTAATCAGGTGAAACACTGTGGAAGGACATTAAGAGGTGAGTGTTGAAAGCCAGTAACAGAAAGCATCTCTACCTCCACGATTTTTATTTCTACCTTTCCCTGATGAACGCATATTGTATACCAAGTTTCATGTATGTGCATATTGATTTATTAAACCTTACACAAAACCTTTGTTGAGCTAATAATAAATATTATAATAATATGCTATATTATAAATGAACGAAATGAAAGTTCGGATTTTTGTGTTATTTATGACAGCATTCACCACACTTTTTTTTACGTTCATAACCCCACAAAGAATAGGTACCTCAACTTATTTTAAACAATTGTTACTTAACCATAATTTACCAACATATTTTCATATCATTTACGGTTGCTGTATTCCACATTGCACATTAGATTCAGTTATTTGATATTTTTTCCTTTTACAAAACAGAGTGAAATCATTAATTTTCTGTGTAAAATGCACAGGATCCCCAGCAGTAATTAGTGAGAATAACTACAATGTTGATGTTTGTTTTTCAATCTTTTACAGCAACCAACAGAACAAAACTCTATCACAAAAAAATTCCCACACCATTACACTACCTCCAACAAGTTTTGTTGTCGAATTAACAAAGTTAACTCTTTAGATTACATCACACAATATCAGTCATCCACTGTCCAAATTGTTTTCTCAGTAATACTAAATCCAAATAAAGGATTTTTTGTTTTGTATTTAGCATATAAAGTTTTTACTTTACAGACAATTTTTCTATAGACAGTTTTAGTATTGCTCTTTGCGGGGTACAGTTGGATTTTGGTTGTTCTTTAGAGCAAGGCTATATTGATTATTACGGGAAATCGAACCCCGATTTACGCGTTAAAAGGCCGTATATTTATGGTTAGACCATTAGGGAGGGTACGACTGAAACTAGTCAAAACGTGCTACAGATGAAGGCATACATAGCTGTGACCCAGCTTATTATTTTTCGTGCTTCATAAATATAAAATTAACGATAAATATACACATAAGTCCCGCGGTTGATAGGCATAGTTAAACCTGCTGACAGCAACGTTGTGCTAAAACAAATACTCCATATTTCCAATTTAAAACCAAATAAATAAATGTTTCTCTATAAGAGAAGTATCCTCATATTTAACGAAAAGAAGAAATAACACATAATGTAAAGAAATGGCATGCACTTGTTACACAAACTACAAAAAAGTATGATTGTTTAAAGCTTGAGTAATAACGTTTTTTTAATTTCCCTTAAAATCAAACATTTAATTTCATCACATTTATGTATTATACCAAACCATCGTACATAATATATTTTGTACTGGAATGTTTAGTCATTAGCTGTTAGTAGCTAAAATTCATTTTAAAAAGACCTTCAGTTCTTTAAACTGATGATGCCTGGGATGAAGCATTTGGTTTCAGACAAGTCATTAGTTTCCTACAATCAATGAAGTACCTAGTGAATTTGATGGGGTAAGAAACGTAATTTATAAAGAACGTGCTAGAGTAATATACAGTTAAAATATGAATATTATTTTGATAATAAGGTTTGTAAGAAAAGGAGAAAGGATTTATAGTGGTGAGAAAGTTTATTGAAACACCTCAAAAATTTACATTTTATGAGTTTTACACATAAAATAGTCACTGTTATACTGTAGAAACTAGTTTAGAATTATCGCAACTTAATTTTAGTACAATCTATTTTGGAAGTAATACACAAGCAAAGCCTTTAAGTTTTTTTTAATGCTAATATTTGGTGTTACTTTTTTGGCAAAATAATAGCTTGGAGTATCTGTGTCATTGTGTCTTAGTACTATCTCAAAGCCTCTTTTTTATTTGATTCAATTTCTTCTTAAAGCTTTCTTTAGTGTCGATGTGTTTTTTATAGCAAAGTCACATCGAGCTACCTGCTGTGTCCAATGAGGGGAATCGAACCTCTGATTTTAGCTTTATAAATTCGTAGACTTACAGCTGTTGCAGCGGAGAACCTTTCTTCAGTTGATACTTTTATAAAACGTGGAGTAGAGCAGCTAAAAGATTTGTTCTTTTGAACTAAGATCTGGACTTTGTGATGGCCAGTCCATTTGCTCCAAATCTCACGAGTTTTTTTTCTTACCAAATAAACTTTATATTTCTGTGATGTATGTCTGGTATCATTATCGATTTTAGATGTGAATTTCTGACCAATCAGCTCCTTTCCAAAGGGTTATAGCATGAGAACTGATATACTGTGGTATTTATACCGAGCCCCCCAGTGGCTCAGCGGTATGTCTACGGACTTACACGCTAAAATCTGGGTTTCTATACCCGTGGTGGGCAGAGCACAGATAGCCCATTGTGTAGCTTTGTGCTTAATTCAAAACAACATCTATACCGATCCGTGATCCAATCACTTACGTAAAATGGGTAACATCATTAAAACCATCACAGTCTCATACAAAACATACAAAGAGTATAAACATACAGGAGTATGTTTGACTATTAGCACAAGGTACTTCCTTATGAATCCTCTCATTTATTCTTAAACACCACGATTGAAACCAAACAGTTCAAGTTTAGACTAATTTATCCAAAGTTTTTTGTGCCACTGTTCCAGAGGTGAGGATGCGTATTATTCCACAAAAGATAATTTATTTCCAATATAATTTTTTCTTTTTTTGCGCAGTATAAATACTATGACCCTGAATGCGTTTTAAGTGGGTTTTACCAAACGTTTTGTGAAGGAACTTTCAATTTTGTTTTTAAGCTAATACAGTTTCCTTTTTATTACTAGTACAAACTTTGTTAAATTTAATTGCACAAACATACACACCCCAATATCGTACTTTTCCATTCCGAGAAAATTTTATGGACTATTTCTTCTTTGTAGTAAAACTGAGTTATCAGCTTGTGCTTTGTTCACATAAACTAACAATATCCATATAAATATCATACACTTCCTTACCAATAACGGCACCGCCCACCATTTTTTACCTCAATATAAAATAAATATTATGAAAATGACATTTAGTACAGCCCTTCGCGCTCAGCACGAAAACGGATTTTGCCAAAATTTTATTACATTTATACTTTGTCATAAATGGGTTAATATCATATTTTGTAATTAAATTTGCAGAAAAATACTTTAACAGAGTATGCGAAAGCAATAACTTCTATATCTACTTAGTAGATGGCGCTGCTCTGAAGCTATTCATGACACTGTTTCTTAAATATTTTTAAAGTATAAACGTTGCATTTAACAACGTATACTGATTTATTTTCTTCAAAATGTGTATTATGAGTAGTTAAAACACAATTTGTGTGAAATTAAGATAAAGTTACGATTTCTTTGTTTGCCTTCAGATGTGTGGCACAGCTCATACCGCTAAAAACCAAATTTCTATACTAATGGTGTAGCTTTGTGCTTAATTCTAAACAAATATACATACCCTAATTTTAAAGCGGCATACTATATATCATTCAGTGGTGGAAATTTATGTGCTAGGGTTAACAAACGGGAAGGTTTAGGTTTAAATTAATATGATTTTTACGATATATGGAATTAGTGTATTGTGAATATAGTAATTTTTAAATATTTTGTGGCTTTTTGAAAGTGTGGACGTCAGTTTTATTTTATTTTAATGTTAATTCATTCTTTATAGATTATTCTATATTTCATTCAATTTCACAATTTCATTAAAATTTGATTGTTATATTGGTATACTTGCTCTTTTTAATGAAAATTTTATTTTTAAACTATATTTCGAAGATGGGAAAGGGAGGTCATAATTGAAATGAATGGGTGATTTTTTCTACGTGTTTGTTTGTCTGTGCGTGGATAAATGAGGTTCATTTTAAGCATGTAAGCTCTTTATAAACTAGTTCAGAGGACTTCATGTGAGAAAAACAACATCTAATAAACTTTAGGATATGGTCCCTCATATATGTCTGTATGTATATCAGTTTGTTATAACCTGGAAAAGCTGAAACAAGAATTAATTTAAAAATAATGAACATGAAACGCTGCACTAATTTAAAAGATCTCATGGCACAAGTGTTTAGGTTATAACAAACTCATATAATTAGCTAAAGGATTGGAGTTGATGGTTTTAACGCAGTCCTTCCTTTTAATTTTGTTTACTTAATATTATCAGTATTAATTTTCTCTAATATATATACACATGATCCACGAACCACATTGGACCTTCAAAGATCTGATTCGTGACCCAGCCTTTGGTTTTATGATCATCATCTGAAGTGGCCTAGATTAACAGTTCTACCTACCTAAATATAATTATTTTTGTTAAACCTTTTAGAACAATACATATTGTTTCGTGCTCTCTACATTTTAAAGTTCGACTAGTAGAATTTTCGAGATGCATTCTTACAGATAATCATGAACATAGAATTTTTCGTGCCTGACTGCTGATCCGGATATCCAATGTTTGAGTCAGGGGAAAAAATATATTTCCAAATTTTAGAGCAGTGAGTGCGTTATAATAATTGTTTATTTGTTTTGAATTTCGCGCAAAGCTACAAGAGGGCTGTCTGCGCTAGCCGTTCATAATTTAGCAGTGTAAGACAAGAGGGAAGGCAGGTAGTTATCACCACCCACCGCCAACTCTTGGGCTACTCTTTTACCAACGAATAGTGGGATTGACCGTAACATTACGAGTCGAACGCCTTAACACACTTGGCCATGCCAGTTGAATAGCTGTCTTCCCTCAGTTATATTAATTCAAAATTAGGGACGATTAACACGAATAGTTTATGTATGACACTACGCAAATCAAACCAAACAAGATAAAACAACTAGACTTTTGAAAGAGTAATACCAGATCTAAGAGCCTAACCTTTATACAAAATTCAGTTTCATTTTTGGATTTTATTTGTTTGGAAAAATTAATTAACTCGAATAATAATAGAATAGTAACGTACACACGTTACTTACATACTGTACTGCTTTAAACTATATAACGTTATTTACAAGTCTATATATCAGCAGCCCTCTTGTTGCCTGTTTTGAATTCGTGGTAAAACAGGTACAGAAATGCATTATATCTCATCACTGATATTTCTGATACAGAGAAAACTCACATTGTTATTCTGGCTTCAGTATGTTTAATTAAATAGTTATTATTCTGAAAACAGATAGCATCACTTTTTTTCTTGGTGATTATAAAGATGTCGTTGATTGTAATGGTACTGATGAATTAGTAATAACGAAGACAGACAACGACAATTAAATATTGGTTACACTTTTAAAATAAACTACACAATAAGTTAATAACTGTTAAATTGATAAATGATCCAACTATTACAAGAGAAGGATGGCTTCATTACAGAAAGATCACTGAAGCAGATTCGCGTTATGGGAACCCCTCTCCCCTCAATACTGGATTGTGATTTGTATGACGGATGTTATTCCGCAAGACTTGAGAAAAACAACAACAACAACAACTTGAATGAAAGATGATAAACAACAAATTGACAGGTCTAAATAAAAACTTTTGCAGCTTTATTTTGTGCAATGTTTTGAGTGGACCACTTTCGTCAATTACTTAAAAATTGCGTTCTTTGTAACACGAGTTTTATTGTCTTACGAAAGACATCTGCCCAAAACTCTACATAAAATAGTACTATCAAAAGGTATCACTCGGACAATCCCCCGCTGATACAGCTGTAAGTCTTCGGATTTATAACGCTAAAATCAGTGGTTTGGTTTTACTCAGTAAACTTTGCAATAGCACGATGTGGCTTTGCTTACAAGAAAACACACACATGTGGACAGGAAAATTTATTCTTTATTATCTTTTACTTGTGTAGGGCGCACTTAAGGGTGATTAACCGTAACTGTGCGATCAGCCCAGTAATATGAATTATTGCATTTATAGCTACATCTTGTCAAGTTTTTCAGTGAATTTCCTTAGAAAATACGTCAGCATAAGTTTACGGTAAAATCACGAAGTTTTGAGAGGTATTTGAAATTTAAGAAGCACGTGCTCTCACAATTATTTGTAATGATGAATCAGTCTTAACGATAAACAACTGATTTATTTATACAAAATTGATTTATTTGTATATCGTATAATATAAACGTTTATCAAACATATTTTTTCAAGTTAATATTTATTACTGCCGATATGTCACATTTTGTCTTTTAAAGATTTTTTTTATAAATAAGTGATGGCGCGGGTACGGATTAGTTAAGCACATATCCACATAGGTTGTTTGTCATGAACCAACATTTACTGGATAAAGGTATGCATTTCAACCTGGTTTTTGATTTAATGAACTTTCACTTTATTAAATAACTAACAAAACTATATCAAGCTTCACTCGGGTTATTAGATTGATACATTCCAGATGACTATGTGAGTGTGTTTATTCTGAACCTTTTTAGTACAGAAGAACAGACACAAACATTTTAAACATATTTATTTCGCATAAATATAAAAAAGTCGTAAAGAAAGTACAGTATATCAAGAATTATTTATCCTAAAAGAACTTTATCATTGCGTTAAATATAATAAGAAATGATCATGTGTGTCTGTCTGTGATTTCTATTTGTAATATAGGGGACCACTTTGTTTATGTGGTTTTTCGTTACCTTGCCTCGTTAAAAAGATGCATGCGCACCTGGGTAAGTAATAATATCCAAGTGCACACCCTCGGGGTCCACTTAGTATGGGTGCAAAATTTCAGGTTTCTAAGCTATTTCTCCTTGGAGCTATGGCGGTCACACACAGACACACTCTTTTAATATTATAGATGAACTGTTCATTTCAACCTGAATACTTTTTGTATTAAATTTCATTCTAAGTCTGACTGTTTTAAAAGTTTCACTGATCCTCACATTTTGCAGTTTAATAGTTAAAAACAATAAAAAAACATTATTAATTAATTACCTCACAAACAAGAAAATTATATTCTCATCAACTAAACCCCGTGGCAGAATATTTGTACATTTTCATGTTAGAGACATTTTTAAATCTGTTGTTTGTCTTGCCACATATATATTATTGTTATCGTATAAGAATATAGTTCCAATGAGATA
Organism: Carcinoscorpius rotundicauda; assembly: GCA_011833715.1. NCBI lineage: Eukaryota > Metazoa > Arthropoda > Merostomata > Xiphosura > Limulidae > Carcinoscorpius > Carcinoscorpius rotundicauda. The sequence continues at coordinate 89,263,528 of CM022392.1, read as the reverse complement.
TGATAAAGTACAATTTTAGAAGAAAGAAAATATACTGAAAATCACAGATCCATTCAAATAGTGTATTTTTAAAGGATGTTGAGAAGGATGTCATTGAAGTCCAGTATTACTTTCAATTTACTTATATGTTATGGAGGATTGCTTGATGAATAAATAAAATGGGAGAAAGTGCGATGATAAAATTGAAAATATTTTGTTCGAATTATGCAGACATAATAAATAGAAATATTATGTGATGTTTAAATATTTGTGGAAGATCTAGGAGAAACGCGGAATGAGCTGAAATAACTGGATAAATGTTTACAAAAACAAAATAATTCTTAATTAAGATGTGTTGAAGATGATGGTTTTTAATTCTAATGAAAGAACAAATAGTGAAGTGGTAAAAGAAGTATCAGTTTCTAGAATACTGTGTTTGCACTGAAACAAGTACAAGTGCAGGTGCAAACTACTCTGTATGTAACAGTGAAATGAAAGATACACATATTAAACAGGTTGGTTATGTCAGTGATCACTGTGGTATAAAAATATGAGGTTGGAAAAGACAAAATTAAAAATTTCATGTTAGAAATATAAACATTTTTATGTTGTGAACTCTCATATAAGCTAGCGAAGCGTGATTATAATTGATTAGATTTGTTATAAGATATTAATACCAAACTTATCGCATGTTTAAACATTACATCTGTTATTCAGTCTTTTAAAGGTTTTTGAAGAAGAACAGGGTATAACAGTATTTCAATGCTATGTTTTCCATATATGTCATTTGTAGAGTGTGGTGTTAGAAATATAATAAGCGTAATACTAATATTTTATTACAGTTCATGATGTCTCTGTCGCGCCAAACATGCTCGCCCTTTCAGCCGTGGGGGCGTTATAATGTGACGGTCAATCTCACCATTCGTTGGTAAAACAGTAGCCCAAGAGTTGGCGGTGGGTGGTGATGACTAGCTGCCTTCCCTCTAGTCTTACATTGCTAAATTAGAGACGGCTAGCACAGATAGCCACTAGGTGGCAAGCTATTAAAATAAAAGGAAATACAAAACCAGGGGCCCCACAGTGGCTCAGCGGTATGTCTGCGGACTTACACGCTAAAATCCGGGTTTCGATACCCGTGGTGGGCAGAGCACAGATAGCCCATTGTGTAGCTTTGTGCTTAATTCAAAACAACAACAACAAAACCAGGATCGGGATAAACACAACGCTCAGCTCATCACTCAAGTGGCGAGAGTAATATTACAGAAGGTGGTAACGTGCGCAGCTGAGGACAAAGTGTAAGTGTTTAAAGGAGTCAATAATTACAACCAACATAAAGCAGATTTTAACCAGTGAAATTTTCTTTATTCTATTACTTTAAAATATGACTCCAAACTTATAAGTATATTTGATTAAACAAATGCTAAACTTGCTCGTAGGTTACTTCCAAAACGTTTTACAAAGGATTTACAGAAATTTAGGCTAAACTTCCGATAAGATAGATATGGATCTATCAAATATTTATTTCAATAAACTTTCATTCGATAAAACATGGCTAGATGGATAAAAACTGGACTTGTAATCCGAGGATCACGGATTTGAATCCCCTTCACACCAAACATAGTCGCCTTTTCACCTGTGAGGGCGTTACAATGTGATGGTTTACCACACTATTAATTGGTAAAATGAGTAACCCAAGAGTTGGCGGTGGGTGGTGATGGCTTGTTGCCTTTCCTTTAGTCTTATACTGCTAAATTAGGGATGGCTAGCGCAGATAGCCGTCGAGTAGCTTTGCGTGAAATTCAAAAAACAATAAATTATCATTTGATAAGTTTGTACAAAATAGTGAGTTATTTTGTATGAATTGATGTTAAATTCCCCGAAGTAAGTTCGAAACATAAACATGATAGGACTTTTGATGAACTATTACAATCAGCTTATTTGGTTAAAGGGCATTCAAACTTTTTTCTTTTTTTGCAGCTAAAATTATTCATGATGTCTGAAATATCCTATGACAGTTTTAAAACATTTTGGAATTTTGTAAACAACTGATGATGGTATTTTATTTCATATAATTTATAATATGTGTTTCGAAACTTCTATGATTTCTTTAAGCCAGTGAATTTAATTAGATATTTTAATAATCGTCTGGAATATTACGCTTTGCAAAATTACCGTTAAAATTACCAACAATATGGCCACGTTTTCATGAGAAGGAAAGCGTGTTAAACAAATATTTGCAACTGTCTGTCTTTAGGATTATGAACAGTGCTTTGTGATTCATAGCACTTATAGTCCAGTTACCAAGTGTGTTAAATAAAGGTCGTTGGTCACAGTTGTTAGGAAAATATGTATATTAAGTTATAGGTGCATTTTAAGCCAAATTGCTAAGTATGTTAAAGAGAAATTTTGGCCAGAGTTGCCAATAAAAAATATGTGTCACGGTACATGTGCACCTGAAGCTAGATTGTGAAGTTTCTTAAGAAAGGCCACTGGTCACAGTTGTTAAGGAAATACAGATTGTCAAATATTTTAAACGCAAACCTTTGTGCTCAGATGTCAGGAAAACACACATATTATGCTGAAGACACACCTTTAGCTGTAGACAAGTCAATGATTATAAATCGAAAGATGACTTGTGAAGTATTTTATTCCATTTATTTTTAGTGGTTTATTCAAGGGCAGAAATCTAAAGAAAATGTTTGACATGGATCCATTTATTTTTTATTTTTTCACAAGATACGGACAAACCAAAGCAACTTTGTTATTGAGTATAGATAATGGGACCAGTATAAAAAACAAACCCCATATCTTACATGTCGAAATGAAATGATTCAGTGTATGCACTGGAACAACCAATTAATTACACGTATAGCAATGACCAGTTCTGTACCGCGTGCGTAAAACATTCATAAAATTAAAAAAAGACAATTTTAACTGTAAACAGCAGTTGAGTTGTGATAACCTGTAAGGTGAAATGGAAGAGAAATTTGATCAACTGTATTAGATTAAGTTTTATCCAACTGAACAGACGCTAGTTTGTTACTGATGAATAGACAAACGTAATCAAATAAACATAACCTTTAGAGGCATGAACTGTGATTAACATAATGTTTGGTGTTTATTTAATTTTTCTCAAAGCCACACAAGGACTATCTGCGCTAGCCGTCCCTAATTAAGCAGTGTAAGACTATCAGTGATGTCGAGAAACCCACTTTTTGAGAATTTTATATGCAAAAAACGGCTCTTTTGGGCTCAGAAAACACTTCAAATAGAAGAGCGAACAACGTTTCGACCTAGTTATCACAACCCACCGTCAACCCTTAGGCTACTCTTTTGCCAACGAATGGGATTGACCGTCACACTATAATACCCCAAGGCTGAAATGGAGAGCATTTTTAGTGTGACGATGATTCCAAACCGCGACCTTCGGATTACGAGTCGAGCATGTTAACCACCTGGCCATGCCAGGCCTTAACACAGTGACGTGTTAAGTATTTGTGGTTCAAGAATACAGTTATAGAGTTATGGTTGTCAAACATGTTTGTTAATCACAAGGTAGTAAATTGTGAGGACAAACGATAAATTGGAAACCAAGACATTTTCTTTGATAATAATTCATTTATTTCTCATCACAGAAACATGTATGACTCTTTCTGCACTCAATCATTTTCTATCTTCTCGCCCCTGAAGACATCGTCGAGGGGTGTATAAAGCAAAACTTATAAACTTTACAAGTCAGAAATAAAACTTAAACGTCAAATAATAACCTTTGGTTTATGCTCAGAATTCCATAAAACAACGACTTTGAGAAAAAACAAACAAACTACAGTAACAATCTTTTTTGTTTTCTTTTGAGAGAAGCCAGAAATATTTATTTATTTCCAGTAGAACCACAATACGACATTAACTCATTTATTGTACAGCTTTTCGTACAGCATTCGTCGGAAACGCCACGAGTCTGTCGAGATAAACTGTCTCGTTTATGGAATAGAGTCGTGGCTGTGTGGCCGTCGAGGTATCCCATGTCAGAGGGTATCTGTAGAGCTTTCATCAGTCGCCACCAGGGAACTAGTCGAAAATGTACACGAGTCTTGTTCATACTTTATATGTGCTCCGAATTTTTAAAAAGGAATTAACTTAAATCACATGATTTTCGTCAAATAACTTAAATCTATATATATTCAAAACCATCGGAACAAATAAACATTTAGTATATGCATGTCAAAATATAATTTGGAAAGTAAAATATCGGTAAAATACTTCTGTGGACAACGTGCTTACGTAGTTGATAAACTGGACGACGTTTTGCAAGTCGCTCGTTCAATTCTTAAGTATCCTGTAAACTACATAAATTGTTAAATTTCCAATAAGTTAGTTCACGATGAATTTAGTTTCTATCACTTACTGTTAATTAGTTTCAGTCTGCTCTATAGATAACTTTATACCCTTAGTTCAAATAATGATTTTCACTCGCTAAAGTAAATAGTATATGTCATTTATAACTCAGTCATTGACATCGGTATTTAGAACTTCAAGTACTATAAACCATATTGGAAAATCGGAGTTTTATAGCACTAGACCTAAGCTTATTTTAAATTGTATGTCCTGGCTACAGCTAATATGTTTTTCTTTTACCTGTTACCAGTTCGGTGTCGAATAGTTCCCTGTCGGACCTCTTAAGCGAAGGAAGGTAGTAGAAGCCGCCACACACTATGGAAAGTGCTTGAGCAAGCTCAGAGCCACATAACCTCTGAGATCGAGTTTGAATCAAGTGTTGGCTGGGAAGAGCAGCGACTAGTGAAGTGACAGCTGCGCAGACGCAGATGCTCGACAGCAAAATGTTCATTCTTATCTGAATAAAAACACACAAGCAGTAGAATAAATTATATATTATCATTTTTAAAACCTAATTATTTTATCTGCCTACTTTAAATGAAATAATCTTGAGAAAACCTTGTTTTTTATCACAACAAACGTAAGAAATTTAAGGTTCTAAGAAACTTATTTTCATCGTACAAAACAACAACTAAAAACTGATATACGATAATGTAGTTTTATCTGCTCAATACGGTCTTGTCAGTTGCTAAGATTCCATCCTTGTTCAGTACATTCTTGTCACCTGGTAATATTTCATGGTTTTGGTAAGTACAATCTTGTCACATGGTAATACCTCATGGTTTTGGTAAGTAGAATCTTGTCACATGGTAATACTTCATGGTTTTGGTAAGTACAATCTTGTCACACACGACAATATTTCTTCGTTGTTTAATGAAGTCGTGTCACGCTAAAACTCCATCTTTATTCAAATAATACACTCGTTTCATAAGGTGTAAGTTCATCTTTGCTCAGTACAAATGCTCTGAACTAAGAACTGATACACAGTCATGTTGTTTTGTCTAATGTCACCATTTTTAGTCTTAGTTTGCATGAACAAAACTATTCCTTCTGAAAATTTATGATTTTTAAAAGAGTCAGTTTTCATGTTCAACATCTATCAGGATGTATTTGGTTTAAAGTATGTTTGAGATTAAGTGGAATGTACAGATTCAATATCTATAGATGTGAAGGATTTAACGTATTAAGGTATAATATGGACAGAAAGGTATGGTTTAAATATCTTTGAAGATCAGAAAAAACTGATGAGGTAAAAAAAAAGAGTTGGAGTCAAATTAACCTCCTGCACTGAGTGAGCACTGAGCTCATTCAACAGCGGAAGAGTTACAAATCCTTGTTATATGATGTAACTACAATCTTTCACCTCCATAAACACCTCATTAGGTTGTTGTTTCTTTCTTTTCTATCAGCAGGTTTAAAAAATAAAATGAGCTCAAAGATTTCATGTTAATTATTTTGGGGAAAAATATATTTAGTCATTATTGTGTGCTTTGATATTGGACATAAAACTCCAAGTGTATCACAATCACCAAGCTTCACTGGCGGTGCTTTCCAAGAGAGTAAGGGAGCATTTGCTTTGCCACATTTTTCTTTGCCCCCTACAATTTAATCGTACACATATAGAGCAAATGTGATGTATATAATAAGAAATCACGTCCACACGAGCACTACCACTTTATGAGATGTTCGTTGTTTTTCTTGTATGATAGAAGTTAACTAGATATATCCGAGAGTAACAGGTTTTTCCTTTAACCCTAATTTTTTACAGTTATGGTACTATTGCATCAAACAATTAATTATTTATTTAAATAATAATCGAAATAACATTATTCATCAATCACTTTTAAAGGAACCTGTTATCCCTCACCTCATAAAAATGTCTAGATATACTAAAATTGTCAAGAACCTTCTTAACCGTTCCAAGGACCGTCAACACTTAGAGACTTCGAAACTCAATTCAAAGTATGTTTTGAAACCTAATGTTGGCTCAATGTAATTTATCACACTAAATGTTTTGGGAATAATAAGTCTTTTTAAAACGTGAAGTTTTAATGTCTTGTTTTGCCCCTTAAAATTGCCCTCCCAAGTTTCTGGTACTGGCGCCACAACTGTTGAGCTGCAATATTAATTAAAATCAACAAAAGGTCACGAACACGGAATAGTTTCATCTTAAATATACAAATCTTATTTCTAAAATATTGTGAAGCTTATATCATATTAATTATACGTAGGACAGTCTAAGTGTCCCATTAAGACTAGAGGGAAGGCAGCTAATCATTACCACCCCCCGCCAACTCTTGGGCTACTCTTTTACCAACGAATAGTGGGATTGACCGTCACATTATAACGCCCCCACGACTGAAAGGGCGAGCATGTTTGGCGCAACGGGAATGCGGACCCGCGACCCTCAGGTTACGAGTCGTACAAGCACTGATAAATGCTTTTTAGGGTTAGACTTGGAGAATAGTTATAATTAAGCCTTCACTGTTAAATTCCTTGTTGTCGTATCAAACTGGATGAAACAGCTTTTAAAGATACAATGAAGGGATGGAATTCATAAATCCTTTTTCTTTTTGTTTTGTAGCTGCTAAATGCTGGTGACGTATAACACTGAATAAATATTTCATCCAACTGATTATGATATAATATTGAACAATGTCGCTTATAACAAAGATACACTGTTGTTTAATGGGTGCATTCAAGAAATTACAAGTTTTATCCGATGACGTATATATCAGTAGTTGGGCCCGGCATGGCTTGGTTGGTTAAAGCGTTCGATTCGTAATCTGAGGGTCGCGGGTTTGAATCACCGTCGCATCAAACATAATCGCCCTATTAGTCGTGGTGGCATTATAATGTGGCGGTCAATCTCACTATTCGTTGGTAAAAGAGTAGCCCAAGAGTTGGCGGTGGGTGGTGATGACTAGCTGGCTTCCCTCTAGTCTTACACTGCTGAATTAGAACGGCTAGCGTAGATAGCCCTCGAGTAATTTTGCGCGAAATTAAAAAAAAAATCAGTAGTTCGATTGGTGTATCAAATTAACTATCTTACTTAAAGGGTTAATTTTGAGTTCCAGTTTATGTAGGTAACTTGCTTTAATTAAAAGTTGATGAAAACTATTTCAATTTTACAAATACAATTAATTTTAACAAATGTGGGCCATCAGGAAATCATAAAGAAAGTAAAATAATGAAAGAAAAAATGATTAAATTTTATGACCTCGTGCACAAACTGTTGTCTCAGAAGGTCGCGCTTGTGATTTTATGGAATCAAAAAGGCGATAATAAAATTCAAACGAATTCTTTCACGGTTTATTAGAAGACACACGTGCTTCTGTATCCCCTCCCCCAATTTTTAAGAAACTGTTGACACAAGGACTGTTGTATTGCATGTTTGTTCCCTTGTCTCTTCGTTGTTGCATTTGTTGTTTACTTGTATCAGCACAATACATGTGGCACTTCTAATTTGTAGAGAAGTCGAATTAGTTATTGGGATTATTTCTTTATGCCTGCGTAAATGTACGCATGGGAAAATTATGAGCTCCTGCTGAAACGTTTATTTTTACGTTCTATAACGGTTTCAAAATAGTTAAAATTATAAGTATATGAATCTGAATGTCTTTTCTCATTTTATTCTATTTTTCTGTGTGAGACAAAGAAGAATAAGAAACAAAAAATATCGAGAGAAATAAGAAACCATCCCTCTGGTGGCTCAGAGGTAAACTTGAGAGTTCCTAGTGCTGAGATTCGGAACTTGCTTCCTGTAGTGGGCTCGTTGCTCTAGTTTGTATTTTAAAACAATGAAACGAATACGTTTAACAAAGTTATTAAATAAATATAAAGAAACACGTGTATTTTGCTTATATTTACTTTAACTTGATATTTATGTGTTTGGAAGTAATGTCACCAGTCACCGAAAATTCAGCCTACAAACCAACAAATACATCACAGATTTATCATTACTATTTGAGTTTAATAACTGAAGAGAAAAATGTTTTTATCGTGTTTTTTGTAAAGACAAATGGTTTTAAATTTCTTAGGTCAGAAGCGTTTACCAAGCATAGCTTTAAACTTTCGTTTTGATTACTTTAATGGTAATAAATTTGTTAAACAAACATTCCCAACTATTCTGTATAAATAAGACAAATAACCTGCAGATAACATAAGACTGTGTGCATCAGGACAACCAGATTTTAGATTCATTAAGACTTCTACATAGAATAAAACTAAGTGATTTGTAGTTTAAGTAAAGCTGTTTGTATGGAGTAAAGATAAGTATCATACCTTGCAGATCAAAACAAGGCTTAGACTCGTAAAGCTAGGATAAAAATCAGTTTTACCTTCTGTTGTTAAAGTAATTGTTTAAATATCAACAACTGTTCTTTATGAACGGAACTTAACCTGTTTTACCCTCACTAACAAACCTGTGTTAAGTCCATTTTAGAAACATATCCCAGTTAGTTATGGTTAGTCATACTTTACAATGTGTTCACTAACTATCCTATAGATGGTACTTATATTTTACAATATATTTAATAACTCTGTCTTATGAATAGGTAGTTATACTTTACAATGTATTCAGTAACTCTATCCTATAGATGGTTAGTGTTATGTAAATATCATGTAAATGTTGTCGAGAGTATTATGTAAATGTTATGTAAACGACAACCATGTCGAGTGTCATGCATATGTTACGTAAATATCATATAACGTCGTATTTGAATTCCCAAATTTATTATTTATAATTTTATATTTATTTATATTATTTCGAGGTTTAAATCGGTAAAATTTAAAGTAACATTTTAGAATTAATTAAAATTCATTTAGAAATTTTTAAAACTAAATAGATTGATCACTTGTATTGGCCTGGTGTTTGTACTGTGGAATTCTGGGAAAGTACGCGATATAGTATATAAACAGATGGCGATGCGAGAGAAGATCAGCCACTTTTACTCGGGTCAAGAAGTAAGTCATCCATTTTATTCGGATCAAGAACTTTGTCTTGTTTGAGAACGTTTAAACTGAATTTGTGAATAGAGCTAGATCGACTGGGGCGGTGAAGGATTTTATTCCGTCAACCTTTATAATTCAGTCGGATTACGGGTTATATCGAAAGTTAATCGGAATTGGACTGTGAATTTTTGTTTGAAATTACCCATTCAAACTTCGAAAATTTCTCCGTGGGACTGAATTCAACGCCTAGATTGGAACTTTGGATTTCGGATTTGGACACTTATCCTGGATTATATTATTAAGCACAGGCCAGTACCCTTTTTGTATTGTAAGTTGTTTTGATGGTTGAAATTGGATATCTGTTATTGCTATTAGATAATTTGTGTCTATCACATGAGTAGATAATTATAATAAATTAAACAAGCTGCTATCTGTGTCTTTCTGTTGCGTTCAGTCCGCATAAAAAAAAAAACGTAACAGAAAATTGGGGGCTCGTCCAGGATTGAACAAACAGTTTAATCCTATTCCAATATTGTATTTATATTCTATACAGATAGACAACTTGTGTATTTAAAATGGCATTCCCACTTGCAGATTTTATTGACAAATTTAATCAGAATCCCTCTTTGGAATTGATCAGTGAATTAAGAAAATCTGAATTGCTTGATGTTGGAAAACATTTCAATTTAGAAGTAAAGCAAGCAATGAAGAAAACAGATATCAAAAGAATTGTTGTTGAACATTTGGTTAACCAAAACGTTTTACCTCAAAAAGTTGTACAACAATTGCCTGCCTCTCATTTTGACCCAGATTTCGAATTAAAAAAAATAGAAATGGAAATGAAATTTCGTTTAGAAATTGAAAGCAAACGACTTGAGGCAGAAAAAGAAAATAAACGTATTGAGGCAGAACAGGAAAGCAAACGCCTTGATGCCGAAATACAATTAGAACGCATTAAGGCTGATAAGAAAATCAGTCTTAGAAGGGCACAGACAGAAGAAAAGGTCTTCCAAATGAAGTTGGAAAATTTTGATGCTTCCAAACAAATTCGTTTAGTGCCTCCATTCAATGAGAAGGCTGTGGATAAATATTTTCAACAATTTGAAAAATTGGCTCTTAGGCCAAAATGGCCTACCGAATATTGGACAGTATTACTCCAGAGTGTTCTCAAAGGTAAAGCCCAGGAAGTATTTTCCAAACTCACGGCCGAGCAAAGTTATGATTACGAGCACGTTAAAAAATGCGTTTTGAATGCTTATGAATTGGTGCCAGAAGCATATAGACAAAAATTTCGTGGTTACAAAAAGTTTGACAGCCAAACTTATGTCGAATTTGCTCGTGAAAAAGAAACTCTGTTCGACAGTTGGTGTGATTCCAAAGAAATCAAAGAGGATTACACAAAACTCAGAACTCATGTTAGTCGAAGAGTTTAAAAGATGTATTCCCGTAGAGCTTAAAACTTATATTGATGAACAAAAAGCTTCCAAAATTCATGATGCTGCTGTCTTGGCAGACGAGTATGCTTTGACTCACAAAGATTTCTCGTGCAAGAGCAAAACAAATCACACAGCGAAGAAACCCAATGACTCATTCAAGCATTATGCAAATGTCGACAGAGACAAAAAAGAGCAAACTTCTAATTTTCAAACGAAGACTTCATCTTATACTCAAAGCTCATCATCTACAAAAAACGTGCTATTCTCATCCAAAACATGTGCTTATTGTAAGAAACCTGGCCATCTGATTTCTGAGTGCTATAAGCTCAAAAACAAGCCATCACCCCATAATTTCATTTTACCCTCGTTGGATACATCATTGGTTCCCAATGATTTTGACCCTTTCCAGTCCACTGTGGATTCTAAGCCCAATATTATTGATGTACCTGAAGATATTGTTCAGGACAAATTTAAGCCTTTCATGACTGAAGGTTTTGTTTCTTTTGTTGGCGATTCACATCTACAACCAATTAAAATCCTGCGGGATACTGGAGCTTTTCAGAGTTTGATTTTGGAAAGTGTACTTCCGTTTTCTGAAAAGTCATCCGTTAGGGCCAATGTGCTCATTTCTGGTGTAGAAGGTCGCGTCGTTTCTATTCCTCTTCATAGATTAGATTTACATTCGGACTTAGTTTCAGGCCCAGTGACTGTGGGTATTAAAGCTTCATTACTTGTTGAAGGTGTGTCTATGCTTTTGGGGAATGATTTGGCTGGTAGTAAGGTGGTACCAGAGGTTCGTGTTGTTGAAGCACCTGTTATTAGCCCCAGTACAAAGCAACTCGTTGAAGAGTTTCCTGATGTTTTTCCCGCCTGTGCTGTTACTCGTTCTCAAACACGTTCTCAGGAGTCCAAAGAGGATTTCCCTTTATCTGATACATTCATGTCTCGCATCGATGAGATTTCTGACTCAACTTTAAGTTCTGCTGATGACTCCGAGTCATTTTTCAACTCTCTTCATCGTAACAAACTTGTTGAGGAACAGGACAATGATCCTGAAACTCGTTCTCTTCTACAACTGGCCGTTGATGAAAATGAAATAGGAACTGTCCCTATTTGTTACTACCAGAAGTCAGGTGTGTTAATGAGAAGATACAGACCTCCTGACGTTGCTGCTGATGAAGAGTGGAATGTTATTCACCAAATTGTCATTCCAAAATGCTATCGGAATGATATTCTTAGTCTTGCTCATGACCATGTATTGTCGGGACACTTAGGTATAAGAAAGACACTAGATCGTATCCGACGACATTTCTATTGGCCAAAGATACGCCAAGACGTTGTTGACTTTTGTAAGGCATGTCATTCTTGCCAAATGACTGGAAAACCAAATCAAGGGATTCCCAAAGCACCGCTGCAGCTTATTCCTGCGTTTGAAGAACCGTTCTCAAGAGTCATTATCGACTGTGTTGGCCCAATGCCAAAAGGCAAAGCAGGATATGAATAACTCTTGACGATCATGTGTGCTTCTACACGTTTCCCTGAGGCTATCCTTTTGAAAAAAATCACTGCTCCCAACATTCTCAAGGCTCTTGTCAAATTATTTACCATGTTCGGGATTCCAAAAGTTGTGCAGTCAAACCAAGGATCAAATTTTATGTCCAAAATATTTCAACAAGCCATACCTGAACTAAACATCCATCAAGTTTTATCCAGTGCATTCCATCCTGAATCACAAGGTGTGCTTGAACGTTTCCACCAAATTACTGCTACGAACACTCAAAGGACTGGGATGAGGAAGTTCCCTTGTTGTTGTTTGCAGTTCGTGAAGTTATGCAATTGTCTACTAGATTTAACCCTTTTGAGTTGGTTTAAAAAAACAAAGAAAACAAAACAAAAAAGATTTTCACAAGTTAAAATTTTTTTTTTACTTTTAAGGGGGAGAGTGTTATGTAAATATCATGTAAATGTTGTCGAGAGTATTATGTAAATGTTATGTAAACGACAACCATGTCGAGTGTCATGCATATGTTACGTAAATATCATATAACGTCGTATTTGAATTCCCAAATTTATTATTTATAATTTTATATTTATTTATATTATTTCGAGGTTTAAATCGGTAAAATTTAAAGTAACATTTTAGAATTAATTAAAATTCATTTAGAAATTTTTAAAACTAAATAGATTGATCACTTGTATTGGCCTGGTGTTTGTACTGTGGAATTCTGGGAAAGTACGCGATATAGTATATAAACAGATGGCGATGCGAGAGAAGATCAGCCACTTTTACTCGGGTCAAGAAGTAAGTCATCCATTTTATTCGGATCAAGAACTTTGTCTTGTTTGAGAACGTTTAAACTGAATTTGTGAATAGAGCTAGATCGACTGGGGCGGTGAAGGATTTTATTCCGTCAACCTTTATAATTCAGTCGGATTACGGGTTATATCGAAAGTTAATCGGAATTGGACTGTGAATTTTTGTTTGAAATTACCCATTCAAACTTCGAAAATTTCTCCGTGGGACTGAATTCAACGCCTAGATTGGAACTTTGGATTTCGGATTTGGACACTTATCCTGGATTATATTATTAAGCACAGGCCAGTACCCTTTTTGTATTGTAAGTTGTTTTGATGGTTGAAATTGGATATCTGTTATTGCTATTAGATAATTTGTGTCTATCACATGAGTAGATAATTATAATAAATTAAACAAGCTGCTATCTGTGTCTTTCTGTTGCGTTCAGTCCGCATAAAAAAAAAACACGTAACATTAGTTATACTTTTTAATACATTCAGTAACTATCCTATGGATGGTTAGCTATACTTTACAAGTGACCTTTGAACTATTTCTTTAATTTTCAGTTGTGTTGAGTCTAATGACCAAGATGACATACTGTTGTATTGTATCGCGTCTTTTATCCAGTCTGTTGAGGAAGGAGAGGTCATCTTTAAGTCACTCACCTTGACAAATTTTCTACAGTTTCTTCTGTGTATGAGGATGTTCAGAAGAGTTCATGGGTGTACAGTTAGGTGTCATTGTTCATAATTCACACAAGTAATGTGGAAGACTTACACGTGTGACTTGATGTTTTATTCTGATGGAGCAGTAATTTCTCATTTCCTTCACCCTACGTGCGGGATATTCATTTTGTATAATAAACGCTACTACATTCTCATTGTAATAACTACAAAGTTCACCTTTACTTTTCTGTACCCTTTTTGAAGCTTAAATTTCCTATTATGTGTGAAATCTGCAGCAACTGTGAAGTCTGTCTGTCCTTAAATCCCCGAGATATGTTGAAAAATATTTTCGTCTCATGGTTAGTATTAAATCTCGTTTTTCTTGTTGTTTCTCTTCAAACACACTTAAGCTTCGTTCTACGTTGTAAAAAAAACTTACTTTCTTATTTGTCGTGTAATGTTTGAAAATATTTCATTGGTTTGTCTTTCTGTCGTTATTTATATTTGTAATTTGGTTCTATGTCAAAACTACCATCATCCTTATTCTTAAACTATTAATCACAGAGAAGACAGCCAGTCAGCAGCATCCGTACGAACCATCTACACTAAAAGAATGACTATCACTCTTATAACTCAGCTTGAAGTGTGGAGCATAATTTTGTGATATCGTAAACATTTGAATCCGGGTCTCAAGCTACGAAATCAAAGGCTCTTCCACAGGGACAGCCCTGTGTGTGTGGAAGGATCAGCTCGTAATTATATTCCTTCACAATAACAAGATCTTGGTGAAGTGTGCCGCATACAGTTTATTGGGATGCGTCCAACTCGTTAGTATTATGTTCCATTTTAGAATCAGCGTTAAAGTTCGAATAACAAACAGCTGAAGCGTATTTTAGCCTAGTTTATTACAGAATGTAACTACAACAATACATGTTACAATTACATAATAAAATAAGATTTAACCCGATTACTGTACAAAACCTATTGTTGGGATTTGACAGAGAAGATAGATCTCTGATTGGTAATATTCCTAGTTTTTCATATTTTTTCTTTTCTTTGTTCATTTTTATTGCTAAGAGAAATACATTTGTGCGTGGGAACAGCAGTTAGCCTCTTCGTCAGAGAATACAAGTTATTTTAATGTATAGTACTGGGCTTTCTGTGGTAGGTATATTAAAATCATACGGGATCTTAGGTTCAAGATTTAGAAGTGTTCAGTATCATACTTAAACCATGCGCTATGCAGTGGATAGAATACTGGATTGTGGATCCAAAGTTTCTAGTTCGTATCTTGTTACCGCCAAAAATAAATCACGCTTCACACTTCTGGGCGTGAGTGCGTTATAAGAGTAACGGACAAATCCCACTCTTCGACTACAGTGGTATTTATCCTTCTAGTATATCACTTGGGACAGCTATCGCAGACAGCCTGAAGTAACTCTGGGCGAAACTCATTATCAAACAAATAATATGATGTTAAACATAGTGGGTATATTTCAAGACGAGGTTTCAGTTAAAGTTAGATATAAAGAGTTCGAAAATAAATATTATACAATGGTTAACATATCACCACTGAAATATCTTCGCAGAAATGATATTTTTATTCACGAACCTGTTAAAGCAAAGCATCTTCTCCGTTCACTAATGGAGTCCCATCGCAGCACGTTTGTCAGTGCGTAGTCCTAGTAGCGTGACAAATGTAACAGAATAATAAAAAAAATGTCTGCACACCCAATATACTTATAACTTAGAATGTGCTACCTGTGTTTAAGTAATCGAGTGGTGCAGTGGATAAATAATTAATTTAGCGGGCTATCGATTGGAAGGTCTAAAGTTCAAGCTGCCTTTTGCCTCTGAAAAAAACTTCGCTTCTCAACTATGTACACGTAATAAAAATGTAAGTATCAGTATTCTCTCCCAGATGACTTAGAGTAATAAAAGGATTTATAACGCTAAAAACTGGATCTCGATAACCGTGGAAAAAAGAACATAGATATCCTATTGTGTAGTTTTGTGCATAACAACAAATTACCAATAGCAATAGTTTTTCCTTCGTTGTTTGAATTGTGAATGTAACGGTAGCGTATTAAAACTAGTATAGTGTTGAACACTATTATAGCGTTTCTCAGCTACTACATGTCGTCCCTAAAGTGTTAATAAGCATTTCATGACAAAAATTATCTATACGTTCAAACTGATGTTGATGTTTAAGAAACGCCAAGAAATTCAAGAAGTTGAATATGTTTTGACAATATAACATTTGTATATTTAGTTTAATTATAAACGTATATTTAATGATAATACTAAAACGTATATTATTTGGAATATTGACTTCTATACTATGTTTGCTTGAACAATTTATCTTAATTCTCAAATAAATGAAAGTTAAAAATTAAAATTTCAAAATTTGCACGGCTTACTTTGCTTCTCTGTAAGATGTTCCAATGGAAAGGGCGTAAGAGTAGAACGTACCAATCAAACCACTATAGTGTTACCAGCAAGTGCGAAGAATTGTTCGCTGGATATTTATAGACGACTTTGATGTTGAGATGGCGCTGCAAGCATCACCTTCCTCCTACACTGTCTCTGAGCAGCGAATCAACGACAGAGAAAAATATTTATCATTGTAAAACAAGTCAAGATTAAGGTTGAAAAAATCGATCTGAGTCTTAAAAACACATGTTTATTACAGCGGGTCTCATTTTGCCTTTTAACATACCTCTAACTAAGAGATTTCAGAAAGATTACTGCATTTGGATTGAGGTTGATTCCACGGACAGCTGTTGCCACCAGACACTAAATACTTCGTAAATAACTAAAAGAACCAGAATAAATTAAGAGACAAAAAACTAACTTTGGTTATATTAATTTTTGTTTTACATATTTTTGTAATCCTACCCCAAAAATACAACCGAGAAATTTGTAAACATATTGATTTAATTGGGAAAATATACCTGTTGTTATAAACAAGGGTTAAGTCGAGTGCAATTAAGTCGTGATCGAAAAGGTTAAGTGGTGAAGTAAGAAAGAAGTCCATAGAAAAACGTGACAGAAATACATAAGGTTAAGTAGTCCACTTGGAAACGTGATTAAGACACAGTGGGACGAGAAAGTACAAATATTTAGAGAGAGATCAAGGGCCAAACGGCTCTCTATTGCTAGTAATAACGGTAACACTGGCGAATACAGAATGAGGAACAATGAATGTAATTTGATTCAGTGAAGTTAATATATAAAGGATCGGAAAACTTAAATACAAACTAATACAGAATATACCCCATTAAGCCTTTGTTGAGTGCACAATGAAAATACGGTAAAAAGTGTTTTCTTTGAGTTTTTACTTAAATTCGTCTGTATTACACAATAATTTTTATATACAAATTGAAAACAAAAGACCCAAAACTCAAACACTATTTTTCTTCAAGATAATCCAAAATTTGTAATATATATATTATTAAGTTACCTTCATTAACACTGTTAAATTAAGAAATCAACAATAATTATTCCGTTGTTTTTTTACTGTTGCCACAAAGTAAATGCTCAACTAACTAAAGCATTTGTATGTGTGTTAAACAACAAAGATAAGTTTGTTACTATGTGCAGTAGAAGGTTATCTTTGAATTCCTGTAATTGTTTAAATACTTATGTGAAAAATAATACTTTTCATTAAGTTTACATCTTCTCTTCAGTAGTCGAAAGCTTATATGATACAAGGTATTTTTGTATAAAAAGGAATATTGAGAGACAGTAAATAAGCAAAACATTTTTCCAGCTTCACTCTTTTTATTGCTTTTAACAATAGTTATACTTCTGTCACTATTTTTATTTTTTCGTTCTTGAAAATTATAAGTAGCCTCTATAGGGCGCTTTTTGTTATTATTTCAATTGAGTTGCGACTGAGGAGTCGGAGTGGCACGAGTACGAATAACCCTTTGGTTCTTTGTTGAAGTCATGGATAGCAGGCTTGTAGTTGCTGGTGCACAATAAAAATCAATAATGCAATATTTAAAAAAATATATCGGTATTTCCACAATAAGAAGTGATGTTGATGACAATTAAAAGAATTAAGACAATAGTCATTTTGGAAATATGGGCCAATAGCGTAATTAGTTGTTCATCAGTTTGTGAAAAAGGTGTCATGACTTATATTAGTTTGTGAAAAAAACTTCATGTATTGAAATGAACAAAATTCTGTAGCATGTTAGTTGAAAAAACACAGTACAGTACCTTCAAATTTTCAACTCTGTAATTATTTCAAGTATATGATTTGGTGTTTCTTTTAATTCCAAATACTAAAGTTCTGTTTTAAACAGACAATTAAACGATGAGAGCTGATTCGCGAGAATTGATCGTTGTTTTGAAATATGCTGTCACTATTTTAAGTAACACAAAAATCATTTTTTTTATTAATATAAATCAGTTAACATTTTATTCCTTCAAATGAACTATATATCTACATATTTTATATATTCTTCTCTAAATATATATCATCTGATTTGACCTCCAGTAGTTCAGCGATGAGCTAATAACACAAAAAATCAGGTTTCTATATCCAAGGAGGTGAAAGCACAAACAGCCCATTAAGTAATTTTGTGATGAACAACAAAGTTATCTGTTGCGTAATATCATTAAAAATCACGTGTACTTTTGCATGGTTTTATTTAATCTTCAACGAGGTCATGACAAAAGAGTATTCCCAACGGGAAATGAAAAATTAACAAGGGGTGATCAGAAACATCAGTTTCTCTTCACCTCACTCGTGATAAAAGATTACAGAGCGTGTGACTGTTGAGTTTAGTTGATATTCAATGATGATATAATTTTTGTAGATTAAGATCCACGAACATAAAGAAGAGAGTTGGGAGAAACTGTAAAGACGCTATAGAGAAGTCTGGAGGTAACGTTGAAGGAGAACTTGATTGTTTCTAGACTGTTGGAGAAAGATGACTTGTTACAGAGATGCATTCTGTGTATGTCCACTCCTGTTACCTGGAAAACCATATTATTCTCGTTAAGGGGATTTAGAGTGTGTGTTTTCTTAAAGCAAAGCTACATCGGGCTATCTGTTGAGTACACCGAGGGGAATCGATCCCCTGATTTTACCGTTGTAAATCCGGAGACATGCCGCTCTACTAGCGGGGATTTAGAGATATTTGTTTTACGGATTAGTGTTCAAGTTTATATTGGTTAAATTTACATTGATTTAGGATGATTCATTTCCTTTCTTTACTGAAAAGGTCATGGAAATCTTTAGCCTTCTCTTAATGCTTTATTAATCAGAAAGTCTTTCGCTTTCCCTTAATGAGTTATTGATAATGAAAGCCTTCAGTTTTCTCTTAATAAGTCATTTATAATGGAAGCACTTAGCCTTCTCTTTATGAGTTGTTAAAAATAAAACCCGTTAGTTTTATCTTAATTAGAACGTGCAATTCAAGTTTCTTTTGGCTTTAGATCATCTGTAGTAATATTAGTCATGATACAGACATTTTTTCTTTACAAGGTAAAAATGTAAAAACTGTTATAATGTAAATACATTAATTCATTAACCACATCGACGGGTCAGCGAGGCCATGTGATTAAATCGCTCGACTCGTAATTGGAGGATTGGGGGTTCGAATCCCTGTCACATATTTGCCCTTTCAGCCGTGAGAACGTTAAAACGTGACAGCCACCCCCATTCTTTGTTGGTAAAAGAGTAGCCCAATATTTGGTAGTGGGTGGTGATACGTTCCCTTTAGCCTTACACTGCTAAATTATGGACGTATAGCGCAGATAGCCCTCGTGTATCTTTGCACAAAATTTAAAACAAACCAACCAAATCTAATTTAGATCTGTAATAAATTACAAAATATATTTATGAGTTGATATCCATGTAAGAAGTGTGTTATGTACTAATACTTAGTATGAATTAAAATATACTGCAGTTAATTTACATGTTAATTATTTCTAACTATGGTTTGTAGAGCAGTGTTTTGTATCCAACCCTTTCATACAACATTAAATACTTATTTCAACATAAAATAATTTATTTTGTTCATTCTTAAATACTGTGCGCTTGCTTTTGTTTGAAGTGTGAGCTGTTACTAAATGACTTATAATGGAATAAAATGAACTTTAAGGGGCAAATTGAATGCACTAAAACAGAGCAGAGGAAATCAATAATTTTTATTTTCTTACTGAAAGGCCTGGCATGGCCAAGTGTATTAAGGCGTTCGACTCGAAATCCGAGGTTCGAGGGCTCGAATCCCGGTCACACCAAACATGCTCGCCCTTTCAGCCGTGGGGGCGTTATAATGTTACAGTCAGTCCCACTATTCGTGGGTAAAAGAGTAGCCCAAGAGTTGGCGGTGGGTGGTGATGACTAGCTGCCTTCCCTTAGTCTTACACTGCTAAATTAGAGATGGTAGGTGCAGATAGCCCTCGAGTAGCTTTGCGCGAAATTCAAAACAAACAAAGAAACCCTTACTGAATTTTCACGTCTTTTATATATTTATCTTCCATGTCTTTTTATCAGACGCGAAGATTCTGAGGGGATGGGTAGGATACATCTCCCTTCATTTTAGATGGGAGATATGGTGCATACAGTCATCCCCCTACAGTTTGGTCTGTTGAATTGTTTTATTGCATCACAGGCCTACAAATTATGTGTTTGTTTTTGTGATTCTCGTGTTCTTACTAATCAAATTACATAATTAGGCCTAGATGTACGCTTTTTCAGTTGCCGAAATGTACATCTTTAATATAGGTGTGTTTCTAACCTTTTCAATCTGAGCGATAGTTCGTAAGTATCAGTCAGTAGGCCTAAGTATACATGCAAGTATCGTGGCAACAAGATTACTCTGTGACTGCAGGTTTACGTAATCAGAGATTACCAATTTATAAATTGAGTAGTCCATATAAGTGGTTGCAAAAATCATCCCCCCATAGGGTGTAAAAAATCTACGCCCCTGATTTTTATACACGTAAAATTATTAAAAAAACATATCTCACCACTGTGATAACCTTTCACCTTGGAATAGATTGTTCGTATCTCAATACTAATAACGTTGTTCGCAATGGAAAATATTTCTGCTTTTTATTTCTTTAAATATATTATTTATTCTTAGATCAGTTAAGATCGTACACCTCGAATAGGCTGCTTATGACTTATTCTTTTGTGGCCAGACGTCTTGAAATGTAATATTTATGTCTTGCTAATGCTATATCCCTGCATTTTTGGATGCCCGTGGCTTTCACTTGTAATATTAAAATCATTACTACAGTTTGAAATACTACGAAAGCATGAAAGAATGAATTCACACCACAAAATTTATTTCTAACCTACAGTGAAAATAAATACAAAATGGAGACATGTTCTTACAGTCTTTTGTCGAACTGATTGTAATTTTTATGCAATATCTATTATTTTTAATGATGTCTTTCGACCACATGGCTACATCTAATGTTGCAAGACATTGCATACTGTTTGCATCGAACTTTGTGTTCTTTCCAAGGGTCACGGTCAGGTGGTTAGGGCGCTCGACTCGCAATCTGAAGGTCACGGGATCTAATCCCCGTCATACCAAACATGCTCGCCCCTTCAGTAGTGGAAGGCGTTATAAGTCAATCTCACTATTTGTTGGTAAATGAGTAGCCAAAGAACCAGTAGTAGGTGGTGATGACTAGCTGCCTTCCCTATAATTTTATACTGCTAAATTAGGGACGGCTAGCACAAATAGCTTTCACGTAGCTTTGCGCAAAAATTAAAAACAAACATACTGTTTGTTTGAAGTTAAGTACCAAAGCAACACAATGGGCTATCTGCGCGCTGTCCACTACAACTATCGAAACCTGGTTTCTAGAGTTGTAAGTCCACAGACATTCCGCTGTGCCACTGAGGGATCACATTTACCACGAGAAACAGTAGTCAATAAATCGTCAGACAATGACAGAAATTTGTTTGTTTGTTTTCGAATTTCGCACAAAGCTACTCGAGGGCTATCTGTGCTAGCCGTCCCTAATTTAGCAGTTTAAGACTAGAGGGAAGGCAGCTAGTCATCACCACCCACTGCCAACTCTTGGGCTACCCTTTTACCAACGAATAGTGGGATTGACCGTCACATTATAACGCCCCCACGGCTGAAACGGCGAGCATGTTTGGCGCGACCGGGATGCGAACCCGCGACCCTCAGATTACGAGTCGCACGCCTTAACACGCTTGGCTATGCCGGGCCATGAAAGAAATGACGCACTTCATCAATGTGTAGGTAATAGACGAAGTTCATCTGTAAACAAATTAAACGATAGAAAATTTCGCGTCTGTTACTAACCCGTCGGCCTGGCATGACCAGGTGGGTTAAGGCGTGCGATTCATAATCTGAGGGTCGCAGTTTCGCATCTCAGTCGCACCAAACATGTTCGCCCTTTCAGCCCTGGAGTCGTTATAATGTGACGGTCAATCTCACTGTTTGTTGGTAATAGAGTCGTCCAAGAGTTGGCGGGGGGTGGTGATGACTAGCTGCCTTCCCTCTAGTCTTACACTGCTAAATTAGGGACGGTTAGCGCAGACAGCCCTCGAGTAGCTTTGCACGTAATCCAAAAACAAAGAAAAACAATATTAACACGTTGCGTCGGTAACCAGTTAGTTTAATAGAACAGTATACATTAATACTGGAATACGCTATCAGAAAAACTATCAGTTATTAACGACGACATAGGTGAAACCCAGTTAGGCTTATGTGTGGGGAAACCCAGTAAGGCTAATTTGTGGGGAAACCCAGTTAGGCTTATTTGTGGGGAAACCTAGTTAGGCTTATTTGTGAGGAAACCCAGTTAGGCTCATGTGTGCAATTTTCAAAAGCACTAAACCTGTTTCTTAGCTTCTCAAAACTTTCCACCAGGAACAATTTCTTCGTCTTATAAGTCATATTAGTTACATTAGATTAAGATGGGCGTCCGTGACTGGACCCATCATCTCTGTATATGTGTGTGTTGACGTACTTTAGTTTCAAATAGTTATGTTTACATCAAACATTTTTCACTTCTGCAGTATAAGATGTTTGTCAATACAGAACAGATAGAGGTTTGAGGCAGTACAAAAGTCAAGTAATTTTTTAAACTGATTACAATGATTTTGTCTCTGTTGTGAACGGAGAAAATTACCCTTGTATACGTGAAATACGTTCTGTAAAAAAATCCCTTTCTGGTTTAATTTCTAATTTATCTAAACCTAAAGAAGTTTCTCCTTGTTTTGTTTTCCTTGACTGAGCAGAACTACCTGTGTATCTTTAGCATGCTTCTTGTATTTAATGGAAAGCTCTCCAACTTTCTTGTACGTGTATATGAAATCGCATACGTCTTGCTGTTGTAATTGAAACTAAAAGTTGACAGTATTTACCTGTCTGAATATAAAACATCCGCTGCCACTGCTTCGGCAAATGCAACTGAAACTAAATTATTAGCAGTATTTCCTTCCTGGTCTCAATTAATTTGATAGAAATTTCTGTTTACTGCTGTTACGGTGGGAGTTAGAAAACTTATGAATATTGTTTGTATAGATATCAAATATCTAATAATAATATCAATCTTCAGCAGTTGCAAAAGAAATTGGACTGTCGGTAAAATAAGTTTTTTTAGATATTGAGTTATTAATAACATTCGGCTTTTTGGTGCTGGTGTAGAAACAAAGTCGTTGATAATATCTTTTAGGCCTTTCAATAACATTCCTGTAATATACAGTGTAGAAACAAAAATTAGTAGTAATGGTACATTTTCTTTCTTCTGGTGGGAAGACAAGGAATAAAAGTTCAGTAATAAACCCTATCTTCTGGGGTTGGAACAAAAAGTGATCAGTTCAATAACACAGGCCTGCGATGGTTATGTTGTCTTAAATGTTCACATGTTTTACGGTAATTCATGTACGTTGAATTCGAAAATGATATCCGTTTTTCTTTATCACTTAGATATTTTTCAACCGTCATATGTTCTTCCACATAAGCGATCATTTTTATTGAAATTAGATCACATTTTGTTATGCTTACAATGTTGACAACTACTGACTATATAGTTCTCCAAACCAATCACGACATGAGAATCTTATTGATTGTTCTAGAACTCATGCAAGACTTACCGCTAGTATATAATGGTTAACAGATCACATTTCTGGGTAGTATTTGTTTGTACGTGCATTAGTTTTTTTATTCAATATTTATTATTCTTTGATGTGGCAGCAAGAGATTGCCCCAAACATATTCTGTTATACTTCTGGTAAATTTGTTGTAAAGACACAAGAGTAAAACATCACTAAATTCGTCAAAACAGCTTATGACGCGTATTTTGGAATAAACATGAGGACCAAGACAAAATCATGGACTAAGCACAAAGTGTGCAACTTTCTGTCTTGAAAAGTTGAGATAATGGACTAAAGACAAGAACACGTATTTGGGAATTCCAGTGATCTGGCGTTGTCCTAGCAACCACAAAAATGACTGTTATTTTTGCTCATTTAACATGTAGAGCTAGAACACTCGAAATAAAAGGGAAATTTCTTATTCGAGCCTTCAATCTGACATACGATCTGTTGCTCATGAACCTGATGTACCTGTACTAACTGTACCATGGACCTGATGTACCTGTACTAACTGTACCATGGACCTGATGTACCTGTACATACTGTACCATGGACCTGATGTACCTGTACCTACTGTACCATGAACCTGATGTACCTGTACCTTCTGTACCATGAACCTGATGTACCTGTACCTTCTGTACCATGAACCTGATGTACCTGTACCTACTGTACCATGGACCTGATGTACCTGTACCTACTGTACCATGGACCTGATGTACCTGTACCTACTATACCATGGATCTGATGTACCTGTACATACTGTACCATGGACCTGATGTACCTGTACCTACTGTACCATGAACCTGATGTACCTGTACCTTCTGTACCATGAATCTGATGTACCTGTACCTACTGTACCTTGAACCTGATGTACCTGTACCAACTCTACCATGAACCTGATGTACCTGTACCTACTGTACCATGAACCTGATGTACCTGTACCTACTGTACCATGAACCTGATGTACCTGTACCTACTGTACCATGAACCTGATGTACCTGTACCAACTGTACCATGAATCTGGTGTACCTGTACCAACTGTACCTTGAACCTGATGTACCTGTACCAACTGTACCATGAATCTGGTGTACCTGTACCTACTGTACCATGAACCTAATGTACCTGTACCTACTGTACCATGAACCTAATGTACCTGTACCTACTGTACCATGGACCTGGTGTACCTGTACCAACTGTACCATGGACCTGGTGTACCTGTACCAACTGTACCATGGACCTGGTGTACTTGTACCAACTGCACCATGGACCTGGTGTACCTGTACCAACTGTACCATGGACCTGGTGTACTTGTACCAACTGCACCATGGACCTGGTGTAACTGTATCTACTGTACCATGAACCTGATGTACCTGTACCAACTGTACCATGGACCTGATGTACCTGTACATACTCCATTGTAGCTTCTTGATTCAGTTTCATCTGATGCTAAAAAAATAAAAATAAAGATAGGGATTGTTTTCATCCTGAAACGTCTGGAAAGTTTTCATCATGACATCAAGGAAGGTTGAACGAACATTAGTACGATGGCTGATTACTGCTAGTTATTGAAACTAGATATTCCAGATGCGATAAATAGAAAACAGAAAGACCACGACACGTAATTTTAAGACTAAAAGACGTAGGTGTCACACACACATACAAATCAGGATAAATGAAGGTACATATCGTATCCATTTGACATCAGTGTTCTTCCCTTTACTTAAGTTTGTTGGTATTTTTGTTAACAAACATAATAATAAAACTGTTTATTATGACACTTAAACTGTGGCAAATTTTTTATTAAAACTAAAACAACTTTTACCAAGTTTAAATTCGCAGACCTGTGTAACACTCCCAATACTTTGGAGTGGAAACGAAAAATAAGTAGTTCGATAATACTCCATACTTTCTGGAGTGGAAACAAAAAATAAGCAGTTCGATAACACTCCATACTTTCTAGTATGAAACAAAAAATGTAAGACAAAGACTGCTTATAGTGTTGCAATGGCCTTTTTGGAATCTCTTCTAATTTTGTAATTTGCGGGTAACCGAAAATTGGTTTAAAGTAAAATACTTTTATATGCAAAAAACGGCTCTTTTGCATATAAAATTCTCAACAAGTGGGTTTCTCGACATCACTGAAAGTAAAATACTATTCTCTCGTTTTAATAATATTTCATGTCAACATGACAATAGGCTCTTAAGGGCTAGATTTATCTACAGCGTCAATAATGCCATGCTGTATTGCCAAGATGTGAATGTAAGGATATCTGATCTTGGAGCCACATCAGTGGTGTAACTCTTTCTGTGTGTTTAAACTCAGAATAAATCCTCAAGAGGTGAATGCTGCTGAATGCTCTAATTGGTCGCGTCTTCTTCTTGTTGATTTTATAAACAGTTGAAAGTTTATCTCTGAACACAAAATTAGTTTTGCAAAGTTTACAGATTTACAATAATCTATTAGGAATTTACAAATATAAAAATATCATTAAAATTTAATTAAAGTATGCCACTTTATAAGTTAAATATCACGTTAAAAATAAACACAACGAAATTTCTCAAAACAAACTTGTAAATTGACACTTCTGAGCAAACTCCAGCGCAATGTACAAACTTATTAGGCTTATAAAAAAGGACTGCTGTAAGTTTATTGATACACTACTCGGTTTAAGCTTGTTAATTTTACATATAAATTACCATACGTTCGAGACATTCAAGGACATTATAGAACGGTTGTTCTAAAATCTTGCTTGATCTTGGAGTATGGGCTATGCACGTTCAAGGACAAGCGATACAGATCGCAAGGTTTGATTTTTTACAATATTTCTTCGTTACTTCTTATAAGAGAATAGATGGAGCAATATAAACAGACTTAGTTGAGATATATATTTGATGATAAAATTTGTTATTTTAGATCAGAAAGTATTTGAAGAAGAATAACTGCTGTGCGTAATCTAGTTAATTAGATATTCTGTATAATGTTTCAAAATAATTATAAAGAAGACGTTTCTATAATTAAAATATTCTGAAAACATTTATTTTTCACACAACGTACATTAGTATTTACACAGAATATTCTGCGGTGCAGTCGGGTAACATATTTATGAATATTTCTTTGTTGTTTTCATGAAATGAACTTGAATTTACAATGCAGATTAACACTTAAACCAAAATGATTTAATTTGCGATTCATTTAAAGATCTTTCATATTTCTTCTATAACATTGTGTCTGTTTGTAGTCACGCACAAAGCTACACAATGGGCTAACTGTGCTCTGCCGACCATGGGTATCAAAACCCAGTTTATAGCGTTGTAATACAACGTTGTATAAATAAATACTAGATTTTGTACTACTTTAATGACGAACTACATGAGAATGACGTCAATCTTAAAACTTATGTTTAATGAATTTCATAAGTATTTACTTGAGGGCTGTCTGCGCTAGCGTCACCTAACTTAGAAATAATATACTAGAGAGAAGGCAACTAATCAACATCTCCACCGTTAATTTTTGGACTACTTACTCTCTCGCCAAAATAGTTGGATTAGCCATTACATCCTAACACTCCCACGACTGTAAAGGAAAGTATGTCCGATAACTAGATTCGAACTCACGAACCTAAAGATTGCAAGTCGAATGCCCTAATTCTCAGGTCGTGGCATGCCTATTGTGCTACAAAGTAAAACAATGCATACAGGGTGGTCCCAAAAACATACTTATCCTTTAAGTTATGCAACTTCTGTAAATTGATACTAAAACTTTCATTTTTGTTTCAGATAACACTGGAAAACGTGTAAGAATAAACCCAAAATCATTGACGAATTGAAGGAAAGGATCACAAATGTTTCATATCGGGATCAAAGTGTAGCATTATGTCAGGCATTCCGTCATAGATGTCATGATTGTTTGAATGTCGGTAGAACCAAGTCCGAGTATCTTAAATATATAGACCTGGGATGGCCTAGCGCGTTAAGGCGTGCGTTTCGTAATCTGAGGGTCGCGGGTTCGCGCGCGAGTCGCGCCAAACATGCTCGCCCTCCCAGCCGTGAGAACGTTATAATGTGACGGTCAATCCCACTTTTCGTTGGTAAAAAAGTAACCTAAGAGTTGGCGGTGGGTGGAGATGAAAACGTTTTCTTAACTTAGTGTGTTTGTGTCCAATTGTTTTGTTAATTTTGTTATAAAATCAGTTTCATCACGTTTTGTATCAACTGTTTATTCTTCTTTATACACAAACACTTCGCTTACAGCTACACTGAGTTAATTAAACCTTTCATCCAACTTTAAGTTCTACTCTTACTGTGAGATCACACAGCTGTTCTTATGATGGTCTTTATTATTAGTAAATTCGGAGCTGTTCTTAGAATGGTCTTTATCATTAATAAATTCAGAGCTGTTCTTATGATGGTTCTTATCATTAGTGAATTTTATAAATTAAACAAGAAGCTCATCACTGGGCTAAAATTATCATTACTTGAAACCAAACTTTTTAAAGTAATTTAAGATAAAACTCTAACAAATCTTGGACGGTAGGCTTTCGCAACTTACGAAAAACAGTTCAATTTTCACTTTATTTTGAACAAAATAACTATATTTTTAAGTACTTTATCTTCAAAGATTTCAATGTATCTTTAGACAGTAAAGATAACGAACAAAGCTTTAATACAAGTTTCGTAGCTATTTTTTAATAGTTATGGGAACATACTTATCAGAGTTAATGTATTTTAGAACATTTGCTTAGCAGGTAAATATTTTCTGAGATCACGTATTTACCTGTGAATAAGTAATTATGAAGAAGATGACTGGTTAAAATCGAACTGAAACAAACGTTGTGACATCTGTAAATAAATAACATCGATATTACCAACGTTTGTGAAGAGTGAAAAATATACAGTTTCGTATAAAATACGATAATTTACGTTTGTATGACTGTAGATGGTAAACTTAATAACACAAACCGAGGACTATTAATGTACAAAGTATCGCTAAATTATAAATTAAAAACTGTGTTTCGCTATTTCTGGTTGACATAGCACAGACAGTTAACTGCTTAACTTTGTACTTCACCATAAACAAACAAGTATATTAAATCGTTAAATTATTAATAGTAGAGAATATATTCGAAAGAGGTGTTTTGTTTAAACCACGTTGGATGTGAGCATTCTATCCAAGGAAGTGTATTGAAACACATCTATAGTTATTATATTTGTTTTACATAAAGTGTGTTCCTGAAGCGACTTTGTTCATAGTTTTAATTATTTTAATATCTTTTTTCATCGGAAGGAAGAGTAAAATAATTATAGTTCCAAAGTTATAAAACAAAATGACATATATATTTTTAATTTACTGTACAGTGCAGTAGTTGTTCACAGAAGATTACGACACTCGGCCTAAGTGAGCTGGAGAAAAGTTGGGATATTTCTTTTCTGGAATTTTCAGAATAGTTAAATGTCACCACATGTTTTTTGTTGGGAAACATTGTTTAAGCGTTACTACTTAACATGAATTTTTCTTAAAAGTTTAAATAAACAAACAAACAAAATCAAATAACTAGTGCTTGTAAGTAAAGATTAGTTAAAATAATGTTAAAGTAAAACAATTTGATTATTTTCAAAACGAATGTAAGCGTGGATTGATATGTAATAAAACAGTTTACAGATTAGAAAATTTGATAATTTAATGTCGGCTTGGAGATACATTACTGCTATACTTTCCAAAGCCCTCAATTCCTCCTTGTCCTCAGTTCGAGCATAAGGTTATTGTTTGTGATAGAAGTAGTACACAAGGTTGTCACGCATAAGGTTATTGTTAGTGATAGAAGTAGTACACATGGTTGTCACGCATAAGGTTATTGTTAGTGATAGAAGTAGTACATATGATGGTCACGCATAAGGTTATTGTTAGTGATAGAAGTAGTACACATGGTTGTCACGCATGAGGTTATTGTCAGTGGTAGAAGTATTACATTTAGTTGTCATACACAATGTTATTGATAGTGATAGAAGTAATACATTTAGTTGTCATACACAATGTTATTGTTAGTGACAGAAATAATACATTTAGTTGCCATACACAATGTTATTGTCAGTCATAGAAGTAATACGTTTAGTTCTCATACACAATGTTATTGTTAGTGATAGAAGTAATACGTTTAGTTGTCATACACAATGTTATTGTTAGTGATAGAAGTAATACATTTAGTTGTCATACACAATGTTATTGCTAGTGATAGAAGTGATACATTTAGTTGTCATACACAATGTTATTGTTAGTGATAGAAGTAATACATTTAGTTGTCATACACAATGTTATTGTCAGTGATAGAAATAATACATTTAGTTGTCATACACAATGTTATTGTCAGTGATAGAAGTAATACATTTAATTGTCATACATAATGTTATTGTTAGTGATAGAAATAATACATTTAGTTGTCATACAAAATGTTATTGTTAGTGATAGAAGTAATACATTTAATTGTCATACACAATGTTATTGTCAGTGATAGAAGTAATACATTTAATTGTCATACATAATGTTATTGTTAGTGATAGAAATAATACATTTAGTTGTCATACACAATGTTATTGTTAGTGATAGAAGTAATACACTTGATTGAAAATGTCGCTTGACAAAATTCTTAAATTTTCCAGGAATATGTTTTTATTTTGATTTTTTAAAAGGATTAATTTATGATATACGTTCTTGTTAAGTTATATTAAAGTACTTAAAAATAACATAGTAGGTTCTTTTCCACGTTCTGTTATGCTTTTTATGTTTCGATTTTTAATTTACAATAATCGTTTGCTGGACCTTATGACCTCAACAGGATTAATGCCTCACTTACTGTAGACGCCTTTTTTTAATAAATACGTTTAAAGTCAAGAGAATATAGGTTCTCAATTTCTGGTACGTGTACCACTGACGGTCCATAGTAGATAGTCCAAGAAAGGATGTATAATTACAGGAAGAGATTAGCAACATGACACAATGTTGTAACTGTGGTTAGTAGAGATAAAATTAGTTCAGATGGTTCGAGAACAAGAAAGTTTTAGTACAACTGCAATAAGACATTACTTCAACTTTTCAACTAATACATTTCATGAATTGCAATAAGATATTCTTTCAACAAATACGTTTCTCGAATTGCAATAGGACATTCTTTCAACCAATGCATTTCGTGAATTGCAACAGAACATTCTTTTAAGCAATACATTTCATGGAAGCTCAAAAATGCATCAGCCACAGTATGTGCAAGCTCGGATTTTGTAATAACGTGATCCTAAACTGTTTCATTAAATACAAAATGTAATTCTTTGGTTATGAATGACATCAACTTGGAAAATAGAACAGCAGTGGAAGTAAGAATGAATCAGTTAAAAATCACAACAAAAAATGCGATAAGCAGATGAAACAGATATAAAATAAGATAAATTACACATAGAAATTCTGTTGGGACAAACTGAGAAAAATACTCAAAATATGTTTTGGTTTTTATCAGGGTTTTGAGTTAACAAATCACGAGGTACATTCTATTATTGGTTTTGTCAAATGTCGCTTAATTAGGTAGATTTCAAATAATAAATACCATAGTTAATACAACAACATTGTGCTCGTTGTAGCGCTTAACACAAACATCGTATATTCATACAGCTGTTTGGTGAATAAGTTAAATTAATACATTTAATTTATTCTTCTGTACTAAACCTCTTGAAAAACACTAGTTTATTTTCTACATTACCAAACTCTTTGCGATTATGGATTGTTTGTAATAAGAAGAGAATAAATTAAGCACTTTACACACGTGTTTCAGATGAGTTTTGATTTAGATGAAAGCTAAGTATCTACAATGAGCGAATAAACGTGTAAGATATAGAAACTGAAGAATTGTTTAAGTATACTTTAAGTTTGGGTATTACAGCTTGTTAAACATGAAGTAACAAAACAGAACTTGTAAAGCTGAATTTTGAATGTGATGATCAGGTTACAAAGAGCTTTTACCACTGACATATTATAAAAGTGAAGTGATTAAATCTTATTCACTTTACCCGTATAAATCTGTGTCAAACTATTTTATATACAAGTATACTCGATGTAACTACTAGATTTAACATTTGCACTTAATAAACAAACAAAAGGCCCATGTGAGCAGTATTACTTCTGAGATATTTTAAGGAACCCCCCACCCAAAGTGACACAGCAATATGTTTGCGAACTTATATCGTTAGAAATCGGATATCGATACCCGTGGCAGGCAAAGCACAGATAGCTCATTGTGTAGCTTTGTTTCTGATTACAATCAAACAACCTTAGTCACTTGATTCAAAGTAAATGGCATTTTTATACTTGTGTATTGCTCTACAATACATAGACGATTTCCTTTTTCAAGCGAATTATATTAATACATTTTAGGTTATTCTATACTGAATAAAACTGACTAACAGTTTGTGAGGTTCCTCCCTCTAATAAACTGTACAGAAGGTATAGTGCATGATACAATTCAGCACTTTGTTTTGTATCAGTATTATATTTGTTATACACGGTGTTGGTCTTGGGGGCGCTTAAAATTTTGGAGCTTTTCCTTATTTTATTGTATGTCCTAGCGCGGCTTAATAGCTAGTATGGTCAGAATTTGAATCCAAAGGTCCATGGTTCGCGTCCCGTTGCCAAAAATCGCGCTTTCCACACTTTGAGGATCGTGGTTATGCTATAAGAGTGTAAGACGTATCTCAGTATATGGTGAGATAGGTTTAGATGTTGCTATGAGTGTTATTGACTGGAAGTTATAGAAAAAATAGTGAGATAAGGCATGGTGACAAAACTGTTTTATGTTCTCTTTCTTTATGAACATTAGCCAATTAGAACTAATCTCCTTTTTTGTGCGGTTTACTGCACTCTTGTTGTGAGACGTGATTACAAGAGGGCAGCTACCCCGTGTTTCACACCAAGGATGAGAGCACACTTTAATATTGCAAGAGTTTTAAACGATGAAAGACGACCCTTGGTGGATCAACAGCCTTCTTAGTAAGTTAGATTGTAAGATAATCAGCTGTTAAAATCAGAGGTCAAAGTAAGGGTTATTTATGTTTTTTAGTTTATGTGCGCATACGTTTTGTCGAACTAGAATGACTGTTTGTTTTTGAATTTCGCACAAAGCTGCTCGACGGCTATCTCTGATAACCGTCCCTAATTTAGCATTGTAAGACTAGAGGGAAGGCAGCTAGTCATCACCACCCATCGTCAACTCTTGGGCTACTCTTTTACCAAAGAATAGTGGGATTGACCGTAACATTATAACGCCCCCGTGGCTGAAATGGCGAGCATGTTTGGCTCTACGGGAGGAGAACCCGCGACCCTCAGATTTCGAGTCGCACGCCTTTACACGCTTGGCTATGCCGTGCCCACCAGAATAATATCATACTTTGTAGCGCAGTTACTTGAAACACCATCGAGTTATCGGTTAAGATGTGACATCATGAGATACTAGCGTTGTTGCATGGTTAGTGTTTTGTTTCGGTTTTAAATTTAAATTTGTTACCAGCATATCTTACACTAGTCATTACCATTACCCTCCATCGCTAACATTTTGGCTACTCTTTTGCCAACGAATAGTGGGATTGACTATTACCTTATAATGCCCCCACGGCTGAAAGGACGAGCATGTTTGGTGAGATGAGGACTTGAACCCGCAACTCTTTGATTATGAGCCAAGCGCCCTGAAAAACTGGTCATGCGGGGCCTTGCACATCATGAACTCAAAGTAAAACCAAGTAATTTTTTAAAATCTGATTTCCTAAAAGGGAAAAGATTGATTTTATCGTTTTATAAACGTAAAGATGTTTATACATTGTCACTTTGAATGCAAATTTGTTTGTACTTTGACACTTTGAATATAAATTTTTTTGAACTTTGACACTTTGAATATCGATACTTTGAATGCACAGTTGTTTTTCCTTAACACTTAAAACATAGTTCTTTTTATAAGTTGACACTTCTATACTTTTACCCTGTCACCAAACATGCTGATCATTTCGAACTTTATAACTGACGATAAATCCACTATTCGTTGATAGAAGAGTAGCTCAAGAGTTGGCGGTGGATAGTGTTGACCAGCTGCCTTCCCTCTTGTCTATCATTTCTAAATTATGGATGTCTAGCGCAAATAGCCCTCGAGTACCTTGGCACAAAAAAAATATTAATTGTTATTTTTAATATAATGTTATTTGTAAATTGTTACCTAGAATGTAAAATTGTTTGAACATTCACATTTAAGACCTCTAGTGATACAGCGGTGTGTCTGCGGACTTACAGCTCTAAAAATCGGCTTTCGATACCTGTAGTTGGCACACTACACTTAGCCCATTTGTAGCTTTGTGCTTAATTCTAAACAAACTAAAAACTAAAAAAATTGACATTTTGAAAGTAAAGTTGTTTGTACATTGACATTTTGAAAGTAAAGTTGTTTGTACATTGACATTTTGAAAGTAAAGTTGTTTGTACATTGACATTTGGAGTGTGAAGTTGTTTGTATACTGATATTTCTTTTTTGCAAGAATATTTACATTTTATGTTAACGAGTTTTCTTTAAGACTCTGGATTGGAAATGAAAGCAAATTTGAGTAATATTAAAACAAAACATACTTTATGGTTACTTTCTGACAAACAGAGTCTCTCCAAGAACGAAGAATGAGCACACTCTCGTCAAGAACAGAAAAATATTTGAAGTATTAATTACATAAACTATAATATTACTTATGCTCATACGAAAATAATAAGATATAGTTTTTGTAAATTTTAATAAATCATTTCTTATCCATTGTGTAACTTGTAAAGCTATTAGAGATAACAACACTGAAAACGGACACACGCATGTTTGTTTATCCTTACATCCAGAAATAATAAGTGAACGTCAATGAAAACAACAACAATAACAACAGACATTTCAGCTGTTGTGTTGCACTCTTGAGAGGAAAACTACAACGTTGTTCTCAAGAATATAAAAATTATTGTCAAGGACTGTGGTAACTAAAAGAGAAAAATTAAATAAGCAGGACATGATTATGGTTCTTCTACAGGTTTTATCCAAAACCATAGATTCTCTCTTCATACTTGCTGGATACATTTTATTAAAGAAATCAAACCATGCACTAACTCCAATGGTGTGATTAAATTAACCTAATTTTATTATGATTATTTGTTGATTTTATATTCTGGCGAAACAAACGACAGTTACAGTATTGCTTGCTATATTTCTTGACCTTGTAACATTATTTCACTTCAGTTTCTTAGACTTCAGTCTTATTTTTTGTAAAGAAACCTCAAAGCACGTTCTTACTTTTTCGATGTTGCTAGGCAACTTTCGATCAGAATTGTTTCATTAGGTCTTGTTAATTATTTGACATTTCGCACCTGAAAAAGGCTTAGTTGTGAGCCGAAAGCTTGTGCATCAATTTAAAAAAATAACTAAAAAAACAAATAAATTACTTAACACAAATACTTAATACATATCACTTGATACAGACAATAACTTTTGTTTAAATACTCTTGTCCAGTAAGAATTTCCTTTTCGATTCTCCCTAAAGAATGACAGAAGGTTTTGTGTGATTGGAATTTCGCGCAAAACTACTCGAGGGCTATCTACGCTAGCCATCCATAATTTAGCAATGTAAGACTACAGGGAAGGCGGCTAGGCATGACTACCCACCGCCAACCCGTAGGCTACTCTTTTACTAACAAATAGTGGGATTGATCGTCACGTTATAGCGCCTCTCACGGCTGAAAGGGTGAACGTGTTTGGAGTGAGAGCGATTCGATCTTGCGACCTTCATATCGAGCGCCCTAAGCACTTGACCATTTCGGGACAGAAAACATAATACTAATAAATAAGTGCAATTGCATTGATATTTTGTAGCTCTGAAATGAGATAAGGATTTCTTGGGTTTGGAAAGTTTACACTAAAATATCGGCTCGAATCGCGATTATTTGCTGTAATTAATGACTTATAAAGTGAAATATGACTGACAATTTCTGCCTTAACCTTTAGAGGATGTATTTGTTACATTGAAATAGCCCAAAACTACCTTCCAAACTCGTGTCTCGATTCATTTTTACAGTTGTTCCTGTCGTGAAGCCAGGCTTGACGCTTCGTATTGTATCACGTGACTTGTCAGCAACAATTTCTGGGTCGTGTAAAATACTCACAGCATTTGTTCTGGTGAACCTTCTGGTATCAGAAAGTGTTTCAATATGCAAGTTCTTTATCTTTCAAATATCTTGTCAGAATTTCCTAACAACCTACTGAAGCCAAAAGGAAATTAAATAATGTTCGTAGAAAGAAAACATAAACCAGAAGACATTAACAGAAGATCTCACTTAAGACGTTCCAACAAGGTTAAGAAAGTTCGATCAGATTCGGATACTGTTCAACATCCCTTATCCACTCTTGTAAACCATTTTCCAGGCATATTACTTTCATTATTATGAATTTTGTCATGAGAATCAACAAGCATAGTTTCCTAATTTTTGAAAGACAGATGTATCATGTAAAATATACGTTGACTGTAAATTATGTAGTCTCTGCTTTTGCGTCAATTAGTGAAGATTTCGTCTCATGAACCGGATGAATTTAACACAAATTATTTGTGTTACGAATGGAAAATACAAAAATACCAATTTGCCTGCATCGCAAATCAGGTTAAATTTTCAGCTGAAAAAAAAAGGATAAGACTGTACAAATAGCTTTGTGATTAATGTTTTAACTTTAAGTTAGTTGCTACGATATCTCACTGTGCTATTGCCTTTCTTCCAATTGCGTATCAATGTCAGTTCCAGTTTTAGTTGTGTAGTACAAAAATACGTGGTGAGCCTATGAGTAATGCTATTTTTATGTTCAAAAAATCCATTGTCAGTATTTTGTACCAATCGTCGAATCCTCCAGAGAAAACAAAAGTATTTTTAAACTATTGTGAGCATATTAGACATATGTTTTAGCCCTCCAATAAACATTGTTAAGGCCTTTAATACATGAAACCCACTTGAAATAAAAATGTATCTCAGATATGTATTAATAAAAAGGTTACTACCTGTACCAGCCATTCTGAGATACATTTTTTTAACCTCTTGAGAGAGTATCAGATACATGATTAAGTCCTCCGATAGCCATTTCCTTAAGTTCTTGTAAGGGTATAAGACATATGCTTCAGGTTTCCAATAGCCATTTCCTGTAGCTCTTGTGAGGATATTAGACATATGCTTTAGTTCTCTAATAGCCATTTCCTTAAACTCTTGAGAGAGTGTCAGACATGTGATTAAGTTCTCCAATAGCCATTTCCTTACGTTTTTGTGAGGGTATTACACATATACTTCAGCTTTCCAACAGCCATTTCCTTAAGCTCTTGTAAGGGTGCTAGACATATGACCAGCTCTCTAGCAGCTATTTTTCAAGGTCTTGTTTGAGTAGTGTATCTTGTAGTTATATAATGACTCCGAATTGGTAAAATCGCCTAGGTTCTGTAAAGACGAATTGGTCTTGACATGTTCAAATGACGTAAGCTACAGATTCAGTTCACACTTCTGGAGCACGTGGCTGAGGCCTGTGGTTGAAATAACACAAAGTCTTCCCGGAAAGAAAAAATAAGATGATTTACCAAATGGCCACCATCATTTTTTCTTTCTTTTTATTTGATGGTAAAAAGAGTTATTCTAGAGTTGGCGGTGGGTAGAGGTGATTAGATGCCTTCTCTTTGGTGATTTATCACTGCTAAATTATAGACAACTAGCGCCGATTATCCACGAGTACTTTGCGCGAAATTCAAAATAAACGAAACGTTCTTACTCTGAGATAATTATGAGTTTTAAGTTAAATTTAAGATCGCTTGCATTTTTTTAAATTTATGTTATAAGATATGAAACAGAAAGACAATAAATCAGAATAGAAATAGTTACTACATCATCTGTCGAACATCCCAAACCCTAAATATTTAGTGTAAAAATGCTCAAAAATGGGCACAAACTATCATCTTCATTGTGGAAACAGATAAAGTAATTAATTTAAAAGGAAAGATTTTGTGAATGTTTCATCTCAGAAAGAAAAGGAAGGGTTATCTGATTGAAAAACTACGTAAACAAACTTAATGACTCTCTTTGAGCTTTTGAAGGCAGAACATCATTTTAGAGCTTTGATCGAATGTGCATTTAGAGGATCTATATTCTTTATCGATAAAATGACAATATAAAAGGCAAGGATTACTAAATGAGAGTCCTGGATTACCTTACATTCTTTCATAATTAAAAATTAATAACCTTTTTTGATCAACCATCCGAGTTTGCCTGCTACTTCTATAACCACAATCTATTTTGAAATTTTTAAGTAATACGTATACACATACAAATATTTAGTTTTGAAGTTTTTTTACATTTTTGAATTTCGCGCAAAGCTACACGAGAACTATCTGCGCTAGCTGTCCCTAATTTCGCAGTATAAGACTAGAGGGAAGGCAGCTAGTCAACACCACCCACCGCAAACTCTTGAGCTTGTCTCTCACCAGCAAATAGTGGGGTTGACTGTCAAATTAGAACGCCCTCACTGATGACAGGACGAGCATGTTTGGAGTGATGGCGATTCGATCTCGCGACATTCAGATTACAAGTCCAGTGTTATTCGTTACGCTTTCAATAAATGGTAATATCATAAATTCCATGTATTATTGGAGACAAATAAACTGGGCTTTTAATAACTGTATTAACAAAGAGGTTTCTGTTTCATTGTTCGTGGGCTGAGATTATTAATTTGGAAAAGGTTTAAGATGTATTATTCCAACGATTAGTGACGCCATACTTACATAATAATCTGACTGGCAACATTGATACTTACGTACGAGTCTTATTAATGACGTCACACTTACGTAGAGATTTTTCTCGATAAGGGAAGTGTTCAGTTTGTTTATTTGTTTTGGAATTTCGCACAAAGCTACTCGAGGGCTATCTGTGCTAGCCGTCCCTAATTTAGCAGTGTAAGACTAGAGGGAAGACAACTAGTCATTACCACCCACCGCCAACTCTTGGGTTACTCTTTTACCAACGAATAGTGGGATTGACCGTCACATTATACACCCCCACGGCTGGGAGGGAGAGCATGTTTAGCGCGACGCGGGCGCGAACCCGCGACCCTCGGATCACGAGTCACAAGCCTTACGCACTAGGCCATGCCAGGCCGGAAGTGTTCAGAACACGCAAAGAAAGTCTAATTTTTTTCTTATCTGCTTTAGTTTGAGAATTCGTTCCTAACATATCTTTAGTTTACGAAAACATTTGCGAGTTTCCAACATATGTTACCTCAAAACAACAAAACAAGATAATTTAACTCTATGGTTAGTTACTAAGAAAGGAAACAAAAAAGTTGTGTTATTCTAAGCTTGATAAAAACTAGTAGGAAAACTAACTAAACTGACCAACAAATACTCAGCTAAGCACGTTCTTAACATACAGATCTCAAGGCAGAATGTTATAATATTTTGTATAAACAGCCACGAATTATTTCCTGTTTCCATGTTCAGCAAATCATTAGAACTATGTTTGTTAATTAATCTCTCATTTACATCTCTTTTGTGTTCAGCACATAAACACATGCTCGCTCGAATTGTTTCTTTCGGTCTTCTTGTTTGTCAAGAAATTAGATATAACTGTTTGTTAATATGGTATATTAAATGTAGAACTCGTGGAATCAAACAACGTGGATCCAGCGTGTTCTACTATGAATGTAATCTGCGCTTTGTTGTTGTAATTAAATCGTCTCTTTTATCTCTCAAACTGAACAGTGAAAGTACTGGACAAGCTCTAAACTATATTCACTTGCATATGAATTATTCTCTAGGTTAGCTTGTAGACGACTTGTTTCTTAAATCAATGAAATCTATCATAATAATACACATTGAGATTTAATATCATGTGTACACAGCTAAAGGGAAGGAGTAACTGTGTGATTATTTAAAGGGTAGAGTTAAAGGCCAGGCTGACGCAACTGACAACTCTGTTATTTTAACATTAATCAAAAACACATTTCTTCATCTCACGGCGGCACAACTGTAATCTTTAAAACGTAAAGCCTAAAATCTGGGGTTCAGTTCTCGTGACTGAAATATCACAGATAACCGTTTTGGGTAGTCTTGTGTTACAGACAAAATAAGTAGAACATATCTTGGTTCTGGGGATAATTTTCGGATTTAAATGTACGACGTTATGTGAAAAAAGTAGAGTATGACACTGTTTTATTTCAAAGTTTATTCTTGTTCAACAATGACTGGTTCGGTATGAGAGCACGCTCTTGAAGTATTCGAGTGAAAGGAACCATTTGTTGCTTTTAAACAAAAAAAATAAAAGGTTCGTAAGTCTATCTCTGTTGCGGCCACCATTATCGTTTATAATTCTTCCTTATTTAACTTGTTATAACTTGCTTATAATGCATATTTGAAGAATCTTCTTTAACCAGTTTCATAATCATAGTTTCCAATCATAGAAATAAGAAAGATTTTGGAAATAGTGAACTAAGCTCTTCAAAGAGGCTAAAAAGGTTAAGGATTTAGCAACACTTTATTGTATGAAATTTGAAACCTTCATGTTTACGTTTCAACTGATAAGTGTTGAAGTCTGAATATATCAAAGACAAGATCACACAGGATATGAGTCATGCTCTTTCAAAGTAATATAACATTTCTTTACAAAAATGCAAAGCAAAAATGTCTCGTGTATCGTCAGTAATGTTAGGTCAAGGTTAAATGAACAATTTTTGTACTAATATGCATACGCCATATACAAGAGTGTGAATACAAAATTAGGTCTTTGACTGTTTAACGCTGAAAGATGTTTTTTATTATTAGTACGCGACATGTGGCGAAGACAAGTAATATATCTAAATATGTATGGATGTATCTTACGTAATTTGTTGGCTGATTATAGCCTGATACGCCATGTATATTGTTTAAAGACATGTTCGCACCTGAGCTGATACATACCGATAACGCCTTTACTATATGCTATTTAATCTTATTAATAAAGTCCTAACGGTGCCTCTGCAGTAAGTTACAGGTCTTAAAATGCTAAAATTTGGGGTTCGATTCCTCGCAGTAGACCCAGAGTAGGTTGATTATTGTGTAGCTTCGTGTAAAAAAAAGGTTAACTTACTATTAAAATAAAACATAAGACTGTATGTCTACGTAGGTTTGTTGCATTGCCAAGATGTCCAGTTTAGAAAGATATACAATATATTGCTACTTTCATATTTTTTGTTTTATTATGCATGATAAATATATTTCTAGAAACATTTGTATTACATTTTTTAATGTATAATTCATGCAAATTAAAGAAATTGATCCGACATCTTCTTGCTTCTACTTTTTACCTATAGACTAGAGAAAAAGGTGTACGCTGCCGTACAAAATTATTTTTGTTTTCCTTCCATTTCGAGCTGTGGTGGTTTGAGTGACGGTCTGCTGGAATGAGGTCCATTGGTACGAGTTCTGTTACTGACCAAAAACAAAATCGTGTTCTGAGGATCGTGGATGCGTTATTGGAGTGACGAACAAATCCCGCTATTTGGTCAAACAAAAGTAGCTGAAAAAGTGGCAATGAGCAGTTTTTATAACTGTAGTTTATCTCTTCAAAAATTAGGGACAGCTAACAGAGATAAACATTGTAGCTTAGGCGCAAGATTTGTTGAACAAACTTTGAACCAAATAACGAATAAGCGTTCGTTCATCACTTTTTATAAAGCGTTTACAGCTGAAAGCATGGATAATATTAAGAAGAATCATTACTCGAACCTTAAAATATACAGTGTACAACCCGGCTCATATTCTCGAGGATGATGGATTAAAACAAATATGCTGCCATCGTTTGGAAACTTTGTGAACTAATTACGTATATAGCAATTCTTGAACGTTTTATAAATATTTCTAAACCTGCAGTTTGAAAGTGTTGTTATTCATTAGAAAAAAATTAATTTTTGGCGTGGGTGGTATTTTCTGGTGGTTCACACAACATTGACTTCATTCTGTTAGAATATACTTTTGTGGGGGAAAATAAAGTAACACTATATTTGTTGGGTTTTATGTTTTTTTTCGTATTTGCTTACACTTATGTTTACGAGGATTCGCTCGCGGGTTCGTGTTGAGACCAAGACGTTTGTAATTTACAAGTAGCGTGGTGCACGTTTTTATTGTTCCATTTAATTTTACACTCAGAAGGACGAGTTACGTACTGACATGATGGCGGTTCATACGATTATACACGAATATATAAATAGAAACACGAATTATTTATCAAAACCGATAAATGCTTTTGCATACAGCACGTCTAAGGAGCAGCTAAAGCAACATACAGGGGAATAAAAACTAAAAGTTTCGACTTAAGTGTTTTTTTATTAACTAGAAAAAGAAAAATGTATTTTATCAATACTTCTTCGAAAACAATATTATTGTTGTCTAATCAACCACACACGAGTTTCAGATGTTAAATATTTTAAACATTCAAAAACAAACATTTATTTAATAAATCTAGTCTACAAGTGTTTCTTAGTTTGTCAGTAAATTCATAAGATATAAGGCGGCGCTGTGTGTCGTCGCAAGTTAACTTGTGAATAGTTTCTGTGCACTTTACAACAAGCAATAATAACAACTTCCAAAAAGAGTAGGTTATGTATTTGAAGTGAAATTAAACTTTAACCAAGCTAACAGTACAGCTGAATGAAAATATGTCTCTTACGTTTATACTTATAAAACTTAAAATGTATAGTTTCATCAGTTGGACATTCTCTCCATTAATGATATTTTTGGCTGTAATCCCAAAAATAACTCTCGAGGTTTTGCCACCTTAAGATATTTAGGTTAGTTTTGACAACATTATCTCAGCTAATCATGTAAAGCAAAAGGATAACAATAAACAACAAATGAAAATAATAAAAAATAATTGCATTCGATATACTAAGTAATATAACTAATGTTATTAATGGAAACAGCAAAAAATAAACAAACTAGCATATCTTATATGAGGATTCCACAAATACTAGTGCTTGTCTTGTGGTTGGCACAGTCGGCAATCAAAGGGTTACTAGGATTCGAAATCGCGACTCTTAGATTGCGAATCAAGCGCCCTAACCACCAGGCCATACCATGCCCAAACTGCTACAGTAAATGTATAAATAAATGCTAACATGTTTGTTGAAGCTCACAACCATTTCGATAATTTTAACGTATACAATGGCATGCCGCGAAATTTAGCAGCGTATTCCTCACAGTCCCCAACATTTGTGAAAGCAGAAGAGAGGTATTACACCAGAGCAGGTGCTTGATTATAAAATGATTTATGAAATTATTCATTTTTTATTTGGGATTCAAAAATCAAAACAGTGTCACAGTTGAAAACTGTAGATTTAGCATACAGTTCCTTTTAATTAACAAGAGCTCAGAACTGCATAACATGTTGCCAAGGTAAAGTCAAATAACGAGCCACGTGCGTAAATATTTTGTTCCTTTTTATAGTTGACCCTCCATGGCCAGGTGGTTATGGGGCTCGACTTGTAATCCGAGGGTCGCAGGTTCGAATCCCCGCCACACCAAACATTCTTGCCCTTTCAGCTGAGGGGTCGTTATAATGTTATAGTGAATCCAACTATTCGTTGGTAAAAAGAGTAGCCCAAGAGTTGACGGTGAGTGGTGATGACTGACTGCCTTCACTCTAGTCTTACACTGTTAAATTAGGGACGGTTAGCACAGATAGCCCTCGTGTAATTTTTTTGCGAAATTGAGAACAAGCCAAACCTTTTTATATTCCCAATCAGAAATTTATCATTTTAGAGCTTTCAACGAAGTTCCAAGAATGTGAGGTGTTAGATAATTAAATTTAAGTGTTTTTTTTTATCTTGTATATTCTGCGCCATTCACGTTTGGCGGACAGAAAGATACCTAGAAAAACCACTTAATGATGGACATAAATGGTTTGTTTATAGAACTAGTTAAAAGGATGTAGTAGAGCAAACTGAAGTGTTATATATATATATATATATACAAACATTGTGAAACAAAAATACGCATAATTTGTTTGTTTTTAGAGCTATATAAAAGGATGTAGTATGGCAAACTAACATATTATATATATATATACACTGCTAACCAAAATCTTAAGGCCAATGAACATAAAGAAAAATATGCATATTGCGTTGTTAGACTCAACTTTTTATTTGAGCAGAGCTTCGAAAGACGAAAAAAGAAAAGAGAAAATAAAAATAAAAACTTTTCAACATTAAAAAGGGAAAATGTGAACACGATGAAATTACCCCAAATACTAACTGGTCAAAAGTCTAAGATTATACTGAAACGAAGAGTTAATCGGTAAACACGTAACGAAATTTAATCATTTATGTTCAAGCATTGGCGTTGTCAACATCTCCCACGGACATCTCCTTTGTTGACAGAGTTTGAACGTGGCAGAATTTTCGAGCTGCAAAAGCAAGGTCTCTCTCAATTTGCCATCGCTGGTGAGATTGAGCGAAGTAAAGCTGCTATTACAAATTTCTTAAAAGACCCTGAGAAATACGGAACGAGAATTTCAAGTGGTCGGCCCAAGAAAATTTCCCTGGCAGGAGAATTCA
Organism: Carcinoscorpius rotundicauda; assembly: GCA_011833715.1. NCBI lineage: Eukaryota > Metazoa > Arthropoda > Merostomata > Xiphosura > Limulidae > Carcinoscorpius > Carcinoscorpius rotundicauda. Next base: position 89,219,054 of record CM022392.1, on the reverse strand, counting down.
ACGGGTTGTTCGGCAAGACTACCAGCCGATCGTCGAACCAGATTAAGGCTCTTACGGATGCAAAATGCAGCTCAAGAAAAATAAGACGGCATCTACAAGAAATTTTACAGAACAAATATGCTAAACTTTATGAAACTCTCCTAATTAAAGAACATTTAGTGTCATGTGAGACTTGCTTATGATACTGCACCGAGTGCATGGGGGTGTTGACAATAATAGATTGTTTTGAATTTCGCGCAAAGCTACTCGAGGGCTATCTGCGCTAGCCGTACCTAATTTAGTAGTGTAAGACTAAAGGGAAGGCACCTAGTCATCACCATCCATCGCCAACTCTTGGGCTACTCTTTTACCAACAAAGAGTGGGATTGACAATTACGGTATAACGCTCCCACGGCTGAAAGGGCGAGCATGTTTGGTGTGACCAGGATTCGAACCCGCGACCCTCGGATTACGAGTGGAACGCCTTAACACGCTTGGCCATGCCAGGCCTTCTACGAGAGAAAGGCTTTAAAATCCGTAAACGTCTTCAAAGGCTACGCCTTTTTTCACACCATGAAACAGCTAGGTTAAACTTTGCTGAGAAGCACCCAACATGGGACGTACAAAAGTGGAATAAGGTGTTGTTCTCTTAGGAGAAAAATTTAACCTGCATGGTCCAGATGGCTTTCAACGTTACTGGCATCATAAGGATATCCCACCGGAGACATTTTCTACATAACACATTGGAAGATGTTCCATCATGATCTGCGGTGCTTTCTCCTTCAATGAAACAATGGAGCTTTAGGTTATACAGACGCGTCAGACAGCAGCTGGTTATTCTGGCATGTTGGAGAGAGCATCCTTATTGACTGAAGGTCCTCGCTTGTGTGGAAATGATTGTATCTTGCAGCAGGACAACGCTGCAATCCACAATGCCCGCAGGACAAAGAACTTTTTCATGTCGAATAACGTGATTCTTTTGGACCATCCAGCCTGTTCACTTGAACTGAACCTCGATACGTATAAATGGAACACATGAACTGAACTCCGATACGTATAAATGGAACACATATATCCCTTTGATGCTTTGCGCGAAATTCAGACAAACCAAACGTATAAATAACTTGTTAGTTGAGCTAGATAAAAAGATGTTGTATGGGAAACAGATGGACATGTTATAAAAGTATATAAATGGCTTGTTTGTAGATAAATAGTTGTATGGTAAACAGACGGAAACATACAAAACCAAACGATACATATAAATGAGTTGTCTGTATGGTTACATAAACAGATTTGGTTTGATATCATAAGGATAAGTACGGATTCTAAGTTAAACAGTTTTCTATTATTACAACAGGCCTATTAGTTTGTCATTATAATGGTATAGCCATGACAAACAATTCAAAACAATAATATTTTGCACCTTGAAAAATAAAATACATATTAAAAGTTATGCCTGTTACGTTCCTTTACAAGCATTTACGTTTAAGTGATTGACATAAAATGTTTAGTGTTAAGTAACTATGGTTTGGTAAGATCGGCGCCACAAGTGACAACTTTGTGATGTTCGAGGTCACGTGCTGCATTTTTCGTCTGGTAGGATTTTACTTGCCAAATTATAAGTTCAAACTAGACGGTTCCACATCCGTAGTCTGAATAGAACGTATCTAGTCTAAATAAAAATACGTCCGTATTTGACAGAACTTCGCTTTTCATGATCACGACAGGCGACATTCGAAGTCAATAACAAGCCAGCCGTCACCGCGTGATTTGTCATTTTAGCGATTGCAGGTTTACTTATGTTTTTTCTAAATGAATGTTTCTTGTACGACCTATCAAAACAAATATAAAATGGCATTAAGATAATATTTTATTACATGAAAGGTATTTATATATATAAGTTTGTATGTACATTTAAATATATATATTACTAAAAATTAGTTATTATTTGTAAAACTATATAAGTTGGACTTCATATATTAAACATCAACGGCGAAAAGAGGAGTGTCATATAGGAAAACAACACAAAACAATTATGGAAATTTACTTCATTAACAATTGTCCAAAAATCTGTTTCGCAGGTCACCTGATGGAAAAATAACGTTTTTGAATGAAACTCAAATTTATCTTCACTTCGAAAGTTGGTTCTTGTGAAGCTAGAATAAAACCCGAGTTTATCTTCACTTGAAGATTGGTTTTTGTGAAGCTAGAATAAAACCTGAGTTTATCTTCACTTCTAAGGGTGGTTATTGTAAGGCTACAATGAAACCAAAGTTTATTTTCACTTCGAAGGGTGATTCTTGTGAGACTCTTTAATAACAAACCCTGTTGAGAATTGTTTTTTCCTCATCAGACAGAGAAGATTAAAGACTAGATGTACCTTTGTTTCAAGATGAAATAAAACCAAAAATTTATTTTATTTTCCTTTCAAGTTAATATGTCATGCTATGTTTTAGCCTCAAAAGTGTTTAACTTATCTCGTGATTCATGACATATGCATATTTTACTGACGTCACGACAGTACAAAGTACAACGTTCAGCGTCCCTTTTAGTGACTACTGACTGACTGACAGACAAAACACTACTTGAGTGATTAAAACGGAGATCCCTCAAGACAGTCTCTCGGAAAAATTAACTTTTTGATACAAGGACAACCAAGTTTTCCGAATGATGTTTTAATGCACAATTATATTTTAATTTTATCATATTTCAATACATGACCCCTTATTGCAACTCATATGTACAAGACTACTAACAAATAATCTAAAAATGAAAAATGTTATGATAAACACATTTATTTATCAACACTACAATGGAATTTTATGATTTTTTTATATCTATCCTCTCGAACTTAATTATTTAGGTGAATTTTTAAGGATACAAATATTTTTCAGGTGCACAATTTGTAATCAACTGCATACTAGAAAACCCCTCTGGGGGACAAATTTTTCACATCGAATAATGATAATCACATACGTCATCATATATCATTATAAATACATTCCAGTTTAGCTCTTTTTGTGATTCACCGCACTAGTGGTCGAAACGTTGCACTTATTCTAATACCTTTTTCTTTTACGACAACCCGCTGTAAGCTGTCAACGAACTGCCCTAACTTAACTCTAGGAGTAAAGGGTGATCATAGAAATTCAAGTATGAGAACATGTGATATTTTAATAACGTGTTGTTTCGTGTTTTTTCTCGGGACAAGGTTACATAGATTTCTAAATCCCTGTCGTAGTCCATTATCATCTTTTTACCTCAGACACAAGTTAATTAAAATATATTTAGACATTTGAGTTTATATAATAACATCATTTTGTTTGCATGCAGTGTTATTGATGGTGTGTTTCCAGCAAATTGCAAATAGAATCACATAAAAACACATGTGGTTGAAGAGATAAGCTCTTAGAAACAAATACTGATAATAATTTGCTATAATTGATCTACTAACTTTAATTTATTATATCTTCATGATAACTAATGTGTTTTGCCACGTATTGTTTATTTACTATATGAACTAATTGGTATATATTTGAATATGACTGAAAACTGTTCTAGCGACGTAGTGGTGTACTTTTTGAGACAAGATGTTCTAATACGTATACACATTGGTATATATATATATATACCACACTTGTCCAGGAATGAATCACAGTTCTCTAAAGACTAATTACAGAAAATTGAATTTCTAAATACAATTCATTAGAAAAAAATATATATATATTCACAACCAAAAACACGCAAAAGCTTTCATCTCGGATACAAACACTAAAACACCACAATACTTCATTTTTTTAAAACTATTTTCATGACTTTTTATGACATGACTCGATTAACGTTCAATCGAAGTGGGACACAGGACATCACTGAACCATAAGTAATCTAATAATATATATTTAACAAGGTGAAACTATTGAAAGCAGTCGTTTAAAAGCATCAACACGTATTTATTAGTCCTCTATTAAATCCATTAATTCAGCTGAACTATAAGATAAAAGCCATGTTTATATTTATAAACATAGCGAACTAACACACAGTGAATAACCACCCAGAAAACACTATTTCCTGATGATATCATTTCCGACAGGAAGAAGAGGGGTGGGATGGAGGAAACCACTCTATAAACAAATCATGTTTCCTTTCTTACCATGGTAGTACCATTCATAAAAGTTTAATCGCTATGTTAATGATGACTTAAATAAAGCTTTATAATTTACTGTCTTTCATTCTCATTAGAGGGGTTTAATAGAATGTCAAGAGCTAACAAAATGCGTGAAAAATTGTTTGTTTGTAGTTAAGCCCAAAGATACACAATGAGCTATCTCTGTTCTGCCCACCACTAGTATCGAGACGTAATTTATAGCGTTGTAAGTCCGTAGACTTACCGCAGGGCCACTGGAGGGAGTGATCAGTATGAAAAATAATGACGTACTTTATACATATTTCACTTGAGAAGGAAAATGAAGATCTTCTGTGATTGGTGGTGACTTGGCCTTATCGTTGAACAAAAAGTGCACTTAAATTCAAAATGATATACATGTAGGGAAGCAGATGGTATTCATCAGCCATTGAACGAACAGTGGAATCCGACTATCACTCTCATAACGCAGCTACTGCCCAAAGACGCGGAGCGTTTTTCTAATGAATTGTATTTAGAAATTCAAATTTCTGTAATTAGTCTTTAGAGAACTGTGATTCATTCCTGGACAAATGTGATTAAACACGATAAACATTACAGATAAACTAAGATCAGACCAAATATCAGCTGTTAAAGATAATTTTACTTTTTCACGGGATAAATTATGAACACAATATTCAGGGAACCTATGTATTTATGGGAGATGTATTTACAAGGCATTGAAAATGCTCGTAATTTTATATGTCAGTAAATCATGACTGACTCCAAGAGGATTTTTCATTGAACTGGAGCCAGTTGGAAAGTAACATATTCATTTACATGTTCTGATAATTTTGTTGTTGAGATTGGTAGGCACGTACATTTTCTACAAAAGAAGACACTGTAACCATATGATATTGTGCCTTCTGATATCCACTTTCCTTGAGCAAAGTTCATTGTATTAATTGAATTTTATATAAGAAATACTCACAATCAAACTTTTTTCCATAAAAACAAAACAAAAACAACGATGGGAGTTTCTGGATTTTTCAGCAGCTTGCAAAAACAAAAAATTAGAACAGAAAACTATAACTCTCTAAAACATCTTTTGATACCTTAGTGTCTATTTTTAAATATACGAACAACATAAATTTACGATGTGGGGGTCAAAAAGAAACTCTAAGCCTCGCATCTAGAACTGAGCAGCTTTTTGACTCTTACCATTTTAAATATTTGTAGGGATTTTGACGTACGGATGATTATGGATGAGTCAATAATGTGATATATATTCTAAACATGACGCAACAACCACGCCTCTTCTGTTGTAGTTTATATATAGATATAACGAAACTATTTTTAAGTAAAACCACATAATTCATGAGCTCTAATGTGATTTGAGAACAATTCGAATTGTGAAGCTTGAATAGCAGAATTATTGAGCAAAGATTTCCAGAGATTACTCATTTCTCATCTTAGATTCAAAAAACTTATCAAACATTTTCGAGGTAAAATCTAATCGAGATTTCACTTGAAAGATTCATTTATTTTTCTTGTCAAATTGGATTGTTCTAGAACTTTACATAAATAGTAAAGATGAACCATGGTTTTATATGTTTACCTTTCGGCGTTTGCTTTCCTAATAACGTTTCTTCTCTAGTGATTCGAGGATAAGCCTGAGGGTTCGAAACGCTAAAATTCCGGGTTTAATTCCCATGACGGGTAAAGTACATATTAACTCTCAAATAGCAAAGCCAATAAGACCTGTTGTGTTATATTTGACGTTATATTGTTTTTATTTCACTTGACTATATGTACATTTCATTTATTATGTCTTCGCAGCAGAACATGCTGTTTTTTCTTTCTTCCAAACGCTTCTTAATCGATTACCATTCTTTCATTTCTTAACGGATTGATTTGAAACCTGGTAGGATTATATCTCTGTTCAAAATGTTCAGACTCCTTTTTCATTATTTTTGTTTTCGACTTTTAAAGGATTTTCTAAAGGCAAAGAACAATCAACCCAAAAATGTATATTTTGGGCTCCTATGCAATCATATTTACAACAATCAAGATGAAAACTGGAAAAATATAGATTTTCATCTACCCAACATATTTTGGTCAATCTACATGGGGTTTGTCAAATAGGTACCTCGAGTAGTGATTAGACAGTTTTTTATTTTTATGTGTTTTTTGCGATCTTTCTGGTGTCAAAATTTACCATCTTGAGATTGCGTGGCAGACACATGTGACATTATTCCTGTAAAACTGGCCTTTTTAAGTATTACTATTTTCTGTTAATGTTATTGTCCCACTACATTTGAGCTGAAATCAATTCAGTTACACATCTTATTGCTGTTGTACCCCGGTGGATCAACTGTAAGTTCACACTAAAATCCAGGGTTCGATTCTCTGCGATAGACACAGCAGATAAGCCACTCAGGTTTTTCATTGAAACAAAATCAACACAAAAAATTAGAAGAAGTGAAAGTGAAGTTTATTTTATTACGTTGTTTTCACTCACAAACATAACTTTTTAGAAATACAAAAGTTTCGAACATAAATAACTGGGTGTTCTAAATATCTAGTGTTGTGTTGAGGTTATTTTATATTTATTCTGTGATTCGCTATTTTCTGACATTTCACATCTGGTTCAGAACCAGGGAGCTGATATTTTGTATAAAAAGATTATCTTAAAATCCCAGTAAGCTATCTGACTACTTGGAATAAAACTAAAAATTAACCTTATAACAAGTACAGCTAATCAAATGTACATTTTAAAATACCTATAAGGAATAAAATGCATTTTAATCAGTTTTTTTGTCCTCGCTCTTAACGATATTTTCGGCCTCAATCCCAATAATATCTCATAAAATTCGGCCATCTTAAAAGACCTAAATTAGTCTTATATATATATAATATTAAGCTAATAACTCAAGCAATCTCTGTAATAAAAGTGTGATATTAAAGAACATCTACATTAAAGAAGAAATTATATACACTGTACGATAAACATTTTGTCAAAGACGGGGAGGTCAAAAACACTGAAGGTCAAATAACTTTAACCCTAAATCAAAACTGCTAATTAGCCCTTACCTTCTATTATGCGGTTGTTTTAACCGAAGGTGGGATTGTCTTTATTTTTTAACACGTACTTGCTGATGAAATTTAAAAACGTGTTCAGAAGCATTTTGTTGTCTCGAATCTTGGACCATGTGATTTGTAGTCGGGTAAACTTAATCATTAAGCTACGTCTAGAACCCACATGAGTTAAGTTACTGTGTTTTTACTGAACACCGAACCTAAATGTGCTTAAAAACAATGGATTATAAACAAATGTTTTGTAAACAGGAGCTTAGTATGACGTTGTTTTTATGTATGTGTATTTCAGCTCTAATAAATGAAATAAATGACGTATACTGTTTTAAGCTTTATACAGTTTCTGTTGTTTATTAAAAATGGGTCATTCGTTTCGCGAAAAGATGGAATATGTTATTTCGAATTGATAAAATAAACATTTCAGTTTCATTAAACTTTATTTTCATGTTCTATATATTTTCACATGAAGCGTAAGTTTAATATTCAGTAGAAACAGCGTTTAAAATATACAGCTGATTTCTGTTCGTTTCGAGGAAGCTTTCTATATAAATTCCTTACTGTGTCTCCCGGCTGTAAGTCTGAGAATACTAAAAATTGAATTGACCACAGACAGCCCCTTATGTAGCTTTCTACGTAACAGTGAACAAATATGACAAATTAATCTCTGACGCTTCCAGAAAAGTTGAATCATTACGTTTGTGAAAATTTATAAAATGTCAGATCAACTGAGTTTCTGCTGTAAGGATTGAACAGAAAATTTGAATTTACCCTAAAGGATATTGGTTTCTCTGTTGATTGTGTAAGAGTAGAAGATAGACAATGTTATTATATAAAACGTTAAGGGTAATGGTTTCTCTGTTGACTGTGTGACAGTATAAGATAAAAAATATTATTATTTAGTTTGACTAAATAGCGTTATTTGACCATAAATTTTGTTAGTATATCCACAGGTCCGAAGTGCAAAGCGAATTTTCTTGGGCCAATGGGTTCGAACTGTGAGTCCTTAAATTCACAGTCCGAGCAAGATAACCTACAGCCACGACTAACCTCACATGACAAAGTTTTCGTTTTACTTATAGGATTGACTGGTATTGTGTTGCACATAAACATTTTCTGTAAAACTTTTAGGTATCATGTTACACAAAATTTGCATGTTACTTAAATGCACAACCCAGTGGTTATAGTATCAGGCTGTGTATCTCAGGCTCCGTTGTTTGCGCTTCTTTGTCTCGAAAAAGTAAAGGAATCGTACTCCACACTTTGGGGCTATGTGCGAGTTACAAGAGTAACAGTCACATGCCACTAATTAGTTTGACAAGAGTACTCCAGTAGTTAGCAGGAGGTGGTGAGATTTACAAATACGAATTGTTCACAACAATTGGTACTGTTAGGAACAGTGCAAATCACATCTTGTTATTTCACATCTCCTTTGGCTATCATGAAAAATTTAGTTTTTTAAATACACGTGTTTGTGCATGTTGATATGGTTATTGGAAAGAGTAACTAATCAGTGAGATACTTCATTCTGGGGGCAGAGCGTGCCCTAGTGTTCAGCTTATAGAACCACAAATCGCAAAATCTGAGGTTCGTGTCTCAATATGCTTTAGAATGAAGTTATAAAGGTACTATAATTGTGGAAATCAGTCGAACGTTGTCGGTTAAGAATAATCGAAGAACAGGCGGTGAGTGCTGCTAAATGGTTATTCTCACTCTGACTTCCAGACTTCAATTAGAAACTGCTATTCGTGAACCTCTGTGGTCTTTAGTCCATATACCACAGAATGTATCGTTCAATACCATATGCTGTATACTTTATTTCAGTTCACTCTATCTTCTTTAGAAGTTATGTGATGCCTATGCATGTATTCACAAGACGCCATGGTCTTGATGCAAGCTAGTAATGAGCTAACAAGAGCACATATCCAAACAGATGCGTGGAACAGTCTGCGTTATAACTTTAGTGAATGTGGTAAGGGCCACAAGAGGTGCTAAATATAAACCACATTGTGCTTTTCCCCTATAGAGCGTTACGTCACCTTGAAAAGTAGCACATGAGCACCGCGAGATTTGTTTCAGCTCAAGACTTCGTGGAATTAATACAGTGATTCAGTTTACGTAACACCGAGGCTCGCGCGTGGTTTCTGTAATAGAGTTTTTAGAAGTTCAAAAACCGCTAGAGATAAGCAGCTGGGATCACGTAATGTCAGCAGCGGGCAACAGTGGTCGAAGAATATGACTCTGTTGGGAACAACATCTTTCCTGTTTATAACATACAGTTTTGTGTGTTTATAAAACACCAGTACTGCTACTAGAAGGACTGTATCAAATTCAGAGTTATTACGTGATGTGCCTGTAATCACGTTAATATTGTCAGAGCTTTGGGAAGAGACACATTCTCAGTGCTGATGTATAAATAGTTTGTGCGTAACTTATTTCATATTCTTTGTATCGTGACAGAACGAATGATATTATAATTCAGTTATATAAAATTTTACATTTTAGCGAGTTATGAGCACTATCTTCTAACCTGTGAAGACCGGGAGATGACAAACTTCATGACAGTTCATGTTGTGGTACTTGGAAGTAAGCAGGTTGGTAAAACAGGTGAGTACCAGCTATATAAAAATCTACTGTAAAATAGAACGCTGTTACTGAAGTGTTTGTTTCTGTTTAAATTAATTAGTTCACTCAGAACAACGATTAATATAATCAAAATTAGCATTTATAAAGCTATACATAAACAACAGTAAGTGTAAGGCTATAGTTTGCTTCCCTCAAGTTATGGTTCAGCTTAGACGTACTTATAATATATTCAAGTAAGGAGTTAGTTTATTAATATAAACATATTCAAAGATTCCAGTATGTTAACAGAAACATATTTGAGAAGTTACCGTGTTAGGGTGAAGATGTTTGAAGATTCCAGTATTTTAATATAAACATATTTGAGAAGTCATTATGTCAATATAAATATAACTGAGGATGAAAATATGCCCATATAAAGATGGTTAGGGATGTCAATATCTTTTTAACTTCATGTTAGAGTTGTTTTCAGATGGAAAAAAGTGTTAAGATTTGATTTAAACATAATCAGTGATGACGAGAAAAACCACTTGTAGAAAAAATATGTATGTAAAACCTGACGATGAGCGAAAAAGGTCGGAACGTTGTTTGCTCCTCTACATAAAAATTTTCTCAACCAAAACGAGCCATTTTTACATATATATGATTTAAACATAGATCTAATTTGATATATTCCTCTCGCCTACTTTATGACAAGAACAGGCATTATTTGTGTCTGAAAGTAATCGAAATCATTTAGTGAATAATATGTCCATGCTCTGTCTTCCTGTTTTGAGAGCAACTGACTTGTGAAGATTCATGCTAGGATTGGGTGTTTAAAAATTGTATTAACATAACTTTACAAAATATGGGCCCAACCATTCAAAAACACTGGTAAAATTGTTAGCCATAGAAAGTTACTATGAGCCTGGTATTAAATGTTGTATTGTAAATAGCCTGATACCTTTCTTATTCGTAAAGCTTGTAGCATCAGTGGCTATACAATAGTATTCTACACTACGCTACACTTTACTATACTAATAGGCTAAGGAATCGATACAGTAGAACAAACTCACTAACAGTTGGATTTTCTATGATGATCTAAGACAGTAATCATAAATTATAGCAAAAGTGTTATCCAAAACCCGGATGTCGGAAACTACTGCACCACTCATAACTGGCTTACTATACATCTGGCACATATATAACTAAGCTGAGTAATAAATAAAAATTTGATATTTCACAAAAAGTCATAGTTTCTGGTTTAAATAATAAAAATTACAAAAAATAAGTATCAAATATAAAACAATCAAAAACAAACTTAAAAAAATATTTGTTATTCTTTGGTGAAAGACTCAAGAGTGTTTCAATATAAAAACAAGGTACTTTCACTGATAACTGTGTCTACAAAGAAACACTTTGATAAAATGTACTGTGTAGTGACAGCTCGTTTTTAAACTAAAATTTCAATAAAATGATTTTTTTATGGACTGTTAGCATTATTGAATGTCAAGTACACTGTTAAACAGCTGTCAAACAATTCCAGAAAAGACCGAAGCCATCGACGGGAAGTTATACCTGCAACAGAGGGCGGATATTTCTGCTAGCTTATAATAACGTTCAAAACATTGAATGAGAGATAAAAAGTTCGGGGTATTTTAAAAATATATATGATGATTTAATTAAAAAAACTAACATTCTATGATATGTAGTATAGACTGGTATCTGTTGTAAGATCCTGAAAACAAAAACATTGTATAGTATGTAACATAAAATATCATCTGTGAGGTCCTGAAATCAAAAACATTGTTTGGTATGCAACATAAAATACTATCTGTGAGGTTCTGAGCTGTTTCCAAAGCTTTGACGTGTAATGCTAAAATCCTCTTAACTACCTGTAATTTTCTAGTAAAATATGACACAATGATAGATGTTTGAATTGGTTTATTTTATGGAAGAACATAAGGGCTAATTTAGTTCGTAAAGTGGTAAGCCACACGTTATTTTGAGCATTATTTCGTTAGAAAAAAACATTACATTTCTAAATACAGAAACATAACCTCAATATTATATCGTTTTGCTGGCATCTGTTGGGTTTAGAACCTGAAACCATACAAGCCAACACACACTTTTCGAGTACTCATTCACTTTGCAGTGAAATTTTCCTTTGGCAAGTTATACGTCATAATCTTCGTCATCCACAGCAGGGGGGCTGTGCTAAACCCAGCCACTGACTCTAAAGTATACGTAATTATAAGCATTTGGCGTCTCTCAAACCACACTTCCTTTTCATAAACATTGTACTAACATCCTATCGCTTTCTTCTTTTCCTGGTATGCAGCTTCCCATAGCGTCACGATTGGACAGTACATTCGAAGATTTTGAACATTTGTTGAGTTTTTACAAACAACATTCAGTACTCTGCTCTCACTAAACAGAGCGAAGAAACATTGTTGACGCATCAAGTGGAACTGTAATTTCTCGAGATAGTTCATTCATCTTATTTAATTCATAAAAATCTGTTCACTTTATTAAATATATTGTGTCTAGCGTGACGACAAACATACCTCACTGGATTACATATAAGTCTTTTGTAAAAATGCTCACAAAATTCCAAAGACGAAATTAGAATCTTACTCATTTTACTATAAACTACATATACATATAATATAATGTATTGTAGGACAATTATGAAACAGTAAAAAATGTTAAATAAATGAATTTCGTCACAAATGACGACCATGGAATTTGTTGTGAAACGTCAAATTTTGAAGTTATGTCTCGATAAATACCAGAAGGACTTCGACTTTCAGAAAGCGTTCTGTCACCTCTCTTTCAAATATCTGTTTTGTTTTGCATCTTTATCATGTTTAGTTCGACAAAGCTCTTCAGCTTGTGATCAATTTCTTCGGCGATTGATCGTAACTTCACATTATCCACAAAGAAAAACGACTTATGTTTGATTTAATAAGCCTATGTTCAAATTACGTGTGGTTCATTCATCACACACGTCAACAACAAAACTTGGGGTCATCATACGTTTCAGCAACTCAACTGAGAATAAAGTTTTACGTATTGAACAATGGTATAGTCGTTATATTTTAATACATAACCGAGGGTTGTGTCTCAATCACCATACAGGTCAACAACACAAGTAGTGTTATGACCCAATCATCATACAGGTCAACACCATAGGTAGCGTTATAACCCAATTATCATACATGTGAGTCTTCGATTTTAATTCAACTACCATTATACCAGCAAGTCACTTTTTCCCATTTTCACAGAAATTTGCATTTCTGTGTAGATGAGAAATAATACATTATCCTAGACAGCTTGTTTCTCCGCTGAATAACTTTCGAATATATCAAGCATATATCAGTGGCATTAATGTCACATTTCCTTCAGATATCTACATAAATATAACTTCATTGTGGTGAGTAAAGAATCATTTCTCAGGTAAGACAATGCTATAAACTTTACATTATCACTACTCAAGTAATGTAAACGTTCAAAAATGTTTCCAGAAGTTATTTAAACTTTCTGTTAGGGTTTATATTCATCATTTGTTATCGGATATGAAGAATGGTTTTGTATTTGCGTCAGAGATCATAAATAAATGGTTGCTTAGTTCCCGCCAAACACGTAATTACTGAGCTAAAGTACGAAGTTATTTTAACCAAATGTAGATAACTGAATGGACTGCTGAACATATTTGATACATGAAAATATGTCCTGTCAGAAAACACTGACGTCATAAAATAAAACTTACTTAAGGCCTTGAAACCCCCCAGTAAGGCATTTACTTATTTCATTCGTTTCGTTTTGTTACTGTGGCAACGCAGATTCTAGAAATGAAATTATTTACGATATGGTTCTGGATCTCTACAGTACTATAGAAACCGACACCAGCAAATAATCTTAATAAAGGTTTAAGTGATTCTTTAACTCACTGTAGATCCCATTCAATTTGTTGTTACTATTGTTGTTGTTTTTACAACGTTTCAGGTGTCAGTTTTCTTCACATTGATCCTGAAGTAACAAAACTTCTCCGAAAGTTAAGGGAAACCTTGACAACCGATGTTGTTTGTATGAATTGGAATAAAAATACAAGAAACAGGAATTTTTGCAATAGGTTTATATTTCCACATCAGATCATTTATTAATCAGTTTTATCACGACTGTACATGAAACAATAACATCAACTGCCTGTTAACACTCTTTGCAATTTATTAATTTGCTAATTCAAACACTTTCAACACTTTCCGCCCTCTAGTGGCTAAACAGTAACTCTGAAGACTTCTAATGCTAAGATCCAAGTTTCCATACTCATGGTGAACAAATCAGAAACAGTCCATTGTGTACCTGTGTGCTCAACAAATAAACAAAACGGATACTTTTCCAAACAATTAAACTGCTGTCATCGCTAATTTGAATCCACAGGTTTAAAACTCTAACTAAATTGCTTCGTGGTCCAGCATGGCCAGATAGTAAAGGCGCTCGACTCGTAATCCGAGAGTCGTGGATTCGAATCTCCATTACACCAAACATGCTCGCCCTTTCAGCCGTGGATGCGTTATAATGTGACGGTCAATCCAGCTATCCGTTAGCAAAAGAGTAGCCCAAGAGTTGGCGGTGGAGGGTGATGACTAGCTGCCTTCCATCTCGTGTTACACTGCTAAATTATGGACAGCTAGTGCAGATAACCCTCGTGTATTCACACGCAAATTAAAAAAACAAATTGCTTCGAAATTCTTTTGCCTAAAAGAAAGTTTGTAGCATCAATTTGCCGTCAAATGTTACTTTGGTTTTAGTTATTTTTAACATATTTGCTTTAGTCAAATTCTCGATTCAGATTTAACAAATTGTTAAAACAATATACTAATTTTCCCATATCGATTAATATTTTGATTAATGAGTTTAATCACTCATTATGTCTTATTTTTCACAAGTCACAGATTTTACGACAAGAATGATTTGTTTTTAGAACAAATGCGACATTCGATCACTAGTACGATCATTATTCCACGTGCATTATTCTAAAAACAAATATTAAAATAAAACTTTATCAATATCTAAAACGGTTACTCTCATATCTAAGATGTTATCAGAGTCAGTGAAATTATACGTTTTCAAATCACACACACAGAAGAACAAGACACAAGCAGTGATAGGTACAGCGAACAGTTTGAATATTCTTAATGATGGACTTATTCGGTGATCATACAACAACAGCTTGACCATGAAGGAATGTTTATGTTTCTCATAGTTGTGTTTTACTTTCTCGACATGAAACACGACCTCTATATAGTTGAATTCCTGCTTTTTTCAAACTCAACATTTTCAACACAGTTTGTTTTTTCGTTTTCCTTTGGCGATTTTCTTATTTAAAGACTGAAAGTTAGTGACATATTATTATGGAATTCTTCAAGGTATGGCCACTTGGCCATTGTCACCTGTTCAGCTAAGTCGATCACGGAGAAATCCATGTTTCAGAGGCCATTGGGCCTACAGTAGAATATATAAAAGTGCTTGATCCATAAATAGATATTAATTAAGGATTTATAAAGAAACAGAGACACCAGAACAACTAGATTTGTATTCACAGATGGAGGCTAATTATGGACTTATAAAGAACTAGTAGGTAGGAAAGACTGGATGAAGACATAAGATGAAAGGATAATTAGAAGTGGGTACATTGGTAACTACATAGAGTTGTCAAAAACTTCAGATATTTCGATCAAAAGATATCTCAGACTGATTATATAGAGAATAAGGTTCGTTAAAAAGGTGTAAACAAACAGGGACAGTTTGTTTATTAAAACTGGGTATGTAGACAAACAGTTCTGACTCATAAAGAAAAAGGCATACTTCGTTGATAACATTCCACTAACTATAACTAAAAGAAATCTAGAACTACACATCGAGAACTTCATTTATTACATCTATCTGTGTTTGGGCGAATTAGACGTGTCTATTGTTACGGAAGTGGAGAAGTTAAAAGCTGTCATTTGGGGTTAAAAAAAGCATTTACACATACGCGTATAATACCCCCCACCGTCAAATACATATGTGGAAAGAAAACGGAGATACGACTCTGTAGATAAAATAACTTATGTTTATCACTTGTTTATGTGGCGGTTGGTCCGTTCAAATGCTGTCCCATCTTTATGGAGTGGAAAAGCAGATTTAATGTGTATAACGGTTTACAATGATTTTCCATGCTAGCTATATAAAACTAATATACAGAAGTACGAGATTTAACGAACGCTTGTTAATATCTCTACAGCTACGCTAACCTAGCTGTTTTCTTTCCTTCATTGTTTTATTTATATGATAAGGAAATACGGCAGTTGCTTTATTACGTCGGTTTTTTAAGAAATAAAAATAATTAAACTATGTTTAGCTCTCAGTCGTTACAGTTTTTGAACTCGAACAAAGTTTATTGTTTTATGTTCCAAGGATAAAAAAGTGTGTTTATAAACAGAGCACTGATTCACTTGTAAACCCCCAAGTTAGTGGCACAAGTGAATAATAAATAACTAGTTTTTTTACGAACATGTTACCTTATAGAAACAGGACATACACAAGTACACAGTATATGATAATACAGACTCACGTGTTGCATGTTGAAGCACAGCTTATGGAAAGCGACTGTTAAAACAGACTTGCTGTGGACATTACAATCAACAACTCTAACTAAAAAATATCCATAAGTGTTAATAAATACGGTGATTTGGTGTCTTCCTATTCACACCACATGTCATTGAAATATTGGTGTGGTCCTGCTAGACGAACACTTGTTTAATTAAATGGAGTGATTATGAGTCTTTCCGTTCACACCACATGTTAAATAATGATTTTAGTTGATGACTGGAAATGTGGTGTGGTCCTGCTAGTTGACTAGTGATGTTTTTTTAGCACTTTTAAACTTGGCATATAACGATATCGAAATAAATTATTAGTTATTTCCTGATTTCAGACGCGCCACATGCGTGCCAAGGAAGGAGAGAGAGGGTTGATTTCAATAAAAGATGACAAGATCATAATTCTACATATTGTCACCAAATGACGTGTTGTAAGAGTTTGTTTTGGTTTTTTTTGGAATTTCGCACAAAGCTACTCGAGGTCTATCTGTGCTAGCCGTCCCTAATTTAGCAGTGTAAGACTAGAGGGAAGGCAACTAGTCATCACCACCCACCGCCAACTCTTGGGCTACTTTTTTACCAACGAATAGTGGGATTGACCGTAATATTATACGCTCATACCATACATGTTTCTCGGGACGATAATTAAGCAATTAAATCGTGATTAATTATAATTTAATGAATACTAAAAAAGAACACTAATTAATTAGTTTATGTATGTTTTTTTATCGCAAAATCACATCGGGCTATCTGCTTGTCACCCACTGGAACAGTGGTATGTCTTCGGATTTGCAACTCTAAAATCAGGGGTTTGATTTCTCTCGATGGACTCAGCATATAACCAGATGTGGTTTTGCTATAAGAAAATACACACATACCATTTGGTGGACTCAGCAGATGGCCCGTTGTGACTTTGCTATAAGAAAACACACATTGCTATCTGCTGTGTCTACTGAGAGGGGAATCAAATCTCCGATTTTAGCATTGTAAATCTGAAGATTTACCGCTGACCTATCGGAGAACAATTAATAGTTAATACTAAAAAGGAATATGAACGCAAATTCATTGGTTAGTTAATAATTAAACCATCCTATCGCAAAGTAGAGAACATATTTTGCCCCCCAGTGGCTCAGCGGTGTGTCTGCGGACTTACACGCTAAAATCCGGGTTTCGATACCCGTGGTGGGCAGAGCACAGATAGCCCATTGTGTAGCTTTGTGCTTAATTCAAAACAACAACAACAACAACATATTTCTAGGCGGCCATGACTCATACGTGTCTCATCATGTTGATAGTTGATAATTAATTGATTAAATTATTCTTTAAAGGACTTTTAACACTAATTCATTTATAATTAATTCGTCCTAAAAACACGTTTCACACTAATTCATCTGTTAATTAAATTACTTGTTCTAAAAGAATGATATCTTAATTAAAACTCCCTCTTTTAATTATAAATCAAGTCTCAAATCTCTGATATTTAAATAATAGTCTCAACAATCTACGTGTGTCTTGGTGAAGTCAATATTTCCAAGGTGTTGTAGAAGAGACCTTTACATGTGATCGCGTGTCGTAATAATAATGGGCTGTATCCGTATTCTAGATCGACATCAGATTTGAGTTAGCTTTATGAACTTACGATAGAAATGGCACGTAGAAATGTGTATCTGAATTTTATTAGAGCTAATCTGAATGTTGTGCAATTGTAAACATTTTAGTTAGTAAGTCATTCATTTAGCTGTATGGCGATTGTTGATTAAGTATGATTTGTGGAACATGAAGTGTCTTACAGAACAATAAAAAGAAGCTATGTATTCCATACTTTCACAATTTTGTGTACGTTTACCAATGATCAACGGCTATATAGAAAATGAATGATGTAAGTCAGTCATTTATTATTTTTAGTACAAATAATGAATTTTAACATTACTAAATCTAAACATTGATAACTTGTACTATCACAGTATATTTGTTAAAATTCTAAAGAAGTAATAATTATTAAGTATATGTGAAAGTCTGACTTTGTTAAATATGTGCAAGTTATTTTGTTTCAGAATAGTAAAAGTGTTATTGCATAATAAACGTTTTAGTGATGATGTAGTTTGTTATATAAAGTAAAAATTTTAATTATTGAATGATACTGTCTTTATAGGACGACTTAAACACATAGTTATGTACTGTATGCGTCAGATTGAGTAACACGTTATTTTAAGACAGATAATCTAATAATTTAGTTCTGAAATATTTAATTACTTGATTAATTGTACTTTCTTTGTAGGATTTATAAATAAAGAAATGTAATTACCTTTTTAAGATTCTGCCTTTAAGAAACAGGAGATAAAATATCACACGTAAATTATTGTGTTGCATAAAATGAAATTATTAAAAGCGTTCTTGCACAATAAACGTTTTATTTGCGATGTAAATTTTGTACGAAATCAAATTAGTAAAAGTATAAGCTTTAATTACTGTATTGTAGTGACATTTTTACCACAGGTACAACATATGTAATTGTCATCATGTAACGTTAAAAACACTTGATTTATAATTTAAAGAATACGTTTTAATTAAGATATCGATTAATTAAGAACGATTTAATTAATTAATGATCAATTGTCTTAGTGGTGAGGCGTATTTTATGAGTCTCAGTTGCTTGTCGTGGCGGTTTTGAAAACACGTTCTGTATTTCGTGATGTAATCAGCCATCATGACCGCCTTTCGTGTCAGTCTAGTAAAGCATCCCTAACTTTTGGAATTATGGTTTCGTCATCAGTGATGATATCACTCCCTCGACACACATGTGGCGTCCTCTTGCGTCTGAAGTAAGGATAACTACCTAGGTTTTTACACAACTGAATACTCCCTCAGGTTTACCATACACTTTTCTACGTTCTTTGACTGTTATTACTTTTCGATTCAGCCTTCAGTTTTAAATTGTGTTAGCTTTTGTATACCTTCCAAGTTTTTATAAACTTTCTATGATTACAAGTTATGCTACTGAGTTTTTCCCAAGTGGGGTGAAATAAAACCTATGTTTCTAAACACTGCTGGTTTCAAACTAAATATCTAACAGCAAAACCGTAGGCGGGAAGTTTGTGGAGACCCCCCATAAATATTTTCCTTCGCAACAAAACAAAAGGAGAAAAAGGAAACCAAATACTTATTTTTTATATATATATAATAAGTTATGTGTATATGTGTAACGTGTATGTTTGTAAACTCTATTTATATTGATAAGATGTTGTATTTTTGTGGTGGGACTTTTTATTCGAAATAGTTAAAAAGTCAGATTTTTTTTTTACAGAAAAGAGA
The DNA here is from genome assembly GCA_011833715.1 of Carcinoscorpius rotundicauda. Lineage (NCBI taxonomy): Eukaryota > Metazoa > Arthropoda > Merostomata > Xiphosura > Limulidae > Carcinoscorpius > Carcinoscorpius rotundicauda. The sequence goes on along the minus strand of CM022392.1, from coordinate 89,199,341 downwards.
AATAACCAAAATGTTAGATACAAACCAAACTGAGCACTGAAAAGGCTTTGGGTGGAGGGATTCTAGGCATAGCTCCAAATCAAAGTCCTGGCTACATACTTGTCTAACAGCATTTAAAGTTAATTAGTGTACACAATTAATTCTGTATATATTTGCATATATCAGTTTCGTTATTTGTAATAACTAAGCCTACAAAATTCATCTCTCACCAGTGACATTTAGTGCTCAATGAACAATAACCATTTTGCCAAAGTTGAACTTGACTCAGCATGGCCAAGTAGTAATGTGCTCGACTTGCAGTCTGAGGGTAGCAGATTTCAATTCGCCTCACACCACACATGCTCGCCTTTTTTGCCGTAGGAGCGTTATAAAGTGATGATCATTCATACTATTCGTTGGTAAAAGAGTAGCCCAAAGGTTGGCGGTGGGTGGTGATGATTAGTTGCTTTCCTTGTAGTCTCACACTATAAAATTAGGGATAATTAGCGTAGATAACTCTTATGTAGCTTTACGCGAAATTTAAAAAATAAAGTTGAACTTTCAAATTTTGTATCTTGCCGCTTGAGTGGTTGTTGATAACGTAACTGTGTTACAGTAAATTCTCTCCCACACCGTTAAAATCGAAACACATTCGAAAGCAATGACTAAACAGATAAATCATCACTGATTTCAATTGTCTCCTATTGCTGAGCAACATGTCTGCGTATTTACAACGCTAAAAACCGAATTTTCATTCGTATGGTGGGCAGAGCACAGATAGCCCATTGTGTAGCTTTGTGCTCAACTGCAAGTAAACAACTAGTTTCAATTTTAAACGGTAAAAAATTGAAAAACATTTAAATGTATGATTTTTTGTTTGACAGTAACTCGAACAATAATCCGTTTCTTAAAACTGAATATTAAACCGTAAAACTTAAAACAGATTTTAAACAGCAATATATGCTTGTTTGATAGTAACTTAAAGAAATTAAGGTGTAAACGATTTCCTAAAGCAGTGTTTCAAACCGTAAAACATAAAACATATTTTAAACAGCAATATATACTTGCTTGATTGTAACTTAAAGAAATTAAGGTGTAATCGACTTCCCAAAGCAGTGTTTCAAACCGTAAAATATAAAACATATTTTAAACAGCAATATATACTTGCTTGATTTTAACTTAAAGAAATTAAGGTGTAATCGACTTCCTAAAGCAGTGTTTCAAACCGTAAAACATAAAACATATTTTAAACAGCAATATGTTTTTATTGGGAAGTAACTTTTCTAACTAACGTATGAAACTAAGCCAGTCGATCTTTAAAGCTCAAAACTCTTAAATTGCTATTTTAAAAACATTGGTCAGGTTGATGCTATGAACGAAATACGAAACATTTAAAATGTATACAAATACCACGTGAATGTTGGAACTTTTCTGAAGTAATTAAATTGTTATTTTAACGCATATGAGTGTGGCGTTTAATCTGATTCAATTTGTTACCAAGAACCAGAATATCCATTCGAATACCGCTGTGTTCAAGGTTTTCCGTCTTCAGAATAATCATATTAGTCACGTGCCTCGTTACTTATCTGATAGCCAAGCACTTTATCAGTCTGTATCAGAGGAATAAAGGATAAAATGTGACTGTTATTTCGGCCAGTTGACCTTCAAAGCATGGGCTAGCGTATCAAACGTGCTTTGTCTTTATAAACGTGTTGTAATGGATGTTACTAAAATCGAACTCTGTGGTTTATTAACAAGAGAAGTTGAAAATATGATTTTTTCTCCAACTCTCTGTGTGTAAGTTTAAATGCATTTCAATTCATTATGTTTTGAAATGTTTTATTGCTTTTGATGGTTTTTAAAACGCTGTATTTAATTTTTTTCTTTTTTCCCCAACTAGCTGTCATCGTTCGTTTTCTTACCAAAAGGTACATTGGGGAATACAAGTCAAACACAGGTAGGAAAAAATGTCCAGATATTTACTTGACGTTTTATACCAAAAACATAAAACATTTCGAGCAAAACACCACTATCATAATTTCTTTTCAAACAATTTGCTTGTTTATCTTAATACAAAGCTGTACCATGGGATATTTATGATCTGTCCGCTACACGGATAAAATTCTAAATTCTAACGTTTAAGCCCTAAAGCTTACCTTTGAATCACTGCGAAACATTTCTAGAGTTCGAAATTATAATTTTTAAAATTGTTTTATAACAGCTGTATAAACATTTGTACAGCTGAAACAGCCAACGACATTAGTATAACAAACAATGTTTCTGACATTATTAAAGGGAGGCGTTACGGACTGTTGATTTGGTGTAGCCGAATTAATTTTAGATGTCAGTGAAAACTGTTTCAAAAAGACAGAAATTGACAGTTTTGTCATTAACGCCACGAATTAAATGAGTCAAATAGTACAACTGTAAACAAATAAATAGTGTTCATGGATAATTTAGTCCTGATCACGGGATCGTTTTGGATTTAATAAAGCATCCAAATACTTAAAAAACAAAACAAAACTGTTTTCTGGCTGGAGTGTTTTATTATGACTTAGTCAAGAGTTTTCAAGTTGAGAAACTAGTTGTCGTTTGACGTTGGTCACTTTGAAAACTCTTGACCTTTCTGAGACCAGGAAGCTACACTTTGACAAATGAAACTAGTCGAGTGGGGCAAACCCTGGATTAATAACGATGTCTTGAGAAATGAAAACTAATAAGTTTATAAGGTTGTTCTCGAAATATATATGTGTGTGTGTGTGCTTTGACCTTTTTTAAAATTCTTGTTAAGTACGAATACTTAACCTTATAATGTAGTCTTTTACACGATAAATTCCCTGCCCTTTACCAGATCGACCTCTGAGAAGAGAAGGAAACTTTACATAAACACTGTTACCTCACAGCCCTGTTAAAATAATTATTGTTCTATAAGTTTTCTAGGATAATTTTTAGCAGACTTTTGTGAAACACAGTATAATTATTTCCATAAGACAACTTGCTTAAACCAAAATATTAAACAATTTATCCTAAATACTTAAGCTATTTTATTTCGAGTTGTTACTTTTACGACCAGAATAATTTCCAGTTTTGTTTTCAAAGAGTGAACTTTGTACGAGTTGGATTGCTTCCAAATATTTCTTGTTTACTCATTTTGTGGTAAATAGTTTCATAAATCTCTTCTTCCGTTTATGAATGATGAAATACTTTACAATCGTAGTCATGTTCATTGAGGGTGGTAGATGTCAGTGTGTTTAGTTAAGTGGGAGTTAAAAACAGATTTTGTCAAAAACGCTTGAACCCTGCGAAAGAGGGCGCAGTAAAAGTGCTTAGAACGCGTATAACATTAACATATGATAATAAAATCTTAACTGTGTAGAGTCACATGCTCTGTATAAAACATCGTAAACCCACACACAAACAAGTCAATATAAACAGGATTACGTGAGGTTAAGGAGTTTGATTGATGATTTACATGATCTTGGCATTCTGGAAAAGTTGTTTCATCACACTATTGTTCGTGCAAAAACAAAAACATGCATTTTAAACACAGTTATCACATTTAAAGGAATCAAGAAACATTGGAGAGTTTTAAAATGCATATACTGAAAATATACCCTTATTATTTTCTATAATTTTCATCTACATTTGTCACATAATTACTGTCTTATTACAATGACTTTACTCTTTAAAGCTCTAAAGTATTAACGTTATCTTTGTACCAAAACGATATTAAAATATAACTACGACTTAGTACTCGGTAGTACTGAATTATTTATAACTTGTGTAATCTTTTGAGAAAGTTGTTGAAAATTCATCAACATTTTCTTGGGATTTTTCCAACATCAGACCGGATGTTAGCTGTCAGATTATTAAACATACTTGACATTATTCCACTGGTATTATGTCCAATTTTTCTTTATATTATGTCGCATCCTCTTCTCCACTTCAATTAAATATATGAGATTTTATTTTTCATCCTACTGTAAAATAGCTTCATTCCTGATATGCAAAACGTGATAAACTGCTTGGCAAATTAAATTAGCTAATGAAGGGTTATTTCGCGCTACTTAGATTTTGAGTTATACAATTATTAATAATTCAGAGTTACTAAGCATAAGTTTGTACCACTTGAATTTCCATATTTACGATTCCTTAAAAGAAGTACAATATTGTATGACATTATTCATAATTAAACACCAGTAGAAACGTATACAAACACTTACTGTAAGTTTTCACTGTGATTAATATTCTATGATCTTTGTCGTATCGTAAAAGTAGGATTTTATGTTAGCATTGAATTATATTTTGACCGAATCAGTTTTTGCACATGGTGGTTTGGATGAACAAGGGAAGAGGAGAGAGAAATACAGTTCAGCATCAATCCAACTATCGTCTAGGTCGTGACTGCTGAGAATAGTGCCAGTGTTGACAGTATCTGTCAACACTGAGTGTTAGTATAACACTGAAGTTTAAAATGAGTGAATAAACCTGACGCGAAAATGGTTCATAACAGAATCTCTCAGTAAAACCCCTACAGGATGGAATGTAGACCCGACCTGTCTTTTGGTAGAATTTCCGTTTACCATTATTAGCTTTATTTATTTAATCCTTGTTGTCTTCTGTAAAAAAAAAGAACCTTCCAAAAACAAACAAACAACAACGAAATGGAAAACCTTAATGAGAGAAGGTCAAATTGTAGAAGCACCTTCTAACTTTTCATTTTCATAAGACCAGTCATTTCATCAAATAATAATAAAAACAATTGTTTTAATTTTGTTTAAACAACTTATGTTTTCACCAACAAATAAAACTCCACTTGTTGTGAAGAATCAATAAAATATCGCTGTAATTATACCAAAGCTTTATAGGTCAATGAACTATTTAATTACAAAATTAAAATTTTCGAATAACTTGAATCGTTCATTGAGCTCATCTGCATTATTACTTGGTTTAAATTAATGAATAAACTCACTATCGCAAGAAGAGAGTAAATATAAACAAATATTTTGTTGTTTTTTAATGATGCATATAAAACTCATCCCGGCCTAGCCCCAATTTATAATGTTATGTATTACCATTTAAAATAGCCCCAAACTGAGTTAAATTGTAATTTAGATTTAACAATTAATTAAATGTCGATATGTATCAAATTCATTATGTTTGCCAACAAGACTGATTCACACAGTTTCTTTCTTAATGCAAATAATCTAATATTCAAAAAAATGATACAATTTATAATAACAGTTATTTCAAATAATGATTTGCACACAAAAAATACAAACTAACAAACAACACTGAGTCTTCTATCTAGTCTGGAAATGGATATTTTATCGACGGTTTGCTGTGAACAAATTAATTCTGAGTTGATATAGGTACAATTCATTTAACGGGTGCAAGCTAGCTCTTCGCTGATTACAAGTGAGTTTTTTACAGTGTTATGTCTGCGGACTTACACACTAAAAACCGGATTTCGATACCAGTGGTGGGTAGAGCACAGGTTAGCACATTATGTAGCTTTGTGCTAATTTCTAAACAAACAAACAATATGATTTCATCGTAAAAATACTACCATCCGATGTTAATCCTCTGAAGTTAAACGATCTGTAAGGTTCAAAATCAATGAAAATTTCTGTTCAAATATCTGTAGTTTTCCGATTAATAAGCGTTAATCACAGTTATAGCTTCCGAGGTTTATAATACACTAATTGTAGCAAGCCAATAATATATACTGTATCTCTGCGTATTGCAATGGCTTTCTTTTATAATCATTACGCGGGATTTTAGAAATTTTCAAATTTGTTATAGAATAAAATGAATTCATACAGACTTGAACACGAGCGAACATGTCTTAACTTTCACAAGAGAAACTGTTTGGGTTTTAAACAAACATTCCGACTTTTAGTTACTTTTTTCTATGACTTATGACTGTTAGAGCAAATACAAAACATTGGTCTGAGAAAAAAAACACCGTACTGTTATGCCAGAGGTATTACTTATAAATTCTACAATTATCTTTGTTAACTCCTATTATGGAAGCGATAATACTCGTACAGTAACAGCTAAATAGTTATAAACCTTTACAGAATAATCATGATGTCATATGTAACCTTTGTGGAATATAAAGAATTAACATAAGTTTAAGACTTTTCACGTTAATTCACTGAATGGAGACACTTATAATATATACATATATATATATATATATAGAGAGAGAGAGAGACATAATACAGCAGGTTTTCAACTTTCACATACTTACGTTCACCTTTACGTCACTTTGTTAAAATCGTGCCATAATTGCGCTTCGTCTGTTCTGTCCATCAATATTTAGGTTGTATATTCTGATCAGGAATGGACTCCTACAAATGTAAGCATAAGAAGTTTCTGTTTATTACTATAAACAATAATACAGAGATTTAGAATTAGGTTTTGTTTCTTACTGGACACATATTACTTTCTTCCTTCGCTTCTTTCCATCCACATTCTCTCTCACACACACATACACATCTCCCGGTTTTTTCCCTTTTTGTGGAAGCCCGGTCTTTTACATTCGTTTCTCAAACCCATACCGAACAGGTTTCTTTCTTGTTGACCTTGTACTTGTGTACTGTAATTGTAAACTGATTTATAACGTTTCACAATCATACGGGATCTTGTTGTCTCTATACTACTGATCTGAGAATGGTGTCTGCTCACTCTAATAATTTCATCATGACTAAGAGCATAATAGCCATAAGTCGGCCTCTTCCTCATCCCCAACTGATGTTCCTCAAACCTAATTTCGTAACATACACAGGGTTTGACAATCCTAAAATATAGAACTTTAATCGATTTTGCATACTTCGCCTAAAAATGGAATTGCCTGATTTTTACAATGTTTACAACCATCTAGTTGTTATACAGCAACAACAAAAAAATGTCAAAATGGTACAAATTTAACTCTGTAATAAAACTTTTTCTGCATGCTATTTATTTTCAATGTTTTATTTATTAAATATATATTTTATTCTTACAGACTGGCTTTATAAACACAGTGTAACCTTTGATGACATGGTCAGTAACGTTGAAATTCTGGACGTTTCTCGGTGGCCAGTAAGTTCTGGTTTCAATTATAAAATCTACATGTAGTAAAAAAAAAAGTGAAAATATGTGACAGTGTATTATTATTTCCAAATAAGAAATATTTGGTTTTTGAACTTATTATTAGCCATTTTTAATGTTTTATTAATTTGACTTGTATTCACATTTATAATTTCATAAAAATACGTATTTTCTAGTGGTTATAAAAGGGACTATTTTATTCACATATATTTGTCTTTCTTCATAGAAACTGTATTCATTTTTTTCATAGTTTGGAATGAATGAAGTATTTGACGAGTTTCAAAGTGATTCCATTGTTTAATAACATATTTAATTGTGACTTTTTTGTTTACTTTTGACATAAAGTACATCTAAATTTCCACCTCTTTTCATATACTGTTAGTTTCGCGGTAAAGGTAAATCTATAGAACACTTTTGTTTCGCCAAGTTTTCAACTCACGTGGTCAAAAGACAAAACATGATTGTCTCGATTTGGTTCACCGTTTGAGAGCGCCAGGTTACGTCTCAGTTACTAATCCTATACGTAAAATAAAATCTTAATACTTAACTACTTAACTGATTAGTACACACACTTTTATTCGTAAAAAATGTAAAAATTGGTCACAAATAAGTTGCAGTATTAAGATAATGGGGGGATTTGGCGCAAAGCTACACGAGGGTTATCTGTGCTACAGTGTTAATAATAGAGGTTTAACGTTTACTTTTCTTTCATGAATTTATCCAGAATTTCCTTCCTCTTGATACTTTAATATAGGGTTGAAAGAGTAGTTACAGCATGGCTTTATTAAACCATACCAAAATATACTGTTAAACAATATTTTGTTTATCGTCTCAGATTTCAAGTGTGAAGGTAGAGTGTTTTCAAGTGCCAACTTCTTGGAAACTTATAATATAATGTCAGAAAGTCAAAAAATAGACGCAAGAGTCATTATTTTGCTTAATGTTGTACTTTTAATATAATTTTCAGATGACTTTCATAACTTCAAAGTTTTATAAGAGTGAAAGTCAACAATGATATTTTATACATCTGTTTGTTTAAACGTGTTATTGGGTCTTAGAATGATTCTTTGCCAGAAGAGGAGATACGTTGGGCTGACGCCTGCCTGTTGATTTACAGCATTTGTGATCGAGACAGTTTCAACAAGGCCCATGATACTCTCGATTTGGTTCACCGCTTGAGGGCGCCAAGTTACGTCCCAGTTGTGTTAGTAGGAAATAAAAAAGACTTGGAGCACTGTCGACAGGTGTCTTCTGAAGATGGCAATGAACTTGCCAGTCAGTATGGTTGCAAATTTTATGAAGTATCGGCTGCCGATTCTGATGTTGAAGTTTCTTCTGCTTTTCAAAACTTAATTCGCGAAGCAAGGACATTGCATCTTCAACATTCTTTACCTCGCCAAAGAAAGCTCAGTATTGTAACTATGTCCAAAATGTTTGGGGCTATGTTTGGTAAAACTAGTCCCAAAGTTGTCGTCAAAAATAAACGTCCATCTTTTTCTTTGTAAGTTAATTTTTAAATTAATATTGAGTGGTTAGGTTTGTTTTCAAACGAGCTACTCGGCTGAAGCTAGTTCGCGAAACTTTCCCTGTACAGCTTGATAAAAAAACCCTCAAGTTTTGCTATTTATTTATTAAATACGACAAAACTTTAATCTTCCTCTCAAGTACAGAAGAAAAATGAAGAATCTAATACCGGAACAAACTGATATTTACTAAAGGGGAAACCGAAATGTAGCTATAAAGAAACATTATATTCACTATTTAAAATATTAGATTACAATTGGTTAAAATAAGAGTAATTTCAATATTCTTGTAATTATTGGTCACGTTATATAACAGCATGTCTGTCACTGTGGTGTTGGTAGAATCCCAACAAATAGGTTTCCTCCCAACTTTAATTTATCGATACACAATTATGTATCCTAGCCTTCTCTTTCTCTTTGTGTGCATATGTGTGTGTGTGTGTGTGTGTGTGTACAGGAACATTTCCTTCCATCTGTTCTACTACGAAATTTCCAGTAAAAAAGTGTAGATTGAAGTTACGTAATGTATACCTCTCTCTGTGTACTTACGTGTCCATTCACAAATACAGTAAATCATGTATGCATAGTAAAACTTTATTATCCGGTAAATGCTGGATTTGAGCAACACCGGATACGTAACTATTCTGATTACGAAAGCATTTCCATGATGATATTTTATATGAAATACTTTGACACCTCATGAATTTTCTAAAATTCAGCATTTCTACATCTTTATGACGATAACAGGTTTAAACAATAGTAAATTCAGTTAAAAAAAACTTAACTTTAGAATGTAGAAAATATTTACAAATACAGTAAGAGCGACGTGAATCTCAGCTCAAAACCCTAACAACTGAAAGAACATGAACAAAACCACAGCAGCGCCACTAAGTGATAGCATCGGTTAAGTACAATAGCATCTTTAAATGAGCTTCGAGAGCGTTTAGAGACATTCCGGATGGAACTGTGTTGAAAGCCGGTTCCAACAGTGAGCATATGTATTTGGAGATATTGAAACTTACGATTACAAGAACTGTTTGGTTGTGTAGATATTGTATAACAAGGATTTTATTGAAAAAACAATTGTTATTGTTATTTTGAATTAAGCACAAAGCTACACAATGGGCTATCTGTGCTCTGCCCACCACAGGTATCGAAACACGGATTTTAGCGTGGAAGTCCGCAGACATGCCGATGAGCCACTGGAGGGCTTGAAAAACAAATAAAAAAGGTGGCAGATCCCACCAGGAGAATACATGCATTAAAAATACAAAAATAAAAAACATACATCCCATTCACTCTAATGAAGTAACTATGTGATGCACGAACATACGTAGTATATACATAACCAGTTACAGTTTTTACAATAATGGAAGACTTATACACATACACAACACTTAGATCACTGGTGCCCCTCCCACAAATGGCTTAGCAACAAGCCTCTTAAAGCTAAAATCCGGATTCCAATATCTGTGGTCGGCACAGCAGATATAAACCATTGCGCTTGACACTGAACAAATGGACTATTTCTCAATAACTCAGGTTTAACGGTAAAGGTTTTTGCATTTAGATCAATAATATACTTTTGAACAAAGTTTGTTCAAATTAGAAAATCGATAGTGGTTATTTATGTATGTGCTTATCAATACCGATGGGTTAACGATTTATTTATTATTTTTAAAGTTAAAAAACAGATGTATTTGGGTAATATTAAAAATGATGATAAAGGTATAGAGTCGTATTTGTTGATTGTGAAATTGTTTTGATTTTATTAATAAGGTTTAACAATTTTTTTCTGTTAATATCATGCGTGTGTTTTGTTATCGCGATATTTTATTCAGAACAACTGTGGTCGTTTTTATTCGTGTGCTTCGCAGACATGAGTTTTGTTTTGGTGTTTTTTCAACATAGTGTTAAAATTACACACTATTTCATCAAACACCAAGTAATTGTTACATTGTATTTTATGATGTCTCCTGCTGGGCTTGTTATACAATTATCTTAACACGTAATTAATTTTTGATTTAGGGTTGAAAATGAATTTAGTCGTTACGTAAAAGACATACTTATGGGGTAATCGTCTCAATCGCCTCCAAGTTATGTGAACGTTTTCTGTAGACAGGATAATACCGGTTGTTAGGTTCCTTCATTTTGTGGTGTTTTCTGAGAGTATATGTTTGTCACGTATACAATGTTTGATTTTAAAAAAAAAATAATAGTTAACAGCTTGTGTAAATGCTGTGATAGTTTATGCAACTTACTGTTAGTTTTTTATCAATATTTTACGCTCTGAAAATCAAAAATAAACCGCCAAAACACACGTATAGATACGCCCACTCGACTTTTTAATCTAAATACGTCAACATGTTATTGATTTAATAATAAAAACCTCCTTTACCGTTAAAATAAAAATTCTTGAGAATGGCCGTATCAGCAACAAAAACGTCATACCTTTTAAAATAAGTCTTCCTTCTTATAAAAGCTGTGACTTGTAAAGATAGTTGAAAACCAATAAGCAAGTTCAAACAAAATTATCTTTGATATATCTTTGAATTATTTGAAGAGACCTGGCTCAAAGAGTGTGTGTTTTCGTATAGCAAAGCCATATCGAGATAGCTGCCATATCCACCGAGGGGAATCGAACCCCTGATTTGAGAATTGTAAATCCGAAGACTTACCGTTACTCCAACAGAGGACGTGGTTCAAAGTATGGTATTATTTTATCAACCAAAAGCCTGTCTGTCTTCAGTACTATTCTACACTATTTTTATTGTATGGTTTATGTAACGGTTTGTTTGTTTTGAATTTCGCGCAAAGCTACACTAGGGTTGTCTGTGCTAGCCGTCCCTAATATCGCAGTGTGATCAACCCAATCCTAACTCTTGGACTACTTTTTACCAACGAATAGTGGGATAAACTGTCACATTATAACGCCCGCACGGTTGAAAGGGCGAGCATGTTTGGTGCGACGGGGATTCGAAGTCGCAACCCTAAGAATACAAGTCGAGCGCCTTAACTGGCCATGCCAGGCCGCGCCATGTTGTAGACATTATAACATAATTAAACATTTCGATGTTTGTTAGAAATTCCCAAACGTTTTTGTTGTTGTTTTTTTTCCAAAATTACCAATCTATATGTACTAAAGTGCAGCACAATAAAGTCAAGTAAGATTCACCTGTTGAGTGCAGGCACTGGGAGACATTAACGTACAAATCAGTATTTACTTACCATGTAGTAATGGTCTTCTGTAGTGTTTCAGCTGTTTTGACTTTGTTTTCCAATCAATCCCTGTTTTATGAATCAATAAAATTACTAATTTTTCAGTCAGTTGTTAAATGTTTTCTCTAAGAATTAAAAAAAAATTTAGAAAACTAATTTCCACAATACTAAAAGTTACAACAGCCAAGAAACTCATTTCAGGTGTTTTAAACTGTAATAAAAGGATTAAAACTGATTTACTGCTATTGCATAACTTATATTACTTTAAAGCATCTGTAATTTAATAAATTGCTGTTTTAATAGCATGATTACTCACAGTTTTCTCTGATTACTCAAGTGTTAAAAAAGAAACTTGCACACACGTACTCTGAACGTTTTAAAGGTTTTTGTTTAAAAAACAACAAAGCAAATATTCATATCATTTTATGGGCCCGGCATGGCCAGATGGTTACGGCGATCGACTCGTAATCCAAATGTCAACAGTTGAAATTCCCATCAGACCAAACATGCTCGCCCTTTCAGCCATGGGGGTGTTATAATGTTACAGCCAATCCCACTATTCGTTGGTAAAAAAAGTATCCCAAGAGTTGGTGATGGGTAGTGATGACTAGCTGCCTTCCCTCTAATCTTACACTGCAATATTAGGGATGGCTAGCGCAGATAGCCCTCGTGTAGCTTTGCGCGATATTCAAACACCAATATCTTTAAATTATACTGATCCACGTGAAAACTTCCATGAACTTCTTCGCCTATATGTTTTACAAGAGAAAAGTATAATTTTTCTTATGTACATAGGTATCTTTTGCATTAACCAATCATTTAGTACTTATATGTTGAAAGTATCAGTGAAATCGAAATAAAAGCAAGTCTTATGCGAAGGCTATTGAATAATCAATCTCACGTGTTTTTATTCTATCTACAGAATAAGATACTTTCAACACAGCTAATATTCATAACCCTTGTATTCCCCTGAAAATGCCAATAACTTTTCCTCATTTGTGTATGAAATTCCAAAAGGAAATTATTTATTATTTTTATGTTATCAATAATTACTTGTATGTTTATAAATAACATACAAATAAAATGTTTAATATAGGCAAGACTATCTCGTATTGTTGTTTTTGTTTTTTGAATTTCGCGCATAGCTACTCGAGGGATATATGCGTTAGCTGTCTCTAATTTAGCAATGTAAGGCTAGAAGGAAGACAGCTAGTCATCATCACCCACTGCCAACTCTTGGGCTACTGTTTTACCAACGAATAGTGGGATTGATCGTAACTTTATAACGCCCCCATGGCTGAATGGGTGAGCCTGTTCGGTGCGACCGGGATTTGAACCCGCAACCTTCAGATTACGAGTCGAACGCCTTAACACACTTGGCCATGCCGGGCCGTCTCTAGTATTGTAGCAATACATAAATTACGAGGCAGGATAAATTTGTTACAATTGTATTTAAGTTTACAGTAAAAACAATTACTGTTTTTTCCACATTACTTCTATCACATAGTTGGTTTAGTTTCAATTTCGAACAAATCTACACGAAAACTATCTGTGCTAGCGACCTTTAATTTAACAATGATAAATTAGACACAAAACACAACTATTAACATCACCCTTCATCAACTCTTAGAATGTCCTTTTACCCACGGCTGAGTATGTTCGGTTGAAACGTACAAGATCGTTGTATTTATAACGCCCTAGGAAGTGAAGTCAGCGAAATGAATACTGGGAACCGTGGGAGCGTTATAAAGCAACGATCAATCCCACTATTCTTTAGTAAAAAAAGTAGCCCAAAAGTTGGTGGCGGGTGGTAACGACTAGCTGCCTTCCTTCTAGCCTTACACTGCTAAATTAGGAACGGCTAGCGTAGATAGCCCTCGTGTAGCTTTACGCGAAATTCAAACCAAACAAGTATCATTTTATGACATAATTACGAATATAACAATTAATACCTTTTAGTTCAGTCTGATAAGATTTAATGTCTTTTTGCTCAACTTTGTTTGTTTGTTTTGGAATTTCGCACAAAGCTACTCGAGGGCTATCTGTGCTAGCCGTCCCTAATTTAGCAGTGTAAGACTAGAGGGAAGGCAGCTAGTCATCACCACCCACCGCCAACTCTTGGGCTACTCTTTTACCAACGAAAAGTGGGATTGATCGTCACATTATACACCCCCACGGCTGGGAGGGCGAGCATGTTTAGCGCGACGCGGACGCGAACTCGCGACCCTCGGATTACGAGCGCACGCCTTAACGCGCTCGGCCATGCCAGGCCTTTTTGCTCAACTCTGATAAGCTATAGTTACGCAGGTAGCAATAAATCCATTTTCGTTTAGCCAAGATAATACAATTTTCTAATATAGCAAAAAAATACCTTTTCATTTATTCTTGATAAGTGATAATTACGTATATAAGAAATATTTTCAGTCCAGCTATAATAAAAAATAATTGTGTAACATTTGGCGCAGTCCTAATCTTGAGAAAATGTGAAACATTGTTATCAGATCATTTATATCTGATGTTGACGAGTTTTGAAACATCACTAAGTTTTCACTGACATATAAAAAATCGTACTTGAAAGAAATGCTTTAAAATCTTTATCATTGGTACAGATGGAATATCTTATGCTTAATTATTGGAATGGTTGAATTTAAACTATCAAACTGTCCACTGTAATGAAAGATAAGCTCTTTATAAAACCCTCAAATATATTTAGTTTCAACATGTTTAATTTAAACCAATTTGTTTTTCTTAAGTTCCTCTAAAACAAACTTCAGGTCAGATCTCGTCACTTAAACATCGCCTTTTTATCCAGTTTTAACACTCATTGTAAGTTTTCAATAACTGAAAAAAAGGCCATATTAAAGAGAGCTACAAATGTTACTATGGCTGGAATATGGTGATATTTTTATTAGAAGTCTTGTCGTCGTTAATAACAATTTTAAGTAGAAACCTCTTGCAACTAGAATATTTTCAAGTTCAACATAAGCCTATATATATAATTACCATGACATAAAGGTTTCTGAAGCATTTTTTTTACTTTCAACACATTCAATATCAGCTACCTAACATTCATAGTTATAACAAACAACTACAGCTGATGTGATGAATCAGTATCAGTCGTAATAAGTGATGCAGCAGGATACAATTAGAAGTGTAGTAATAATATATATATATATACAGACACATTTTGTGTAAGGTATACAGATTTTGATTAATTTAATCGATATGAGACCAAATGTGTGGTTACCTTCACTTTCAACCATCTACCATTTGGTTGGCATTGCACTTGTTTTCACAGGAAGTAACATATGGCTAACCAATATGCACTACTTTAATATATTCATAGAGGCTCTTCCATAGTGGGAAGCCTAACAATCAAGAATAAACTATGACAATTAGTGGGTAAAAATTTACAGTTTATTAAGTTGTAAAATAAAATAGTTTAATGTTTGTTGAAAATTGCCATAATTCCTTCTGTGATAGAAATTTTACAGCTTTACCGTATATATATATATATATATAATTATATATAAAAGGACCAGTTTACACTTCTTGAATGATAAAGAATAGAATGTCTAACAGCAATCCTTTGATTAACAGTTTCCCTCCAGACAAGTAAACTGAAGATATCTCACATACGTGTATTTTCTCTTTTACTACGATGTTCACTGCAAGACATATGATGGTAGTGTAGACCTACTGATGAAAATCAAACAAGCAATTGCAAAGTATATGTATATATACACACGCTAGATTTGGAACAATATGATATATTTGTGATATAGCTGGTCTCTGAAGCACAAAATCTGCATATCACGAAAAATATTTGGAAATTCTAAAGTACATCCATCCTTATTCAGACATTCCAAATTGTAGGACTAGTTGTGAATATTTTACAAATGATAATACGATTTGTTTGTTTTGGAACAAAGCCAAATTGGGTTATATGTTGTGTCCACACCATGAGGAATCGAAACCCAAGTTTTAGTGTTGCAAGTTTGTAGACTTACTTCCGCCCCACTAGGGGACCAATAAAGTAAATATTCAAAGGCATATAATTTTGAGTTGCTACAAGTTTATACAAAATGCTACTTTCTTAAAAATGAAACAGGTACATGTCAAATAGATGGGAAATGATTGGTCTGTTGTTACTTGTATGAACATTATACTAACTTTCCTAAATGTAAATGGCATACTTTTTTAATATGGTCGCCCATAATCTATTACGTCTTTTAATGCTGACCAAACTTTTAACACTTCTGTCCAGAGGACTGGAAGCTATACCTACACTTTTTTCTATACGAAGACTGGTTGTAACATTGCCATATGATCATACAATTTTATCAATTAATAAGGTTACAAATCAAGAAATGTACATCATAGTCCTGAGTAGAATTGTTTATAAATGTCTCAAATGAGTGAGGTATATTGTAAAACAATTACCTTGTCAGGAGTTTTGAAGTCTTGATGAATTTTTGATTGTGTCTCTATGTAAAGCTAGTTAGTTACACTTTTCACTGGTAAACAAGTAGGAATTGTGCAATAAATTCATTTGTAAATCCACTGAAACTGTTAGATACTGTAATTTTTATTTTGAATATTTTTACACATAAAATATGATTGTATCACATACAGCCATCCTTTCTTCTTAAATGATATGTTCATTTATGTAACTCAGGAAACAGTTTATCAATAGAATTATCAATGGATTTCTTATAGTTTTCTAAGCTGAAATAAATGACAGCTTTTCTGCCTTTAATTTTCCACAGCTATTTTAGTCTGGTTCACATGTGGGGAAAAAAAGTCTTTCATTATATGTGAGTAAAACATATATATATATATGTTATAGTGAAACAATGGCTATTAAAACCCACACTTCACAATGTGAAATCAACAATAAACTCATTTGCTAAATCAACACGATGAACTGGAACTACAAAAGGATTTCTTATATATATATATAGAATACTTAGACAAAGCTGTATGTACAATTATATATAAAATGACCAGTTTACACTTCTTGAATGATAAAGAATAGAATGTCTAACAGCAATCCTTTGATTAACAGTTTCCCTCCAGACAAGTAATCTGAAGATATCTCACGTACGTGTATTTTCTCTTTTACTATGATATTCACTGCAAAACATATGATGGTAGTGTAGACCTACTGAAGAAAATCAAACAAGCATTTGCAAAGTTTTGCAAACTCAGGAAATAATCTACATTTTTTTTCATCTTCTGCAGCACTACGTTAATAATTGACACTTTCCATGGAACAACTGGTATTCCCATAATTGCCAGTTATTTTTATCTTCTTAAAGATGATGGGTGGCAGATGGATTAATTGGTAAAATGGACTTAGAATGGACAATCTACAATCTTGAGGATATGCAGCTTCCACCGAAGAAAGAAGAAACTCAGTATTTGACCATCATCTTGTAATTACGCAAATTTAAACTGTTTAATATTCTAAGTTCATTTAGATGATAATTCCAGCTAAAAACCAATGATGTGTTACTCATATGCTGCAAATCAGAAACATTTTAACTTCATAAATGTTAACACCTACTGCTGATGTTTTAAATGTTAACACCTACTGCTGATGTTTTAATTGTTAACACCTACCACCTACTCCTGATCATTTAACATCTAAACAATGATGGCAAACAATAAGTACAAAATGGTTACTTTTACCAGTACTGTTTGTCTTGATATGAAAACTTCAAAGAACACTTTAGAGACTGAAACAAATTTTAAATTAACATAAATTTCAAGCTTAATACTTCAATAAAACATTTATACAAAGTTAATGAAACATCTGCTGTTTAAATAAGTTCTCTGCTACTTGGCCCAACAAGTTTTATCACAAATGTCTGATACAGCAGCAAAATGTGGTAACATTTTCAATATCTTGTGTAGGAGGCAGTATGGACTTGCAGTGAATTACTACACAACACATAAACAACCTAGAAACATACTTGTGAATAAAGAACATGAAGTGTCTCTATATTACATGATACTTTAAATAAAACAAATAAAAACTAACTTACTTGTGGCATGACAAGACTTTTGCTAGTGGAATTTGATTACAATAAATTTTATTTAAGAAATATAGTAAAAGAAAATATTTTTATTGGCTACAGGTTTTTACAATATTTGTAATTTTACTATAAGTTAAACAATTATTTGAGACTGAAAAACAATATAATATATGTGTATTAGGTTCAGATGCTTCTTTTAAACAGACTGGAAATTAATTAACCAGCTCTTTGATGCACTAAGAGAAAATAATTTCTAAAACATAGACCAAACATTTCCTATCATTTACTTAATAGCTCCATTGAATATATAAATAGCGTATTAACTTTTTAAACTCATAACTTTTTGTATACTTTACCAGAATTATTTTCATGATGTCCTAATAATTATCACCACGTTTTTTAAAACTTCTGGTCTATTCATAAAAAATGGATAACAACATGGTTTGGGTTAAATTTTAATCAAAGATACATAAATGTTATCACACGCTGTCACCATCTGATAAGTAAATCAGGATTTTCAGCTGGATGTTGAGAGCATACACTCAGGTTTAAGGAGTTACTTTACTCTGACATACTTACAAATATTTTTAAAATTGATCATCAGACCCAGCACTTCTGAGTTTTATTTACCAGTTTTTTCTCCTTGTTACACAAAATATCCTGAAAATGATTATTCCATGAAATGTAACCAAAAATCAATTTATGTGCCTCAAGTTTTCCTTGGCTATACTAATCTGACAGTTTCTGTAACTTTTTCTCAATTCATAAAAAGTATATCTCCAGATTAATTTATAGCAATGCTTGTGTACAATTTTCCTTGGTCACATTAATCTAAAAGCTTCCATAACTTTGTTCCAGTTCATAAAAATATTTCTTGTTGTCGTTCAGCACTCAAATATAAAAATATATTTTTGTTGAGAATAAACCATCTGTCCTGGTGATTATTTCAATACTCTAAGGCCTAAAACATACCTTGTATGATTTTGCATCAATGACAAGGATCATAATTATATAATGTTGAGAACAAGCCTTCTGTTCTTCAACCTATTCTGGAATAATTTTTCATGTTCAGCTTAATACAGCACTGTTAGAGTTTCGGCCATACATTGCTTCGATATCAGACTTGTAAAAGTTCTGAATGACTTTCCGACGAAGCTTGAAAGCAGCTGTGACCAGACCAGAGTCTGGAGTCCATTCCTCTGTTACAAGTTTAATCTTTGTAGGAATCTCCACACGCTGCAAGAGGGCTGGATGTCAGAAAAAGTTATGGTCAAATTTTGAATGTTGGTGAAGCAAGAAAAGGAATTAAAAACAAAAAAAATTTCTAATAATAAGTGAAATTATGAATATAAAAAAGAAAAAAAATATATTATTTGTGTATTGTTAAAAGTTCTGGTGAAACTTCATAGCTTCATTTCTAATATTCTATACAAAATCCTTCTTTAACTAGGATAAAAAAAATACAATCAGTAACAAAATATGATGAGATTGTTCAAAAAAATTCACTGATGACAAAAATAATTGAACAAAATTAAACCAGTTTTTCACCATGTTGTTAAATTACAGATCTTCTGAATGATTTGAGTAGGTTAAAATTGTTCTATGAAAAAAACAAAAAAAAAAACTGGCTCCTTCAAATGAATCAGATTTTTTCTTTAAAACAGGCAACAAATGGAAGAAACATAAGTTAACTAACAAGAAATTTACTCATTCACTTTAATCTGAAGTTACCTTTCTTTGCATGATCAATTAAAGCTTTCTGAAAAGCAGAAAATACTTCAGTGTCTTGACACATTTCTGAAAACACTAGATGGTCTTTATGTAATGTCTTAGCCAGTTGTTGCAGCTGTTTTGCATTAGGTACAGCTAAAGCTACTAAGTATGTCTCAAAGCTGTCTCCATATACACAGATATTATCCAGGAGCGAGCAAGTTTTCAGTTCTGCCTCCACTTTCCCCAAAGACACATACTCACCCTGCTGGAGCTTGACTAAGTCCTTTTTTCTGTCTATATAATTAATTTAAAAAAATTAAAAAAGGTAAATTTTTACAACACAAATTTTTAATACTTTTTATCAACCAGTATATGAGAGTATAGTCCCTTCAGTCATTATTCATTCTATTGTTGATTACAATCTGACCCCTATTTTTCAAATTTCTATGACAGTACATCTCTGTTCAAAATTATGTACAAAAGCGATTCCTAATTCTGAACTGATGCTGCTAAAGGCAGGTAGTCACTTCTTGGGCAGCTCTTTCCTAATTCAATAGTGGGATTTGACCATCATTCTTATACTGTACTTGAACAACAAATAAAATTAATTAACTAACAAATGTCAAGCAAAATAAGCACTTTTTATATTAACTTCACAGTGCATGGCAATAATACTGTAAAAAAATAAATAAAAACATTTGCAATGAATACTTATTACTTAACTTTAAAAATCCAATTTCAGTTGACAAAACATGAATTACTGAAAGCCTTTAACTAAAACAAATACAAATAACAAACATAATGTACAAAACAAAATCTTAATAGTTTAAGAGATGAAAGTAAAATAGAAGCATTATATATACTGTTCAACATCACTTTGTTATTTCAAATGGTTACATCGTAATATGTACAGGAAACACCTTTGCAACCTGTATTGATGTATGTCAAGACAATATACTAAATGTAACAAGGAAAGAGTTGCTTCAAATAATACCAATTATGAAGAAATAGACATCAAAAGCATTGCTTTTTCTTATATTACAAGTCGTTGAAACATGCAGGATACAAGTGTTTTGGGACTTCAAATAACACAAGCACAGATGATATACAAAATTTACAAAAGAAAAACCTCATTTTGGTATGATGTTATAATACAAAGTGACAGTACATAAACTAAATCATTGTTATAGGTATAAACTGAATATAAAGAATGCTAGTTACATAAAAGAAAACTGCATCAATTGTTTTTGTTTTACCAATGATTTTAATGGTTCCATCTGGGTAGATTTCTCCAATATCTCCAGTGTGAAACCATCTTATACCATTTTCTTCATGGTAGCACTCTCTGGTCAGAGCTTCATTCTTGTAATAACCCTTAGTAACCGTATTCCCTCCAACCATAATTTCTCCTCGAGGATTGGGTTTATCAGTTTTATAATATCCTCCTGTGAGATTAGAATAAAAATTAAGATTCTTTAATTAATTTAGTAAATAATTTCATTGTACAAACAATGAATACTAAAAAACAAACATAAGTTATCATGAAGTAATTTGTTAGTTCAATTCACACACAGCTATTTGAAAGCTATCTGTGCTAGCTGTTCCTATTTTTGTAAGTAACAGACTAGAGGGAAGACAGCTAGTAAATACCACCAACTGCTAATGGTTGGATTACTCTTTACCAAAACACAGTGGGTTTGACTACATGTTATAACACCCCGTGGTTGAAAGAGCAAGTACTTTTGGTAACATGTTTTGATTTCATGACCCTCAAATTGTCAGTTCATTGCCTGGAACCCCCAGACCATGCCAGATCCCCCATAAAACAAGAACATGACCAACTTCATTTGTTACCAATTAGCACAATTAACTTTTTTGACTAAAATAATTATTTTTAATAGTTCATGTAATATTATATATATAGGAACTATATGGGGGAATAAATACTTATTATATGTAGAACTGTATGGGGAAATAAATTCTTATTATATGTATATAGGAAATGTATAGGAGAATAAATGTTAAATATATATAGGAAATTACAGCTTTGGTTTGTTTTGACTTTGAAGCAAAGTTACACGAGAGAATCAGTGCTTGCCATTCCTAATTTTGCAGTGTAAGACCAGAGGGAAGGCAGCTAGTCACCACCACCCACTGCCAATTCTTGGACTACTATTTTATCAACCAATAGTGTGATTGACTGTAATATTACAATGCCCACATGGCTGAAAGGGCGAGCATACTTGGTGTGATAGGGATTCGAACCCACAACCCTAAGATTCAAGTGCCTTAACCACCTGGCCATGAAATGTATAGAAGAATAAATGTTTATCATATACATAAAATGTATAGGAGGATAAATGTTAATTATACACCTAAAATGTATGGGAGGATAAATGTTTATTATACACATAAAATGTATAGGACGATAAATATTCATTATATGCAAGAAACGTATGGCAGAATAAATGCTTATTATATAAAGGAAATGTGTAAAACAATAAATGTTTGTTCCATGTGGAGTACCATTTTGACTGAGGTCAGTTCTGGTAACAATAAGAACATTTCAAGTAATAGTCTGAGCATGGTGATCAGGGGTATAAAGCACCATATGGTACGTTCCTTCAAAAGATCTGTATTGGCTGCTAATTCATTATTTGCATTTTAGACTTTCATAGTTAAATTCTGTGTCACATTTCTGTGAACTTAAATAACTACTTTTCTCCTAGACAGCTGTAAATATATTGTCACATTTTTAAATACTGTAAAATCATTATTTTCTCTCTCTATTACTGTAAACATATCCTGCATCATGTTTCTAAGATGTAATGATATTAAAATAATTTTATCTACACTTGGGTATATTCCGTGTTACACTTGCCTTCTTCCCAGTCATCTAGACATATGTAGCATCCCTTTAGTGGAGGTCCTACTCTACCAGTACTGTTATCACCAACTAAAGAAATGAAGTAAATTTTTCATTGCTTGTCATTCATAACCTGTTTCACCTTCTCCTGACTTCTGCAACATCAATCCCATACGATTTTACCACTATGAAATAATGCATGTTTAGAGTGATACATAATACAAAAATTGACATTGTTTTCACTATACTGTTCACTTTTAGTGTGGTTTATACACTAACATCACAACTCTCAGTGATGTTCATTCAAGTTACCATACTGTATAAAATTACTTATTTTTTAAAGTAAAATACAAGTAAACTCCAAGAGTAATTAGTGGGATTAACTGAATTATTGATGATGTTTTAATTTAAAAGTTTTTGGTATAATTCAGATGTTACTGGGCACCATATAACCAATAAAGTTTTGGAACTTCATGAATCACAGATTCTGAGATTAAAAATACAATAGAGACAACATGTGCTGTTAAAATGATTCAGTGAATATTGAAACAATTAATTCCTGCATGGAAACAAAATTATTATCATACTCTTTCATTGAAAAAAAGGTAGATCAAGTTAAAACTATCTTAACCTGATATTTTCTCAAATAGCTATGTTATATGCAGGTTATTTGTCATAAAAATCTATATATCACTTATACCTGGATAATAACCTTGAAAACTCTGGACTAGATACTCAAAACATTTCAGCTTTAAAACACCTGTAATAGCAGATACACACAGAAAGACTTACAACCCATGGTAGTTGTTCCTGCTGTGGTCTCTGTCAGACCATAACCTTGGAGAGTTATGTCTGACAAAGTTGCTCGGATAAATTGATGGGTATCTGGAGACAGGGGGGCTCCTCCACATACTACAGCACGTAGCTGCCCTCCTATCAACTGTCTCACCTTTTTCAAAACAATTCTGAAACATAAAAGTGTAGAAACATAGAAACTAATACTGGTGAGTTCATTTCCTTTTCTCACTATATAAATAATATTTACAACAGAAATGAAATTCAAACAACAGTTTTAAATGACCAAATTAAATCAAGACATCTGTTTTAATAAAGTAAGTTGCACTGTGGAACCCATTCCATATTCAACAATGATGTTTCTTTGTTTGATTTTGTTGCTTGTTTTGCAAAATTACACAAGAGGTATTTTCACTAGCTGTCCCTAAGTTTGCAGCCATAAATTAAAGGGAAGATGAGTGGTCTACATCACCTTCTAAGAAATCTTGGGCTACTCTTGCCAGACAAGATAGTGGGACTTGCTATCACTCTGATAAGACATTCAGGTATCCAAACGTTTATAATACAATTTTCTTCTTCTTTCTAAGTAATGATATATAAAACCATTGAAACTCAGATCCACAGAGTTACACATTAACTATCTGGTTGTGCTTGGCCCTCAACAAGAAAAAGGCAGCCCTTTCTATAAATATGGGTCTTTTAGAGTTTTTGAGTTCAGCATCAAAGTACACTTGGCCACAACTAAAACACAAGACCAAATAAACCTAACAGAAATAATCTGAACACGACATGTATAGGAGATTTACATGTTCTACACAATTATCTTTTCGTAACTTTCATTTCTGATCATCCTAAATCCATCCAAGGTTGATCCTGTGCTGGATTAAAAATTAGAAGTAACTTTCTGTAACATTATCTGCCCACGATATTGTAGCCTACTTTACTTTCTACTTTAATTCCAGTCTACGCAACTAAAATGAATTTGAATTCAGTTTAAATATGACGTTTTCAGACAAATTTATTTCTATCCTGCAGGGGTTATTGTCTTATAAGGTTAGAATTTGCTTTACAAGTCTCATCTTTGTTTCCTGATTGTAATTTTCATTGAAATAAAACTACACGTTATTTTAAGTAGCACTTTGCTGAATATAGTTCAGTTGTTTAACTGTTTTGTTTTTTAATTGCAATTACATTGAAATAGTCTACCACTTTCTTTTATTCATTCTTCATACAATAAACTATTTTATCGTTATTTTGGCTATAATCAAAACCTTCTCTTTTTTACTACACAACCACAAATCACTAGGCCTATTTTTCCACATATTAAGTCATCATATCTCTGACTGATATATAGATCAGGTAACTATGTGCTCCTTGAATTAACACAACTTTTATTTTAGTTACAAACATTCTATGGTTTGGGTTTTTTTTAATTCCACAAAGCTAACATGTCTGAAACTTCAATAAGTCTTTCTTCAGTTTTGAAACACATTTCTTTTCATTATTATGCATGATATTTTCTCAAAAACTTTAACATTCATTTCTTCAGTTTTTGGAATATTATTTTTCTTATTATGCAAAATATTTGTCTACAACTTTAATAATCATTCCTTTAGTTTTGGAACATATTTATTTTGACCTTTATGTGTGCAATTAAATTAAACTGTGAGTGAAGAATAACACTGTGTAACATAAATTTTGTTCCTGGATAGTATGTGTTATTTCTTAATTGCTTATGTTGTAAAAGTATGGAAAATGGTTATTATTCCCTTCAAACTTTGGTTTTATGACCTGGATAATTAAATTTGGAAAGTAACCTATTTTCTGTGTAAAAATGGGCAAATTTGTACATTTTCACTCTCATAAGATCTGAATAAACAACATTTATATCAAGTAGTGCACTGTGGTGTCCTTGCTGTCCTAAAAACAAAATAACAGGGAAACTTGGTAAAGCTTCCTTGGAGACCCATCAAGAATGACACCATTTTAAAGTCTCCGATCACCTCCCAGCGATACTCATCAGACTTCAAGGATTCTAGCAAGATCTTGACACTGTCGTATTCCTCTTTGAGGTGCACCAAATGAGCCAGGAAAAGAGATGGATACTTATTCCTGTTATGGAGCAGCACAACTTTGAGTTTTCTGGATGAGCTATCAATGAAGAGGCACCACTCATTTGGATTACAGGCAATTCCAATTGCCTTGCACAGACCAGATACATTATTGCAGAAGCACAGCCCATCTTGTCGAGTGAAGAAGCTTGACAAATGTTGGTGATGCTTCCTCTGACTTGTAACTTGCACACTTTCATCTAATGAATCCCACTCATTGAGCCTAAATATCTAAAGCTCATTATTCGACTTTGTTAGACCAAGATCTCTGATCAAGTCATTGAGGTCTTTTTGGTTGGGGTAGTATGGGTTTCTCTCACCAGCTGCACCTCTGAAATTCTAATCTGGATCTTCAATGTCTACCTCCTCATCTAATTTTCTGCTCTCTTCTGAGGATGGCTGCTTTCTCTCTGGCAAAGTGGTAGAGGGAGCTTGGGGAATTGTGGCACTGAAGTGATGGATGATGGAAGGTCCGGATACATGATAGCAGATGCATTCTTGCCAGCCTGATGCTTGGAAGGATCCACCATGCAGAAGTAGCAATTGCTTGAGTAATCAGTGGGTTCACGCCAAATTACTCGAATAGCAAACTTCATGGCTCTCTTCTTCCCTTTGTACCATCCTGCAAAAAAACAAAATAAAATTGTTATTATGAAGAATAAATTTATTGCATCAACAACTAATGTGTAAGAGGTTCATGCAAAATATTTTACATGCGATATTTTTTCTAAACTATTAAAAATTACAAAATGAAATTTAATTTTAAAAGGTCTAAAATTCGTATAATATAAAATCTTACTATTCAAGCAAACAAAAACTGTCTGTCTTACCTTCTAGAGTTTTTTTGCAGTGCTTGCAGATAAAATGAGCTGCCCAGGGTTTGTCTTGATTTCCAACAGGTATGCCAAAATATGCCTGGCAGGCTTCATAGATTTTAGAAGATGCTGTCACAGAGTACTTTTTATTCTTGTCTTGATAAATTGGCCACATACATAGCAGAATGCTTGCAGATTCTTAATGCCATCTCTGATAAATTCAGATAGGTCTACGTGTTCACTATAGCAGCTAGAACTAAACTGAAGTGGTGAGCCTCTGTATATATATTACTATGGAAAGTTCTAGAAAATTCTTGTAAGTTTGAGATAGTTCTCTATTAGCTACTCAGCAGTGAATATCTATGGAATATTCTGGAAAATGGGTACATTTGAAGATTTCATTTCCCAGGTCAGAAAAACAAAGTTTGAAGAGAAAAATAGGCATAAGCAATTGGAAAATAACACTTTCTTCCCAGGAACAAGAAAAAGGAAAAAATGTTGTTCCATAATGTAATCAACCCTATGTATTGAAGTTGTTTTTCAAGAAGTAACACAAAACATGTATGATAGTTCACTATACAGAAAGAATATTCTTACAGTCACTGTCTGATATATTCCTAGCTTAATTAAAGAAGCTCACTTTACTCATTGTTATTTTCTCCAACTATTTTATTAGTATTTACATGTTGGACAAGAAAAAGGCAGCCCTTTCTATAAATATGGGTCTTCAAACACTTTAGAGTTTTTCTCAGAATCTCTCAGTGAAAGTCTAATAAAACTTAGGTAGCTTAATTTACTCAGAATATCACATGCGGGTAAAAGTAGGAAACCTGAACTTCATCCCACACTTTTTTTCTTTAGTAAATGTTTAGATAATGCCTCCTTTTTGTTTTTAATGGATTAAACCAGGGATTCCCAAACTTTTTCGACCTGCAGAGCTTTACATCAGAAAGAAAAAACATTTTGGAGCCTTAATTGAAAAAAATACACTAAAAATAGAAACAATTGGTCACTAGCACCAGATACTTAATTGTTCAAAATTTTCTGTTTTCAAAATTTATTTCTGTAAAAGTACAGTGCACTTATTTATTTATTAGTGGCTTGTATGGACTTGTTTTTGTTCACAAAGTAGTTCAGTTGTAAGTGCAAATCATTTTCAATATTTAGCCTGTTTCTTAATTTGGTCTTTGTGGTTGTACACAGTGAAAATGTTTGCTCACAAAGATCATGGCCATTTGAATCCAAAATTGTGTAATTACTTCCTGCTGAAATTTTATTTATAGGGTGTAATCAGTTGAAATTTCTATGTGCTGTTCTTTCTCTTTCAAAGGCAAATTGTTGGTATTTCCAAAGTCAACAAAGGGGTTCTGAATTCATAGTAATTTTTCTAAATGAAGAGGAAGTTACTCCCCAGTTGTTGTACACAAGTCAGATACATGCTGCAAGACTGAAACTTTTGCATTTTCACTTAAAAATCACTGAGATTTTCAAAGCAATCAAGTTCTTCCATAAGTATACATTTACCCTAAACTTTTAGCTTATGATGAAGTGCTTCCATTTCACTTTGAGCCTTGAAGTATGTTACCCTGATACCCTGCATTGTAGCATTCACTTCATTTAGACAGGCAAATACATCCAAAAGGTAAGTCATTTTCTGTATCCACCATTTGTCCCCTAATTTGTAAGTAAGTTCAAATTGACATTCAGATAAAAGGAAACCTATCTTCTTACACAGTTCATAAAACCAAGCAAGCACTTTTCCCTGAGAAAGCCATCAGACTTTAGTATGAAGCAGCAAATTTTTATGCAAACTGCCCATGTCCTCCGAGAGTAAACTGAAGACCCTCGCATTAAGTGGTCTTTATTTTATAAAATTAACTATTTTTTTGACATCATCCAATATCTCTTTTAAATCTTCTGACATTCATTTCATTACAAGTGCATGATAATGAAGACAACAGTGGATACTCTCAATGTCCAGGTTTTTTTTATGCATGCCACTGTGCCTGAAAAGTTTCCAATCATAGCTGCAGCACCATCAGTGCAAATATTTGAGCAAAGCTGCCATTAGATCTCACGTTTTTCCATAAATAAATTGATCAGTTTAAATACTTTTTTCATCTGCTCTTTGACTAGGCAAAGGTTTCCAAATTGGTATATCTTCTTCAAAACTAGCTTTGTGAATATAAGGAACAACTTATGCAACATCACACAACCTGCAACATCTGTTGATTCATCCATCTGAAGGAAAAAAGTTTGACTTGCTTTTACTCGCCCTATAAGCTCTATTAAGCAATTTTCTGATATAACCTTTATTCTCTGAAAAACCGAGTTGTCAGAAAGTGGCACAGAGTTAATGTTTTTAAGAAATTTCTCATCAATTGTGCACTCTACCAAATCTTTGCACATGGTTTTATCAAATCTTCTGCAGTTGTGTGAGCTTCACCTCCTTATGCAATATGGTAACAAACACAATATAAAGCAATAAGAGCACCTTTCTTATCCTGATGAAAAATGAACAAAATGTAGTTTGGAAAATTGGAAAATAACACTTTCTTCCAAGGAACAAGAAAAAGAAAAAAATGTTGTTCCATAATGTAATCAACCCTATGTATTGAAGTTGTTTTTCAAGAAGTAACACAAAACATGTATGATAGTTCACTATACAGAAAGAATATTCTTACAGTCACTGTCTGATATATTCCTAGCTGAATTAAAGAAGCTCACTTTACTCATTGTTATTTTCTCCAACTATTTTATTAGTATTTACTGAAATTTTCAGTTAGAGAAAACAAAAATTTCAACATCTAATTAAAACAACATCAACTGATATTCTTTCAAATTTCAGTATTTCACTCTGTGCAATATTAAAATATTTCAGAATTTAATGCCTAAGAAATTGGTTTGTTTAAACATGTATTTCAAAGTTTCATGCAAAGCTACACAACACCAATATGTGTATAGATCTTTTTTTCAATTCTGAACTGACAGATTAAAGAAATGACACTAACCATGAACTTTTGGGGTACTTGTTTCTGATCACACTGAGGGATTTGACCACCACTCTTAGATAGCACCCATACCTTCAAAGTACAGAGCATATATTTTTGGCAAAGGGATGTGAACTATATATTTAGAAATTTATAGACCATAGGTGCCAGCTACAATTGGTTTATTTAAATAGAGTTGTTAAATTTCAGACCTTTTAAAAATATCCAGGCTACACAAGGGGCTGGTATGTATTTCAAATACCTTAAACAAACACTGAGAAATGAAAATGATCCTTTTTAACAATATTTTCTGAGAAGAAACACCACAAATGAATCAGTTGCTGGTATTTTACCAATCATAAGAAGTACAAACATATTCAAACTTTCAGAACATTATTGTAACTGGCTTATTGCGATTACTTATTTTGGGAATGAACATTTAAGAGTGAAACAATATTACATTAATGTTATACACTAATACTTATATAATACAATTGTGTCAATTTAAAACCATGAAAGAACCTGTTCATTAGCTTGATTTTCCATTGGTTTATTTGGACTGACATTATTTTGAAATTAGGTAATTAACAGTTGATACAAGTACATACATGTACTGATATTCATGGTTCTGAGAAGTAAAATAGCAAGTTAATGATAAACTATATGTCTCACATATATTGAAAAGTTATCACAGAAAATCCAATGATAAACTATTACACATATAAACAAATTTATTATAAAACACAGATTCATAACAATAAAGTAGAACAGACAAAAGTCCACAACTTACTTGTCCAATAGCGGTGTTTTAAAGCCTTTCTTTATCCACCACAGTTTGTATTTGATAGCAAACCTGAAGAAGGCTTTTGAAAAGCCACCTTTCCCTTCAGCTATTTCAGTGACACTTTTGCGAATTCTATCCAAGATAAGCTTGCATTGAAGACAAATAAAAAAGTTTATTTTTCTTTAGAAATACAATATATTAAAGTCATGTCTTTAGTTACAGTAATCTAATTACTAAAAATAAGACCCCAACCAGCAAAATAATAGTTACTCTTAAATATGTGGAAACAAAGTTCTGATCATGTTCATTTGCATTTTATTTCATAATCCCATCCAAAATGAGCAATTGAACAAACTTGTTTGATTCCCCAATATTTCATACACGTTGTCTTTCTATTATAGACAGAGTTTCTATGCCTTAAATTTAAAGACATACTTAGTTCAAACCTAAAAGATATGAAAACCAAAACCTGTACACATAGCATTCAACAAAAGTTAAAAACACCAAGAAAAATAGGATAATTACAGGATAATTTTAGTTAATATTCAGACCATCACCTTCAATAAACATCACTAAAGTAATATAGCTTGTAGTACATCACACAGATCAACAAGGGTGCTGAAGGGTAACCTTTTATCATTTCCATTTGTATATTTATGCATGCTAGATATAAACTCCACCTGTATATACATAGCAAATATCTCACAAGCTATTTAAGTGCCTTACATCTAATTATGTTGTGATTAAAGCATTGCTACAGTAATGGAAAAACCCTTTCATAGATTATAATGGGCTAAATACAATAGATAACTGATATAGTTTAAAAGTAGCTTATTTAGGAAAAAATAATAATTTTTACACAAAATTAATAAACTTTTTTTGCAATACTTACAGGAACAGCTAATATAATAGTTGGTTTAAGAAGCGAAGCATCTCCTTTACACCCTGACTTCACTGCTGTAGACTGGAAGAAACAGAGATACCAAAAATAATACAATACCACATTGTCAACGATAAAAATGTATGTCCTCAGTTCAAAGTAAATTAGTACAAGTTGGTAGAAAACATTAAACTACAAAAACATCCATGCAAATATTCACAAAAATATAAGAACTTTTAAAGCTAAATCAAGTAATGGCCTTGTAAATATGGACAACTGTAAATGGTATTTTCAATAAAGGATATAGGAAGTGAAAATGACACCTTTTTCATTATTTTCCTACTTTGCATGCTGAAATAGTAAATAAAGTTCAATCTATGTTAGAAAGCAAGTAGAAAGTAAATATACACTTCTTTAAAACTACTAGCGACAAATTAAATTCTTGATTGTCGCTTGTAAGAATTTTGAAAAGTTAGATATGTATCAAAGTTAATAAGTTACAATTCCTTTAAATAATGAATAAGAGTGTGAAATAATAATCAAGTCTTTTAACAACTTGTCAATAAAATTTTGAAAATGTATAAAAAAAATAGATCCCAAAATATGACTTTATCTGTTGAATTGTATTTAACCATAAGGACATTCAAGTGTGTAAGATGAAAGTTGTGAGTCAATATTAAATTCAGATTCACATCAAATACTCTTTAAAATGTTGGAAAATTAACAATGCAAAGCAGTTTGCTCTAGAACTTACATTCGGTTTGTTTCAATTAATAGCTTTTTGTGTTTTATAATTTTATTCGACACATTCATTGCTTTTTTGTAGACTAAAAACTTGGACAGGTTAATGTTACTACACATAAAATTATCTGTGCTTGTACTATCATTCAGAATTTCTGACATATATATATAAATAACTTGATTGCTGATGGCACATACAAAAAAAGTTTTAAACAGAAGCCTAACCAATAACATGTTTTTATTGCTAACATTAACATTTCACAATTTAACCTGTTTTTTTTAGCATGTGCATTTGAGTTTCAAATAGGGAATGTTTGGATACTTCTACACAAAGTTATTTCGGGGCTACCTGCACTATTCACTCCTAATTTTGAGTTATTGCAATTAAGAAGTGAAAATTGATCATCATTCATGTAATGAATCTCCAAAATGTGGAGCTTGTTGTTTTTTGTTTTAGCAGGACACAAATAATTGAACCATGGACCCAAAGTACTGCATGCTATTCATTTAGCTATGTCTGACCAAAAGCAGAGAACAGTAAAAAAATTTTGCATTAGGAAAAAAAAAAAAAAAGGTAAAACTCTCAATATCTGAATTGAAATTCATCAAAACTTATATTTTAAAATATATCCTTTAAAGGTTGGATCAAATGAGATTAAAAGCTATGAATGGATATATGCATTATTCATTAAATAAACTTATTTTATTCCAGATAGAAAGGACTCTACTTCTACTTCAGCATTTGAACTACAATCAATACCACAATAAATACAAACTACATATATAGTTTACCTTGTCTGTCATTGTGTGTGGTGAGGAATAGCCAATTGGAATACCCTTAGCAAGGAAAAAGTTCTCTAAACAAAAAACAGATAATATTTAAGAGGTTTTTAATAAAAACCACATGATAATTTTTTATGTAATAAGTTAAAAGTTTTGTTGTTGTTGTTATTTTGAATTAGGCTCAAAACTACACAATGGGCTATCTGTGCTCTGCTCACCATGGGTACTGAAACACGAATTTTACCGTTGTAAGACCAGAGACATACTGCTGAGCCACTGCGGGGGCTAGGTTAAAAGTTTACAGAAGTATTTAATATTTGATGTTTTGAAAATATCTTCCTGCTGTGAGAAAAAAACTAACTGATACAATAACCATAAAATTAAATGAACTGAATGAGGTCACTGTTGTCTTTATGAATACATGCAAAGGAGGATTTTTTTTTTAAATAAGTACATGACAGAAATACATATGAATATGAGCAAAAAATTTTAAATTGGCATTTCTCCACCAGATGTTTCAATATAACACTAAAAGACTTTCACTTGTTTCTATAATTATTTTGACAATCTCGTCTCTTCAAATAAATAATTTTTAATTATCTTGTTTCTTAAGGTAGCATTGACCCTTTAATTTATACTAGGCAAATTTATATGCTAAGGAAACATTTTTCATAACCTTCAAGTTGATCACAAAAGCAAAATGTGATGTTCAATATCTGAAAATATGCTTTCAGTAATATATTTATTTGTTTGTTTGTTAATTTCGAGCAAAGCTACATGAGGGTTATCTGTGCTAGCTGTCCCTAATTTAGCAGTGTAAGACTAGAAGGAAGGCAGCATGCCATTATCACCCACAACCAACTCATGTATCACTCTTTTACCAATCGTGAGATTGACTGTTACTTTATAATGGCCATCCCAGCTGAAACAGTGAGCATGTTTAGTGTGGTGGGGATTTGAACCTGCGACCCTCAGGTTATGTGTCAAGTTCCTTAATCACCTGGCCATACCAAGCCAGTCATACATGTATGTATGACAGATAACATAAACAGTTTTAAAATCATAACTTTATTTAATAATGAGAAATGATAAAACCTCAATGTGGTAATTTCCAATTAATGCACTACAAGTTGCAAAATTTAATTTCTATGTAATGTACATTATGAAAGACCAGATGTTTTTTAATGGCAGAAAGTTATGGACTTAAAAAAATCTTCAGAGTGATAAAATGAAGAGACTTGAATTAATTTTAAAACTACCCATTGAAATATTCAACACTGCATTCATTACTAGTGCCCTTGTTTCAGTAAAATATTCACATGCATTTTTTTTTGTAGAGGCTTGCAACACTGTTATAAACATTGTTTTTGCTAATAAAATGAAACATTTCCTTACAGAATAAAATAAAGCATTTCCAACCAGTATAATGATGCTTAAATGGCTTTTATGTTTCTGTGGTGCTTGAATGACTTTGAAGATATATATTATGTTGGTAGCAAAGAACTTAAGAAAAATTTAGAAAGGGGATATCAATTTTAAAGAAACAAAAACAGACCCAAAACCATTGCAGAGTTTCTATAGTAGCAGTGAATAAATATTGGCACAGCATATCTAGCCACTTTTTTTTACTGTAGGTTCAGCAGCTTAAAGGGCTTCAAAAATAAACTAGTCCAGTACCAATAAAGAGAGTGAAGAAATATCTCTTCTTCTTTCAAAAATCGATATGAAAATAGTCCTATGATCCATGCAGGAGTTTTTAGAAGATTTGTCCAGGTTTAAATACACACACACACACATATATATATGGGTTTTTTGTAGGTTTTGCCTCTGAAGAATAAAAGCCCAACTTTTAAAAAAATATTTGGGTTTTAGGGTATCACATTTTATACTGTACAGTACACAAATGTAAAATCCCAAGCAAATGTGTCACTTAAAGAAAAGTAAAAGCTCGAATTTCTATTCTGTACTTAACAGCTTGTTTCATTACAAGTCATACAAATGCTAATAATCAGAAAGAATAAGTTACTGTAATTTGCTTCATGTAGTAATAGTAAGCCTTTTTTGAGTCATAGTTTTAAAAATTAAAATTACACGAAAAATAGTCTGTGATAAATTCTAAACCCCTTTCATACGAGTTGTTATTTTCAACAGTTGTGGTTATTAAAATTTACAATCGTTTACAAAGATTTTTTTCTTTGAAACTTGTATTTATATAGGTGTGTATGCTGCCCTTGCAAAAGCATTCACCTCCTGTCTATAATAATACATTTTGATGAAATACAAATAATGTAAATAATTTTTTTGATGAACTTGATTTTATTCAAAACTCTAATGATCAAACTTAACACATGTGAAGAAGGTTGAATGTCAGCAAAATGTGCAAAGAAAATATATAAATTAAAATTTGCTGATTGCATAAGTATTCAGCTCTCTGAGTAACTACTGTGACAACAATAACTGCCATGGATATTTTGATAGGGAAAGTTTTGCTCATTCTTCCTGTCAAAATTGTTGGCAAGTTTGTTGGGGATGATTGATGATGTGCAATAATCAAGTCTCATCATAAATTTTCTACTGGATCTGTGCCAGTACTTTGACTGGGTCACTTCAGGACACTCACTTTCTTCTTTTGAAACCACTTCTATGTGACTTTGGCCTTAAGGTTTGAATCACTGTCATGAAATGTAAAGTTTTGACCCAGTTTTAGATTCTTGGCTGACTCAAGTATTAACACACTCAGACATAAAACTTTACAAATCCTTCAAAGTCACTGTTGGCTTTACAGCAATGTCCATAACCAGTTTCCTGCTTGCTTGTCTACTTACTTTGGAACAGTGGCTTGACCAGGGTAGTGGCTGGGTGGTATAAAGTGCAATCTACTTTTTAATAGTGGACTCTACTGTACCAAAAGATACAATCATTCACTTTGAAATTTTCTTGCAACCTTCTCCTGGTCTGTGCTTCTCTACCACCTAATTCTTGACTTGTTTGGAAAGCTTCTTTGTCTTCATGGTTGGTTTGTCATATCACTATGTGAACTGTGGTTTGAACAGATGCATTTATTTTGAAATCAAATTAAACCACTTTGAACAGACACAAACAGAGACCATTACTATAATTATGTGATCTTTGAAGCTAATCTTTTGCACCAGAACTGATTTAGGGTTGCTGCAGCAAAGGTAGGTGAGCACTTATGCAACTGAGAAAATTCTAACTTTTTTAAAAATCTAATTGCTATGATAACATCAGTTTTTTTTAAGTAGATTGTGCAGATTCTAAATACAAAGTCCCATTTGAAAGTCACAAATAGCAATAAAATGTGGAAACTTTCCAAGCGATCAAAACTTTTACAAGACACAGTGTATATATATATATATGTGTGTGTGTGTGTGTACATGCACTGTTTTAGGGGGCTGATAAATATTTAATTAATCTACTACCACAAATAAAGGTAATGCATAAACAAAATGAAACAAGAAAATTTAAGTTTTTACAACATAATTTTCCTTTTTCAGCCTCTTTATGGATTAATTATTTTGTAGAGCTTGTTTCTACAAACTAACTAAATGTTTGCACACACATCCAGTTTCAAAAGATTGACTACATTAATATATACTTTGTACTATGAAGAGCTCAGTACTTCAGACTAAGAAGAGTACAAAATAAAAATTAGCAAATCAGGTGACAAATATAGAGAATAATGCTGCTGTGGAATAGCACGTATCAGAACTAGATTTTGGCATTTTGTAAATAATATTTTGCCACTAAACATGATAGCAGTTGGAAATAGTATGCATTACCAGCTGTTTCTGACATAAAATATTCATACTCTTAAATTATTAACATATGTTTAGATAAGTGCCTAAAACTGCCAAGATGGAGATATTCCTTGTGATTAATGGCATTGATAAACAAAGTACATATGGATCAACTTCAGGCGCCAAGACCATCGAGAATGAAACTTGCAACAAGTAGTATAAAAGGCATATAAGAAGAATGTGGCATTTCAGTAACAATGACAAAGTTCTGTGGCATAAGTTATCCCTGTGTTCCAGGCAACAGTGTGCAAAATACTCAAGAAGGAATTTAATTTTGTAACAAGCACAAAAGAGTACGAGTTCACCAAAATAAGGCTCCCAGTTATATCTTCCATTCAACCACTGCATACCTGAAACAGCTGGAGGATGAAATAGATAATCATATTATTCCATACAAATATATACCAGTTAAGTTGCTAACAAGGTGACATTTTACTATTTATCATAACTTATCAGCAAGATAGGCTAGACCTATAGTAGAAAAAGTCTATCTCAATGTTTATCTACTTATAATAATTAAAATGTAAAAAAACATTCTAGTATCTAAATAATAATTTTCTCAGTAGGCATATACATATAGCAGATCAGAATTAGAACTAAAATGATGTTTTTGAATTTGTATTTTCATTTATATCCCACACATTACCAACAAAGAGAGTTTTGAAAATACATCTACAGCTTATTATCCACAGATAATATTATTTAATAAAATACAGCTAAAATGCTTACATTATAAATTATCAATAATGTGAAGATGAAAAAACTGATAGCAAGTCAGTCTTTAGTTTTAATGTTACAGAGACTTCATTATTAATTATGTAAAGTATCTAATGCTGAGGGGCATTTTCAGCACATTGAACACAGAATAAATATGTCCAAAAAATTCAAATGGATTAAGAAAAGAAAATCCATAAAATAAAGTCTAATTCCTCAACGTCTTTCTAAATGTGCTACAGTAAGTTCACGTGTGTTCACGTAACCATGGTGATTTGTATAAAATATCTTAAGTAAACTTGTCAAAAACAGAAAAAGAGGCAAACAAGTTATTGTTGAAAATCTATATTTCTAAGCTGGGGCTATCTCTATAGTTTCGCTTTTTATGAGCACACTACACACTCACAAACTAATTAACATCAAAATTCATTAGAAGCATCTCACCGACAGCAAGCTCTAATACATGTGCTAGTGGTAGAAAGGCCATAAAGACTTCTTTATTTCTGTAAAACAAAAAAGACTACTAAATACATATGTAAGTACATAATTGATGAAATTTAGATTGATAATTCCATATTATTACTTTATTTCCAAACTTTAAATGAGATAAAAATAATGAGCTATTTACCATAAAATTATATATTTAAAACCCATTTCAAACACCAAAATAGTTCAACACAATCAGGTAACTTCCATACTGAAAAGAGTAGGAAGAATGTGTCCTCTGCATCTCTCATGAAAGTTACATTTATGGTAAGACATAATCTCTACTGTCAACCATGTTCACAATTCAAATACAAATAATTAATCATCTTATACAAATTATTTACACACAGCATACACTAACACACTAATGGTAAGCTTTAGTGTCAAAATAAATATTGTTAGTACCTTATACCCTAACACTTAACTGACAGTGAATGTTTGTCCATTTGCCACACCAAAGTCATTTTATGGCTGAAAGAATGTGTTATAGCCCTCTTTGAGTAAGGATATTCATATGGTAATATATTTTTTTAAATATTATAAGCCTACACAGTACAACATTCAGAAAACACAACCTATTGCAACGTCTTTCTAAGTAGAAAAGCTTATATAGCAGAGCATTTAGAGTAAAAAGCTATGAAGCCAGACCTAAAGCCAGTATTGATCATTGCATCCATGTGCAAAATTAAAGCTGTGGTTGTGAAAAAAATGCAGTTATAATAAAGCTGTGTGTATCTCCTAACACTATTAACAATACAGTAAACAAATATTTTACAAGCTGCCAGCCATACAAAAAAATTAATTATTACAGTAATGTAAAAGATGGCCATAAAAAATTAAACCACAATAATTCTGCTTTAAACATACCTATTAAGCTCTTTGAGGCAGCTCCAATGAGCTTTTGTACTTTCTGTTTAATTTAATCTGGACAAGTAATGTCCATGTACGTTGATGGGTCTGTAAAAAAATCTTTTGAGGTTTACAACTTATCACTTCATCCTTAGCAGAAGTTTGATACATTAGAAACTGAATTTTGGAGCAACAGATGGCTAACATAGTGATCAAACTGAGCGAAACTGATGTGAGGAATTTAGTTTAAGAGCAACACAGGATCTAAGATAGTGTAACTAACGTTTATTATTGATAAAATAGTTCTTTGTCATAGTCTGAAAAATTTAAGTACAGCTGAAACAATTATGGATCTAAACTTTATATCATGTAGCAGAAAAAGGGAAAGACAACATTTTATAATACTGCATTTAGTAATAAAACAGTGATTGCACACGAATAATGTGAAGTTTCCTCTAATAATTAAGGATGAAATTTTCTTGTTTTTGGTGCTTTATAAACATAGATTTATTCAGTATATGTATTATTATCTGTTTTAACAGAATAAATTATACTTAAAGAATAATTCTGAAATTTCAAATTCAAAAGGAAAATGACAGAAAATAATGGAATAAATTCTACAAGTAAGCATGAAAGTCCTTGAGTATGGAGGCAGAAAAGTGTCTACATTTAGAAACAGTGTGTTATGTGTACAAAACTAGAAAACTGTCTATATTAGGAACAATGTATTACATGCAATCCATAAGCTAAAGTTCGACATGTAAGAATACTCTTGTGCTGATAAAGTACAGTAAAATGGTTTGTGTTAGAGTAAGGTTATGTGTACTAAACCTCAGTAAAGAGTCTTTACTTATGGACAGAGGGTCTAAATGTGTAAGAAATCCTAACTTATACAAAAACCATTGTAAAAAATCTATATGTGACAACAGATTTATGTGTATAAAACTTCAATAAAAGGTATATATTAAAAAATAACTTGTTCAAGTGTATATGTGAAACTTGGGTTATGTGTATAAATCTTCAATAAGAAGACTATATATATAAATATATATATTTAAGAACAAACTGCCCAAATGTGAAAGGAATCTTGTCTGTTAAAAAAAACATAATTAAAAGTCTACATTTAAGGACAGAGTTATGTGAATAAACCTTTAACATTTTATATAAAGGAACAAATGTTTAAAATATATAAGGCATATTATGCATACAAAACCCAAAGTAAAAAGAAAAACCTAAGTGTAACTACAGTGTTATGTACATAACAGTCAAATTAAAAATCGATATCTTGGAATAAGTATTCTGAACTTAGAAGTTATATCCATACAAAACATAGTAGTACAGAAGTACAAATTTTGTGGACAGAACAGCTAATGTGACAAACTTATTGTTGAGCAACAGTACATGTATTTATTTAATTATATTATTAAGCATTTTATTTTTACACATACAATTACTACAGCTTACAGATAAACTTAATAACATGCAGGTAATTTTTCAATTTCTCTTGACCAACAAACTTCATACCATTCTTAATATCAAATCAACAGGACAAGGGGATCAACCTGGATAAAAATAAAGTAAAATTTAAGTAAAAATAAATGTTCTTACTTCAATTTATCTGCTAGAGTTGAAAATCCATTTGAAGTGGCAACAATATTTTTATGAGAAATCATCACACCTGTTGAAATTCACATAAAATTACTTCTTTGATACTATCACATTTACAATATAATTTCATTACTTTCTCTACAGTTATGCTGTTACTATTAATACTAGCTAAACAGTAAATTTACTTAAGAGATTTATTCAGTTTTTGGTTGTATTAAATTGAATATATTGAATTAAAATTAACAAAGTATAATACCGTTGTATTCTTGTTAGAAAACCACATCTTATAAATTTATTCAGTTATATATGTAATTGATTTGTCTTTTAGTTGTCAACAGTAACAGAGTAAAACTAGATTAACTGTTACTTCATAAAATTAATACACAGACTTCCTGTATTTTTTTCTCAGAGTAAACAGTTTTACTACTAATTATATTTATACAACATGCTTTTCCTTAAGGGCTTACAAATTTTATCACCATGTCTCCATACTGCAGAAAATAGATACATAAAATAGTGGGAAAAAGAAGAAGAAACTGTTATAAAAAATCACTAGAAGTTTCTTTGTAATAATAAACATGAAACAGAACATTTCAAAAACAAAAATACTGTCACTAAAGATAAGGGTAGAAGCATGTTTACACAATACATAGGAAAAGACACTAACACACTTGGTTGAATGTTAAAACACTGTCACGTACAGTAAACTTAATAACATAACACATGGTAAATGTGTAAATGTCTAAAATGAATATGTTGCTGC
Organism: Carcinoscorpius rotundicauda; assembly: GCA_011833715.1. NCBI lineage: Eukaryota > Metazoa > Arthropoda > Merostomata > Xiphosura > Limulidae > Carcinoscorpius > Carcinoscorpius rotundicauda. The sequence continues at coordinate 89,158,765 of CM022392.1, read as the reverse complement.
CATTAGGGATCAACAACAAAAACACAATCTCTTCACAATAATAACAATCAGAAATAAATTCAATACAGTTAATAAAAAAATGCCTGGCCATGAATGCACACCAATGTTAGCAAACAATGTATCATAAATATTAATAAATCAATGATAATGGAACAAGGTAAAAGGACCAGAAAATACAAACCTAATTTTTAAAAATTCAACAAATACCATATTCAAACAAGATATTTCAAAATCAATAACAAAATCAAGAGATAAACAGCAATAATTATATCCTTCAGTTATCATCTTATAAATCTCTCTCTCACTTAGTGAAGCTACTGGCAGAGTTTATTCACAGAGTATAACCTCATGTGATCATAAGTTTACAAATTATTCTGCTACATTAACAGTAAATCACTACTAGAGAAGCTGTTGTCAATTTCATCATACACACACACACACATTTACTCAAACTACAAATGTTTATGTAGAAGATGAATTAGCATTTTAATCCAACTAAAAATTCATAGATAAACTATACAATAGAATAAAATAATAAATGAATGATAAACACAACTATAATCCCAAAAACATAAAATTTGTGATCCCACAAGGGTAAAAACACTATCACACACAGTTAAATTAAAAACATTGTCACGCATGGTAAGTGTGAAAACACTATATTAAAGTAAATATATAAACAATAAGATAAAGGTTTAAATACTGTAATGTACAGTAAAGTTAAAAACACTGTCACACATGTTAAGTGCGAAAACACTGCAACACAAAGGAAAGGTAAAATACTGTAACACATGGTAAATGTAAACATACTGTAACACATGATAAATGTAAGCATACTGTCACACATAGCAAATGTAAGACTGTTACATGAGGTAAACGTAAAACACTTACATAAGGTAAATGTAAACATACTGTAGCAATGATAATTCTAAAAACACTGTTATGCAAGGTAAAGGTAATAAACACTGTAACACATGGTTCTTTGTTGTATTATAAAGAATAATCTGTCCTTTCAATTAAAACAACTACAGTTTTTGTTTAATTGGTAACACTTAAGCAGTTTTGCCTCATTGAATAAGAATTACAAGTAAATTTACTTAGGCAGAAAAACAAAGTTCAAATAACACTGTTTACCACCTGGCTTGATTACAGAGAAGAGTTTCTGTAATTACAAAAAATGTTGTATACTTTAACTAAAACAATATGCATGGAAATAGGAATATATCAACATGTACTAAAACACACTCATACAAATGACTTAACTTACTTTTTAACAATATAAAAGTGCTTTCTTCTTAATTCTGCTTTAATTCTAACCAACAAAAGTGATACATTTACCTTTAGGAATTCCAGTAGAACCACTAGTGTACATAATAATGGCAGTGTCTTCTGGGCCAGGAACTTCTCCTGTCAGTTCTATGATGAAAAAATTATTGACTTTGAAAAGAAGTGGCATTATGTAAATTTCATAATTTATAAAAGCCATCATATGGGGTGAACTATATCATACATACACATAAAGCAGAGAGAGAATTCTGACTGAGTTTTAAAACAATCTAGCTACTTGTTTAGTTTTACCTGGATCTTGAAAAACAGTTTTGTTATTTGAAACTACTAAAGGCATATACACAGAGTTAAGAATCTTAACATTGTTAAAAATCAAATATTGTTTTTACCTAATTTACAATAAAGGGTATTTACCACAAAATCTTGATTAAAACTCTCTGTGAAGGGAAATCATTAAATACCAAAGGATTATGTTTTCCATTCCAATTCAAATAATGAAAGTCTGCAGACATTAAGAACTATGCATATTTCAGTATTTTTGATAATGCATGTTTAAAGTCACCAGTAAAACTGTCAACAAGTAAGAATTCAGTGGGGAAAATTGAGTGCAAAACATTCGAGTATATTGGGTAATAATATACTAAAGCCCTGAAAACTTCTCAATGAAATAAGTAAAGAGTCTCTTATTTTGCTTGATTATTTAACATTATCAAAAGTATTCTGCTGAGTGAAGAAGCCATATCAATACTGCTTTAAAAAGTAAGTAAAAATTTATGATAACATGTAAAAAAAATGTCTTTGTTATTTCATGATAGTATAAAACAAAGAATTGTCTGACGTGTTTCCAATTTAACTGATGTCAAGTGTACAAAGCGTAATGTCTTGCAATTTGGAAAATTGTTTTGGTGCTATGATTTACACAAACATAACATTCTGGGACAAAATGGGACCATTGGTCTATCTTGGCTATTCCACAGCCTAAACTCAATGAAAAAAAGTCACATTATTATTCAAACATTTATAAGTTTTTCTTAAACTCAATTAAATTTACTTCCTCTACAAAATCTCAAAGCTACCCATTTCAAAGGCCAAACAACTTGTCATGAAACATAACTGTCTTAACTGAAGATGACTCCTACTCTACCAAAAGTTGTACTTATGTTCTCTGGTCCTTCTATTGTCATTATTAAATATGAAAAAAACTATCAATTCCCTTTACAATCTCAAACATCTAGATCAGATCCCCCCAAACTCTTCTCTTTTCAAGAGCAAACAATTTCAGAGACTTCAGCCTCTCCTCATATGAGAACTTTTTCATCCAAGTTACAATCTTGGTAACCTTCCTCTGAATTGTTTTCAACAATTCAATGCCTTTCCTAAGGTAAGGTGCCAAAGACTGAAAACAATGCTCTAAATGTGGCATAATCAGTGACCTGTACAAAAAAATTATAACTTCATAAAGACGAGAAACCCACTTGAAGTAAAAAATGTATTCTCAAGACGGCTGGTTTGGGTATTAAAACTTTAATTAAAATAAGGATTTAATACCCATACCAACCATCAAAATCATGACCTCTTTAGAGTTGTATTCACTATTTCTGTAGATACAGCCTAAAATCCTATTTGTCCTAACACTAAAAACAGCACACTGTTTGGATGACTTTAGGGACTGATCGACTATTACACCAAGATCTCTTTCTTTCAGGAAATTGTTAAGGTTATTCCCATCCAAATTATACTTATAATTCAATTAATAATAACCTACACTCATTATCTAACAGTTATAATAAGTAAAACTAATTTGTCTAACTCACTAAATGATCTAAATCCTTTTATAAATTAACAGCATCCGCTTCACAGCTAGCAACACTCAAGACCTAAATATCATTTGCTAATTTAAGTAACTTACTGTCCCTTCGTCCATATGCCATTAATGTAAATCAAAAAGACCAGAGATCTTAAGACTGAGACGTGAGGTACCCCATTTGTAACATTAATTCAGCTTGACTGAACTCCATTTGTAATGACTCTCTGTTCTCTTCCATCCAACCACTATTTTATTCAAATAGCTAACTTATCCCCCAAACCTACAGGGACAAATATTTTATACAAACCTTTTATGTGGCACCTAGTCAAATTCTTTTTGAAAATTCAGATACACCAAATATATATCCTTACTCTCATTTACATAAACAATAAAGAATGTCAAAATATTTATAAAGCATGATTTTTCCCTTAGTGAAACTATGTTGACTACACAATAAAATTCTCAGTAAATTTGCAATGCATATTTTAACAGATTTTCCAAAACTTTTCTCACAACTGATGTAAGACTAATGGATCTATAATTACTATAAAGAGGAGTTACATTAGCTAATTTCAAATTCATTAATACCCATCCACAATTCAAGGACTTATAAAAATTGTGACAAGTGGCTCACATAATCCAATTCTTGACCTCCTTTAAAACCCTCAAGGAAATATCATCTGAACCAGAAACCTTATCTTGTAGTTAACAGTAAATCTAAAATAGCATTGTTTCTAATAGGTTCATTGACTTATTGGTGAAGAAAGCCTTTCTACCTCATGAATTTAGTATTTCTTAATCTATATACCTGAAATTATGACTTCATTAACAGCTGAAATACTAATCTCATTGTTAGGTTTCTCACAAATTTCATCAATATAATTTGGTGGTTTGCAATAAATTCCCACTAAAAGCCTTTTCCCTTTATATCCACTAAGAGAAACTCAAACTGATTCAATCTCCTTGCTGTTATCTTTAATACCCTCAAATTCAGCAGGAAGATATCTCACATTTTCATATAAAGCTACTCCCCTTCTTTTTATTACTTTATCCCTATTAAATAACCCATAAACCGGTATTTCAAAAAATCTTCTGTCATCAAAATCATCTGTTTAACCATACTTCAGTTATTCCCACTTCATAAAAATCCTCCATTCCTACAAATATTCTAAAGTCATATATTTTGTTCTTTATGCTTCTAATCTAACAACAGGAACAACTAAGCCTATCCTTATATAGTAAAATTTGTCTAAGGCAGAATCGCATGGGACTAAGTAAAATTTCTGGCTTAAGCAGATTTCCCAGCTTAAACAGTGAACATGCATTTCCTTAATTACATAAAATTTTTGAGCAAAACATTACACTTGCTTGACTCAAGGAAAATAAGATGTTTGTCAATAAAATTATTATATTGTTTATGCTATATTTATAAGAATAAGAACAAAAATACACATTCAAAATATACGCGAGTACACAAAATCTTAATCAAATGTATTTGAAGAAAGTGTCTAATTTGTACTGTTTAATTTTTTTAATGGGCTTTCTCATTTGGTTAAAAGAAAATGCCAATTCTAAGACGTTTTCATGAAGTTCATTTTCCCCTTTCATTTTTGCATACAATTTGATTGTGTTAATATAACTTAACACTTGTGATGAAGTCAGAATTTCTATTTCCTCATTATCTTTTCCATTTTGTTCATCTTCTGAATCTCTCTCACTGTTACCATCTCGTGATTCTATCATAGATTTTAAACCAATTTCATCAGTTTCTCTTAAAACATTTTTGTCAACATTCACAAAGTCATCTGCATCAATCCTCTCAATCAGTTTGGATTTCACTGGAATTGTCATAACAAACAACTTCTCCACAATCTCCACCATTATCAAGAATAAACCCACAGTTTCAAAAGCACTTTATTAAACATTTGATTGAATGACTTAAAAATGCAATTGCTTTTAACAAGTCAATTTTTATGGTAATTTCAGATGTTCTCTTACAGTCATTCATGTTTGCAATAATATGTTGAAGCATCAATTTTATACACTGTATAAACCATTATCTAGTGGTTGTAGAACTGATGTTGTATATGGCGGTAGAAAGACTAAACAAACATTTGAAAGTTGAACTTTTTGGAAATAAGTTGTATTATCTGGAAAAGGTAGAATACTCCTATTTACTTGTTCCATTCTTTTTTTTAATTTCTTCAAAAAATCCTCAATTATAGCACTTGTCATCCACACTTTATTATTCACTTTCCATTCAACAAGAAGTTGATTCATCCTTAAATTTTTGAAACAGTGCAGATTTTCACTTTTACCTATTACCCATGGTTTCTATAGTTTTCCATCAGCTTTTGACATTACACAGGTTCCACCATACAGAGGGCCTTTTATAAGAGAAATCTTAAAATAATGCTACAAAATTTTGATATTTTCAGCTTGCACAGGCTTCAGCTCTATGCAGGTTTTACTATAACTACTTTTATGTTTATTTCCTGTGCTAAAATTTTCTTCTGCATCTTAATTCTTTTTTCATTTAGTTTTTCCTAGCCCTCACTACTGTCTTGTCCTAGACCACTGGTGTACCAACAGAAAATTAGCACTCTAGTGAGGAAACCTCACTTCATTCAGAACAGATATGTTCTTCACCCAGAACCTAATTCATGCTCTGTGGGTGGACTATGACATGATCTGTCATCACTAATGATCACTAATTATGGGACCATAACATCTAAATCCCACATTGGTGGCTTGGGCATTTCGTCTCCAATATACATATATGTGTCAGTAGACCCAAACCTGTAGCTATAGAGTGACACATTCCATGCTATTGGAATCATGATAAGAATTTAAACAATATTTAATCGTACAAACCTTTTCCTTAACCTGAAGAAGTCTAAAAGACAACACTCCAAACTAAGAATGACAGGATTCTGTATGCCACATTCAACCTGAGCAACAGAATCTCATGGATATGGATGTAACCTGTGCTGGCAATCAATGTAGTGAGGAGCTGACGTTAGAAGTTGGGACACTTGAAGAGGGGTGGAACTATAACCCCCTTTAGGAGCCAAGGAAAGTTGAGAAGCCAACAACAACTGGTATGAATGCAGTTGGGTAACATCAACCCTTGATTCCAAAGATTCTGTAAAGCCTGCAGAAACCAAGGGTCTAAGAAGGGGAGCCTCATGTGATTTTCAGAATACCGCAACCAATGGCCTTCAATAATACATATCTACATAACAAATCCCAGTAACATCCCAGAAATGAGATTGAAGAAAGTGTAGATACTAAGAATCAAACTAAGATAATAATGATTAGTGGTGATCAATGAGAGAGTTCCAGAAATATGGATTTATCATAAATATCTTAAGACTGTAGTTAGAGCCAGAAGAATCCTAGAAAATTATGTTCTATTCAGGTTGACCACAGAGTCTATTCTCAAACCACACATTTTCAGGAAGAGGAGAGTGACAGTGATAGGGTAAAGCAGGTTGTTCTGACAAAAAATGGAGACAAGGTATAGTTGTCCTTTTACATACATGAATTGCAATATCAGAGGATGGAAGGAGAACCACACATTTACTATCAGATCTTTGTGCCATTTGGGAAGACACAGACTCAAAAGCAACTAGGAAAAGACTTGAAACACACTCAATTTACTAACAGAAGAAAAAGAACCAGAGGCAGCTGATCCAAATTGTAAGAAATACACAAAGTAAAGGAAAGTGTTTGAAGGTGTGAAGCTAACTTTTCACTACAAATATCATTATAAACAGCTTGAAATGAGAATAACTTCCCCTCACAACTGTTGAGCAATGTTAGATATCAGAGGTAAGATAAAAGAGACCTAATTTGCCTCTGTGTAGAAACAGTAATCTGGGAATTCATGCAATATATCAGCTTGCCAAACAAAATTTATTTTGAATATGAAAATCAAATATGTAATAGTAAGAATGCTTAAGGTATCACCAATGGCTGTAATAGAAATCCATTACTGAATGCTCAGTCAAGAAAGTGTAATAATATTATTTGAATGAAATGCTTAAACACAGTAACAGGATAGAAGGAACATTGATACATGTTGAAAGTGTCACAAGACAGATATTGCCACAGATAATTATGTGTGTAAAAGACCAAAGCAAGCAAGAAAAAAATCAGATTAATGCTTAGATGGACAAAGAAAAGAAACTGCAACAATTGAGTAATAGCTGTAGTGTAAGAGGAGGTAAGTATTTTTTTTTGAAATATTAGTAGTTATAAATCTGAAGTCAACAACAGCAGTAGCAGGCAAAAACCTTTATTAAAAGTAGTGTTGTTTTGTGTTGTGTAACAATAACCAAGAAATATTACAACACAAGGAAACATAGTTTTTTTTTCCATACGTAATACTTTATAGAGCTAGTTGTCAATAACTTATATTTTTCTTATTTCTATAATTGTCTAGTAACAATATAAGACAAATGATCTGGACTTGTGCACTATCATCCTGGTCTATGAGCTAATCAATGTGCCTGCACTTGTAAAATCTTGAAGAAACTTGTAGATATTTTCTCTTACACCTTTGTTTAACTATGACTAAATAAAAACTTCTTAAGGGTTTCAGTTAAACAGCAAGAAGAATGAACAAAAAAATAAAAAAAGCCAATCCTACAAGTTTTGGTTAAAATAGTCATAATTATTATTGATTTGTAGGGAATGTACAAATATTTGATTACTAGGTATACAGTTGGTTTGTTTATAGTTAAGCAATAGGTTCTCTGTATTGTACCCATCATGGGCACTGATCTCTGGTTTCTTGCATTATAAACCATTACACTTACTACAGTGATACTAAAGTGGTAAAAGAATTATCAACTTCTACAAGTGCCATGATTTAGGCCTTAATTTAAAATTATTACGTTAAAAAATGGATTTATCTCAAAACATCTGTCAAACAAATTTGAAAAAAGTTTATGAGACAAGGAACAAACTGAGCTTTCAAACAGTAGCTAAGTATATTAGTTTATTTTCCTGTTCAAAGGACAGAGAAATCATAGGTGAGTCAAAATCCATTTGCATTTCTTTCAACATCAACTGGTCTCCCTCATTTTCTATTTTAGCAACTTATTTTGATTGTGTCAATTGTTTTTCTTCTGCTACAGTTATTCTAATTTTTGCTAAACTTTCTTTGAAAGAGCTTGCTCTAAATATGATCATTTATCAATGAAAAATATAAAAAATCCAAGCAGTTATGATTGTATGAATACAAGAGTTCCTCAAGGCTCAGACACTCTAAACACTAAGGCAATTTGAGCATTACCAACAGAGAGTGAGTTTTAAATACATGCATTACTACACCATCTACTACAACACAAAGACTAAAATGCTATTCAAATAACCATTCATGGTATACAAGGTTATTTTTAAAAACAAAATTAATTAGTAGAAAAGGATCAAATGGAAAAAAGGTTCTCAATGAAATAAAATGTCTTAAAATAAAAAGTTAATATAATTAAACATAAACACTTATTATCACTTGTTCAAAACATCATGGTTTGTATATTTAGTATTTTAAGGTTGTAAAAATGCACAATACTTCATTTTTGAGGGGGGTGCCTAGTTGGCACAGCTACTTATAATGAAAGACCATCTCTTGAAGATCCAGTTATAATAGTACCTACTTGTCCAAATCATTCTTAAAACAAAATACAAATAATTTTTCATACCTAGATCAGCATCTTCTCCAAGTTTCTCCACCCTTGAAAAAGGTTGCACTTCTACAGAGTTTGGAAAGCCACTTAAATTAGGATTCTCAAATGCTTCCATATAGATGATGTACTTGACTAATGGTATTTTGTCAATAATTTTCTAAGCATAAACAAAATTTAACATATTAAACTTTTTTCTAAGTTCCAATAAAACAAACTTAAGAGCTATAAATCTGTAATTGTACTAAAATGTTTAGCTTAATGACCTTTATATAATGAAAAACATAAATGATATTCCAAACAAACAAACAAAAAATTAAATACAGCTTAATACACTTTTACTTAGGCACAGATCAGTAAAACACACAATAAAAATAATACAAGTTAAACAAAATCAAATATCCTGGCTTACTTTCTTACAGATTAAAAAGGCACTTGTTTATTTAAATCTGGAAGAAACATCAATAGCATCAATGGCAATGTGGTAGTGGCACTTTAAGTTACTGAAAGATTTCTAACAAGCAGTTGTTAGTGAATTAGACTGTGTTAGTTAAGTTAGTAAGGCATATGAGAAAATATTCTGGTTCAATCTAAAGCCACGGAAATGCACAAATGGGATAATCAAATCTACTCTTTTTACACAGGATGCATATTGAAATACTTAGTTTAGGATGAGCACATAATACATAACAGACAATTTGGTTCTTCAAGGTTCACCAAAGAAAAAACAACATGAACCCACCCTTTAACTTTTAGTCTTAATTGCATTCTTGTAGGTTGCTGGCCTACAGCATTGTTGACGGGAATTCATTTTATAAACTAATCACCCTTTAAATAAAAACAAAATAAAAATGTCCTATCACACACCTCATCTTTTTTTTTTTTCAAATTTTACATTTGTACATGTCCTATCATTTTATTATCTTCAGAATTTAACAACACAAAATCAGATTCCTTTATCCTATTCATCATCTGAATAACCTTCTAAACTTCAGTAATATTATCTCTCTGCCTGCTATTCTCAAGATACAATATGTTAAGAGATCTTAATTATTGCTATAAGAAAATCCACCTCCAAAGTTATCTTCTAAAGCCTTTTCAGCCTTTATTACCCCAACCAAAGAGACCTCAATGACTTGATCAGAGATCTTGATAAGTTGAATGCCAGTATTATATTTGGGCGCTGATATGTGAAAGTGATTTAAATTACAGTTGCAAATCTTGAAAAAGTATGCACTTTGAAACATTTGTGTATAACTTTAGTACAATAAATACATGAAAACCTCAATTTAGATGTTTTATTCAGACATTATGTAAATGACAATGTGCAAATTTGCCTGTTTTTACATAGAAAATAGGTTAATTTCTAAATTTCATTATCCAGGTCACAAAAGCAAAGTTTGAAGGGAATAATGGCCATTTTCTGTACTTTTACAATATAAGCAATTAAGGAATAATACATACTATCCAGGAACAAAATCTGTGTTACATAGTGTTATTCATTGTTTTATGCAACAAGATAATATTATATTATTATACATTATGATTGCATTTTTATTTTTTTATTTCACATATAAACCACAGTAAATATGCTTAGAGAAATCATTAAGTATCTACAAGGTCCCTGCCTTTTACACATTAAAAAAGTAGTACTTTATAGGAATGATTTGCAATATTATCCTAATAATTACCAACCAAAAATACAAGCTATGGTGTAAAGGGAAACATATTTAACATGGAAAATTGCCAACCATTCAACACGGCAATGTTGTTATAGAAAGAGAAAGACTTATAAGTAAAGAAAGTAAGGGATGGTCAGCACACCCTATGAGAATTTAAAACTATCTAAACAGAACTTCATTACAAGTAAATCAACTCCTATCACTGTGGACCAGTTCTCTGTCAAAAGTTCATCAATCAGGAAGTAAGAGTTGACATGTTTCACACATTTCAATCAAGTGTGCAAAAGTTTCACAAAGATTTTTCCCTTGTAAAGAAGTATTGTAGTGTTCCAAATATAACATACATTTTTTTACTAATACTAAAAATTTATCTAAGAAGTTGGGGGTGCACAAAATATATGATAACAAGTTTAAATACTTTTTTTTTTTAAATATACAACCAGTCCAGGCCATCTTTTATGACATGCATTGTGAACAATGATGCATGTTTACAAGATATGTTGCATTTTTATGGTATATTTTATTAATTCTCTTTGTTTAAAAGACATAAGTCTTGTGATCTTTAAGATTTATCTTTCTGTACAATTAGAAATGTTTGGAAATATGAAATTAGTTATCACTTCATTATGTTTGATATTTAAAATTACAAATCGTTTTTGGTAAAACCTTCACATTTTGAGACTAAAACACCATTCTTAATTAGTTGGTGCAATGTCTCTATTGTTTTATTTTAACCATAAAATGGCATCACTGCAGACATCGTATTCATCTTCATTATGTACTACAATAAACATTGTCATCACAAGGGGTGTTACCTTTAAAATCATCCATGCTTATGAAGCAACAATTCTTATAGACACACTGAATTGGTATCACCAAAGTCTAGGTGCACCTTATCTTTGCTTATAAGGCAAATTTGACTTTTTTTTTCTTCCCCATCATGAAGGTTAGACTCCATATTACACATATGGTTGCATATTATTTTGGAAAATTTGGGTAGAAATCATAAGTGTCTAAGCTTCTCCTAATATATATTGGTGGAAGAGAGAAAAACTACAAAAAATGTAGAACAAAACACTTGCACTTATGAAAAAACTGAATGAGAAATTGGCCTGTTTGAAAGGCCATAGCTAGAAACATGATTTTCTATCAATCACAAGGTGATAACAAATTTCAAAATGGTACAGAGAATATAAAGAAAATATTTTGACACATGTATGGTTGTCACTGGTTTTTCACATGATGAGAAATTTAAACTTCTCAAAGTGTATGGTAAATCATTAATAATCTCTGCTTACTGCCATGTTGACACTAATTATGCAAAGTGAAATTTCCACACTATAAAGATGAAGACATCAGTATTGAGTGCCTAAGCAATGAAAATGTTGTTCACGCTAAACTATTCTCAAGTACATCTGTGAAATCATATGTCTATTACCAATGCACTTCTGTGAATTTGGTTTGCTCAAATATGGTTTTGAAAGTTTATTCAAACCATTCAAACAGAGGGTCAGTAAAAATGTTATCAAGATGTAGGTTTAACGCTGACTTCATTATCATTTGCAGAAATTCATTACAATGTAAATTACAGTGTCAGACAGCAATACATAACCATGGTCATCAGAGTAAGCTGGATCAGTAATGGAAGAGGTGGATCCATCATGAAGTACGATTCATGTATGTATGTTAAAGATCATTCAGCTTTGTAAAAATATAAAGCTTTACATTTATTTGTAATGCATTTGTTTGACATTAAGCACAAAGCTATACAATGGCTGTCTGTTCTATAACTCATCATCAGTACCAAAACATTGTTTATAGGATTATAAGCCTACAGATTTACCACTGAGCCAATGAGAGAGGGGAGCTTTTGTAATTTGAATTATTTTAATTGGTATACAAAAACAATATATTTAGTATTTTGTTACAATTTATTTATTTAATTTATCTTTATCTTTATAATCACCTTGTAATAACACATACACTTTAGTTTGATATACATGACGCTTTATACAGTGCAATGTAATATAAAGCAAGGGCAGATCCACAAAGGGGGTAGGTAAACCTTGGGGTTTTTAACCTTCATTCTTCTTAGTGCCTCAAAAACATTAAAACACTAATGTAACATTGAGAACACAAACATTAATGAGCCTAATTCTCCAATAATATCATAAAGTTTTCTGCAGACAAATGATTACAAAACATATAATTCACTCAGAACCTGATCAATGTTGTCCTTTCTAAAACGCTTACTTCTAATTTTACTTTCTTTGATTTCTCATAATAGATCAGAATAAACTTTGCTAGCTGTGCAATGGGTCCTGTATTTAGAAAACTTACAGTAGAAACATTTCATTTGACCAAACATGCCTGTTCAAAATTCATATTCAACCTACTCTTAGCTTTCTACTAAATATTGAACAAAATCAAAGTTCATATGTAATGAATGATTAAAATGCATCAAATAATTTCATTTTATGACTAAATATTTTGGTGATTATTTGTGACACACCTTCAAAGTTGCTGCTAGAATTGTGTTTACATATATGCAGAAGGAAAGGGTGTTTGGGGACAACTTTAAGTGGATGACACCTTCCAGAGCTCTTAGCTGTTTTTAGTTTTTTTTAAGGGAGGGGTAGAGGGTTAGCTGATGTATCAAAACCTTATTTGGTTTATTGGAAATTACTTATATAAATATATACAAAGTTGAAGCTTCCATATTTATTTTTTCTTCCTCATAACCCTCTAGTTCTTACACCATTATTGTGTGTTATCTAAAACATGCTATCTCATTAACAGTTAATGTATTTTGAATAAATTATGATTCAACTTTGCTTTCCCCCCACTACAATTTTTCTAAAGTGGTGCCACTGCCCTTGCCCATAAAGGTTCTTTTCACATACCTCCCCTTTCATGTGATCTGGACATGCTGTTGTAAATTACTTATTTTGTTGTAAACTCTCACTTACAGTATTATTATTATTATATGGTCTAGCTAGTTTAAATATCCCTTTCTTTATTTATTCAGATTTATTCTTCCCCTATCAGAATGTTTGAGAAAATAAAATAAAATAAAATAGTGAAACAAGTTGAAGAATTAAACATTTTTTCTGGCTATTTTCCACAGAATAACTAAGTAAGTAAAGGTTTACAAATGTAAACTATTGATCCAACAAATTCTTAAGAACATATTAATTTTACATGTTACAAATAGTACCACATACATTATTAACACTTGTTACTACACATTCATTATATGTAAATTGGGGATTAAAGAAAAGGTATACTTTGTTAAAAATTATTAGTTTGGTACCTTCAGTTTGCCAAGTAATTCTTGAGATGTGATTATATGAGTAACTTCTGTTTCATTGATACCATGGATAATTCCTTCTTCTCCAAGAGTGGCATACAAAGTTACAACTAAAATGTATAAAAATAAGAAAACTAAAATATTAAATATTTAATATAAAATATTATAAAATTGCTATTAAATGAAGTCATATAATGTTTCTTTTTTTGTCTTTTTAGTCCTTTAAAATTAGGAAAAGCAAATGAAACACTCTCATTTAGAATTTAAATAAATGAAAAAAGAATATATGTATCACAAGCTTTTGTTGAATGAAATTATTCATGAAACTGCTGTGAATAAAAATAGTTATGAAAATATTTTAATCAAATAACTCTTGAAATAAAGAACAATTTAAAAACACTGTACTTTGGAAAGCATCTTTTCAGTTATAGAGACAGCTCTCTTTATATTTCTCTATATTTTCTAAAAATTAGCATCATGGATAAAAATTTACCTGGAATATTGAATCGAAGACATGCTTGTGCTGCTATCATCCATTCCACACGAGTTTCAGCAAAAATAACTACGTTCTGTCTGGGCCGAATACCTATGGACATAAGTCCTTTTCCAAAAAGTTCTACCCTTTTGTTTGCTTCTTCATAAGTCAACCATTTATAATCTCCAAGAATCAACTATTTGAAATAAATAATGCAAGTTTATTATACTTAAGATCTCGACATTAAATCCAACGAAACATACATGCACTATTAATATCAGTCATTTAAATATTTTTAATATATAATGATACAAATGCAAGAAATGGAAGATAATTTAAACAAAAATTTAAACCTTGCTCTCAGGCACTTTCAGAACTAAGAGCTTAAGTCAATTTTTTATAAAGATTAAAATATAAAAACTCTTTATTAAAGTTTCCATTAAAAGAAAGACGAATGTTTTTTGTTTTTTCTTTCTTAAACTACTATTTAAAGAAAATGTTTAACCAGTATTTTTTTCCATAAGGAATTGGAGAGTTTTACTGAGTGTGCTCTTTTACATTTGACCTTCCACATTGAAATTTTGTATCATTATTGGCCTCACTGTTATTTAACTTTAAATATCAAATGATAAAAAGCTAATACATTACTAAATGTTATTTATAAATTATAATAAAGTAAAAGGTGTGAAAAGCAATGTACCCAGATCAAGGATTGAACTCAATGCATCAGGTTAACAGGTTTTAAGTCCCAGGCAGACAATTATCTGCCTAATTCATCACAGTTCTGGAGACAGCTGTACATTTAACAAATGAATGCACTTGTATGTAGAAGTGTGTGGGAAATCAACTGCATTTTCATTATTATACAAGGTTAATAAAAGTTGCTTTCATCTAATGGATTGTTGTCAAACTCATTATATTTAAGAAAAATTTGAAGAATCAAGCAGGAAATTTGAAAAATTATAAACAACTGTCACATCATACATTTTTTTCATATTTTGAGATATGGTAGAAGCCTTTGGTATATAAAACCATTTTTAGTGTATAATTGAAGAAAAAGGCAAAACATATTATTACAAAAACTATACTGTACAGTAACAGAGGATATTTATAATTTTTTATATTTAAAAAAGTATAATTTCTGAAAAATTGAAATACAAAACAAAATTGCAAGGGTTAGAAAAAACCCATATCAAGATCTGAAGAGTAACTGCAATGTGAGGAACTTCAGTCTAACAAATAAAACAATAGGAAATATGATTTAATGGAGAAATGTTTTTTCATGTAAAAATTCATTTATTTATTTGGGTATACATCTTTATACTTTTGATAGGAAGTAGACAGTCTATAAAATTTTCTTTTTATAGCAATGCTGTTCCTTTCCCAAATGTTAAATCATGCACAGGATCAAGTGACGAGTGTTTTTTTCCATAGATTTATATCAGAATATGAAAAAAACAACCACTGAATTGTGACTTATTAAACCAAATAACATGCTTTCAGTCATTCAATGTCAATAGCTTATTCTTTAAATATCATTCAAACTTTACTGTTTTATTTTGATACAGGTGTGATGCAAGAACTTTTATAAAAAATTGTTAGTTGCCAAGTGACAAGAAAGATTTAAAGAGAGTGTAAACTGAATCCTGACCATTGTTAAAAGAACTGGTTAGTTCAAACACAATCTTTCGTTTGCTGCATTTTAAAATCCTGTCCAATTATTTTTTCCTTGATTACCAACTTCTTACTACTTTTTGCAAGTCCTTGAATAGTCGTTACATGCCAGATGATTATAAGATGACTAATATTACTCCTCCTTTTATGGTAGTGATGAATGTTTTTCAAGTAATTATAAGCTTATTAGCCTTACATCAATGACTGAAAATTTTTTGAAAGTTTGATAAATGATGCTTTACAAAGTTACTTAACAAAACCTGAAATTTTTCGGATAGCCAGTATGGTTTCACGATGGGTAATAAATTTTGCCTTTCTAATATTTTGACATTCTTTAAAGATGTTACTGCTTATATAAATGACAATATTTATGTGCATTTAATGAAACTTAATTTTCAGAGACCACTTGACAAGGTATCACATAAGTTTTTTTTAAAACATTACTTCTGCAGATGTGGAGAACATGTAGTTGGCTCATTGAGCAAAAAAATTGTTTGAGTGGAAAAGCTTGTATTAATAAATGGAGTTTAGCCAAATTAATATCATAACTACAATAACTAAGGTTTCTTTTCAATTTTTGCATACAGCTACACGAGGGCTATCTGCACCAGTTGTCCCTAATTTAGCAATGTAAGGCTAGAAGGAAGGCAACTAGTCATCACCACCCATATTCAACTCTTGGGTTACTCTTTTACCAACAAATAGTGAGATTCACTGTTACATTATAAAACTCCCACAACTGAAGAGACGAGCATGTTTAATATGATGAGGATTCAAATCCACGATCCTCAGATTACAAGTCGAATGCCCAAACCACCTTGCCTCACCAGGCTTAGGGTACCTAAAGACTCAGGACCCTTGCTCTTTTTTATTTAAATTATTGACATAAATGAAGGAGTATTCAATAAATTATTTAAATTTACTGATAGTATAGAGGTTTTGTTTGGTGCTAGCTGTGAGGAGAATACTGCTACTTTGCAAAATGACTTGAATTATCTAAAGAGTTGAGCAAATAAATGACATAGTTTTGAATTACAAAAAGGCCTGGCATGGCCGAGCGCGTTAAGGCGTGCACTCGTAATCCGAGGGTCGCGGGTTCGCGCCCGAGCCGCGCTAAACATGCTCGCCCTCCCAGCCGTGGGGGTGTATAATGTGACGGTCAATCCCACTATTCGTTGGTAAAAGAGTAGCCCAAGAGTTGGCGGTGGGTGGTGATGACTAGCTGCCTTCCCTCTAGTCTTACACTGCAAAATTAGGGACGGCTAGCACAGATAGCCCTCGAGTAGCTTTGTGCGAATTTCCAAAAAACAAAAACAAACGAATTACAAAAAATGCAAAATAATGTGTAAAATACTTATTATTGGTATTGGTTATTGGTATAAATTTGATGGATATAACCTTAAGTGTTATGGAAAGAAAAAAAGATCTTGGTTTAATAGTTCATCAATCTTTTAAGTTATCCAAGCAATATTGTTGTTTTTTGTAGAACTGCTAATAGGATTTTAGGTTTATGTACATAAATATTGAATATGAGGCTAAAGAGGTTATAATTCAATTGTATAGGTTATTGGCTAGACCAGATTTTGAATATATTCTTTCTAAGGTTCTTTAAATTAGGGAAAATATTTAAATGAGTTCAAAAGAAGTGCTATTAGGATAATACCTACGATGGAAGATGTTATATGAAGACAGATAAAATCTTTGTAATTATTTTCTTATCATTTGTTTCGTACTTAATAATGACAGTGGTAAAACTAAGAGACAAAATATACATTTTATTAAGATAGGAGTCATCTGAAAGCTTTGTTTTTGAATTTAATGCAAAAGTACTTATGAGCTATCTGTGTTCTACTAACATAAACTGTTTTTTTTTTTAACTGGATGGTTATCTTTCAGATGTGGGTCAATTTTTTTTGTTGTTTTTAATTTTGCACAATGCTACTCGAGGCCTATCTGTGCTAGCTGTCCCTAATTTAGCAGTGTAAGACTAGAGGCAGCTAGTCATCACTACCCATCGCCAACTCTTGGGCTACTCTTTTACCAACGAATAGTGGGATTGACTATCACATCATAATGCCCCCACGGCTAAAAGGGCAAGCATATTTGGCGAGATGGGGATGCGAACCCGCGATCCTCAGATTACGAGTCGCACTCCTCAACACGTTTGGCCATGCCGGGCCATAGGATGTGGATGGGATAGCCGAGTTGAACCAAGAGAACCCTCATTCTCCTTAAATCATCTGTTATTTTCATATTTGCAATACTGTCTGATGACAAATGTCTTCAGGATCTTCCTTTGTAACCCTGCTTTATGAGATAGACATCTATTATTTTAATATTTTGAAAATCAGAAGGATGTTTCTTCTTTCCCTATTATCATGCAAGCTACACATTGTTGACTAAATCTTTCATTGTACAATGCACAAGCAATAATCTGACACATATTTCCAACAGATATATCAAAATTAAGTGTTCTAATAAAAATATTGATGATCCTAATAAAACGGTCAGTTACTCTGCACATACGTATGTACTATACACAAAAATATTTTAAACTTGTATTTCATATATGTCAATACTTGCGAGTTTGCGTGCTTGAAATTACAATATAACACATATTAGCTTGTAGCATTACTGCTCTTTTAGCTTTCTCAATTTGTCATTAGTACTTTGATGTGTGTATAAATTTATAGTTTTCTTATTTATTTTATAATGGTATTTTCTTAATTTGTTTCCCTATTAGCGGTTGCTTTTGAAATGAAACTTTTAATATAGCCTGTACAGGTCATATTTAGTGGGGTGAATCTTTCAGTTTTTCATATTTTAGTTGTCTGTGATACATATGCTAAACATAGTGAGTTTCAGTTTTACTCCATTACTTGCTTAAGTTAAGAGATTTACTGGCCTGTAGTTTGACGTCTTTCTGCCTAATGGCATAATATTAATGAAGCTCAATAATCTGACCAGAAGCCCAGCAAGGTCACCACGTTCTTCATACAGCAACAGATGTAGAACTTCCTTATGTCAAATTATGGTTATACCAATCTCACCCTTCAGAAAAGAATGAGAATTAGTAATACTTAACATCTCTGTACTTGTATTCCTGAAGAGGCAACAATACAAGAAATCACTTAAATTTGTTTGTGCCATTAAAATTAGTGCCCCTAACCCTTACGTTCAAGACGCGCTAAGTTTAAAATTACAAGACGTGATATTTCGCAAAGTTATCGGATTGTTTGTTAAGGCTCGAAACAAATCAGACGTTTTATTGTCTAGCTCTGATTAAAGGCGGTTTGGGCTTGAAATTTTGCTGAATATATAGGTAGAAGAGCTTGAATTTATTTATTTTTCTGATTGGGACAGCACATGGTCGGAGCCTCACACATAGAAGAACTCAAATTAACGGCAGCAGAGCGGGAAACCACAAGAAGCCTAAGAACGGCACGTACAAAGAAAATGACGGAAATGGCGGGAAAAACCGTTAACTCGAAGCAAACGTTGATTGCATATAAGTCAAGTGTAGTTGGTGGTAATGAAAATAATTCTCCATTGCTGGCTCTGTGTAGTCTGGCAAAAAGGGAATTAAATTTGGTAAAGAAAACAAAAAATGTAATTAAAAAAAAGTAAAGTTAAGAGAAAGTTGATAAAAGAAATTAATTCTTCGGAAAACTCAGAATACGAAGAAGAAGCAGTGGTGGCTACTAATACTGAGGTAGAGGTAGCTACCCCTGCAACTAAAGTAGGGTCAAGTCCCGATTATATAACGGTTAAAAACAGCAACACCGAGGATGTTGATATGACTAAAAATAATAATGAAGAAAAAAATGACAGTGATCAAGACTTGGAGGACCAAGACTTTATCACTGTCGTATAAAAAAGAAATGTTAAAAAAAACAACCAACTACAATACAGTAGCAAAAACAAAACCACCACAATACGCGGTAATAATAGAAGGCATTCCGGGTCAGTATAATCAACCCTTGCTTGCCACAGAGGTGAAAAGATGCAAACCTAATGTTAATATAGTTAACATTAAGCGTTTGCCAAGAGGCGGTGTACTTGTGCAAGGGCAAGATGTGGTCGATCTTAACAGACTACTTAAAGAATGGCCAACAAATGCCTTTAAACCTGGAAATATTAAAATCCACCTTCCAGGAAGTAAGCCGCAACCAAAAGCAATTGTGGTAAGAGGGGTTCATCAGACGATTGACCTGGACCTAGTTAAACAGGCACTTGACGAACAAAACATACCACACACAAAGACAGAAAGAATTATTTCTAAGAAAACACAAACACCTACAAACCTGATAAGAATTGACATTGATGACAGTTACAACATACAAAATTTAATAAACAATGGAATATTGCTCTGGTATCAAAAATACCAAGTTGAGCAATTGAAAACTACGGCAATTGTTGTAACACAGTGTTACAACTCCCAAAGATATGGACATGTTTCAGCAGCCTGCTTAGCATCACCGAGGTGCTGCGAATGTGGCGGGGAACACCATATCAACCAATGCAAAAAAGAAAAAAGAAACGCCTAAATGTTGTAACTGTGGTCAAACCCACACAGCAAATTACAAAGGCTGTGAAAAATATAAACAAATAAAGCAACGTATTTATCAGATCAGAACACCAAAAGAACAGAATCAACCGAAAACAAACAGTTTCCCTAAAACAGACACACCAACAGAACAGAATCAACCGAAAACAAACAGTTTACCTGAAACAAGCACATCAACAGAACTCAATTAAACAACAAAAACCACGTATGCAGAAATGTTAAAAGGAAAAGAACCACATAAACAACAAGTACAGAAGACACAGAACAAGAACACATTAACACAAACACAAAAACCAAAAGAAAACAACATCACTATACAAGAAACGAATATTAACACAACAGACAAAACAAGCCTGTTTTCAACAGTTTTCAAAAATGTAATGACAGATTTTATAACAGAATATACCAAACCAAACCAGACAACTAACTTTCTAGAACTACTGATCATTATCTCCATAAAACACATCACACCTCATATACCCTACATTATAACTACACTAACAGGTTACATGCTCACAGCACAATGTTCACAGTAGTGTATATCAACATCCAAGGTGCAATAGCTTCCAAGAAACATGAGATCGAAGAACTAATAGAAGAATTAAACCCCCAGATTATAATAATAAGTGAAACTCTAACATACAATAATAATAGAGTTAAAATACCATATTATTCAACCATTAGAAAAGACAGAAAAAATAAAAATGATGAAAACAGAGGCATTATGCTGCTCCACAAAGTGGACTTATCTGTAGTAGAAAACAAATTAAACAGTAGCAATGAACATGTTACTGTAGATATCCTCCAAACGAATAAAACTAAAATAACCGTAGCAGGAATTTACTGCTCACCCAATAAACAATTAGATACAACTTTACTTAATAACATCTTTTCCCACAATCAAAACACCATAGTTATGGGAGACTTAAACAGTAAAAATGTTACCTTTGGATGCCGAAGTTCTAATTCCAATGGTAGAAAATTAATACAATTTATAGATGATAATAACATAGCTTTATTGAATGATACCACCCCAACACATACATCCTATTCCACTAACACTAGTGACATACTAGATCTGTGTATGTGTACATATAATTTAAGCCAGAAATTAATAAAATTTCAAGTGGGAAAGGATGTAGATAGTGATCATCTCCCAATTTTTTGGGTCTTCGATCTCACCCCCTATAAAAATATAACATATAGGAAAGAAAAATTTAATTAGAGTAAAGCAGATTGGCAATGCTATAAACAAGAATTAGATAATCTGTTACCTAATAAAATTATTAAAGAAGTTAAAACGCATGTCGAAATGGACAACTATTGTCAAACAATCACGGATTGCCTTCAGAAAGCAGCCAAGTTAACAATACCAAAACAACACCATAAAACAACAAACAACACATGGAAACCCACCACAGAAATAATCAACCTAATCAAAAAGCGCAGACAACTGAGAAGACAGTACATGATTACAAGAAACAGAGAAACTAAAACACAAATAAACAACATTAGAAATCACATCAGAACTCAAATAAAACAACAAAAACAAAATAAATGGGACAATTACTGTAATAAACTGAACGACATAACTGACCCGAAAAAATTCTGGTCACATCTTAAAAGATTTGCAAATGAAAACACAAACACAAAGAAATATCCTCCACTTGAACATAATAACACCACTGCACACACAAATAAAGAAATAGCCGAAGCTTTCAAGGATCAACTCCAAAATACATTTAAAACTCACACAGATCCAGATATGAATACAAACTTCTACAATAAAGTCACTAATCGCATAGCAAATAATAAACATCAATATGAACCAATATTTCCAGTAAACATAACTGATACAAATACAAGTTCTAACACTGATTATGAAAGCACATTACTAACAAAGAAAATATCCATCACATAGCAAATAATAAACATCAATATGAACCAATATTTCCAGTAAACATAACTGATACAAATACAAGTTCTAACACTGATTATGAAAGCACATTACTAACAAAGAAAATATCCCTACATGAAATACTAGAAGCAATAAAAAACACCAAAAACAAAGCACCAGGAGAAGATGAAATACAAGCTATTCTCCTAAAAAAGGGCACTCCGAAATTGTTTGACCACCTAAATTCACTATTTAACTTATCGCTATCCTCAGGATATATCCCAGTTTCTTGGAAGCTAGCAAATATTTTAATGTTCCATAAGGGAGGAAAACCAGCGAATAAACCAAATAGCTACCGACCAATCAGCCTGACCAGCTGTGTTGGCAAAATTCTTGAAAGAACAATGAGTAATAGACTCTCCACATTCTTGGAGATAACATCAAAATTACCAGAAGAACAGAATTGATTCAGAAAATTTAGACAAACGACAGACCATTAAATAAGATTAACCGAAACCATAATAGATAGTTTCAACAAAAACGAATGTACAGTCGCTTGCTTCCTCGATATCGAGAAAGCATTCGACACCGTTTGGCACGACGGTCTAAGGTTCCGAATGAATGAAATGGAACTACCGCGAGGAATTATTCGCTGGTTATCTAACTTTTTGGAAAACAGAAAATGTAGAGTAAACGTAGAAGGAACTTTTTCCGAATACTTTACTCCACTAGCTGGTGTCCCACAGGGAGGGGTGGTTAGCCCTATACTCTTCATCATGTATGTAAACAATATGCCATTGTAGGATCCAAATCATGGATTCTCATCACAGTTCGCAGATGATGTGGCAATCTGGAAAACTGCTGCAACACCCACGATAGCAGCTACAAACATACAACCACAATTAAATAGAATAAGTGAATACTGTGAAAAATATAGAATTAAAATAAACACAGCCAAAACTCAGCTCGTAGTCTTTACGAAATCGACAAACCACAAAAAACAACAGCGAGAAATATATATGAATGGCACTCTACTCCAGATTGCCCAATCAGCAAAATTTTTAGGTCTGACTTATGATTCAAAATTAACTTGGATCAATCATGTCAACGAAATTAAAAATAAAATTTGGCGAAGAACCAACCATGTAAGGAATCTAACTGGTAAAAACAGTGGAGCATCTAAAGATAACATATTGAAAACATACAAAACATATATTAGACCAGTAATAGACTATGCAGCTCCAGCATGGATAACTGTAAGCAATAAAATAAATGAAACCAAACTACAAACAATCCAAAACACACTCCTCACACCTGCATACAAAGTTCCAAGAACTATATCATCTCAGTTCATTCACAAATATTCAACCATACCAGATAGACTCCTACGTTGTACAATGATGTACTTTAATAAGAATTGGATGAAAAACGAATTACTATGCAAACTAGACAGGCACCTTATACATGATAAAGCTAGTTCTAAATATAATATAAAGTTAATTTATATTTTAAATATAAAAATAAATAAAAAATAGATAAGATAATAATAATAATAAAATAAAAAATATAAAATAATAATAATAATAATAATAACACACCTCATGTATTTACTTTAAATATATTAATAAGTCCACTCCAGCAATGAAAAGGAAGGAGAAAGAGGTTTAGTGTACCTGACCCTCCCGGGTATACAAATTTATATACTTAAACACCTATAGAGAGACAAAGTTATCAAGTAAACGTCGTTAAAACCTGACCCTTCAAGGTATATAAACATCAATACCCAAATACCTATAAGAGAGAGAGAGAACAGACGTATCTGAGCAACATCGCATGACTTTGAAATTCTCTTTAAAGTGTTTGAAAATGAAAAGTATATGTATATATATATATATATATGTTGCTTTGTCAAGGTTTAGGGAAGTTTAAAGACAACATTTCTACATATGACGAGAACATCACACAACTTAATGATCAATTTTAAACGCTTTAGTTACTTCATGAAAACAGTGTGTATTACACACTGTTGTGAATGAATTATTAAAACAATGATTTATTATTGACTGCAGAAATTAAAATACAATAATGACTAATTAAAAACAAATAATGACAAGTTTTAATTATACAACAGGACATCAGAAAAATGAATTATAAGGGTTTATTAAAACAAACAGCAAACATATCACTTATTACAAAAATAGTAGAATTTTAAAATAAATAGTTTAAAAATGCATAAAAATTATGTTTTTACATGTGGTACTCCAGTGGAAGTTTCACTTCTCTAGTCTTACACTGCTAAATTAGGAACGGCTAGCGCAGATAGCTTTCGTGTAGCTTTGCCCGAAATTCAAAACAAATAAACTAATAATATATTTTATTGTATGGCAGCATAGACCGAGGATTTATTAAGTTTATGAAATTTGTGATTTTATGCAATGACCTGCATTCTTTCATGACGTGTATTAAGAAAGTAATTTGTTGAATACAGCATAATTAAATTAAGCTCTAAGATTAGAAGCATCTATCTTAATAATTAAAATTTAAATGTTTTTGTTTCTGTACAAAACTCTTAGTGTTTTTAGATATTTCGTTTGGTTTTTCAAAAAATAAATATTTATTTTAAGATTAAAACTATATCAAAACTATGCTCTTCGACAAACCTTTTTGAAAACTTTTCCATCTTTTTGGACTTCCTCTTCTTCTCCTTTTATTTCTCTGGTGCCAAAACATTTAGTATTTGAAAAACGTTTTACAGAATATCGAAAAACTTGGTCAACAGTTTCAATTCCAGGCAGAAAAGGTTCTGTCTTGTCAATTCTGACCAATGGACTAGATACGTCTCGTGGTTTTTGATATTCTCCCTGAATATAGGAACATTTAAATTATTTATATTGAACATGTAGTAAGAAAGTATCTTAACTCTTTAATTTTCATTCTATATATTTATTTTTCGATATATTTTAGGTCTTTTTTTAATATTTAAGTGATCATTTTATTGTAATTTATTCACAAAATCATAAGCCTGACCAATTAAGTTTCAGTCGATCTTATATAATACTTTTTAAAAATTAAACGTCTTCAAAAACAACATAATATTTTGGCATACGTGCAATTTAATTGTAACAATACAGTTACTTTTCTTGTTCAGAAGAACTATTTTATCCAATTAACTTATAATGTTCTAATTTTGACAGAGATTAATTTCTGACAATTTTATTATTAAAAAAACTTATAACGTAAAACATGGATGTTAAATTTTAATTAAAAAATTTGTAGATACAGCATATATTTAATCATCTTCTTTATTTTTACTATATATTTCATTAATAGCATTGCTTAAACTTCATTTAAATCTAGTAATTTAACTTACGTACACAAAGCTATTACATTACATGCAATACCTAATAGTTATTTTTGCATCATTTATTTGCAAGCATCATAACCTCACTTTATTACAGTATGCACACTTCATTTTCATGAAGTGTTGACATCTTTCCGGAATTCTAATTCATATCGTAATACATTCTATTCAGGTCGTTTGCGACTTCAATACTGACCACTGCTTTTAGTAGTATGATTCAATTATGGAAATTATTCCCTTTTGAAGTATGCATAGTCTCCTCCTATAGTATCATTTCGTATTTACAAAATATTTAAATTCTGTTAAACTTTTAATTCGGATAATATTAAATCTGATCAAGGTCACGTGTCAGTTCAACTCTAAATGTTTCCCTAACAAAATCTAGTTAAAAACTTCTTGGTGTATCATGAAATAATCACATTGTGTTCTATTTTACCTTTTGGAGGTAAGACCGCTCTACGAATGTTATGAATACAGATCAGAGACGCTTCAGACAGTTCTGATCTAGTTTACCGAATTACAGAAGAAAAAACATAAGTAATTTGAGACCAACTTTGACATTTTCAGTCAAATTCATCTCTATCTTCAAGGATTTAAGATCTGCCGGTGAAGCTTTGTCCTTGTTTAAGTGTTTTACAGCAAAGCATGCTGATCGCGGATTCGTTATTTTCAATTGAATTACAAGTATGTTTTTTTTCAGCCATGTTTTTTCTTTTAATTGTAATACAGTCTGTGTGTGTTTTCTGACAATAAAGCCGCATCAGGTTATCAGCTGAGTCCGCCAAGGGTAATACAGTTTATTTCCCTTACTTTAGTCATATTAGTACGTAGTAATACTTGTTACCCTTGAGAAGTAACGAATATTAGGTTTAGTTAATCTGTGAAACAGTCTTGAAGGGGAAACAGTTTAAAGTAAAAGCAACCGTCAGGTGTTATAAAAACAACAACTATTTTACACACTATTGGTGTTAAGTGTGATATTGAGTAATATTATTTCGTATTTTATTTCGTTCTAGTTTCTTTATTACACTTATTTCCATTGTTCAGTTATTCGAACATTTAGTTTTATTCAATTTTAAATATCTAGTGACCGAGTCGAATCTGTTGTATATATTCCGAGAATCTATCCCTTTGCTCTTAAGTTACACTAAATGGCGAATACAATGTGCTTAGTATATGATTATCATACACTCTTTTAATTCTTGGAGAGTTCTGAGAGATTAGATAAAGGATTTTGTATTTAAAAATATAATAGGCTTAATACTAATATATTATGACAAAAATAATTATAATTATGCTTTGTTAATTTGTAAAAGGGGTTCGCACCATAACTAATGTTGTTGTAACAAAATGATTCTGTAAATAGTGTTACGACAATTATTGTGTTCGTTATATCTGTTATGTATATGTGTAAATATTTTGTAAACGACAACATGTCGTATTGTGTTTGAATTTTCATTTGTATTATTCATTTTTCCATATTGATATTATTGTTTAGAAGTTTAAACTAAAATATGTTATTTATTTAGGGTAACATTTTTAGAACTTTCTCGAATTGAGTAGACCAATCACATGTTTGTAAATGAGTGCTGGTGACTTCCTGTCTAGATGTGTAGTCTCGTGCAAGAACGGATATGCGTGTATAGCTCTGGAGTTGTATGGAAATTGCGAGATTGTTCGAGAAATAGGCCTATCGGTATAAAAAAGACGGTGACGTGAGAGATAGTCAGTCATCAGTCATCAGTTTTATTCGAGGGAGAGAGATTCAGTCATTAGTTTTATTCGAAGACAAAGAGTGAGATTCAAACACCAGTTTCATTTCAAAAGAAGAAAGTCAGTTATTTGAGAAAGATTAAGTGTTTGCTGTGAATATTCAACTTGGATTTGTGATTGAAATTACATCTACGGAAGCCGTGATTTTATTTCGTCAATCTCTACGATACTTCTGAATTACCGCTTGTGCTGAGAGACGGCGATTTCATTGAACTGTGAACTGTTTCGGAATCTCTTCGTGGGACCAAATTCACACCCTAGACTGGAATTTGAGACTTTAATTTTAGATCATTACATTAGATACAGGCCAGTACCGTTTTGTATTGTGATTTATTTTGAAGTTTGAAACTAATATTATTTTGTTTTGTAATTAATTTCGAATGTCGTAACTTAATATCTGTCACTGTTATCATATAATTTATGTTATATCTGTTAATAGGTTAGTGTAATAAATTATACAAGCTGTTATCTGCGTTTTTTCTGTTGCGTTTAGTCTACGAAGAACGTAAAACATTTAAAAAATACGTAACAATATCCTAGTTGGCTTAAAGAGCTCCGTATTAAGAAAATCTTCGTCTGCGTTAGGTATGGCGAATTATTTGTTTGTTTGTTTTTTTAATTTTGCGCAAAGCTACTTGAGGGCTATCTGTGCTAGCCGTCCCTAATTTAGCAGTGTAAGAGTAGATGGAAGGCAAATAGCCATTACCACCCATCGCCAACTCTTGGGCTACTCTTTTACCAACGAATAGTGGGATCGACCGAAAATTTATAACGCTCCCACGACTGAAAGGGCGAGCATGTTTGGTATGATGGGGGTTCAAACCCGCGACCCTCAGATTACGAGTCGAATTCCTTAACACACCTGGCTATGCCGTGTCAATGTATGGCGAATATAGTGTGGTTGAAATATTATTATACACTCTTCTAATACTTGAAAATTCACAAGAGACCAGATAAAGAATGTTTCAAAATATAATAGTCTTAATCCTAATTCTTTATGACAACTATAGTTACAATATATTTGTAATTACTGAAATTTAGATTTTATTTAATATGTGGCAAATTATATTTTAAATTCACCTGTTTTAATCCATTATAAGTTTAATGATGACCTCACTTAATAAAACCTACTGAAATGACGAGACTTGAAGAAACCCAGGGTTTATAAAGAAAACAGAGTATAGGTGACCATTTGTTAAAAGATGAAAGGTATTCTAATAAAAGCTGGTGAAGGATTTGCCGAATGTCAGAGATAACAGATATAGTTTTAAAACTCTGTTGTGTGATAAAGTATATGAGTTAAGATTCAAGTAGTTGTTAGTGCTGTGGGACGTTTTTTTTTCTTGAACATAGATTATGCGTGTATTTATATCATACTCTATCAGTCAAAGGTTTAATCATGTACAAAGATGACAATGGAGTCTGTTATGTGGTATAAAGAGGTTGATCAGTGATTTTAAGTACCCTGGTAGGTAAGGTTTTATCTTCTTATCCAACACTACTATCTGTGGCAGCACTTGAACTTGAGAAAAATAAAAATAACTATGTGCTCTTCATTACGAAAACAAATAGAAATAATGCCCATCGTGTGTAAACTACTTATTCGAAGCTTTATGCTACAATCAGCACCCCACGTAATGCACATAATATCCCAGAATGACCATAAACTGATATCAGCAGTTCGTTACACCACTGTATATGTTAGCTAATCTTAATAATTAAACTACAGATTTTCATAAAATTTCTCAGTAATTATATGTATGTGTGTGCGTTTTCTTATAGCAAAGCCACATCGAGCTATCTGCTGATCCAACCGAGGGGAATCGAACCCCTGACTTTAACGTTGTAAGTCCGTAGATTTACTGCTGTATTAATGAAGAGCCACAAGTAATTAGCACCTTGAACTCAGAGGTATAATAAATAATACCAAACTTAACAGAAAGGTAAAAAAGTAACAGGTTTTTTATACATAAAAAATAATAATTATTTTTAATATGTAGGGAAATGGAGACAACAGAAAGGCCAGTTGTGTTTTAGTAACGTTTCCCTTGGTGGACATAGCAGACAGCCCGATATGGCTTTGTTATAAGAAAACACACACTTTTAGTAACGTTCTGTTTATTAACCCCACCTCACACGCGCTTAGATATAGAACTATATCTAGAGAAATTTGAAGAACAAAGCTCACTGAAGGAAGGGCTGGGGCTCAGGAGTTTCTTTCTTTTATTTTTTTTTACAAAATTTTCATCCATTATCTGGTCAAGCAAAGCTAACAGTAAAATAAATTTTTTTTATGTGGTCTAATTCGTTCTCGTTCACTTTTGTAATGCACTGTGGTTTCTGGTTGAATTCTGTACGTTTGTAAAACCTTAATTTTCAGCATTGGTAAATACAATGAAATGAACACAGGATGTTCTCCACACAGTATCAAAAGGCGTTCTTTATTATCCATTGCAATAAAATCGTATCAATTAATGTACACTTACCCAAACTGGTGATCTCAGCCATTGTCGCCATGGTCTTTGTAAAATGAAGTAAAATGGCAAACTTATAATGTCATACAGAAGCACGAATGTTTTTATAAAATTAAGAACTAAAACTGTGCCCGGACTACTCGCCATCTTTTAAATTTCTTCGGTTTTACCGAAATATCTGTAAAAAAGAAAAAAAAAAAGATCAAACATAATTTGTAAAAAATGTTTTAAACATACTTATATCTTCCTACTGATATACATTCAATAAAGATGTTCAGTACTTGAAGATTTGAAATTAGCATGTATATAATACACTCATTCAATACTTATACAAACTCCATTATCAAAAATTGAGTGTGCCTGGCGGCTTAACTCAGTGGTAGAGTGTGCTCGTGATACATATATTTTGTGATTATATGCGAGCATGTGTGTGGTATTAAAGTTCATAAACTAATGAGTGACGAAAAAGAACGATAATTTATATTCTTTGGAAGAAACGTGGAAGAAATACCATGTTTCAAGAGCTCTTTCATGACAGGAATATTAAGTGAACTTAAAATTGGATTGGTAATTTTCCTGGCAATTAGTCGAATGAAGCGTTCATTAGACTCTAGTTTTTACTCTTTCATTATAATAACTTTGGTGTACTGGTCTTATTGCAGATATAAATGGTCTAAAGATCGTTTTTACTACAGACAGATTCAAAGTGATTTGCAAAAAGCTGCAGTTCTAGAAGGTACTGAAAAGGATCCCAATGAGACTATTAAGTTAGATGAAGCATAATTTATTCACACAATTTTGTAGATTATTGTAATTGGCAATTGTACAGTTATAGAAAACATAATGCGTTGAAGGTATAATATAAAAGAAAAAAATCCCTTCGTACATAAGAGGTCCCGGGTTCGAATCTCGGCTCCTCTACTCCTATTTAGTAGTTTTACTTCGTTATATTTTGTAAAATGTATTTGCTTGAACAAAGACTGAAACTTTTAAATGCAGCCCTTAAGGTCATGAAGTCAATCTTTGAGCTTTAAAATAATTTGATTGACTGAAATCTTCGAATTTGAAGTTTTCAAATCCGTCTTTGACATTTCATATATTATCTAATATTTCACGTCCTAATCAACACAAACCAAAATATGCCTTCAGCAACAAAGCCGAAAGCTCTTAAACGCCCTAAGGGTGACGAATTGAATTTTATTTTTTTTTAATTTGGCTCAAAGTTACATGGGAGCTATCTGC
Source organism: Carcinoscorpius rotundicauda (assembly GCA_011833715.1). Taxonomy (NCBI): domain Eukaryota; kingdom Metazoa; phylum Arthropoda; class Merostomata; order Xiphosura; family Limulidae; genus Carcinoscorpius; species Carcinoscorpius rotundicauda. Next base: position 89,127,526 of record CM022392.1, on the reverse strand, counting down.
ACTAACCGCTCCTAATTTTCCAGTGTAAGACTACAGGGACGGAAGCTAGTCATTACCACCCACCGCGAACTCTTGGACTACTCTTTTATCAACGAATAGTGGGATTGGTAGTCATATTATAACGCTCCCACGGCTGAAAGGGAGAGTATGTTTGGTGTGATGGGGATTCAAACCCACGACTCTCAGATTACGAATCGAACGCCTTAACCCACCTGGCCATGCCGTGGCACTTACCACTGACTGTGCTTGTTATTTATGAAAACAAAACTGTGTCTTTTTCCTATAAAAATCCTAAGTTCACCAACGATGCTTTTAAGAGTTGGAATATATATATCTTATTCGATGCTAGAAACAGTTTATTGCGTTTCAATGGGAATATTCATGAGAAAAACTAATAAATAGTAAAAAAAATATATTTTTTCACATTATTTTTGTCAAATAAACATGTTATTAAGTGTAACGAGCAGAATGTTAATGGCAAACAAAGACTGAGTAGTTTACCTTTAGCACAATGGACAAGAAATTCCAGACCTGTCCTTGTTTAATATTGTGTGTTAACATTAGAGATAATTAAAAGCAATGTAACTATAACTAGAGTTCATTACAAGCAATAATTAAAAGCATTTTATTTACATTAACGAAAAATTAACAAAAAATTAAAATTATAATCAGCAAACTAACAGTCGCAAAAAGAAAACGTAAGACGTTAAATTGATCAGTTCAGTTGAAACAGAGAATTCCATCACGAATAAACACAGATAAAGGAACTTAAAATACAGACGTACTTAATAGGACTGGGTTAATGATATTATACAAGGTTAAGGAATATTCAGATTACACAACATGAGGTGAAAGAAAAACGTATAGATTAAGAAGTGTGTGTGTTTTGTTATAACAACGCCACATCGTGCTATGTACTGTGTCCATCGAGAGGAATCGACTTCCTGAGTTCAGCATTGTAAATCCAAAGACTTACCGTTTTCCCACCAGAGGGGCCCAAATTATCAAAAGGTTTTTTTGTTCTTCATAGGAAACATGACTATAAATTCACAGTAACTTATTTATAAGAAACAAAACAAATATTAATTTACCTGCCATAAAACATTACCGCGTGTGTGTTTTTTATAGTAAAACTACATTTGGCTATCTACTGCGTCCAAAGAAGGTAATCGAACCCCTGGTTTTAGCTTTGTAAGACTTACTGCTGTCTCAGTGGGGCACAAGACGTCAGTATTGGCCCTAATATATTTTTAAACATTACTCTCTTTATATAGTCTCTACAGGAGATTCAGGAATTATAATAATGTACAATAATGATAGAATTCCAACCACACTATGTTCGTCACATCCATTGTCGAATAGGTATAGAATGCAATGATACAAAACATAATAGGCTTAAGACTAGTGTCTAATTACAAATATATTTATTATAGTCTTGATTTATCAACTGCAGAAAGGATTTTCACGCCATAACAAGAGGATAGGTGTTTCTTGCTTGTTGGAAAGCACAAAACTGCACGGTGGACAATTTCCGTTTTGTTCACCGCAAATACCAAAAACCAAATTTTAATGATATAAGCCTTAATAATTGCTTCTGAGTCAAATAGGAGGGACTATAGTAAAGAAGTAAACAGTTCTAGACAAACAAATACATGAACCACTGAAATGATTTTTTTTTTCAGAGAATCATTCAACAGTTTTCTATTATGTAGTTATAAAAGTCCTTAAGGTGAATAATAATGTGAAACATAAACTTCGCAGACTGGATAAGTGCATGAAGTTTACAATCAGCATTCAACAAAAATGTTAACCCTATAACTGGAATATCTCCAGTATAGAATTTAGCGGTTGAAGACATGCATATTTAACTAAGAGTTTTATAAACGATGACTGTTAAATTTATTTAATATATTAAAAATAGTAACTACAGAGAAAGGAAGGTCCATTAAAACGCTTGAAATCTGTGAATTTGAAAGCTGTCCGAACAGACAGTGCATCCTCTCCGTGGCGCAGTGAGCAGTGCAAAGATTGCCTGTTGTGGAGCTTTGTGTTTAATTACAGAGAAACAAACAAACTCAACAGTAGAAAATACTATACTTCTAGGCATTCACGAATACTTCATTATATATATATATATATTGCAATGTTAGTGTCATATTTTTTACCCAAGTCAGATAAAATCCACGTTTGAGATTTTGTCCATCAACAGCTTTCTCTTCTCTACTTATTTTATTGTGCACCGACCTCGCTAGTACAGCGGTAAGTTTACAGATTTACAATGCTATAATTAGGGGTTCAATTCCCCTCGGTGGGCTCAGCAGATAGTCCGATGTGACTTTGCTATAATGAAATATACACACTTTATGGTGCATAAATAAAACGTTTTGACCACTTTCTACCTCTTCCTATCAGTGTTTTTACTACAAGATAATATAACTTCTGATAATCTAAGTGTGCTAATTTCATCTCGTGGTGTTTACGTAAAAATCGGTAAAGGAGTGGCCATGAATGACCTCAAATTTGTCATTCATATAGGTGATAACTGTGGTGACGACAAGTAGAAGACAAACAATATTCAATTCCATTCGTTTTTATCATTTTCTGGCAGTTTATACCAGAAAGATTAGCTTCCTAAAGCACCTTTCAGCCAAATAGATCTACAGGTTTGGTTTCCACTCATTCATAGTTTTTACTTTTCAGAAAAATTGTAATTTATGAAAATCGCATATTCTAAAGAGGTTATAGATTGTTTTGAGTTTCGCGCAAAGCTATACGAGGGCGGCTATCTGTGTTGTTCATTTTTAATTTAGTAGTGATAGATTAGAGAGAATGAAGCTCGTCAACACCATCCACCGCCAACTCTTGGGCTTCTTTCTTATTAACAACTAGTGGGATTGACCGTTACATAATGATCTATAAGTTGCGTCAACGAAAGTGATTAAAAATATTTTTCTTTCAACTGTAGAAGTTAAAAAGTTGAAACAAAGTTGTTTTCATAAAGTTATTTCTGGCATGGTATGTTGCTAAATGGAAGTTGTTTTTAAGAAACTCTCAGAAATTTTCATATCACTCATTTTTTCTTAATATTGCACACCTTTGTAGGAAATGGAACCTGATGTTATCTGTTTTCGTTTTTTGTGGGTAATTATTGAAAGAATAATAATTGAGAATTGCAATTTTATTTTTTGACTCTTTCACTTTTTTTCTGAAATTTACTCCATATTTTACCATATTGTTTGTCGAGTATAATAAAGGATAACAAATATGACGTCACAGTGTGAGAAAAGCTGAGAGTTTCCTTGACTTTCGTCTGTATAAACAATTTATTCATTGCAGATGGTTTATTTTCCAACATTATATAAGAATCATTTGCCAAGTTTAAATTTGAACAGCAAAATGGATGGCAATCCTACCACAATGTTGATAACACGAGCTGAAATATTATGATCAACCACTGTATTTTTTATTTATAAAATTAAGTTCAATATCAAACCACTCAACACTATGTGATGCTGGTTGTACTCTCTGACATATTGTTACAGATTTAAAATTCTCCCGAACACTGTTACGTACACTCAAGATCGAGAAACCGAGACAGCTAAATTTGAAAACAGAAAAGGAAAAGACAGAACACCTAAACTCAGTGATACTGATGTTAAGTATTTTCATTTGTGCAGCCTTTGGGACAGAAAGCACTGAACTCAAGCATGAGATGATAACCATGTACCAAATGACAGAAAATTGCCGAGATTTACAGTATCAAAAAGACTCAACAAGAATGGAATATTTGGTCATGAAGTTTTGTGAAACTGAAGATGACCTAAGAAGGTCGAAACGTTGTTCTCTGCTTTATTAGTAATAGTGTTAATATCCATAACAGTTGTCCTGAGGTACATTAGTCCTAACGTCTTTGCACAATACTATATAAATTATTTATAAAATATGAGCGTGTCAACATAAAATATTACCCCTGATATTCTTTACAAAACATGTTTCTACATTAAATAGATAATACATATTATATAAAGAAAACCTATGAAAGAAATTATCACACGAAAAGTACAAAGTATTTTCATTTGTTTATGGTACGACAAAAAAGGCCTAATTTGCTATATGCAAGCTATGTCTGTGAGCTTATTTCACTATAAACCTGGTTTCAATACCCTTTGTAAGCACATATGCTTTTTTTTTCAAACAGTAGTTTTCCAAAAGCGTAACTCTTTAAATATATTGTAGGTGCAATAAAACTATTTTCAAATTTTAACCATCTAATATCTTTATTTTAAATGAGTCGTTATCGTAATCTCGATAAGAAGTTATCAAGTACTAAGAGATTAAATAAACATAAGATAATTAATAACCTTACAAATAGAAATATTGAATTATTGCAACATTGCATAGATGAAGTAACATTGCATTAGCAAAGGTTCGACACTTTTCGCACTATGTAAATAATATTTTCTCTGAAGGTATGCTTGTTATAATGTAACCTTATTATCGTACTGCTGATTTGTGAAGTTCTTTATGAACCTAATTCAAATACCATATATATTTACCATATACTGTAACAACAAATATTCTTTCTTGTGCAGTTTTTCTTCTTTCAAATACAAATTATTGTTATTGATACGTCATTTTGTGACTACGATTATCCTGCTCGATTTGTTTTCAGCGCAAATTTCGGAATGGGCTATTTGCGCTGCATTTACAGCAGGGATAGAACTCGGACATTCAGTGTTACATTGGTGAAAGCTAATTATCGAACTACATTAATAATGTATATTATAAACGAGTGATTGTGACAATGTCGAGCTCTCCCGGTGGCACAACGGTATGTTTGTGGAAACACGTATAACTATTGTGTAGTTTTGTGCTTGCTTAACTTCAAACAAAACGTGGTAATGTCGAATATTGGTGTTCCCAGTGGCGCAGCGTTATACCTGCAGGTTTATGAAGCTGGAAATCAGGTGAGCAGAGCACATATAGCCTACTGTCTAGTTTTGTGGTCAACTTCAAACATAAACATGGTAATGTCGAATACTGGTATTCCCAATGACACAGCAGTATGTATGCGGACGTATAACGCTAGAAATCTGGTTTCACTACCCATGGTGAGCAGAGCACAGCCAACCAGTTGTTTAGCTTTGTGTTCAACTTTAAAACTGAATACTTGCACTAGTGTCACTTCCGTCGTGCTCATAAAATAAACATTTTAACGGAACAGAAGTATAACTTCTAATGTTTATCTGCCTAAAGTATTTTAGAACAATTACGAAGTTAAGTGTTTGAGTTTCATAGGACGTGAATTTTATTAATTTTATTTCTAATGCGTAAAGGGGAAAAATGCTGGTATTTTTTACCAAATATTCAGGTTTAAAGCTTAAGCGAAACGCATCGTTATAACGAAGTTGAAAACCAATGCTCAAACATGCTTGACTATAAATAGTAACGAATTTTGTAGAACATGCCTTCATGTACGTCTCTATGGACTTATGAATTTGGCCTGGCATGGCCAAGCGCGTAAGGCGTGCGACTCGTAATCCGAGGGTCGCGGGTTCGCGTCCGAGTCGCGCTAAACATGCTCGCCCTCCCAACCGTGGGGGCGTATAATTTGACGGTCACTCCCACTTTTCGTTGGTAAAAGAGTAGCCCAAGAGTTGGCGGTGGGTGGTAATGACTAGCTGCCTTCCCTCTAGTCTTACACTGCTAAATTAGGGACGGCTAGCACAGATAGCCCTCGAGTAGCTTTGTGCGAAATTCCAAAACAAACAGACTTATGAATCAGTGCATTCTAATTTATTTAAATCTTTGTTTTACGTAACTACACACTCGTAGTTAGACCGTAATTTAAAATTAGCTAGAGCTATTATTTTATTGAATTTTAATATTCATCTATAAAGGTAACTTGCTTTGATCAAAAGGTAAGGGTAAGAATTGTGCTCCATAGAACCGCATTTCAAATCGTCTATTTCTATCAAACTGTCGCGACGGAAAATTTAGGCCAACGTTCTAACTCCTGTAAGATACGTGTTATCGTGCAATGACAGCAAATTACTGGAAACAAAAATTGATTGTAAAAAGAGTATGCAATTCATATTTTTGCTTATACGGGATTTCATTTTAAAAGACAGAATTAATTAGTACGTTAAATAAATATTCGAAAAACAGAGTAAATTAAAAGTAGTTTTTAATCAAAATTTCTCCAAGTAGCACAAGATTCCAAATTCACCATCTAGCTGACCCTATATGGGTGTCATAAAAATATTAAACACTGAAGGTCACAATACCGTTTATCATACAAATGAACGTCAGCATATAATCTACTTACTTGAACATCACGTAAGAAATAATAAACTGAGAAACGGCTAAGTTTAACAACACACTAAATATTACTTAAGTACCTACTTAATCTGATACATTATAAAAAACGTCTAAAATGTAGAACTTACCAAAATCTGATACGCCGTAAAAAACGTATAATAACATACCTAAATATGATACGCTGTAAAAAAGTATAATAGCTTATCTGAATATGTTATACCGTAAAAAATCTGAATAGCTTACCTAAATCTGATACAACATAAAAAAGTCTAAATAACTTACCTAACTCTGATACATTGTAGAAAATGTCTAAAACTATAACTTAAATCTGACCCACGTGGCAAACATATGTAAACCTTACCTAAATCTGTCCACTGCAGAAAACCCACGTTGATAACGTCTATAACTGAGCAGATCCTAACATTTATTTACGTACTGTTAAAAGTAAGATATTAGTAATGAGAACCTAGTCTATCATACTTCACGTTTTATCAAAGAACTTCCATTTATCATGTTTGTTGCCGGATTTATTAACACTTATCTTCCATTCGGCCATGGACTTCGATCACTAAGGTAATGCACACTTTGAAAATCCTAACTTGCGTTGAATATTCTTTATTAACCATTTTCAGTGTTTCATAATAGAATATGAATCAGAGGGTTTTTGGTTTGCGGCCCGTTACTACAAAAATTCTCCTCGCACTTCAGAGCTGTGGGTGCACTATAAGAGAAGCGGTCAAAACCCCACTGTTCGATTAGATAGTACTAGTATAAAAATTTGGCGGTAGGTGTTTTTTATTAACTATCTTCCCTCTAGTCTATTTGTGACGGCCCGGTATGGCCAGGTGATTGAGGCATTCGACTTGTAATCCGAGGGTTACGGGTTCGAATCCCCGTCACACCAAATATGTTTACCCTTTCAGCTATGGCGGCTTATAATGTGACGATCAATCCCACTTTTTTTGGTAAAAGAGTAATCCAGTAGTTGGCGGTGGACAGTCATGACTAGCTGCTTTCTCTCTAGTCTTACACTGCTAAATTAGAGACGGCTAGCGCAGATAGCTCTCGTTTATGTTTACACAATTAAATAATAAGTGGTAGTACCTTACTTTGGTTAGATATGAACCATTCAAAGTACAAAAATGTCACTTATAAAGTTTTTTTTAGCTACGAAATCAACAGCCACAATAAATATGTCACTTACAACGATACACCATTTCATTTTATTCTTCGATCAAAAATATTAATAAAAATGTCACTTAAACATGTTATTTTAGTAAGCTACGCAATTTACACTAACAATTAAAATGTCGCCTTACAGCATGATATTTCAATTAGCTGTCCAATCAACAAGAATAACAAATCCAGTAAGTTGAATTTTAATACGTTGTACATTAAACAATGTGTTATCTTTAATTCTCAAATCACCAACTTGGTCTATATGTTTATCATACTCTGTAATATTATGATTTTGCCTATTACAATACTCCTGCAAAGAACTAACCTAAAATCTCGGGTAAAATTAATTTGGCGGGACAAAATGAACTAATTAGTTTCCCACATAAAATACACATGAGATCCCAGAAATAATTAGCGGGATTAGATGCAATATTAATTGTATTTTTTGTTTACATTTTATTTGACTTGTATGTTATTGTGGAAAAGTCTAATTGGTAAGGTCATAAATAATTCAGAAAAAAAAAACATGCTCAAAGGAACTGAAGAGGTGAAGTCTCTTTACCTGTAGTTTTAAAACTAAGCAGTTGTGACTTAACAATTAATAATTAAGTAACCAGCGTGATTAAACAATATAGATAAATATGCTTATCTCAGAATCTCGTGAAATTTTAAAGACGGTGATGATTTATAGCTAAGTAACATAATGATTTACAATTTGATAAAACATGCCACTTTTTATAACTTTCTTAGTACACATAACAAATTACTTCCAGAATAATTCTTTGTTCCATACTTGGTAAATAGCAGCATAAATACTTTTGGATTACATAATGGGTGACTGGCGAATCACCCTACTCACCCCTTGTAAGATGATTTGAACTTAAACAAATTTTCACCCTTGGTGGCTCAGTGGTAAACTCGAGGGTTTATGATGCTAAAATTCAATGTTTAATCCCCGCTATAAAAGACAAAGTTACAAGTTGCGGTGGGCTTTTTAACAGGTCAAATATTCGATCTTCAACTTCGAGTTTCACGTTAACGACATTTTTGTACTTTAATTGTCACATGCACTTAAAGCATAGCAGGAATATAATTTCGTTTTCTTCAAAATGTTTTAAAATAAGATGGCGGAGACATACTTAGATACGTTTTTTGTGTTTAAGATTACATCGAAATTCTTTAAAACACAAACTTCGAGGACCTTCATCAACATAGTCTACATTCATGCAACGTAATTATTTAATCTTGAAATTATTTCGTTTCTTTGTTGTTAAGCGCAAGGCTCCAAAATGGGATATCTGTTTTGTGTCGTAAGGCATCGAAACCCAGTTTTTAACGTTGTAATCTTTTAGACTTACCACTGAGATACTAGATAGAGGATAATTATGCAGAACATAATTTTAACAAGTCATCTAGCCATTAGCATCACATACAAAAATGTTTTACTTCTCTGAATGAAACTACCAACGGAGAAAAATATTTCGCTGGACATGAAACTGTGGATTGACTGGCAAAGAAAGAAATTTTGGACGGCACGGTTTCCTGTTGAATAGCGATAATACACCAATCGGTACACAAACGTTAAATGTATAGCAATCAACGCTCTGCCTTTTAGGTAAATCAAAAACCCTGAAAACAAGTATCTATTTCTGAGCGCCGCCTATCCGAAGTTCATGCTTTCTTTAGCCATACCAAAAAGTAAATTGTAGGCTGTGCTGTGCAGAGCTTAAGTCACAAGGAACAATATAAAAGCAATGTTAAACTTTATCAAATGGACACAGTCTGCAGGGTTTAGTGCGGAGGAAAGAGTTCCCAGACAAACAATCATGCAAATATGTACTAGTACAGCTAGCAAGTTGTTTCTATAGTACCAGGATTAATGCTTCCTTTATAACCAACACATATCATTATATCAGTCTGGAGTTTATATATATGGTTAATTAGAATTATGTCTAACATCATTTACCACAGACGATGTTACGTAATACAGATAGAAGGAGAGTGTAGTACGTAAGACGTATTGGATTGTTTGTTTGTTTTGAGTATTCGCGCAAAGTTGCGCAATGTTTATCTGTACCTGTCGTTCTTGATTTGGAATCGATTAAATTAAAAGCAACTAGTCTAAAGCACCTACCTTTAGCTCTTTGGTTACTTCAATTTAACAGAAAGATTTGGCCGCTATATAGTATAATGGTATGGAGAGCGATTTTTTACAGACAGGATGCGAACTGCCTTCAGATGAAACAGTTATCACTAATATGACAAATATAAATCTATCATCGACTTTCTGAACCATTACCCCGAGTTAACATCCAAGTATACAAATTTCTGAGGTGGTGCTTGAACCAATTATTGCTTTCACTAAACCTCTCTCTTTACAGGACAGAATTAATCTGTCAATTGTCTCGTTCTGTTCTCCATAGTCATAATGTGATCCAACTAGTACATCGTTAGGATCGTCATCCATCTTTCGTGATGACGAGAAACTCGCTTGAAGTAAAAATTCATTCTTGAGACTACTGGTATGGGTATTAAAACTTTAATTGAAATAAAATACAGAACAACGTTTCGACCTTCTTATGTCATCATCAAGTTAACAAAGAGACTATGCAACTGACCCAGCACACCGAAGATGATCAAAGAAGGTCGAAACGTTGTTCTGTATTTTATTTCAATTAAAGTTTTAATATTCATACCAGCAGACTTGAGAATACATTTTCACCGATCTTTGCATTACAGACACTCACTACAAACAGATATTATTCTGATTTTGGCACCTGTTTAGCTTTCTCGATACCTTTCTAAGGCTTTTTGTTTTCTTTTCTTCAAAATCATATATAGATACAGGAACTTGAATCTGCAGAATCTTTTCCATTGGTAGACATACTATATTGTAATTGCCCCATCCTCTTAAATACACGTTCACAGTATTCACTTAAAATAGTTCCTGGACCTTTCCATCTAACCTCACTCAGCACTGGATACACACGTATATAGTTCATATTTCTAGTTCCATATACAGTTCTTACGTTCCCATATATATATATATATATATATATTATCGTCTTCATACTAAAATTCTGCTTCTCATTTCACATTGTTGCTCTTGTAGATCCAAACATAAAGTATGATGGGTTACACAAGAACGGGCTTCGCCCGCAACCCGTCATCGCAGAATGTACATAAGAACATCAGAACTCTCCACGTGTCATGTTTACGACAAATTATTCAAAAATCCCACAACCTTCGTGAATATCTTTACTATTTTTTCAAACTTCCCGCAGTTAACTAGGGCTAAATGTTACGGTAAGAGGCACTATCAAGATAGTTTTAGGAAGCAAGTAAAATGTTCATAAACCCTTCGACAGGAGTCTCATGGCAGAAACCTCCCCGTAATTTGAGGGTTGCGGGTTCAAATCCTCGTCACACAAGCACTTTCAGCCGTAAGAGTGTGATGATGTGATGGCCAATCCAACTATTCAATGGTAGAAGAGTGGCCCAAGAACAACTGTGGGTGAAATTTTTTTTTATATAGAATGCATAGAGATTTGTTTGTAATTGAGCAGAAAACCACACAGTGGGCTACCTGTACTCATCATGGGTATAGAAACCCGAACTCTAGCGTTTAAGTCCGCAGACATACCGCTGTGCCACCAGTTTGTTTGTTTGTTTGTTTTTGAATTTAGCGCAAAGCTACACGAGGGCTATCTGCGCCAGGCGTCTCTAATTTAGTAGTGTAAGACTAGAGAAAAGGCAGTTACTCATCACTACCCAATACTAACTCTTGAGCTACTCTTTTACCAACGAATAATGGGATTGATTGTCATTTCTAACGCCCTCACGGCTGAAAGGGCGGGCATTTTTGGTGTGACGGGAATTTGAATACGCGACCCTCGGATAACGAGTCGAGCGCCTTAACCCACCTGGCCATGCCAGGGCCATGTTTGGTTCACTAGTAATGGATTGGTGTTTTTGAAGTTATCATGTCACTGGAACCTTTTTTTTAAATTCAGTACTTTATTGTATCATAATATATCTATCAGTGCGTGAGCGTTTTAGGCCTCTATCAGGGTTTGAGTAGGCCTCAAAACTTTAGTTCAATACATATATCTAAACTTAGTTTCCCTGGGACCCTAAGATTACGACTGCGCCATTGGAGGAGCATCAGTAGAGAACCACAGTAATTAGTAAGGCTAATTGCGACTTTGTGATTCATATTTGGTAGGGACTCTATAACGAGGAAATACATAGATTCCTGAGTAACTTAATGCAAAAATCAGCAATTCTAATTTACAACACCTTTTCAGTGGTAAAGCTCATGTACAAAATTTCAAAATGTACGAAAGAGGTTTAAAAATATGGCTTTATGTGATTTATCAAAAAAACAAAAGTTAATTATTCTTATAACTAGGACGTTTGAGTGATATAGGCCTGCTACCCTGTTCATTTTTATACCAACGTAAGTAAATTATACCATATTTTCACCTCAAGTTTCATGTATCTTTTTGTACAAATTGATCTTCTGAATATGTTGTTTAATTTCAACAAAAACTTCACTTTGGTTCAGGGTTAAATCGGAAAACTTGTATCTCTAAAATTGTATATTTCATTGTGTAGTTTTGTTCTTAATAACAAAACATGTCAAAGAAAACTGAAAATACTCCTATCTAGATAAAATAGGTAAATATCTTTGCTGGTTAAATAGAAGAAAGCGATTAACTACTCTTTATTGTTATTGTAATCTCTTGTTTGTTTGCTGTTAAGGATAAAGTTTCACAATTGAGTGTCTGTTCTTTGTCCATCACTGGTATCTAAAGTCAGTTTTTGACGTTATAAGACTTCATTATTACCATTGAACCACTGGGAGGCTGTAGCATTGTGAAATTAATTCTTTGTATAATAATTATAATATTTAGTAAATCGTTATAACATTATTCCTTATATATTGACCTTCTGTAAGACAATAATCATCCTATACTTTGAATCTATATCATACTAAAGTTAAATTAAGTGTTTGTGAAGACTAGAATACTAAATTATATAACTTTATATTTAAAGAAAATAGTAAACTGTATTTCCAGAAATACTGGAACAGTACAAATGCAATATGCAGCTTTCAATTTGCATGGAGATTCTGTGAGGCGTCCAAGTATATCCAGCCAGTTGGTGTCTCGCTGCTTGAAGGAAACGAGTTAATATTTGATGTGGCATTGGCAGTGCGATTACATGATACATTTCAGCCTACAAATAATACTTAAATCTACTGTAGGCAGTAGGCTGAAAAAATGCAGGACTACTACATACAATATAATGTTAGAAAGACTAACAATTAGTTTTAGTAACTATATAATGTTTGAAAAAGTTTAGAAAAAAATTCCCTTCCTATGATTCTTACAGAGAGAGCAGATAGTTTTGTAAGTATTTGTTATTTAGATTGTTCTTCTTTCGACTAGTTTTACACATTTCTTAGACAAGGTTTCTTATGTTTTGGTTTTGTGTTCTGATAGCCAAGTACCGTAGTTATTTTTAAATATAATTGGACTCGTTTTTCTTATCTGATCTCAATGAATATGCCTCAGATTGAAAACTGTATCTTAACCAGTCTGAACTTTCATTAAAGAATCAAGTTTCAAATTATGTCTATTTTAATCTATAAAAACGTGCATTTCAAATTATGTCTATTTTAACATATAAACGTGTTCATAAAAACAAGCACTAGGAACAACAGCACATTTAAAGAGATTTATCCACTTCTCTGCTTTAATATTTATTACAACAACAACAAAATTTGTGTAAAAAATTCAAAATAATGATGCAATTTCATTAAAATATAATGAAACCCGAAAGTTCTCCCTTCCGAATTGTGCGAAGTAGACGCGATTATATTCTTACATATCAAAAAGTACGTTTTCCGAGTGGCAGCACAGTTGTCCCATGGTGTAACTTTTCATTGAAAATCAACAATAGATGCTTCAATCTAAAATTAGAAATAAAACTCCAGGAAACTTATGAAGAAGTTTTAAAAGTACAAACTGAAAAATAAGTATGTTGCAGTCATCAGTATTTGAAGTTTGTGTGATGTCCACGTGCAACATCATATTGCACAATCAACTGTAATGTCCACGTGAAACATCATATTGCACTATCAAGTGTAAGTCCACGTGAAACATCATATTGCACAATCAACTGTAATGTCCACGCGAAACATCATATTGCACAATCAAGTGTAATGTCCACGTGAAACATTATATTGCACTATCAAGTGTAAGTCCACGCGAAACATCATACTGCACTATCAAGTCCATTAACTCAATCTTTTTCTTTTTGTCAAAATTAAAAACCTTCAGCCCACACTAACTTTGCTATTTCGAAATTTCTATGGAAATCATTACCTGCAAGTGTACTTTGTTTTGTAAGCAAAATTCAATTTCACAAGAGTAATTTTACAGCCACGTAATATAGGCAAGTGCCACGTGTTGCTACAGGTAGACAAGTACTTGACAGTAAATGAAATGTAATCTGGGTGTGTTATACATATGCACGCATTAGGAATGATATATATCCCTCGTCCTTATCGATCACTTTGTTACTTTGGAACTTTTAGGGCTTGGCGTCATGGTTAGGACACTCATTTCGCAACCTGCGGAGTACGGGTTCGAATCTTTTCATCGAACGTGCTCGCCCTTTCAGCTATAGGTCCGTTAAAATGTGGCAACCAATCCATCTATTTATTGGTAAAAGAGTAGCTCAAGATTTAGCGGTGAGTGGTATTAATTAACTCCCTTCCACCTTAGACTATCACTTCAGAATTAGGGACATCTAGAGTGGGTGGAGCTAGTAGCTTTCATGTTGCCGATAGAAATTCAACAAATAAGCAGTCATATGGTATTCGCATAGTGCCAAATATTTAGATAAAAAGTATCCAAATATTTTGAATAAAGTTTTGTGTTTTTTTTAGTTTAAGTGAAGACAAATTTAAAATGCTCAATTTCTAGCACTAGTGACTTTCTAAAGGCTTATATAAATATTTTACAACAAATATAACTTGTACTACTCTTCAAAACCAACATGCGAGTAAATCACTGGTTTCTGGGTGTCTAAATATGTCAACGAAAAGGAAAACATTTTCGAATTGCTTCGCCCGATACTACGTTACAGGTTTGGCATGGTCAGGTGGCTAAGATGCTAAACTCGTAATCTGAGGGTCGCGGGTTCAATTTCTCATCTTACCAAGCATACTCGCCCTTTCAGTCGTGAGGGCGTTATAATGCGACGGTAAATTTCACTATTCGTTGGTAAAAACCAAGAGTTGGCGGTGGGTGATGATGCATTCCCTCTAGTCTTACGCTGCTAATTTAAGGACGGCCAGCGCAGATAGACCTCATATAATTTTGCGTGAAATTTAAAAACAAACAAACAATGTTGCAACTGCATAATTGCTTACAAAATGAACAAGAAACTAAGTCATTAAAGTCAAAATAACTCGTGTAAGAGCTCCAGAGCCTTTCTTATAATGTGAGGATGTGTTAAACCCATAACCATTTAACTTTTGAAACCAGAATATCGTTTCTTGAGAATAGTTAGTATGGCTATAACGTAGAGCTGTATGTTTAAAAGTCTAAAAGTAAATTTTCTCTAAAAGTCAAACACATTGTTATTAATTACTGTTTCTTTTTACAAAATTTTGTGCATTTAATTGCTTTTCAAAAATAGGAAAGATTTAGAAATAAACAAGTTTGACATTCAGGAGACATCTTAAGGAAAAAGAAGAAATAACAAAAGTAGCAAAAGTTTGTAAGAGGAAGTTCCCAAAACTACATGTCTAAGATATAAGTAATACAAAATATTCAAATACTACAGTAAAAGCTAATTTTTATCAGAAATTAGAGCGTTAAATTAGTAAATATTAAAGAGTTTGTTCATTTATTTTAAACCTTATCAGTTTCAGATTCTGCTTTAACAAAACTCTTTGATATCTCGTCATGGAATATTGATTGATGGGTTTAGTTCTGAGCATGAAACGTAGCACAAACGACCATATCTGATAAATAATTTTAAATTTATTATTTTTTTTAATACGCACAGACGTACATAGATAAGCTACAATAAGCAAGAACTACGTAAGTTACTATCCTCTAATATATGTATTTCATATTTTCAAAATGGTTGGTTTCTAAAGTCTGATTTCGAAGATACAAACTTTTATTATGTTGCATTTTACTTCACGAATTAATTTCTGTTGTAAGGTCTGATTACGTTGACGTTAATTGTTTCATAATTGTTACATTTCCTCAAAAGTGTATTGTCTGTCAGCCAGTCAGAAGACACTAAAGTAGCGTCACATAAAGGATGTTTTACGCTGCAATTTGTAATGTTGTGACATCAGTAAACCGTGCGCGTGACAAAATTCACAAGAATTATATCCTCTTAAAGGCCACAACAGAGCATGACATGAACTCCAAAAGCAAGAAGTAAAGATATTTGTCACTCGTAATTTTTGTTCTATTTGCTCTTGAAACATAACACATTTCGGGAAATCTGCACAAGCACATCTAGAATATTTTATCTTGTTTATAGAGGATTGGATTTCGACTGTCACATAAAGCAAAGACATTTCCGGATTTTTATGAGTTGTTTTTCCGATTGATTAGATTTTGAAATCATGTGTACTATGAACACAGTATTCAGGAAAGTTGTCTTCTGTTTTCAGGTAGAGGAAGAGAGTAGATTAGTTTCTCTCCTGAAGGAGTCAAACCTTGATATTAATGGTACTTTATCTTTTACTTTCACTGATAGTCATCTTTACTTTTAAACTTCAATGTATTATAACGTTACAATATTTGCTTCCTGAATCTTCTGTTTTCTTCAAAATATAAATAAATAAAATAAAACTTTTATATGTGCTCCAACTTTACATCGAATGTTTCTCTCATTCCATCACTACACCTATTCTTGTGAAAACCGAGTCCTCGTATCTCTAACTGTTATGGAGATCTGAAAATGTGTGCTCGGTTTACCATTGAATTACAACAAGTTCTCAGCTCTTCCAGGACTTTACTTTTTGTATTCATTGTAGGATAATGTCATAGAAATGTGTTTGTGTTCTGATAAGAATCTGAGCAGAGCTAATCTGAATTAAGAACAGATTATTCCTGATTATGTCGAGAACGTGGTGGAAAGCCGCCCAGAAGGTGTTACTGATCGTGATTACTCAACTGCACATGAAGCGATGTGTACAGCGCTTCTCAGATATCGAAATCCTGTGTTCCTAAATTATCATGATGGATGGAACCCTTAGAAGTGACTAGAAACGAGCTACACTGGCCCTACTGGTGATGTAGTTGCAAAATGACATTTCATGAATTATTTATTTTACTTTAGCTATTATTCTCGTGACAAGAAAAGCTTCGGTGTCACGCGCTAAGAAAAACCTTCATTTCAAACGGTCTCTAACAGTGACGCCATTGTCATGACAACTCGATGTTTCGAACAAGCGCCAGAGACAAATTAGACTTTCGCCATGGCACGAGATCTCCAGTCGTTAAAAAGGGATAAGAGAGGACGTCGTGTGAATACGTGACAAGCTCGGCCGTACTACTTGATGGTCGTACGCAACATGGACACATAGTTGCTGTGCGTGAATGACGATGGTTATGACAGTTTCTTGATGGAGAAATGAACGGTTTACTAACTTTACTTCTCCAAACTTCCTGTTTAAGAGATGCAGCTTCCTGCAGTACATACGTACATATATATTTAAATCTACTACATCGCTAGTATTTAAAAAAAAATATTTATAAGTTGAAAGGTAGATATGGCCCTTACCTTACAAATTATCTCACGAAATTTCAAAATTAAATGATCGAACAATTGTTATCCACTCGATACTCGTTAATGAAATTAGTGCATGGTAATTACTGTCTAAGAACATAAAATATTAGAGGCTGCAAAGCTGTTTCTAATTAACGTCACACCAATAGTCTGTTTTAGTTAAGCATAAAGCAACACAATGGGTTATCTGTGCTCTGCTCACCACGGATATCAAAACCCGATTCTAGCGTTGTAAGTCCGCACATGTAGCGTTGTGTCACTGGGGTGCTACACCTATAAAACACGATGTTCATGGTTTCTGATGAAAAATATATTAGTCGCTTACTATTGTGCCAAATATAAACTCAATGGATGTTTAACATATTTCTACAAGATATTCACTTATAACTGTGTCCTCAAGTAAACAGCATGTCTCTATAATCGTGTTTCTCAGTACTTAGTTAGTTAATATTAGGTTAAATGTAGATAATTCCTGAATACAGGAAGTCTAGTATATTTATGCAGTTAACACAGAATGAGAGAGAGAAACAAAACATTATAAACAGTTTTTCAAACAGTAAGTCACGACCCCCAAAGGGGGCTCGAACAGGTTTTTCAAAAGTGCTATTAGCTGTCTGCGCTGAGTCCACGTTTTTATTTCAGTTCTTCAGGTGTCTGAGAGGTGCACACATCACCTTTGTTATGAACTAGAACGAATTATGTTTACCTTCTTGTAGAGGTAACGTGAGATCGCGATGATAAAATCCCGGATGAAAAGGTCTTGTGGCAAACACTCCTATAGATGAAAATCGTGTTTGAAAAGAAGGGGTGATTCTACACGTACATGAGAAACCGTCGGTCATCGATACTTCTCCTGTTTCTTGTTACACTGACTTCGCGTGAGCTTCAATTTTAAGAGCACCGGAGCAGTTCAGGCTCATCAAACCACAGTAATCCTTTTTCGACTTCAACTTGCGCTTCAAAATTGTTTATAGGTAAATGGATAGACTTATAGTAGTATGTGTGAATCAATAAAACAATGCATAATAAATGTGTGTAATCTACAAGTGCACATTCTTGTGTTTGCGTAGACTTTGGTGATCATAAGTGTTAGTAAACACCTATTGTTTTGGATCAGAAAGAAACGTTCAAAGAGTTAAATAAAACGGTAAAAATTGCACAAAATTCAGTCACAGAACAACTATTTTTCAAAATGTTTATGGGGGCATATCCCCACAGCATGCCATACTTTGCACACTATTTTGACTTGCTTGATCAACCCAAAAATATTTCCTTCACGCCCTTTCTCCACCCCTTGCCGTTAGATCTAGAATAATAATAATACTGATATTCTATGTGTACTATATACGAAAGGTTTGCTACAAATAACTCTCATATAGCTGAATCCATATTTTATCTTTTAAGTGCATTGTTGAAACCTATTCGTCTTTCTTTATCTCTTGGAAATTTGAAGTTTTGGAACAGCGCGACAATCCTAAGATAGATGACTGTGATATACAACCAATTAATAGCAAACAGGAAGAGATTCTAACCGTTTAGAAAAATGGAAGAAATGAAAGACACTTTTACTTTTTTATCCTTTCATTAATTTCTATAATAGTAAACTGCCTATTTCATTTTGATATAGTAGAGTTGTATACGCATAGGAAGAGACATTTGTTTAGTGAAAAACAAATCGCGTACAGATCTGGCAGTTCAAATGCACATAACTTACGATGGATTTACTGTCATATATATCTATTTTGATATCGACGTTTGTTTAAGTTAAATTATATTTATAACTGTACATAACTTATACTGTTAAATCTGTGTTGCAAAACTCCCACTTATTCACTAAAGTTGTTGAAAATTCTCCAGCGTAAGAATCAACAATACGCGTGTATATGTAAACACCGGTGTATCACCAGTATTGTTGTGAAGATTGAAATTTCTAGACACTATTTTCACACCTATAAATATAACCAACACGACAAGATCAGATATAGTATATATTACTGGTTTGCCATACAAACCATTTAACTTTAGTGGATTCAGAACGAATATTAGTATTTTTTACGAAGACGATATATAATTTCAGCGGTGAAAAACTCGGCGTGTGATCAGCTCCCTGTTAAGTGAACTGTACTTACATGAATTCGAAATTAACTTACTCATCGTGATCCCTCGATAAGACATCAAAGAACTTCCAAACCAGAAAGTAGAATCGATATTGTGTTTAAGTTTGTACAACTTTTGTAAATAGATCATTTTTGTAATAACCATTCTTATAAATTGTGTTATTGTTTGTATATTAAAATATATTTGTATTAAAAAGAAAACTCTGTTGACTAGTCATTTTGGTAAATATCACAAACTTGATACATATCGATATTTAATTAACTTCTAAATTTAAATTGTCATTTAGCTCAGTTTCTGGCTATTTTAAACTGTAATATGTAAATATTAAAACTGTTCCCATATATTTCTAAAATATACTGCAAAACACTCTTCGTGTGTACATATCAGTTGTTCCTTTTCCTTATTTAAAAATTGCTATTAACCAAAATTTTGAGAATATATACAAAACAAAATTATTTTAAAAGATGAGTTGTTATTGATAAAATATACAGCAGTTGAAAGAGGATTTAACCCAAGTATTGTAGATAGAGCAGTTAATAAATTCACTAATGTGGCAATAATAGATCACGGTATGAGGATGGAACCAAATTATGATAAAATTAAAAAGGAATGTTTAGTTTTGTCATATATTCTAGGCCTAACTACTGGTTTATTTAAAATTGAAAAAAACAATAAATAATGTTTTGCTCTATATTTAAACCAATAAATGAGATAAATTATATACTACAGTAAAGATGATGTACAGTTAAAGGATAAATTTAGAACTTATAATATTGAATGCAAACACGAAAATATTTATAGTAGACAAACAAAACCTAATTCAAAATGTCCCACAACCGAACATAAGGGTTACATGAAAAACGAAACAAAAAACAAAACAAAATAACAGAAAATTTGGCGATAGCATAACATGCAAGTTAAACCGAACATCGTATATTATTAGAAAAACAATTTTATTATCTCAATCTAAAGGCATAATAACTAATATCCGAGAATCGCTGGAACTAATGAAATTTAAAAAGATTTATAAATTACTGAATGGAGATGAAGATCCAGCAAGTATCTGTCCAATAATGTGGCGAAACCTGTTCTGACACTTCTGCACAAACAAAATATTCCAGATAGGTGATGTGATACTTAAGAAAATATAAGGTTAAAATTTCATCACTTGCAACTTTGCTCCTGAAAATGACGTTTGACACGTAGAAATTTGTGGGATCATTATTTATAAATGGCTTTATTTATGTCTTGATTTATATATATATATATATTATTTTAACATTATACAAAAGTGTTGATACATATATACACATATATATCATATCACACGTATCGTAAACATAAAATTACATTAGTTACAATGTAGCACTTCTATCTTAGAGAACAAAGGCTAAGGTTAGAGATAAAGATCATGTCACTGAAAGACAGTTAAGAATTTTGAAATGTTGACTGAGAATAGTTTGCTGGCGATATACCAATTCTTCCATAACGTCAGCTTCATAACACGAATTTCACAGGTCAGAGAGTATAGTAAGGCTGAGCCTGGCCAAGTGGTTAGCGTGTCAGACAGTGAAGCTCTGTTTAGCTTTTTATACCATTTATACCAGTATTTTGAACAACTATGTCGGCAATGATTTTATCGTAATCACTGATATTAAAATTCAAGAGAAAAAACTTGAATGATAGATATAATAAAATTGGTATTTTTTTAACTAGATAGCATCTAAAACTTTTTTCAGGATAAAATGTGTTATTTCATTGTTGTTTAGTTATACGTTTATGAATCATAAAACATTCTGTTTAGTTTTTATTTTTTTAATGTAAGATATACCTATGTTAAGGAAGTTTAGTTATCATCTTAATTGTCTAAACTGTCTTATTTTATTGAGTTGCTGACTTTTGTTAACATGACATTGCCAAACACTTAACCAGACTGTAAAATATGATACTTCGAGTATTAACTTATCGAAAAAAACAAAAAAACTGGTATTGTTCAGCTGTTTAAAAACACGCACACACTTTGTGTAGCCGAATGATAAAATTTCTGTTTTATCATCCTCTGAGTAAAGATGCTTCATCAGTTGGGTGTCATATAGTAATTATTTTTTCTCTTCAACAGAAATAACTATTTCTTATACGACATATACATATCTTACAACACAGCTTTTATAACAGATACACATAATTTGTATTTTGTAACACAGCTTTTATAACAGACACACACAACTTGTATCTTATAACACAGTTTTTAAAATGAATTACACGTAACTTGTATCTTACAACACAGCTGTTTCGTTTATCGCAAAGTTTCCAAGTAAATTTGTCACAATCGTCAGTAACAAGGCAAATCATAAATCAAATCAAATTGCTCTTACTAAGTTATCCATTTTTTCAAAGATGTTGATGACAAAAACAGCAGAAGAGAAAAAGGAATTTAAAATATATTTATAAAAAATTGCAAAGAACAACTAATAAAAAACCCTAAAATTTATTTTTGTACTCAATAACCTTTTTACACAATGTTCGTTAATTTATTATTATTTTTAAGCTCTAAATTTTTGAAAAGTAAGTCACGCGTTTCCTTGAAGAGATGAGAGCTGGTAAACAACCGTTGTACTAATAAACATACAACTACTTAAACACCAACCTTCATTCCCCTTAAAGCTTTAAAATAATTTGTTTTATGTGTTGTTAAAATACAACCAGTTGATTTTTATGTCTCTTCTATCTCAGAAAGTAAAGATGGGACCACAAAATTTGTTTTCATTTGTATATTTATAATATTCAAAAATGACTCAAGAACTATTAGGGCTAGCCGCCCTTAATAGATTGGAGAGAATACAGCTAATCAACATCTCTCGCCACTCACTCTTGGATTGCTATAATCAAACAGAATGGTTTGACTGTCATTGTTATAACGCACTACAATCACGTACAGACTGCTATTTTATTGGAAACGGAATATTGACCGAGGATTCTCAGATTTACTTTTCAAGATCCTTGTTATTGTAAGGCTAGTAGTGCTGTCGTGTATTGTGAAATAGAAACATTACTGGTATGAAGCATTGATGTGTAATGATTAGGCTCAGACAGATTTGCACACATGTGTTATCGTCAAACCTACAGATAATATGTTGAGGTAAGTTCCAGGATAATTTAGACACCCAAGACCTCTTCAACACAGTTTTATGTTAAAATCAACAGAATGAAGAATAGAATATAATTAGTTGTCTCTAGTTTGGTCATTAGTTTGAATTCCTATACAACAGATAGAATAGTAAACACCTAATACAACGTAACAGAAACAAACCCACCTAACCAACAATTGACCCCAGTAGATCAAAGTAATTCTTCATTACCAAAGTTCAAATTCAGCTGTTTATCGTGTGTTGTTTTTTTAAGTTCTCACTATTTATAATTTACGAATGACAAGTTTACGTTACTGGCGAATTTTGTGTTTGGAATTAAGCATAAAGCTACACAATGGGCTGTGTGTGCTCTGTCAACTGCGGGTATCGAAATCGAAATTCTAATGTTGTAAGTCCGCAGACATTCCGCTTTGCCAATGGGGGTGAGGACGTTGGTAGACAGAACAGAGGTACCCTTGTATGTAGATTTGGTCTATAACAAACAAATACATTATTTTAGACAATTTAAACATTTGTCTTTGTTATCCAACATTCACATATGTTTTTAGAACCAACAATAATCAAATGTTCAGATTTTGTTTAGCCACTGCACATGAACGATATTCACATTATTTTGCCCCCCCCCCTAGTGACACAATGGTACGATTTCGGACTTATGCTGCTTAAAACCAGGTTTAGATACCGTGGTGGGCAGACGATTAGTGCGCTTGACTCGTAACCTGAGAGTTGCGGGTTCGAATCTCCGTCACATCAAACATATTCGCCCTTTCAACAGTGGGGGCACTATTACGTCACGGTCAATCCCACTATTCGTTGGTAAAAGTGTAGCCCAAGAGTTGGCAGTGGGTGGTGATGACTAGCTGCCTTCCTTCCAGGCTTATGCTGCTAAGTTGAGAACAGCTAATGCAAATAGCCCTCGTGTAGCTTTGCGCGAAATTCAAAAACAAACAAATGCATTATTTGTGTGCTTAAAAGCTTGAATGTTTTAACTCTTCATAATTTATCCATTGGTCACATCTTCGAAGAATGAACTAAAATATAGACAATAACTTATAATTAGTAGTGACGTTAAGCCATTCCTAGCGGTAAGATATACTGCAGATTAAGTACATAATGTCAGTTTGTCACGACAAGCAGTGTGTTTATTGTAGTTTGACTGTTGAAGCAAACAAACACAGTTAACCGCGTTAGCGTATCTAATTCGGAATTGGACGGTAAAATAAAACCATGATAAATCTTCCAAATTTAAAATAAAATAGTGAGGTATCTTATACATTTTATTTCATAAGCCTAATTACTTTGAATTACCGTCAGCAGGCTACGTTCTTTAAGAAATACGAGTAAAAAGATACTGGGAAGGTTAACAACCCAAATGTAAGATCCAGGTAACGATGAGTGTACGGTGGTTCGATTACCGAAACGTAGATAACACCTCTACTATTACATATTGACCTGTACAAGTCCACCAGATGGCGTGAGAAATTATCAGAGCCAAGAAGTAGAGTGGTATTATGTATAGTACATCCGGGAACACAGAAAACTTTACTAAGACGCTTGAGTATATTGTTGAAATTAACAGTGTTGCAACTGACATGTTTCTAACTTATTAAAAATGGTGGCCATTACTTAAAAAAATCGAGTGCATAAAACTGAAAAATCTGGAAACTTTAGTGACCGTTTATTTGCATTTAACGTGCCAGCTAGCACTAAATACCATCAAAAAGTGAAGACATCGAGAAGTGCACGATATCTTCCCATATCACTTGACATAAAATTGGTGAGAAACAGGTCATCCTGGAAGACTTTGTTTTATTAAAAGTTTCAACAATATTAACCTACATGGGAATCTTAACAAAAAGTCTAATAATAGATTTATGGAAGGCAAAAGAGTTTAAGAACTGTTCATCATAAAAGACCTTGAGTGGGAGTTCTCATACCTTCTTTGGTAAAGGACCCCATTAGACATCCAGAATGAGAACTCCATCTTAGAAATGGCGTAGTTTACTAAAAGATATATTGCTAGTGCCCATTTAGCCTTTGCAACCTTCCTTTGTGCTGTTATAATGGTGAAATTTACTTTAAACGTAAATTTCATTTTTATTTAGAAAGCTCCACATGGATCACAGCACCCCCTTCTTGTCCAAGTTTGTGAATTACTTTTGTAAATAAGCAATATCATTTGAACATCTAGTAAGATAAGTCACCTTTTCGCTTTCGATTACACAAAAGAAAAAAATGTATGACAATATGAAATACGTATATGTCCCAGAGTTTCTTTAACTTTCTTTCTTGAAAGTCGAGTTGCATAAAATATTGTGCAAAGAAGGAAGGCGATGAACAAAATGAGATGTTTATTGTCTTTCTCATAAAAAAGACTGAAGGATTTCATTAGCCTACAGTAATGACTCGTCTTTAAAACACTCATTTGAAAATATTCGAGAACCAATAATCACTTAGATTATTTTTTACTGTAAGTAAAAAACGTTTGACTTCTAAAAGGTTTGTTGGAGTGCTTAACGTAAAGAAAACTTTTATTAGTGAAATAATCAACGATATAAACTATACGTATAGATATGCGTAATTTGCTATAGTGAATTAAAACCATATTTAAATTTCGAAGTACTAAAATAAAACAAGTACGGATTACAGAGCAGTTGCTAATGGTGTGACCTTGAGGTAAACTAGTATCAAAAAAACATTAGGAATATCCCATCTTTTCTCCTGTATTTCCATATCGCAGGTGGAAAGTTGTTATGCGAGTAACATAAGCACGACAGCAATAGTGTGTCAGGTTTGGGAACTTAAAATTATTCATCATTCATATCTGGTTATAGATATTGTAGCAAATATATAATCATAATTTTTTTGGTAATGACAAAGCTATTTTGAGGTAAATTTGTGGCCCACCCACTTAAAACACCATAATACGTGTGCTTAATAGATCATTAGAGCTTGGGGTGTAGCAGGAAATTTGTTTGTGGATAAAATTGAATTTATATTTTTAAAAAAAAACA
This sequence comes from Carcinoscorpius rotundicauda, assembly GCA_011833715.1. Classification (NCBI taxonomy): domain Eukaryota; kingdom Metazoa; phylum Arthropoda; class Merostomata; order Xiphosura; family Limulidae; genus Carcinoscorpius; species Carcinoscorpius rotundicauda. The sequence continues at coordinate 89,101,914 of CM022392.1, read as the reverse complement.
TATCGTTTGTTTCGTTTTGGATTTCGTGCAAAGCCACAGAAAGGCTATTCGTTTTAGCCGTGCCTAAAGCAGTGAAAAACTAGAAGGAAGATAGCTAACCATCTTCACTCCCCGCCAGCTTTTGGGTTACTATTTTACTAACGACTAATGGATTGATCGAACATGATAACGCCCCCACGCCTGAAATGACGAGCATATTTGTTGAGACGTGAATTCGACCTCGCGATCCTTAGATTGCGAGTCAAGAGCCATAACTACCTGGTCATGCTGAGACAGAAAGATATGAAAAGAAAATTTTTGGTGACATGAATTTTTAAGCCCCACGTATATGATAGCCACTTCACCTTTAAACATTAAAAAATGTACAACGTAATTTACCTGGCTTATAATAAAATGTGCTTGCCTTTGCGGTATCTTCTAAATATCTGAATTTTGTTAAACGTCACAAAGTTGGTTTCATATTAGCTTAGTTGTTGCTTTTATTAACCCAAGCATCTGAGTACATCTTGTTTCACTTGGGGTGGGATTTATCTTAGAAAAATGCTTGATATTGTTTTTGATCAGGTACAGACACTTAAAAGGTTCTCCAAGAATAAAAGAAGCGAGGCTAATCTTAAGCAAAATTGCAGTTTTAAAAAGTGCAAATTTTTTCCCTGGAAAGTTAAAGAATAAGGACATATTTTTAGAAGGCTGAAAGACTGGAACACTGACAGATAAAGCTCGTGGAAATATTGAACGTAGACTCAAAATTTACTTTTATTTTGTTTCTCATGCAAGTGTTTTCGTTCTTATAATGTACCGACTACTTTTTCATCATGTTTATGTCACATTCCATCTACAAAATAAACTGGAATCACAACACAATAGACTAACCTTAATTGAACTTAAGTTTTATTTTTTGCAGGGTGCTATCAAACACTAACATTTATTTGATCGATAAAGAAATGTTTTCAGGTTCATTTTATAAATTTTGTCTGCATCAATTGCTGGTATCCTTATACAGCTAGACTCAATTGGTTTCTTCACTCTCTGGGTTCACAGGAAGTATAATCATCTGTATAGCATATAGCGTTTATTTTTTTAAATCAGTAAACTTTTGATTTGTATATTACTGGGTTAAATCTTAGACGCACAAACGTTGTACTGACAATACATTCTCTTCTCCCCTGTAATTAACATATAATAGATAAATTCAAAACTTGTATATTCAGGATGTGGTTTGGCAGCACTCATCTTTACCTTGCATTTGTACAGTTTTAAATTATTCTACCAGTATTCCCACTTATTGTCTAAATTAACAGCTTAAACGTGATAATGTGGAGAGCATGTTATTAATAAGTAATGGCGGTTTCTTTAGAAATGTTTGAAACATCTTGAGTCATGCAGAATATTAATTTTGTAAGTATGGGTAACAAATATATTTTAAACCTGATCACATAGAATAAACATATATAGCAGAATTCATATTGGAATGTAGCAATGATGTTCATATCTTAAACTGGTAATCGTTACACTTACCAAACAGGAATAGGTCCATAATGCTTCTTCTCAGATACCATCTTCTGCCTTGGTAAGGAAAGAAGGTGGTAGTCACTATTTTTACAAAAAATTACCTGCAACTGAATGATGTTGAAAAAAAAAAGAATGTTTATGATCGTATGATTTTAATTAGCCTTAATCCTGAGAAGTGAATACTGGCAAATTAAAACAAAGAAAGCTAAGAGGAAACTACGTTTAGCTCAGACTTCTTGTTGTTATTTTTCCTAAACTTTGGCAAGGTTTAGTGATTTTCAAAAGATTGATGAAAAGAATTCTATTATAGCGTCGTATTTCTTCAGCCTTTTTTTGTCACATCAGAATCCATAAAGAGACATCAGGTGGCGTTATTATGAGGGGCTACTGAATTGTTTGGAAAGACGCAGAAGGGAAAAAAAACCTAAAACTTAGTCCAAAGACATCCTAATTACCTTGCTTCAAAAGAAGTGTTCACATCACATACCTGATATAGACTTCCAGTGCCACAAGGTAGGCATGCTTGACTATACTAAAAAGCAGATTTTATTTTAATACGAGGATATTGAAAAAAAACATAATAGCTATATGACCTTTGACACCGTACGTTCAGAGAATTCTGCTTTATGGTGAATCTAAAGAGTTTACTCAACATCTGAATATTTATTCATTCCAGACAGAGGTGCAAGTGAATTTGAGTTGTGACTGACTATGTTCCCATAACTGTAATGTGAAAAGTAAAGGGTTATATTCATCATGGAAAGTCATGGAAAAGAACATAATTTACAGAGTTTAAGAGCCAATAAACATTCTACAAGTTGCTACTGATCTCTACTACTGCCTATGCAAGCTCGATGTTTATCTTCTCAACTGCTTACACAGTGTCACATCGTTAATGTTTGTAATCCTTAAACCACATCTTAAGATAATTGAAAATATTCGAGGAATTTTTCTGAAGTACATTGTCTTGGAGAAAACCAAATCAAAATTAGCTACTTTAACTCACCACTCGAGGACTTGGATCACCAAGTCTCACAAACCTACATATATATATGTTTTCATGTTGTGGTTTTGTTGGCTTTGTATTTTTTAATATGCTGACTAACAAGCTGTTTTAAAAAGGTAGCTTACATATTTCATTAGAAGTTCTTGTAGCAGGCACGTATAATTACTGTGTAGCACCAATTATAAAAAGCTAGAATTTATTTAACTAGTGTTGCTACTTCAATAATGTGTGATTATCTAAATTGTATGTTTGGCATTTAAATGTTATTCAATTTGTAAATTATTTTCATTGTTGGTTTATATTGTTGTTGTCATCAACCCCTAGACTCATGTTTTTGTTCTCATTGCATTACTGTTTATTTCGCTTAATGTGAAAGCCTACTGCCCAAACCAGTTGTGAGATTGTATTTATGTTCTGATAACTTTAGAACTTTTCCCTTCGTAATTTATTGCTATGAATACTCTCATAGACTCACTAAAACGTTTATGGGTTATGTAGTTTTGCTTAGCTGTTCCAGACCAGTTTTTTTTTTAAATGCATTTAGCGCTATTGAGCCGTGGGCGCACAAAAATATTATGATGGTTAAATCCGGTTATTAAGTCAGATAACAGAGACCAAAAAAGTTGGTAGTTGTTGTCATTGGCTAGCTGATTTTTTACTGACTTGGCATGACCTGATTGATTGATCGCTCGACTCACAATCTGAAGAACATGTTCGCCCTTTCAACTATGCGAACATTATAAGGTTACTGTCAATCCTACTATTTGTTAATAAAAAAGTAGTCCAAGATTTGATGGTAGGTGGTGTTGACTAACTGACTTTCCTTTAATCTATCACTGCTAAATTAGTGTCGGTTAGCGCAGATAGCCTTTGTGTACGAAATTCAAAACAAGTCAGACCTTTTTTCTAGGAAAAAAAAGTCCAATATAGGAATAGCTGCTTCTTGTAAACAACAGTCCAATTTGAGAACATCAAAGCTTTTGTAACAAACAATTCAATATGATAAAATGTGAATTGTCAAAAGAAGAGAAAAGGGGAAGAAAATCGCACTCAGAAGTAATGATATAAGTGCAATCAGTGAGAAATAGACATTGTTGGTTTCACGTTTTTGGTATAAAACAGCCTCTCAGTGGTTCAGCGGTATGTCTGGGGACTTACAACGCTGAAAACCAGGTTTCGATACTTGTGGTGGTCACAGCACAGAAAGCCCATTGTGTAGCTTTGTGCTTAACTCAAAACAACACCAAAAGAGCAATCATCTTCTTCAGTTTATTATTTATAAGAGCTATTACTAAAGCAATCAGAGAATTGATTGTTAAAGTAATATTAGCTAATTAGGCGAGAAAGGCACATCGATGATTAATTGGAATTTTAAAAAATCTATAAATATGACACAGAGTAACCAAGAGAGGAAATCTTGACCAACCAGATGCTTAAAAGCCAAACTAATTTGGAAATACATCACAAAATGAGAGTGTAGTGCAATACTCTGGTCTGCATATCATGTGCAGTATTTTTGTGTTTTAATATGTAAAAAATATTTTGAGATTATTTTCACGTTTTTGTTGTCGTACACTTTCAATTAATACTGGGTTGAAACACTTTTTATTTCTCGGTTATTGTATACTTCCACTTAATATCGGGTTGAACAGTTTTGGTATCTCAGTTATTGTACGAGTATACTCGCACTTAACAATGGGTTGAACCACTGAAAGCTTTCACAATCTGAAAATAAATCACTAAAGTAAGCAAGCAAATAAAATAATGATGAAAGTGACAATTAATTTATCATTATGTTCGTTAAGTGAAGATGCCAGAAGACATTTTCATGCTCGTCTAACCATTTTTGAACAATAAAAGTGTGGAGTTCATTGCGTTATCATTTTGGAAGAGCGCTCAGTCTGTTAGGGTAAAAATGCAGCTTTATGAGATGGAGATAACCAACAGCAAAGTGAAGCTGTAGAATAAATGTTAATTGGTATTGTAAAGAAACCAAGAATCAGTTTTCTACCACGAAAATATTCCCATACCTTATTACCATTATAGCACTTTTAACAGTGTACACTGTTGTATCAGTATACTGAGAGTGAAGTATGTTTCAGCAATATCATCACCATTATAACACATTCAACAGATTATCCTTTAGAAGACAGGGTAACGTGGTACTACTGGAACAGTATAAAAACAATGAAGTGTCAAACAACGTGTATTATTGGAACAGTATAAACAGAGAAAAGTGCTACTATTGGAACAAAATGAGGGAAGGTAAATCTATTTCAGTTATTGTTCAATATTTTTCCTTGAAAAAAGAACCTGGAACCTCATTTAAAACAAACATAAAAATTGGTTGTTGTTTGCCATCCAATAATTTTGTGCAATATCTTTCACACTATACTGTTGTGGATTCTAAACACCGTTAAAATGATCGGCCATCCGAGATATAGTTTGACAATTCTTATACTTTACAATTCTGTTCAATGTTATACTTTCTTTAGTCAATCCAAGGCTAGTAGGTTAGGTTCTTCTTCATGGTAAAACCTGCTCCCCAATCGAATATTAAATTTAAATCTTTAACAGCGAAAATGTGGATTACACGTTGCAGACTCCAGAGGATTCTAAAGGCTATTTTTTCCCATTTTAGTATGTTCGTCTAAGAGATTAGTTTGACATTGATTCAAATATGTCATCACGGAATTATTGGGGTAAATATAGCATTCAGGCTTATCCCTTGAGAAACGTTCCACTAGTCAGGCACCCACTATCATACCCTCTTTAAAAGTCTGACATCCTTGCTCTTCCAGCTCATCGTTTCGCACACTAACCACGATACGATTATAATGCCCATATATACAACTCGTTCAGTTATATAACTTATTACATTGTAATACACTGACCAAAACAAATCGTTACTACAACCAGGATCTTACTAAAACACAATTTATCAAAATTTAACAACCACAGAAATTCAAAATAAAACATTCAAGAAGTTACAATAAAATTTTTTATCCCTTATAAGAAAAACAATAACTAACTTTAGAGAAATGTTAAAAGACCCATAAAACATAAACATCACTGTTATCAACTTCAATAAATAAACTAATTACATAAAAAAGACCAAGAAGATAAAAGACTAATTCCGAAAGAAACTCAATATTCCAAAATTAAATCACTCCAACTTCAATAACAATACCAAACAACGGTTAGATGTAATCTATTCTAAGTCCTCAGTTTGCACTAGCTCCTTTACCATCAAAGGATGAGTTTTATTTAGTAGTTTGCTTTGGTTTAAATTTCGCGCAAAGCTACACGAGAACTATCTGCGCTAGCCGTCCCTAATTTAGCAGTGCAAGACCAGAGAGAAGGCAGCTAGTCATCACCACCCACCACCAACTCTTGAGCTACTCTTTTTACCAATGAATAATAGGATTGAACGTTAAATTACAACGACATCCCATCTTAAAGAACGAGCATGTTTGGTGTGACGGGGATTCAAAACTGCGACCCTCAGATTACGAGTTAAATACCCTAAATACTTGATGATAACGGGCCACGAAGCTCATCTAACTAAGTAACTTACATAATATTCCACAACATTAAAATATGTAAGTTGCTTCTATGGGGAACCAGCGTCTCAATACAAACAAACATACGCAAATTCAACGTGCTTTACCTGGAAGGTAAGTTAGTAATTCAATGTAACTGAAACGTTGCAGTTGTACTAAGCCATATAGGGAAAAACAAATGAAATGTAAACAAACCTATAACAGAATAAAAGTAAAATTTACGTTCTCACATTATCGACTGATCAATCGTTTGCGTTGAAAAGATGTTTAAACAATATGTCTGTAAAAATACTTGTTTTACCTAATAAGATGTTTTAACAATGTGTCTGTAGAAATACTTGTTTTACCTAATAAGATGTTTTAACAATGTGTCTGTAGAAATACTTGTTTTACCTAATAAGATGTTTTAACAATGTGTCTGTAGAAATACTTGTTTTACCTAATAAGATGTTTTAACAATGTGTTTGTAGTAATACTTGTTTTACCTCATAAGATGTTTAAACAATGTGTCTGAAGTAACACTTGTTTTACTTGATTTTTGTTTGTAGCTAGAGAACTTTAAAACAATTTGTATTTTATTACTGTGACATATCTGGTATATAATTCTGCCATTTATTCTTGTGTAGTACCCTCACTTTTATAAGTCAACTAAGTTGTTTATGATAAATTTGGTGATAAAACTAAATTAGTGACTTTTTAACAACCGTTTTATGATTATATTCTATATTATTTCCCATTAGACTGGATAACTCCTTGGCATAGCAATTGGATTAAAGATAAAAGGAAATTTAGGTTTTTATAATAAATTAACACAAGATAGATTAAATTACTGAGTACTCACCATGCTGTTTGACGTTCTGTGTCGTGTTATAAGGGTAACGGTCATATCCCAATTACGATTGGAGTATTTCAAGTACATACTATGAATGCTGTTGACAAGCTTTTTTATCCCTAGCCTATCTGTTAACAAACGGTCTTACCTCTGACCTATATTTTGTCTAGCTGCCTACCTTCTAGTCTATCAATGCAAAATCATGGATGGTAGAGCTTAAGTAGTCGTGTAGTTTTGTACGAATATCTAGAACATATGAAGTAAACTAAATATACTGTTGATAATGGTTGTCGTGACAACGAGCCACTGACGTTTTCTTAATGATCAAACGTAACCGTACTCAGTGTTGTTGAATTTTAATAAATAAAACTAGCATATGTCATTTTGCAGGAAACGGAATATTCTATAACTTTATTGCGCACATTCTTAATAAAATTCCAGATAAATATAGTAGCTTTATTCAATCAGGAGGTATTGACGAAATTTTGCTCAATGTTTAAGCCATGTAGATATCTTAAACCCTGGTCACGAGAGTAAGTGATTGACATAGCAACAATGACGTGCATGGTATAATCTAATGGTTTTCTGAACTTTTGGATTAAGAAAGAATAACATTAGGCATCGTCGAATTTCGCTCTGACGTTTGTTTGTTTGTTTTGAATTTCGCGCAAAGCTATAGAAAGGCTATTTACGTTAGCCCTCCTTAATTTAGCTATATAGGAGTAGAGAGAAGGCACCTAATCATTCACTTCCCCCGGACATGATCAAATACCAAATATTATTCTGAAAAAAAGCTCCACTCTCCTACTACAACACCTCTCAAACATCATGAACATCTCACTAGCGACCGGGTACTATCCCGACACGTGGAAAAAAGCCATCATAACAACGATCCCTAAGAAACAAACTAATAGAACAAATCCAGATAATTTCCGCCCCATCAGTCTGTTAAGCTGCCTTGGCAAACAGATGGAGAGAATTATCTCCAACCGTCTCCTCCATTTTTGTGAATCAAACAACATCCTTCCAGAATTTCAAAATGCCTCCAGAAAAAATAGACAAACAACAGATCACCTCACGCGACTCACCGAATCAGTCTACAAAGCTTACAACAACAATCAAGTAACCATCGGGGTATTCCTAGATGTGAAAAAAGCATTCGACAGTGTATGGCACAACGCCATCATATACAAACTAAATCACCTGCAAATAAATTTCACGATAGTCAAATGGATCTCAAATTTCTTAACCAATAGAACAGCACAAGTAAAAGTCAATAAAACTATATCCAAATTATTTAATATAACGGCAGGAGTGCCCCAAGGATCAGTCCTCTCTCCACTTCTATACATAATTTTCGTCAGTGACATACCTTTTCCAAATCTAACATACACACACAATTCACAATACGCAGACGACATCGCAATCCGGAGCACCTCCAGAAACCCAGTAATGGCCATGTCTCGCGTACAAGAATTATTTAACAACGTCTCAACATGGAGCAACAAGTGGAGAGTCGTGTTAAACCCAACAAAAACACAAGCAATTACCTTCTGTAGGAATTTTAAGAAGCAAAAAAAAATCCAGAAAAAATAAAATTATCACTTGAAAACACAACCATTAACATGAGCAAAAACATCACATTCCTTGGCGTCACTTTCGACACAAAACTAACATGGAAAAAACATATAAACAATATACACTCATCAATCAGAAAAAGGATTTCATATCTAAAGACCATAACTGGCAAACAATCGAAATGCGCACCGAACACCATTATACAAATATACAAGGCTTACATCCGTCCACTAATAGAGTACGGATGTCAAGTAACATACAATATGTCAAATAACACACTCCAGAAAATCCAAGTGCAGCAAAACAGAATATTAAAATCCGCATTTAGCCTACCATCATTTACGCTAACAAACTATCTACACCAAATTAGTAATTTACCAACTATAAGAGATAGAATAACAGAACTTTCTCTCAAATATTATCTAAAAGCAGAAAATAGAAACAAACTAACGGCATAACTACACAAATTATCAAGTGCACCAACAAAATACATTTCACCTTACAACATATTTCAAGAATCACAATCTACTCAACAAAGAATCTAAATAAATAAAATCCATGTCATTAACACGAATTACTTTTTTTTTCAGATACAGGACACACGACAGGCAAAACTTTCGGCGCCTGTCCTGTGAAAGTGGGTTTTCTCGGGGCACTCCCGTTTCCCCCCACATCAAAATCTTCAGGCATTGGATTTATAGATCCCAGTCCAGGCAACTTTTTTGCCAGACCCTGAATCGTGCCGTTTTAATTGTTTTGTTTTGATCTGGATTTGAATAATATTCATGTTCACATCTGCTCAGCCTCTTCCTTTCGGGACAGGTCCTGGCCTTTCTTTCCGCTGCTGCCTTTGCCTCCACCCAAGACAACATTTAGAAGAGACATCCTCCACCCAAATAGTCAAGAATAATAACAATAATTAATTTAATTAAATTAAAAAAAACACTTAATCTTAATAACAATCCACAAAAGGGGACGAAGAGGAACCACAATGTTCCTGAACACCTCGGTTGGGGAGAGAACTCTTCTGATTTCTCTCTCTCTAAACTGAACCCCTGCCACGTTAGTTTAGTTAGTTTAGCTAATCATTACCACCCACTGCCAACTCTTGGGCTACTTTTTTACCAACGAATAGTAGGATTAACAATGACATTATACGCCTCCACGGCAGAAAGAGCAAGCATGTTTGGTAAAGCGTGGATTCGAATTCGCGACCTTCAAATTGCGAGTCAAGTGTTCTACCAATCTGTTCGTACCTGGCCATTTTCGGTTGGTTTAAAATACGTTGTGCAAATTTTTAATTGATTTTGTTTGTTTTTAGTTAATGAAGATATCATTTTTCGTATTTATTTAAAAATTGTGACAATTAACTGTATTTCATTTCAAGATTACACAATACAAGTAATTAAATTCAAATAAAACACAAAACATTTAAGTTTTTAATACTTTCCTTTTTTGTATTTTTATCAATACGTCACTTAATTTTTAATATTTTTTTTGTACCGTTAACAACACACAATTTAATTTTTAATAATTTCCTTTTTTATTGTTAACAATACATGATTTAACTTTGAATACTTTATTGCTACCAATACACATTATTATGTGTTTGATTTCACTTTACTTGTGAAGTAGCAGAAGGTATCGAAACCTTTCAGAAATGATTTAGTTAGGAAAGACTGTACATGCCCCCCAGTGGCTCAGCGGTATGTATGCGGACTTACACGATAAAATCCGGGTTTCGATACCCGTGGTGGGCGGAGCACAGATAGCCTATTGTGTAGCTTTGTGCTTAATTTAAAACAACAACAACAATGACTGTACACTTTCCCCGGTACAACACTGAGATTTAATACTAATAGGGACAAGTAAAATACTATATGCAAAGAGCCAAAATAGCTTAAATTACTTAAGGAAGGCTACTTTTAAAAAAAAACATTACCACGTTCCCATAATTCAGTTTACTTACATGAAAATAAATAAGTCATTATTGGCACGATAAATAGCAATTTTTTGTTAACACTAGCCACGTATAGCTATGGCTGTTTTTATTAAAAACTTTCCTTTATAAAAAGATATACATTTTTTAAAAAACGTAAAATGTTTTCCTACTAAGAACAATAGAGACGAAAAGTATAATGCACGTTGGTTTATCTATCTTTAGGTCTCATACGCTCACATACCCACATAATTTCCGTTGATCTCACAAGCGCCTTTACCATTCTTTAAAAACTCTGACAAACACGAGAAGCTAATATTCTTTTTATTGAGATTTCCTTGGGGTTGGACAGAGTGTGGCTGGAAATATGGTGTAAACCGTAACTAGGTGTTAGGTCTAGAGAGTGCAGCACACTGGATAACATGATAAATTCTGTACTTCGGTTGCCTTTTCACAAATATAAGGTGAAATGAGGTGGTTAATTTGAAAGCAATACATCTTAATAACACAACCAGCTTACAACTGTGGGAATTTAATAACTCCACTGGTAATTTTCTTTTGAAATAAAGAATAAAACCTTTCGTATGTGAACTATTAATTCCACCAAGCATCCGAAAGCGACGTGAGAACTATGAGTTTTTTCGATTTCGGCAGTTATTTCTTACACTGTTTCACACAATGGAATGTCGCCTCATTGGAAATAATAACGCAATTGAGGAACGTCATGGTCCACACATTTATAGCTCTAGTTTCATATTTCTTTTTGAGAAGCATTTGCACCATTCTGTGCTCACGAAATTTGAGCTGTATTTCTAAAATCATTATCTTCGTGACTTATGGGATGCCTTGCTTAGTCCTTCTAACAGAATTTCCTAAGTTACAAACAATGATCTTAAGTACTGGTACTATATTGTTTCTCTATATATTCTGGGTCGTCTTCGCAACCGAGGAAACTTCGGCCTGCAATTTAGAAATTTCTCTTTAATGCTGAGCTACTTTACTGCTTACAAACTTTGTCATTAGAGGAAAACCACACACGCTTTTAACTCTTTAAATGGCCTGGCATAGGCAGGTTGTTAAAACACTCGACTTGTTATCTGAGGGTCGCAGATTTGAATCCCCATCACACCAATCATGGTTGCTCTTTCAGCCTTGAGAACGTTATAAGTGACGATCATTCCCATTATTCGTTGGTAAAATAGTAGCCACAAGAGTTAGCGGTGATGACTAGCTGCCTTCCCTCTAGTCTTATACTGCTAAATTATGGACGACCAGCGCAGATAGTCCTCGTGTATCTTTGCGCGAAATTCAAATAACAAACAAAATTATTTAAATAAATGGCACCCGTGAATCTCAAGATAAGAATTTTTGCTACTAGCATAACGTAGACACATTCTCTATCAAAGAGTAAAAGTAAATCCCTTTTTCTTGATTAATTTTCTTTTGAAAATGAATGTATACAAGAGTGTGCTCCGTTTACCTTTCCAAAGTACAGATATATTTGTCAGATATTTCTGTAAGTATACTAAATCTATAAATGTTTTTCACCATATTGCTTAAGAGCACAATTTGAAATTCAAAGCCGAGTAGGCAAAACATGGTGAAGTGGTTAAGGTGCTCGAGTCGTAATCTGGGGATCGCGGGTTCGAATTCCGTCATACCTAACATGCTCGCCCTTTCAGCCGTGAGGGGGTTATAATGTGAAAGTCAACTCTATCTATTCGTTGGTAAAATCGTAACCCAAGAGCTGGCGGTGGGTGGTGATTATTAGCTGCCTTCCCTCTAATCTAACACTGCTAAGCTAAGGACGGCTAGCGCAGACAGCCCTCGTGTAGCTTTGTTTGTTTGTTCGCGAATTCTTTCGACTATACAACGGTAGATGACTTTATTTGATAACTGTGATTTATACATCACACAGAAGTCATTTCTACCAAAAAAGGGTTTGGGACACTTTGGCACTTCACTTGGAACTAGTTGACATGTGTGTCATGTCTGAATCACAGTTATCAAATAAAGTCATCTACCGTTGTATAGTTGAAAGAATTCGCTTTCAAATACTGTGTAACTTAAATCATCTTAACAAAGTATTTAATATAACATAAAATATTTGCTTACATATATAAAAATATCAATTTTTACTTCTGCACACGGCAGAGACTTTGGATCAAAATGAAACTAAAGCAGCTAATGATGCCCGTCTGTTGGTCTTAATGTTCATTATATCAGGGCTACCAAGTTTAACATGTGAATTATGATAACTTGTTGCTGTGGCCATACGTGACTGGTTTAAGTGTTCATAATAGTGACTAGGAATTGATGTCAGATTTCCCTTTCAAACCTTTGAAACTGTTCTTCAGGTTTTATATAACAATTATTTTCAAATGAGTTACATCTGCTAATTTTTCGATCATCTAAATTGAAGTAAAATACGGGTCGGGGTACTTTTGGTTCCAGTAAAAGAAAGATTAAATTATTCATCATATAACCTACATTTGACATACTATCTGTAGTATCTGCGTGTGAGACGATTCACTTACAACAACAATACACATAAAACTCACTCTTTATGAGAGTCCATTTTTATTTGTTTGTTTTGGAATTTCACACATAGCTACTCGAGGGCTATCTGTGATAGCCGTCCCTAATTTAGCAGTGTAAGACTTAAGGAAAGGCAACTAGTCATCACCACCCAACGCCAACTCATGGGCTACTCTTTTACCAACAAATAGTGGGATTCACAGTAACATTATAAAGCCCCAAGGGCGAGCATGTTTGGCGCGACGGGAATGCGAACCCGCGACCCTCAGATTACGAGTCGCACGCCTTAACACGCTTGGCCATGCCGAGCCTCTTTTTGGTATTTTACAAGAAACAGATCAAAGTTCTAACTGTTCTTGTAAAATTAGCGGGAATATAGTGTCAAACTGTTTCAGAGCCAGTTTGTTTCTTAATATTTCTTTACCTGTAATGTGTATCTATTATTCCAAATAACACTAAATAAAACTCTCACTTCAGAAACTAATTTTTCTTACTTTTGTATTTAGTATAACGAACTGTAAAAAAACATTTCCTGTGGTATTTAATGATTACAGTAAGACGCCGCATTGCGTCATCCCGCTTTTTAAGCTGATTTATTGTAGAACTCTTGTTTCCTTGACAATTTATTTTTCACGAGAGAGACAAAAAATATGAATAGTATGTGTTGTAATAAATAATTGTTTTTAATAAAATAACGTGACAAGGATAAAATAATAACATGAAAAAAAAGACATCGTCCCATAACTATCACAGCATTTCTCGCTAATCGATCTAAGCAATGTTGTGCTCGTGGGGAAAAAAACAATAACAAAATAAAAACATTTTCTTGGGATGTTATATACAAATATCTATACAGAATACAATACAATATAATATGTCTTTCGACAGATGAAACCATTATCTACCTATTGGTTATAGCTAATATAATCCTAAGTGTAAGAGGGGATTATATGTAACGACAAATCCTGAAAGAGAGGATGTGACAGGTAGGCGTGGCAAGAGGGGGTCTGATTTTCTTTTTGATGGTTCTGCAACAAAACAAGATTAAAAAATAATAAAAATAGCTTTTTTTCCAGAGAGTAGAATATTATATTGCGTAATTTACGTTAACTTCTGCATTGTGTGTTTGGTTGAAATTAAACGCAAAGCTATCTGTGCTCTGCCTACCACAGGTATCAAATTCCGGATTCTAGCGGTGTGAGTCCACAGACATTTCGCTGAACACTGGGGGTAACTTTTACATTGATTGGGGGGTTGATGAATGAAGTAGGGAAAATGTGATATCTAGAGAAACAATGCTACAATCCTCACACTGGAGAAAATTCAAATTTTTTTAAAATTATATTTGTTGCCTCACGCACCTGCTGTTTTGCTTATCTACTATCTTCCACCCTGAAGGTCGACGCCAGTTTTGTGTTTCTTTATTTATTGAGACAGGTTGTATTTATTTCCGTTATTAAGTAATACTGCACTGTAACACTCGATGTTTACCAGTGCCTAAGTAAAACAGACCCAGCATGGCCAGGTGGTTAGGGCACTTGTCTCACAACCTGAGGGTCGTGGGTTCGAATTCCTGTAAAACCAAACATGTTCACTATTTCAGCCGTGGAGGCATTACAATATCATTGTCAGTCCAATCATTCGTTGGTAAAATAGTAGATCATGAGTTTGCGGTGGATAATAATGCTAGCTGCCTTCCATCTAGTCTTACACTACTAAACTATGGACGACTAGCGCAGATAGCCCTCGTGTACCTTTGCGTGAAATTCAAATCGAACAAAACCATATGTTCTTAAAGGAACATAAACTCAGTTTTATCCACAAACAAACCTTCTGCTATATCCAAGGTCTAATGATCTGATAGTCTAAGAGATGTGATCACCTGTCTCCCCTCTAGCGTACCAGTTCGAAATTAAGGATGGCTGTGCGCAGAAAGCCCTTTGCACAAAAATATAAAATAAACAAACATTTAAAGTAAATGCTATATTATCATGTCTCTTTTTACATTGTATCACTTCAGAATAATTAGATAAAATACTTCTACTATATTTCTTCTTTCTCCATTAGTAAATGTATTTATTGAAGAACGGTTGTTGTTATGAATTAAGCACAAAGCTACATAATGGGCTATATGTCCTCTGCCTACCACATGTATCGAAACCAAGATTTTAGCGTTGTAAGTCCGCAGACATACCGCTGAGCCACTATCACTAGCTAGCCAACTAGAGTACAGAACTCTATCACTAGCTGGCCAACTAGAGTACAGAGCTTTTATCACTAGCTAGCCAATTAGAGAACAGAACTTTTATCACTAGCTAGCCAATTAGAGTACAGAACTTCTTTTACTGAGTAGCCAACTAGAGTACAGAACTTTTATCCCTAGCTAGCCAACTAAAGTACAGAACTTCTATCACTAGCTAGCCAATTAGAGTACAGAACTTTTTTTACTGAGTAGCCAACTAGAGTACAGAACTTTTATCCCTAGCTAGCCAACTAGAGTACAGAACTTCTATCAATAGCTAGCCAATTAGAGTACAGAACTTCTACCACTGAGTTGTTAATTAGAGTACAAAACGTTTATCACTGGCTAGCCAACTAGAGTACAAAACTTCTACCAGTGAGCAGCCAACTAGAGTACGGAACTTCTATCACTGAGTTGCCAATTAGAGTACAGAACTTCTTTAACTAAGTAGCCAACTAGGGTATAGAACCTCTATCACTAGCTTGCCAACTACAGTACAGAACTTCTATCACTGGCTAGCCAACAAGAGTACAGAGCTTTTATCACTGAGCTGCCAATTAGAGAACAGAACTTCTTTCACTGAGTAGCCAACTAGAGTACAGAACCTCTATCACTAGCTTGCCAACTACAGTACAGAACTTCTATCAATAGCTAGCCAATTAGAGTACAGAACTTCTACCACTGAGTTGTTAATTAGAGTACAAAACGTTTATCACTGGCTAGACAATTAGAGTACAGAACTTCTTTTACTAAGTAGCCAACTAGAGTACAGAACCTCTATCACTAGCTTGCCAACTACAGTACAGAACTTTTATCACTAGCTAGCCAACAAGAGTACAGAGCTTTTATCACTGAGCTGCCAATTAGAGAACAGAACTTCTTTCACTGAGTAGCCAACTAGAGTACAGAACCTCTATCACTAGCTTGCCAACTACAGTACAGAACTTCTATCACTAGCTAGCCAACAAGAGTACAGAGCTCTTATCACTAGCTAGCCAACTAGAGTACAGAGCTTTTATCACTAGCTAGCCAAGTAGAATGCAGAACGTTTAGCACTGGACATAATGAACCTTTCTTTAAATTCTACCTCATTATTTATTCCAAACATCTTATTACTAAATTGGTGAGAAAACTCTACCCTGAATTGATCTGACCAATTCAACATGTTTGAAGAAATTCTCAGGGCTCATCAAGTGTCGAAGGGAAACTTCAACAGCTTTTCGTTGTGTGTTGTTCTGAACAATGTTTTGCACGTGGGTTTTCATCCGTGAACATTTATCTTGTTAATGCATCATTGAAAAGCTAGATCACGTCCTCTTCATTGACTCTTCTGTCAATTCCGTCAAATCTCGTGCAGCAATCCGAGAACGTAATCAGCAGCTCGAGCCATTCTTCTTCCTCATATTCCAGTCAGTTTGCTTGTTTTCACTCATAATCATTTTAATTAGTAACCAATAGTTTCCGAAATACATTAATTTCTGAAATATTTTTGTTAAAATATGAAATTAATTTGTACCTTTTATTTTTTATTTTATTGTCGTTGTTTTAAAATGAATCAATCAATTAATATTTGAATACAACAGTTGTAATCGTCAGAAACCACTTTCTTTGTCATTTCTTTTCACTTACTTTTGTCTATTTCTGGTTGAATACTAAAATAATGTATCACGCTACGATAGGAAGCGCTTCTGTTTTCGCATTTTGTAAAATCAAATTACAATATTTTGTGGGCGTCAGAATATTTGATAACAATAAATTATTTATCTTTCACGCCATATATTTTATTTGTGTAGCTAGATTTACTAAATATAAACGAAAAGTTGTTAGTATCTATGTTTTATCTTATTACTTGCTTTGAAGGATTTGATAAGTAGAGTGTTTACTCGCTGATATACTGTGCACGTGACGAATGTATGGTAAATAAAAACACATTTATTCCAGCTTAATCTATACAATGAAAAAGTGCACTTTTTGTGTTTCGATTGCGTTGATAAATTGCAGTAGATAGGGTGGTGCAGTTATCTTAAATAAGTTATTTTAAAACAAAAGTAATAATTCTGTTAAAATCTCCAATTTTCATTTGTTAGTGTATACAACTGTTAATATATTTAATATTAATATCTTTTATTTCAATGTTATTTAATATGCTTCTCTTATAGATTGTTTTGCATTGTAAACTTAATATACGGATTTGAGGTATCACTGAGCTTATGACCAAAAATGTTTTTAACAGCTACGTCCGATACCCATCTAAAGAACGTAAGAAGAGTATATTTAATTCAAGATATTAAGTAGCAGGCTGGTTTTTAGTCTTGTTCTGAGTGGGTAGCTTGTCCCAGTCGGAAGTTCACATTACAAGACACAATTTAATGGAAAAGTTGCTTAAACGAAGGTAATTCAGACAAACCATTTCCCGCCAAAAACTGTCTGTCAGAAACATTCTTCTCTGAACATTACAAGAGAGGGCGATCAAGTAAACATGAAGTAGAACTAAAGAGACTATTCACGTGTAATCCGAAGGTTACGGGTTCGAATCCTGGTCGCACCAAACATGCTCGCCCTTTCAGCCGTGAAGACGTTATAACGTGATGATCAGTCCACTATTCGTAAGTAAAGGAGTGGCATTGGGTAGTGATGACTAGCTGCCTTCCCTCTAGTCTTACACTGCTAAAATAGGAACGTCTAGCGCAGATAACTCTCGTGTGGTTTTGCGCGAAATTGAAAACCAAACAAAACAATACATATTCACAAAAGATGTCGATGGCTTTTTATAGTGTTTGTTAATCAAACTCGTGGTGTTATGGTATAGTGAGTAGTATTAATTTAATCAATACAGATTCACAACAAAATTCACATAATTTCAACAAAAGTGTTATTTAATGATTTTATCTATGGTGAAAACCACTACTATCAAGATGCGATACGTGGAACGTAATGGTAATGAACATTGTATTAATAAGTTAATTTGTTATGCATATAACTAGGTCATATCAAATTACACAAAACATGGAGTTTGGTATAAAGTTCATTTGATATTGTGTCAACATAAGTGCTAACTTTGTAGGGATTATAATGATTTAGTTGCAATGGGAAAGACTCATAGTATAGGATCAAATACACTTTCTATTTTTTATATAAACTAATTATGTTATCCACCAATTTTAATTTTCATGTTAAAAGCTGTACCCTAGTGAGTTTTCAATAGATTTTACTTGACTTTGATATCTTAACTTTTGTAGAGCTTATTACGTTTGATAAAGTATGGTCTATCAGGACCCATAACATTGATTTACTCATCTTTACCTTGTTTTATTTACTAAATAAGAATTCATGTTCAGGTTATAAATAAGAAACCATGTTCAGGTTATAAATAAGAATCCATGTTCAGGTTATCCCGCAAACGTATCTCGTTATTTACTCAAGTTTTAAACTTACGCTTTCTCAATACTGAACGAGTTGACGCAAGCCACTCGGATCTGAGTAAAATGTTGATATGTATTAGCTTAAGAGCTAAGTTTCTTAGCTCGAAACCGAGGTACGAATAGTTTCAACGGTTCAATGGCCTTCTTGTTACAAGGCTCACATTTCTCTTACTGGCCTGATGACAATTAATCCGAACATTTGAAACTAGCTGAATGGTTGAATGGTTATGTTCACTACCACTGTGACATATTAACTTAGCAGCTGGACAACAACAACAAAGCCTCTTCTGTTATGGAAACGGCAACAATTGCCATTAAATATTTCTTTGTTAGTATATTTTGTGTTTGCCCTCCAGTGACACAGCGAAATGTCTGCGGACTTACAACGCTAAAAACCGAGTTTCAGTACCCGTGGTGAGCAGAGCACAGACAGCATTTTGTGCTCATTTCAAACAAAGAAAACTAATCTTTTCTTTAGTTGTTATTTTTTCCGGATATTTCATTTTTATTTGATTTTGCTTGACTGTATTTTGAATTGTTAACATCTCTAGACAAAGACCCTATCTCTACAGCTGCTATCATTATCTGTGCACATTAACAAAGCCCTGCTGCGAGAACTGCTTACCTCTTTAAAGTTTTCACATGATTTTAGAACTATGGACTTTGTTTCTAAGTAATTAGAACAACAACTTATGTCCAGGGCTGGAAGTAAACTTACATTTATTGATCATTTAACCATCTTTGTATCTTCTGTGAGAAACTAAACGGAAGCTTTGATGTTTTTTATTCTTTTTTTGCTCTTACCGTTGTTTGTTTTGTTTGTTTTTTAATTTCGCACAAAGCCACACGAGGTCTACTTACGCTCGTTATCCTAATTACCAGTGCAAGACTAGATAGAAGGCAACTAGTCACCACCCCACACTGCCAACTTGGACTATTCTTTTACTAGCGAATAGTGGGATTGATCGTCACGTTATAACACTTCACATCTGAAAGGGCGAGCATGTTTCGTTTGACGGGGATTCGAACTCGAGACTCTCCGATTATGAGCCGATCGCCTTAACCACTTGACCATGCCGGGCCTGCTATTGGTTGTTGTTACACTATTATTTCATTGGCTGATTATCCTCGTAGTTATAATACTCTTACTACCTATTACAATGATGTGTATGCTTTCAGCTTTTAACATTAAATAATAATATGCTTTAATTTATTACTGTTTGTAATAATGCCTTTCTCACTGCTGAGTTTTGTGCCACTTAACATTACGGACATAGATAATTGGCAGTCTCTTCTAACTTCCTTATGACAGAGAGTTAAAATCGCACAATCAAATCCTTTATATTATAGTAGAATTAACAGCCGAATTCACCTTTGTTTCTCTTCACGCATGTTATCTAGTAACTGAAATAATGCTATAGAGCAAATAAACGCCAGCATTTTAAATAAGGGATCTTATCCAAATTTATAAAGTAAATTATTTATTTTTATTACATATTTCACATTTTGGTGGTGTTGCTGTTTTCTTGTTGTTTGTCTTCTACGTTCGGCCATGATCAGAAAAAACGTGAATTTTTTTCATCAGGCTGTTGGTTTTTTCATGGGAATATTTAAACTCCAATCAGAAAAACGTGGAGCTGCCTTGGTTACGACAATTGAATGTGAACAGAGAAACTGTTGGAGCAGGTTTCTGTTTGTAACATTAAAGGTCTTTTAAGATGTGGAACCTTAAAATTACTTCACCACTCAGCTGCTGTTGTTTATTTTAATGACCCGAAACGACTTTTTATTGCGCTGCCATTGAAGTTCCAAAGCACTGAACACGAAACTTTATCTTTTTATTACGTTTAAAAATATTTCAAAGCAAAGCCATAATAACTGTGTCTATTTCCTATTTGTTTTCATACCCGGCATACTTCAAAGCACTGCTTTGTTGGATGTCCTTAATTGATGTTCAAAACATCTTGCCGATAAAGAGGTTATTTTATTTTATGTATTTAAATCTGCAAGTAGCACAAGTCGAAAAAATATCAAATATGCTCGCCCTTTTAACCGTAAAGACGATATAATGTGACGGTCAATCCCACTATTCGTTGGTAAAGGAATAGCCCTAGAATTGGTGATTGGTGATGATGACTAGCTGCATTTCCTCTAGTCTTACGCTACTAAATTAGGGACGACCAGTGCAGATAGTCCTCATGTAGCTTTGCTTAAAATTTAAAATTGTATATATATATTGTATAAGTCCAAGAAGTTTGTGGCACGTGCAACACTAAACCAAAATAATATATGATACATGCAGTACAAGTCGAAAACATATATGGTACGTCCAAAAAATAATGTGATGCATGTAGTATCAACGCAAGAAATATCCAGCATTTGTGAATCAGTTACTACTTATGTTTGAAAAGGAAAACAAATGTGTCCGTTTGAAACATTTTAATAAATACGTTAATGAAATTCAATGCTCAGGAAATAGCACAATATTTATTTTAAAATAAAAGCAACACCAGAAGATTCTTTTTTAAAATGAAAAAATGAAACTATCTTTCATCTTTATTTTCGTTTATTAACAACGTGTGTGTTTTTCTTATAGCAAAGCCACATTGGGCTATCTGCTAGTTAACAACGTTTAGAGTTATGAAGCAATGCTTTCTTTTTAATAATTTCGTCTATTAACAACGCTTAGAAACAAAGCCTTATTTTATTAATTTCACTTATTCAATGTTGAAATTTTAATGATATTCAAACATCATTTTAATTTTATAAGTATTTTCTGGATTTATTCTTTTGAAATCGTGACATTAATTGAAAAAATTCAAAATCTTAATATTTTTTCTTTAAATTCGAGAATAACAGATTTAAAATTAATTAATTAATTATACTTTACTAGCTTGATGCAATAAAATAAAAAGTTTTGAAGTGGTTTATAAACAACTTCAACATAGAACATGTGTTGAATTAGAAAATCTAATAATTCAGAAGATAACCATGTTATAACTTTAAAAAAATCGTGTAAAATTTGACTACACTGAAATATAACTCAGAAATAATTTCGTAACTGCTAACTTTATCACTGCTTACCACCTGGGCAGAGTACACATAGCCCTATGTACAGCTTTGTGCATAATAACAAACAAACAAATACACTCAAACAAAATATACCATTTTCTCTAAACCTCTAAAGTAAAAAGTGGATTGTAGAGAAAAATCGGAGAACCCTAGTGGTTTGTTTGGCTATTAGATTTACCCTATCCTCTTGAAGTGAAAGTCAAGTTTTATTGAAATTAATTAAGGATTGTATATCAACCGAAAAATTCAGAATTCGGTATTAACAATTTTGTTTTCAATTTATATTTATAATCCGGAGGGCCGTTTTTGGTTTAAACGGTCTGATTGTACCGATCGCTGTTTATGACCAATTCACTCCTGATTTAAGAGGTCAAGCTCTGTGTTAACAAGTATTTTTGATCTAATATAACTAGTGGACGCTGATTCTGACGTTTATAAATTTATATACCAGCAACTATGAATTTAAATGAAAGAAACATTTTAGCCTAATCTTATGTCAAAGCTTCAGGTGTACATTAATGATATTAGGTAATTGTTTGTATGCCGAAAATAATATTTTTATGGACTTTATGCAAGACATTTTAAAAATGTTGAAATACATAAAGTAGTAATATAAAATAAAGTTCTTTTAAGATAAGCTTTAGGTTCAAATAAATCATGTTTTTCATTTGGTTTTTTGTCTATTATAACTAAATTCAACAAAAATTATTATTGCTTTTAAATATTTAAATTACTTCTACAATTTGCCCATAGATGACAGCATATGGTCATGTTAAGTTACTAGAAGTGTCTAAAATAAGAAAGTGTGTAAGTTAATCGAGTTCTGAAATGCACGTACTAATAATCAATGAAAAGAATAAAATATACTGAGCTACAGGTACCTTAATGTTTCAAAACAGATGCATTAGGAGTTATCTTATGAGTTTGAGATTTTTCTTCTGTTTACTACTCGTTACAGATGTTCAAAACTAAATTTACAAGGTACATTTAATGACAGCTCTCCTGTTAAGTAAATCCCCGTCACACCAAACATGCTCGCCCTTTTAACCGTGGAGACGATATAATGTGACGGTCAATCCCACTATTCGTTGGTAAAAGAATAGCCCAAGAGTTGGTGATTGGTGATGATGACTAGCTGCATTTCCTCTAGTCTTACGCTACTAAATTAGGGACGGCCAGTGCAGATAGCCCTCGTGTAGCTTTTCTTAAAATTTAAAACAAACCAAAGCTATCAAGTAACGTCGATTGTTCAATTAATATATGTTTTGAAGACTATGATAACATTAAACGGGATTTTAAGACCTTTACAATTTTGTATACAATCTATTTATTTACATAGCAATACATTGTGAGGTATTTTCATAATGTTTACTAATAAACGTCAAATTTTAAACCATTAGTTTAAATTATTTTACCCCTTTGTGTTTTAAACTGACAAGGAAGCATCCATTTAACCAACATAATTCATAATAGTGTAATTTAATTGTTGCATATTTATATAAAGGAAGAGAAAGTGGAATAACGAAAGCATCTAATTTGTAAATACTTTTGATAGCACACGGTATGCACCTGATTTGTTAGTACTAATGAAGATAGAATATTTCATTTTAATTTCAGCTCTCTAAATATCACAAAAATATAACACAACAATGGATGTATAAACGATCTATACAGTTATAGATATACCCCACATAATTTCAATTAGGAAGACACTTTTCTTCTGTTTCGGATTTCTAAGCCTAATTTAATAGCTTCAGTTTTCAAAATTCTCTTTTAATAAAAAGGTTTTGTGTGTCTTTCTTTTATTGATGGTTTACGTTATTTGTCTTTATTTCTTTGTACAACCAGATAATGTCGTGAGAAAATTTTCATTTAAAAACATAATATGAAGGCAGATAAAATTCCTCGTGTCACTTAAAATTCAGTAGATAATTATTTTAAGTTTCAGGAGGTTTCGGAATAACAAAAACGGGGAGATGAACTCCATTATTTTTATCTTTACCAACTGTTTTAACTCCGATGGGAAGAAAAAAGTATGAAATAGAGATAAGACCTAAATGTCAATTACAAGTTTCTTTTATCGTTTCATTGTTAGGGTTTGTTCGATTCACACGACATCGTTGTAATTTTCCCCACTGTGTATTGAAGCAATTTTAACAGCAAAGTAATTCCATATGTGACAAGAGCTGTTGCATGTTATGGCGATAGTTCTCCAATAAAAATAAGTTTAAGGAAGCATATACTGCTGAATACTTTTAACGAAGTAATAGATTAAGTAACTTGAATCCTAGCTTTTCCGTACAATGAGATTAGCCATAGAATCAGGTGATATCCTGAATAAGGTGTCTTCATACGGACCGCACCATTGAACCAGAGAAGTGCACCGGTTCCGTACCTATATCGAGCCACTACAATAACAATAGATTGGTTAAGTGTTGTAATCCGCGAGTCGCGGGTTCGAATCCTAGTGTTTGTGATTAGGTATTATGATTTTTAATTAATAAATAGTAACAAAGCACAGAAGATAAGAAAGTGACAGTCTAATCAACATTAGCTTTAGGACCACAACCCTTTTTTTCGGAACAAAACTGTATTATACAGAGCCAAACAGATTCTTTAAAAATGATATATTATCGTAGTATTTTCTCTCTAAAACAGTGTTAGTAACTTCCCTTAGAGCAACATCATAGAATCTAGATTAACTGTTTCTTGTCAACATGGTCAAGCGTGTTAAGGCGTTTGACTCATAATTCGAGAGTAGCGGGTCTGAATCCCGGTCGCACTAAACACACTCGTCCTTTCAGCCATTGGAGCGTTATAATGTGACGGTCAATCCCACTATTCGTTGGTAAAAGAGGAGTCCAAAAGTTAGCGGTGGGTGGTGATGACTAGCTGCCTTTCCTCTAGTCTTACACTGCTAAATTAGGGACGGCTACCACAGATAGCCCTCGTGTAGCTTTGGGCGAATTTCAAAACAATCAATTCTTGTCAACACCCCCATGCACTCGGTGCAGTATCATAAGTATTTGTTTGTTTGTTTTGAATTAAGCACAAAGCTACACAATGGGCTATCTGTGCTCTGCCCACCACGGGTATCGAAACCCGGATTTTAGCGTGTAAGTCCGCAGACATACCGCTGAGCCACTGGGGGGCGTATCATAAGTAAGTTGTTCTTTAATTAGAAGAGTTTCATAAAGTTTAGCATATTTGTTCTGAAAAGTTGGCAATGAATAAAACCTGTATGACTATTTCCAAATGTTGAGCTCTAGATCAGCCATCTTTAATTCAAATAACAAAAAAATCTGAAAAAGAGTCTACCTATATTACTAAATGAAACTGTAGTAAAAATTACACCGAGACGTTTTGTGTTGGCTTGCGCAAAAATGTTGGTCTAAATTTGGTGGTTTGTTTTTGAATAACTTTATACTTGTGGCTTATAGTTAGATCAAATTTGACACCTAATTGTAGATTGTAAAGAACTATCAATATACCAAATTTGAAAATTAAAAGTCCATAAATGTTTCCGTACTTTTGGTAGAAAGAAAGAAAATAACTTCAATCAAAATAGAATGTTTTATATTTACCTTTCAATGGATTGTTTTGAAACTTGGTAGAGGAAGTAAGGGCCCAGTAGAGCACATCCACTGAAAATATGTGTTAATTTGAATTATCACAGAATTACAGAAAAAGGAATATTGCTAAACTGTCTCTTCTATGAATAACGCATACACAATACTTTGGCCGCACAGTAAACTACCATGTATTCTGATCTCCCGCACCTAAAACAATATAATTCTTGATTAGGTAACAGGTTGGATCATTTACTTAACGTTGATGATGAAGTTTAGCATCACTGAGAACTACAGTTCTTAGACTGTCGTGGCTTTTGTTCTGTTACTAAATGTGAGCTAATGCATTTTCACATCGTGATAAAAGTTGTGTTTCTTGTCGTCAAACATTAAATCGGACATGTTTAACTTTGTGTGTGTGTATAATGTATAAATATAAAGAACTCAGAGGCAGACGTGGGAGAGTATAAAGAGGCAGCTTTATGCAGCGCAAATCAGTAGAGAAGTGTGTGTGTTTTCATATAGTAAAGTCACATCGGGCTGTCTGTTGAGTACACCGAGAGGAATCGAACCCCTGCAACAGAGAAGTGTAAGAAACAAGACAAATACCTAAAATAAATACTACTTAGCTGCCTGTTCCAAACATAAACTGACCCGTGGCCAGGGCCAATTTGGTATCAGTAAAGGGCGACACGTGGCTCTCCTTTGTAACTGGATTAATTGTAACTATAAACTTTAATCCGTTTTTTTAGTTTTACGTTGGCTATTTTTGCGTTACAAATTGTAACTGTAATTAAATTCATTAATATTCAAGTGCACATGTTATCGGGTTTAACTGCACGTAACAAACATGTGTCTCACTGTATCTGTCTTTACAGCTATGTTAGTTCGAAATAATATAACTTTGAACTATGAGTTTTCATACGTCACGGCTTATAATCAAAATTTCTTGCACAATTATCATACGTTATGAGAAGAAAACGTATGTGAACACACACACACAGAGATAGTTTGGAATTCAAACTATCCAATCACAGTTTAATTACCTCTTTAAAAAAATATAAATTTAAATGTACTAAAATACTAAAATTATTTGTGTTTCTAGGTTCGATAAGAGGAGATTTGTTTCTGCAAAATAATGTGGAGATGAATTCAGATATGTTCCAGGTTTTCAGATGTTTGTAAAGAAAATAACTTATTCTCTAACAAAAAGAAATTCTCAGATCACACACCAATTTCAATTTTAGGGGAAGCTTCTTTATAAAATAATCGATTATCTTTACAAAATGAAAAAAGAAAAAATAAGAAGAATTTTTATACTCTTTTGAAAATTTAATGACATTTTAAATCAAAGTTGTCAAAAGGTTCAAAAACATAAAGACAATTTTTAATATCAAGTCCTGCACATTACACACGTGTTCTAGCTGGAACAGATTATGTTTCAGTAATGTATAAATGCAAAGGCTGGTATTAACTATTCTAATAAAAAATCCAGCCCTAAAATATATGAACACGAGAGGTTATATTATTTCAAAACCAAGCCCACACTTTTAATTCTCGAACCTAATATTTCATAACAGTGTCTATCTTGATAAAACCCTTCACAAAATAAATCATTCGTAGATACTTATTGCTTGATTAAACAGCTAATTAAGTGACTTAAAAACTAATCGTTGGTTCAATTTGGCCTTGCCAAATCTTTCATGATGCTAATCGTTGGTTTTTCTGGCCTGGCCAAAGTATTAATGAAGATAATCGTCAAGATGTTTTCCTGGTTTGACAACCGTTGTGAAGGCGATAATTTATATAAGTTTGAGGATTTACTCAACTTTTTTATTAAAAACATCCTGTTAATAGCAAACATTTTACTTTTTATTATTATCGCAGGTAAATCCCAATGGTTCGGGCCTACTGTGGGCAGAATGAAGTTTGTATTTACTAGATTCTATTTACAACGCAATGAACGTGTTAATTATAACTGCTTGCAAACATTAAGAAGTTTAGCCTGTTGTGTATAGAATTAAGACTCAGTTTACTGAATGGATTTAATACCCCATTCTTTATGAGTTTGTCTTCCAAAGAAAGGACAAAATATTCCTGTATGTCGTTTTTATTTTAGCGTCAGAGAATCAGTAATTTTACTTGAATGACTTAATTGTAACAGTTAATTTTTCTTCCGAACGCAACATTCTTAAGGAAGGTTTGTTTGTTTTGAATTTCAAGCAGAGCTACGCTAAGGCTGTCTGCGCTAGCCGTTCGTATTTTAGCAGTGTAAGACTAGAGGGAAGGCAGCTAGTCATCACCACCCACCGCCAAGTCTTGGGCTACTCTTTTACCAACGGGATTCGAACCCGCGACCCTCGGATTAGGAGTCTAACACCTTAACACGCTTCGCCATGCCGGGCCATTAGGCTAGGTTCGAGCCAAAAAAATAAATAAGTAAATAGATTGAAAAAAGAATTTTAAATCCAAGGTTTTTAAAATTTTACCATCTATGAGATTAAAAGCAGACAAACAAGAACAACTAAGATACTACAGGTATTCCTGTTGAAAATATCGCTAATAACGCTAAATAATCGACGTGTCGACCCCACATATGCTGAATGGTATAAAAATCATTCGCTAATTTGAGAGTTAAAATATAAAAAAATAATTAATTCAGTTATTGCTTCTTTTAACGAATTTTTTAATTTATAAAACTTTTTAAATAATACTTCAGTAAACAGGTCATTTTCACTTACTAATTACTTTTCTTTATCACAAAAACTCATAATTTATATTAATGCGCCCTCTCTTGACTAAATATAAACAACAAAAATGATAAATTGAATAGTTTAAGTGGTGATTAGATATTCCTTTTAACAGAATAGCAAAGCATCTTTGTTTACACTGACATGTAACTATGATTTTTTTTCGTTTAAGAATGCCATAGCTTGTATTTTTTAGTTACAGCAAAGATACCGCTATCTCTAATTTTTATTTGCTGAATAGAGGGCAAAGAACCCAGTTTTCTAAGTTATTGACAGTCATTCTTATAATGTACTAACAGATTAAAGTGTAGAGAACATTTTGTGGTATTTCATGGGTTTAGAACTGGGCTCATCAGCTCCAAAATAAGGAGCTTTACCAGAGAGCCAACCTGTAACACAGTCATCACAAGTCTGTAGTAAATTATCTAATTATATGACGAATAATTTTTAAAATCAAATTTTATTTATCAAACCTAAAAAGCACGAAGTAAAAATACATATAAGAACCACAATTACCAGACCCACTGTGGCTTAGCGGTAAAAATAGGGTTTCGATACTCGTGATTAACAAAACACTGATTGTTCTTGGTGTAGCTTTGCGTTTAATAACAAACAAACGAGAAAAAATCAAATGTCAACCTGATTGTCGCCTACCTGCAGCTTCCCGGCGGACTTACAGCACTAAAACCCGGGTTTTGATAGCCGTGGTGGGCAGAGTACAGATAGCCCAATGTACAACTTTGTGCTTAATTCAAAACAACAGTAACAACCTAATTGCAGCACCTAGAGACAAACTTAAAGTTCAGGTTGTGTACCTGAATTAATATTGTGGGTCATAAACAACAAATATATCTTGGATATTATATCTTAATTTAATTATGCTCATTTACAAAAGTTTAGGTCTTAAGTGAAACCCTTCTACCAGTAGATTGTTAGCAGCAATCACGATATACTGATAGGTGGCCTAACTAGGGGTTTTCAACTAATGGCCCGGCATGGCCAGGTAGTTAGGGCGCTCGACTCGTAATCCGAGGGTCGCGGACTCAAATCCCCGTCCCACCAAACATGCTCGTCCTTTCAGTCATGGAACAGTATAATGTTATGATCAATCCCACTGGTGGTTGGTAAAAAAGTAGCTTAAGAGTTAGCGGTGGGTGGTGATAACTAGCTGCCTTCCTTCTAGTTTAACACTGCTAAATTAGGGACGGCTAGCGCAGACAGCCCTCACGTAGGTTTGCGCGAAATAAAAAACAACAAAAAAAAACTCTTCAACTATCGATAGATGGTCGTGCCAGTACTCTTCAACTATTGAGAGGTGTTTTAGACAAGAGTTCTTCAACTATTGAGAGGTGTTTTAGACAAGAGTTCTTCAACTATTGAGAGGTGGTTTAGACAAGAGTTCTTCAACTATTGAGAGGTGGTTTAGACAAGAGTTCTTCAACTATTGAGAGGTGTTTTAGACAAGAGTTCTTCAACTATTGAGAGGTGTTTTAGACAAGAGTTCTTCAACTATTGAGAGGTGTTTTAGACAAGAGTTCTTCAACTATTGAGAGGTGTTTTAGACAAGAGTTCTTCAACTATTGAGAGGTGGTTTAGACAAGAGTTCTTCAACTATTGAGAGGTGGTTTAGACAAGAGTTCTTCAACTATTGAGAGGTGTTTTAGACAAGAGTTCTTCAACTATTGAGAGGTGTTTTAGACAAGAGTTCTTCAACTATTGAGAGGTGGTTTAGACAAGAGTTCTTCAACTATTGAGAGGTGGTTTAGACAAGAGTTCTTCAACTATTGAGAGGTGTTTTAGACAAGAGTTCTTCAACTATTGAGAGGTGTTTTAGACAAGAGTTCTTCAACTATTGAGAGGTGTTTTAGACAAGAGTTCTTCAACTATTGAGAGGTGTTTTAGACAAGAGTTCTTCAACTATTGAGAGGTGTTTTAGACAAGAGTTCTTCAACTATTGAGAGGTGGTTTAGACAAGAGTTCTTCAACTATTGAGAGGTGTTTTAGACAAGAGTTCTTCAACTATTGAGAGGTGGTTTAGACAAGAGTTCTTCAACTATTGAAAGGTGTTTTAGACAAGAGTTCTTCAACTATTGAGAGGTGTTTTAGACAAGAGTTCTTCAACTATTGAGAGGTGGTTTAGACAAGAGTTCTTCAACTATTGAGAGGTGGTTTAGACAAGAGTTCTTCAACTATTGAGAGGTGTTTTAGACAAGAGTTCTTCAACTATTGAGAGGTGTTTTAGACAAGAGTTCTTCAACTATTGAGAGGTGTTTTAGACAAGAGTTCTTCAACTATTGAGAGGTGTTTTAGACAAGAGTTCTTCAACTATTGAGAGGTGGTTTAGACAAGAGTTCTTCAACTATTGAGAGGTGGTTTAGACAAGAGTTCTTCAACTATTGAGAGGTGTTTTAGACAAGAGTTCTTCAACTATTGAGAGGTGTTTTAGACAAGAGTTCTTCAACTATTGAGAGGTGGTTTAGACAAGAGTTCTTCAACTATTGAGAGGTGTTTTAGACAAGAGTTCTTCAACTATTGAGAGGTGTTTTAGACAAGAGTTCTTCAACTATTGAGAGGTGTTTTAGACAAGAGTTCTTCAACTATTGAGAGGTGTTTTAGACAAGAGTTCTTCAACTATTGAGAGGTGTTTTAGACAAGAGTTCTTCAACTATTGAGAGGTGGTTTAGACAAGAGTTCTTCAACTATTGAGAGGTGGTTTAGACAAGAGTTCTTCAACTATTGAGAGGTGTTTTAGACAAGAGTTCTTCAACTATTGAGAGGTGGTTTAGACAAGAGTTCTTCAACTATTGAGAGGTGTTTTAGACAAGAGTTCTTCAACTATTGAGAGGTGTTTTAGACAAGAGTTCTTCAACTATTGAGAGGTGGTTTAGACAAGAGTTCTTCAACTATTGAGAGGTGGTTTAGACAAGAGTTCTTCAACTAAAGGAGTCAGATTTTTTTCTTTCGCTTCCTGTTAAGAATTATTTTTAGCGTTGTAAGTCCACATACTCATCACTGAGGCAGTAGGAGGCAAATAAGTCAGACAGGAAAAAAAATGTTAGACATAAAGAAACCGGATGTATTCCACTCTTTACATTTGTAAACAACTTAATAAACATGATATAAAGTGATATGCATATATTGAACACATTTTTCTCTACGAATAATAACTTAATAACACAATAAAGTAACATTTAACGGAATATCACTCCAAACATTTTTTACGCCTGTAAGAAGCGAACACATAAAGTACTTTTTAAATAAATTTACAATATATTTTTCTGCCATTAAGCGCTTGTAAGTTTTGCGCTCCGAGTGGCTTAATAAAAGGAAGGAAAGGAGGAGGGTCTTGCGCGAGGTGTAAAGATGAGGCCCGCGTCTTAATCACGAGTTGATTTGCGATGTTACCGGTTGTTTGCTTTTCTCTCACATTCAATTTATTTTATTTGTAATTTTTTTATTCACATTCATCAGGATACCCTTGTACTTTGCCGCTAGTTTAATAACACTGGCTTAGATTAAAAAGCGAAAGCTTGTACCTTAATGAAAATTAAAAAACATATATAGTGACATAAATGTTCGAAAGGCCCGGCATGACCAGGTGAATTAAGGCGTTCGACTCGTAATCTGAGGGTCACGGGTTGGAATCCCCGTCGTGCCAAACATGCTAACCCTTTCAGCCGTGGGGGCGTTATAAGTTACGTTCAATCCCATTATTCGTTGGTAAAACAGTAACCCAAGAGTTGATGGTGGGCGGTACTCCGGCCCTTTTCAGGGCAATGTCTATGTATTGTCTTGATTTGCCCTTTTTATTTTTTATTTAAGTTTTACAATTTTTACTTTTATTATTTTTTCTTTTTATTTTACTTTATTTTTAATGGAAAAAGAGAAAAAAGAAAAATAATACAAAAACTATAAATATTATACTGGTTTTAAGCGTCTAGTGCATGATGGCCAGTTTGATTTATATTTCTTAAATATATATTCGTAGGAAAGAGGTATTTAAGACTGTGTTCATCATGTACGTGGTATTTGTTGAGATCACATAATAAATCATTTTATGCCAATTTCTATTAAAATAATTTAGCGCATAATGTTTGCATACTTGTGCATGAATGTGGATGAAGTGCTGCGTGGTACTTTATAAACCGAAGTTAAAACTGAATTTTGTATTCTTTGTAATTTCTGTAATTGTTTGGGTGCTATGTTTAACTAGGCAGGAGATGCGTATTCTATTATGGGTCTGATGTATGTTTTGTGGGTTTTTATTATATTATCAGGTGATGTACCTTGATTTTTACCTGAAAGACTTCTTGCATAATTTACTCTTTTTGAGATTCTACTCAAGATATTGTTAGTATGCTGTATCCACGTTAATTTAGGTGAACTCGACAATAGTAGGTTACTCCCTACAAACGTTTTCGTCTTGTACCTCTGATCAGTAGGCCTATCAAGCTCAGTAATAATTTGTTAGTTACTTTTTCTCTCTCTCGGGTTTGGATATCATGTATACCCTGGAGGGTCAGGTGCTCTTTGACCTCTTCCTTCTTCCTTTACTTATGTAGTCAGGTAGCGTTTGATGGTGTTGGTTGCTGCTTTTTGGGTCAAAGTGGGCTGAATTACTCCAATTCTTTTTTTCAGGGCAATGTCCATGTACTGATATGCATACACTGCTCGCCAAAATCTTAAAGCCAATGAACATAAAGAAAAAAATATGTATATTGCGTTGTAAGACTCGACCACTTATTTGAGTAGAGCTTTGAAAGATGACAATAAGAAAAGGTAAAATAAAATTAAAAACTTTTTAGCATTTAATAGGGGAAAAGTAAACGCTATAAAATTAGCCTAAATAATAGCTAATCAGAAGTTCAGACCATATTGAAACGAAGCGTTAATTGGTAAACATGTAACGAAATTTAATCATTTGTGTAAAAGCATTAGCGTTGTCAACATCTCCCACTGACATCTCCTGTATTGCATTGGGTAAAAACATGGCAAAGGCTAAAAGGTTGACAGAGTTTGAACATGACAGAATTGTCGAGCTACAAAAGCAAGGTCTCTCTTAATGAGCTAACGCTGGTGAGATTGGGCGAAGTAGAACTAATGTGAAATATTTCTTAAAAGACCCTGAGGGATACGGAACGAGAATTTCAAGTGGTCGGCTCAAAAAGATTTCGTCAGCGTTGAGCAGAAGGATTCGACGGGTTGTCCGGCAAGACACCATCCGATTGTCGAACCATATTAAGGCCCTCACAGACACAAAATGCAGCTCAATAACAATAAAACGGCATCTACGAAAGAAAGACTTTAACAACCGTAAACGTCTTCAAAGCCCACGCCTCTTTTCACACTACGAAACAGCTCGGTTAAACTTTGCTGAAAAATACCAAACATGAGACGTAAAAAAGTGGACGCAGGTTTTATTCTCTGGTGAGAAAAAACTTAACATGGATGGTCCAGATGGCTTCCAACGTTACTGGTACGATAAGGATATGTCAAAGGAGACATTTTTTACACGTCCCAGTGAAGGAGATTCCATCATGATCTGAGCTGCTTTCTCCTTCCATGGAACAATGGAGCTTGAACAGCAGCTGGCTATTCTGGCATGTTGGAGAGAGCATCCTTATTGACTGAAGACCCTCGCTTGTGTGGAAATGACTGGATCTTTCAGAAAGAAAACGCTGCAATCCACAATGCCCGCATTGTTCATGGCGAATAATGTGATTCTTTTGAACCATCCAGCCCAAACTGAACCCCATTGTAAATGTTTGGGTGTGGATGGCAGGGGAAGTCCATAGAAATGAACGTCAATTCCAAACAGTGCATGATCTTCGTGAAGCCATCTTCACCACTTGGAATAACATTCCACTCAGTCTTCGGCAAACGGTTATATCGACTATGCCAAAGCGAATGTTTGAAGTTATTCGTAATGACAGCTGTGCAACTCACTACTGAGACCTGTTGCTAGGCATTTCCTACCCTATTTAGGACTTCTTTTTGGTATTGTGTTAAACTTTTGACCAGCTAGTATTTAAACTAATTTCATAGTGTTCACATTTTTCCTATCAAATGCTAAAAAAGGTTTTTATTTTTATTTTCCCATTTCTTATTTTCATCTTTCAAAGTTCTGCTCAAATAGGTGGTTGAGTCTAACAACGCAAAATGCATATAAAAATAAAACTAATAAAAATAAAAAAAACTTTATGTTCATTGGCCTTAAGATTTTGGTTTGCAGTGTATATAGATATTCAGTAAGATGTCTAGTTTGTTGGTGGCACTTTTTAAATTTTAAATAAAAAAAGATTTCCGACTAATTTTATTATTTTATCTATATTTTTATTATTTTATGTGTGTGTATATATATATATATATACTTTTCATTTATTTATTTTTATGTTTAAAATATATGTTGATCGGGGAGAGGTGTTTCAGACTATATTCATGTATGAGGTACCTGTATAGTTCACATAGTAATTAATTTTTCATGCAACTTTTATCAAACTGCGTTATTGTACTATGTAGGAGTCTATCTGGTATGGTTGGTATGTTCGAATATTTGTGTATAAATTGAGATGGTGTTGGTCTGGGGACTCTATATGCTGTTGTGAGAAGTGTGTTTTGTTCACACTCCGCTACTCTTGCCAGTTAGACTCCTAGCATAGACGGTTCTTCGCGAGACTTTACTTCTAATTTTGTTTATATGGTTAATCTAAGTTAATTTTGAATCATAGGTTAGACCTAAAAATTTTGCCGATGTAGCATTCTGAAGTTGTGTACCATTCATATATATTTCTGGCTGTAGTTTTTTATGTTTTGTTAATTCCGTAAACACTACAAGTTGTGTTTTTGCTGTGTTTATTTCTATTATATATTTTTGATAGTATTCACTTATTCTATTTAGCTACGGTTGTATGTTAGTGGCTGCTATTGTTTGTGTTACGGCACTTTTCCAGACTGCCGCATCATAAGTGAACTATGAAAAGAACCCATGATTGGGATCCTTCAATGGCATATTGTTTACATACATGATGAAGAATATAGGGCTAACCACTCCTTAAGAGACCCCGGATTCTGGAGTAAAGTACTCAGAAAAAGTACCCTTTACATTTACTCTACATTTTCTATTTTCCAAAAAAAAAAAAAAAGATAACCAGCGATTGATTCCACGCGGTAGTCTCATTTCATTCATACGAAACCGTAGACATTGTGCCATACAGTGTCAAATGCTTTCTCGATATCAAGAAAGCAAACAATAGTGCATTCTTGTGTATTAAAACTATCAAAATTACCAAAAGAATAAAATGGTTTAAGAAAATTCAGACAAACAACAGACCACTTAGTCAGACTAACGAAGTAATTGTTGATAGTTTTAACGCAGACAGCCCTTGCCATCCCAAATATAGCAGTGTAAGACTAGAGGAAAGGCAGATAGTCACCACCAACCACCATCACTTTATAATCCCCCCACACCGGTGAAAGGGCGAGTATATTTTGTGGGATTGGAACCCGCGGTCCTGAAATTGTGAGTCGAATCGCGAACCACGAATCCTAGAACTTACAGCCTAACATCTTTACTTTTTAATCAAGGTGTAATACATTTCGTTTTGTAACTAAATTCTAAAAGTAACTTGACGTACTTTCTGAAAGGGTTTGTCTGTATCTCCTAAATCAACGTGCGTGAAATGTAAATCCGGGGGTCAAAGGTTCTCGTTCAGTTGTCAAAAGAAGCCAACAAAAAACACCCAAAACTAACAACACACTTTGGCGGCTTTTTTTCTTTTTTTAAATAAAGATGACGGTCAAATCTCACTATTTAGGCAGACAAGAGTAGTTCGAGAGTTGGTGGTGAGTGCCATTGACTATCTGCCTTTCTTCTAGTCTATCGTATAAAAGTAAAAAACGACTATGTCAGTCTTTACTTGAACGTTCTAAAATAATTCTACAACAACAAAGTTATATGTGATGTGAAGACTTTCAGAACATGTTTACAAAGGTCAAATCGAACAGTTTACATTATAATCCATGTAACTCCAAATGTTTTTCCTACGAGTTTTGTTTGAGTTGTATTCATACTTTATTCAAATTAAAGGAGTTCCATATCCACATAGGCAATTTTGTAGAAAAATGTTACAAAGTACAATATGCTATTAGATAAATGTGTTCCTTGTTTTCTCTTTTTTATAAACGCCATATTGATTTCAATGTTCTTTGACTGTTGTGGTTGAATGTCTTATCTTCTTTAAAGTCGCTGTAGATGAATACTACCAAAGGATTGCGACTTAAACTTGTCCTTAGTTTGGTATTTCCAAGGGATTGGTACTTAACTTTGTTGTTACTTATGACAATAGATTACAACGATGTCTTGTTTTTTTATGTCGGTCAATCGTGAAACGTGTCCAAGATATCATGGTGGTCGTTTGAAGATCACCTGTAACTTCATGTAATACAGAGTAAGGGAGTAAATTCGTGTCGCTTGAATTATAGTTGAAGTCTGGAGACATTTTTACACCTTTGTTCTGATATTTATTTCATTGATTACAGAATTATTGTTTAAAGAGGTCCGACATTGCATCGATTCGTTTTTGATATTATTTACTGTATACTTAACTTGTTAGTAGTTTATTTTTGTACGCATTATGTCCTTTAAGTAACTGTACCTAGTACTGGATTATACTAACTTACTGCACTATAATGGGCTGTACAAGATGTTTAAAGCTGTTTCGAAGCTTATTGTATCAAGAAGTACATCCTGCAACTCGTTCACGTATATCGGCAAGAAATTATTTTGGTAAATGCAACGTTAGAAGAAGTCTCTATTGAACATTACATCAACGCACGTGATATGGTTAACGAGACACCAAGTTGGATCTAAGTTCTAGATTTATATAACAGCCTTCTACTCAACAGATTTAAGGGATCACTATTGATTCAGTCTAAACAACTTTCCACCACCAGATACGATGTCTGGCATTTATAAAACTATTGTTATTTCGCGTAAGATTTATTATTTTTCTTGCGATCAGCGACCCCTAACCTGTTTAACAATACTCATACTTCATCGTTCACCGTTCCATTATATTGTTGTTGTTTTATATTATTTTCAGTTACTATAATGTAAAGTCAGTTTTATAACTTGTGGCGTTCAAAGACCTATGAAAAAGGCGTAAACTGAAACGTCAGGAGTAATAATAATAAAAAGATATTTATCTCAAGTTGTTTGTTGTCCTCACTGAAAATGGTTTCTGTCCTTTAGTCGGTGCTGAAAGTTATAAAAAAATGATAAACAGTTTATTGTCGTCTGGAAGTTTCGATAATTTGCCTACAAAAAAACGCACTCTAAAACTAACAATAACCACAATAAATATTATTTTATTAAATTGCTGTAAGCGTCATAAATTGATACCTTTTGATTTTAATCGACTGGTACGTGTTCGATGTTTCGTTCTTTATAACAATAACATTCTTCGTGATGTCATTGATATAATGTACATGTAATCTAAGCACCTAACCCTGATTAAGTCTAGTCAAGGTATCCTGAGAAAATGTCACGAATACAGTTTCTGTCAATGTGCATTGTTAACCAAATTAAGTCGAAAGAGCACGAAAAAAGTAACAATAGGTTAAAACTCACGTTTAAAAGACTAACAAGTAATTCCGATGACTAAATTCGGACTATTGGATTACAATTCCAGATAATCTAAGACTTTTCAAGGACCACATTTCCATCCTCTCCAAAGGTCCTAATTTTACCACTTCGGATCAACTTACGAGGAACCTGACTCTTTACATCGTCAATATAAATACATTTAACTCCTATAACAATGTGGACGAATCACAGTTCAACCTCTCTCATGTACGTTTTGAGTTTTTTTAAACCCATATCTAGAACATGCCCTTCTACGGAAAAATACCATTGAGAAATAAAGAAACGGCGTTGATAGGTTGTTAAATAGCTTTAAGAATGATCTTGTAAAACCCAACATTTCAGTAAATAAGTAGTGAGCTATCGATCAACTGACAACGAACGATCATACTTGTAAAAGTGAGTAGCAAATGTAAAGATTTTGTTCTAGCACCCACTTAAGTAGGAAAGATTAAGGTGCATCTCGATGATACATCTAGTTGCGAACCACTTAACAAAAACTCAACAAAAGAACTGGAGAAAATGTTAGAGACTTTAAAAGCAGAACCACTAAATCCATGTGACATCTAGACAATCTTAGACATCTCATTCCAAACTCTCTGATCTGTATAAATTACTCATAGATCATGTACCTGACACATCTCTAAGATCCATTGTCTCCATACACACAACTCTACGGCAGCATCTATACCTTGGTGACTCCTAAACCTACACCACGTTCTTTTCCACATAAGCCTTTCACACCTATAATGCTGATTACTTTATGTTCATGTTACGTGAAGATGGTTTACAGTTCGAAAACCATTCTATTTACTTTTGGTGCAATCTCTATATGTCCTCACCTTCCCGTAAAAGTTAAGTTACGAATTTCATTAGATCCACTACCCCTTCTACTATTAGTTATACCCATCCTTGCAGAACGTATCAAAAATTCTCACAGATTTGTTATTATAAATTCAATTCATCTCTCAATAAAAACTTTTAAATTATTGCATTATCTCAGGAAAACCTTTGACCAACATCATGTTGGTCACAAATGAATATTTTTGGGTGTTCATGGTCGATACTAACGCTTACGTACACACTAAATGACACTTGTCCATTTGAAAAATTCTAAATGTCTAACACCTGTTAAGTAGAAGAACTTTCTCCACACCATACACCACCCCCTGCAGCTTGCGTTATCATAAAAACAACCAGAATCAAATGTCATATATTTCTATACAAAAGGGATGAAATACAATCCATCGACCACACCAGTCTTTCATTCATTCATTGTTTTCATTTTTCACTAAACACCCCAGAAGTTGTGCTTCCCTTTTGCACTAGAGATGCGTGATTTTAAGACTAGGCGTTGGTTGTCATATATATCTGACAATTATGATGCGAGGGACGTTATAAGAGCTTAAGGTCAGAATGTTGATCTCCAAACCGTAATGTTACTAAACGCCCTCAATACTTTCAGCTTTAGATGCACTATAAAAGTGACAGTCAATCTGTTATTCGATTCCAACAGTCGTAAGAAAAATCCTGGTTATTATATTTGTAGAAGCAAGTACTACTAATTTATTACTTTCTCCACAGTTAATAAGAAAATTCTGGAACGACTGTACTTGAACCATAGTTTTCTCTGATTTGACAGTTTATACCAGGGTTAGGCAACCGTAGAGGGGCCAGAGGCCGTGTTTGTGAGCGGATGGAGGGCCACATTAAGTTGCGAACTTGAATTCTTTGTTAAGTACATCACGGGCCGGGTGTATGTGATATTTTATTTGGGGATTGGGGGTGGATGATTTCAGTTGGCGTACTGTAGATTGCCGATCCTTGATTTCGACCATGTGTGCGTGAGGTGACATCCAGGTTAAAAGATACCAGTGTTAGAGCCAGGTGGCATGTCTATAAAAAGACAGCCATGAAACGGGTTTCGATAACGACGATCCTACTAGACAGATGCCCATTATCACGTCTCTTTAAAAATCGGAGAAATCCTTGTTCCTACACAATATTCTGCATACCAGGAACGATATGATTACACTATGTATTTATACGCCTTAAATAGTTCCCAGACGCACAACAAGATGAGTGTGTTTGCACAAACGTAATAAACAGGGCTCTGTAAAATACACATGTGTGTGTGTGTGTAGATGAAAACTTTTGATAAAATAGCCAACCAATATATTACAAAAAATACTTAGAAAGCTACATAAAATGGAAGAAATAAAAGAGAGTAAAACTACAAATATCTCTTTTATATTATTAAAACAACGGTACTCCACACTATTTAGTGGGTCAATCCCATGTTCTAAAATAAATATTCACTATCTTAATATTAATTGTAAATTCATTCAGGAAATTATACCGTTATTGAACCTATGATTAAATTCAGCTTTGAAATTAATAGAGGTATGTTAATTTTCAGTAACAAATTCAAACTTTTGTAAAGGTAAAAAAAAGGATAGTAAATAGTTGAAAACTCCACAAAGGTTCGTCGTTAATTACGACCTGACGTCTACGGATGTTCAACTCTCATCCGACTAAATACTTTAACTGTAACCCTTATAGTCCACCCACGGAGTGCAAATTTTACAGCAACGAAAAGCGAACCAGGAATATTAGAAAATCACAGTTCAACTACGTTAAACACTAGAGCCCTGATTGGTTCTTTCTAGGAATAAAGGAAGAAGTTGATTTGTGCCGATGTGACTTAAATATTAAGTAAGACTATCCGCATTTTTGGAGTGTTGTTTAGCTAACCAGTTACGTAATGGATGGAAGTATTTGAAGGTAATAAAACCACAATTCTAAGGAATTACCTGACTGGCATCACGCAACTTCGAAACATGAAACAACATTTTTGTTGTTTTTTGTGTGCGTATCTTCCAGTGTGGCATTTTGTGAGAAAGTTCGAAAGCAAACAAGTTTAAACATGTGTCATAAATATGGTGTAAGTATTGTAAAGACGAGTGTGATGTTTCTGAATGTCGTGATGTAATATATATTTTTAAAAAAAAATGTTTTTTCTTGCTCGCAAACAATTATTTTTAAAAATGTATTTTTGGGACCAGTTTCTTCCACTTTAAACCATGTCACTTTTTGTTCATATCATGTGGACTCTGAAATGTTTAAAACGTGTATTCAAATCAAATTTTATTATTTTGTACCAAATAATTATCCAAAAAAGATTAAGTTTATTTTTAATTAGTAGATGGCAGCACATGCATCAATATGAAATAGTGATATATATTTCATTAGCAAAAATTACCAGTTTTCTAAATTGAAATACATCATTCTGCTCTAAAAAGAAATTATCTTAAGAGTAAATTTATAAATAAAATACTCATCCCTGTAATTTCAGGTGTTTACTTCCATTTCCTAAACTTATAACAGAGTGATTTGATTTTTTGTTTTTACAGTCTAAATTTAAAAATAGCTATTTTTATACAACTTCAACAACATATTATGCCTCAGGTCAAAGGAAACTCATGTTTATTCATCAATGTGATGTTAGTTAAGATATTTAGTTAGATGATTTTGTTCTATATTCGCAGAAAAGATTTTTGAAAAAATGCAGCCAAAATATGTATGTAAATGTGAAGAGCGAACGTCAGCAAATAAATATCGTGTACATAAAAACTTAGTGGTGAAGTACCATTTCACGATCATAGAGGCATAATCAAATTTTACGTTTAGCAACATCCGTGATCCGTGATCTTATTGTTTACATGTTGCCCGCCACCACTGGGTCACAACCGACTTTTAGATTTAGACCACGTAACATACTGGTGGATCCACAGACAATTACGCTTCAAAACCAGCTTTGTTTAGTGTTTGTTTGTTTAATAATTCGTGCAAAGCTACACTATATGCGCTAGCCGTCCCTAATTTAGCGGTGTAAAACTAGAGGGAAGACAGCTTGTTATCACCACCCACCACCAGCTCTTGGGTTACTCTTTTACCAACGAATAGTAGGATTGACCGTATCATTATAAACACTCCACGACTGTGAGGATGAGCATATTTGGTGTGACGGGGATTTGAACCTGCAACTCATAGGTTGTGAGCCGAGCGCCCCTAACTATCTAGTCATGTCTGGCCTTTGTCTGGTGTTATTGAGTTTCGGACACTGAGACACCTTTTGAATACTTCATTTTAATTAAAGTTAGTTTATTATGTGGCTGACAACGTGTTAATATCTAAATGAAAAATAATGTTTTTAGCGCTATATTCGTGGACACAAATAATTAAACCTGACGTGCAATTACGAGGTGTATCTTGAGTGGAATGCTTGATCACCTATTAGTAATGCATCTGGCAGTGACAAACCACTACGCCCTCTTGCTTAAGTCTGAATTTTTTTTTCTGACTTACTTAATGTCAACAAACTGTACTACTATTTTTTAATCATTCGTTTTGATTCCTGTTTATAATAAAGAATACGGCTAACAAGAACGATTTCTTTTTTCTCTTCTCTGAGCATTAACTTAACAATCATTCAAGTGTTTCTATTTTGAATATAATATGATTAACAAATATTTATTTCAAGGTTCAGTTTCAATCTTTTCAATCATTTAATAGGTAACAAGTATTGCATCGTAGCGGTTTCATAAAGAGAACAATAATAAATGTGTAAGTTAGAAATTCTTTGTTTGGATATGAAATGTATTGTTTTAAACAATCTTTTAGTCTTTCAATGTGGAAATTTTAAACCATAGATTCATATTTATTGACGAATCCCTAAATATTCACATGTATATTGCTTTGAAGTATCCTTAAGTATTTCAATTTAGGGATTCTTTAGATTACAGAGCCTTTATATTGACGAATCCCTAAATATTCACATGTGTATTGCTTTAAAAGTTCGCCTACGTTTTAAAGTATTTCAACGTGGAGATTCTTTAAATCCAAGATCAATGTTTATCAAACTGTGGGTCACAACCCTCTTGAAGTTCGCCAGGAGGTCTCCATGGAGATCACAAGTTGTCTACGCTGACTCAACATTTTACTCTACGTTATTTTATTTCTGAGTCATCCAGGTGTCTGAGAGATGTACGCATCACCTATGTTATGTACTATTACGAATTAACCAAGAAACACTAATAACTGTTTTCATCCTTATAGAAATAATGGGGGATCGCGATGATCAAAGCCCTGGATCCTTATTTCTGAACAAAACTCTTACAAGTTAATACATGTATTGTTTTAAAGCGGCTATAAGTATTTCACTCGGAGATTTTTCAAACTCAAACCATTATTTACTGACGAACCCGTAAAAGTTCAGATATGTTTTAAAATACAGTTAAGTACTTCAATGTGGGCATTTTTCAAACTTGAGATTCTTATTTCATGACTTTGTTCTAAACTTTCACACGTGTTGTTTTAAAGTGTGTGTACACATTTATATATGGAAAGGTTCATGCATGAGCAAATATTTCATGTTTAGATTTAAATCATCAGTTTTATTCCTCTCCTGCTTATTTCTTTAAATTATCACTATTTTATTGTTTAACGCACTTCTTTGAGAAACTGTGTGTGCATATAGTTTTTTAATATTTTTTATAATTTTGTAAAAATAAGCTAAAATATTGTGTCTATGTGTATGAGAGTGCGCGTGCGTGATAAGATGCACATCCTAGTTTTCAGAAGGAATTATGAGAGCATCAGCTCGTATATGGTATATGTGTAATAGCTGGATAAATAATGCCAAGAACATGGACGTGCTATTCAGTTATCTACGTCTCAAAATACATTTACGGTTTGAAAAATTGTTAAATAAACATTCAAACATAGGGTTGGGAGTTAAACATTCATACACTTTTAACATCAAATATTCATATTACGGTGTAGATACGAAACTATTTCAGTTAAACTTTTTTTTTTTGCTGGTGTTATCTGGTTTCAGGGCCGGAGTTAAAGAGGTGTTGGGGTGGGTCGTGCACCATCAAATTACTTTGTGGTCCACCCAAATTAACTGTTCCTAGCAATTTAAAAAATCATATTACCAAACCTAAAAAA
Organism: Carcinoscorpius rotundicauda; assembly: GCA_011833715.1. NCBI lineage: Eukaryota > Metazoa > Arthropoda > Merostomata > Xiphosura > Limulidae > Carcinoscorpius > Carcinoscorpius rotundicauda. The sequence goes on along the minus strand of CM022392.1, from coordinate 89,058,239 downwards.
ACAATTATATTATTTTGCAAGTCATTAAGAAGAGTGAAGGTGGGTGAGAGAAACGTGCCTACTACTCTATCTCTTTTCGCTAAATCCGTATAATAGCCCCCACAAACTTTACTGTCCACCCCTCCCCCAAAAGGAGAGAAGCCGGGTTTTCAACAATCTGTGTTAAGCCTTAAAATCTTAAATAAAGATTACCGCAGTAATCGTCTTATTTTTACTTTTCAGCTTTAACTGAATGGGGGAAGAGTATTGCCTGTGTTTTAAAGAAATTTAAAGAGATGATTCAAGATAAGTGTGTTTTTTATGTACGTTTCATTTTATCGAGTGTATACTAATCCTCGTCAGTGTATCCTGATGAGTGACGGCTGATAATTCCACGTTTTCAATTGTGTAGAGTCACCCGACACTTTGAAACATTAGTGTAAACCACTGTTACCAGATATCAGGAAAGTTCGTGGTTGGTTTCATGTTAATGAATTCATTGTGAAGGTGCTTGTTTTTTTTTTCTTTACAATTGCAGGTTGTACTTCACTGTTGTCGTAATTCGCTTTAGTAGGTGTTGAAAACAATGTTGCGTTTCAACCACGCACCACATCTCAACAACTGTCCACGAAAGATCGAAGTCTTTAAAAGTCGGGTAATACAATACGTCAACAGATGACAGGAGAATTATTGAAAGCGTTTTAAATCAAATGTATAATTGTAATAATTATATTGTACTAATGATTACGTTAATCACACAGTTGATTTTAACTATGTTTATTTCACATTTTTTTTTAATAAACTCTTGATTTGCGGACACATTTACCTACAGCAACAATATTCTTTGTTCGTAAAATAACAACAATATCTTTTGTACTGGTTGCTAAAGCATTATATCAATATAGTATAGTTTATTTTCTGTTGAAGTTAATATGAATATTATATGATATATAAATAACAATAAAACAATAAACAATCCTGATGTGATATTTTATTTTATTAAGTTCAGTAAGGATGCAAAATGTGGGGTATCTTAAACACATCCGGTACGACTTAAGTAACTGTATATATATTATCTTGCATGTTTTCGTTTGTTAATAATGTATTTATGAATATATGATTTGTTGACATACCTATATTTGTTCGACAAAAAACTTAAGTTTATAAGTATGTATAAAGACATGTAGCATTGTTTTCCAATGGTTAGTCTTTGAAATCAGGAAAACGAAAAAATATATTAATTCTAATGAAGAAACTAGAAACGCTGGTTTGATTATTTTGTTTGGGTCACGGTTGATATTTTGATCCAAATATTTATCGTAGCATGTGTTACGTGGGATAATTCTATCCCAAGCAGGAAATGTGACGTAACACGAACTGATGTACGTGATCTCACCCTCTGTGTTCCGTACATTCAAACCATTACCATCTGTATAGTTGGTAAAATGTTAGCCTTTATTTTATTCGAGCGTTCTACCATGGTGGTTCGTGATTTAAAAACGTCTCACTGAATAGAAATCCCTAAACTCTGAACGTCGCAACGAGTAGGTTATATTTCAAACGGGTTGAAAAATAAAATAACTAAATTCTCCCCTAACAAAGTGTGTCACACCCAATTCACCTCCTCAATGCCCCCCCCCGCCAGTACAGCGGTAAACCTACGGATTTAAAACGCTAAACTTAGGGCTTCGATTCCCCTTGGTGGGTGCAGCAGATAGCACGATGTAGCTTTGCTAAAAGAAAAACACGCTCACCTCCACAATATAACACCGTGCCTATTCATAAAATCCTGTTAAGCTGCGTATTTCATTCGACAAGAAACACGTGTACTAAATGATTGCGGTTTTTACATAAAACAACAAATAATAAAGATTAGTTGTATCCACACGTTAGCTACAACCAATAACAAGATACTTAAAATAAGCAGATGGACAACATGTGATGACGAAATTAACGAACTGTTAACGTAGTTACTTTACACAGAAGGATTTTGTTAATTTATGATATATGCTTCTTAGACTTTTGAACTTGAAGTTTACTTTCAAAGAAGTAGTGTTATAAGAAGACAGCTGTTTTAATTAGTAGGCTAATTACATGTATTGAAATATCTGTCTCTGCTTATTTGTTATTTCTACTAAATATCTTTCCGTGACGTACTTTTTACCCATTTGAAATATTTATCATTGGCGTATTTGTTTGTTTATAGTTTAAGCACAAAGCTACACAATGTGTAGCTGTACTACGGGTATCGAAACCTGGTTTCCAGCATCGTAACTCTACCAATATCCCGGTGTGCCAGTGGGGGAGAGAGTATTTGTTACATTCACTTAAGTATCCATCCCTAGTGTATTTGTTTTCTAAACTGTCTGTTCTGTTCACCGAAATACACACCCATGATGTATTTTTCACATCTAAACGTATCCAGTACATCAGCTAGATTAACAGCTTTCTTTTTTGTCAACGTTCTACACGTATTTCAAGGTCATAACTTGACCTTCTGAACATCCTTCTTAATTCATAGGCCACAAACGTAAGATGAGACTGAGACTTATTGTCTGATGACGTCTACATTTAACTGTTAAAGAATTAATAATAATTAAGTATATTAACTATCTAATAAGTTACAAAGCCTCTCTCACAAACACACATACTTCTTTCCTGATGAAACATGACGTATAGATAACACGCACAAAGTAAACCAAAATCCTACGTCATGTTTTCTTTGATTGTTTGCGTTTATCTTATGTAGAGCTATGACGTCTTCTCCTTAATTGACTACAGCTGCCTTCCCCATGATCATTGTGTTCTAATCTCAACTGGTAAGTTTGCTTGTTTCTATTTGACAAATTAAACAGTTTGTAGGTCAGTGTTATCGTATGTTTTCAATGGTGTGTTAGTTCATAGATGACAACCTTTCTTATTGTTTCTTGAACAGAATGTAAGAATAACCTTGAATAATCAACTAGCTGAAAACTCAAACTGTTTATAAAGAAAAATAAGTCACACGCAACAGCTAGAACATCATATTTAAATAAAAAACTTGCTAGATAAGTGACAGACGTAATATGATGTCATGTGTGCTCAGTTTTGTTTATATGTTTGTCAGATTCTGCGAAAAGCTGCTCGAGAGTCATCTTTGTTAGCTAACCCCAAGTTTAAGGTTGTATTTTAGTTTTAACTTTTCTTATCGCCAACTTATGAGGCATTCATATTCAGGCGAATAGTAGGATTTAATAATTACTGTTATAACGCATTTATGGCTCAAAAGTAAGGATCACAGTGTGTGTTTTTTTTATGGGTGGATGGGGAGCGGTAATGGGGCGTGAATTTTTATAGTTTGTCTTTTGAATTTCGCGCAAAGCTACACGAGGGCTATCTATGCTAGCCGTCCATAATTTAGCAGTGTGTGACTAGAGGGAAGGCAGCTAGTCATCATCACCCACCGTCAATTCGTAGGCTACTCTTTTACCAACGAATAGTGAGATTAACTGTCACATTATAACGCCCCCATGGCTGAAAAGGTGAGCATATTTGGTGTAACGGGGAATCGAATCTGCAACCCTCGGATTACGAGTCGAGCCACCTGGACATGCCAGCCCTAAGAAAGTTAAAGTACTTCTGATTTAAAAAGATAAAAAATATGAATATCAAAAGTGGATAACATCTGAGCTTTAAAGAATGAATTGTTTTTATACGTCCATGGAAAAAGTAGTTTATTGTCTTACAGATTATGAGGGTGCAGTAACGGATAAGATAAATGAAAAACTGAAACTTTTGTATTGTGTTTGTTTTAAAATCTGTGCTAAGGTCCTATCTGTTTATAGCCGTCTTCGATTTTGAACTGATACGGTAGAGGGAAGGTTGCTAACCGCCAACTTTTCAAAACTCTTGGCGCCACCAAATAGTGAAATCTGACCACCATTTATAGCACATTTGCTCCTCAATGTATGGGCACATTTTTTACGACAACAGGACGCGTTCAAGACACAATTTTCAGACTCTCTATCCGGTAGAGCCACACTGGACTCAAAGTGCAAGAAGCATCGAGCTAAACACTGGCTTCTTTTGATCTATGACTACGATTTCTGGTGTGTCAGAAATCGACGAAAAGGAAATTGTTTGATAGAGACAGAACGTAGCTTCATTCATGTCTTCGGTGAAATATTTATCCCAGTCCCTGTTGACACACAGCTACTCTCTCTCGGTGTTTGGGGATGATATGTTCGTACTCTGGAAGGTTTGTTTTGTTTTTGAATTTCGCACAAAGCTACTCGAGGGCTATCTATGCTAGCCGTCCCTAATTTAGCAGCGTAAGACTAGAGGGAAGGCAGTTAGTCTTCACCACCCACCGCCAACTTTTCGGCTACTCTTTTTACCAACGAATAGTGGGATTGACCTAACATTATAACGCCCCCACGGCTGAAAGGGTGAATATGTTTGGCGCAATAGGTATGGTTGGTATGTTCGAATATTTGTGTATGAATTGAGATGATGTTCTTATTGGAACTTTGTATGCTGTTGTGAGAAGTATGTTTTGGATTGTTTGTAGTTTAGTTTTAATTATTTTATCACTTACAGTTATCCATACTGGAGCTGCATAATCTATTACTGATCTAATACATGTTTTGTAATTTTTTAGTATGTTGTCTGTAGATGCTTCACTGTTTTTACCAGTTAGACTCCTATCATAGTTGGTTCTCAACCAGACTTTATTTTTAATTTCGTTAACATGATTAAGCCATGTTAATTTTTAATCGTAGGTTAAATCTAAAATTTTGCCGATTTCGCAGTCTGAAGTAGTGTACCATTCATATATATATTTCTGGCTGTAGTTTTCTGTGCTTTGTTAATTTCATAAAGACTACGAGTTGTATTTTTGCTATGTTTATTTTTATTCTATATTTTTGACAGTATTCACTTATTTTATTTAGTTGCGGTTGTATGTTAGTGACTGCTATTGTTTGTGTTGCGGCACTTTTCCAGACTTCCACATCACCAGCGAACTGTGAAGAGAATCCATAATTCCATAATTAGGATCCTTCAATGGCATATTGTTTACATACATGATGAAAAGTTTCGGTCTAACTACCCCTCCTTGAGAGACACCAGCTTTTGGAGTAAAGTATTGAGAAAAGGTACCCTCAACATTCACTCTACACTTTTTATTTTCCAAAAAGTTAGATAGCCAGCGAATAATTCCACGTGGTAGTTCTATTTTATTCATTCGGAACCTTAGGCCATCCTGCCATACAGTTATTTATTATAGTTTCGGTTAATCTAATTAAATTATCTGTCGTTTGTCTAAGTTTCCTGAATCCATTTTGTTCTTTTGGTAATTTTGATGTTATCTCCAAGAATATGGAGAATCTATTATTGATGATTCTTTCTAGAATTTTACCTACACAGTTGATCAGGCTTATTGGACGGTAACTATTAGGCTTATTTGCTGGCTTTTCTTTCTCATGGAACATTAATATATTTGTGAGCTTCCAAGAAACTGGGATGTATCCTGAAGACAGAGATAGGTTGAATAGTCTTTAAGGTGGTCAAACAATATCAGAGTGCCTTCTTTTAGAAGGATGCCTTGTATTTCATCTTCACCTGGAGATTTGTTTTTTATTGCTTTAAGAAGTTCTTGTAATGATATTTCTTTAATATCATTTTAATAGTTTGTGATGTATTTTGTGTTTGTCTCAGATATGCTCATTGGTAAAATTGGTTCAAATTGTTTTATATTGTTCAGTATATGGTTGGTGACGTGACTTTATTGTAGAAATACGTATTCATATCTGGATCAGAGTGAGTTTCAAATGTATTTTGAAGTTGAGCTTTGAAAGCTTCGGCTTTTTCTTTATTTGTATTTGTTATTGTATTATTGTGTTCGCGTGCAGGATATTTCGTAGTGACTGTATTGTCGTTGGTGAGTCTTTTAAGGAGTGCCCAGAATTTTTTGGGTCAGTTTTATCATTTAGTTTTGAGCAGTAGTTGTCCCATTTATCTTGTTTTTGTTATTTTATTTGTGTTCTGATGTGATTTTTTTATATTGTTTATTTGCGTTTTTGTTTTTCTGTCTCTTGTTATCATGAACTGTCTTCTTAATTGTCTTCGTTTTTTCATTAGGGTAATTATTTCGGTATTTGGTTTCCACGTGTTGCTTGTTGTTTTATGGTGTTGTTTTCATGGCTGCTTTCTGAAGGCAATCCTTTATTGTTTGACAGTTGGTGTTCAACTCATTATGGGTTTTAATTTCTTTTATAACGTTATTAGGTAATAAATTGTCTAATTCCTGTTTATAATTTTTCAAATTTGCTTTAATATAATTAAATTTTTATATTCTGTAGGTTATATTTTTATAGGGGCGAGATCGAAGACGCAATATATTGGTTAGTGGTCACTATTAACATCTTTTCCCACGTGAAATTTTATCAGTTATTGGTTCATGTTTTATGTGCAAAGGCACAGGTCAAGTATGTCACTGGAGTTGGTGGCATACGCTATATGTGTATGGGTGATATCGTTTACTGAGACTATTTTATTGCCATCTATGAACTGTAGGAGATTCTTCCATTGTTGTTTGTGTATCTGCATCCAAATTTGATATTTTTACTATTTAGGTCTCCAATAACTATAGAGTTATGGTTGTGGGGAAAGATGTTATTGAGTAATGTTGTGTCTAGTTGTTTATTTGGTGAGCTGTATATACCTGCTACAGTTACGTTTGTTTTGTTTCTTTGCAGAATATCCACCGTAACATGTTCGTTATTACTGCTCAATTTAATTTCTATGACTGATAATTCCATGTTGTAAAGCAGGATAATGCCTCTATTTACATCATTATTGTTTATTCTATCTTTCCTTATTGATGTGTAATTTAGTATTTTAAATACATTGTTATTGTATGTTAGAGTTTCGCTTACTATTATAATGTGGGGTTTAGTTTCGTGTATAAGGTATTCGATCTCGTGTTTCTTGGAAGCTTGGATGTTGATATGTAAAACTGTGAACATTATGTTGTTAGCATGTATCCGGTGACTGTTGTTATTATATATGGAATATCAGGTGTAATGTGTTTTTTCAGGATGTTAATTAACATGTCGTTGCAGTTGGTTGTTTGGTTTGGTTTTGTGTATTCTGTTATAAATTCTGTGAATATGTTCTTGATTATAGTAGTCATGAGGTTTGTGTTATCAGGTGTGTTAGCGTTAGTTTCTAGGAGTGTGGTGTTGTTTTCTTATGGCTTTTGTGTTTGTGTTAAGATGTTATTTTCTTGTGTAATATTATTTTGTTCTTCTTCTTTTTGAGGTTTGTTTCCTTTTAACATTTGTGCATGCGTGGTTTTAGTTGTTTTGTTAAATTCTGTTATTGTGTATTTGTTCTTATCTGATATATACAATGTTTTATTTGTCACATCCTTTGTAGTTGGCAGTATGGGTTTGCCCACAGTTACAACATTTGGATGTTTCTTTTTCCTTTTTACACTGGGAGATTTGGTGTTCCGCCAGAGCCGCAGCACCTCGGTGTTGCAAAGCATGCAACAGAGACGTGTAAATATCTTTGGCAATTGTTGCATTGTGTTACTTCTATTGCCTGAGTTTTTAACTGTTCTGCTTGGTATCTTTGATACCAAAGCATTATTCCATTATTGATAAGATTTAATATGTTGTAACTGTCATCTATATCAATTCATATAAAGTTTGTGTTTTTTTAAGAAGTTATTCGTTGTATGTTAGTATGTGATATGTTTTGTACGTCTAATGCTTGGATAATAGTGTTGGATAAGGTTTATAGTTTGGTGAACCCCTCTTTCAACAATAGTTTTAGGCTGCGGCTTACTTCTTGGTAGGTGAATTTTGATTTTGCCAGGTTTAAATGCATCTGCTGACCATTCTTTCAATAGTTGTTGTTGTTTTGAATTAAGCACAAAACTACATAATGGCCTATCTGTGGTCTGCCCACAACAGGTATCGAAACCCGGTTTTTAGCGTTATACGTCCACAGATATTCCGCTGAGCCACTGGGGGGCTTTTGATAGTTACTGATGTGATTTTTTCTTTGTTTCTGAATTTCGCGCAAAGCTACGCGAGGGCTATCTGCGCTACCCGTTTTTAATTTAGCAGTGTAATACTCGAGGGAAGGCATCTAGCCATCACCAACCGCCAACTCTTGGGCTACTGTTTTACCAAGGAAAAATGGGATTGATCGTCACATTATAACGCCCCCACGGCTGAAAGAGCGAGCATGTTTGGTGGTGATTCTTTGAAAGGTAAAATAAATTATTTTGATGGGTCGTATATGTGTGTGTGTTTTCTTATAGCAAAGCCACATCGGGCTATCTGCTGAACCCACAGGGAAGGTTGTAAATACCTTTTATATGATTGCTATTTTGCAGCTGTTTGTAAATCTCACATACAACTACCCCAGGGTGAGAACGGTCTGATGATTTTAGGGAAGGCAGCCTAGTCAACACCATTCACAACCAACTCATTGACTACTTTACATGGGATTTGACAACCACTCTAATAACGCATTTATGGCCCAAAAGTGTGAGGTGTATTTTTTTTCTATTGCTAACGAAGACCAAAACATGAAACCTGGAAAACACAGTTCAACTTGCTGATTACTAGATCACTTTTGTTATTTGGTGTTTTATTTTTAGCCGCGTCCTAACGGTCATAAAACGGCTTTGAGTTTTCTTCTTCTTTCCCCCCCCCCTTTTCAAGTACAAACTTATTCCGTCATCTCTTTACCGATTTAAGATCTAATTTTAATTTTTGATTCAGGACACCAAATTCTTTCGATTAATGAGTTTGATTACGCCTAATGTTTCATAGATTATAGCATTATCGTGACAAAGAGGTTGTTGTTGTTTGTAATAAGCACAATGCTATACAATGGGCTATCTATGCTTTGCCCACCACGGGTATCGAAACCCAAATTCAAGCATTGTAAGTACGCAAACATGTTGCTGTGCTACTGGGAAAGGGGGCGTGCTCAATCAAATTTGAATTTGAGGAAAGGCTGGTAGAGATACTGAGGAATGTCAGTACCGGGTGTAAGAATGTTCAACTCTTGATGGCGTACAAAAATATAACTGATAAAAAGGAAAATTAAAATCTAATAGATTAATATACTCTAATCTAGCATAAAAGAATCGCAGCTACTGAGGGTTTTCCCTTGTTTAATGATACAACTAAAGCTTATTTACATGAAGAAAAAACTGCGAATAATTTTTATCGTAGGTTATTCTAAATGATAATTTGAATGTTCAGTTTGTCGTTTCAACTTATTTGTACACGTGTTACATTTTACTTACAAACAAACTGAAAGTTTCGATGACCCATTTGAAAAATGAATGCGAGCGTCATTAAATACTAAACTATTATCAACTTCCAATGTCATTAGTAGTGTATATAAAAATGGGTTTATTTATTTGTTCAAGTACAAGGCTGCACAAACGGCTATCTGTGGTAAATCTATCGCAGGAATCGAACTTCGATATTTTAGCTTTAGAAGCCCTTAGTCTTATAACTAAGACGTCTGAGGGCTACTGTAATAGAAAAAGGGTTAAAATGTTTTGGTGAATCAGTAAAAAAAATTGGTTTGGTTTGTTTTGAATGTTGCGCAAAGCTACACGAGGATTATCTGCGCCAGCCGTCCCTAATTTAACAGTGTAAGACTAGAGAGAAGGCAGCTAGTCATCACCACCCACCGCCAGCTCTTGAACTACTCTTTTACCAACGAATAGTGGGATTGACCGTCACATTATAACGCCCCACAAGTGAAAGAGCGAGCATGTTTGATGTGATGGGGAGTAGAAGAAATGCACGGGTTTTCCTAACGAAAGGAAATAGTTGAATTAATTATTTGTCTCTTACGTGTAGAGTTTCAATTTTTATTTCATCACTTCCTGTTATGGTTCAACAGTAAGTCCGAAGGCTTTTAATGCTAAAGAATTGAGTTTTAATGTCTGTGGTTCGTTTGATTTAACTAGCGCAAAGACACATTGCTTAACCTGCTCTGTTCACCGTGGGGAATCAAGCACTGTAAGTCTGTAAAGCTATCTCTGACCACCTGGGGGACACCCACAGTTGGCAGATCACAGATAGCCCATTTTTCGGCTGCAAACTTGACAACAAAGAAACAAACCTTTGTTTGCTCACATTAATGGCAACTTGGTGACACGAGACATCCAACAAACAAAAAAATGCCAGACTTGACTTTAGCATATTTTCTCTCCAGTACTTTTGAACTTTATAGATAAAAAGTCATTGTTCCAAGCATGTAAAAAATCCATAAATTTCAAACGAAGTAATCACGTATTGTATTTATATAGCCTTGTGTTACAAACGAAGTAATCACGTATTATAGTCTTATGTAAGAGTAATAGTTTTAGCTTGTGAGGTGAAATATATATATATATACATAAATGTTCTAAAGCACTTCTTAAAGGACCTAATATATCAGTATAAAACTGATTACTATATTAAGGGGTTTCATCTGTATGTATTTCTCCAAAATTTTCCTATTTACTTCATATATAAAGTAATTATATGGAAAGTTTCATAGTTCAGCGTGACAAATCTCACAAAGATTATGGTACAAGAAGAGAAATTATGTAGGACTGTGAAGGATAATGTGGATACGACCACCACATTTGTCGTTACATTACATGTTTCCCACAGAGTCGTCACTGTGGTTTAGTTTATGACCAATCACAGAAACTGTTCAAAATGTGCTCCTTTAACATCCAAAAAAAAACATTTCATCCGTATGACAAAGAACGTTGTACCAACGAAGCGCATCCCATGTTATGTTGATTACTTCCCGGATGATTACATCCTTGAAGTGTGAAATCGTGGGAAGTTTATTACGGTGCACGTCTGGCTTCAGTTAACCTCACAACCAGAAATCAGTTGGTGTTAGGTCTGGTAACATGAAATAATCCTGTTTTCAATGTGGATCTGCAAAATGTCTTTACCTGGTCACCTGTCACTGGAGAGGCACCATTCTCCATGAAAACTATGGCGTCTATTATAATTATTTGCTGTATTATGGGAGTCACACTGGTTGTGAGAACTGCAAAACGTCATGAAATACTTACTGACTGTGTAGGTTTGTAGTCCATGTGCTGATGGTTCTTCAAGAGAAACTATGGTCCAATATCTAAGTCAGCCCAAAATCACACCTCGCGGTCATCTATAAACCTATGAAGGTGTGGAGAAGATGTTACATGCGGATTAATTTCCAACCAGTGGCAGGACCAGAAATGGTCAAGTGTGCTTCATCAGTCCATGAGATGTTGGAAGGTCGCTAATCATTAGTTTCCCGTCTTTTCAAGAACTGGGGCTCAAAATTAATGCATTTGTTTAAGCCTTTCTTTTTCTTCAGTGCTTGAACATGATATAATTTGTAAGGGAACGTTCACAAAGTTGACCTAAGAGTTGAAACTGACAATTTCAGACACCGAGCAACACAACGTACATTATCATGTCAACTTTTGCTGGCTTGCTGTTATAACCAAGTTGACCTTAGAAATAGTTCAAATAGATGTCAGTGGTGTGCTTCTGTATACCTTATGACAGTGCAAACGCTCTCCTTCTCATACCCTTGACACCCCCATGAAAATGCCTTCCTAAGCCACATCTTTGGTAATATATAACGTACTGAACGGCGATAGTTCCTTAATAATCATCACATATTTATGAAAAACTTTCATGTGAATCTCATGATGAAAATATTGTGACAAAATGGCTCGGAATTTTATGATATGTCTTTTAGCACCACCAAGTGGCATTGAAATAATTTAATGCCACCTGATACGGTGTGTTTGCACGAAACGCTACAAATTGGGTTCGATACACGTGGTATGCATAGAAGAAGCAACCCATTGTGTAGCAACGTATGTGCCCAACAACCAACCAAACAAAGAAACGTTGGCACGATATTCGTTTTAAAAAATTCATATAATTTAATGATCCAGTGAAATTGCAGAAGTGTCATAATTTGTACATCAATTGCATTCTCATCGTGTATTTTTCGACATTTATGTAGGAACATTTCTTAAAATTGTACAAATTTTAAACAACTGTGGAAAAGTTTCAATTAATCAGAACAAACAAACAGTAGTTTGTGACCATCAGTATCAACACAACTTGTAAATACATACTGCATTTTTTTGCCAGAACAAACAAGCAGTAGTTTATAAGTATTTCTTTCTATTGAATGTTTAAATACTGTTTTGTGTATTTTACTAGAACAAAACGGCCCGGCATGGCCAAGAGTGTTAAGACCCTCATAATCCGAGGGTCGCGAGTTCGCATCCCGGTCGCACCAAACATGCTCGCCCTTTCAGCCGTGGGGCGTTATAATGTGATGGTCAATCCCACTATTTGTTGGTAAAAGAGTAGCCCAAGAGTTGGCGGTGGGTGGTGATGACTAGCTGCCTTCCCTCTAGTCTTACACTGCTAAATTAGGGACGGCTAGCGCAGATAGCCCTCGCGTAGCTTTGTGCGAAATTTAAAAAAAAAGCAATACTAGAACAAACAAGCAGTAGAAATGAATTCTCAAGATGAGTGGTATAGGTATTAAAACTTTTACTGAAATAAAGTAGAGAATATTGGAGAAACTAGCAGAAAAATGAAAAACAGATTCAAAGAAAGAAAAAAAAACACCTTCACATGTTTTTGAACACTGCAAATCAAATAAACAAAACATAACCCTAGAAAACACCCACATACTAAGTAGAGAAACAAATATAAAGAAACGCAAAATCAAAGACGCCTAACTTATACAACAACTAAAACCAAAGTCAAACCAGTATAAAGGAACATCTTTAAACCTATACTAATTAATAACTCAACATTTGCCCCCCAGTGGCTCAGCGGTATGTCTGCGGACTTACACGCTAAAATCCGGGTTTCAATACCCGTGGTGGGCAGAGCACAGATAGCCCATTGTGCAGCTTTGTGCTTAATTCTAAACAACAACAACTCAACATTTACTGCAACGTCTCCCACAATTCTGTAGCTGTTTATACTCTCGTCCCTAAAGCATGTGCTCGGCAACGGTCAGTTGCAAACTCTATTTGTAAACCTGAAGATGACCTATGAAGGTCGACACGTTATTCTCTACTTTATTTTAATTAAAGTTATAATACCCATACCAGCCGTCCTGAGAATACATTTTTACTTCAAATGGGTTTCTCGCTATCACAAAACAAGTAGTAGTTTATAAGAAGCTGTTTTTACACAACTTGCAAATACTGCTTTACCTATTGTACTAGAAAAACAATCAGTTGTTTTTATCTCTTTCTACATTCTGCTAGCGTAAAGAAGCAGTAGTTTATACGTATTTGTTTGTACATAACTTGTAGATACTGCCTTGCGTATTTGATCCAAGCGGAGAAATTTCGGTAAGCATGGTTAATCTCTCGAGAAATGCTCAACGAAATATATCCACTTCTACACATGACGTTAATGTGCCGAAAACTATAAATTAAAGGGCTATTTCTCAGAGCTGCCTCTATGCAACCCACGTTGACGAAATCTTATATTTTTATTATTGTTTTCAACAGCTGAATCTTCAGTGATTCATGTTAAGCGTTACATCTAAACTTGTAACTTCTAAAAGTCGTCTGATGACAACATTCACTTTCATTGTCAAACTGTCTCCCACTGCAAGTGGTATATCATGAAACGATACTTAAAGCTCTGGGTGAAACTTTAGTTTATAAATGAAATATGACGTTTGGATTTAATTCAAGATATAACAGGATGTAATAATTAAACCATTCTAAATTCTTCCTGCATCTAATATAAAATACAGGTGTGGATTGAACAAAGCTTCCTGCATCTAGTATAAAATACAGGTGTGGATTAAACAAAGTCATAATTGGAACAACTATTTTACTAAAGACTTTGTCGACCTAAAAACAACCTCAAGCAGACCGTCTCCAAAACATTAACCACAACTGTTGATATCTTAAATTAATTGGTACACTCTTGTAGCTCACGTGGAATAAGAAGCCCCAAAACAAAAAAGGGACATTTACATATGTTAGTTCTTTCAACCGACTCTTGTTTCGTTTCTGTCTTACTTGGTTGTCTTAATGGAGTGAACAGTTATATTATAGTTATATTTAATATTAGGATGAAATTATTTTTCACGGTGCTATTTTAAAGCGTGTCACTTATGCGTTGGTAATGGTACGAAAAATATAATGTTGAGCCGTATAGACTAAATGTAACCAAATGTGTTCAAGTATGATATCAGTGTTAAGGAACAAACAGACTAGAACTGTAACGAAAATAACAAACATAACTTTAAGCTTCTCTGGTTTGACATCCTTTAGTGACCAGTTTCTCTCGTTTTAAAGCGGAACAATAGTTTAACTTTGTGCTATTTCTTGCCTATTTTATTATAAATATTTATATATTGATAACGTTTTAGTTCAATGGAGTGTAAGTTAAAGTTTAGGCCTTTTCTTGCCTGTGTCGTTGTTGATAACGTTCCGGTTTGGTGATAAAGAACTAATAATGCTTTTCCCAACGCTTACAAGGTTTAAGAAACTAGTGGTTTTATCTGTTTTGCGACAGAAATAATTTTTTAATTATGAACTTGTATTGCTGTTTTTTTCTGCCTAAATTTCTCTACTGAAGATTATTTTTAATATTACATATGGTGAAAGCTCAGACTCGAGGGTTTGATAAAATAATTGAGCTAATTAAACAAAATTATTTAGATCGTTGATTAAGAATAGACTAGTTTTGGAAGTTCGTCCATAATATCTGAAAGTCAACTTCTCAAATTGAAAAATAAGTTATACCACACAGTTTCCCACTTTTCTAACACCTGCCAATCCATTAGTTTGTTTTTACTTAAAATAGTTTGATAAGATATCACCCTTTATACATCACCAGAGTTTGATAATCTACCCAACAACCTGTATTGGTTTAGGGTCAACAGGGCGATAGCCAACTCGTTGACACGCAAATCATCGAAAATGTTTGATCGGCAAATCAATCAGTGATAACACAATTAGCGAACATATTTTCAACTGTTCAGCAATACTGTAGCATTTTTACTATATAAATCATTATATTATCATTTTTTTGTTTTTGCTATAAGGTTTCTATAACATTAATTTTCAGTATATTTTATATTCCTTGTTTATTTGGTTCATTTTCAGACAAACTAGTCTTACACTGCTAAATTAGGGACGGCTAGCACAGATAGCCCTCGAGTAGGTTTGTGTGAAATTCCAAAAAAAAACAACAACACACAATTGTTGATAATATGCTATCGACGAGTTGATTTTTCGACCACAGTGTTTTTCAACATAATTTACTGTCGTCCACCCACTGTCGCCCAGAGGTTACCAAATCCCTGTATTGTTTGTTTGTTTTTCAATTTCGCTCAAAGCTACTCGAGGGCTATCTGCGCTAGCCGTATCCTAATTTAGCAGTGTAAGACTAGATGGAAGGCAGCTAGACATCACCACCCACCGCCAACTCTTGGGCTACTCTTTTACCAACGAATAGTGGGATTGACCGTCACATTATAATGCCTCCACTGCTGAAAAGGCGACCATGTTTGGTGCGACAGAGATGCAAACCGCAACCCTCAGATTACGAGTCGCACGCCTTAACCCACCTGGCCATGCCAGACCATCCCCTGCATTGTGTCTGTTTTTAGAAATTACCAAAGGAGTGAGGTATAAATATTCTAAACTCTTTGACGGAGAGAAAGATTAAGTTTGAATTATATAAATTATCGCTTCATGAACTGTTTCCAAGGAGGGCATATAGCTCAGAATATAAACCGGATTGCTCAGACTGAGGAGTGCCATAAAACATAACATTACGTCCAAGTTATAACATTCTTGGACAAACAGGCGAAACTATAGTTCACAGCAGAGGAAGCGGCCGATTAAGGAACACATTAAGCGCAACATCACATAAATTTTCAATTTTACCTTTTGTAAAAGAAAAGGAATTCGCTGTTCAAATATTAAAAAAAAATCATTCAAGCGACTATCATCTCCTTAGATACGTTTGTAAGTAATTAAAAACGACAGCTGTCTCGACTGCTATTCTTAAGTACGGTATTGAAGCGATAGTTGTTACAGTGTACTCTATAATTTTAGATCTAACCCTTTAACTTGTAGCTATATTTTATTATATTGAAGAAATAAGAAACATCAACTCACTTAGTTGAGCTTTTATAATATTGCATTTAGTTCAGAGGTGCAACGGGGAGGTGTCGAAAAACCTTGTAAGTGTAGTGAGTTCTGGTATAGTAAGTTGAAAGTAAAGACGCAGAGTAGTATCACCTTCTCTAGCCCCAAACGCATAAAATTTATCATAAAAGTTGTTTGTTATTGTTTTCAAATTTCGCGCAAAGCTCTACGAGGGATATCATCGCTAGCCGTTCATTATTTAGCAGTGTAAGATTAGAGGTAACGCAGCTAGTCACCAGCACCAACCGCCAACTCTTGAGTTACTCTTTTACCAATGAAAAGTGGGATTAATCGTCACATTTTAACGCCCCCACGGCTGAAAGGGCCAGCATGTTTTATGTGACAGGGATTTGAACCTGCGATATTCAGATTACGAGTCGAGCGCCCTAACCACCCGGTCCTGCTGGTCCAATCATGAAAGTTAAGAATTATTTCTCAATCAAGCTATTTTCTGTTATATCACCAATGTTTTTAATAAAAGTAGTCCTCTTTAGTAAACGAAGACTATAAATTAAGAAATAGTTTTCCACTTTTGTGGCCTATAAATTTCATTTTATGCGTTCAGTACAAAAACTAACAACGATATTAAACTATCCTTTATTGCTAAGCAACAGAACATGAAAATCATTGTTGGAACGTAGTATTACCAAAACGCACTGGTTTTTCAATATATTTTAAGTTGCTAATCTAACAGATTTTTGCCAGTAATTGTTCTATGAATACGCCACGAATTCGTTTCACGAATGATCATAATGTTGTTTGGTTCTAAAATGAATTTACCGACGTTTCACTGCATTTTCTTTTCTGCCTCTTTGTTGCTCAAGCTGTATTTCACAAAATTTATTTAGTTCAGTTAATTATAAAATGTGACGTTAGGGTATACTATTGGGTAGGGGTGATAAAACTTGTTGTTGTTGTTGTTTTGAATTAAGCACAAAGCTACACAATGGGCTATCTGTGTTCTGCCCACCACGGGTATCGAAACCCGGATTTTAGCGTGTAAGTCCGCAGACATACCGCTGAGCTACTGGGGGGCGGTGATAAAACTAGCCCCGTCATTTTTGACGGGCAGTACTCCAAAAAATTTCGAGTTATTTTGAGTATTTAACAACACACTTCTTTTAATTTGCTTAGTGTGTACAATTATAAAGCAGGTTGTTGATAGTATGTTAGGTTTACTTTTATTATACTTGTAGTTACAGCGTCCAGAAATAATTAGCAGAATAAGCCGTCGTTTTTGATATAAAAACGCATTCCACTTTTCTTTATATTGGAAAATAAGTTCAGAAAAATATATAACAATAATAAATAATTAGTTAAATTAAAAGTAATTAAAAGCTAAATCATATATAATATTATACACAGGATAGTGTCGATTGGTTGCATTTTTTTGGTCCAAGATTCGAGATTAAGGAGATGTCGCGCCACCTAGACTGAGCACTGACAAATATGTACGAAAAGACTGTATAATTAAAGTTCCTCAGTGGGGCATCACTAAGTCAACGGATTTACAACTCTAAAATCAAGGGCTCAATTTCCCTCAGTGGATACAGCAGATAGCCCATTGTGGCTTCACTATAAGTAAATACACACCCATTTTGGCTTTGTTACAAAAAATATAAATTAACTGGAAGGAGTAATATCGGTCTTCAATGATACTTTTGTAAACAATCTTCAATTAAAACACTCTTTAATGATACTTTTGTAAACAGCCTTTAATGATACTTTTGTACAAAAGATCGTCAATTAAAATCGGTATTCAATGATACTTTTTATTATTTAAAAATCTTCAAGTGAAAACGGTTTATAGTGATACTTTTAGAAACAGGAAACTGCCTTGAAGGATACATTTCGAGACTATCTAAAAGAAAAACAGGTGTCTGCAGAAACATTATGAATATACCTTGTTGAATAGATTATCAAATGACAGCTGTCTTGGTGGCTATATTATATTGTGCGTTTTTCATGGATATATTATATTATGTGTTTTTATGGATATATTATATTGTGCGTTTTTATGAATATATTATATTGTGCGTTTTTCATGAATATATTATATTGTGTGTTTTCATGGATTTATTATATTGTGTGTTTTCAGCTTGTAGAAGGTCGATGCCTAATATTCTAAAACATTTTGTAATTTACTGAACTATTCTCGGCGACTGGAATTTTCGCCGCTTTTCCACAAGTAAGCTCACTCTTTTACACACAGTATTTAAACAACAATACATAAACAAGTGTCACGCTTATATGTTTTCTATATAAGTGTATAACGTTCCTGTAGTATGGACAATAGAGGCCTCGTATCCATTTTAATGTCAGTTGGTGATAAACCCAAGTGAAGCTTAATTAGCTTCACGTCTGTCTAGCTTTAAAAACAACAAAAGCTAGCCGTGAAAGACTGACTGTCTGTTTTATTATGGCTGAGTTGTGAAATGACTAGCAATGATAACTGAACAGCTGCAGTTCAGTTTTACTTAGCGAGAAGTTTCCAGTTGTTTCAGGTGTTTATGAGTCAACTGACCTATAATGACTTCTTCTTCCGCTAAGAAGTGCATTTAAAAACATAGCTAAAACTTATGCCTTGAGCATCATACTGTCTGTAAGTCTATTGTATTGAATTATGGTCTCTAATTATATACGTCACGTATTAACTTTTAACAAATTTGTTATTAGTTTTCAAGTAAAGAGTATTTATCCTGTTAAAAACATCGTTTGCTCATGTGTTAGAAATAACGTACTTTAAATTTTACCTCTGTCCAGAGATTCAAGGTTTGAAAATGTTTAAATAAACTATAACCAATGTCAACACTTCGAGAGTGTTTAGAAAGATTGTACTTTAAAATAAATATATCCATGAATACAAGTAAGCAGCAAGCATTGTTGAAATATATTATTAATTATAAATAAAATATTGAAGATAATTTCAGAACACCAAATTAACCTGTCATTTTGCACTGAATACAATGTTAAAATCTGGAGTTGAATTTCTGAGGTGGACATGGCAAGTAGTCCCACGTGAAAATTGCTCTAACAGACGAACGACCAAATACATTACCTGTCCATTAACGACATAACTTCCACTTTGAAAACAAGGATTTTTTTTTTTCAAATATTGAAGGCTCAACACACGAAGTACCTTGAAGTTTTGATTACTGTAACAAATACATCACAATAAAAATCCATTCGCTTTTTGTTAACTGAAGTACATACAATAGTAATAGAAGTGGTTCCTTTAGTTAATTAAATTCAAGATATTGAACAATATCTGGTGGGTGCTAGCTTTGTGTTAAAATTAGAAGATTTCGTGTTTTTATAAATTAACTTCTTCGCCAGTCACATTCTTATGAACAATATTAGACTTCTAAACCTTAACATACTTGTGTGTTTTGAAATAAATAAAACAGATTTTTAGTGTTTAAGAAAATAAATTGTATTTTCGAACATTTATGTTTTTGAATTACATCTAATAAACACGCGGTTTCACGGTGAGCTATTAATCCGCCAAAAATTTCTTTTATCTTTATATTAAATGCAACACTTTTTGATTACGTATATATATGCTTGTAAAAAAAAAAATTTTAGACACACAACCTTTAGTTTAAGGTTCGAGACCCGATACTACTGAACTTGATTTACACTTTCAGGAGTAAATACGGTATGAAAATGGTGATCAATTGCGTTATTTGGCTAATAGAGCAAAACAAAGCCCTCGCGAAGGCTAATGATGCTGGCTGCGTTCTTTCCTTCGGGCTAATACTTCACACTAAAGAACGGCTACACTATGTAGGTCGTCTAACCCACACAGGTAAAACATTTCAATTCCTAAACACCTAGAGGGTTGACGAAATATTTAGAATCATTTACCACGAAAAAAATATGACAGCTATTTGCGGATTTCAGTGTAACACTGCCTTACCACTTTTCCTATTTTCTTACCATGGTACTTATAATATACAGTATTTAAAATACAGTCAGTTTTGCTACAATTGAACGAATAATGCAATTGAGTTTCATACCGTAGGTCAGGTTTTTGAATATACAGAATGATTTATTTTGTTGATTTTTATTTTTTTTAAGGGATGAATAAAAACTTGCTCTGAAATAGTAAGATATATAAACATATATGTATATATCTCTAGAAAAGTTTTACAGACATAAATCAACACGTACAGAATACTTTTTTTCTCTCATCAACAAACAAAATTGAATGCATTACAACATCTATTGGGTTTTATTCGTATTTTAAATGGCGAATGTATAATTATGACCAACACTATAAACTTTGATTGCTATAATCTACTAATCAGGGATGTGAGAAACATATAGTTTGGACCAACCAAATAAATGTTGAGTGCTATGTTCTATTAATGAGGGTTTAGTATATATGAATACATTACGTGTTTGAAATATATAATCCTCCAAACCGGCCCCCCAGTGGCTCAGAGGTTTGTCTGCGGACTTACACGCTAAAATCCGGGTTTCGATACCCGTGGTGGGCAGAGCACAGATAGCCCATTGTGTAGTTTTGTGCTTAATTCAAAACAACAATCCTCCAAACCGAATTCTCTGTGTGGATTTTAAACAAAAACATGGAATACATTTTTTTTCAAACGGATTTACGTGTATAGATTGTGAAGAACATGAAATATATAATCTTCGAAACTGTTTTTTTGTATATGGATTGTAAACAAACACATGAAATACATCCTTTTTAAACTGTTTCGTGTATTGATTGTGGACAAGAACATGGAATACAACCAAGAATCCCTATTCGAAAACCATTCTAGGAAATGAGCAAAAACTATTTAAAATATGCTTATTAAGCTAAACATTAACGTAAAAACAAGTGATTGGACTTTCAGGTTGAACATTACATATATTATCCACTAAGGAAAATACATTGTTCTATATAGAATTATATCAGTGCAAAAGAGAGGTACAAAGATTTGGTTTATTTTGAATTTCGCGCAAGGCTATCTGCGTTCGCCGTCCCTAATTTAGCAGTGTAAGCCTAGAAGGAAAGCAGCTAGTCATCACCACCCACCGCCAACTCGTGAGCTACTCTTTTACCAACGAATAGTGGGATTGACGTTCACATTATAACGCCCCCATTGTTGAAAGGGCGAGCATGTTTGGTATGACGGGGATTCGAAACCGCAACCCTCGGAATACGAGTCGAGTACCTTAACCACCTAGCCATGCGGGACCTAGTACTAAGATATTCAAACAAGACAACATCTGTGTATTTAACATATAATGTTTGTTTGAAAAACAACGCCAGGATTATTCTTTTTGAGGTGTCGTTATTTAAAACAGATTGGTGAATATCTCTCACGTTCCCATTATTTATTTCTTAAATGATACTTTAAGTGTGAAATAACGTGATAAAAGACGTTCACAAATGTTTACTATTTAACGCTAGCACTTTTATTTATTGCCTACAAAGGCTAAATTTTAATTGATATACAAGTGAGAAAGTAGCTAGCTAACAGCACACGGCGTCAACTATCAAACTACTCCTCTTATCTGATCGAATAATGGAATTTGACCACAACACTTATAACGCACACATTGCACTAATAGCACTTTATGCAAAAACACACACCTGGCCCGTTTCTTTAAAAACAAACAAACAAACAAAAATCAATGTTGTAGAAGATAAAACACACACAAATGTAACTGCATCTAATGTTACTACTATTCTCTGTGTATCGTATAAAGGTCAGTACCACGAAAAGTTGTAATGTTACTACTATTCTCTGTGTATCGTATAAAGGTCAGTACCACGAAAAGTGTAAAATAAAATCTTTATTTTGATCGTTGTCTCTCATTGCCATATTTGTTCAAGACTGTTGACAAACTTTATCTTCACAATTTGTTATTATTTAAATTAGTAAATGTTAATGAAATGTTTGCGCGATTCTGCAAAGATGAAAAAACATTTATTTAGGTGAGATGATGTCTTATGTGATACTCGTTATAAGTAATTAATTGTTATAAATTAAGATTATAAATTTAATAACATCAAAATTTTGTTAATGTAACACAAGTAATTCAAATAATTTTCTGTGAAATTATATTTATAACTTATTCGTTTGAAACATATACGCTTGCACACAGATACAAAACTACCTACCTCTAAAAGGTATATACTCATGTACATATCTATTTATATATATTTATTCTCACAGATGCAAACGAAAGTAAACATGTTTTTATGTTTAATAATTTTCATCGACTTCATAAGTTTTTAATCTATTTACTTCACTTTAAAAATTCCGCCAACCATATACTAAATATAAATTATACTCTATGTTGGGTAGTGTATTTATTACAACTCTTAAACAAAATAATTTCACCTTTATATTTTTATTCATATTACGAATTATGCTTTTATAATTATCTACATATAAATTAGTTATTACAATATTATAACAGTATAACTTACTAATGGGTAATAATCTTAAATACATACATCTATTTTTAGCCGCGGCATAACGGGTCATATAATGACTCGGAGTTTTTCCACTACAAAATTTTGACTCATAGTTCAATCATCTCTAGACCGATTTGAAATCTAATTACAGTTTTGGGCCCAGGAGGTTAAACCCTTTAGAATGGTGTATTTGATCACGCCCGAGTCCTCTAAGATTAATTTACTCTAATCCTACCTAAAAGAATTTCAATTTGAGAACAGTCTGGTAGAGATCCTGATAAATAATAAAATTGAATCAGGTATACACGCGCATCCCCTGCTCAGAATTGCTGGCACTCAAAAATATAGCTAATAAAATAGAAAAAAAAAAAGGTATCGTAGATTAATTTAATTTAATTCTGCCTATAATAATTCCAAGTGCCATGTCTGTTGAAGATTCCCTTTTGTTTCTGTTACTTCTGTTTCATAGACGTTCAAAGCATTAAATTTTCTTTTTATGAAATTTTGATTTTTAGATCATTTTCAGATTTAATTTATATGTAAATTAATAAATACGTACACCATATGTTGTAAGTGACTTACAAATGGTCTTACCAATAAATACATGTGTATCTTCTTATACAATACGTGTTTTTCACAGAACTTTAGTGTACATTTCTCATATCCAAATTTGTACTTTAAACACAATATCAGATATTTAATTTTATAAAGATTCTCAGTCATTTGACATAAACATTTACAACTATCATTAGTGAGATTTAATAACATGATTATAGATTTGAACTCTCTTCGGAATATGAAAATTATATGATCAATAAATAAACTTAATATTGCGAAAACTGTTTAATTTAGAAGTCCAGGTCCAAGGAAGGTCCAGTTCAATTACAGCTTGGTCAACGTGTGGTACTGGATAATATTAGTTTCGGAGAATTCCACTTCTCATCAGTAACTCGGAGCACAAGTTAACCAAAGAGAGATGAGCTGGACCTATATCATAGTGAAAGGTATCAAATATAGTAAGCACGTTAACACCAACAGTATGTTTGGAACAATACAATTAGATACATTAACACCAACTGAAGGATGAAAACATATCCGTGTTATTTTTATTTCATTTAATTCAATTAAGTTTATGTTTGACCACCATAAACTTTTATTTCCCCGGATAATCGACAGTAAGTTTGCATAATAACAACGCCAAAATTATGGACTCGATTTCCCGCAATGAACACAATGCAAAAGCTATTTGAGCTAAAACCACAGTAAATTGTAATTTGAAATAAACATAATTTTGAAATCATATATATATATATATTAGCATACTTATATTTTTTGTTTTCCCTATAAGTTTTTTATCTTATAAATGCAGTTTTTAAATCAGTTTGGTTGTTTGTAGTTTGCTTTAGGCACTATCGTGTATATCATATTTCACGCAGGTACTTATAATATTTCCACGTCAAACGTTTCCTTTTAAAACATAAATATAATATTTATAAAAGCTCTAGATTCAGCTATCATATTTCAACACCATAACTATTACTTTTATCATATTGTACTCTCAAGGACTAAATTAGTGCACTTGTATCCTTATCAATCTTTCCATTCAAATGTATTTTGTCAGCTTTTTTTAAACTTTTAAGTTCAAATATAACATAAGAGTCTAAGGACAAGAATATAAGCATTATATAATGTTGTCATTTAGATATGCTTATATCACCTTTACCAAACTCTAGCTTTAAATATCCCTTTTATTATGATTCTAAAGTCAAAGATATAAACATCATATTATCTCTCTATTTAGATCTGCCTATATCACCTTTATCAAACTCTAACTTTAAATATCATTTTTCTCTAGGTTCTAATCGAAAATCAAGGACATAAACATAATTACCTCTTCATTTAGGTGTACTTATATCACCTTTTATCAAATTCTAACTCTAAATATCGTATTTGTTAAGATTCTACAATAATAATATAAACAATAACTTTACCAAACTCTACATTCAACGCGAAATTTACTATGGTACTTTAAGGGTAAAAAATGAATTTCTATATATAAAAGTGAACAGGGTTTACCTCTGTTTGTGACTCTCAACTGTTTCACTTTGTAATACCTGTTAAAGACAGTCTAATTTATTTTTTAAATATCTCTTGTTTCAACAGTACGTTATTTGTTTAGATGAGACCCAACTATTACTAAGTTAAAAGAATTGACTGAAGTTAGATAATTTAATAATTTCAGAACTGTTTCGACACCTAGAGACAAAAGAAAAATTTTCAGTTGTCTAAACCTGCGAATTTACTTAAATGACTGAAGTTAGGCCTAATAGACAAATACAACTGAAAATTTTATAAGTTTTCAATTCAATATTTACACAGTTTTGTAATAACATACTGTTTATCAGAGTTTAGTTTTATATCGTAAAACTACTGTTTAATAGTATCTGTTTGAAATGTTTACCATGCACCTGCAATTATCTTGTTTCTAACAAAGTTCATATGGATGGCGTCTGACTTGTCAAAATTTTAAATGTTATATTGAGAAAACAAGCAGATCATTTTCAAGTTATCTTAGAAGTATCTATAATATCACGTCAGGCTGCCATCTGGCGGATTTATTATGCATATTTTTACACAGGTTTAAAGGTGTAATGCTGGAAGATTGTCAAATAATAACAGCAACTCGCCCCTTAATGTGACAGCGGTGTGTCTGCAGACTTATAGTGCTAGAAACTGAGTTTTGACACCCGTTGTAGACAGAACACAGATAGCCCATTGTGTATCTTTGTGCTTCATTTCGAACGAACAAATAGCAACTCTTATTTTTATCACTATTACGTAAAAACAATTTAAAAGCATCCTAGAAGTTTTTACTGAAAGGTGCCTCCAAAGATCAAATGTTAATTTTCTTAGCTCAATAAAACAACAACATATTAGTGAGATTCGTGTATTTCTTTAAACACAAAGTTTAAAGTATGGGCCATTTAAAACTAGCGCGGAAAAAGGAAACATTAGAAAAATTGCCAAACAACAAGATTCATTCAGTTTCAGCAAAAACTGAAAGGTTTCCACAGAATACCAGGAAAACAGTTGTCATTAAATGTAATTAGAACTAACTACTACTGTTAGTTCTTAAACCTTGAAATTCTAGGCTACAGACGAGGTGTTTGTCAGTCGTAAATAAGATACTCTCACCATCTATTATTCAGGTCGACCACAAAGCTCTCGGAATAAAATCCTAATCTACAATTTTTCCGCTCGTCGAAGAGGTGGACTGGCCCTTTAATGAGGTTTTTCAGGCGACCACACAAGTTATTGTTATTTTCTAACAAATGATGACGATTTACCCCGCGAGGAGAAGGTCATGCACGAGCTTACAAATACCCCATCAAACTCTGAAGTGTCAGGTAGGGGGCGGAGCTTGATGAAAAAGTCGGGCCTCATCGTTTCGTCTCGCATCCTTTGGAATAAACTGACCTGCAGGCTGTCCAAAATTTTCTATAACCAAGAATGACGAATCTGATTTCCTCCCAATGATCTTCTTTGTTAATCGATACTCACATTTTAATATTACGTCAACCTTGCACGAATACACTTCTGGCAGACTTTCAAATAGGCTCTTTAGGCTTAGAGGCTCGTATTTTTGAATTTCTTTGACGTTTCAAAATTAATTCTAAACACCATATAAAGTAGAAATTTCCGCAGAAGAATATTAAATAATACTCAAAGACATCCAGTAGATTCATTTAATCTCTTTAAAGATGAAACAAAAGGTTATTACCGAAAATGCTAGAATTAAGAGAAAACAGAATTTTTCAAAAATGAATTTGCCAGGAAGCTGGAGGTTATCCGTAATTGTATGGAAGCTTTTAAAACAAATGAATGAAAAAAAAATAAAAAACATCGCATTGTTAGAGTGGTTTTGTTAGAGCACGTTTTACTCTGTTTTGGAGAACTGTTGGGATGAAACTAAACATTATATATATTTAGTTGATTTGATATAACAACAAACATTTCATGATCAATTACTATACGTTAATAATAGGAGCATGTGTTAAATACTCAAAAGTCTAAACTTGAGTCGATTAAACAAATAAACTATATATTTCTTCGAAATATATAAACAGTAAAGTTAATACTAGTCGTGATCCTAATGTTATTGTCATAAAGTACAAAAGCCTGACTTTAATATTTTAGTGGCTAGTTTTTCGAAATTCAGTTCACTTTCAGTGAAAGAAATGGATAACAGCTTTTCACATATACCTAACTCTTTCAATTGATTAGTTCAGTTACTGTCACTGTAATGAGTTAACATAAACTGTGCTCAGGTTTATCTTAGCAGAAAGATAGGTATTTGTATTTGTAGTATTTAGTTCAATAACTTCCCCAAAAGTGGACCCTAGGCCACCTGAAAGGGTCACCTATTTTAACTTCTTACGCCATTATACAGTAGTGTGTTGTCTGTCAGCTAGTCAAAAGACACTAAAATGACGTCACATAAGGGACACTTAACTTTGCAATTTGTACTGTTGTGGCATCAGTAAAGCATGCGCATGTCATGAATCACCAGGCAAAGTATGCACTTAGTAGGCTGCAACACAGTATGATATATAAATTTCAAAAGTAAGAGAAACAATAACAACAACAGTTTTTCACTCTTAATTTTGATTTTATTTACTAAGAATACTCCCAAGGACTCTGCAGAAGTACCTCTAGTATTATTGTTATCAATGAAAAGCTTCATCGCATATTTTTCAACACACTAACCCACAAAATATGAGATTGTGCTCAAAGTGGAAAGGGGTAATTTTTTTTACAATGTAATGCAACAAATATAGGTAGTGCAGAACGAGCATTATAAACGCAGTTTGCATCAAATTTTGCTCTGAAATTCACAAAGACAAGAGTGTTTGTTTTCTTTCATCATACTGCTTAATCTTCCAAGGAAAATGCTCTCAAAATCGGCATTATAAAGTACGAAAAGGAAACGCTAAGATATATATACCCTTCTCTGTCAGTTAAACCTCTGAGTTCTAGATTACTTTGCTTTTCAGTCTAAAAGTAAAAAGAGTGAACTTATATAGTTCGAAAATAGACTAAGCTTTCTCTCCGCACACACACAAAATTGGGACAGAAGACAAAAAATATGCAACATTTCAACATGTTGTTAACTTACTATTGTCAACATTATCAATCAACTATCCCATACCAGTTTTGTTTTTTTCTGTAAACAATGGCGTGAAGTGTTTTAAGCTGATATTGCCTGTGCTAGCGAATGGATGTATATGAATGTCTGTGTCGTGTAATAATAATTCAGACAGTGGACGATCAATATTTAAATATCTCATAATCTAAAATAAATTAAATCCGCTGTTAAAGCGAAACCAAGAAATGTATTCGAATGAAAAGAAATTAAACTTTATAAAACGTTCTAGCTCTTAGGCCTAAAATTTCTTAGTTTATAATTAGAAAACGTTTCGCTTTAATCTAATATCAACCAGTAATCAAGCACTACGTAATGTTTTTACATTAAATTAAATCAATATCAAGCAGTTATCGAGCACAATGTCGAAGTTTCACTGTAATTTAATCTGATATCAACCAGTAATTAAGCACAACGCCAACGTTTCACTTTAATTTAACCTACTATCAAACAGTAATCAAATATACGTGTAAGCTGGTAACATTTTTGTTTAGATTAATAAAATGTTATCCCTTAAATGAATACAGTTTAGATTAAAATTTAATAGTTAAATACTTAATTCGCCAGTAGCTTTTCGTATAAGTTGAGTAATTACTTTTAGATTCAACTAATATTGTTTTTTGTACCAAACCACACTGGCAGCATGTCATTTCTGAATAACAGAGTAAAGACTCGTCATCTTTCATTTTAGGTCAATCATATACATATATTTGTACAAGCTGTTTTAGTAGATTTTTGGAAGAACAAGACAGTATAAGATATATCAGCAATTAGTCACTCGTAGAACAGAATAACAGAATTAATGTTTCGTTATGTAAAATCAATATAAACAGATGACTGGTAAACTGACTGTTCCCGGAATAAGGTTGAATAGAACAAGTGATGGTAGTAAATAACTGTCGATCACGTTGGTTGCTGGTTGCTGATGGCCAAATTATAATTATTGACGGAAACCCTCGTTCAGTTCAGATTAGTAACCTTGGTGTTAATATGAATCTGCCTGACCTTACGCTGAAGTTGAACATAAGTATTGATGACTGTTAAAACTAGTCTATTTCGTCTAACCTGATATCTGAATCAGTGTGTTGCGTTATTGATATTTAGGCCTTACCGTTTAAATAAATCTTAGTTCTTTTATATGCAAAAACGGCTCTTTTGGGTTCAGAAAATATTTTAAATAGAAGAGCGAACAAGTTTCGACCTTCTTCGGTCATCGTCAGGTTCACAAAGAAAGAGGTAACTGGCCGGAAGCTGACCACATGTTTGGAAGGGGTTGTATAACTGAGTGTCGCAATGTAGAGGGCGCGGTTTGATGTTTGAATATATAATTTTATCTATAATATTAATATAGGTATAATGGCGTTCCTTTATATTGGTTTATTTTGGGTTTAAGTTGTTGTATAAGTAAGGCTTCTTTAATTTTTCGTTTGTTTATGTTTGTTTCTTTATTTAGTATTTTAGTGTTTTCTATGGTTATGTTGTGTCCATTTGACTTGCAGTGTTCGAAAACGTGTGAAGGTGACTTTTTATGTTCTTTGAATCTGGTTTCCATTTTTCTACTTGTTTCTCCTATATAGAAGTCGTGGCAGTTATCACATTGTATTTTATAAATAATGTTGGTGTGGTGTTTGTCAGTGTAGTTCTTACATAGTATAGATCTTAGTTTTGTGCCTGGTTTTTGAATAAATTTAGTGTTAACTGGAATGTTATATTTTGTTACTAGTTTTTGCCAAATGTTGGTTATTTGTTTGCTGATGTCAGGAATATATGGTATACAGCAGTATATGGTTTCGTGATTTTTTGATTCGTGAGATATATTTACTTTTGTTGGTTGATTTTGCTTTCTGTCTAGGTGTGTGCGTATAATGTTTTCTACGGTTTGTGGAGGAAACTTATTAATGTTGATGAAGTATTGTTTTATTTTGTCTAATTCATCGTTAATTTTATCTGGTGAGCATAGTTTTATGGCTGTGTTTATCTGGTTTCTTAGTATGTTGAGTTTTTGTTTTGTTTCATGTGCTGAGTCCCAAGGAATGTATATAGTCCAGTATGGGTGATTTTTCGGTGGATTTCTGTTTTGAATTGTGTGTCGGTTCTATTAATATTATAGATAAAATTATATATTCAAACATCAAACCGCGCCCTCTACATTGCGACACTCAGTTATACAACCCCTTCCAAACATGTGGTCAGCTTCCGGCCAGTTACCTCTTTCTTTGTGAACCTGACGATGACCGAAGAAGGTCGAAACTTGTTCGCTCTTCTATTTAAAATATTTTCTGAACCCAAAAGAGCCGTTTTTCCATATAAAATTCTCAACAAGTGGGTTTCTCGACATCACTGAAATCTTAGTTCTGTTATTTGTATTTACTTATTACAACAAGTCGTCTTTCCATTGTTCACGCTTGTCTAACCTAGTTGCTGTATATCAGCCTCCGTTCCATTGTTCTTCTTTAACTAACCTAATTCTTGAACATAAACCTCATTTATCTTATTATATATAATATGACTGTATCAAGTTTCAGTTCCACTGTTGTTTGTTTTCTTGTTCGGTGAGCGTTGCTTTGTGAGTGTGCGCGCGTGCGCGTATTTGTGTTTAGACTTAGTGGCTGCTAAATTATTCGTTCTCAGTCTTATAGCTAATTTGATTAACTTTTACTGGATGGAATAATAACCATAGTTCTTTTGAGTAATAATAACAATAAAACAAATTAGTGTACACCGTTAAACTATTTTGTGGCTTTAGGACGAGGCTAAACCTTCTAAGACTTCAGAACCTTGTGATATTATTAGGATTACTGCCAATAATATAATTAACAATAATACCCAGTTGCTAATTGAGAGTTGTACATTTTTAATTTTCTGCTATTATTTTAACTTTCGGTACTGATTGAAGGATGGAAACCTTTTCTATCGAAGGCGATAAACAGTTTGATATAAATGTTTATTCATTTGGCTTACCTTTCCATCATATTGTCGTGTTATATATGTATATATATTCCTTTTAGTTGTTATAATTTAAAATCATTTATGTAACAACTGCGATTTTCATTGGCCCTTGAAAAAGGCATAAGCTGAAAGGTCGTTGAGTTAAATAAACAAAGTTCTTTACAGGTTTCAATGAAAACAGTATTGTTTTATATTAAGATTTTGTAGCTTGTTTCTATCACCAGATTATTCTTATTGATGTATACGTTTTGTTTTGTTTTTATTTTAGATCTGATCTATATAGTTTGTGGGCCACTAACCAATGGTAATCATATTAGGACTTTCTTTCTGGAATACTAGTTTTATTTTTAACAGTTAGTAAAGTACCGCGGGGATAAATTCGGTAAATACTTTGAAAACCTACTCAACAAAAATAACTCAAATAACCTATTTTATTGCGATTCAATATTTCACTTGATGGCGCCACTGATCGAAATACGTGTAATTATGTTGTCACTCTAACAACGGGGGGTGTGGGGTGGAGATAAATTTTATAGCATGTATTTTACTTCCAGCGATTCGTAAAGGTGAAAATTACTGTCCGCTCTTCTGAAAGAAATGCGGAATGAAGTCACAAAAAATCCCTTGATAACCAAGTGATGTTTAAGCACAAACTATGAATGCAAGTTTAAAAATGTAATAATCAAATGAAGGGGCTCCACATGGCCAGGTGAGTTAAGGCGTTAGACTCGTAATCTGAGGGTCGCGGTTTTGAATCCCCGTCGCACCAAACATGCTTGCTCTTTCAGCCGTGGGGGCGTTATTATGTGACGGTCAATTCCACTATCCGTTGGCAAAAGAGTAGCTCAAGAGTTGGCGGTGGGTGGTAATGACTATTTATCTTCCCTCTAGTCTTACACTGCTAAATTATGAACGGGTAGCGCAGATAGCCCTCGTGTAGCTTTGCGTGAAATTCAAAAACAAACAAATAAACAATTAAATGAAGATACTCGAAAAACACAACTTCATTAGTACACTTGGGTAACTTTTGTATTGTTTAAGAATTCTGTTTTATTTCCACCGCATTGTTAGGGCACAAAGGGTCTCTTTAGCCTTTAAACTGACCGATATTTAATTATGACAACTCAGATTTATTGTGAATTTTGCTGTTACTGTTAAAATTTTACTCTTTTACTGAAGTAATTGATGTTTTTACTTGTCTTATTAGAGTAAAGCCACATCGGGCTATTTGCAGTGTCCACTGCAGGTATATTTGAGTTTTAAATCCTTATAGTTATCGCTGATCCACCGAGAAACCTGATATTTAAGTTTTAGAAGAAAAAAGTGTTTTCCAATACGACAATGTTATATTTGTTGGATTTTTTTTGGCTGTTTAGAATTAAGCACAAAGCTACACAATGGGCTATCTGTGCTCTGCCCACCACGGGTATCGAAACCCGGATTTTAGCGTGTAAGTCCGCAGACATACCGCTGAGCCATTGGGGGGCATATTTGTTGGAAGATTGTATGCATATAAATATATATAACAGAGAAAATTGATACTGATAAAGCTAATTAACCACACTATAAAAGAAGGATTGCGTTAAAAACAGCAAATCCATAATAATACATATATTTTTAGTGGTTTCTACCTAGCTTAGTTGTTTTGTTCTGATATTAAAGCCTAAGATTTTAAAAACCTATGAAAGAAGTAAACAACCCAATAGAAAATATACATGCCTACTACGATCTCCGACAACAATACCTTAAAATCATCCGAAATATCCTTGATAATCGAACATTTATTTTACTTCTAGGATAATTGTCCAATAAAAACTACAAGCGACAAACTAAAGTTCTCAATACAAATATATAATTTTATCGTGACTGTAGATTAGATGATCTTTCTTTATAACTCATACCTCCAATACTGATATAGTTCTCTCAAAAACCTCTCTCTCGCAATATTAAGTATATATACACAAACACGTGTATGTGAATAAACAGGATGTGACAAAATGAATACACCAAAAAAGAAAGATGAATATTTTTATTATTAATCAAAATAGTAGTAAGATTCAAGACAGAATATCTTCTGAAAGCTTGTCAGTTTTATTTAAATTATTTGTTGTTTTATCGCTTGAATTACTTATAGTTATTATTTGTTAATGTGTTTTATTTCAGAATTAAGAAAAGACCCTGTTTTTGAGTAAAATGTTAACCCCTGAATATTTCCCCCGATTTACTCCCTTTGGATTTTTAACTTTGGGACTTTTTGAAAACAAACCAAGGAATTATCAATCCCTGCAGCTGTGTTGAAAAGAACATTATCGGAATTTTAGAGCAGAATTGGATTGAAACATTGCAGAATGGACAGCAACTGCTTGTTGTGTAGACACAAGTGTAGAGAATGAAGTTTTGAAAGTCTTCCGCCTGAAAACGAAAAGCAGAAGACTTTAGAAATCTCGTCCTCTACACTTGTGTCTCCACAACAGGCAGGTGCCTTCCATTCCACAAAGCTTCATTATGAATACTTAAACAATTTATCACAGAATTGGGTTGGTTATAACTAACGATGTAAGACATGTAGGAGTTTGTTGATTAATTGAAATAAAACTTACATGTCTGCATGTGATATTTTATTTTGAATTTTGTGGCTATCTTACGTAATACAAATGTTATTTAACTTTCTTTGTAGTATATGCATTTTGGATCGAATCGTAATCTGAGGCTCGCTGGATCGAAGTCATACGAAAAATGCTTGCCCTTTCAGCCGTGGGAGCGTTATAATGTGTCATTCAATCTCACTATTTGTTGGTAAAAGAGTAATTCAAGAGTTGGTGGTGGATGGTGATGACTAACTGCCTTCTCTTTAGTCTTACACTACTAAATTAGGAACGTCTAGTGCAGGTAGCCCTCGTATAGCTTTGCGTGAAATTCAAAACAAAGAAACAAAATACATTTTGGGATAGTCTGTACGTATCGTTTACATTGAACTTAAAATCTAACGGAAATGGACATAATACATCAATCCCCTATCTTTCCTTCTCGCGATAATTTTTGTTTGGGAAATTCGAACAACTAGGCCTAATAAAAAACAACAAAAACCAAATGGAGTCACACACGTAAAACAGATAATTAAATCTAGGGTGCAAGTCATAGAGTGAGAACGTGTTTCAGTGAGCACAGATCTGTAAAAGTAGGACTTACACAGCAGAAGCGATACAAGATCTGCCAGATTTAACCTCCGATCTTAAG
The DNA here is from genome assembly GCA_011833715.1 of Carcinoscorpius rotundicauda. NCBI lineage: Eukaryota > Metazoa > Arthropoda > Merostomata > Xiphosura > Limulidae > Carcinoscorpius > Carcinoscorpius rotundicauda. The sequence continues at coordinate 89,024,195 of CM022392.1, read as the reverse complement.
CGTTACGCATCTAGTGAAATTAGAACTTAACAGACGCGGATGCCCAAGTCCATAAAGGACCAGTTTTCAGATTGACAGATATGTGAACATTAATTTGCATTATTCGTCTCTGATCGTGATACCTTAATCACAAAGATATTTTAGAAGAATGTTTCCCAGCCTGTGGTACACCTAATTTAGGGATACACAGACACCAGTATGAAGGCGCGTGAGAAATCATGTAAAGAAACATTGAAAGGAAACTGGAAGAGGGTCAGTCTCGATGAATTACTAACGTATTGTAGAATCACCCTTAAATCAAATCTCTTGATTTATCTTTTTATTAATATAAAGCATTATATATGTCAGGGATACACTGCTGGCTCCAATGGTAGACTAGAGAGCACGCTGCATAAAAAAAATTGGGACCATTCCTACTTTCTGAAAATAAGTTTGTTTGTTTTTTTTAATTTCGCGCAAAGCTACAAGAGAGCTATCCGCGCTAGCCGTCCTTAATTTAACAGTGTAAGACTAGAGGGAAGGCAGCTGGTCATCACCACCTACTGCCAACTCTTGGGCTACTCTTTTACCAACGAATAGTGGGATTAACTGTCACATTATAACACCTCCACAACTGAAAGGAAAAGCATGTTTTGGTGTGACAGGAATTCGAACCCGCGAACCTCTGATTACAAGTCGGACGTCTTAACCACTTGGTCATGGCGGGCCTGCTGAACCAAACCCTCCCTTACTTGGTCTTTCCTTAAGATATTTATAAAAAAATCACTATTATATAAATACAGGTATTAACGCACGGTTTGTTTTGTTTGTTTCTTTGGAATTTCGCACAAAGCTACTCGAGGGCTATCTGTGCTAGCATTCCCTAATTTAGCAGTGTAAGACTAGAGGCAAGGCAGCTAGTCATCACCACCCACCGCCAACTCTTGGGCTACTCTTTTACCAACGAATAGTGGGATTGACCCTCCCCTACGGCTGGGAGGGCGAGCATGTTTAGCGCGACGCGGGCGCGAACCCGCGCCCCTCGGATTACGAGTGCACGCCTTAACCCGCTCGGCCATGCCAGGCCCATTAACACACGGAAGAAAATATAATAAATGTTAAAACTAAGTTGTAAAATTCGTTAATATTTTTATAGTACTCAAAATTCAGCAATACCCATGTTTTAAAGTACAAGACTAGAAGCACGATTAACTCAACCCAATTTTATAGATTTTATAGCAGTTTTGTAACTCACATTAGACTATCTGCTGTGCCCATTGCGTGGAATAAAACTCCGGATTTTATCATCCTAAATCCGTATACTTACCGCTATTCCACCACGGTACGAACCTCGTTGGCTGAGTTTAAATTAATGCCGAATGTTTACTCACCTCACTTGTTATTTGCTGAGGCGAGTTGTTTGTTTGTTTTGGAAATTCGCACAAAGCTACTCGAGGGCTATCTGTGCTAGCCGTCCCTAATTTTGCAGTGTAAGACTAGAGGGAAGGCAGCTAGTCATCACCACCCACCGCCAACTCTTGGGCTACTCTTTTACCAACGAATAGTGGGATTGACCGTCACATTATACACCCCCACGGCTGGGAGGGCGAGCATGTTTAGCGCGACGAGTGCACGCCTTAACCCGCTCGGCCATGCCAGGCCTTGCTGAGGCGAGCTTGCAGTATGGTTCGTCACTCGTTCCCGCTAAAAGGATAACTCCACTATTTCACGCCGTGGGGGCGCTATAAAAATGACATTAAAATACCATACTACCTCGTTAGACTAAAAGTATCTTTTAACCTTGCACGAAATTCTAAACTAAAAACAAAATAAAAAATAAAATCCTTCCTGCATTGACTTAAACGTCTGAATGCATATTTACATTGTATGTCAATAAACAATGTGATATTCTGTAGGTGCCGTTTTTGTCAGTTTGCTTTGAATTTGCATAAAATCACTGGAAATAACTAAACAATAAATCAAATTACGTATTACATTAGAAACTTTATTTTAAATATTTCCATTTTTCTATCCCTTTTTAAGAATAAATTGCTACAGTTAAACGTTTAATTGTAAAAAGAACCGATAGGCTAGGGCGTTTGACTCTTAGTATGAAGGTAACGGAATCGAATCCCCGTCGCATCAAACATATTTGCCCTTGGGGGTATTATAATATGAGGGTCAATCTTATTATTTGTTGGTAAAAAGGCAATTTAAGAGCGGTGGGTGGTGATGACTAGCTGCCTTCCCTCCAGCCTTACACTGCTAAAGTAGGGACAGTTAGCGCAGATGGCGCTCATGTAGCTTTGCGCGAAATTCAAAACAAATAAATAATTTTAAAAAATGTAGATCTATCTGAAAGACTCTTGCATAACACTCTAAAATACTTCAATAAGAATTGGCATAAAAATCAATTAATGTGTGATCTCGACAGATATCACGTACATGATGAAAATAGTCCTAAATACCTCTCCCCTTTTAACTTATATTTAAATAATGTAACTCAAGCTGGCCACTATGCACTAGACTCTTAGTCCTTGATTACTATTTATCATACAATTATTGAATAATAATTATTAATATACTTACTTTTATTTGTGTGTGTGTGCGTGCTACTACACGTAGTAGTAGTAGTATTCTTTCTTTGAAAAAAAAATACAAAAAAGGGGAAAAAAACACAAGAGAGAATTTTAAAAAAAGAAAAGAAAAAAATTTCTTGTTCATCCATGCATGGTCTGAGCCTTAAATTGGCCTGAGCATCAAGTTATGCTTTTACTATGACCCAAAGCTATAAAATAATAATAATAAATAAATAAATAATAATAAAAAAAATCAATTTTTGTTTTTGTTTTTGATGCTATAAATGTTCGGGAAGGAGGAAGAGGTCAAATGTACCTGACCCTCCTGGGTATTTAACAACAATACTCAAATACCGACGCATCGGAACGGAAATGTAGATCTTAATTCTATTACATTCTTGACTTCAAATGTACACGTTATCTTGCATAAATAAGTTCGAGGGTCCGGCATGCCCAAGCGTGTTAAGGCGTGTGCGACTCGTAATACCCGTCGCACCAAACATGCTCGCCCTTTCAACTCTTTCAGTCTTACACTGCTAAATTAGGGACGGCTAGCACAGATAGCCCTCTAGTAGCTTTGTGCGAAATCCAAAAACAAACAAACAAAAACAAAATAAGTTCGACCAAGTGTTTTCCAAACCGCTCCCAGAGGACGAGGTCTTTCAGTGGGGAAGCCCAAAAATAACGACAGAAGAAACAGAAGAATTGCAGACGATAATAAACCTAAACAAACTTTCAGTTTGCTCATAAAGTTTAATTTAACTCTCTCTCACGTTCACTCACTCTTTACAAGCATTTATTTTTATTAAAAATATTCAAAACCAGAAAAAAATGGTTTTTATTGTTGTCACTTGAGAAAATTACTTTAATATGTAGGGGGCGCAACAGAATCATAGCTGAGCTAGAGGGCGTTGCTATTTAAAGTTTGGATAAACACTGATTTAGCTCATCTAACTAGAATTAAATGTTAAAGTTTAAAACATGCTATATGGTTTGGCAGCTACCCAGCTTTTCTCCCATTTTGTAAGTTTTCAACTCACAATATGCAGTAATACTTTTGAAATAAATTCGCGTTACACTAATAGTTATTTCAGGTTTGAGTTCATAATATTTCATTGAGTGTATAATTGCACCATTTTGTACATATTAATAAAGATAAAAAACAACCCATATGAGCTACGACTTGTTTCTTCAATCAGTACATCTGTCTAAAGCGAAACGGTCTATCTTTAAACAGTAAGTGCTATTTTGGTGTGGCTAACGATCTTTTATTCTCAGATTTTTTTTTAACATTATATTTAATACTTAATATCGTGGTAGTTTCGATATGTTAATTATGGAATCACGTGACACGATGTATCTAGCTTGACATGGTAGGATGTTTTAACCACTTCAATATTCCTGTAAGTGTTTAGACAAATTTCTGAGTTTATTTTTAATTTTACTTTATTTTTGGCTGACTAGTATCTTGAAACAGTTACCTTGGAGATAATATCCTACTACAACAAGTTGGATAGAACTTCCTGGATATTTATCCCGATGCACACGTTTGGAATTGTTAATGGTAAAAACCACCTACATCATCCACCTTGCTACAACTATTTTTCACACACACGTGTATCCAGATAAAATAGTTTGATAAATATCTGACGAATTTGTATCATGCTCAATCACCTGCAACTTCTACGTTACTACAAGTACCTATGACACATTCACGGGTATAAACAATCGGCGACACTTATGACAATCACCTACAACATCTATCTTGCAATAACCAACTATGGCACACGTGCGTATTCAGATATTATCGCTTGAGAAATATTGCGCGAAGATGTATCATGCTATACTCACCTGCAATGTCTTTCGCACTACAACAACCTAAAATGTATACTCACTGTATTCACTTTAAGTAGGTATCCTGTAAGCATCGTTTATTTTCTAGCATCCTGCAAGAGTGGGTATATCCTGCTAAAACCACTTGCTAAAATGACACATCTCAACAAAACTGATACTACATTAGCAGTCATTAGCTGTATTATTGGTTTATTCTAAATTTCGCGCAAAGCTACACGAGAGCTGCCCCACAGTGGCTCAGCGGTATGTCTGCGGACTTACACGCTAAAATCCGGGTTTCGATACCCGTGGTGGGCAGAGCACAGATAGCCCATTGTGTAGCTTTGTGCTTAATTCAAAACAACAACAACAATACACGAGAGCTATCTGCGCTAGTCATCCATTAGACTCAACCACTTATTTGAGTAGAGCTTCAAAAGATAAAAATGAAAAAAGGGAAAATAAAATGACAAACTTTTTAAGCATTTAATAGGGAAAATGTAAATACTATGAAATTAGCCTAAATACTAGCTGGTCTAAAGTATAAGACCATACTAAAAATAAGTCCTAAACAGGGTAGAAAGTGTCCAACAAGAGGTCTCAGTAGTGAGTTGCACGACCGTCATTGTGAATAACTTCAAACATTTGCTTTGGCATGGTCGATATAAGCGTTTGCAGAAGGCTGGCTGGAATGTTATTCCAAGTAGTAAAAATGTCTTCACGAAGATCATGCACTGTTTGGAATTGACGTTCATTTCTGTAGAATTCCCTTGCCATCCACACCCAAACATTTTCAATGGGGTTCAGTTCGGGCTGGATGGTTCAAAAGAATCACATTATTCGCCACGAGAAAGTCCTTTGTCCTGCGGGCATTGGGGATTGCAGCGTTGTCTTTCTGAAAGATCCAGTCATTTCCACACAAGCGAGGGCCTTCAGTCAATGAGGATGCTCTCTCCAACATGCCAAAATAGCCAGCTGCTGTTTGATGCCTCTACATAACTTCAAGCTCCATTGTTCTATGAAAGGAGAAAGCACCCCAGATCATGATGTAATCTCTTCCACTGTGTCGTGTAGAAAATGTTTCCGGTGGTATATTCTTATCGTGCCAAGTAGCGCTGAAAACCATCTGGACCATCCAGATTAATTTTTTTTCTCATCAGAAAACAAAACATTTTTCCACTTTTCTACGTCCCGTGTTTGGTGCCTCTAAGCAAAGTTTAATCGAGCTGTTTCGTGGTGTAGAAGGAGGTGTGGCCTTTGAAGACGTTAACGGTTTTTAAAGCCTTTCTCTCGTAAATGAGGTCTTATTGTTCTTGAGCTGCATTCTGCGTCTGTAAGGGCCTTAATCTGGTTTGACGATCGGCTGGTGTCTTGCCGGACAACCCGTCGAATTCTCCTGTTCAACGCTGGCGAAATTTTCTTGGGCCGACCGCTTGAAATTCTCGTTCCGTATTCCTCAGGGTCTTTTAAGAAATTTGCAACAGCAGTTTTACTACGCTCAATCTCACCAGCGATGGCACGTTGAGAGAAACCTTGCTTTTGCAGCTCGACAATTCTGCCACGTTCATACTCTGTCAGCTTTTTAGCCTTTGCCACATTTTTACCCAATGTAACACAGGAGATGTCAGTAGAAGATGTTAACAACGCTAATGCTTGAACACAAATGACTAAATTTCGTTATGTGTTTGCCAATTAATGCTTCGTTTCAGGATGGTCTTAAACTTTTGACCAGCTAGTGTTTTGGCTAATTTTATAGTGTTCACATATTCCCTATTAAATGCTAAAAACGTTTTCTATTTTTATTTTTCCTTTTCTTATTTTCATCTTTTGAAGCTGTACTCAAATGAGTGGTTGAGTCTAACAACGCAAAATGCATATTTTTTCTTTACGTTTATTGGCCTTACGATCTTGGCCAGCAGTGTATTTAATACTTCAGACTTTAGGTTGTGTCATGAATGAAAAGCACTGAATGAATGTTACTACTTTTAAGTCTCATTAATAATTTTGTGATGAAGTAGAACAGAGATAGTTTATATTATCAATATCTTGAAACCAAAGGCTTGTTTCGTGTTGTCTGAAAGCAGATGTTTTATCATGTCTATTACTGAGTTTTTCTTTGATATATTAAGTATTTATTTCCATAACAAGATTATTTTGTCTGACTTACGTTTTGATTAGCCTAACCACTTTTAAATTCACGTTTAATCTGATGTTGAAAGCGTAAGTTAATAGGGAGTCTAGTGAGTTTAGCTTTTCAATATCTTTAAAAATACGCACCGATCTTTAACTTAATTCGTCAGTTTGGTCGACTTGTGTTTTATTTACTTAAGTATCAAAAATGTAATTTGGTGGTCTATATAATAATATTTTTCTCTTCAATTTGTTTCTCGTTTTATTGTGAGGTCAATTCATGGTATATATACATAATATTTGTATAACCTCAAATAAAAACACCTAGTCTATTAAAATTTGGTGCACGGATATGTCAGCAATAATATTCGTGCAACGTTGTGTATTCAGTGTTACAGGAATGCCTAGGTAATATGTAGTCCATTACGAACAGAAATATCTGGTGGACGTACACCCATCAGCAGTTAACAACGACGGTACCTGGTACAGATACACCCTGAAAACATTAAATACATCTGTACACAATGGACTTAAATTCTACAGTTATTAACAAGGAAAGTACCTCGTGGACGTGCACCATGGAGCAATTAATTAGTACATGTCTAGCACAAAAAAACACCCGTTTAAAGCTGCATGCTACAGTGCCTAATGGACGTTCATCCTGCTACAGCTATTTGTAATAGTGCCTAGTGTATACAACAGCACCTTGTGAACATTAGCCCTGCTGCAGCTATTTACAGAAGCTCCTAGTTGATATTAACCCTGCTACAACTATCTACACAGTTTCTAGTGGATATTAACCCTGCTACAACTATCTACAACAGCATCTTGTGAACATTAGCCCTGCTACAGCTATTTACAGCAGCTTCTAGTTGATATTAACCCTGCTACAAATATCTACACAGTTTCTAGTGGATATTAACCCTGCTGCAACTATCTACAACAGCATCTTGTGAATATTAGCCCTGCTACAGCTATTTACAGCAGCTCTTAGTTGATATTAACCCTGATACAACTATCTACAATAGTTCCTAGTGGATATTAATCCTGCTACAGCTATTTACAGCAGCTTCTAGTTGATATTAACCCTGATACAACTATCTACAACAGTTCCTAGTTGATATTAACCCTGCTACAACTATCTACAACACAACAGTGTATATAGGCTATTCACTCAGCTAAAATTACCTACATTAGTACGTAGTGGACATGGAACCCGCTACAACTACGTGGATGAGGTCTGGTGACCATGTACCTTGTGAAAACTACATGTGACTGTGGGTTTTTCTGAGTTTGAGTGCTTGGTACACCTCTTCACGCTGGATATATGAGAGGAGTCATATGAGAGGAGTATTTATAGACAGTCAAAAAATCCAGCCAACTTTTGTGAAGCACTTTGGTATAGTAATTTATACAGATGTGCTTATCAAGTAACAAAATCTCGAAATTTAAATGAATGTACTCAGTTATGTTTACTACTTGTAGAGCAACTTTCACGAAAGACAGATCATGTTTCACGAAGTTTGTATCGTCTGATAACATCACCGTGTCATGTAACATTATTAGGCCTACAGATCCAGTATTCTTCGTACGTCATATTATATGTTTCTTTCTATTTTGACTTCACGTAAATTATGTGACTTGTCTTTTAGAGGTGATTCACTGTATTATGTCATGAAGATAACTTTCACACGATTTTATTGGTATTTCGCAATGAGACATTGTTATCGTAGGTCGAACAACAAAAAATGTAGTCTTGTATATTTAACAGCAAGAGTTGCTAAAAGCGTTAAAACAATCGACGCCTTATACGATTTTGTATATTCATGGCAAACCATAAAATTGTTAAAAACTAACATCAAAACTAACAAACTAATCATTCTTTCTCAATGAACTAGGTTAAATAGATGTGTATGAAAAAGTTTACTTCAGAACACAGCTCCCTCTAGAGGCAAGTTTAACTCTTCCTTTACATTATTCTGCTGTTGACATAGCAGAGATGATATTCATGGCAAACCATAAACTTGTTAAAAACTAACCTCAAAACTAACAAACTAATCATTCAATGAACTAGGTTAAATTGGTGTGTATGAAAAAGTTTACTCCAGAACACAGCTCCATCTAGAGGCAAGTTTAACTCTTTTTTTACATTATCCTGCTGTTGACCTAGCAGAAATGATATTCATCAAACCGTAAAATTGTTAAAAAACACGTTACGATATAACCAACCTACAAGAATATGCACGGATGAATGAGACATGTAGTCCAGTTTGGTTATACGTTGCTGCTATTTTCGTGTTCGATGACATTTCATTGCCTGATTTTCTGTTCTCGATCTAAGCTTGAGAGGTAGACTCAATTAGAAATTGAATATCGTCACTAAACCTGTTGTACAACAAGACAGATGCTATTCCAATAATCTAAAATAACAACTAGATGTTTAAGTTACCCATTAAAACAAACAAACTAATCATTCTTTCTCAATGAACTAGTGTTTTGTTTTGTTTGGAAAAGTTTATTCCAGCCCCCTCTAGAGGCAAGTTTAATTCCTTTCTTTACATTATTCTTCTGTTGACCTAGCAGAGATGATGTAGACAAGCACAGCCTTAAGGTGGTGATATGATGGCTCTTATCAGGATCAAATCATTGTCTAAAACAATTAATATGCATACTGAAAATAATAAGTTTTTAGTCTCCGCATTATTAATTGGAATGAGTTTTGTTTCATTAGTTTAAAACTTATGTCATGAATGTTCTCCAAAAGACCGATTAAGCCTAACAAAGCAACAACTATAGCGGAAAAGAAAGAAAAACCCAGTATGAAAATCATCAGCACATGTAAAAATGCTGAGTGAAACAAACGTTCCTGATTGTAATTTTTTCTAATATCTTTCTTATACAAGTTCTGGGCCTGGCATGGCCTAGCGCGTTAAGACGTGCGTTTCGTAATCTGAGGGTCGCGCCAAACATACTCGCCCTACCAGCCGTGGGGGCGTTATAATTTGACAGTCAATCCCACTTTTCGTTGGTAAAAGAGTAGCCCAAGAGTTGGCGGTGGGTGGTGATGACTAGCTGCCTTCCCTCTAGTCTTACACTGCTAAATTAGGGACGGCTAGCACAGATAGCCCTCGAGTGGCTTTGTGCGAAACTCCAAAACAAACTTATTCAAATTCGACGTGGTGTCGTTATATTTTAACAGACCTTCACGGGCATTATTAACGCTTATATGTGGTTGCCTAGTAACGTAATCACGGATAACAGACGAAGCTGCGTCTCTTTGCGCAGCCCAAACATAAGTTCTTTGGAAGCTTGAACAATGTGAATAAATGAAATATGATACAAAAGTAAAACATATTAATAACAGTAGGGGTATAATTACTTTTCTACAATATATTCATTTTTAATCAGTCGTTTTAATAGAAAAAAAGGCTACCTACAACTAACTTAGTTTCATAATATTTGATTAAATTAGGTTCTGAGAAATTTGTAAAGAACTTTTACTTTAGTAGATCCGGAGTTAAGATAAGATATGTCAATTAGCCTTCTTGGCTGAATTCTGCTTCAACCGTGATGAACATGAAATCGAGGATGTTAATGCATCTTTACTCAGTTAATAAGGAGGGGCTTCAGACTGGAAGAACTATTTATAATATATATATATATGGTGTGAACGACTTTTCCAAGCTGATGAAGCGAGATTATAATTAATTATACTTGTCATAAGACTTTGGTATTAGGCGTCGTACTTTTTCAACAATAAATTCCTTATTTAGTCCTCTAGGGGTTTTCAAGAAGGAGAAAACTATATCATAGGATATCAGCCGCCACACTCATCGTCAACTTTTGTATGATCGATTGTTTGTTTTTTGAATTTCGCGCGAAGCTACTCGAGGGCTACTTGCGCTAGCCGTCCTTAAATTAACAGTGCAAGACGAGAGGGAAGGCAGCTAGTTATCACCATCCACCACCGGCTCTTGGGTTACTCTTTTACCAATGAATAGTGAGATTGACCGTCACATTATAATGCCTCCATGCTGAAAGGAAGAGCATGTTTGGTGTGACGGGGATTCGAATCCGCGACCCTCAGATTACGAGTCGAACGTCTTAACTCACCTAGCCATATCGGGCCTTGTATGATCGAAGAGCATAATTTCATTATCACTCTTATGGCACGCTTACGGTTGCAGGACGCGAACCATGAATTCTTAACTTTACAGTCCGAGAACTATGTACGAAGCCACACTAGTCCCAGAATTAATAAAAAGTATATGAGCTATAGGAGTATCTAACTAGATTCTTAACTTGAAAATTACTGTGAGTAATTCGATTTTAATTAATTAAAAGATTATTGTGATTTTAAAACCCAAAACACATGATAAACAAAGTGGTGACTGAAAACGACTTATAAATAAGTCAGTGCTTTATTGTGAAACTTAAATAGTTGTTTGTTACATCTCAGGAAACATTAAAGTTACAATATATAAAGAAACATATATGTATATATTACACACTTGTGCTTTGAACATCAACAAGTTATCTGTATTCAAACCTGAAAAGCGTTCTACAGTTTCACACGGAATAATAATTAACACAAACACACACACTCACATCAGATTCACAACAAACACCAAATAATCCATAAAATAAAGTTATGATATATGTAATTGACATGGGAAAAATGCGAGTGACAATACACAATAACAAATATGTACAATTGTTTTAGAACTTTCCATTGGTGTTTTGATACAATTACCAGAGTTGGGTCTATTTAGTAAACGTACGTGTGGTCAGAAACAGTAAAGCAATACGCATTGTGACCAAAGTAGGAGAATACAAACAAAAAATCCGGTTTGAACAACTTTTTCATTCACTGCTACGGTTAATATCATATATTTAGTGAATCATTAAGATATTTTCTAGCACTAAAATACACATTACTGAAAGAACTTGTCTATAATACTTGTAATAAATTGTTGTTGCTGAATTCAGTTGATCAATGTTTGTTATGCAACTCGTTTTAGCTTAGTTAATAAAACTAAGTATTCTGATTGGTGCAAAGTTTCAAGCATGCTCTATTTCTTTACTACTGAAAAACATATTTAAAAAAATTAATATAATTATAAACTCTCAAATTGAATTTTAATTAGAATCACAAATTATTTGCATCATAACGCAAGGTTTGCATGTAATTAGATAATGCTATCTGTCATGTCGCATCACGACCTAAAACAATGAGATGTAATGTCTTGGTTAATAGCAGTTGTTCCAAGTAAATATTACAATGTCTGTAGTTTGATGTAAAAGGGCATGGAGTCATTGCCTTGCATCTGTGCTTCAACTGTATATATATGTATTATTATATAAGCAAACATAATCAAGTTAGGTAACCCGCTTCGATAACAAATAGACATAAGTTTAACGATCCCTGGGAAAATTTCATTAATATCATTATAAAGTAAATACTTAATAGAAGATTTTTTTATATATTTCATTTCTTCGATAGATTCTTTAAAAAATTTTGAAAACTTCCTTATTGAAGTTTCGAGTTTTATCTTTATAAAAACGTAAAACATTTGAACTTCTTCCTGAGATTGCGATGAGTTTGTTATGAACTAATAAGAAAAACAAACAAACTGTAACCGATTTTCGAAACGGTTCAACATCTTCATGAAAATCTTGTAAGAATTAATATTTCTGTTGTAAGATTACTCAACGATATGAAAGTTATTTTAAAATTTCATTCAATGCCACATAAATATATATATATTTACCTAAGTTAAACGAAGAAACATTCAGAAAGCTTTCATTGCTATAAAGGTGTAAGAACGCAGCAACCCTCACAATTGTGTTGATACTGAAAGATATACAAGTTAATGATGTAATTCTGCAGAGACATACCTCTAAGAACTAAATGTGTCCTTATTGTGGGTTTCCAAAACGTATGAAAACGCAAACCTTTGTATTTTCGTTTTGTAAAAGAGGCTTTTCCGTTAGATTTATTATTCGGTCATACTATGGCAATATGAATATAGATACTTAGTAAAATACAGAGTTTAAGAAAACAGTGATTTGTGTAACTTTAAAAAAGTTATATTTATAAAGCTGACTTCCCAAAGGTATTGTACATTAAGGATCAAACAACATACACAAATGTGAGTATATTTCTTTTTGAAAACACCAAGGTTATTCACTTATTTCAAATAACTTAAAATCCTTTCCATAATATTCACATTGTGTCTTCTCAAGACACTTTGTTATGATTACTTGAACGCTCGCAATGACACACAAACAAGTCGAGCAAAGTAGAAGAGTTTGGTTATGTGTTCAGTACCGTAAGCAAAGCTTATTTTCCTAATCAAAATCTTGTGAATATGAACGCTTTTGCAGATTTTTTTCTCAGTCGGTTATTCCCAGACAAAGTTTAGAACTGTCCATTATTGATATTTCAATGTTTGTCCCCTTCTGGTACAGCGGTAAGTCTACGGATTTACAATACTAAAATCAGGTGTTCGATTCTCCTCGGTGGACACAGCAAATAGTCTAATGTTGAGTTGCTGTAAGAAAAACACGCACATTTCATTGTTTTATGTATGTTTTAAAACTTTTTGGGTCAAACATGATTTGAAACATTCTTATTTTTCTAAGATTTTGATTGCTTTTTACAAAACATGCCAGCCTGACGCGTTAGTGTGTAATTTGTATAAACCACCAAGCAAACAGACGTGTGTTTTGAATCATCTTGAATTTTAAGATATAATCCACAACCTGCATAATATTCAAGCATACTTAATTCCTGAAACTAGTCTAAACATACATTGAAGTTTTCATTTTATTTTTACTTACTAGTTTCAATAACACATTTAAGATATATTATTTGTATTGCTTTGATAGTAAAGTTTTGTAAAAAAGCAGCATTTACAGGGAACGATATATTGAATTTCAAATCAAAATTTTTTAGCACGTCTGATTTACGCATTTACATCCATGTGGAATTTTTTCTTTCAAAATGTGCATTAACTTAACATGCCAATTGAATATGATAAATATCTTACTCGTTTCACGACCCGTTTCCAGAATACCTAAGCTAACAAAAATACAAATAAAAAGATATGGAACCAGAAATATAGCTGTCTATACCAGAAATGTTTCTAGGTATATCTTGGACAACTACAACTAGATATAATATTTGTTCCTACGTGTTATACAATTGAAATTTCCTTCAAATACCTTTTCTGAAAACAAAGATGGCTGTTCAGTTTAAATCTAAAATTAATTAATAAAGTGTGATAAATACATCCAACTGTTTCCTGCTTTGTTACGCAGTAAACCTAAATAATTTTTTCCACGTTGCAGTGTCATAGGAAACAATATCATTTGCAGGGGTCAAAAGTACATTCTGAGAATCAATTTGATATCTAAGCACCTACTCAGTTAAGAGACAATAATTATAAAATTTCCACCTTTTATTGAGAGAGATGTATTCAATAACGACAGAAAAGAACCATTTATATATACGGGTGGTGAATATAAGTAATAAAGCTAATATGAATGGGTTCTTAAATACACTGGCTTATGAATCTATTACGGTTAAGAGTTGAATGAAATGTTATTGGCAGTAACAACAGACACAGAAAAAATGGTGAAACACTTTCGATAAATACTATCAGTAAATTCTCTGCTATAATTTACTGTTAGGCGATATTTCGTACTAGTGCTCTTGATCAGGCTGCCCAAATAGTAATCTGATATTTAGAGAAATTATTATTTCACCTTTTCTTTTGTGAATACATTAGTTACTGATTACATTAGTACTTTTCCTTTATTTTTGAACACATATTAATCGGTGCGTACTAGTCCAGCAATATCAGCCACTGGTATGTGTCATTATCAGTTTTTAAATATGCATTAACATACAAGGCTACTAAAAGACTAACATTGGTCGTTACTTTCCACAACTTTACATAATTCTTCAACTGTCTCGAAATATTTTCTTCTTTCGTTCCTGAGTCTTTTTATTCACATCTGAATTAATATTTTTTAGCGCCATCTGAAGTGAATAATCACTAGTTTTTCAGAAACATTCATGGAAAGGTGTCAGATTATTAAAATGAAAAACAAAAAAATGGATATAGAATTACCATTTAATTGCTCTCCTAATTCCTAAATTGCCATCATTTCAAAGATATATTTTCTACTTATTCTTCACAATTAGTGTTGCTTTTCGTGAAGTTTTAATAAATAAATAAATAAAATAAAATATGTTTATGGCTTTGCAAACAATAATCTCCAGGAAATATATACATATTCGCGTTAACCAAAAGTATCTTTTGCTGGTTTGTGAGTCATCGCAAATGTTCGTGGCTTATTTTATATTAAACGTATTGTTGTTTATTGAAATAGTACGGCAAATACTAAAGTAACAATTGGAAAAATTATTATTCTACAAATATTCATGCAGGAAAAGTCCTAAACTGTCAGAAAACAAAATAATAATAAAGGAAGTATTGTACCAGAGAAGAGAATACCTAGTATTTTAAAAAGAAGATAATTGTACCAAAACAACAAAAGGAAATATTTGATTTGGTCATCAATCTTTGGTTGGAACTCTTTCAAAAAACGGTATCCTTATACACTACTGTCTAGTTGGCCATAATGAACGACATTCAGCGTTCATCGTGATTTATAGTGTGGAAAGGTGGCAAATAGATGAGCTTTTTTAAAACAGGTAGTTAAGTTGGTTTTAAATAAAATAAAGGCAATCCATGCTCTATCTTCAGCCATATAAAACAACTCCTTAAGTAGGAGTATGTGATGGTAGAAGTTATGGAAATGAAAGCACGTGGCCAAATTTATTTTTAGTCCTAACGCTTGGTCAGTTATCTAGAAAAAAAAACAAACTTCAACTGGAACTAAATGGTTGGTTCTCTTGCCACCGGAGACAACGTAGTCCTGTCAGAAATGCGTGGTTGACTGTCTTGTGGTTCGTTGGAAACAATAGATCTACTATTTAGCTGTCTAGCTGATCGAAACGCTGTATACGTGACAAAGTCGGGTTTTTTTTGCCAGCTCAAAAATAGAAGTTGGTTGTTTCCAAAGGCGCCAACAGTTTGCATGGTTAATGTTGGTCATCACTTCCTTTTCTGTTGAGAGTGCAGGACTAAAGTAGCCAGAAGAAAAAGAAAACCATGAACTAATTGATTGATTCCTTACACCAGTTACAAACTTGTAGATGTTTTTGGTGTTTACTGAAGATTACCACTGTAATGTATTCTTAGACTAAACACAATAACTACCTGTACGGTGCATGGAGGTGTGCTACACATAACTTTGGAATACCCGACTGTTACTGGTATCAATAACATTGATAGTTTCAATTGCATTCGTACACGTCTACCTGTGTCCGGCATTCGTCACATTTGACGTAACAACACCAATAATATTTACAATTACACCGTTCTAATTTTTCCACTGTATAACTTTTATAACCTCGGCCACAACACATGGAGTCACAACTGTCGGTCCCATCGGAAGTGGCGTTACATCTCCTGGCGACAAAAAGATGAAACGACACCATTAATACGGATTTTTAATAAATTATGAAACATTTAACCATATCAATAGAATTAGTGAAGGAAATATGAATGAGTAACCTTAATCAAACGAGAGTTTGGAAAATACATAATTTTATGTGTTTTATTTTATAAATATATTATTTATTCATCAACTGAAAAAAGACATAAAAGCAAGCATCTCACCTTTATTGATTACAGAAACGATAATAATAACATCTTACTAACATGTTTATACAGTTAGGAATTGAAATTTTGATTACACACACATACACACTTCAAACATCTCTGTAACATCACTATAAATTCATAAAGACAAAATTAAATAATTCAAACCTCAAGCTACAAATCGAGACTATCCTTACCTTCCTAATGTACCAACAGAACCGACTTTTGGATTGGGCATGCAGTAGTCAGGAGATTTGTTCGTGTAAATGAGGTCGTCATTTTGATACATTCCTAGCTGGCTATTGACTGGAAGTAGCTCTGGCTTTCCCCTCACCCTATGATCTGTAACCTCTATAGCCACATAGTACTTTTGTTTCAAATAATCGGCAATAGTCTGAATCCTTGGCAAACCTTTCCAGCACGTTTTAATGTTGCAAGAGCCGGATACACCATGACACTTACACTGAGTCATCAAATTAGCACGCAACGCCTGTTGGACAAAAAGAGAAAATTAAATCACTTTTAAGATCGACGTCCTTTGAGAGAAAAAAACCAACAAACTATAGTTATCCGAATAGTTGATGAAAACGTAGTAATCGCATTAACACTTTTCTAGAAACATCCTATCAGATTCTAAATGTATTTTATATGATCAAACAACAAGACAACGAAACGAAACTATTACATAACTGTACTATTTATGCAGTATGTTAAGAACTGATTAAAATATTTCAACTAGCTTTTCGGTAACAGAAACTATGACTTTCGTCGTCATGTTTGTTTTAACTGTTCGCTTTTATACTTTAAAGGGTTTGTATTGGTGTATCGCAAAAGTTGAAAATATTTTGGTATTTTCGTTTTAGAAGCTAGTTTCCAGTAGAGTTTTACACCTTTTCTGAATAAAATCTACATAAATAGAATCTTCATTTTTCCTTGTTAGTACATTTAATTATAATATGCATTAAACCTCAGCCTCTAAAAAAAAAAAGAAGTTAAGAACTACTGCGTTTTATTTCTTGTAAGATAAACATTTGGGTTAATAACAAGTAAGAGTACGAAAATAGCTCCCGAACTCACCTCTCGAAACAAAATAAATTTTAATCTATTTGCTACTTCAGGAGTGAAATTCTGCGGTCTGCACTAGCGTTTAAGTGAAGTTTATTTGTTTCAAATTTCGTACAAATCTACACGAGGGCTATCTGCGCTAGCCGTCCCTAATTTAGCAGTGAAAGACTGGAGGGGAGGCTGCTAGTCAACATCACCTACCACCATCTCTTGAGCTACTATTTTACCAACGAATAGAGGGATTGACGGTGACATTATAACGCCCCCACGGCTGAAATGGCGAGTATGTTTGGTGTGACGGGGATTCGAACCCGCGACCCTTAAGTTACGAGTCGAGTGCCTTAACTACCTGGCCATGCCGAGCCATGCATAGAGAGGCCCTATCAGGTCCGCTTTAAGAGATTTACCAATGTGGTAAATAGTTAATTATAAACTACTTATAGGAAGAATGTTATATTTTATGTTTTATATGACATTGTAAATAAAATAAGCCTCTAAACCTAAAGTATTTCTGTTGAACCTCCTTTTATTTCAAAGATTTTAACAAAATATTTGATACTTAATATTGTAGATTGGATAATGTAAAATCTATCCGAGGAAAGCATAGGTAAAAGCTTAACCTATACATAAACTGCTTTTGACCAAAACGTTATTTATCTATCTTCTAAACTTGTCTACCGGTATTCTTGGCAAACAAAAGTTTGATGTGGAAAAAGTATGAAACGAAACAGTCGGTGCTTACATGGCTTTGTAGTCGACTCGCAACCTGTGGGTCGCGGGATCAAATATAATCCACTCTCTTCACTAGTGGTAGCGTTACAATGTGACGGCCATCTCACTTTTTGTTGGTGAAGAGTAGCTCAAGAGGTGGCGGGGAGTGGTGTTGATTAGTGGCCGCCTTCCTTTTAGTCTATAACTTTAAAACTAGAGGCGGTAAGCGCAGATAGCCCTCGGTAGATTTTAAACAACTATAGCAATCTATAAACCTGGAAAATTCGTGTCTTGGGTAGATAGATTTGTATTTGATGAATAATATCAAAGAAACTTGCCAATGCAACTACACTGTGTGTTTCGTAAAAGCAACTAATAGACCCCAAAACAGTTCCATTCACTGCGAAAGATGTTACAGAAAGATTATTTTGATATCGATTGCGAACTACTTTTCGTGGGTGTTAACACTTTTTAAATATTTTTTTTCAAGACCTTTATATTTGCATATTATGGGTGAGAAATGTACACTGTAAAGTTACGTAAACATCCGATTTGTTTGAAAAGAAACAGGTATAAATAGGTTTGGGGGGCTAATAAAAAAGAATACAGATCTTCTGATGACTTCAGTGGCAAGAGGTGATTATGCAGGTGGTGATGCACAACATAGACTTTGATAACTGAAACTGGATAAAATTTATATAACAAAAAACTGAACCGTAAATTACAAATTAGGGCAAAACTTGTACTTCAAGTAAGTATTACGAGATAAATATAGTGCATTTCTATGCAATTTTAGAAATATGGATTGAAACAAAGAAATGCTCCAGGCGGCGAAAATTTGGTTACTGAATGTTTTTCTGTGAAAAATGGTGTTTTAGTTCACATAAATATGGACTCTGCGCTTTCCCAATATTCACTAACACGAGCAATTTTCGTGGTGAATTGCCAGGATGTGAAACAAACAGCCACCGATTTCAAGTTAACGATATAAGGAACCACCAGTCGTAACGGAATCTTTGGTGTTTCCGCTGTTATTTTAAATGCACCTGGAAGAAACTACGCGTACTAATACTGACACTTTATTTATTTTTCGTCACAGAAGAGTTCGTACTTTAAATGTCACGAGGAACTGTGAAACAGACTAAACGTTTACACGTGCAGTTCGTCAACTAGCTTCTCGGAACGTTCTGTCAGTGATTAAACTGAACATTGCAAAGATAATAAACTTTACTTTTAATTTTCTATGGCCGCACATTGTGTACAGGCTATAACATTTTTTAGGACTGCGAAGTGATAATCTAGTTCGCGTCCTGTTTAAGCCTAGTTGAGCAGTTTAAAATAGCCCAATTTAATCCTCGACAAGCCAGAGGGTAGGTACGTCAGTACCGCGGTCAAGGCGCCGCATATTCCCTGTTTTGCTGTCTGTGTGGTCTGGCGTTCCTTCCCGACTTCGGTGGTGAAGTTGGTGACTTAATTAGCACTATTGTGATGGCCCAGGGGATAATTACAGCATAGCTAGGGCACCAAACCTCCCTCTGTATCCCTCCGGTGTTGAATACTAAGAGATTTCCATTACAACGAAGATTTCTGACCTTCGACCATCCTCTACAGAAGAAGATGACCATTATAGTCTTCTCTAGCTCTCCTTGTCTCTATTTATACTTGATATAGCCTGAGCTCTTCCGTGTAATTACAGCCATGTAACTATTACACACCTATACTCTATTTATAACTACACACAACTCCAAGACAGTAAAAGTAACATCTGTAAGTGTAAAATAAAAAGCGCTCCAATTGGAAATAAATGTAGTTTGGTATATATTTCCACTGACTTGAATAACAAACCTTTGAGTATGAACATGGCAAGAGGAATACGTGAATTTTTATTTTATCTTTTCTTTTGCTCTATATAAAAAAAACCAAAAGCATCCGTTTCACACTTTGTTGAGAAACTAACAGATGTTGGCTGTTTGGTGGGACAGTATCCAATGAGTGTGTGGGTGGGATTCGCAAAGAAGTGCTGATATACTAGATGAGAAGTTTATGAATAAACGTGGTAGACAGCATCGTTCTATGTTTGTACAGAATATTACTTTGAGCGAATTACTGTATGTTTCACTAGCACTCCCTGAACAAACCAGCAGTCAGGTTCAGAACCTGATGGCGCCTGACTAATGGTGTAATCACTCTGAATATGTACACTTCGCTCATAAGAATTGGAAAGGGAAGGTTTTAATCAACCTGGTATGCGACACAAGTTAGTCACTGCAATGAAACTTAGGTCTATGAATGAGAAACACCACTTGGTTTGTGATAAACTCGTTTAACATAAATGCATAAAAGAACTGACTCGTCATACCCCCTTATGAAACAAAAAGGTCGCTACGTAAACAGTTAGTTTGGAGGCTCTTAAAAACAAATAAGGAAGACTAAAATGAAATTATACAAGTTGAATGTATAACAAAACATGCGTGAATATTATGTAACTGATTAGGTTATACAGGTGTATTATATAAGCATGTGTGAAATGTTCAACTAACTATTAATTGAACGTATAACTAAACTTACGAAAATTGTGTAATTGATTATATTATAGAGATGTATCGCATACGCATGAGTTAAAAGTACAACTGATTGTATTGTATGGCGCGTGTGATGTATTGCATTGCTTGCACTATTGTGTTACGTGCAGGAATTGTGGAAGTGTGTGTGAATTGTGTATTATCTAGTATGTGAACTGTAAAGTCGTGTTATATATATTAATTCAAAGAGCCTGCATGAATTTTGAGGTAACTGTTACGTACATGCATTATAAAAAACGTATGATGTGAATTGTGTAGATTATTGAGTTAAATGTGAAAAACTGAGTGAATTTTGTAGATGGCCGTGTTACGTACATAAATCGTGAACACACGTGTGAATGTTGTAGCCGATTAGATTGTGTTATATACAGGAATCGTGAAAACGTGTGAATTATGTAGATTACTGCCTCAAATTTGTTTCATGAAAATGTGTCAGGATGAGTAAATACTCTCTTATATAACTTAAGCGTAAAATCACGTGTGAGTTTTACAGAAACTGTATTATACAGGTGATAATGATAATTGTAAGCTTCGTTGTGCTACAAGCATCATCCCTATAACTCGAGTATTTGTAGTCTGTGTATTACCGAATGTACGCCATTTGCAGTTCGACATTGTTCCCTTTTAAAATGTTGTCACACTGGTTTATTCTTTACAGTCTGTGAGAATATTAGATCAGCAAATACCTCCTTCTCCCCCTAGCTCAACGACAAGACTGAAAGACAGCACAGACAGCCCATTTTGTAATTCTGCGCTCAACAACAAAACGAACGAGCAAAGGTAACTTAAAATTAAATGAGATCAGCGGGAAAAGCAAGGTGATGTTGTTGTTGTTTCTAATTAAACACAAAGCTACACAATAGGCTGTCTGTGCTCTGCCCACCACGGGTATCGAAACCCAGATTCGATACGTTGTATGTCAGTAGACATATAGTTGGAGGGCAGCAAAGTCCTCACCCTCGTAAAATGAATCACTTTACGGTCTTCAATCCGTTAAGTAACAAAGAGGTGCAAGCACCTACTTCTTTTACTGAGCACATTAGATAGCACAGTATAGCACCCTCTTCTTCTAACAAAATCGTTAAATGGTACACGTTTCTTTAATTCGGCACATTAAATACCACAGCAGTGCGCCATTCCTCTTACCAAGGATATGAAGCAACGCCCTAAATTCTTGAACACAATAAATAGCACAGCAGTGCGTTTACGTTTCTAACTCGGCAAATTAAATCAGTTTCAACCAGCGGTGCTTTCAATTCTTCAAATTATATACCATAACAATCAATTTTTCAAGTCATCGAATTAAATATCAAAACAATGCGTCAACTTCTTTAACTCAGCACATTGAAACTAAAGCTATGTTCTCATTTCCAACCCAATAAACTAAGTAATACCACAGTGTACGTGTTTCTTTAAACTAAGTATTACTACAAAGTGCGTGTTTCTTTAACTCTAAACTAAATATAACTACAAAGTACGTGTTTCTTTAACTCTAAACTAAGTATTCCTACAAAGTACGTGTTTTTCAACTCTAAACTAAATATTTTCTCAAAGTACACATTTCTTTAACTAAATAACACTGTAGAACGCTCACATACTTAACTCAAAACATCAAACAGTACAACAGAGCAATCCTTCTTTAGATCGATAACTTGAAACTCCGTTAATTTTACCTATTAAATTTTATTTCACTTTAAAGGTAAAATTCTTAACCAAGAAAAGCATTATGTGTTATAAACAAAAACAAAACAGATCAATGTTTTCAAAATGCAGGATAAGTCAGTCTTCTTAATACTTGTAAAAAAAGATGTAATGTAATTAGATCTCTACAAAATAAAATCTCCACAATTTGCAAACCCACAAATAGAATAAAAATAGTAAAATTACTATTTAAACTTGGGCTGGTGTTGGATTAACTTATATAGTGAAACATTTACTGCTGCTGTTGGATTAACATGTATAAGGAAACATTTACTGCCGGTGTCGGATTAACATGTATAAGAAAACATTTACTGCTGCTGTTGTATTAATTTGAATAATGAAACAGTCACTGTTGTTTATTAGATTAACTTTTATAATTATGTTAATAACTGTTGTTAAAATAGTGTTGTGTGCGTTTTCGGATTTTATGCTTCGAACTGCAAATAGCACACCTAATTTTCTACAACTAGTAATTTAATTTGATCTAGCTGTTACAAAAATCAACAATTATGTTTTGAATAGTTTATGTCTTGTTCACGATGCATTCTTTCAATAAAAATATTTATTTATACATTATAAGAGAATTGATTGACAGAATAAAAACTGTATTATTCTTTGATCACCCAGTTAAAGGTAGACCATCGTTCGGATATTAAAGTTATTAAAAACACAGTGTTTATATTCTGCAGTTCATTGTTATGATTTCAGTTCATGCTCTCTGGTTCGCTCGTGCTCGGAGTCATGAAAGAGAATGATTCTCTGAAACCGGCCTGATTAACGTCATAAATCGAGCCACACAATTTTCTTTACTTAAAAAAATTCTTGATTACGAATAAAACGTAGCTACAAAACTCAGTGTCTGGTCTTATTTTCCTGTTCTGATGAGCTGATAAAGTCATGAGAGAAAAGAATGTTTACTTGTTCAATAAGCTACAAAACCAAGTTGAAACTGTACAAACCAGTAATATTACGACACACAAAAGGGCATGTTATAGTGCAAGGTGTCATAAAATTTGATTTATCATATGGCGCGTAAAAATGAATAATAAAAATATATTTTGTTTGTTTTGAATTTCGCACAAAGCTACTCGAGGGCTATCTGTGCTAGCCGTTCCTAATTTAGCGATGTAAGACTAGAGGGAAGACAACTAGTCATTACCACTCACCGCCAACTCTTGGGCTACTCTTTTACCAATGAATAGTTGGATTGACCGTCACATTATAACGCCTCCACGGCTGAAAGGGCGAGCATGTTTGGTGCGACGGGGATATGAAACCGCGACCCTCAGATTACGAGTCGCACATCTTAACACGCTCGGGCCACAAAAAACATATAATAATAATAATAATAATAATATTTTTGAAATTAAACTCGTTTCTTTTAACTTCATTAAAAAAAAAAAACGGCTCTGGTCCAATGGCTAGCATAGCCAGACTGCAAATCCAATGATTTGTGGTACGCCTCCCATTGCCGCAAAAATAAACAAAACATGCTCCGTAGTTTAGCACCATGGCAGCACTATAAAAATAACATTCAAATCCGTCAAACAAGAGTAAGCAATGACTACTATGATATATCTGACTGCCTTCCCTCTGCCGTTCAGTTTAAATTATGTAGTTTCAACACTTCTAGCGGAAAAGTGAAATCGCAAAACATGGATATTTTAAACTGCAACAGATAAATCATGTTTGGTAACGAACTCTAAAACAACAGTAAGATAAGCTGGATGTTATATCAAAGTTCCACTAGCTGGCGTTCTCTGTCTTTGTTTAATTGAAATAGATAATGTTCGAAACTAATGACCCGATCTGCTCGCGCATGATAATATTTTTATTATGACTTAAACTACCATAACCTGAAGACAACCAGAGTTTAAGATCATAACAAAAAAGTTTGGTATCACCAAACCTCAATTACTACTAAAACCTATTAAAACTGTACGTTATGTAAGAAACAGTTAGCGTGGTCGGACTGTGAATCCATCAATTCAAGGTTCCCATCCCGTTAATGGAGAAACGTGTTTTGTATCTTGCGACTACGTGTGCACTGTAAGAATGATGTTTTCAGCTAAACAAAAGTTAGCGGTGGATGCTGTTGTGTTATGAAACAGTTTTTTTTGCGAGTATTGTATAACACAACAAAACAGTTTTGATTGCAAATACTCCATAACACAACAGAAAATCTCCAGTTTCATTTCTGAGCATTACATAACACAACAAAAAATATTCAGTTTCTTTTACGAGCAATACACAACACAACAGAAAATCACCAGTTTTATTTGCACCTACATACGCTAATACTTGGTATAACAGTAAATATATATACATATAACTTTGCCATTATATTAAGGATTATTGCGTTGAAACACGACTGTTTAATATGTAAAAAAATAACACTTTTATATACTGATGAAGTAAAGAAAAGATAAACTAGTTAAAACCATTTTACATCGGTAGCTATCTATAGATAGCTACTACTATTTTCCTACTATCTATTTTCCTACTATCTATAGATAGCTACTACTATTTTCCTACTATCTATTTTCCTACTATCTATTTTCCTACTATCTATTTTCCTACTATCTATTTTCCTACTATCTATTTTCCTACTATCTATTTTCCTACTCTATTATATTTCTATTGAAACGCACACTTCTATTTTTGTCAGAGTACAAATATAGTGTTTGTTGTGATGTTTGAGTGATTTCAACAAAATTCCAATATTTCTTTAATTATAGATTACATGTTTTGTTGTTTTATCTTAATGCATACTGATGCGCATTCATAACTGTTAGTCGAACACTTTCTGCAGTTGCTAAAGTATTCAAACTTAATTTTTAATAATAAATTAAACTTATCTTTAGATGAATAAATAAACATTAGTAAAGAAATATGATACACTATTTTCACTGTTCTCTCTATATCGTAAGTTACTACAATCATTTCTCTGGTTGTTTTAACTTTAGCTTGTGATAAATGTGTTTAACTGTATGCCACCACACCGGTAACCTGATTTGTGAACTTTGAGCAGTAGCTGTTTGTATAAGTTCGTTGTAAATCAAGGACATTGGTGTTCGTGGAACTACAGTAGCTTTGGTATTGTTTATTATATTTAACTGATCTTATTACAGTTTTCGTTTAAAAAGTCATTCCGCAAATATGCGTTCATTAAATGCTATAAATGTGCGAAATTTCTGCTCAGACCGGTCTCTGTCCTCATAAATAGAGCACTCAAACGCGTAAGTGCTTTAAATATACTTGGAAACAAAACTGAAGTGGGTATACAGTGTAATACGATGCTCAGATTGAGCTCAGGAATTTAGAACATTTAGATACCAAAGGTAGTTTGTGTAACTGGTTTATCATTTCACATACTCTCTAAAAACCTGAGGTGTGATACAAGTATTCTCAATATTAACGTTATTTATTACGAAAATGAGTGAAATCTCACAGCTCAGTGTTTAAGTGAACAAAACGTTTTGAGTAAATGATGTGTATGTACATCTTTTTCAGGTGTATAATTTCTATCAGTATTTCTAAGATGTGTTTTCGTATTTCACTTTCTTAAAGTGTGAACATATTTCGTTAATCAATAGTATACCAAAGATCTTGGTTAAACTGCCTGAGATGAGATTACTTCATAGGTTTTAATATCACAAACCTTTCGTTGGAAATATTACACATTCGTATTAAGGAAATAAAACTATCTGTGAAAAATAAAAAGAAGGAATCTAAAGAAACAGTGTTGGTTGGTATAGGAAATATAGTTTGTTTCTTGTCCAACCGTTTCGATCAGAGCTAAGACGTGATATGCTATGGATACCAATAACACGAAATTTAACCATAGAGCTATAAAAGTTATTGGTCGATTTTTTTTTCCAAATTGGAATATAACTTTTAATTTGCTTCTGGTTTTGTATTTTCTAAACAATAACAAAGAGCTTTCATTACCATGATAGACAAGTCACGAAATCTTACGTATTTATAAGGCAGCATAAAACAACAGATTGCCACTCACGGTAGGCTATCGATAAAAAAAAAATCGTTCAGATTTAATCACGAATGAACGAGGTTTCATTTGTTTGTTTGTGTTGACCATAATGGAATAATGCTTATCGGGTTTTATGTGTTTTCTTAAATCTATTATTCACAGTTTATTGTTATATGGTGAATTTTAGCTTAACTTTATAAGTAACAAAAACAAGTGTAATGCCATTTCCGGATTTTTAGTTCAGTGAGACATACTGTATGACCCGAATTAGAAACGAATCTGTGTCAACCAAGACGCGAAGAGCGGGTGGTCCTACAAAGCTTATATAAACTTGTTTATAATGTATGGCTATTTTAACACGTATTTATATCTTTATATGAATGTTTTGCAAATTATGTGGAAATCTATTCACAGGCTGATAATATTTTTGTTCAGATATTATTTGTGTTTAATGGCAGCAGAAGGTACAAGTTTGATATATTGTTTCGTATTTTTTGACACGTAAACAAGAATTGCTTCTCACACCATTATCCTGTCATTATACCGATAGAGGGTGCTATAAAGTGAAAAACAACCTTTCTTATTACAGCATTGCTCTCGCCATTGTACTGATAGGGTTGTTTGTTTATGAGTTTTGCGCAAAGCCACACGAGGGCTATCTGCGCTGGCAGTCCATAATTTAGCAGTGTAAGACTAGAGGGAAGGCAGCACGTCATCACCACCTACCGCCAACTCCTGGGTAACTCTCTTACCAACGAATAGTGGGATTGACAGCACATTATAACACACTCACGGTTAAAAGGGCGAGCATGTTTGGTGTGACGGGGATTCGAACCCACGACTCCCGAATTACGAGTCGAGTGTCTTAACCATCTGGTCATACCAGGCTACTAATAAAAAGTACTATAGAGTGAACTTGCCTTTCTCATTACAGTATTATCCTGTCATTATACTGATAGATGGTACTATAGAGTGAACAAGCCTTTCTTATTACAGTATTATCCTGTCATTATACTGATAGATGGTACTATAAAGTGAACAAGCCTTTCTTATTAGAGTATCATCCTAGCTCTGATACTACAATAAGTCGTTGTTCAATGATTTGTCAATAATAACCCATAAACAGTGTAAGCTTTGTATACTAGATATTACATAAGCACAAACACTTCTGAACATTAAATAAACAGAACTAAATCCATTCAAATAGTCTATTTCGAAACTTTGTGCTAAAACAAATAAACCAATGCTTTAAAACTAATTTGCACGTCATATTGATAAATTATTCAATTCTTTTTTTTAACACATGCTGCTTTTCAAATCACTTCTGTATTTCACCAAATTCACAAGTATCGATGTAAAACAGTTGGTCTGGTTTTGCTCTACAACAAAGCAAGAACCATCTACATTTTGATTAAAAATCCCATGTCTTCTAAGAACGCGCGAAATTAATTTTGCGAAGAGTCGGCACTCCTTTGTGACGTCGTTTGATGTTGTAGATATTGTTAAATTAACTTGTCGTGAGATGTTTTCATCACCTCGAGATCAGTAAAGCTAAACTGTTACAATATTTCTACGTAAGGATGAGTCATAAATGTTGAGCGGAATCGTGTGTATAATTAATATAAATTACTTCCCCAGAAATTACATTCGGGCAGCTGTCCTATAACGGTGATTACGAAATCGTAAAGATATACGAAGTAATGATGCCAAAAGTATTACTTTGTACGAGAGTAGCTGTATACAGTCATCACAAAATTTTGGCAGATGTTTATGCTGAATTTATACGTCTGAATTGAAAACCGTTTCTCTCTCGTAGATAATTTTATAAACTGTTAGGGACACTTTTTTATCCCTTTTGCTTAATGAGTATATACATATGCTTTTAGTCAGTTACAATATATATATATACATTTTAAGCACTTTCAGGCAGTTACAATATATATATATACATTTTAAGCACTTTCAGGCAGTTACAATATATATACTCTTTAAGCACTTTCAATCAGTTACAATATATATATATATACTCATTAAGCACTTTAAGTCAGTTACAATATATATATATATACACCTTTTAAGCACTTTCAGTCAGTTACAATATATATATACTTTTTAAGCACTTTCAGTCAGTTACAATATATATATATACTTTTTAAGCACTTTCAGTCAGTTACAATACATATATATATATATATTGTGATAAAAATCAGCAACTATTCACATTTTAATCCTCAAACTATCTATATATTGTATATGTTAAGTAAAATTATTTATTTTCTACGTCAAACACATTGGAAATTTAAGGAGTAAGTTTTAGAATTCTTTGTTTTGTTCATCTAAACTACTGAGGGCTTTTGAATTCACTGCGAAGAATCGATCCTAGGATTTTAGCATCTGAAGTCCATAAACTTGCCACCGGTCCACCACTTATTTGCAATACGTTTCTGTTTACAGATTTCGTTTGAGTATAAGGAATCCTTTACATAACAAAGTTAAGAACACACGTGAAATTTGGTGCATAAGTAATTTAGAAAAATATTTTATAAATCTGATAGGGACTGAATAATTGAAAAAAAAAAGATCGCTCTGTGTAAATAATATTTAGCAGGTGGCGACATCTTTCAGTAGCCTTAAAAAATATAATAAACATCAGGCTAAGAGAATAAGAAACACTCTGTAGGCATGGAATTCTTTCTTAGTCACAGATCAAAATCATAAAAATAAATTTTCCACACACACACAATTTTAGTGAATTTGCAAGTGTCTAGCAGTATGAAAGTTGGAGCATGTTTCTCTAGCTATGTTTATTTCACAAAAGTTGTTGCTTTCAACACAGTAAGAGACAAAAATACATTTATTACATTCAGCTTAATACTTTATATAAAACAGGGTGTTAGTAGTTACCGTCAACACTAACACAGTCGTAGTTTAAAGTATGAATTTAGTAGGTTAGTTGGTCGGTCACAGGGGAAAGCAGAAAATGGGTCATTACAATGGTCAAGTCCTGCTCTGGTGCAGCACTAAGTCTACGAATTTACAAAGCTAAAATCAAGGGTTTGATTCCCCTCGATGAACACAGCAGGTAGCCTGATGTGGCTTTGCTATAAGAATCACAACTACAATAGTCTGAAAATGTTAGTTCTGTAGAGTTAGCGATCATCAATGAATTATGCCATACAGAACTCAGACTTTGTCTCACCCAGCTCAAACTTCAATATTAGAACTAAATATACCTCTCTTTGTATTTGAAAGTCACCTGAGAGGTACAAGAGACAAACTCCAAAATTTCATAACTTAGAGATGCCTTGTGAAAGGAGTGGCAGTCTATTCCTATAGATGTGTACTACCTGTTGGCGACAAATGTTAGTAAAAGAACAAAGACTGTCAAAAACGACACAGATGAGCCTTTTCCTTATCTAATTCAAACAATTAAGTAGAAAATAATGAGTGATGCACACGCCAGAGGGACAGAGAGTTATGTACTACGTTACTGGAATTATGTAACATTTATTTACCAGTTCACCTTATAAGAAATGTAATTTATATGAAATGAGAACCTTAAGATATAAGTTTTGTTTTGTGATTTGGTTTGAATCACCCGTTTTATTTTATATTTTGCTGTCTCACATAGTGAGTGGCAGTTCTAGTTGTGAGGTGTTGAGGACTCGACCTTCTATATCTATTTATAATTCCTGAATTTAGTTTATTTCACACGAAAAATTGTCTCTTTCACTTACCCACTCTAAATTGGTCACACTTTCGCACGTAAATCTCTCAAATAAGAATACGTTATTTTTTTTCCATTCCATGATTTTTATTCTAGTTTTATTCGTAAAGTAATTGCTGATAGTTGCAGAAGAGATCTCTCTGTCCCACAATAACCAGTGGTATGAAGCTGGGCTTACTATTGGTACATTAACAAGATAATTAACAGATTTAAAATTGACAAAGACGTATAGACAAAAACGTTGACAAGGTTACAGACGTATATTTAAGTCAGTGAGTGCTTTGTTCATAAACATGACAGAATAAGGTAGAGTTACACCACTAACGTTCGACCACAGTTTCAAAAAAATTCATCAATGCAAAGTCCAATTGACATTTATACGCTAGCTTGAATGAATGTAGTTTCGAAAAACTAATATCCATGCACTGTGAAGGGTATGTGAATAGATTACTAACAGTGTGCGTGTGTTTAAGACTGACTCAAAAACCTGTTAGAGTAAAAAACTGTGGTGTGGGAAAATATCACACAATCACAGCCACACATGAGAATAATGATGAAGGTTATGGTTCCAAGAGTATGGATTACACAGCATCCAACTTATAGTTAGTGATTAATCTATGGTTCCAAGAGTATGGATTATACAGCATCCAAGTTATAGTTAGTGATTAATCTATGGTTCAAAGAGTATGGATTATACAGCATCCAAGTTATAGTTAGTGATTAATCTATGGTTCCAAGAGTATGGATTATACAGCATCCAAGTTATAGTTAGTGATTAATCTATGGTTCCAAGAGTATGGATTATACAGCATCCAAGTTATAGTTAGTGATTAATCTATGGTTCCAAGAGTATGGATTATACAGCATCCAAGTTATAGTTAGTGATTAATCTATGGTTCAAAGAGTATGGATTATACAGCATCCAAGTTATAGTTAGTGATTAATCTATGGTTCCAAGAGTATGGATTATACAGCATCCAAGTTATAGTTAGTGATTAATCTCAGTCTAAACGAGTTATAATAAATTTAATAAGAACAAAAATGTTTTACCTAACTTTAATGAAGCCTGAAACTTAAATATGTCAAATAATTCTAATTTTTCGTACGAAAGAGATTTCTAAGGATCAACTGTAAACTTATGTTTCATTACGTTACGGTTTTTATCTACTGATCACAAGAGTGTCTTACATGCACATACGTTTTTATCCATCGCACCCCGTCCTCCTGTGGGTCAGATGTAAATCTCCGGGGTTATAAACATATGACATTATCAAATTGTACTAATGAAGCCATTTTCCATTGAAAAAAAAACTTTTTACGCTTACTTACACATTTTTCATGTAGTTAATCACAATTTGATTATTAATAACATATGATTAATAATTAACCATATAATTTGACTTTGTATATCAAATGTTCAAAATGCTACGCTTATGTTTGATAAATACGCAACCTAGGCAGCTAACATCTGACGTCAGAAGTAAGAATGTTTTCACAAACAATAAAATTGTTTTAATTTTAATTTGTAATGTAAATACAATTACATCATTAACTTATTTGGATTAAAACGAAATAGTTAAAGTTAACCTAACAGGTCTTTGTTTTCGCCTTTACATTAGTAATTTTATATATCCGTTTGAATCCATGTGAATTGCAAAATGCCTTTATATCTCTATAGTGTGTAAAATAATTACTTGTGAATTGATGTGAAAGGCAAAAGGCATTTTTATTTTTATTGTATCTAAGATGGTTACTTCTGAATGAATGTCAAAAGGCATTTTCGTCTCTATAGTGTGTTACATACATTTCTTTCATGGATTATTTTAATAAAGTATGGTAAATCAAAAGATAAACATTGAAACATTACTTGCCCTCCTTCCTGCTCTGTTGTTATGTCTGTTTAGGACGCCATCTACAGTTTTCTTCGTTTTCTTTCTCGTCCAAGGACCATCAGAAAAAGAACGGGAGAATTTTATTCCATATTGCAGGTTATCTGCGCAGCCGCCCCATTTGAAATCCCCGTGTGGTGGTCCATCTGGTACACGTCCGCAACCGCATAAGAGCAGCGTCCCGGCACTACAGGCACGTGCGACTGTGTGGCCCAAAGCAGCAGTGGAAAGGGCATACACGAAAGCTTGTTCTCTCGTCCCTGTAATTCAGTCATACAATCAACACCAATAATATATCGTCATTTCATTTTAATACGTCTTTTATCATGGGTGACATAACCACGTGACTGTTATTCAAATACGTAGATTATAGAGAAAATTTAGTGGCGTTACTTTGCACACAAGTTAAGTGATGGTACGAAACTTCTAACACTTTGTTCAGCGCTCTTTTACTGAGCATGAAGAAACTTCTAGAATATGTTTGTTCTCAGAAAATATTGTTGAATTCAGTTAAAGTCCAACATGTCTTGTGTATATCCAACAGATTATTCTACTTCTTTATCTATTACCGTTTCCTTTCGTTTGCTTTTACAGATCTCTCTAACTGCCCCGTCATCATAACGATATCTTATAGCATGGCTTGAAAAAGACATTATAAGCAATACTTCCGATGTCAACACAACTACGAGAGATTGTAGTAAATTGAAAACCATTGTTTTTGAAAGGCCGAACATATTTTAGTGTATAAAATAAATTATCAACCATTAACTAATTCAATAGCTAAACAGCATCCTCTTTTGTTGCATTAAACTCTACCAGTCTGATCTCCTGGAACATTCTAGTAAAGCGTTGGGTAAGTCAAGACTTTCTGTTTATTTGTTTATGAATTTCGCGCAAAGCTACACGAGAGCTGTTTGCGCTAGCTGTCCCTAATTTAGTAGTGTAAGACTAGAGGTAAGGCAGATAGTCATCATCACCTACCGTCAACTCTTGGGCAAGTCTTTTACCAACGAATAGTGGGATTGAACGTCACATTATATCGTCTCCATGGTTAAAAAAGCGAGCATGTTTGGTGTGACTGGGATTCAAAACCGCGATTGTCATATTACGAGTCGAACGCCTTAACCCACCTGGTAATGTCGGGCGCCTTTTGATTAATTTCTAGCATTCGTGTAATTTTCTTCAAAATAATTTCTAACTGTAATTAGCTTTGGACCTAAACTTCAAAGTACCAATCAACACTAACTTTACCACAACCCTCCAGACATTTTAATTAGAAAATAAAAGTGAAATTTAACGTGAAGGCTGATAATGTTTGTAACAAAATAAACACCAAGCACCTTGAACTTATATCCTATGTCTCAATAAGTCTAAACAAATAATTAGCTGTGTTATCCATTTCACATGTTACATTTTTTTCACAATTTCTTTCAAGGCCCGGCACGGACAGGTGTGTTAAGGCGTTCGACTCGTAATCTGAGGGTCGCGGGTTCGAATCTCAGTTGCACCAAACATGCTTACCGTTTAAGCCGTGGGGGTTTTATAATTTGACGGTCAACCCCACTATTCATTGGTAAAAGAGTAGCCAAAGAGTTGGCGGTGGGTGGTGATGACTCGCTGCCTTCCCTCTAGTCTTACACTACTAAATTAGGGACAGCTAGCGCAGATAGTCCTCGTATCGCTTTGCGTGAAATTCAAAAAACAAACAAACGCTTTCTTCTTGTATGTCGTACCTGTAATTACTACATTTGTTATGACATGCATGTCATGTTATACTAATTTTACATGAGGAAAGGGAGTAAGAATTTATCTTTCTTCTTATGATCCGAACAGTCAACAGTATCTGATTTTTAGAACAGCCTGCAATGTAACAGACAGCCGTCTTTCTTTACTATTAAAAACTAGTTAGTTTATTGAACCTGATCAACTTATTTGCAATCCTGCAATAAAACAGACATGCACCTCTGGTTTTGTTTTCAAAGCTACCTAGCCTGTTACAGGAAGAAAAAATACAGAAATTACATGCTTACGAAGTAAAATATATTAGTTATTAGACCAGTGAACTATTACCGTGCAGGTTGGATATAACAAATTATTTATATAAGGATACAAATATAATTAAACATGCAATCTTAAAAAAATACTGTAAAATAGCTCTAAGGTCAGTTCAACAGTTCTGGGTTTAGTATGACCGTGTGAATAAGCTAAGCACTGAAACACAACATTGGAACATTACGTAACGCATACCTGAGGTAAGATCAGGGGTGTAGTTCGGGGCCAGAGTAATCGATGAGCAATTCCACCTTCTGTTGCTAAAAGTTTCCTGGCAAGTTGTCATGGTAACGTTAGATGCTGTGGTGACGTAAGGCATGACCTCCAGCTCGTGCTTACAAACCTTGCACTGTCTACCTTTGTCTATCAAA
The DNA here is from genome assembly GCA_011833715.1 of Carcinoscorpius rotundicauda. NCBI lineage: Eukaryota > Metazoa > Arthropoda > Merostomata > Xiphosura > Limulidae > Carcinoscorpius > Carcinoscorpius rotundicauda. The sequence continues at coordinate 88,989,848 of CM022392.1, read as the reverse complement.
TGTCGGTTCCGGGCTTGTACGCACCTGGACCGCTTGTCCCAAGTTATCGTCATCTTGGCTAGAGATCTGATAATTAAATTAAAAAACACCATAACTTATTATTGGAAAACATACCAATAGAGGGAGTGTTAACCAAGTTACGTTCACGCTAAAGGATTATGTTTAGTTGGCTTTAAACACCCTAGTACTTGCATTGCCTTGTCAGCGATTCTGAATGTGACGGTTTTTGTACTAAGCAGTTACGTCATGTTTAACAAGATAAAAATCAGTTAGTGGGCTTTCTCACGTACACTACACCGGCGTTCGTTCTGGCATCAAGAGCGTCTAATGTACGAAGCACGAACCGCTACACTCACGATCTTTGCTCGGTTGTTTTCAGGTTCTCAACACCTACAACTGAATTCCATGACCCTGCATGCGTGGGTCTCTTCTCAAAGAGTTGAAACCGGCTTCTGGTTTTGTAAAATCAAAATACTTGACAAAGTTCACTCATAATATGGTCTTCACAGTCCTTGGACCCATTTGATCTTATGCTTTCTCCCTATAAATACTGGCATACTTGTATTTCACACAGTCAAATAGCTTACTTTTTCTCTTTCGTTTGTTTGTTTTTTTGAATTTCGCGCAAAGCTACACGAAAGTTATCTGCGCTAGCCGTCCCTAATTTTGCATTGTAAGATTAGAGGGAAGGCAGCTAGTTATCACCACCCACCGCCAACTCTTGGGCTACTCTTTTACCAACGAATCGTGGAATTGACCGCACATTATAACGATCCCACGGCTGAAAGTGCGAGCATGTTTTGTGCGACCGCGATTCGAACCCACGACCCTCGTATTACGAGTCGAACACCTTAACCCACCTGGCCATGCCGGGCTCCTCATTCTCTTTCACTCGCTCTATCGAACCTGTAATGTGACGACTAAATTTTGCATGGTATTAACGCGACTATGAAAAATTTTTGAATTTCGTAAAATAATTAACTGCTTAATATGATAAAAAATACATTATTTACAATTTCAGTATACTGTATTCTATGAATCAGTTTCAGAAGTGTGTTAAAACAATCACTTTAGCCCCTTACCCCCATATCAGAATAATACTTTCCGTGTTAAGTCACAATTACTTTAGTTTATTTTAAAGTAGCTTTTGGCGTGGCTTATGAGTTTTCTATTCTATCTCTTGCCTCCAGTGGCAGAATTGTAAGTTTGCGGACTTAGATTACTAGAATCCGGGTTTCGATACCTGTGGTAGGTAGAGCACATATAACATATATATACTGAAATTGTGAATAATGTGTTTTTTATCATATTAAGCAGTTAATTATTTTACGAAATTCAAAAATTTTTCATAGTCGCGTTAATACCACGCAAAATTTAGTCGTCACATTGTGCTTAACTTCAAAATATTCTTTCTCTTTGACATTGCTTTTTTTTTTGTTCACTGGCTAATTACAAAATTTAAGCCTTCTTGTAGTGTCTGAAATAAATTTTGTTATAATTATGCTACTAAGATATTGGATTGTACTTAACATTTATAACATATTCACTGGTAACTATAAAAGGTTTTGTTTTGTGAATGGGCACTATCAACTTTTGCAAAATACTGAAGTAAATAACATGTATTATTCTATAATGTTTAAGGTGGTTACTTTTGATTGGTAAAAGGCATTTTTATTTTTATAGGGTGTAAAATAACTCAACATATTAACAGTTCTGTATTTGCTGGTGTATAAAACGATCCCCTGTGTAAGACGACTCTTAGATTTTTTTGGAGAAAATCAAGTGGATTTCTTTGAGATTTGGTCTGTAGGACGACTCTCTGTTGCAAGCAAGTCTACGATGTTACTTTTGTATAGAAATTATTGGAGGCTATTTTTAACCTGTGACAACCTGTATTCTGCGATAACCATTACAACCACCAGTGTGAGGTTTTTATGCTCATCAAATGCTATAGACAGTTTAGTGCAGCATAACCTAAGTCATAAACATGTACTTAACAACTTTACAAAGTTTTTTATATGCAAAAAACGGCTCGTTTGGGTTCAGAAAATATTTTAAATAGAAGAGCGAATCATCGTCGAAGCGTTGTTCGCTCTTCTATTTGAAATATTTTCTCAACCCAAATGAGCCGTTTTTGCATATAAAATTCTCAACAAGTGGGTTTCTCGACATCACTCACTGAGAGAAAATAACAGACCAAATATGAAGTTTTATTGATCTATTTAAAATATTTTCTGAACCCAAACGAGCCGTTTTTTGCATATAAAATTCTCAACAAGTGGGTTTCTCGACATCACTGATTTACAAAGTTTTTATCATGGTTGAGATCCTTTTGCATTACTAAAAGTATTAAACCTTAAGCTATAATAACTTACTATAAAAACCTGTTTACAAACTTAATGCACTATACAGACTCTAACTTTTTTATATAAAATTAGCAATATTTTAATGTGAAAGGTGAGATCGACATATTTCAAATAAAAAGTCTCATAATTAATTTTAACTAGAATGTGAGATAGATAACTTATAGTTATGAAGAATCAAAACAAATGAAACGATTATAAATATGTTATTGTAACGCAACAGGTGGCACTGTGTCAACGTACTTACTCAAAAGCAAACAAAAATAAAAGGAACAACATAATTTGTGTTAAACATGCTATCAAGTGGAGGGTCCTTCCTGGAACTCGCATCTCTTGAATTGTGTAAAATGAGGCATTTTTGTAATGGTAACAATATTAAAACTGACTACACTTCTTATTTAAAATAAATTGTTCATCGCATTATTTGTACCTGGATGACTGAAGATATTAGTGATAAGTTAATATCTTTACTCAAAACTGACGTAGTCTAAACCAAATAATGAAATCAGATTAAATAGAGTTTATTATATTTAATTTATAAAGTACTACAAGTTGAAGAAAAAATCCAAATGGATTTCCGATTGACATTCCTCTCACATCAAGAAAGCAGACTTCTAAAAAATATATGTACATACCAACAACTGAAGTTACGTCCTAGACAGGAATTTCCAAGCAAAAAACGCTTTTATGTTAACTAAAACGTGAAAAAATTACTACAGACACGGGAAATGGTTCACTTGATGGCAAAGTGCCAAAACTCTCAGAAGTTTGTTTTTACACGGATAAGCTTAAATGTGAAAAATTCTAGTTCGACCAAGGATAGCATATCCCTCTCTTATCGCATATTTCTTAATGTAAACTGTACTTTCTGAAAGGATATGTCTATACATGTATATGATATTACTCCTAATTAACGCCCTCTCTCTAATTATCGCCCCAGGGATTTTTAAAGCTTACCTTGTGTGACAGCAACAGCAATCTAACGTATGATCCACTTTTATTACCATAATTTTGATGTGAAAAAAAGAAAGAAATATACACCATTATTAGCATTAAAATCAACAAATCACATATGGCAAATAAAATACGAAACTGCACAACACTATAATTAGCGCCCCCACTGCAGTTTCAAACGCCCTCGAGGGTGTTAACTATTATAACATGAAATTCTACAGCCTATTTATCACATGTATATATGCGTGTATGTAGTATGTATATGTGTAAATACAACGGTTGCATTAAACCAAACGTAAAACAATGAGGCCAATAACAAATAATACGAAAGTATATTCAAACAAACTAATGATTACAACATAATCACCATAGTAAAACAGACATATGAAAATTGAGCATTAATACAGTGAAAAGGATACCCAGTCTATCGGCTGTGCGCAACTCGTGTTCGCAAGCTTTACACGCAAAGTGAAACTCTTAACTTGAATTTTTAGAGTAGGAACGACGGAGGTGCTCAAATTGTGTAACTGAAAGTACCAAACTATTTTCTGCAGCTAGTTTTAAGATTAAATCTCTAACAGAAACCAGAAGGGTGATAAAACAAACGTCAAAAAATGGCACCTGAACGGCAACTAGATTAGTGCAATACAAGTTACCATAAATACTGCACACCCACTGTTCTGTTAAGAACGTGCAAGTTTTATGTACTCTAACATACACGTGCTAGTCACTCAACCATGGAGAATGCTGAGATTGAAACAGGTATGATTTAATTGAGTAAATCTATAATACTCGTTGTTTATCTTTGTTCTGCATAATATAAAACTTCATCTTTTTGTTTTTACTTTTAAATTTAGGTAAGCTATTACAATAGTTAATGTCTGGTATTTAAAAAAGAAATTTACAAAAAATTGTGTTGATGAAAGCAATTTGCTTGAAAGGACCAAATTAGTTTGTTACAAATCCTTAAATGTGTAAATAATTATAAAATTACGATACTTTCTGTGAGTGTAAAGGACTGCTACAAGTAGATAAAGACCGTAAATTGTGAGAGAGTAAACATCTATACTCATGACCAATTATTAAGCAATTTTTCATTTTGTCCGGATAAGTAGTTTAAGCAGGTATGGTGTTTCCCATTCTATAATTATAGTGAGATCTAGCTAATAGTAACAGAATCGGTTTGGTTTGTTTTGAATTTCATGAGGGCTATCTGTGCCAGCCGTCCCTAATTTAGCAGTGTAAAACTAGAAGGAAGACTGCTAGTCATCACCAACCACCGCCAACTTGTATGTAGGCTACTCTTTTACCAACAAATAGTAGGATTAACCGTAACATTATAACATCCCCACGGCTAAAAGGGAGAGTATGTTTGGTGCGATGGGGGACTTGAACTCTGGACTTTTAGATTACGGGTCGAGTGCCTTAACCACTTGGCCATGCCGGGCCAATAGTGACAGACTTACTGATGTTCTGATTATTCATGCTAATTCGACGGGGAAACATAAGTTAGGCACTGTTTATATTCTCATAAAAATTAAACTTATACTTGTTTAAACTTATTGAGGGTTTTAAAAGTAAGAAAGACGGCAGGTATGTTATAAAATACACCATGTTTTTTTACAAGTACATAAAATTCCAAAAAAATGTTTTTTTTAAAGCCTATACCTGCAAACTGGAATATTAATAGGTTGGATTATAGGTAGTAACTGTGAGGTTTTTGACTTCCGAATACCAAACAAACATGAAATTACTTGACATGATTTAAAACTTTGATTATATTTAAGCTCATGTCCAGCTGAGGGGTATTAAACTGTTCATTATTTGTTTTTATAATACACGTGTTAATTTTCACGCTATCGTCAAATTCAACTTTTTCGTATATAATATACTTATTTTTTAGTATTACCCTTTACCAGAGTAAATGTGTGGGCGTATACATGCATGATTATATAAGACTAATTTTACACCTTAGCAGCTGTTCCGGATGCATAATGGTAATAAAGAACCTAAGATTACATGTTGCTTTATTAGAAACAGAATGGTAAACTGAATCTTTTCTCTTAAGTTTTATTATTCTGTTAAAACATTTATTTGTCCATTATCGGGGTTGTACTACCAGCGAATATTCATTTTACTTGTTACCTCTGGTGATCTGTTTTTCAATAACTAGTTAAGTTTTATATATTTTCTATTTCATTACGTGCAAGTTGAAGATTTGGGTCACTGTACGCTAAAGCTCGCGTATTTGTACCTGATTTTAAAACCTAAATTGTACTTATGCTTTCATTTCGCGTTTAAAACTTGAAAATAAAAGGTTAAATCTGACGGACGGTGTATCTCTGTTGCTGTGTGGATTATACTTACACAAGTATCTCCCTACCAAAATACGTTATTTTATGGAGAGAAAAAGTCAGTAAAAAAAGAAAAAGCTATAACAACTGGAATAAATACTTTCGAGCCAAAATTCAAGGTTTCTAGGTCACGTGACGAAGAAACTGTCTGCAGAAAACTGGCACTGTGCCAAAGAGCTTAATCTAATTTTTATTTTATTCATCTCTGAAAATTTATATTAATTATATCTTCTGATCACGACCTTACAGTTTTAGGCAAATACGGTACATACAGATTAGAGAAAAAACAAAATTTGACCTTTATGCTTTTATCTGTGATTCTACTAAAATATACATTGTGTAAAAAACACGTACTAAAATATACAATATGAGAAATACTTACTAAAATATATACAGTGTAAGAAATGCATATTAAAATAAACAGTGTAAGAAATACATATTAAAATATACACAGTGTAAGAAACACGTAATAAAATATCCATTCTAAAAACACGTACTAAAATATATATTGTAAAAAACACGTACTAAAATATATATTGTAAAAAACACGTACTAAAATATACAGTGTGTAAAAACACGCACTAAAATATACAGTGTGTAAAAACATGTACTAAAATATATAAAGTGTAAAAAACACGTACTGAAAAATACAGCGTAAGAAATGTATTAAAATATACATTGTAAAAAACACGTACTAATATACATAGAGTGTAAGAAGCAAGTTCGTCCTTCAACACCTTTTATAAATTGCGAATGTTTCAAACCTGACATAAAACACGAGAGTCGAAGGGTGGAGTCGCCATCAGACTAGCACTTTTATGGAACTAAACCACATAGTTTCAAAAAACGAAAGACTGAGAAAAAAGTCTTTCACATTAATCACAATGTGAAGGTGTCACGTCGCAGCTTTATTTTTTACTTTATTGTGTAATCTTTGTTGGTTGTTGTTTTTTGCGCGAAAGTTGTGCGCGTTGATTCAGTGAATAGATAATTTGTTTCAGAATCTTGTGCAAAGTGCCACACTCTTGAATTAATAGACTAGAGCAAGGTACATGGAGCTTGTGTAAGTGGTACACGACACAATTAATATAAAAAATCATAAAATCTGTAATAAGCCCTACCTAAGCCTTTGCACGAACTACATACCTTACTTATGGACTCACCCTTTACCTACATAAGCCCGTCAGTGTTTTCTGTGTGTGTGTGTTTTCGTAGAGCAAAGCCACATTGGGCTATCTGCTGAGCCCACCGAGGGGAAGCGAACCCCTGATTTTAGCATTGTAAATCCGTAGACATACCGCTGTACTTGCGGGGGGCAGTGTTTACTTTTCTTCAAATTCACAAAAGTTGCACCATATATTCTTCAATCGTGCCAGTAAAAACAATCGCATCCTTCGACTTAATGGGTAAGTGTTAAATAGGTGAATTTTTGTTACCAGGATTTTTCTTTTTTTTATTTATAACTGGGTTTGTATTTTTTAAAAATAAACAAAAATCAATAGGCGAACCTGAAACGTTTGAAAACCATTCGACTAGAGGAAAGGTAACTAGCTAACAGAACCCTCCGTCAACTCTTGAACCACTCCTGTCCGACCGAATAATTGGATTTTATCGTCACATTTATAGCATACTCGCAGCTTGAAATTCCGTTTTGGGACGAAACTTGTTGCGAAATATAATTCCTTGTATTCGCAGTTTGGTCGCATTAATCACTAGGCAACACGTAGACCGACAAATAGCCTTTACTTTATTATTCATGGTTTCTTTTGACTTGATTTTATGATTGTAATGACCTCATGCTTAATAAAAATTTGCAAATTGCACAAATGCAAAATGAATCTGGACAATTTACTTTTGAATAATAGTGGTCAATGGGTTATTTAAGTTTGACCATTTACGTCATCTCTCCCTTCTTACTTGATAGTCACAAGTTAATTCTCAACTGACAAAATAAGATTAAAACTAAATAAGCCAAGGTTGAGTTTGCGATTCAAGAAATTTTGTTACCAACACAGCAACAAGAGAACAATAATAAAAACACAATCATTTATGACTTTGTCTTGAAAACAACGATAAAAAAAACTGTTGTAAACAAGTGCTACCGGTGGGCATAGCTTTTCTTTCTGATGTCTCAATTTCTTCGTCACAAAATAATATAGAAGTCCCGCCCTAAGTGAGGAATTGAGGAGCTAATCGTGAAGGCGTTATACGTTTGGGGACACCAGTTTACCGACCCCTTCAAGTTCGCGAGGTTTTAATATGTCGCTGCCGGATGTAGCGCTCCACACACACCGCTGTAGATAGTGAGGGTGAGGCTTTCGGGCCCTAAGAAAATTACAAGACCCCCTACCCACAACTCCGTGCTAAAATTCACAAGTTATACACGGCATTGGGAAAAACAAAGAAACTTCAGTAAACATGAGCATTCTGTTGAGACATTGGGGAGACAGGGACTCATGGGGTTATCGTGTGAAACTGTCTACAAAAATCTGTTAAATTTCATATTATGTATTATATCCTTATAGTTATGCCAATACTGAAAACTATCAACAGATGAATGGGTGGGGTTACTTGGAAAATGTAATCTTTAGAATTGTAAAGATATTTTTAAGTTGTTTTTTTTTCGGTTATCAAACATCGTCTAGAGATAGTCGCAGGGGGCGCTATAATCTCTGCTACAAATAAGACAAATTTAATATATTTTTTTTTATTCACTGAGTGTTCAAAGCTGACACATTTAATAATTTAGTTATAAACGACGGAAAAAATCGGAAGAAAAAATTTGTCGTCCAACCTAACCAAATGGAGGCCTATAGAAACCTCAATTATAACACTAACCCTCTGTGCTGAGCTTATTAACTTGTTTTAGTCCTAATTTTTGATACAAACTCGGAAAGCTACTAGAATATTAATGTTCATCAAGCAATTCATTACCAAAAACCTCGTTTTCACTTTTTGTGATTTATTCATTATATTTCATTCAGCTATTAGATTAAAAACTCATTGGTTCCCGTTTTTCCTCTGACATTTTGTTTTTCAGAGAAGGTTATTCTAAAGTCTCTAAACACTATGTTTCCATCTTTAAATGGCTCATCTGGAAGTCTTAGAGCTTAAAAAGTTAAAACTCGATACAACCAGTGAGAAAACCATAAATGCCCCTATGCATAGCATTGCAGTTAACACCAAATAAGCAACAATACAGGTTTGCGGTTCGACTCACCTTACTAAAGATGCACTTTATATTGTAAAGAAAGTAGATTACATGTCATTCTAAAAACGTATTTCTGTCTTATAATGACTATAATGAAAATATAATGTAAGATTCTGTATTGTGTACCCTTTAAAAAAACGGTTGGGCGTGGCCTAGTGGTTAGCGTTCTCAGATTTAGAATTCGAGAATTCACAGTTTTGATACATTGCTGCAGAAACGCACTCCGCAGTTTGAGTCTTGAGTGTCTTTTAAAATCGAGTGACAGTGACTGTCAAACTACAAAAAATGGGTAAAGGCAGTCTAAGCGTTGGAGATGGGTGCTGTTAGCCAGTTGCCTTCCCTTTTGACCATCAGAAGAAAATTAGAGACAACTTTGCAGAGATAGCCATTCATTCCTGCACAAAACTTTGAAAGAAAGAAGCTTACGTCAGTCATAAAGACACTGTTCGAACAAATGTTATATTGCTGTTAAAGCAAGCCACTGTTTAATAAAAAAGGATTTCTGATTAATACCACTAAATAACGTACAAACAGGACACTGGATTCCTAGTGTTTCTGTTCTGTATCCGTATTTATTACAAACGATAAAAAAATGTTTACGCAAACAAAACTACAAAGTGTTGTATGAAAATAACAGGCATTCCAGACATACCTCAAAAACATCCACAATGAACAATTAATATGAGAAACCCCTGTATATCATCTTTCCTTCACTCTCATTACTAATGCATACGAACCAGCGTGTTTTCAGATATCAATTTCAAGTATTTTAATACATTTAGCGGCCTTCGATAATTGCCACAACCAGTGATTTTTTGTATTTAAGTCTGTCATATTGTAGCCACAAGAACTGGCTATAGAGAGTCGAATTTTTATTAGCATAAAATAATCAGTTGCGCTGCACATCGATTGATAATAATCGATTTAATTATTGGTGGACATAACGTGTTAGTCACTGAACCACATCGGTTCCTGAATCACACAAAACTGTGAGGACTCTAAGGTCGTGTATCAATTAACACTTTCATGTAACAGGAAATGTGCATTCGATCGTTCAGCACGTTAACGGTATACAAACATCGCACTTATTTGAGATCAGCTACTGTATCACTAACATACAAACTAAACCAGCTGTTATAAAATACAATATTGCATCGTTTCTTCTTGTTTGAAATACTGTATAAACAAAAACAAGTACAATTTCTGTACCAACATGTACATCATCTGCAGTTCTTTAGTAACGTTCAAAAACACAGTTTTTATCATAAATGCAAGAACAATCCTATTCTTAACCTGATGATGACCCTGGAATGTCGAAACGTTGTTATTCGTTTCGTATTTTAAATAAACGTTTTTAATATGTATATCAGCCATTTATGCAGCATTTATTTACTTCAAATGGGTTATGCGTCTCCATGTTTTGTTTTCTTTTTGGATTTCGCTCAAAGCTACAAGAGGGTTACCTGCGCTAGCCGTCCCTAATATAGTAGTGTAAAACTAAAGGGAAGGCAGCCAGTCATCACCACTCCCCGCCAACTCTTGGGATACTCTTTTACCAACGAATATTGAGATTATTCGTAACATTATAACGCTCCCACGGCTGAAAGGGCGAGCATGTTTGGTGTGACGGGGATTCGAACCCGTGATCCTCGGATTACGAGTCTAGTGCCTTAACTACCTGGCCATGCCGAGCCGCGCCTCCATGGAGAGAAATTTAGTGAAAGGAACCGAGTTACTAAATTTAATAATAAGTTATTTATATAAATTATGGTCTTAAAAATCATCAATAATAATAGTAACAACAACAGACTAAATAATTTCAAAAACCCAAAATGAAAAAACTGTGCAGACCTGCGATAACTTTAATGTCTGAAACTTTATACACGTCCTGTACGTTGAATCCGAAAATGATATCCATTCCTGTACGTTGAATCCGAAAATGATATCCATTTCTGTCCATCACGTACAGATTTTCCGCGAAACATCATATGTATTTTTACTTAAATTAATTATTTAAATAAAATAGGGTCACATTTTGTTATGCTCAATATGTTGATAACCACTGAGTATAGAATTATTTAGACCAATCGCGAAGTGATATCGTTTTAGAATCCGTAAGAAACAAACATAGTAATAAATAATGTTGATTGTGGTAAACGAAACAACAATTTAATATAGGTAAAAGTTTGTTATTGTGTTTTTTTCTCCCGATTTGTTAACAATTCTTACGCGATAAATGAACAAAATAATATTATTTTATAAATCTGCGTAGCTGAATTATGAAAAATCAGTTATTAAAACTAAAACAACTTTTATTAAGTTTAAATTCGCAGACCTGTACTGCAGAATTGTTAAGGAAACCGTTTGCTAAAACAAAATATCAATAGGTTTAATTGAAACTTTTAACTATTAGCGTTTTTTCAGACTTTCACAGGTTGTTCGAGCTCTAGAGACTCAGCCATATTTCTATTTTCACCAGAATATCTAAGACGTATATGTTTTAATTTATTCGTCATCTAGAAGACTGGTTCTCAAACTGGGCTCCGCCGACATAAAGAGGTCCAGTGGTCACTTCAGAACCCAGCATGGCCAGATGGTTAAGGGGCTCGACTCGTAATCCGAGGGTCGCGGGTTCGAATCCCGTCACACCAAACAGCCCTTTAAGCTGTGGGGGCATTATAATGTGACGGTCAATTCCACTATTCGTTGATAAAAGAGTAGCCCAAGAGTTGGCGGTGGATGGTGATGCCTAGCTGCCTTTCCTCTGGTCTTGCACTACTAAATTAGGGACGGCTGGCACCGATAGCCCTGGTGTAGCTTTGCGTGAGATCCAAAAACAAAGTGTACAAATATTATCTTTCAGAGTTAACTCACGCAACCAGAAATTTATTTATTAAACTAAACATAAGTACACATTGCTGCCTGTAAGAGACATTTTTTTCTCTTTCATAGACCAAAGTAAAGTGAAAGAAAGGTGCCACAGTGTGGCTATTATTCAAAATTTATTTTCAAACTTTAGATGTGGACCTCAAAGTAGGCGTCTCAGATTTAGCAAAAGGATCTCGAACTTAAACATTTGGGAATCCTAATCCACAAACCGTGACACCACAGTGAGTCGTGAATCATATGGTACTCAAATGCTGTGTATTAATTAACACTTACTATACCAGGAAATGCTCACTTGACCACTCAGCACTTTATAAGAAAATAAAACCAAAAAGATGGCACGAAGCTCGTAATGTCGTCATTAAACCGGATCATTATCCTTTCTGTTGTGATAACAAACAACAGTACAGCTGGTTTAGTCCACATGTTATAAACCTGGATTTTAATAGCCTGTACTTGTTGATCTTAGTACGTGTCAAAAGTGAAAAGACAAATCGTGGTAAAACCTTGAGTATACTCGGCTCAAGCGAAGCCTGCTGACTCAAACGAAGGAGCAAAGAGATGCCACTCCGTCTGAAAAGGTCTGATATAAATAAAAAGCAAGTACATGTGGTGCATGCCTTTAAGGTTAACAGTGTAACACATTTCTAAATATGCTCTTCTAGCTGTGTAAGCAATCTAAGCAAAGGATTCAAAACTATGTGGCTGTGGTGGTGTTGGCAGCGGCTGCCAACAGTGAATGTCATTTCTAAAGTTCACCGGTAGATTGCAAGATACCGCAATAAAACTGAGCGTATTAAAACTAGGGTATACGCGAAGCGAAACTATTAGCATATGAAAAACTAAAAAATCAAAGTTTTCAAATCTTCACGTATAACCAGTGGAGTAGAATATACATATAAATATTTCATTGAAACCATGAATACTTAACGTATAAAACGTTTGTACACTTGGCAAATTACAATAACATACCTTCAACAATACCTATGTACAAAAATACTCTTAAAGTATTATATAAAGTGGAATATTCCATCACTTCAGAAATTTATAATTAGCAATTAGTTTTTTCAAGGCTTCACAAATGTATATATATATATACATATGTGCGTGTGTGTGTGTGTGTGTGTATTCACATATACTGTATATATGAATAGCTTTGAAGGATAATATTAGATTTAAAACGTTTATGTGCCTGTTAAAATAATTAAATAATCATTTATACGGAAAGAAAAACGTATAGTTAATATCGTGGAATCATTTCTATAACTGTAACCACGCATACGTTTAAAGATTTTCTAAAGTAAATTTGTAATATTAATAGCATACCTCACATTAAGTCAGTTTGTGGCCTTCACGTAAGTACTCACAATATTGAAAAACAAATAGGTTTAACTGTTTTACTTTATGCACAAGACATTTTATAGATGTCCTTTGTGTTTCTTTTTATATCCTTGATTTGGTAGTTTACGATACTCAACAAGTTAATAATTAATAACCTCAACTGTTAGCAGTTTATCTCGGTTCTCATCGGTGAATTCAATAGACAGCCCGATGTGGCGTTGAACTTAGAAAACACACAAACACACATTCAGTCCTGGCCCGGCATGGCCAGGTGGGTTAATGCGTTCGACTCGTAATCTGAGGGTGGCGGATTCGAATTCCCATCGCACCAAACATGCTCGCCCTTTCAGCCGCGGGGCGTTATAATTTTCAGTCAATCCCACTATTCATTGGTAAAAGAGTAGCTCAAGAATTGGCGGTGGGTGGTGATGACCAGCTGCCTTCCCTCTAATCTTACAATGTTAAATTATGGACGGTTAGCACAGATAACCTTCGTGTAGCTTTGCGCGAAATTCAAAACACAAACAAAAACTCAGTCCTCATACCAAAACTTGAAGGTACAGTGCTTTAAAAAAAACCAACAATATTATCGCTCAAAGTAAACCTTTAGCCTAACGTTTCCTTGCAATAGCTTTATTTGTCGATAATGTGATTACCGTATACATTTGATACTTGAAGGGCGAGTTTACACTACTCTCCAAAAGAGACAGATTTACATCACATTTCACTTTGACTAACGAAGTAAGCATATAAGACAATTTTTGTACATTTTTAATGAATTGCGCAAGATTGTACTATACAATGATATGTTCCGTTTTTGTCAACAAAATTATTTGACTTATACTTATGTTCTCAGCTCTGGAAAGACTCTAACAATAGTATTGTTTTATTGTTACTGAAAACGTTAGATACTTACCAGTGTTTCTGATTACATAAAGAACTAAATCTGTGTAGAGTAAAATTTTTGCACTTTTGTGAATCATTTAATAATTTTTGTTTCACTCTATACTTAAAAATATTTTTTATAATTTTTACATTTTGAGTAAAATTGCCTTAACTGAATTTACGTTGCACATTCATGACATCATCCGATACCATTATCCATAATACACACAATATATTTTAGAGTTTGTATTTATTTTATATTTTGATGATAAAATTAGTAAAAAAGGTCACAGACAAATAAAAAAGAATTTTAAAAAATTCGAACGCTTTCGAATACCTGACTAATCATCTTTTATATTGAATATTTTAAATAAGTTTCACTGTATTGTTAAACTGACGATATGATATAATGTTTTGTTAAGATATAGGTTTACGGTTTATTATCTAACGTATTTTTATGTTGAAGGCGTGTGGTAAAGTTTACCTAATACATTGTTATGTTTAAGATGTGTGGTAGAGTTTACTTATTATATTGTTATGTTATAAAGTTTATCTCGTATATTATTATGTAGAAAATGTGTGATAAAAATTACCTATTACATTTTGTTGTTGTTGAAAATTTGTGAAAATATTTCCTCATATGTCATTATGTTAAAGATTTGTGATAAAGTTTACGTCGCGTATTATTATGTTGAAAATGTGTGGGAAAGTTTACTTCATGTATTGCATTGTAAATTTTAAATAATATTTATGTTATTTTTTTATGTTATGTCGAATTATAAATCTCTAAGAAGGTTTACCTGATATAAAGTTTCAGACTTTTAATTAGTCTACTGTGAAGAAATGAGTTGGAAGAATAGTTGCATTTTACTTCATTATTTTTTTAACTTTCAAGGAAAATTGTTGAAATATTTGTAACCATGTATTACAAGAATAAAGCGTAAAAACAGACAAGCATACGTTTTGTATGATTTAAATCTGTTTAAGTAACAACGCATGGAGTAATCACGAAGCGTTAGGAACTCATGCGGTATTTTAAAACAGCGGAAAAGAACACTGTTGGGAAGAGAAAAGCAAAAAACAGAAAAGTAAACAGGACGTTAAAGAAATCGCATAGTGCAGCCAGGAAGGGGTTTTACAGAGTTTCGTTGGATGTCAGAATAACCTCTATAAACGTTAGGAAAAAAGGAGATTAATAAACAAAGTGACAGGTAATTTTAAAAGCGCTATTTTGATCTTTACATCCGATGTTTTAATCAATGTTTATATTCAGCTCTTTCAGTTACACTAATGTGCAGCAAGCAAAACTCTAATAAACAACTGCTACAAGTCTGATAAAAAAAGACATTTTCAGTGCTTAAAAACAAAATTTCCTTGCACTTCTGAAAAATTAATTACTAAATGATGAATATATATCAATAGAATATGTGATACTATAAATCCACTTAAATCTTAAAAATCCTCTAATAATTTAAGCGTTTGGCATTCGGTTATTGAACACTACCATTGTAAATACATTTATATAGTCGCTATGGAAATATACAGTGTCGGCCAGACAATACCTTTGTTAGCAGCGTATTTAATTCAACTGAGGGGTAATCGTGTTTTAAAACAGCTCCAGAATTGCTCTTGGAACTGTACTTCCCCATCGTTACTGAGTGTAAACTGATAGTTATGGCTATACACGGTTGCTTATCGAGGAAATTTCGTTTATAGCTAGCTGTTAGAAATGACAGTTAGGTCAGTTTCAGAACACATTTTGAAAGGTTTTAACTGACCACGTGGATGTCAGCTTTCGTGGTCATGTTTAAACGGAACAAATGCACGAAGGTCCATTAAAGCTGCGCTGGAGACTTGACAAATATGCGGTAGAGCGACTAAGTTATGATTACAGCTGTGTTGATACCGCAATGTGGTTAGAACCTTATGAGTCTTCATCACGTTCGAGCTACGTTTATTTTCTTGTTAACATTATCAGAATATACGTAAATCTCCATCAGAAAGATTCTTTCGGGTGGGGCGATTCCTTTTCGCAACTAAAGTATTTATTTAATAGATGATGGAGTTTTGATATTGACTTAAAATATGTTTTCAGAACTTATTTCTGTTCTTAACTTTCTGCTTACATCAAAATCATCGGAATTTCTCTTTCTTGAAATGTTGCCTCTTTCTTTGTTTAATTAACTTGTTATATGAACTATGACGTTATACTGTGAAGTAGCTCTCCAACCATAATTCTACTAATGGCGGCATTGCACTGTCGAATAGTCGGGAAGTCGCTGGAAACCAAAAAAGAAAGCGCTACACATCCGGCGTATCGACCGTAGCGCAATATCTTGTACTTGTGAACACACGACACTATATGCTGATATGCAAGTAGGTTTTATAAAGTGTGATTAACCATATGTTGGGGCGACATGGCCAGGTGACTAAGACAATCAACTCGTAATCCGAGGGTCGCGGGTTCAAATCCCTGTAGTACCAAACATGTTTGCCCTTTCAGCCATGGGGGCGTTATAATTTAAGGGTCAATTCTACTATTCATTAGTAAAAGAGTAGCACAAGAGTTAGTGGTGAGTGTTGATGACTAGCTGCCTTCTCTCTAGTTTTATACTGCTAACTTAGGGACGGCTAGCGCAGATACCCATCGAGTAGCTTTGCGCGAAATTCTAACCAAACCAAACTAGCCATCCGTTATCTAACAAAAATGTTTCTTTGGGGCAGAGATTTTAACTACCACAAGAGTGAGTTTTTCGTGTTGCTACAAATGTGGTACTTTCCATAAAACCTATGAACAGCCGACAGTGAGACTTTCCCTATATTAATCAATGTCATGATTTAGCAGTTATGAAATTATGACCAAGTTAAAGAACGATTTATGTGATTGCATAAAAATAGTCAATACGTCACTGCCTTAAGGACTTACGTCTACCTCACTTCTTTCTTATTCATACGTGCGGGTTGATTTCACCTTATCAAGTCAGACAATAAAAGTTTTAATACCCATACCAGCTGTCTTGAGACACAAATTGTTATCCATATGCGCATCCTTTGGTTAACTGTCACACTTTCTTTATTTATTCATATCCCGCTGGTACAGCAGTAAATCTATGGATTTACAATAATAAAATACGAGTTCGATTTCCCTCAGTGAACTCAGCAGATAGCCTGTGGTGGCTTTGCTACAAGAAAACTCCTACATCTTTATTTCTTTTGAAGAGAGGATATGTCAGAACGAACTATATTTTGGTACTATAACTTTACTAGAACAGCAGTAAATACTGTTGTCATTTGTTTACCTTTCTTTTTGCGTATAGCATAGCAAATTACCTTTGAACTACGTCAGAAAAGCCAGAAGCACCTGAAACTATATCAACTTTTTCCCTAAGGGTCATTGTGTAGTTTTTAATCAGGTAACAAGGAAAGTTCAAAGAGACTCTTTGCATAAACGTACATAATAATATGTAAAAACATGTTGTTTTGTATTTTGTAAAAAGTCATTTGGGCGACGCATCAGTCGTAAAACGGAGTTGTTTTTATTGTTTCCATGACAATTACGGTGTTGGTATACAAGTAAACTTTTGGAAGTTATTTCTACGATGTTTCATCAACGTGTGGAACAACAAGTTAGTCTTTACCCAGATCACAGTTTAACAGTTGAGAGTTTCTCTGCCATCAACTAAATGTAAAGCAAAACAAACGTAAGAAAATATCACTCAATAAACCATATATATATCCATATGTAAGAAAAACAAACCCATTGACACTTGTATTCCCTGAAAATTTGGTTTGTTTGGTTTGAATAACGTGCAAAGCTACACGAGGACTGTCTGCGCTAGCCGTCCCTAATTTAGCAGTGTAAGATTAGATTCGAGCGCCTTAACCACCTGGCCATGCCGGGGCCTTTCTTGAAAATAATTTTCATTCTACGATATCTTAAAACCTTTAATGAATCATCTGTTAAAAGTTTTTTGAAGTTTTACAATAACCCAAAGGTTAGGTAGACCATTTCATTCATCGATACGCCGAGAAAACGTATAAAAAACATTGTCGGAAAGAAACTATTAGCACCATTGAAGTTGCGAATGTAATATATTAATATTATCCTTACATAAATAAAACACATTTACATGCACACAGGTAACCTTACTTCTCTTTCGTATTTATATATACGTTATATAACATATTACATTTTTGCTTGACTGTTTAAAGTAAGAATTTTCTTTACATACATATGCATAGAAACTCTTGCATGGGCTTGTGAATAGGGCAATCGACACTACTGGCGGATCGAGAGTTTTCATTTCCGTCACCGAACATGCTCACCCTTTCAGCCGTGAGGATTTTTACAGTGTGATGATCAATCCCACTATTCCAAACAATGTATATATTTGAATACACAAATATCGTATATGATAGAAGTAATAAATTTCAATGAGACAAAAGTTTCAGATAAAAAGTATAACATATATGTTTCACAATACACATCCCCGAAATAATCCGATCTGCACATGACAGGATTTTACGAGCGTGCAATATATCCAAAGTGGGATTTTATACGCGGGAAAACCCAAACAAATAAACTACCGTGGGAAGTAAAACGAGATCGGGGAAGAGGGATGAACTGCCTTTTAATTTGTATATTTTGGTAAAAACTGTATTTTGTGATTAAATGTACGTCACGTATGGTCGGGATAAATTAGATTAAGAAGTGTATCTAGACTGATTTGCTATAAAGTCACACTGGATCTTAATTTTGTGTTAACAGTCACCCACGAATAAGTACACATTAGACTGGTCAAAATCTAACTAAAAATCGACTTATTTTATCCGGTTTTGGAAAGACTAAAAGACAAAAAGAAAATCCCAGCCTTTTTAAAATTATGTTTACTCTGCAGTTTGACCTGAAGAATTTTTGAAACTCTAACGAGTGGTAGCAACTCTGACTCCATACACTTACATACCACGATTGTTACAAAACAAAATTTGTACGAGTTATACGTTACTTCTGGTCTACACAATTCCTTTCGCCAATGAGAACTACTAGATTTTAGTTTTATGAGAATTTCACACCACAGCTTCGAATAAGTGGTAGTAGTATCTTCGCAGGATCTCGTTCTGAACACCTACTAGGACTTCAAGAAAAGTGTAAACTGATTGAACTTTGATTAACCAATGAAATCGCGTAACGTTTTGATGCCGTCATATACATACGTACGTTTGAACAGGTACTTTTTAAACACCTGTTACCATGCTCCAGATATAGTTCACGAAGCAAGATCCTAGTTTTCATTGTGCTGTGGTTTAAAAGCACACAGAGAGAGAACCTAGAACCAGATAGAAAAACAGATCACTTTTTCCTATTGGGAAGCCAGAAGCTATGTGACAATTCTGAAATGAAACAAAAAACAAACAAACGAAAACGTGAGAAGATCTGCCATCTGGTGGTGCTTTTATTTTTTTAATCAGCTGAATAAAATGGAAGACATGTATCATGTGAAAAAAAAACAACATTGGTGACGGAGATTCACGCATGATTGATTTACGGGCAAACAGAAACATTTGGATGTAATTTGTCTTCCATAATTTCATTAATTATGTACTCGTACAAGTCATAGGACAAAGTAAGCACGTGTCTATTTCTCAGTTCTGATATTTTCGGTGTTAAATCAGGAAGTAGGATAAACTACATTATGTACCAAGGAGAAAACTAGTTCTGGGATAACGATTTCCACGAACTTGATAGTTTTAGGATAACAAAATAACCATGTATCATGAATCGCATTACATTTCGAATACATCGACACAGAGAATAGAATTCATAACCCAAAGACCCTGGTATCCTTTGCCTACATCACGTACGCTAAGTAAATAAAAACAAAACAAAAATAAACGTGAATCAGCCATTTTTATTTCCTTCCCTTCCTTTACTTATATATATAAATATATACTTTATTTATTTTTCAACTCGCTTGTTCTGTTTTCCCAATTTACATGCATGAGCTAATGGTCCCGGTCAGTGCACGTCGCACGTGAGAACGTCGATTCTTTTTTTATTATTACTATTTCTGAACTTACATAGCATGCAACAACGCCACCTAGAGTTTATCACAACTTTTCAGCTTTCAAGGTAATATCAACTCTCGGTGGCCTTAAATGTTTCGAAACAAACGCTTGCAGAAAGAAAACATTTATATATAGAGGCAGAACTAACTTTTAGTTCTACAGAAAATCAGAGAGCTGCTACATTATGAACGTATTGCTTATATTACCACAAACGTTAATTAAACAACGACTATTTACTTGTAGCACATGACTTGTTACAGAAAGAACCAACGTTCAACATACCCTAGAGACAGTCTGTGAGCTATAATTATATCTCATCTACTACTTAGATGCTTCGGCAATACGTAAGCGTTAGTTTTTGTTTGTGTTATATTATTACTATTATTTTCTTTCTCTCTATTGCTAATAATACAAATTCCAAAATATCTCACAAATTATTTAGATAAGTTTCACTCACCGTACAAATGCCAAACGGTCTTAAACACCTTAGTTTTTGCTACGTATCATTGCCCCACTTTATCGCGGCAAATTCCCCAAGCAGACAACAAATACCAGCTCTCCCCTACGTGACACAAGTCACTGAATACTTACAGCCACTGGATAGCGGCCACGTGCGCCACGAAGACTGCCGTGACAACGAGTAGGCACAGGGAAACGCTCGTGTAGAATCGCATATTACTAATCCATCCAGGTGAGCCCACTTCTAGGCGCAGACACAGAGTTTACGGTGGTAACTGTGGCTTGGAAGACGGTTCCTAGTCGACTTTAAGCAACGGCTGGTGTTCGGGGGATAAAAACAGAATGGTTCCCACGTCCGCTTAATCTATATATGAGCGCCGTCAGTCTAAATTATATTGCTTTAACATTCGTTCACAATTAACCGAGACCTGTACATTTCTCAGTGGTAAGCTTATTCTTAAAGCATCATTAAGTGATGCAACAATAGATGTCATTCAGTCTTAAGAAAATGGTGAAAGCTCACTAGATTCTACAGTGTCCGCTAACAACAATGGCTAAGAATGCGTCCGTTCGCAAGAACTTGAAACATAATTATTAACACCCAAGGCCAAGACTTGTTCAAGAATGAAGAAAGAATTCTGATAGTAAAATATTCTGATTCATGTCAGTTTTCACTGTTAACAGGTTGGTTGTCAACTTCGACCTCTGACTTTTGTTGAACTGATGTTGAATAAAGACAGGTCATCCTGTTTATTGACAAAAATCTCCAACATTAGCTTCCCATTGTAAGGTCACGTAAATAAATACGATAATCTATGAAATATCTGGTTAACAAACACAGGCAGTCACTTTTCAATGTCTTTGTATGCCATATCACTTATTGGTATTGTACCATGTTCGGAAAGAACGAGATTCGGTAAGGAAAACGGATAGAAGACGTTACGAAAACGGTATTTTCTACGGAATGATTTCGTGCACGAATCGTAGGCGGGTTTTTCGTAGAACACGTCAATCTTTTAGAGATTTAAAAGAAGAAAAAGGAAAAAGGGCCTACACATAAACGTACTACGTGTCACAGCACACAGTCTAATGTAGCAGGTTTTCCTAGGTGGCTGTAAAATGTGCGCTCCTTACCTCACCGTAATACAAAATCTCTCCACTCAATCTGTACAGATACACTCTCCGTGCACGTTGGTTTCGAGGAGATATGTGTTACTTAGGCCTAATTTGTTGTCAGCATGAAAAGAGATATCGGACACCGCCGGTAAGAAGCGTAGATTGCATGACAAAGGTGAGGACATCTGCGCGTGTCATTACCCCAGAGACTCTTTCAGCATGGAGAGCAAAGTGGTTTCGTTTAGAACTGAAATCTTGGGGTTTTACGGGAAGTAATTCGGCGGCACAAACCATAGGTAGCGAGCTATACGGCAACTTGCTGCCGTCCAGTGTGGGTGAAGCAACGGTTCAAACTTCGGAATACGTCTAGCTTGAGCTTACAACTTACCTGCACAGGCATTGGTTTAATTTACCCGCCTGCGAATTTTTTTCTGATGTGACCAATCGCGAATCATTACAAATAGGTGTTAAAGGACAATCCCTCAGAGGAAGTTAAATATCCTCATTGTATTCCTAACGTTTCTTTGCCACAATGTCCAAGATCAAATGTTCCGATCAACATCTATGAAATCCAGAATGAATAACACAGTTTTCAGATACAGATTATTTGTTTTAGTAAATAAATAATAGAATAACTATAACCAAGAAATACGAACGATAAACAGATCCAACACACTAAAAATATATGTAGAATTTATAGATCGTGAAGTTATGGGAGTTTTATTCGTCTAAAACCACACGTGACTAACAGATGAACGTAGATTTCACTTTTGCGATCTTAAAGTAACAAACGTGTAACTTGTGAAGTTCTATCTTTTGACTACAAATGAAATTACCACCTCAGTAAACTCTGTTTAAAAATACAGAACACGTTATTTCCCGTGACACACCTTAGCATGTAAAGATTTCATGCAAATAACATTTAATATCTAAGGCTATTAGAAGAAGGTATTTAACAGCCTAGCATTAGTTCTGTCTATTTAAATACAAAGTAATAATTAAACCAATGATTTGGATATTTTATTATAACGACGAGAGTCACTAGTGTCTTTCCATTATCAGTACTCAATAACAGTAGTCAAGTATCATTATAACAGTGTTAAGTGAACATAGTAAAGATTCTTAAAAATCTTTAACACCTACAGCTATTAATTTATAAGTATGATGTTTCAACATCTGTATAGTATAATATCATAACTGTACCATCTAGTATACAGAACTGTTGATACTATTACCATATCCCTAGAACATCCACCCAGTTTAATATCATTACTATATCACCTAGTACATGAAACTGTTGATACTATTATCATATCCCTGGAACATTCACCCAGTATGCTATCATCATTAAATGGAACTGTTAATACTACAGGGTGGTCGCTAGAAAAGCGGAAAATTTGAGGGTCAGATGAGATCATAAATAAAATGCGTGCTTACTCATTTCTATTATGATTTCTTTACATCATGAATAAAATGCATGATTTTAATATCACGGACGACATTTTGAGCATCTATGAGTGTAATATAACATATGCCTTTAAAAAAACTTTGTAAAAATAATTAGCTGTTTGACAAATTTTCCGCTTTTCTAGCGACCACCCTGTATTACCATATCCCTAGAACATCCATAGAAGTTTAATATCATTACTGTATCATCTAGTACATTTAACGTCTAACGCTGCCATTACATACTTTCAACATCTGAAAAATGTAATATAATTACTGTTTTAATCTAGTGGCTACATGTATACTGTTTTATACGCATAAAACATTTGTGCCATTCAACGGTCAGTCTACCCCATTTCCACAGTAGTGTTAAATCAATATATTGTACATTTAGTGTTAATACAGCTCTTCAACGTCTGTATTTCTCAGTGGTAACTCTAAACCACTTCTCTGGTAAGTAAATATAATTATATCTCTTTAACAACCACACTTGTCAACGGTAACTCTATACCACTTCCTTGTTGAGTAAATATTATTATATCCCTTCAATATCTATATTGGTCAGTGATAACTCTACACCACTTTCCTGCTAAGTAAATATTATTGCATCTCTTCAACATCTGTATTTCTCAGGGGTAACTCAAAAACACTTCCGTACTAAGTAAATATTATTATATACCTTTAACAACCACACTTATCAGTGATAACTCTACACCACTTTCCTGCTAAGTAAATATTATTATATCATTTTAACATCTGTATTTCTCAGGAGTAACTCTAAACCACTTCTCTGGTAAGTAAATATTATTATATCTCTTCAACATCTGTATTTCTCAGGGGTAACTCAAAAACACTTCCGTACTAAGTAAATATTATTATATCTCTTTAACAACCACACTTGTCAGTGATAACTCTACACCACTTCCGTACTAAGTAAATATTATTATATCTCTTTAAAATCTGTGATGTTCTCCGGTAATTCGCACCACCTCCACACTAATACCCATTGAAGATCCTGCTACGTATCTTCTACGTCTATACCAAACTTATCCAGTAATTCTACATCACCTAAACACTATTATCATGTGATGCTAATGGTTCACATTTTCAACATCTGTAAGCATTAATATTTATCTGACATCACACTCACACTAGCAAGGACAAAGAAAATTATATGAACGTTTTAAGATAATAAAATAATATCCTTCCTATATTTGCGACAGATAGAATTATTACAACAGTGGAGATGCGCATTTTACCTTCAACTCTTTCATTATCAAGTCTGAGAAAAATGATTACACAATAATAACTGTGAAAATAATACTAAGCTGTTTCATGTAGTGAACATAATTTATTTGCAGATGCGAAATAAATTAGTAACGTGTTAAAATATTTTCTTTTTTCTAAACATTTCTAAACATCAGGTGGCAGCCTCTATATATATATATATAATATTACAACAGTTCTAACTGTCACGTGCATAACATCACTAACGATTTACGTCATTCAACAATTGCGTAATATAAATCAACAATAGCTAAGTAAGGAAATTAAAATTAAAACAAGTACAGGCACCTGTATTGTTATTAATGTTAAGTGTTGGTTGTTGTCTTCTATATAGAGGACTTCATTCATTTTTTTTATAATTTATATTGTACTATTTGTAAACAAGCTGAACGTGTGAAACGTCAAATTAGATTACGTATTTAATCATGAGTGCGAGATTTCGAATGGTCCTTCAATCTGGTTGTAAATTACTGGTTAGTTACCAGATGTAAGAACCAGTACAGTATCGAAGATGTTCTTGATGTTGCCTTTATTAGCGAAACTGCTGTCGTAATAAGCTAAAACATTTGTGAAACGCACAGATATTTTTCTTTTCGTAAAATCTGTAATTTGGAAGTTTTGTCATGTACTGGTGTCTCCAGTATTAATTACATAAAACAAAACTATATTAGTCTTTAGACTTAATTTGACACGCTTATTCTGATGTCTCACAAATTTTCTTGACAGAAGCTAACTTAATATTTTCCCTAGTAGGAAAAAAAGGTTGTAAATTGAGATTCAACTGTGACTGTATTTTTTACCACATATTTTTGAAAACTTGTGAAAGTTTATAGATGTAGAATAACAAGCAATAAAGGGGCACATTTTCTAAACTCCTGCTGTTTGTTTCTTCGACTTGTAATTCATTTTGATAGGATGATAAAGTTTCATTCAACACATTGGAATGATTCTTATTTAGTGACACAAGTTGATGTTTTTAATGTACTATTTTCAGTTAGAAAATCCTGTTGAGAGGAACAAATATGCATGCCTTTATGACAAAAAAAAATATAGATTAGTGTAAGTCTCTTAAGTAAAAAACAAAAAACCTATTATTAATGAATGTACTGACGTATCTTTATATTTATTCTATTTTGTTTTTCCATACTTAGGTGCTGTCGGTGTTTATTATGTCATTGTTTATGGACATCATTACTGATATTTTATTATCTGACAATTTGAACACTTGAATGATGCAAGGTAAACCAAGCAAAAACTAATATTCTCTTAAAAGGCACGTTAGCAAATATAGATATATTGGTTCTTTATCGGTCACTTTGGTAGATCTCTGGATTGCAGAACTAGTAAACCGCGTTCAAATCCGTTTGATACCAAAAATATTCCTTATAGTTTAATCTGTTAGAATGTTATAAGAGTGAGAGTCAAATACTTTGTAGAATAGATAGTAAAGTGCTGTTGGCTGACTCTCTTTCCTCTGGCAAGCATTTCAAAGACAGCGGCTGTAGTCTTAATAGATTTGCATATACAGACAAAAATTATTCCTAGTTATATTCTATTTAGTTTGACAAGTTTTCCTACAAATTATTCAATACAAACTTTTTTTTAATATAGTGAGGAGTGTCATGTCTTGAAACTTCTTTAAGAATGAAAACATAAATTAAGTTCTGTTTTAAAATTACTTAATAACCTTCTGAATAATTCTAGCATTAGCAATCTAGAATAAGTCAAGGAATAATTATATGAAAAATGTTTATTTTAAAATTAATCAACTGATTTAACTTTTTGTTTTACGCCATCTGCAAATCAAAACGTTCTGTAAGCAAAATTGTAAAATTCAGCCCTTACTTGCTAGGTGAGAAATATTGTAAATAACGTTTTTTGTATCCAGTTAAATAGTCATTGGTCGAAATAATCACGTGTCATTGCCAATATTAGATTTTTGTAGTATGTGGCATTTATCGATTATGTTAGGATTTATTTGCAATAATGTATTATATTATTAAGTTAATCAAGAATACTTTAGTGTATTGTGGTTTATAAGTAATAATGTAATACACTATAGTTTGTTATTACAAATGTAGTATATCACAGTATTTATTTTAACAGTATTGTTATACGTGAAAAGTTTATTTTTAACGTTGTAGCATACCTCATTTTTCAATACTTCTGTAGTAAATCATAGTTTATCAGAATATTTAGTACATTATAATTTATCATAAGCATCATAATCACTCTTAGCTTATCAGAAAAGTTACGGGAGGCCAAAGATTATCAAGAAAATTACTGCAGTTCATATTTTATCAGTAATAGTACAGTATATCTCAGTTTTCAAGAGAACTGTAGTAGTTTATTCAATTATCTTACAATACCTTTGGTTCTTATACCACATAGACTCTTTACCTCATGGTACCGATGCGTTATATTTTTAATGACTTGGTAAGTGTTTTTAAATTAGTCTACGTGTTGATATACTTGTATTATCCTTGCTTTCACTCAACACTAGCTACAATTGTTTCTTTAGTATTGATCTTTGAAGTCACTAATCCAGGCCGTGAATTTAAAAACATTATGACTAACACTTGTACACGTGCATATAGACAACAGATTATTTTATATAGATTATTTGGAATTTAAGATATTAAATGTCATGTAAAGACTCCGAATGTTATTATATATATTCTTATAAAATTAAAGACTGTTTAATCATACATACTTCAAAAAGTAAGGACTTTAACTTTCAATTTTTAGGCTCCTTCTGTCATGAACTAATATTTCTTTTAGTTCGTATATAAACTTAATTATAGGTTAGTTGCACCCTTCCGTCATTATGTAATATTTCTTTTAGTTCGTATACAAAGTTAACTATAGTTTTGTAGCGTCCTTCCGTCATCAAGTAATATTTCATTTAGCTTGTGTATAAACTTTACTATAGTTGTGTAGTGTCCTTCCGTCATTATGTAATATTTCTTTCAGTTCGTATACAAAGTTAACTATAGTTTTGTAGCATCCTTCCGTCATCGAGTAATATTTCTTCTAGTTTGTACCTTCATCTGTTTGTAAATGTGTTAACATCCTTATATCATTTTTTGTTTAATTAATAATTACATCACACTTCACGTCAAACACAAGAACTTCTAAGGCAACTAAAAATTATCAAAATGTAATATATTGATCTTTTCACTTCCTTTATTCATGAATAATTAGTGTAAATAATCTTCCATAAAGAACAAATAATGTTTTATTAGTATAATGTGGGCTATTTATAAATCATTTTACGCTGCTAGTTCGCACTTCAATGTCCTGAATCCTTTCTCAACAGTATAATAAACAAATTTGGTAGTTAATGACTTAAAACACTTGCATTTACAGCCCTTTCATTTCCCCTCCATTTCTGAATTGTTAAGAACCTATTCTTAATAGCTGTACTTACTTCGAAGCTGCAAGTTAAAATAATGCCAGGTGGATATATAATTCGCCCTGTGGCTGGTAACATCTGATGCAAAGACATCCTTTGTACTAACAGTAACCGGTTTCGTTTGTTTTGTTTTTCTTAAATGTTTGTCTTCATTTGTGTCTAGCTCATTCGTGTAACCTGCGAATGACCGTGCTTGCTTCTTATATACAGCGTGTTCGCAAAGCCACGCATTAAGGAGGACGTGATTTAATCTGTTATACTGTGTTTTAACATTTAAACTAGAATAGATTGGACGAACACGATGTGGTTCTTAGATTTTACAAGAAGGTTACGTGATCCCTAAAACACAGAGAATCTAAGAGACGATAATCACTGCTAAATTTCAATTTGCTTCTCAAGAAATCTTTAGATTAAAATATATATATTAGGTACTACTAACGATATGAACTCGTGAATACACGTTCCACGTATACTATTGTTTCTAAAACCGTGAATTCCTGAATGTGTATTGTAGTTGTTTTGTTAGTGCTAAAAATATAAGCTCCTTGATAAGTATTATGTTTATACTGTTATTTCTAAAACCATGGCCTACGTGGTAAGTATCACAAATATTTAGTTAGTGCTGAAGGTGTATATCGCACGCGTGTATTTGGTGCTTGTGGCTCCAAATCACGGATAAGTTAAACATTTAAATCCGTTGCTAGAGAACTGGGTTCCTCGATATATATAAATATAGTAATAGTCTAACTACGAACATCTATTACTGTTGTTCAGCTAATACGAATGGTACCTCTCTCAGAACAGACACTGAATATGTACAGTTCCTGCTTGTAGCACCAATATCTTGACAGATAATTTACAGCTGTTGACAGACGAAAGTCTATCTCGTGTAAGGATGTGACAGTGAGTAAGATTACATATCCGGATAAATCATTCCGGACATCGTCTGGAAAGGCCATGTGGTTAGGATGTTTGACTTGTAATTTGAGAGTCATGGGCTCGAATTACATGCTCGTTCTTTCGGCTGTGAGGGCGTTATAATATGATGGTCAATCCTACAATTTGTTAGAGTATGAGTAGCCCAAGAGTTGGCCTTCTGTCTATTCTTACACTGCTAAATTAGGGACGGCTTGCGCAGGTAGCCCACGTATAACTTTTCGCGAAATTCAAAACAAACAAAAAAACGTTCAGGGCAAATGAAGTCTCATTTGGAATCTTTCTTACCGTCTCAACGAAGACTGCACACCCGGATACTTCTCAAAGAACAAAATAAATCTAGAACGAATGTGCTGCCAGCACATCTAAATGGCATTGTTAAAGTGAGGTTTCTTAACTATACTCAAGTATAGTACACGTGTGTTGATAAAGGTTGATATTTTAAAAGTGCAGTACACCAAAGATATTGTTACAAAGAGCGACAATTATACCAAGAACATTGTTTATCTATTTTAAAACTATATTTACGATGACTAAACTGTAAAAAACACTATTTATAGCAACGATATTCTTACACTATAACACAATTTTACTGATAATAATATTGTTACATTGTTGTAAAAATATGTCTGATAACAAGGGTGTAGCAACACTAAAACACATGTGTGTCGAATATATTTAAACAGGGAGCAAAAGCAAAGAATTATTATGCAAGAAAGCCTACTTTAAAAGCAAGGAAGGGTCTGATATGGGCGCAATACGTTATACATTATAGGAACGAAAGTATCGTTGTATATTGTCATAACAGCACATCAAATGTTTCTGAGAAAACCTCAAACCTGGGCCAGCTTACATTATTTCTCATTGTCAGTCTTCACTTTAAACTAGGTGTTTTATCAATTATTTATCAACCATAAATGACAAAAAAAAAAATCATTTTCGTAGCAAAAACATATTGAATTATCAAAATCAATTGTACTAGTGATAGGAAAAGGGGGGCCTGGCATGGCTTAGCGCGTTAAGGCGTGCGCTTCGTAATCTGAATGTCGCTGGTTCGCGTCCGGGTCGCGCCAAACGTGCTCACCCTCCCAGCCATAGGGGCGTTATAGTGTGACGGTAAATTCCACTTTTCGTTAAAAGAGTAGCTCAAGAGTTGGCGGTGGGCGGTGATGACTAGCTGCCTTCCCTCTAGTCTTACACTGCTAAATTAGGGATGGCTAGCAGAGATAGCCCTCGAGTAGCTTTGTGCAAAATTCCAAAACAAACAAACAAATCAAGTGTAGTGAAAAGTGTGTGGCAGCGCCAGATTAATGACAAGGACTTAATTAATAGTGATCTAAGATATCAGTAACGCTCTGAGGTGGATCTGTGACCTTAGTTGCCCTTTGATCCGGCTGGTTGTCTATCTTAACAACCTGAAAACAAATCACTTGAGGAAACTAATTCTAACACTGGGCCATCCAAACACAGATGGAATTGGAAGAAAAATTCCTCATGGGAATCCAGCTTGGAACGGCTTGTAGTAAAACTAGTTTTCTTTGCTGACATTTTTAGCATAAGTGGAAAGGATTTCTGTGTGATGTGTAAAGAATTCAGTGTAAGGTTCTAGGAGTAATGAGAAGATGTGTAGAAAATCCAGTGTAACTTTCTGGGAGTAATGAGAAGATGTGTAGAGTGTTATGTATATGTGTAAATATTTTGTTAACGACAACATGTCGTGTTGTGTTTAAATTTTCATTTCTATTATTCATTTTTCCATATTGATATTATTGTTTCGAAGTTTAAACTAATATTTTGTTATTCATTTAGGGTAACATTTTATAATTTTCTTGAATTAAGTAGACCAATCATATGTTTATAAATGAGTGCTGGTGACTTCGTGTCTAGACGGGTAGTCTCGTGCAAGAACGGACACGCGCGGATTGCTCTAGAGTTGTATGGAAATTGCAAGATTGTTCGAGAAATAGGCCTACCGGTATAAAAGACGGTGACGAGAGATAGATTCAGTCATCAGTTTTTATTCGAAAAAAGAAGATAGATTCAGTCATTAGTTTTATTCGAAGAATAAGAGTGAGATTCAGGCATCAGTTTTAGTTATTTGAGAAAGATTAAGTGTTTGCTGTGAATATTCAACTTGGATTTGTGATTGAAGTTAGATCTACGGAAGTTGTGATTTTATTTCGTCAATCTCTACGATACATCCGAATTACCGCTTGTGCTGAGAGACGGCGAATTTATTGAACTGTGAACTGTTTCGGAATTACTTCGTGGGACCAAATTCACACCCTAGACTGGAATTTGAGACTTTAATTTTAGATCATTACATTAGATACAGGCCAGTACCGTTTTGTATTGTGATTTATTTTGAAGTTTGAAACTAATATTATTTTGTTTTGTAATTAATTTCGAATGTTGTAACTTAATATCTGTCACTGTTATTATATAATTTATGTTATATCTGTTATATTTGTTAATAGGTTAGTGTAATAAATTATACAAGCTGTTATCTGTGTTTTTCTGTTGCGTTTAATCTACGAAAAACATAAAACATAACAAATACGTAACAAGAGAATCCAGTGTAACGTTGTAGGGTTAATGGAAAGAGACTCACAGTCGTGTTTGCCTATCGAGCGTCCTAAAGTCAATGTCAATATGATTAGGTACTCTGTAACCATCTCAGACATAACTATCAAGTTCTAAAATGCACACAGCCCAGCTACAGACAGCTAAAACCCACAACAAACGTAAGGAAGATCAAAGCAAGTCTCTGTCATGATGTCTCTTAGCAAAAATCTACACAATGAGCTACTTGAACTTTTTCCGCCGCGAAGATCAAGCTTCGGATTCTAGCGTTATAAAGTTAATGCTGAGATACTGGAATGAAGAGTGTTTATACACGAGTAGGTTAAAAATTCTGGACGCCAAATAACAGTGGAGAAAATGAGCGTCCTTACAAAACGCCCCTGATGAAACTAACAATGCGTCTGTATTTTTACTATAACCATATTTACAAAATCCTTGTTATCGACATAACCGTTTGTAACAGTAACACTGTTGCAACATTTCTTTAAAACTAAAGCTTAAGTTTTGATTAATTTCTCACCCTCACCACATACAGATGGTTCGGCGGTAAGTGATTACGTTAAAAATCAGGCTTCTATACCCGCGCTTTGTGCTTGAAAATAAATGAACTTTCTTTTTATTCTCAATAATTTTAATATTCACTTCAATATTAATAATTATTATCACGGTATAATATAATTCAGTATAACTTAAATTATAAATACAACACTATACAGAGCTTATAGCTTATTCTGGTTGACAATATTAATTATTAAGTATTTATTTTATCACATTTAAAGCTAAGATAATAATTTATTTTATTACATTAAATAAATGTTCTGTGGTTTCTTATATACTAAATTTGTCTTACTGAAAAATAAAATTAGTTGTAATATTTTCCTTAGTTTTGTTTTTTCTATTTTGGCGCAATGCTACTCAAGGAATTTAGCAGTGTGAGAATAGAGAGAAGACAGCTAGTCATCACCACCCCCCGCCAACTCTTGGGCTACTCTTTTACCAATGAATAGTCGGATTGACCATTACATTATAACGTCTCCACGGCGGAAATGGCGAGTATGTTTGGTGCAATTGGGATTCGAACCCGTGACCCTCAGATTACTTTCTTTAGTTAAAAGTAAATTAACCAAAATGCTTATGCAAATCTCCTTTTTAATTTTACATTTTATTTCATTTTTGTTTTAGATTAAAACGAAATTTATTCTTTATAAATAATGGTATTGTATATATAATATATTACTTTTCCCTCAAACTTGAGAAATCAACAATAACACTGAGTTAATTTGTGTTAGATTATCAAAATGTATCTGAAGAGACGCTTAAACAAGAGAAAGACAGCAGACTGAGATCTCAAACAAACTTAAACAGAAGAAATAAAACAAAAGTATTCCCGAATTCTCGCTACCAGACATGCACACCCTTTCAGTCATGGAAGCATTACTTGTGATGATCAATCACACCATTCGTTGGTAAAAAAATAGCCCAAAATATCTGACGACGAGTGGTGTTAACTAAATGTCCTTCTTATTGTGTTTTGCTGCTAAATTAGGAATGGTTAGCTCAGTTAGCCTTCGGGTAACTTTGCACAAAATTCCAAACATACTATGAAGCTAGTAATACACTCTTTTGCCTGTATTTATACTATGCGAAATGTTTAATATTATTTTATCACATTAGTAATTCATATTAACATTCAGTGTAACAGAGATTGGTAATTTAATGAATGATAGGTTTAGCGCACACTGTGTAATTACGTTCACACTACGTAATATTTTGTATGTAAAGAAACAACACATTTAACTAGTCTTCCACAAACTCCATCTTTTTTTTTTTTAGTAGGAAAACTTTTCCACGAAAATATTATTATGATTTTACATTGTCCCTGGGGACCATATTTAATTATTATTATTAAATAAGACCATAAAATTAAAAAAAATTAAGAAATTAACTCAAAATTATGCACCTTATTATAATTTCTGGATTCGCTCATAAATTCATCATATCTAATTTTTTAGCTTATTTATAAATTTCTTTGAGAAGAATACAGATAATCGTCAAGCTACAATTCTCACAATTTTCGTGATTAATAACTACGTGACTCACCTAAGTTATTTGAATACAACTCTCCACACAAAGTTATTTAAATACAACTCTCCACACACAAGTATTCCTCGTGAAACTGTAGAACCTCTCAAGTAAGTGAAATATTAACATTTAGCTAACAATTAAGTCGTTTAATATATTGTTTTACAATATCACATGAGGTTTATCGTAATTATCTAAGCATTTTTGCTAGATTATTAATTGTTAGTTGATCTCCGACTTTTTGATTTTGTTATATTCATTGCTTTCGGCCAAAAATTACGATAATGGCCAAGCGAGTCGTTAGTTCTCAAAATCATTACGTATTGCTGTATATGGTAAACAATGACGAAGTTAAGTCACGATTTGAGCTACTGGTTTATTGTTGTTAATCACATCCTCAAGCTAATAAGTTTTCAGTTTCTAATCCATTATCGGTTTCATATTGTAGAAGGAAACCATTTAAAGATACGTCGTTTTCTTAATCTTTCTTCATGCTATTTATGGCACATTTACTAATACTGTCTGCTGCCATTTTTAATTCTGAACTGTGACACTTACCAGAGGGAAGACAACCACCGGGGAGAACTAACCAATACACTTTTAGAATGCTATTTTCTCAACAAACAGAAGGATTGATTTTCACATTACAAAGCCTCCGAGGCTAATGAAGCCAGAATGTTCAAAGCCGAGTTTCATTCCAGTAACCCTCAGATTGTGAATTGAATGTCGTAACTAGGCCTATCTCGCAGTATTACATGTGCAGTTGTTCTATACATGAATTTGATACGAATTAGTATTAGAGAATTGTGATTGAATTCTTTGATATATTTTTCTACATTTTTGATCCCATACCCCTCTTCAATGGCACAGCGGCATATCTGCGGATTCACACCGATAGAAACCGGGTTTCTCTAGCTTTGTACTTCATTCTAAACAAGCAAACACACATTTGTGAAACTATCATTAGAATATTATATTAAATATAAATTTACATCAACGCGATTACATTTATTTTTAAAATCCGGCTCCAGCATAGCCAGGTGGTTAAGGCACTCGACTCGTAATCTGAGGGTCGTGGGACCGAATCCTCGTCACACCAAACATGCTCGTCCTTTCAACCGTAGAGGCGTTATAATTTGACGCTCAATCCCACTATTCGTTGGTAAAAGAGTAGCAAAAGATTTGGCGGTGGGTGGTGATGTCTAACTTCCTTCCCTGTAATCTTACGCTACTAAATTAGGGACTGCTAGCGCAGATAGACTTCTAGTAGCTTTGCGCGAGACCTAGCATGACCAAGCGTGTTAAGGCGTGCGATTCGTAATCTGAGGGTCGCGGGTTCGCATCCCAATTGCACCAAACATGCTCGGCCTCCCAGCCGTGGGGGCATTACAATGTGACGGTCAATCCCACTATTCGTTGGTAAAAGAGTAGCCCAAGAGTTGGCAGTGGATGGTGATGCCTAGCTGCCTCCCCTCTTGTCTTACACTGCTAAATTAGGGACGGCTAGCACAAATAGCCCTCGAGTAGCTTTGTGCGAAATTCAAAAACAAACAAACAAACAAGCTTTGCGCGAAATTGAAAATAAACCAAATCAATCTAATATCAGCTAAATTATTATTAACATTATTATTTTCAAACTGTCACAGTTATTGTGAAGAGAGATAGGAGTATAGGGAAATAAACAGTGAGTATGAGTACAAAAAATATACAGAAACTGAGGAATATGAGACAATAAGTATCATGTTTAAAATGTATAGAACAATTAGAGCTGAATATAAAAGTTAACCTACCCTGTTCTCTATAGACCTATCATAAGTAAAAAACCTTTTGAAATTGAGGATGTTCAAGAGAGAGGTGTGTGGGCTTCATGAGAGAATTATATAACAAAGCCAGGGAAGAGGAACTAGTCCTAGAAGTGGTAGAACAAATTAACAGAGGTTTTATTGTAGGGAGGAAAAAACGGGAAACTATTAGAAGTTTAAAAATGGAAGAACGTATAGCGGAGTCGATATTCCAGAGGAATGCTTAAAGAAACTAGAGATTTAAGATTTATGGATTAAATATCTGACTGCAATTTTTTACTCGATATGTCAATTAAAAGCTATGTCAACATACATTAAAAGGTTTAATTTGGGGCTAGCGCCCAAGAAACTAAAGTTATGAAGCATATCTGATACAGAACTATCTCTCATGACTCAAAGCTACTCCTAACCGTAATCCCCAATATAAGTAAAGGTGAGGCTGAAAGTTAGCTATCAAAAGAGCAAAACTGTTTCTGAAGATGTCAGAGCTACTGGAACAGCATACGTATGAAGGTCTCTCAGAGACTGACAGTACTTTTGACCGAATTAACCATGCATGCAAAGTTAGTGGAAATATCAGGATTGTGAAGAACCACTGCTCTAGTCAATGAGTAGCAGTCCGAACTGATTGAGAGCCAAGTTGTTGGTTTACGGCTAAAAGAGGCTTATGAAATTGATGTTGTCACTGAAATTATGTAATTAGCTTTGTTTGTTTGTTCAGAATTAAGAACAAAGCTACTCAATGGGCTATCTGTGCTCTGCCCACCACGGGTATCGAAACCCGGTTTTTAGTGTGTAAGTCCGCAGACATACCACTGTGCCACTGAGGGGCTGTAATTAGCATTCAGAGTTGTGTTTGTAGTTAGTTACTGATACAGAAGGAATCGAGGTTAATGAAACCGCTAATATTAATTATGCTGACGATACAGCACTTACGGATAATTCTGAGGAAGACGTGCAACGGTTACCTGAGAGGCTAATTGATAGCAGGAAAATCTATAGACTCAAGACAAACATCAACAAAACTAAAACAGTGATAGTTTCACAAGATGAGTAAACTCACAGAATATTCAATAAATCGGAAGGTAATGAGATGGAACATGTAGAGGAGTTTGTTAACGAGTTACGAATCGAATAGTCAATCTTGCTTGACAAGGATGGACCTTATTTGTTGAAACAAAACGACAGTTGGAAGCTTTTAAACGTGGTTTTATATCGGATGGTGAAG
Source organism: Carcinoscorpius rotundicauda (assembly GCA_011833715.1). Lineage (NCBI taxonomy): Eukaryota > Metazoa > Arthropoda > Merostomata > Xiphosura > Limulidae > Carcinoscorpius > Carcinoscorpius rotundicauda. The sequence goes on along the minus strand of CM022392.1, from coordinate 88,953,434 downwards.
GTCAGCTACATAGAAAAATGACCTAACGAGAATATACTAGCACGTGGAAAGAAAAAGCGACAGGTGATAAACATACGTGTGGAACAAAATATGAACATATGATTAGATCTGAGATGCAATAGGCAGAAAAGAGTTGCTTGATAAGATCGAAAATGGGAGAATTTGAGGCAGACAGAAAAAAATATTCGATTACATTATAAAGTAAATTGGATATGAGAAGTGTTAATAATAAAAGTTAAAAGTAGACAATGAGGAATAATGAACTGTGGGGTAACCACAGCCGTCGACCCACTGAATTAGGGACAACACCATTAATAATTGATGTTAGCCTTTACTTATAGAGGCTAATCATTGGATAAATTTGATAAATATTACTCTCCTTTTTATATTTTTTGTTATATTATCTTTAATATATCGAGATAAAATCTAGGATAGGCTACAGATTGTCCCTCAAGTTCATCTTTACCTGTTCTTTAAGAATTTCAAACAACAGGTATAAAAGATAACGTTTTGTCTATCGCAAACCACTGTGTTTGTTTGTTTTTATAAAACGCTTATAATAAGCTTACAGCTCTGTAAAATTTATCTTTATTTAAATCATTAAATATCATAACAGGACGTATAAGTTATTATTATAAATAGATTATTATTTTTATAATTACTTTTACTGATGTTTTTAACAAGCCATACCTCTTTAACACAAAAAGTATTCAATACGTGATAACAAAGAAGGCCTTTGATTTAAAAGTATTTATTATTAAGAATGTTTATTCATTACTCTTTGATCAAACCGACCAAAAACTGAAATTTAAACCTGTAATTAATATAGCTATATAATGAACCACGCATTAAGTTTAATCAATATTTGTATAGAAAAAGATCACTCGTATGAAATAGACTGCTACAAGACAAGTAAAAACGAAAATATAAGAAATACCTAAATATTATAAGTAAAGGAAATAGAGATATTGAAAATGCTGCAAAACATTGTAATATTGTATTGCAGTAAGACATAACTTTCTTTTGTAACACTACACAAACGTTATATTCAGTCACTCTAAAATTTGCAAAAAGATGACAGATGAAGGTATTGTAAATCAAGAAATATTAAAATTAATGATATTTTAATTGGAAATTAATTTTGTATTTGCTATAATCGAAAGGAATTTATGTTATAGTACAAAATATTCATAATACTGTTTGAAATTCATGAGGTTTTATACCTTTATTCAAATTTTTCATGAAATATTTGATTACTTTAGGCTAAAATACAGCTGCATGGCTGTTGAAAAAAGTTAAGTTATTTATCTTAAAATAATAACGGTTTCCATAACCTTTACAACATTGTTATAAATAACTCAATTTTATTATGAATAATCAACTCTACATTTAAGACCAATAATAAATCACATATTGTTCTATAAACTATAAACTTTAACTTTCGCGTTTTTGTTTGATAATAAAGATTTTTTTGTCAGTAATTTTCATTTGCACATTTTCATTACACCAAAATGGTTGGGTACAGAAATTGTAAATGATTAAGTTTGTTTTAACAGGAGAATTCCTTGAATTTTTATTATGCGAGCTGGTAAGAGTTACAATAAGGAAGCTCTTTTGATGTGTTTAAGTGTTATTTATGAACTGCTAAAACTTCAGCCAAATTCTAACGTGACCGATACAACTTTACTACAGGAAGTGTAGTTGTTCTGCAGCGAAAACTATAAACATTTTATTTTGTCTTGATAAGTTTACGTTGTTTTAAATTACAGTTTTTATTATACTTGTGACAGTAGTTGTTTTGTTTTTATTAATGGGATGCTACTCAAAGCAAAGAGTCTAATAAGAACACTATATAATAGCGTTATTCCTATGCTCACTTAATGGCTGGTTAGACTACCTTCCTCGTGATAATAGACAGGAGTTAGGGTAAAGTTGCGGTGATCGGGTATCAATCGTTGTTCTATTTTGTATATTATCCTAATTAGTTGCTTAGAATAAAGTTGCAGTGACTAAATGTCAGTCTTTGTCATGGTTAGCAAAATATTTTTATTGTTGCTTCGAGCAAGGTTGTGGTGGTCGGATGTCATTCATTGTTATGGTTAGCAGAATATTCTAATTAGTTGCTTAGGGTAACAAAGAAACAAAGAAATAAATGATTTTTTTTGCATTATTTCGCATTCTCTACTTAATATCTTACTTCATTTCTCTTTTGCTCTTTCGAGTTTTCTGATTTATTGTGCAGTTCATTTCATTCTCCATAAGATAAAATAAGAATTTTTTAGTGCAGTTATATGAATTTAAATACCTTTAGCCACAAGTGATTGCGAAATATATCATTTTTTATAGATGTTACCTTTTTGTGTCATATCATACTGCTCTGTATAATCGTCACTATCGTAATACAAATATAACATCACAAACAATATAAAAAAGTTAAATGAATAAAAAAATCTACTAGATATGGATTAAAGCATTATACCCCCTCCCCTAGTGGCACAGCGGTATGTCTGCAAACTAACATTTCTGGAAACCGGGTTTCTGTAGCCATGGTGGGAAGATCCCAGATATTCTGTTCTATAGTCTTGTGCTTAATTCCAAACAAGCATAAAACATTACGGGATAAAAATTTTACAACCTGGTAAGATTATTCGACTGATAAAGTATTTGTTTGAAATTAAATATTTGAAACTGAGTCGACATTTTTATCGTCACTAGCACCTTTCGCGACACATGAGATAAATAGCTATTTAAGAGACACTTAAGATTCAGGTGTGGCCGTCACTAATTTTGAACTACACAATAGAAGGAGGGCAGTCAGTGAACAGCACACAGTCTATTAGGGGTTGAATATTATTTTTATACCACAGTAAGAAATCACGCTCAGCGACACCTTGACTCGAATTACAGATTCTTTCATAGGCTGCTTGATACGCTAATCAATAGACCTCGCCCAGCACGCACTGCTTATCTTTAATTTTGATATTGAAGTTAATAATTCCCTTAAGTCTTCAGTACAATTTAATAACAGGTATTTGAGACTCTATTTAATAAATTTTCGACCAATTATAATAATCGTCTTAATTTAAACAGCTAATTTTCATGACATCTGTTGGCGAGTCTTTCTGCATTACTAGAGTTAAACAGAAACAAGTATTATTTCTCATCATAATCATTTCTCTAATTATGTAATTATCCATACTTCAAAGTATTCTGTAAAACACATCAGTTAAAATTACCTTTTCTTTCCTGAAATACATGAGGGGAATCGTGTTTCCTATTATATTAAGAATAACATTGAAGAGTCAGGTAATTACAGAGGAAGTAATTTAGAAAAAAACCAAACGAAACTAAATTATATAAAATTACTTAAGTGATAATCGATAAACATCTATTATACTGCAATTGCTTTTTAGTTAACAATATGTGTTACCTATCATTACTATTTCGTAGAATTTCAATATCCTTTGCACGTATAATTGTGGAACAGTACTCTTAGCTCCCAAGTATATCTTCAGGTTTTTAGAAGAAACACCATTTTAAACAATTTTTACATATAAAAAACGAAATCTAATGTTCTTGGAGAAACATGAGAATAAATGTTAGACATATCGATTAGATATATGATAAACAACAGCAAACCTTTAAACATGTATCTGAACAGGACAATGTGTCTGTCAACGTACACTAAATTACAAAATTAATAAAACAACAGAAACATCGTTTTAAGAAAAATCATAAAATTAAAAATTCGCTACTTTGATTTTCAATATGTTTATTTTCGGATGTCTATATGTTGTCGCTTCATTACACTGATTTTCAATATGGCTATATTTGGATGTCATTATATTATAGCTTCACTATAGTGATTTTCAATATGTTTATAATCAAATGTCATTGTGTTGTAGCTTTACTACATTGGTTTCCAATGTTTATCTTCGGATGTCATTATGATATAGCTTCACTATACTGATTTTCAACGTGTTTATCTTCGGATGTCATTATGTTGTAGCTTCACTATACTGATTTTCAACGTGTTTATCTTCGGATGTCATTATGTTGTAGCTTCACTACACTGATTTTCAATGTGTTTATCTTCGGATGTCATTATGTTGTAGCTTCACTTTTTGTTTGTTGTCTGCACTTCTATGGGCTTACGAATAACTTAAACAAGTTTTTGTTTGGTAGGTTTTTTTGTGATTAAATAAAACTGTGTAACTCACGTAGGTATATAATACTTTATATGTTTCTGTAGTTAATAATGAATATCATTATCTTACCTCTGAAGTTTAATACATAAGTCAATAGAAAGAAGGCATTTGAAATATTACCAAAGCGGAAACGTTGGATCCATATACTACTAAAACAATAACAACATAAATGTATAAGTGATTATTTAATTACCCATATATATTTATCAGCGTGGAAGGAAGATGATAAAGATTTTGAAAAAAATATTCAACGAAAATGATTTGATTAGACAAACAACTGAAATAAAATGAGAACAAATAATGATTAACAGTAGATATGTAAACTTTTTGACGATTTTATTCACACAAGAGAATCTGTTTGTACGTACTAGTCAAGATAAAAACATATAATAAATTATTACGCAAAAATGAAAATTATTTTCCAATTTACTAAACTTGGAAATTCTCCAGTGAACAGAATTTTAATTTAATGGATTTCTCTCCTGCCTTTTTTTTTTTACCTTGCATTCTGTTTTGAATAAGATTTACTAAAAGAATGCATGAAGTTTTACCATTGTAACAAAGAGAACTACGACTGTTTTAACGTTTTCCATTTTATTCTAACCGAAATAACAAAATTTATTACAATAATTGTGGACCCTCGTTTGCTTATTACAACATTAAGTGATGACCTCACTTTATTTTATTTTTAAAGTAGTGACGTTTCATTGTAAAGTCACGTGGAACTTCCTGGAGTTTTCTGTTTCCGATCAATTTCACCTTCACCGCACTCGTATCATTAAGCATAACCCAACTCCTATGGAGTATTGCATCATACGGTCATCATATTATAATAGCTCTCATTCATTCAGCAGGGTAGTAACGCTCCTATCACAAACTGACACTTACGTGAGTAAAAAAAAGAAGGAACCAGGTGTACTTACGCAACACATGTGCTTAGTCCACACCTACTTTGTAACATTAATGATATTGTGTGGCCACAGAGACAGAGAGAGAATCGATATGACGAAATGTGATTGTTTTGTTATTTGGAACACGAACTATTTCTGTGAAGTCTGTCTCTTTTGTCCATGGGAAACTCTTTGTAAACATAATTCAGTAAAATATGCTGGTTTTTACATGGAAGAAGTAAATCAGTAGAAACCTATTTGATTTATAGATCAAATAATTAAAAAATATCGCTTCTTATTTGAATACAATTTCTATTGTTTGAAGAGTAATTCAGCAAAATATGTCATTTTCTTAGACAAAGTAATTCAATAAAACAAATTTCTTTAAAAACAAAATAATTTAGTAAATGTTTCTTTTTCCGAAAAAAAAAAAACACTTTAGTAAAATCCGTTTTCTTCTCAGAAGGATTAAAATCAGTAAAATCTGCTTATTTTTCAAACAAAATAGGCCCAGGATGACCATGTGGTTAGGGTGCTCGACTCGCAATCTGAAGCTCAAGGGTTCGAATCCCTCGTAAAACTAAACACGTTTGCTTTTTGAGCCTTTAGAGCATTATAATGTTACGGTCAATCTCACTATTCATTGGTAAAAGAATAGCTTAAAAGTTAGCGATGGGTGGTGATGACTAGCCGTCTTCCCTAATAATTCAGAAGTATGTCCCTTTCTTAGATATTGTAGCATAATGAAATAAAAAACAACACTTAAAATGGCTAATTCATCTCATTCTAATTAAAATGAAATAATTTTAGAAGAAAACTATCATTCTTGAGGAGCCTTAAGGTAAATCTCATACATATATAATTATTAATAATAACTTTCAGATCATATCGAACTACCAAATTAGATCAAACTACAAATTATGCTGGTAATGGGTATAACTGATTTAACATAATTTTCTTAAATATCCAAGTATAAAAGTTATAATGCGTTGTTTCTTCAGTTAACGAGATCAAGGAGTTCCACGCTTACTTACTTGGACTCATACATATTGTTACTTCTTTAAGGACATACGAAAAATAACAACTTCACACATGACAGAATACTGTTTAAAATATGTATATAAATACAGTATTCTTTGTTCTCATTCTGCGAACAGCATTTGTTTTATTTTATAGTTATAATTCTGTCACATACATCAAGTATGTCGTCTGTTTTCCAATCTACATCGAATCTTGTTTCAATCATAACATTTTCTTCTTTTCATTGTCATTATAGTTCAGATGAATTTTTTTATTCATATAACGTTATTTTAAATATAGTCTTACCTTGGTTTCCTTTTTTTGCCTTACTGTAAAACGTTTCACTACTACGTTCCTTTTGACTTTCTGTAGAACGTTTCGCAACTACTTTCTTTTTGACTTTCTACAGAACGTTTTCCTGCTACTTTCCTTTTGACTTTCAGTAAACGGTTTTGCTACGACTTTCCTTTTGACTTTCTATAGAAAGTTTTACTGCTAGTTTTGTTTTGACTTTCTGCAAAACATTTTGTTCCTATTATCAGTTTTCATTTCTCTAGAAAGTTTTTTTTCTTTTTCAGAGTTTGTTTGTGTTTTTGGAGAATTTATTTTTTTCGTTATTTGTTTCAGTTTTGTGAAATTTTTATACTGGTTCTTTTGAGCGACTTTTTTTCTAGCTGACTTTCTTTTTTTTTACGTGTTTGTCCTTCGTATGAGAAAATTTATTTGTTGTCTATTTCCGTTCTTGCAAAGAATTTTAATTATAGTTTGTGTGCTTGATTTTCTAATAACATTCTTTCTTTAGTTTTGTTGTTCATAAACTTGGTTTATATCACCTGCTTCTCTTATTGATAGAGTTTTGTTTCTCTTGCTACAGAAAATTGTTTTTATTGTCCGTTTTTCTGTCTGCAGAAAGCTTTGTTTCTATTGTCTGTTTATTTTTTGTATTTTATTGTTAAAAATATTCTTTCTGTTGTCTGTTTTATTTTTTTCAGAAAACTTTGTTTCATTCATTTACTTGTCTTTGCAGTTTTTTTCTGTATTATTACAGAAAGTTTACACTGTTCTCTAATTGTCGTTCTGTAGAAAGTTTTTCTGTTGTTTGTGTTTTCGCAAGAATTCGTTTTTGTTGTTTTGTTTATTTGTCAATTTTGTTTTTTAATTATCTTTTTACATTGCCTTTATAACGGTTTTTTCCTATTCTATTTCCTATTCTTTTTGCTAAACATTTTGTGGTTACTGCCTCTTTTTCGTCCTTCTATTTTCTATTTACATTTTTCAAAAAGTTTGGAAGTTTCTAACTTCTGTTCCACAAAAAAAACAGCAGTAAGTCTAGTGGTTTAGATCGGGTTCTGACATTCACGGAGGGAAATGAACAGAAAGTTTTTTGTACTCTTTTATACCTAACAACAAATATAACTTTTTGTAGAAAGTATTTTTATTTTCCGTTTTTATGTTTGTCTTTCTGCAGAAGGTTGTTTCTTTTTCCTTTTTTCCAGAAAGATTTGTTTTTCATTCCAGAGAAAGTTTTTTATTTCTTTTTTTAACGATAGATTTGTTTTGTTTTAGCTGTCTGTCTGCCCTTTTTGCACAATCTTCATTTTCCGTTTTTTGTTCGCCATTTTATGAAAAGTTATATTTCTATAGTCTATTTGCCTTTTTGTTATACGTTTTTATAGGGTATTCCTATTGTTCTAAACAGAATATTAATTGTTTTCCCTACTGACACAATCACAAAACATTATTTTTATTTCCCATTTGTATTTTTACAGGTATTGTATTTCTATTAGCTCTTTGTGTTATTACAGTAACTGTGTTTCTATTAACTATTTATATTTTTAGAAAATTCGTTGTTTCGAATGTCTCTTTATGTTTTACAAAATTCTTTTTCAGTCCTCTGTTTGTGTTTTAAATAAAACTTTGTTTCCATCGTCTGTTTGTCGTTCTGATAAGAATACTTATTCTATTATCTGTTTGTGCTTTCAATAATATTGTTAATATTCCCAATTTACTTTTCTGCAAACAGTTTTGTTTCTGTTGTCTGTTTGTGTTTTTTTTCAAAAAATGTATTTCTGCTGTATGTTTATCTTTTTTGTTCTTGAGGGGAATTTGCACTATTAGCATGTTTTTCTTTGTGCTAAATGTTTCATCCGTACTTTTTTCATCTTCCTGAAGCAAGTGTTTTTCTATTATTTATTCTTCTCTCTCCACAAAGTTTCTCTTCTGTATCTGTTTGTGATTTTCCAGAATTTGTTTCTCTATTTTTTTAATATTCTTATGCTGTTGTTTCTACTTTTGCAAAAATCTTTGTTTAAATTTTCAATTTGTCTTTTTTGCAGAAAGTTGTTTGTCTTTTCTTGCTAAAAGTTTTATTTCTATCGTCTGTTTATTTTTTAAAGGAATATTACTTTTATTGTTTGTTTTTCTATCTAAAGTGTTTCTTACAAATGATCTGTTTAATCTTTAAAAGAAATTTTTCTTTCAATTGTCTGTTTATGTTTTTGCTGAAGTCGTTATTCTATTTTTTATTTTCTGATTTTTTATCCTATGTTTTAAGGAATGTTTCAGTTTACTTGTCTATTTTTGTTTTTCAATAAACGTTTTCTGCATTTTCTGTTTAATATTTGACATAAAGTTTTGCATCTATTATTTACTTGGATTTTACAGACAATTTTGCTTCAACAGTGTGTTTTATGTTTTATAGGAAGTTATGTTTTTCATGTTAGCTTTATTTTCAGAAAGTTTTCTTTATCCCTTCTTTTTCTTTATAAAGAGAATATTGTTTCTATTTTTCGTTTGATTTCTTCAGAAAGTTTTGTTTCTATTGGTAAAGTCGGGGCACAGCCAGGTTGCTAAGGCATTCGACTCGTAATGCGAGGGTCGTAGGTTCGAATCCCCGTCTCACCAAACATACTCGCCCTTTCAGCCGTAAGGATGATATAATGTGACGGTCAATCCCCCTATTCGTTGGTAAAAGAGTAATCCCTATATTAGGGACAGATAGCGCAGATAGCTCTCATTTAGCTTTACGCGAGATTCAAAACAAACCAATCTATTGGTTGTTTGCCTTTTTTAAAGAGTTGCGATTCTATTGCATATTTGCCTTTTTTGCAGAAACGTTTGATTGCATTGTTTAGCTTATTTTTTATAGTATTTCATTTCTAACATCCGTCTATCTATTGTTTTTTATCTTCTCTTTGTCTCTTTTTGAAAACAGTATTTTCTAATATGTTTTCACAAAAAATTTTCAATTGTCTTTTCTGAAATTTTTATTTTTATTGTTCGCAAGTGTTTTATTGCATAAATTATGTTTCACATCAACTTACATCTTTTTTTAAAAAAATATAATATCTGAAGCTTGTTTTTAATTTACTAGAAGTTTTGTTAATATTGTCTGTTTATACAATTACAGTTACAGTTAATAATGTTTTTACTATTTCTTTTGCGTTTTTGCCTAAATGTTACTACTGGCTTTTTTTAGAAGGATTATTCGTTATGTCTGTCGGTCTTTTGTTAAAATTTTGCTTCTATTGTCTGTTTACTTTTTAGAAGAATGTTTGTTGTTTTTCAATTATCTGTCTGTGTTTTTACACAATTCAGTTTTTTTCTCCATTTTTGTTTGTATTTTGTTTAAATTTTTTATTGACTGCTTTATCGCAAAATCTTTTTTTTTCGTTTCTTTTTGTACAGAAAGTTTTGTTACTATTGACTATTCTTTTTCACACAAAGTTTTTGTTTCAGTTGTTTGTAAGATGTTTATAAAAAAATTGTGTTTATTGTCAGATTTTCTTTTTTGCGCATAGTTTTGTTTCTTTTGTCTGCCTTTCAAAAGATAATAATACTTTTAATGTATTTGCCTTTGCAGAAAGGTTTCTTGTATTGCCTTTTTATTTTAAATAGAGAACTTTGACTGACTGACTGTTTTTATACATACTTTTTATCTATTTATTGTTTCTTTTCGCAAAAACGTTTAATTTATGTGATTGTTTTTGTACAAACTATTTGCTTATATTGTTTTTCATTATGCAGAAATGTATTTATTTTTTCACTGTTTTTGCAAAACGTTTGATCCCCCAATAACTCAGTGGTATGTCTGCAGACTTACAACACTATAAACCAGGTTTCGATACTCGTGGTGGGCAGAGCACAGATAGCCCTTTGGGTAGCTTTGTGGTTAATTCAAAAACAGCAGAACGTTTGTTTTTATATCTTATCTTTTTTTCTTAAAACTTTTGGACTTCGTGTTTTGTAAATTCATTTTTTTATTTTTATATTTTGATAAAAGTTTTATTCTGATTGTCTCTCTTTCTAAAGAAAATGGGCCGGCATGGTCAGGTGAGTTAAGACGTTCGACTCGTAATCTGAGGGTCGCGGGTTCGAATCTCCATCATACTAAGTAATTCACCTTTTCAGCCGAGTGGGCGTTATAATGTGATGGCCAATCACACTATTTGTTAGTAAAAGAGTAGCCCAATAGTTGGCGGTGGGTGGTGGTGACTAGCTTTGCCTGTCAGTTTGTGTTTTAATGTTTATTTTTTTTTCTAAAGTTTTGATTCCATTGTCGGTTTGTGCTTTTAATGTTTATTTTTTGTTTTCTAAAGTTTTGTTTCTATTGTCAGTTTGTGTTTCTAATGTCTATTTCTTGTTTTCTAAAGCTTTGTTTCCATTGTCGGTTTGTGCTTTTAATGTTTATTTTTTGTTTTCTAAAGTTTTGTTTCCATTGTCAGTTTGTGTTTCTAATGTTTATTTTTTGTTTTCTAAAGTTTTATTTTCATTGTCAGTTTGTGTTTCTAATGTTTATTTGTCTTTTTCAAAAAGTTATTTTTCTTTTATTCATTTTGTTTTTGGTTTAATGTTTTGTTTAAATTCTCTGTTTGATATTTGTAGGAAGTTTCGTACATTTTTAATGCCTGTTCATCTTTCTATAAAGGATATTGTTTCTAACATCGTTTATTTTCCACAGAATGTTTCGTTTTTCTTGCTTTTTCTTTTTTGCAGAAAACTTTGTTTTTATTTGCCAGTTTCATTTTTTTCAGAATGTTTAGTTGTTATTTTCTATTTCTCTTTTGAAAGATCGATTTCGTTTCTGTTTTCTGTTTTTTTAAGTAACGGTTTTTCTATTGTATGTCTATTTGTTTTGCAGTTTTATTTCTTTTTACTTTACCAATTTTACAAAAGATGTTTAATTTAATCTGTTTCTCTTTTCCAGATGTTTTTATTATTTGCTAGTCTGTATTTACTTTATAGTGAAATTAAGTTTTAACGTAAATCACTTAACACGTTAGCATATTCATAATGTCATTTCTGGAATCTGTCAGTTATCTTATACTGAGATAATTACGTCTGGTGGTTAGTAAATCCTACAAACATTTTAATCATCCGTGTAATCTGTCCTTTCAAGTGTCAGTATACAATTTTATTACTTTTTATTAAACATTACGTCACCATTAGTCAAGTTCTTTGAACTAACTTTATTATTTTCTTGTAAAAGCTAAGAAAATTAAAAATAAGCGCTGTAGCACGGTCATAATGTCGAATTACGTAATATTGTTTAGTCTTCTGTAATATGTGTATGTATTAAACTTTAAAGTTTGGTTAAGTTAACTTTTGGTCATGTTAAAATTCTTAACTTTGGTTAAGAAAAAGTTGTATTCCAATATATTACTATTGGTTAGTATTAAATCTTATATTCTAAATTTAGCGTGAAGAATTAATGTAATTACTTAAATTACAGTATTCGTATGATGTTTTGTTACCCATTTGCTAAGAGCCACTGTGAATACCGAGGTATTTATTTACAGTGAATATATTGGAGCAAATAGATTCTCGAGAAACAAAAGTGGTATTTCATGTGATATTCTTTCATACTTACTTTCAACTAGTTGTTCTCTTTCAAATTTATCGTAATTTTCTTATTTTCAAAATTGCGTTTTCCTTATAACCATTTCTAACAGATGTACAATTAACTTAAGAATGGACCTGGCATGGAACAAGTCACAACATTAAAAATTTGGTAAAATTTAGCAAAAGAAATGTAATAGAAACATTAGTTATTTAATTAACAAGCAATACTCAAGTTTTTTAAAGCCTTATTACCAGGGCCAGATTAAGGCAACTAATGCTCTAAGCACAGCCCAACAATTATAACCGCCCTCGGCCCTTCCATTGCTTAATTGACGAGACATTAAGACTCAATAAGTGCTGAAAGTGAAATAAAAGTTTGAATATTTATAACCTTTCTTCGGTTTCTTGGCCTGGCATGGCCGTGCGCTCGTAATCCGAGGGTCGCGGGTTCGCGCCCGCGTCGCGCTAAACATGCTCGCCCTCCCAGCCGTGGGGGTGTATAATGTGATGGTCAATCCCACTATTCGTTGGTAAAAGAGTAGCCCAAGAGTTGGCGGTGGGCGGTGATGACTAGCTGCCTTCCCTCTAGTCTTAAACTGCTAAATTAGGGCGGCTAGCACAGATAGCCCTCGAGTAGCTTTGTGCGAAATTCCAAAACAAACGAACAAAGACTTAAGAATGTATGTAATACATGACCATGCATGATTAGATTGTCTGTTTCTACACACAACGTTTCAAAAGTTTGATATATATAGCCATCAAGCAAATATTGTATTCTGAACTTACTTCAACATTCGAAAACAATTTGCTTCTGTTTGGTTCCAGTTATGTTACTCTTATTGCATATTGAATTAGATATATATGTTGTTATTGTTTTTTAAATTTCAAACCAGTTTTTCTCACGTGAGTCATAGAATGTGGGTTTGGCAAATATTTACTTATGTACATTTCGTCAAACTTAAAGAATAATTTTGCGTTTTATGATATCACATCCTTAGTAAATCTCTTCAAGAATGATTAAGCTTAGAACATTTCGGATTACTCTTTACGTCCCGAATTCTCTGAAAACGTGTACAAGTAAACAACTGGTTAATTTTGAAGTGAGTGTCGTTATGATCTATAACACAACAATTATTGAGTTTTTTAATTAGTAGCTAACATTATATTCATATGAAGCAGAAACGTATTTCCGCAATTATTAAGGTATTTGAATTTAATTATTTATAGAACATAGATCATTAGCTTAAAGCAACGTACTTTTGCTATTTCTTTTTTTTTTTTAAAGACTAGGATTGTGGGGATGTGACTAACATACAACAACAGCAGAATACACATGTTCGAATCCCACCCCTTGCAGCTGACGTGAACAGGTCTTCTTATAAAACGGCAGAACATTGGCAGCCAACAGATAGGCTATAAAGTTTGTTAAGGCCGTACAAACAAACATTTTTTTCACTCTGGACAATAAGTTCTTTAAAGTCCTCATATGATGAATTTCAATTAAATAATAGTTTATATTAGTATACTTCTGAAGAAAAATCCTAACAATTTGACGTTTACCAAGCAAGTGACCAAAATGAACTCAATTCTGCCTAGACGAGTGAGTGGTAAAGTAATGGCCAATACTTTTCTGCAAATTCGTGATGTCGAGAAACCCACTTGTTGAGAATTTTATATGCAAAAAACGGCTCTTTTGGGCTCAGAAAACACTTCAAATAGAAGAGCGAACAACGTTTTTTGCATATAAAATTTTCTGCAAATTACTCCCACCCCATAATACTTGGGTGGCGCTGAGCTACTCTAGGCAAACAGTTTTTTTGCTTCTCCTTTTATCGACTGAAACAAAATAAGTGTGTCAAGTGACCCCTATTGTTGCATTTTGAAATGAAATGTTCCAATGTGACAGATTTCACTTTTACATTTGTATTTTTAGGCTCGTGTGGCACTATAGCAGATGATCTAATCGATTATCAATAAGTATCGTTTATATTGATTAATGCTAAGTAAATTGATCGAATGATCGAAATTACCATTAAATCAATTGTTACGGTAATAATAGAAACTAGTGTTTGTAATTATCATCCTTTTAAATTATTCGAATTATCCAAGTAATCGAAATATTGGTGTTATATTTGTTTAGTATTAAGTATAACACTACATGAGGAGTTTGCTTATTAGAATTTCGTGCAAAGCTACACGAAGGCTTTCTGTGTTAGCCGTCCCTAATTTAATAGCGAAAACTATATGGAAGGCATCCAATCACCACCCACTGTTAACTCTCAGGCTGATCTTTTATAAAGAAATAATAAGATTGACCATGACATTATAACGTCCCACTGCTGAAGATGTGAGCATGTTTGGTGGGATGGGAATTCGAACCCGTGACCCTCGGATTGCAAGTCAAGTGCTTTAATTAGGTGGCCGTTCCAGGCCGCTACATAAAGAAATATGTGTGTTCTATCTGATTTTAGACTAATAAATATTATTGTTTTTTTATAGATTTCAATTTTGTTTAGTCTGAAGGGAAAAGCTGTTGAGAGTGTGTGTTGCGCCACTAATTTTGAACTGCTTGTTTATAGCAACTAAAATGAAAGGATGTTGTCCATTTCTGAAGGTTATTAGCATCTAAATTCTAGAATTACCGCATATGAAAAGTGAACCTCATAATAACAAAGTAACAATAATTTTTACTAAAATATAATTTTACATTTCTCGTGAAGTAAAACAAAAAAGAAGGCCTTCACATTTATTTTATTTGCATAAATACATTAAACCACATTAACTACCACTGCCCTAAAGGCGAGTCGAATTTTTGTAAGCCATAGTCCATGTGGCGAATCAGCAGTCAATAGGTTAACGAGACAGATAAATCATGGTACTAAAGTTAATGGATTATATTTAAAGTCAAAATATCGAACTAATGTATTGATAATGTCATGTTTCTTTACTTACGACATTTTAACATTTTCTAAACCTTTTTTTATTTTAAATTTTATTTTTATTTCATTTAAACATTTTTATTTTTTATCGGTTTCTTAAACTCTTCTGAATCCAAATGAGCCCTGTAGTGAATAAAGAATGTGGCTGACTATTTTAGAGGAATTAGTGTGTACGCCACTGGTTATTTCATTACAAAGTTTGAGAATTAGGCCAAAACGAACTGTGTACAGTTTGTAAAGCTACTGTTATTTGTATTATTATAAACTGATTATCATTACTTTAACATACAATATTGAGTCCACTATGCACAACATACAAATCCAAACTTTCCCTGCTTGTTCAAAGATCTATAAACATAATTAAAAATATAATTTATTGAAAAATGAAAGGGCCATGACAGCAACTTTTTAAATATTAAAATTTGCTATTTTTATAAATTCGCAAGAAACAGGAATACTTTAAAACGGTTTGCCTAGAATGTATTTATAAGAGCTTATTAGTAAAAGCAAAGAAAAATGTGGCAGCTACACTACATCTTTTACATTGAATACCAATGATGTCACCAAGCAGGCTGAGATACGATAAACACAGTATTGGTCTAGTACTATTTATGTTATCAACTTCATGGGCAACACCTGTCGTTCGGGGAACTAGATTTTAAAATACAATATTGATATTATTCGAGTCACTTATAAACCAGAACTACTGCAAGGATTCACACATACTGTTGTTCATTCATTTCGAATACCACTTATTTATATGTTTTCTGTTTTAACTTCAATTAGATTTACTATTATTCAGAACTGACGAGCCAGAAAGACAGTCTTCTTGTCACGGAAATGGGTTAAACAACCACAGCTCTAGAAGGAGAAAACCACACTGGTAATTCTAAGAACAGGGGATAATATGAAAGAATGAAGTAAGCACAGTGTGTTTACCAAATGAAATAGACATTGCGTTATGATTAAATGAAATGGAAGTGGATTTATTAATCGGAGTATAAAACCACTACAAAACCCAGTATGTTGTATAAATTAAAAATACTTAATAACCTGTTTTATAAAATAACACTGGCGGATCCGTAATTAGGGGGTCCAAAAGGGGTCAAGGACCTCTAAACAAAAGTTAAAATAAAAATGTCATGATAGTGTCACCCCAGAGACAAGCGTTTTGTTAGTATGACAACATGAAGTATATTTTTGAATCCCACTCTAGACAGTTTAACATTGAAAAAATAGGAAATTTTCGAGCCATTTTCGGCGCATTCCAAGGTCCTTAAGATTGGTCCATGGACCCGAAAAAATGCTTTGGCTCTCTTTAACGCCTTAGGCGCCATCTCTCTAAACCTTCGTCACCCCCTTACCTAAACACAAACTTTGGATTTCTCAATATAAAATAAAACTGTAATTTCGTCACTATACATTTCTATGTTGAATAAAACACGACTCCAAACCAAAGACTCTTACTAAAATCAAATGTATGGAATACTATCAGTAAATAAATTAATCGTTAAATATATACTTTTTCCTAATTAATTAAGTCTTTCATTATCTAGTGGGACATTAGGTAAAGTTCGTGGATTTGGTATACAAATTTTCGTTCTGGTAAAATGTATCATACATTCTTGGAAAGACTATTACTTTTAGAACCCAGGTAATAAAAATATGGTTATTTAAATTATCTATGAAAGGAAGAACGTTTTTAGCTGTAACATTTCTGCTGTTACTGAAACCTGTTAAACTGTTGGACACAAACACGATCTGAAGATATATTTTAAAATAATAAAAATAGCAAAATGAAGGCAAACTTTCCAAATGTTGACTAATTTATTATACACTAATAACTAACTGACTGCACATATTTTACAACATTTAGCTCGAATACCACATTTTTTTCCAGGTTCTTCATCAAAAACTCTTAATCACAAGGGACAACAATATATCCAGATATATTTGAGTAAACAAATAATGTTAATTAATGTCACAGCTTCACAGACTATTGATAAGTCTGTTGCGGGTGCATTATTGATTGGCAAGTACTCAATGTTGCTTTCAGTTATATCTTCTGTATTATGAACTTGATCTTGAATCTAGTCCAAATACTTGATCTTTATTGTTGAACATGATTATGCAGTCTGGCAAGAAACCACAAAAGATTCTTATTTTTTCCTCCATCAATAATATCTTTGTACTCAATCTTCAGAACCTGTCATCCAAGGGGTCCCATCTTTTCTCACGCATTGTAGACTGTACAGGATTCTCAATGATATCTTAATCCTGTTCTTTGAATATCAGTATGGCTTTGCCTTGAAACTGAGGTCCATTACTGACATTGATATCATATGATGTGCCTGTGCCTCCTCTAGTCAAAGTTCCCTACAATCCATCAATATTGTCTTAACCAATGGTTGTGCTTCCGTATTGTAGGATTTTATCGGATGATGGAACTTAAGTGTTAAAGTTCTGGCTTCTCCAGACAAAGACCACTATCAATATCCATAAACAAGCGTGTAAATTATTCTACGACGAAAACGGTTCAACATCTGAATCAATTCCACATTTCGTAATGACGAGAAACCGACTTGAAGTAAAAATGTCTCTCAAGACGGGTGGTATTGGTATTAAAACTTTTATTAAATTAAAGCAGAGAACAACTTCATAGGTCATCTTCAGGTTTACAAAGAGAATTTGCAACTGACCGTTGCCGAGCACATGTTTTAGGGACGAGAGTATAAACAGGTACAGGATTGTAGGGGACGTTGCAGTATATGTTGAGTTGTTAATTAGTATAGGTATAAAGTTGTTCCTTTATATTGATTCGACTTTGGTTTTAGTTGTTGTATAAGTAGGCTTCTTTGAATTTGCGTTTGTTTATAATTGTTCCCTACTTAATATTTGAGTGTTTTCTATGGTTATGTTGTATTTATTTGATTTCCAGCGTTGAAAAACGTGTGAAGGTGTTTGTATGTGTGCGTGTGTTCTTTAAATCTGGTCTTCATTTTTCTGCTTGTTTCTTTAACAAAGAAATCATAGCAATTGTTGTATTGTATTTTATAAATAATGTTAGTGTTGTGTTTGTCAGTGTAGTTTTCACGTAGTATGGATTTTTGTTTTGTACCTGGTTTATGAATAAATTTGGTATTCACTGAAATATTGTGTTTTGTTATGTGTTTTTCAAATGTTGGTTATTTTTTCACTTATATCGGGAATATATGGTATGCAGTATTATAACATTTTGTAGGTTTCTTTTAGAATTTACTATTGTTTGTTTTTTATTAACTGTGTTGTTGTTCTAGGTGTATGAGTATAATTTTTTCATCGATTTTTGGAGGAAATTTGTTGATGTTGATGAAGTGTTGTTTTATTTTGTTGATTTCATCATTAATTTCATCTGGTGAACATAGTTTTGTGGCGGTGTTTATTTGGCTTCTTAATATGTCGAGTTTTTGTTTTGTTTCATATAACGAGTCCCAGGGAATGTATAGTTCTGTATGGTGATTTTTTATGTGGATTTCTTTTTGAATTGTATATCGGTTCTTGTGATCTTGAGGTTGAGATCTGGTTAGTTTTTTTTTGTGTTCACAGGTGAACTTAATGTTCAGGTGTAGGGAATTAACGTAATTATCAAGTATGTGTTCTGTGGATGTGAATCCAGCAATCGTGTCGTCAACATATCTGTACCAGTGGTGGGTGTAAGGCTTAAATGATTACTTTAGATTCAATCTGTGTCATGAAAATGCTGGCTAGAACTGGTGACACGGGATTCTCCATACTTAAGCCATTTATTTATGAGTAGTTTTGGTCATTGGATATCAAGTTCTTTATATAAAGAATTATGATGTCTTTGATAATGTGGTAAGTTTAGTTTTATTGTAGGGTTACTTTCCTTTCACATAATTAATTATTTTCAAACTAAAACATATTTATTATCAGAACAATAAATCAGCAATTTTGTGTTGGTAGAAACATAATATTTTATCACTTTGGGTGAACCGGTATAAAATAGCTAATACAAAGTTTCAACATATACTAAGTGAAATATTACATAGAACATTTTAAGAATTCATGAGTAAATCCAAGTACTTAGCTAAAATAATTCTAATGATGGCGATAACTCTAGAGATAATTACGTAATCCAGCTGTTCGCAAAAATAGACGTATCCTCAGAAATGTTCACAGATAATGTTTAATTACTTATTAATGATAGTAAAAATAATCCTGATATTAAACGTATTTTAAAAATAATCTTTCAGTAAAGATCTGTGAAAAACAACGAGGATGTTGCTTTGTGAAAATTACAACCTACATTTGTGAATGAGTCAACAAATCAGCCAACAGAATGCAGTTTGTAAATTCTTAAGGATCTGTAGCTACTGTTAATGCTGTAGTTATGCAATTATCTTTGAACTGGCTAAGAAGTGGGTGTGATTTATGTTCCTAGTGCTTAAACATGGTCCAGATGAGGACGTGTTGGACAGCAGAACTTAATTATTGTGGGTCGTTGATTTCTTACTTAATAACAGATGGTAATCTTTGTGGTCCAAGTAGTATAAATTCCATGGCTATTAATTTCACTGTTAATTGTCATATAATTTAACAATTTTTTTGTAAAAGAAGATTACAAAAATGTTAATTGTATCGATGAAATTGCTTTAACTAAAACTGTGGTTTATTTGAAAATATATAATAAAATTAAATTTTACGGTTTATTTAAACTTTTATGGTTAATACATTCCTCAAGCTACTTATATATTTTTGATGTCTATAAAATATTTCTGGCTCAGCATGGGCAGGTGGGTTTAATCATTTCAATAGCTTTGTACTTAATTCTAAACAAGCAAACACACATTTGTGAAACTATCATTACAATACTATATTAAATATAAATTTACACCAACGCAGTTAAAATACATTACACTTTTTTTTAATGTCAGGCTCCACGATCACCAGGTGGTTAAGGCACTCGACTTGTAATCTGAGAGTCGTGAGTTCGAATCCCCGTCACACTAAACATGCTCGGCATTTCAACCGTAGGGGTGTTATAATGTGACGGTCAATCCCAATATTCGTTGGTAAAAGAGTAGCTCAGGAGTTGGCGGTGGGTGGTGATGACTAGCTGCTTTTCCTCTAGTCTTACACTGCTAAGCTAGGGACGGCTAGCTTAGATAATCTTTATGTAGCTTTGTGCGAAACTCAAAACAAACAAACATAATATTTCCAGTAATTTGGTACCAAAAACATTTTGCATTAATGTAAATACCAATAAAAACTGTCAAGTCACTAACTGTATATTTCTTATACATTTTTTTGAAAGTAGTGTTAAAAATATAACACGCTGTATTTTTAAAAGTAGTGAAAAATATAATATCTCTAATGTTAAGTCTTATGGAGAAAAAAGTTATAACACATAACTAGTCCTTGAAATATTTTACAGTAAATGGGGAAGAAACTTTATTACTAGTTGTGAGCACTCTTGTATCAACTCCGATTATAACTATTTTAACACGTTTTATATCATTAATATAATATATAAAATCTATATTATATAGATACATATATCACGGTACAACATAGTCTGTTCGAAATACCAAATTTAAACCAACCATGACATCAGATTATGAAAAACCTTTATACAAATTGTACCAATTAGAATGAAAAGAAAAACATTTGTTTTGCAAATTAAGTTCTGTAATATTAATCAAAAATATTTTTGTAAATATAATTTAAGACAGTATGTATATTTCTATCAATTGGAACCATGTTTGGAACTCAAAATAGCCAATATTAGTTCTTTGGTTAAAAAGTTGCATTGAAATATAGATATATGGCAGATGGGAAAGGTTTATTTCTAATGTAAAACAGTTCGCTCTACTGAAGCATTAATGTAATCTCGGTCAATAAATTTACTTTTTTGTATTAATATATCAGTTGTTTTTTTTAAGAATTCCTAATTTAGTTTTGACGCGTTATCCAGAAATGATCTTGGATCTCTTCAAAAATCTTTTGTGACATGCTATGAAGCATGATTTGTTATAAATGTAAACATACGTCTTATCATGCGTTAACATGTGCTGCCATTTGTCGCTGCTAGGTGCCGCTTTCTATGGTTAGTCTTCCTTTTCCGGATATGTCCTGAAAGCAACACGTTTACACCTGACTAGATGATGTTGCGTAATGTTACCTGAAACATGACTTGTTGCACTTCTTTTTCTGGGTGGTTCTACTACTCCACTTTGATCCATATCCTTTTATTTTTCAATTCCAATAAGTACAAGGAATATCTCCAGAGTGCAAGTTCTAAATCGCGATCTGAAGGTACCTATATGATCTGAATATGTGAATATTTTGCGTAGGAAAGAACAATTAATCTGCGAAACACCAGACACGTTAAAATGTCGTTATGATAGATTTCGTTCTATTGCAACTTAATAACTTTATGTTTGTCACATGACTTAATGACTTTCATATTCAAAATTGTTTTGATACTCAATCTGTTTGTTTGTTATTTTTATAGAAAAGTCACACAGGACTGTGTCTTCCGAGGGGAATCGAATCCTTGATTTTGGCTTTACAAATCCAAACTCTTACCACTGTCCTGCCAGAGGGCCGTATTTGTTACAAGCTTCTTCGAAAAAAGGGGTTTGTATTTTTAATAAGTGAAATACAAAGTATCACAAAGCAATCATAAACGCTTCGAATATATTTCTAAGTACCACATGCTTTTAATTCTGCTTTTGTTTTGTATCAAACGTTTTATTTGACTATATGTAACACATTCAGTTATTTCACCTTTAAACATTAAATGGAATATCATAAGTATATGGAACAGGAACTAACTAAAAACAAATTCATTGCGCGTGATGGGGGCTGATCTGACGAACATTCAACAGAGAATAACTCACGTTTCCAATTACTTGTATTTCTTATAGGCATTAACAGTTATCCTAAAGAGGGCGTTAATAATTGTTTAGGATATGTGCTTGTCCTTGTTGGGATCATAGTGAGCATGAAGACTGGCGATTTTCAGATAAAGTCCTATTGACTTTGTATCTGTTTGCAACAATTACTGGAAGATGGCGTACAAAAGGCTGCAGAACCGGTACAGACAAGTTGTTCAAATAATTTGATACAAGACTATTGCCTTTTTATTGTTGTTGTAGTTTTTATATGAGACATTATATGAAAGAAGTAACTTTTTTTTTATTCGTACGTATATAGATGTATACATCAATTATAGCTGTTTTTTATCTTTTCATCCAAGTCTGCCATATCGTAAATACTACAGCAATACTTTATATTTATTGGCTTCGCAAACTCTCTCTCTCTCATTATAATTGCAGATGTATGTTTTTAGCCGAGATGCCATACGAAACGATACTGAAAATTGTAAATAACGACAAGGGGAACCGTATTGGGTTTCTTACTAGCTATATATGTATACATACATAAATCATTCAATGTGTCTAAAATATCAGGTACGTTAGTTTAGGCTGATGCAATAAGTTCATCATTGCATCAGTTTTTATTATTATTATTATTCTCGTGGCTGTAGGTCTGTGCCATTCACTGAGCCTGAATAACGAGTTTGGATTAGCTTATTACAAAATAGTCACATGTTCAAACCGGTGGATCATATCGACTGTGGGCTCCGTCAAGGATTTGCTTTCCACATTTTATAGTAAGTTTTATTTCGCGTGTGACGTCTGAAACTTCCTTTGTTCAATTAATCTAGTGTCAAATGAAACTTAGAGAAAAACTAAATACACAAGTATTTTATCAAGATTAAACACTGTTTATTGCGTAAAACCAAAACAGTATAATCTATTAAGCATTTCAAATGAATTAAAAACCTTTTTTTACTTTTTTATCATGTTTCAAACAGCTTCTTCAGAAATGTTCTAAATAATCCTGTTAAATAAAATTGATGTTGAAACGATTTATTCGATTTCCACAACCTTCCAGTTAATTTTCTACTTTTCATAAGAAACATAACATTTTGTTTCAAATTTAACATGGGAATAATCCTTTAATTCTCTTAGCTAACATATTCTCACATAGTTAGTTGACTCTATCTGTTGGGATACGAATAAGCAATGACAGATGTGATTGCCAATCACTTTCACTTCTTTCTTTACCCAACAAACTCTAAAGCAAGACACGAAGCCATTACCAGGATACCAAACCAGAAAATGACCAATCCACCAAACTGTTCATCTTTATGTTTCGGTTAAAATAACTCTCTAACTCTTTTATCACTAACGTTAGTTTAAACTTACATTCATTCTTTGTGTTTTTTAGTAGTGCGTGATCTCATCGCTTAATAATTATCAGTGATTTTTTTAAAATCACAATTCTAGTGTAAACGACATTATCATTATCTATTGAAGGTAATCTTCTAAAAAAATTAATTTTCATTTTAAAAGGTTAACTACAGGGTGAAACAAGAATTATCGGCCAGTAGTAGATTAAATTAAATGACTACCAGTATTGGAAGGGGAACACACTCAAATAGTTTATTAAGAAATTAAAACAAAATGAAACCTAAACCTTTATTGATTTAACAAGTATGGAAGAGCTTTAATAAGTTCAATTAACTGACGTAAATAAAATGTATATTTTAAATAACAGCATAATTCTGAATAAGAAGCTAACGTTCACGTCGATTACTATTGTTAAAATGTAAAATTAAAATAAACAAATTATTATTTGAACAATTCCCATCAAATAAAAAATATGAATGTTAGGTTGTCTAGCTGAACGTTTCGTTCTTGTACCAAGACAATTTAGGGTTTTGAATACGCGGTAAAAAGAAAAGAAAATGATAACAGTAGTAATGATAACTCACACAAAAGAATGGATGACATATTTTGCTATAACTCGATGCATGCTGTATCCTTTGAGAAAATGAGGTGGTGTAACCGTCATAATCGGAAACAAAATAGTGTGTTTATTCAAAGTGCATTAACAATTGTATGGATAATTAAAAATTGAAGTTTTCTTCTTTTAAGCAATAAATTTGTAGAGTCGCACCCAGTGCGACCAAGAAATAATTATCTTCAGCATAGACTCACAATAGTTGATTTAGCTAAACTGTATCTATTATCAGCTGACAAGAAAAGGGATTACCTGAGACTGATTGTTTTCTCCTACAGGAAAATAAAGCATATAATAATGAGTATATTGTATTACAAGTTATCACTTTTACTGTAAATAAGTTTAGATCTTAGAATAGGTACGACGTTTTGATCACTTGTGTGATCATTATCAAGTACACAAGTTTTTACAGTAAGTAAATTTAGATCTTAAAACAGGTAAGACGTTTTGATCACTTGTGTGATCATTATCAAGTACACAAGTTTTTACAGTAAGTAAGTTTAAATCTTAAAACAGGTAAGACGTTTTGATCACTTGTGTGATCATTAACAAGTACACAAGTTTTTACAGAAAGTAAGTTTAAATCTTAGAACAGGTAAGACGTTTTGATCACTTGTGTGATCATTATCAAGTACACAAGTTTTTACAGTAAGTAAGTTTAAATCTTAAAACAGGTAAGACGTTTTGATCACTTTTGTGATCATTATCAAGTCCACAAGTTTTTACAGAAAAGAACGTTTCAGTATTTAAGTCAACATTCAAAATCGAACAACATATTTAAATTACAGAATTGATTGTAGTTACTTATTCATGTAGATGTCAATCGGTGTGAAATTTACAGATTATTTATATATGGCTAAAAACAACTATCCAGATATGAATAAATATTGATAAAAAATTTCCTATGGAATAACCTTAGGAAAGTGTGGGGAATTCACAATGAAAGATATATATATTTTTATAAAGATGTACTTGTCTATTTCGTAATTGTAGGGTTGTTTAGTTTTATTGATAAAGCTTCTCTGATTTGTTATCTGTCAGTGTCAGGCTTGTATTTTAGTACTGTGACGTTCTGTTCAGAAAAACTGTAAATTCTACAAAAAGCTGTAAATTGTAATAAGATACGCGTTATCGGTAACGGAACTCAAAACGATACCATTAATAATTACTACTGTTGTTATTTACGTATTATCAGTAAAACATGTACTTTTTATGTGAAAAAAATACTCTCTAAAAGCAGTATTTTCTTTCATTGTTTTTGTGCCAGATTGGGGATGGAGCTCTTAAGCCCTCCGACAAACCCTTTATACCTACACCCTTGTGATAAGATCTATTGATATCAAAACTACACCAGGAAATTATTTTAGAAATCCCCACTAAACTTGTCATGTTTTTTCAAGGCTTTTCACCACCGTCAACATTTGTTTTAATCTTGACCTATTTTAATCTTTCAGGTGTTATTTTTTCTTAATAGCTACTGCAGATATGCTAGTAATTAATGTAAATAATGAAAAATTAGTTCATTAACTAGCATCATGACAGAGACTTGGTTTGATCTTCCTTACGTTTGTCGTGGGTTTTAGCTGTCTGTAACTTGGCTGTGTGCATTTTAGAACTTGCTTGTTATGTCTGAGATGGTTACAGAGTAACTAATCATATTGACATTGACTTTAGGACGCTCGATAGGCAAACACGACTGTGAGTCTCTTTCCATTAATCCTACAACGTTACACTGAATTCTCTACACATCTTCTCATTACTCCTAGAACCTTACACTGAATTCTTTACACATCACACAGAAATCCTTTCCACCTGTTCAAAACACTTATGCTAAAAATGTCAGTAAAGAGAACCAGTTTTTACTACAAGCCGCTCCAAGCTGGATTCCCATGAGGAATTTTTCCTCCAACTCCATCTGTGTTTGGATGGCCCAATGAATTAGTTTCCTCAAGTGATTTGTTTACAGTCTAGTTCAGTTTCAACAGTCAGAACGAACGCAGTGACTTGACCACTATGTCTCGTATTGAATAGCATGAATACTCATTCCATTCTTCAACTGTTTTAAGTATGTCAGGGTCGAAGTGATATGACCATGAGTAACTTGTGCACAAGTAAATTTTGTCACTTTTTCAGGTAGAAATCTTTCAATCTTTAATTGAAAATAAGATCATTTGAATGATTAGTCATTTAGCTACAAATGGCTTATTTATTTGCCTGATGTATACTGATTCAATCTGTTATCATAAAAAAGCGATTTTGATATTACAGTGAGCTTTACTTCACTTACTTTACTTAGAATGCAAAACTTTAGTTTAGAAATTTCATTATCTTCGTAATAATCATTAAGATTATTTTCATTTCTCATTCCAGTATCTATGTATCCAACAAACCTATGTTCCATCGATTCTGTCACAGCTAAACCTCTAGTTCATTGGAATTAATGGTTTAATCACATGATTGTCTGTGACCTGGTTTATCTCACAATTTAATGCGTGTAGTCCTGAAAATGAATAATTTTCGTGCTTAATTAAAGTTTGTGTAAAGTATTCATACTTGTTGTATCCAATCACGTCACACTAACTAAAAACAATAAAATACTTCCAAACAAAAATGATTTTATATTCAATACAGTAGCTTTAAATTGTATTCATTCTTTAAAGAACTATTTTTATTTTCAAGTCTTACTACACTCAATGTAGCCTATAAAACTCTTTCTATTTATTACACAAATCTGTTTGCGCTGTCAATAAACTGAATAATGTAACAATGGTTTTCAGTAATACGAATACTGACACAATAGTTTTTGTCAGTAACACCATTCTTTTCACAACAGAAGAAATGATATGTAACACATACCATTTTATGAATTCTTAAAACGTAATGCTTTATCGTTTAACGTCTATTCAATGTGCACAAAAATGTGTGAGTTCCGTAGAACGAATCTAACCACAAATATAAAGCTTTCAAAAGGGATTTTTCCATTACATAGATCAGATTAAATGAGTAAAGTAAACATGCAACATTTACTATTTTCTGTTTTGATAAAAAGTAACATCCACTTGGTTACCACATCACATCTATATTTACAAAGGTTTTTATTACAGAATTAAGAAATAGTAACAAAAAGTATTAAGCCTTTTCTAAATACACGAGTCATCCGATCAGTATACCTTTTGTCCTAAGATACAATGAGGTCATACCATATATTTAAACATTACAAAATTTAGGATGTAATATAATTAAACTACTTTAAAAAATTATATACAAATAAAAGGTTGGTTTTTGTTAAGTATCGACCATTACTGGTATCGAAACTGGATTTTAGTGTCGTAAGCATAAAGACTTATTGTTGATCCACTGAAGGAAAATAAAAATACTGATTTGTTTCTTAGGCGTCACGACTCTTTACAAACATGCAAAGGTATCTACCCAATTTGGTGGTCTGTTGGCTCCTGTCAAAGTCCAGAATGAGAAATATCGTTATTCGTATATGTCGTGGATTCAATATTATACATTTCTTTTAATGTATATGCTCGTTTCAGTTTAATATATATTTAGAAGTGAATACAGCTTAATTACTAAATGTGTATATCAAATATCAACTCAAAAATAATTCGCTCATCGTGAACCGTCGATACAATATTCATTTTGAGACCAGATTGAAGACTCAGTATTGTTTATAAGTTTGTAAAACTTTTAAATATAAATAATTATTTGCAATAATTTTGTTGTTTGTTTGTTTGGTGTTTGAAGTTAAGCACAAAGCTATGCCATAGACTATCCGTCCTCTGCCCAATACGGATATCGAAACCTGAATTCTAGCGTTGTAAGTTCACAAATATGCTGCTATGCCCTTCATAGTAACCGTTATTATAAATTGTATTATTGTTTGTATATTAAAACATATCTGTAATAAGAAAGGAAACTGAGTGTATCAATCTTATTTTCAAACTTCATAAATGTGATACATATCGGCACTCAATTAACTTCTAAGCTCAAATTAAAATTTCAGACCATTTGAAATCGAAGTACATAATATAATAAATCAGAGTCTCGTAAAAGATAAATTAAATGTAACATATCATAAGCTCATGAAATTGAGAAGTCTAAACTACTTGTTTGGATTGTGTTATGTATTCAAATATGTGTTGTATACATTTAGTGTCTTTACGTATTATATAATTTTACTATTTGCTAGTCTACTTTGTATTTATTAGTTAGCCCCACATGGCCAAGCGTGTTAAGGCATGTGACTCGTAATCTAAGGGTCGCGGGTTCACATCCCCATCGCGCCAAACATGCGCGCCCTCTAGCCGTGTGGACGTTATAATGTGATGGTCAATCCCACTATTCGTTGGTAAAAGAGTAGCCCAAAAGTTGGCGGTGGGTGGTGATAACTAGCTGCCTTCCCTCTAGTCTTACACTGCTAAATTAGGGACAGCTAGCACAAATAGCCCTCGAATAGCTTTGTGCGAAATTCAAAAACAAACAAACTTATTAGTTAAAGTTTAATTTTTGCACGTTCCAAAATTTTTATTGTTTTAGCATATTTTAAGCATTGCAAATCCCTATGTTCGAAATTGAATACGTAGACATTTATCGTCTTTGACAAATGTTTTGTGTAGTTCAAACAACACAGCATTATTTATTTTGTATAGGGCAGAACCTTTCTTTTTTGTTATATCACGTATCGTTACTTTCAAATATGATAGAGCCATTAATCGAATCTTTAATTTAAAATTAATAGCTAACTTTTACTTGCAGAGTTGGTCAAATTGGTCAAATACTTGCTTTATTAGTTGTTATGCAGTTAACCAGTTACAGAGGTTGATTGCAATGGGCCATCAACACTATCTGTTCAGAACCCTTTTTGATCACCTTAAATCTTGTTCACTGTGTGATGTTATCATTTTACTTCGTTCTTTGTGCAAGCGCTACTTACTTCTGTATTAAATATTGTTTTCACACTGCACGACAAATACATAGGTTTTATTATTTTCATTTGTTTCGATAAAACATTTCCGTTTAGTATATAACGAATATCATGCGATTTTAATCAAATTTGAAAAAGATAAATCTTGGCTCCCCGTATCAGTTTTATATGTACATCGCTTTTAATGTAATGAATTTATAAATATAAAACAACTTGCAACAAAAATACGATCACTAAACACTTAAAAGTAGGCTTAATTTAACTGCTAACAAACAGGTTTTGCGCACGCGTTTTCAGCAATGATCGTAAAGCTCAGAAAAAACGAGTTTATTAATTATCTTATTTTCTAAAATATTTGGACTTCACTTTCAAATTACAACTTTTATTAAATAAAACTATGGTGAGTTTTAATTTTTCTTCACATAACAATAACGTTTGCAATTTTTAAATTAAAAATCACTATTGTTTTTTTTCTAACTTTGTTATCACTCAAAGTGTTTTACAAGTCATGATGCATCTCGTACAATGTTTTCTGTAGATTATCTTCATTCTTAAACATTTTAGTAAAAATATTTTTGTGCTGAATTAAACTTATAATCAAGAAGCTACAAATTAAGACTGTTTTATTTGTTTCTTTAATCTTACATGCACGTTTATCAGATTCCTTTGTTTATTTACTAGCTGAATTATCCGCAGACAAATGAGCAAAACAGTGCAGTTCGTTTATTATTCACCCAAAAAATAATTGGAAGTTATTTCTAACCTGTGATAACCTGCACTCTGCAATAACCACTACAACGACAATTGTGTTTTTTTTCTATGCTCATCAAATGCAATGGTCCTTTATGGGCGGGTGGTTGAGGCACTGGACTTATAATCTGAGGGACGTAGGTTCGAATACCCGTCACACCACACATGATCGCCTTTTCAGCTGTGAGGACATTATTATGTGACAGTCAATCCCACTATTCGTTGGTAAAAAAGTTGCCCAGGAGTTAGTGGTGAGTGGTGATGACTAGCTGCCTTCCCTCTAGTCTTACACTGCTAAATTAGGGACGACTAGCGCAAATAGCCATCGAGTAGCTTTGCGCGAAATTCAAAAAAGATACAAACAAACTTACACTGCGAAATGAGGGACGGGTAACGCAGATAGATCTCGTGTAGCTTTACGTAAAATTCAAAACAAACAAACAATACTTAATTCTCAAAACAATGAAGATTGGTCTGATGAGAAAGTTAAGATGAATTACTTTGGGGAAAGCCTATGTTTTACTTTTCTTGCAGAAATTAATTTTGCTTTTATAATAACATTCTAGAATGTCAAACGACTTCATACTCTTCAATAATTATTGTTAAAAATAAAATGCAGTGCTTACATTAAAGCTTGGTGTTGATTCTAAGATTCACAAAATATTATAAAGTAGCATATATTAAATTAAATGGCCTGTTTTTTTATGTGTATATTTGTAACGTGGAATAGTTGAATTTACAGTCTAGGATGAATAACCAATCATGAGGTCACGCCCAGCCGCACCCCGTTTTAAATGTGTGAATGTCTGTAATAACCAGCATATTGATCGACTTTTTTCCAGACATCGAAACGAAATTAGTTTTTAAGTCTGTAATTCCAAGAGTTTGTAGGGCTGCACTCATTCCCTTCTTTCCAATGTAAAGTCACATAAGTTTCATTGGTAGGCACCAGGGGATAATTTAACGTCAGTTTTGTTCGTCAGATTGTCACGAAAGGATACTATTCTGCAGTATGGATTAATTATTAGATTGGTCGTATCTGACAGTTTATTGGATTACATAATAATTTTATATATTATTATTTTTCAACCTAGAATATGAATGATACCTAATTAAATTCTATTCTGTAATAAAATGGATAATAAAGTAAATTTATATCATATTTTCGCAAGTAACATGAATCGATGTATCTTACATTGATGAAATAAAGAAAACTGTAAAAGACTGTATGGGGAAGCGCCGTGTTCAAAGTACTTTAAAATGGAAGTTATTTAGATGTTGTGGTTCTTTACAAAATGTGCGATTGTATTTAGCACATTTCTGTGTTTGATTTTTGTACAACAAAGTCACAGCAGGCTATCTACTGAATCCATCGACGGGAATCGAACTCTTGGTTTTACTGGTGTAAATCCGTATACTTATCGCTCTACCAGCAGGGAACTTGAAGAAATATTTATTTATTTATTTATTTTAAATTTAGAAGTGTAAGACTAGAGGGAGGGCAGCTAATCATTACCACCCACCGCCAATTCTTGGGCAACTCTTTTACCAACGAATAGTGGGATTGACCTTAACATTATAACGTTCCCACGGCTGAAAGGGTGAGCATATTTGGCGCAATAGGGATGAGAACCAGTGACCCTCAGATTACGAGTCGAACGCTTTAACACGCTTGGCCATGCCGGGCCACACACTATAATATCTGCTAAGTCGATCGACAGGAATTGAACGCCTGGTTTTAGCGTTATAAATCCATAAATTTACCGCTGTACCAGATTGGTAACAAGATATTTATTACAACAAATTAAACATTTTAACAGTGACCTCTAGGTTGTCTTTCACATGATTATTTTACCAATTAGATCTCAAACTTCCACATTTAAACCTTCTAAACAACATATTTGTCTCCGAAAAGTTGAAACTTATTTGCGAATTTGTTTCTGATTAAAGAGGTTACTATAAACCAAAATAGCTTCACAATTATATTCCTCGGGTTACGTGGAGCAATCAAATCACACCAAACAGGCTCGCCCTTTCAGCCGTGGGGATGTTATTAGTGCGGTCAATCCAACTATTCATTGATAAAAGAGTAGCCATGACTTGACAGTGGGTGGTGATGACTAGCTGCCTTCCCTCTAGTCTTTCACTGCTAAGTGCTAGTGCAGATAGCCCTCGTGTAGCTTTACGCAAAATTCACAAACAAACAAAAAAATATGTGAAGTTGATACTAAATTATACAAACCCGTAAAGGACAATTTTCTAAGTTTTCACTTTATACTTTTATCTTAATTTCACCATACATCATGTTAATTACATACGAAAATTTAAGTGTACATTTTTGTAAACGTTTTTAATAAAATATAATTTGCGTTTGCATATATACGATTCATATGTGCTCACAAATTATAATTTGTTCTTTATTTATAATAAACTGAAAATATTCGTTATTAATTATACATTATGAATAACATGTACAAAGCGACTAAATTAAAACTTATTATAAAGCACCTCTCTTTAAACGTAAATATTATGTGGAAAAAGAGCATTTTTTCTGGATATATTCACATTAACATTTCTTGTATTATTTTAAAATAGTTTTGTTGTATTTACATTAGAATAGTTGTTGCAAATTTCTGGTTCTTTAAAAATTGTATTAGGAAGTAAGAGTTCAATTTTTTATGGTTACGTTAAGATAAGTTGTTTTATCTTTGAAAGGAATATATTTTTCACAAAAATATTATAATACATCCATCACCATTCTTATTTTATATAATTTTCCAAGTTACAGGGATGATCAATTCTAATTGTATAGTTTCACACAGTATCTCTCATTAGTATTTTAAACGTGTTGGGGTACAGAGCGATTATAGTACAGGATGTATAATGCTTAAACATTGCATGTAAATTTTTTAAAGTTTTTTTTCGATCAAATGCAGACTTTTAATTTGTACTTTTCCTTAGAATCTGGTACTAGAACAAAAGTACAGTAAACATCTGCTTATAATAATGTTTAGTTAAGCCGTGTATATAGATATTTGTTTTTGTGCTTAGTTTGGGAACAAGATTCGTCATGTGAAATTTAAAGTAGCAGTTGAAAATTTCTAAAGTTTGTGTTAGCTACTGTTTGTGGCAGATTCACTTCACTGATCAACCTTGGCCTGGCATGGCCAAGCGTGTTATGATGTCAAACATCATAAATGTGACACATATCGACACTCAATTAACTTCTACACTCAAATTAAAATTTCAGACCATTTGAAATCGAAGTACATAATAAAATAAATCGGAGTCTCGTCCAAGATAAATTAAATGTAACATATCATAAGCTCATGAAATTGAGAAGTCTAGACGACTTATTTGGATTGTGTTATGTATTCAAATATGTGTTGTATACATTTAGTGTCTTTACGTATTATATAACTTCACTATTTGCTAGTCTACTCTGTATTTATTAGTTAGCCCCACATGGCCAAGCGTGTTAAGGCACGTGACTCGTAATCTAAAGGTCGTGGGTTCGCATCTCCATCGCGCCAAACATGCTTGCCCTTTCAGCCGTGGGGGTGTTATAATGTGACGGTCAATCCCACTATTCGCTGGTAAAAGAGTAGCCCAAGAGTTGACGGTGGGTGGTGATAACTAGCTGCCTTTCCTCTAGTCTAACATTGCTAAATTAGGGACGGCTAGCACAAATAGCCCTTGTGTATTTTTGTACGAAAT
Organism: Carcinoscorpius rotundicauda; assembly: GCA_011833715.1. Lineage (NCBI taxonomy): Eukaryota > Metazoa > Arthropoda > Merostomata > Xiphosura > Limulidae > Carcinoscorpius > Carcinoscorpius rotundicauda. The sequence goes on along the minus strand of CM022392.1, from coordinate 88,920,262 downwards.
TAAAAAACAAACAAACAAGCAAACAAATTAATCAACCTCTATAGGAGAAGATTGTCTTAGCTGCTGTTTGTGACGGTTTAACCTTACTGATTAATCTTTAGAGGGAAATATTGTCTTAGTTACTGTCTGTGGCAGTTCATCAGTGTGACCTCACTGATTAACCTCTGGAACAAAAGTTTATGAAGCGTGTCTTAGCTACTATCTAAACCTGTCTTATAGAATGTTCAAATTTTTTTAAGCATGAGATTTCTTGTACAATTGTAGCAGCTGTGTATCAAGGACTTTAATTTCCACGAATCTCTTACTTACAAAATGGTTAAGCTTTAGAAGATTAGCTCTTCTTCTGAGAACTTCTGGAGGTCCTCTGTCTTAATAACTTATCCAGGAAGAAGTTTGATTCTACCTTCCTTTGTCCTATTCTTCCTGAACAGCATGGCTTACCAAGTTTGTTTGCGTAAGTTTTCTTCAAACATAGTTTCATTTCAGGATTATACTTGTCATAATACAATAATATTAGACCTGTTATATCTGCAAATGAAATCATAATTATTAATTCATTTTGTGTTAAGACTCAGTTGTCATTTAGTTACAGTCCAAAGTACTTATATTCCTTAACATCTTACCAGTGTGGCAGGTAGACTGTAAATCTGAGGGTTCATGGCTGGCTTGCATCCAATTGTTGCAAAAAGAAAACAAGAAATAAAGGTCCGAAAGCCATAAGTGCGTAATAAGAATAACAATCCCAGCATTAGAGTAACCAAAGAGCTGGCGGTTGGTATTTTTGACTACTTGCCAGCTTTCTAGTTTATCAATTCAAAAGTAGGGAAGGCTAGCTTTGTGCAAGTCCCGACAACAAACGACAACACTCACTCATTTAAAACTAAAACACGTTATCTCTTTATAACAGTAATTTTCTCTTGTTGGTGTTATTTTGAATTAAGCACAAAGCTACACAATGGGCTATCTGTGCTTTGCCCACCACGGGTATCGAAACCTGGATTTTAGCGTGTAAGTCCGCAGACATACCGCTGAGCCACTGGGGGCTGAAATTTTCTCTAAGTCATCTCTTTTCATTATTCTAGTCTGTAGAAGTAATATGGTGTATTCAACCTTCTGTAGCTTTTAACTGTTATCAATATTTTCAAACAAGAGCTCTCTATAAAGTCACTAAGTAAAAAATAAATATATTTCTCTTTTCCTTCAAAAATTCTTATTTTGTTACTATTGGATTTTCAAAAGTTAAAAAAAAAGACATTGAAAAAATTGAACTTTACGAGAGGATTTAACATATTTATTGTTTTTCAGTGACAAAAAATTCAAACCAGTTCGAAACCAAAAACAAATTAATGAACTAATTGTTTCGATCTTTTGACATTTTTATTTCATTAATTGTTTGTTTGTTTTTGAATTTCGCACAAAGCTACTCGAGGGCTATCTGTGCTGGCCGTCCCTAATTTAGCAGTGTAAGACTAGAGGGAGGGCAGCTAGTCATTACCACCCATCGCCAACTCTTAGGCTACTCTTTTACGAACGAATAGTGGGATTGACCGTCACATTATAACCCCCCTCACGGCTGAAAGAGTGATCATGTTTGGCGTGACGGGGATGGAAACCTGCGAACCTCAGATTACGAGTCGCACGCCTTAACACGGTTGGCCATGCCGGGCCTTATTTGATTAATAATCAGGTGTTTGTTGGCTACTTCGCATTTTTATACTACCATGAATAATAATTGTTATGTATTACGTAGGAATTGTAATAACAAGCCTGTACGACACCGCTAGGAATCAAGAGTAGCCCTTCGAAATGTTAGACAATTAATCAAACGTAGAGCAACCAATAAGCAGCAACCGCCTCCAAAGTATTTCATCGGCACGTAGATAACATCATCTCGGTCCCAAAGTATTCCGCTGACACATATTCCGTCGCAATCAAATGGAAGTCTTTTTTGTGGGTTTTTTTTTTTATTGGGGGGTTACAATTTGAACACAATAATGTTTGATAGTTTCGGACATTTAATTGGACTAATTCGTTTCTAATCATATCGATATATTTGCTTACCAAACTAATACTGAAAACATTTTATTTTATTTTCTATTCGTTAACTAAACAAAGTTTTTAATTGTACAGATATCCCGTCTCCATCCATTTATACAGCCTTCCTAATTCTGTTTCTGCCATGAAATGTTCGCCATCATTAGACTCACTTTGAACATTGTTTTAGTTAAGACACGTGAAATTAAACAAATAATTAAAACTAATGTATGAGATATGGCATGTCAAGAATATTTTTATTATTCGGCTAAAATAAACACTTAAGTTGTTTATTTCATATGAACCAAGAGAGTTATGAATGAAAGTATTCGTATAACAGAAGTTTAGAGAACCTTTGTGCCACTTATTGAATGCAGTCACTTGTGAAAAGGCGGCTTCTCTTTATGAAGTTAAAAAATAAATAAAATAATACAGGTTATTAAAAGAGAAAACTAGGTTAATAAAATATATTTCCCGAAGTTGGCATTCCCACTGTTATAATTGTCAAATACCTGAATAAACAGCAAAATAAAACGTGGGATGACTCGACCAATACATGTGACTAAATAATAAGATTAAAAACAATGGAATTTCTCACTGTGTATTCAATAAAGTAGGCAAATCGCACAAGGCTATTATACTGTTATAACAAGCTCTGAACTTTAGAAATAATGTCAAACGCTTGAAATTTCCTGGAATCTTTATAAAGGCAAAATGAACGTAATAAACTTGAAATAGTCCATGTAATAATTTTTCAAGTTATGTAACGTTTATAATTTTTACGTTAAATGTTAAATAGCTGTGAGGAGTCGTATTTTTAACATATGTCAATTTGTAAAATTTATTATATAATTATAAACTCTCACACATACTGATTGGTCACCGATGTTCGGTAGCATATGAGAGGCTTGTAACTAATTGGTATATTTTAAAAAGAAAGTATTCCTAATTATTCAAGGCTCTTCAATGTATAAATGACTAAGCAGTTATTAAATTATTGTATACTGATGAAGGAATTTTGAAGTACATAAATAAGCTAATGAATGTAGAAGGGTTATTCCCAACGTTTATCAGGATTATTAAATGTAATCAGAATTACACAGTGTAACAAAATGTTTACGTTTTTTTGTTCCTGAGCAGAAAGTGTTATTTCCCAATTTTTTATGCCTAAAGTAAATGGAAAAGACCTATCTTTCTCTTCAAATTTTGTTTTTGTGACTTTGAAACAAATAACGAAAACATGGTGGGAGACTATATTTGGGGGCTGATACCTGAAAGTAATTTACATTAAGGTCGCAAATCTCGAAAAACTACTCACTTCTAAACATTTTTGTTCATTCTTCTATAACTTTAACTTTAGTATACATGCAAATCTTGATTCACATATTGTTTCATTCAGACATTATGTAAATGAAAATGTGCAAACCTGCCTGTTTTTTCATAGAAAATAGGTTAATTTCTAAATTTCATTATCCAGGTCACAAAAGCAAAGTTTGAAGGGAATAATGGCCATTTTCTGTACTTTTACAACATAGGCAAGTATGAAATAACACATACTATCCAGGAACAAAATTTGTGTTACGTATTTTTATTATTTGTTTTCGTATATAAAACGAACAATTAGAGAAGCAGAGATTATAGCTTGTCTCTTTCTATATACGTAAAAACGGCTCGTTTGGGTTGAGAAAATATTTTACGTAGAGGAGCGAACAACGTTTCGACCTTCTTTGGTCATCGTCAGGTTCACGTTGTTCGCTTCTCTACGTAAAATATTTTCTCAACCCAAACGAGCCGTTTTTACATATATATTTTTTTCTACAAGTGGGTTTTCTCGACATCACTTATAGTCTATTTCTATTTCGGTAGGATATGCATTTGTTATGTATTTTCGGCCAATCGTCATCTTCCCAAAAAGAGTGGGGAACTTCTTTTCATATGACGTCACTGCACCACAAAACAAACCTGCCTTAATTTGTCAAGTACAGTGTAAACTAATATTAGAACCTGAAACCATTCTTACAATAAAAATTGGAAAGCACCCTTCAAGACCTCTGAGTCAAGACCTAAACAGTTAAGAAAACTATTAAACTTCTTGGTTTAAAGCCAGGAATTAATTTTGGCTCAGGTTCAAAAAGTTTTACGTCAAACACGACCGAATGGCATAGAATCACACCCTGATGAAACCACATTACACTGATAAGTTCCCTAATATTAAATACATAGCAGTATCAATCACTTGGGTAAACAGTAGAATGGACCTTCCGTCCTTACTGGCACCATTTTTGAACAAAATAAAGAACAGTTTAATTTTAGAAGCAAAACCTTGTAACTGAGAACGTAAAATCAACTAGCTAACCTCGGATATGTGTTGTCATTAAATAGACAATTATTTGGCTGCTAATAAATACAGTAAAAGCAGTACCTTTGTGAATTTGGATTTACCATACTTTTACTATTTACCGAATCCATTACACTTTCCATGTAAAGAAGTTTATGAAACTAGGAATAGATGTTAAGAGTCATAGATGGAGCATGGTGGTAACTGGTAATGTGCAATTTATTTGCAAAACTAATGTATATTCTGAGGAAGTGGCATGCCTAGATTGATTGTAATAATACCAGCTTCGTGACCAACAATTACAGTATCTAGAGTGGGTGTCTCATGAGCTGCGCCAAGTAAATTGGACAAGCTCATTAAAATTAAAAACCAGCCAGTCATTTCTTAAATGGGGAGCTCAACTTATTACCCCAACAATGCACTCCATAAATATATCCCGGAACATGTTCCAGATATCCTAAGTTAGAAATACCAGTTGGCAAGAAAAACCACCATGGGACGAGGATGACATTTTTCCAAACTACAGATAACGAGCCGGAAAATATACAATAGAAAATTTCGATTTCTTTCTTTCAGTTTCAAGGATCCTTGAAAATATGTCAATAATATAAGAAAAACAAAAGCTTCAGGATTTTTTAAAAAACCTAATTATTAAAACAGACACGATAATGACTCAGCTTGTTTGTACTCGGCATCATAATGAGCCAGTGTTAAGAGGGAAGTCTATACATGGCGTAGATGTACTATGAAACTGTTGAAACAGCCACCCTAATGACTACAACTTGTTGATTCTCGGCATTATAATGAGTCAGTATCAAGAGGGAAGTCTATACATGGCGTAGATGTACTATGAAACTGTTGAAACAGAAATCCTAATGACTACAGCTTGTTGATTCTCGGTATTATAATGAGCCAGTGCTAAGTTTGTTTTTTGTTTTTGTTTTTGAATTTTGCGCAAAGCTACTCGAGGGCTATCTGCGCTAGCCGTCCCTAATTAAGCAGTGTAAGACTTGAGGGAAGGCAGCTAGTCATCACCGCCCACCGCCAAATCTTGGGCTACTCTTTTACCAAAGGGCGTGCATGTTTGGTGCGACCGGAATTCGAACCCGCGGCCCTCGGATTACGAGTCGAACGCCTTAACACGCTTGGCCATGCCGGGCCCACCAGTGTTAAGAGGGGAGTCTGTACATGGCGTAGATGTACAATATTAAACTATTGAAACAGACACTCTAATGACTAAAGTTTGAATGAGCAGCACATGGTTTAGCTTCAATATAACATCGATAAACAGGCTCGGCAAAGGAACAAACTCATAAAATCTTTTCATGAACAGTAATTTGACTGAAGAAAGATGTTAATATTCCTGAAACTCAACATACAGAGGTATAAATTTCATTGGAATCAAGGATTTCATCGAGAATACGAATCAATCACAAAGTAAAAAGTGAGATGAAGAAACTTATAATCATCACAATTTATCAAAAAATTTGTTTTTGAATTTCGCGCAAAGCTACTCAGGGCTATCTGCACTAGCCGTCCTTAATTTTGCAGTGTAAGACTAGAGGAAAGGCAGCTAACCAGCACCACCCACCGCCGACTCTTGGGATACTCTTTTATCAAGGAATAGTTGGATTGACCGTAACATTATAACACCCTACGGCTAAAAGGGCGAGCATGTTTGTTGTGACGGAGATTCAAACCCGCATCCCTCAGATTACGAGTCGAGTGTTAACCACCTGCCCATGCCGGGCCTTATAAAAAGGATTGACACACATCGATGGGTTGACTTTTTAGTTTGAATAGTAGTAAGTAAAAGGCGACAGTAAACAACAAAAGCTAGTAGGAAAGATTTTACGTCATTCTAGACGAAAGATGATGAAATTAAGCACTGCCAATGAGTAAAATAAGTTTAACTATCATTCATATGAAAGTATATTCTAAATATTCCAAAATATTTTATTAATGTATTGATTATTATTTTTAAAAACTTTTATTGGTCTTGATCATTAATGCTGGCTAATAAAAATATTGTTTTTTTAAAGAATAATTTATATGCTTCCATTGGTCTCATCATGTTTACTTTTAATCATTTTTATTAAATATTTTCAGCTAAGTTTGGCAGTTAGGGCTAAAGAAATAGAACTTGTAATGGCTTATACTATATTACTAATAACTTACTTGATAAAACCAGAGCGCGTAAAACATCATGTATTTGAGATTTTTATGTTCTGAAGTTATTAGGCAAAGTAATATCTTCCTGTAACTATGAAAGGGCGTGGAAACCATTTGATATTATAGTCCGTAAAACTGACATGAGGATTTTGAAAAAGCACCTTGACGAACAGACCCGTTCCATTTAACAAAGAATATCTTGTGACGAACCTATGAGATGAACAAGGACAAACGCTATTAAGTAATAGGGTAAGAGCTATTTGTAAAGCACAGTCGTATCTTACGAATAGTTTATTTTGTTAACGAAAGTTTTATTTACAAGTGAAACAAGTATTCAAGTTTTCGAAAACGTATCTTTATTTATATAAAAACGCCACACGCTTCTTTACGTTTGAGTACGTGGGGTTGTAAAAATAATTGACAGAGAAAATAATACAAACAGAACAAAAATCAAAAAAGCTTTTTAAAAAGAAGAGTCTCCCAGTGGGACACCGTAAGGCTTCAAATTTACAACATTAACATCAGGGGGTCGATTTCCTTCGGTAAACACAACCAATCGGTCAATGTAGCTTTGCTATAAAAAAAACTCATACACACACACATACATAAATGAACTAGTATTAATACTTTCGCGATTTAACGATTGTGTTTTAGTTGCTTTGATAACATATAAGACTGTAGAAACTAGGAAAGGAATCTATAATATTATAGAACCTCTATAGATAAACATACTCTAGATAATAAAGTTGAATTGTCTTCAGTGACGCAACGGTAAGTTTGCGAATCTACAATGTTAGAAACTGGGTTTCGATACCCGTTGTGGGCAGAGCGCAGGCACCCCTTTGTGTAGCCTTATGCTTAGTAACAAACAACTACAAAGTTGAATCAAAAGGTTTAAAATAATGAAAACAATTTTCCAAATGACTACACCTGGCTTCTATTTCATGGGAACGTCTACATGAATCTCTGATTTTACTTCTGAAAGTTAAAGCCAGAATTCTTTGTTCGAGTGCCCCCCCCCGCTAGTACAGCGGTATGTCTCCGGATTTATAACGCTAAAATCAGGGGTTCGATTTCCCTCAATGGGCTGAGCAGATAGCCCGATGTGGCTTTGCTATAAGAAAAACACATTTTGTTCGAGTGAATTTGCCTGTTGATATATCAAATAAAACGTATGACAAATTTCCTAAACATGTCACTCGTGTGTTTGTAATACACTTGTTTCAGCTCCAAAGACACTTCTCAATAGACTTTAAATCTTTCTTTATTGTTAAGGTATAGCCTTGTTTTGTTTGTAACGTTTAAAAACGCCATCAAATTACAACCGATGTTAATGGAAAATAAATAGTAAAATAAGTTTATATTCACTCATGAATGTAATTTTCAGAAATAGAAGAACAAAACAAATAAAAGCTTGATATTGGTAATTAATATTAGGAATGTCAGAATATATATAGAAGTATTTAACTGAGAATTAGTGCGAAGAGAACAAATTTTTAGTTGTTGAGTTCACTGAGATATCTGATTTTTAAACAAAGAGCTGGTTAGAAATTATATCTTCAGATATTAGATAAGAAAAACTCCATCGTTCATGACTGCTTGGATTTTATTGAAAAGAGAGGGTTGGATTCAAAATAAAGCTAAGTCAGTCTAACGTACTTGGTACTAAAGGTGTATGTTAAAAAAGAGTGCATGCACCCGAAATGGAAAAGGTGTAACTTCCAATGCTTCAATTAATATCCAATATTGCATTTGGAAAAGATGATCGAAATGATTGAAAACAAATAATTTTCTTTTTCCAAAATTTAGAAGATTCCAATTAATTTAAAACTAAACAGTAGTTATAAATTATCTTCCAATACGAAATTTGATCAGACAATCCAGTTCTTTCATCACGTCGAAACGTTAATGTTTGTGCGCAGTGAAATGTCGTTTAAGATCAAACGCATACATTTTAAATGGGAACACTACTCTAAACAGCTTCAGACCTATCGGTGAAGATCATAACACAGACAATTATCGTTATCTCTAATGTAGAAAGTTTAGGATTTTAAATGGGAACACTACTCTGAACAGTTTTAGACCTATCGGTGAAGATCATAACACAGACAATTATCCTTATCCCTAATGTAGAAAGTTTAGGTTTTTAAATGGAAACACTACTTTTGACCAACTTCACAATTATTCTTATCCTTAACGTGGAAAGTTTGGGATTTTAAATGGGAACACTACTTTTAACCAACTTCAGATATATCAATGAATATTATAACATGGACAATTATTCTTATTTCTAACGTAGAAAGTTTAGGTTTTTAAATGGGAACACTACTTTTGACCAACATCAAACCTGTGAGTAAGGAAGAATATTTTTATAAAAAGCACAACGTTTCCATTACCAGTGGGAACATTCACAAATACTTGTGGAATTATCACACCAGTGATCGGTATGTTTTAAAGATATTCTCAATTGTTTTAAAAGCTTTAACTTGAAATAAAATAATATTTATAATCACTAAATAAGCTTAAAGTGAAACTGCTAATTAAAATTATCATATTAGTAGGTGTTTGATGCTGATAAAGTACACCTCAAATGTGAATGTAACAAGAAAGGCTTAAAAGGTAAGAAATGTATTTTGATAATTCTACTGGCAACCTTTAAGTAATTGCAAAGGTTATTATTACAAATTCACCGCCGCTTTAAATGATACATCGAATTGGAATTTTATGAAATGTTTATGTAGCTAACAACAAATTAAACGTTTCTTTGAAACGTATATTCATTTACAGCAGTGGCGTAAGTCTTTAGTCCAATAATAAAGAGTTTACTTATATATTAACACTAACTGGCCAGTTTATTAGTTCCTTCCTCTAATGTTACATAAGATCAATTCTTGCCAAGACTCGGTATTTGACAGACTTCACAAGATATTGGATCACATTCTGTTTGAATGAGGATCACGAAAACACGTGTGGGTTGCGATAGGCTCTCCGATATCAAAAAAATTATGTAACTGACGAATTCGATGTTATTTTAATTCTAAAACCTCAAATGGAAAGAGGTGTAATTCTTGTTTCAATCACAAAATAATGACTGAATCCATTGCAATACTCTTGAAAATAATTTCAGACAACAGAAGCAGGTTGTCGTGTTATCGCCTCATCAAAGCAGCATTGTAGAGTAACTTTCATCATTTACCTGGCATTGAACGTTATTTGCATTTCTACAGGAGTCAGTGGACTAGACCCTTGTCATAAAATAATTTTTACGTAGGAAAATCTGTCCACAGCGAGTTGTACTGCTGGAACATCATGAGGTGGGCCTAGTTCCCCATTTTGGTTTTCTTCCTATTTTTATTCTACCAATGATATAGTGACTTATCAGACCACATTACACGCTTCCCGTTATCCACTGACTACAAGTTATTGAATATACCAACATCACAGAAGTCGCGAATGCCTGTTTGAATCTAAAATTCATTGGTTGTTTAAGATTGCCTGGCAATTTTCGGCTACCATATAATTGGAAATAGCCTGATCGTCATCACTGTTAAACGAATTATTCAATTGGACCAATTTTATTTTTGTAGCGATGGACTTGTTCCATTTTGATTCCCACTACTCGAAGTCTTTGATTAAAAATATCTCTAAAGGGATCCTTATTCGGTAAAACTACTAGTTGTGGACACCCGACCATCACACCCATATGTGCTTGTTGAACATCTCATTCCAAAACCAGACTATAACAGACTCCACTCTTCTGGAAAGGCTTTTCACTAGATTTTGGAACATGGCTGCGGGCATTCGTTCCTACTCAGCCACAAGAGCAATAATGAGGTCAGGCATTGATGTCGGGTTGAAATAAAAAAGGGTCTTCCCTAGAGTGTTGCTACAAAGTTGGAAGCACACAATTCTCTACAATGCCATTGTATGCTGTAGCATTAAGATATCTTTTCTTTGAAACTATAGAGCCTAGTCCAAACCATGAAAAAATAACTCTAGACCATTATTTATCCTCCCTAAAACTTTACAATTGGCAATATGCATTCAGGCAGGTAACGTTCTCCTGGCACCTGCTAAGCCTAGATTCGTCTGTCAGACTGCTAGATAGTGAAGCGTGAATCATCACTCCAGAGAACGCGTTTCCATTCCTCCAGAGTCTAATGGCGGTGTGCTTTACACCAATTCAGCAGAAGCTTGGCATTGTGCATGATAATCTTAGACCTGTGTGCGGCTGCTCGATGATGGAAACCCACTGCATGAAGCTCCCGACGAACATTTCTTGTGCTGATATTGCTTCCAGAGGCAGTTTGGGACTCGGTAGTAAGTGTTGCAACTATGAACAGACGATTTTTACGCGCTTCAGCACTCCCCAGTTCCATTCCATGAGATTGTGTGGCCTACCGCTTCGTGGCTGAGCTGTTGCTCCTAGACATTCTCATTTCATAATAACAGCACTTACAGTTGACCGGGATAGCTCGAGAAGAGCAAAAATTTAACGAACTGATTTGTTGGAAAGGTGGCATCCCATGACAGTGCCACGTTGAAAGTTACTAAGCTCTTCAGTACGACCCATTCTACTGCCAGTGTTTGTCTATGGAGATTGCATGGCTGTATGCTTAATTTTATGCACCTATTAGCAATTGATGTGGCTGAAATAGCTTAACCCACTAATTAGAAGAAGTTTCCACATACCTTTGGTCATGTATTATATTTCCGCAGCCACTTAATACACCAGATAAGAATTTTTCCCTGATCTTGATTTAAGTCTGGAACTCTCGATTAACGCCAGAGTTCTAGCTGTCTCGCGCTGAGTGCCCCTAGATTAGCATTTATAAAATACAAATAAACGGAGTTACACAAACTTATTTGAAAATATGGTCCTAATTAAGTGGTTCATTAATGTAGAAACACTCTTCAGCTCAGCTGAGATTTTTGTGATCAGCAGCCATAAATCTGTACGGAACCCCCAACAGTGTTCAAGATACAAAAACTTTGTTGTATAATAAAGTACAATAAGATTTTTGTAATCATCACTCCCAAATAAACTTACATTTAGGAGATTATTTAGGGACACTCTCATCCGAAATTTCTTCTATCCTGACAAACGAAAACAAGAGAGAAAGAAATAGAAAAAGTGAGACTATATATGTTTAATTATTATTAAACTCAAAGCTACATAAAGGTCTCTAAACTCGGATTTTAGTGCCATAATTCATCACACTTGCGGCTGAGATACAAAGAATTCGAGAGAAAGAGCAAAGGCAGATTTATTTAATATTTTTAATTATTACATTTTCCATTTTGTGATATTGTATTTTTAAGGATTTTTGTAATTGCAGCTTTCCCATCGATATCGTTAAGAAATCAGACTTCATTTTTATACATATGAAAATGCCCGATATATTAAATATAAGCTAAGCAGAGTTGTGGAACTGGCTTTGAGAGGTGGGGAGAGATTCTAAGAATACCATAACTGTAGCAGTCTATATATTAATGCAGAATTATTATTATATAGTTTACAATTGTAACACCCAGTATCTTAATATTTTGATCCATTAATAACCGAGAAAACCACTCCTTCTTACCAAAAGTAATTACTATGTTGCAATCACCCTCTGTTAATTTGGCTCGCATTCTGAGAGTTGCAGATTCGATTCCTTGTCCTACTAAACATGATCGCTTTTTCAGCCGTGGGGGGAGTTATATTGTAATGATCAATCCCACTATTTGTTAGTAAAATAGTAGTCCAAGAGTTGGCGGTGGGTAGTGATGACTAGTTTCCTTCCCTCTAGTTTTAAATTGCTACATTAGAAGCAACTAGTGCAGATGACTCTGATGTAGCTTTGCGTGAAATTCAAAACAAACCAAGCTCACATTAACATTGTTACAATCAAATAATCGATTTTAATGTCTTAATGAACTTCAACTGGAACAATATTTGCTGCAAATATTTAACAATGCATGCTTATCGAGATCAAAAATAATTACTTGCAATTATTTGAAGAACATTATCTTCAGAAATATTTGTGGAAGAAGGTAAATTACTAATAAAACATTACAGAAACAATCTGTGTCTAATTGGAAACATGTTAGAGTGCATCTGATGCCGGTTTGAAACTGAGTTATCTAAATATTTATACCGTGTTGTGAGTTGTGAAATTAATACCAGTTTATCAGGTAACTTCCATTTAAAACAAAAAAAAATATTTTTATTCTAATTATAATAAATTTCAATTGCATTTTTACATTAACAAATTCGTCATTAGTTACTTTGTTCTGCAATATAACTTTAAATAACAGAAAAAATACACATAATCAAATTCGGAGAAAACTTGAATGACAAAAACAAAATAACCCGCGACTTGCTCTAACAGGTATAACAACACTAAACTTTCATTAGATAGTAAATTTCACACTTTTCTCAAACAAAATCTTCTGTTCCCCTCACCCCCAACTAGGTCAATGACAAGTAGTGACATTATGAAGAATAATTAAAGTTATAGCGGTAAAGTGTCCTAGTATGTATTATAAACAACCACCTAACAGCCGTTGGTGAACAGAAAGATTATATGGGCTTGCCTCGTTCACATCTAGCTCTACCACCCAATTAATTCCCTTTGTAGAGTTCTTTTTTATCTTTTTTATAAAAAAAACTATACTAATTCCTGAATAACAATACATAAAAATCATGTCTACAACAGTTAACGATAGGTGGAGTTATATCAAATCTTTTGAATATTCTAGTTGCAGTGGTAAAAACTTAATCTAAGCGAGTCACGTAGTAATCAATGCGTAATTACTATTGCTCGAGCATCGAGGTCTCACAGTCAACGTCACTTCTTAGTTAAAAATGAATGTATGAAATCCTGGACATTAAAATGTAACCATTTTAATCTGGTAAAACATATTTTCTGACGACATAAATTTTCGACAGTGGACTAAAACATCACTATTTGATTGTAAACTAAAACATAATTTAATTAACAAAACTAGAACATAATTACTTTAAGATAAATTGTTGCTGATTTTTTAGAAGTTTATTACGCCGATAATGTTTAATTAATTTGGAAAAGTTCCCACTTCAGTTCACCGGTGAGCTTCAGTGCTCATAACGCTTAGCTTTCGGTTTTGATTCTCAGACAAAGTAAAGTTTAAAAATTTTGCCTGTCACTAACAGGCTGATTGTTTTTACATTAAGCACAAAGCTACGCAAAACATTATCTGTGCTCTGTTCACCACCAGTATCAAAGCCCAATTTCTAACTGTAGGAGTTCGCAGACATTCCACTGAGCCACTGGAGGACACTATTGTACTTTTTATAGCCTTAATTCATAAAGCTTAGAAATAAGAAGGAAAAAAACAATAAAATGTCTTCAAAACTAAAAGCTCTTTCATATCAAACATGAAAGAGACGAAGACGAATGATTACTCGTAAAAACGAACATAATTTACGAGATAAGATTTCAAAAAACGTCCTTGATTTCTCAGTCGCCATGAAACGCCGTCAGCAAATTATTTTTACATGTGTAATAACTCTTTTTTTTTTTACGTTGGGTAAATTTTAATTGTCCCCTCCCTTTTCCCGGTGGTTTAGTACTAAGCTTGAGGGGCTGTTTGTTATAAAAAAAAAAAGTAAATAAAGAGAAGGTTGAACCTGCTGTGGGCAGAGCATATTGTTTCGATTTGCGTCTGACATCAGGACTCATCCACGCAATTGCCCCCTGCTAGTACAGCGGTAAGTCTACAGATTCACAACGCTAAAATCAGAGGTTCGATTCCTTCAGTGAACTCAGCTGATAGCCCGATATGGTTTTGCTATACACAAATACTTCACGCAATTTGTTTAGTAGTTTTACGTTCTTTACGTAGTGAGGCGAATTTCTTACTCACAAGGGCCCAACATGACCAGGTGGTTAGGGTGCTCTCGACCCGCAATATGATATTCGCGAGTTCGAATCCTGTCACACCAAAGATGCTTGTTGTTGTTTTTTCAGGCATAGAGCATTGTAATGTGACGATCAATCCCACTATTTGTTGGTAAAAGTATAAACCTTGAGTTGGCAGCAGGCAGTGATGACTAACTGCCTTCCATCTGGTCATACACTGCTAAATTTGGGATGGGTAGCGCAGATAGCCCTCGTTTAGCTTAGAGCAAAATTCAAAACAAACAAACAAACTTACTTGGTAATCAGACTGAAAGGTAGCACTGTGTACATTATACAGTAAACATTTTGTTACGTCCCACAACATCGATTAACTACGTTCGATGTGAGACAAATGATAGAAACTTCGATGTTTTAACTGGTATAGCCTGACATATTATGGCATGCTAATATTTAGATTACATTTTCGTAAATATCCTTTTTGCATTTTAATTGTAATAAGTCAATAGAAAGTTATCGTGTTCTCAAGACCATTTTTACCCTCACAAACTATCTGATGCACAGACGTCACATCCGTTCAACATAATTGGTCGTAACAGCTATCTGGTGCACAGCTGTTAGGGTTATTGATGTAAAAGGTTTCAACTCCTCTCTGATTCACAAACATTCAATCCATTCATTGTAATAGATCACAATAATTATCTGATGTACAGCCATCAGATCTGTTCATTATGATAAGTTGCAGTTCCTTCCTGATTGACCAGTATCAGATCCATTAATTGTAAAAGGTCACAAACACTGTTTGATGCACAACTACTAGTTTTCTTAAATGTAATATTATCTGTCATCTGATGCGCGTCCAACATAACTGTTCGTCTTATAGGTTCACGTCAGCTATTTGATGCACAGAAGTCTAATTTGTTCAGTGTAAGATGTTTTTCAATTATTCATTACAAAAGGCAATATGAACTATTATGAGATAAAATTTAATCGATTTTCGCTATATTAATTGGCAAGTATTTAAAAACAACCTTTTAGACCAAGTATAAGTCGTTTAGAAGAAAATTATTTGATCTGAATTTAAAATATTCCAAGCAGTTGGGTAGGAGTTTAACAATTTGTCAGTTGTCTCGCTCGAGACACACGGAGATAACTAACAGAGATTACGACAAGTGGCGAATGTACGTATAGGAGAAAAGTCATCTGCAAGAGCCTGTCTTACACATGTTATGAAATGTCCACTTATTAAATATATATGTATATAACTAATGCTATTTGTTCCCAGAAGATTTTCTAATTGCACTAGCTTTTATTTATTGTAGACTCACTTTTAAGATTCCCCTTCGCTAGTACAGTGGTATGTCTACGGATTTACAACACTAAAATCAGAGACATTCAAGATTCAACCATATGGACATCGGTTCCTTATAATTTAAAAATTCTTATTATATACGATTATTGATTTGTAACACTTTATTTATCGCAAGGTAACCCGTCCGTTAGAAAACAACGTGTGTAGTTCATTGCTAAACTAATTATGTATCTGACAATCAGGTATGTTATGAGTGAATCAGATCTGACTGGTCATTCAACCAGTGCTTTGTATATGGTGATCTTACAGAACCTGATCTCAGTTCTCACCTTCAAGTGAATCACAGAAATTAAGTACGCCGAATGTTATCAAATAGCATAAAAACACGTCAAACATGTTCGCCCTCTCAGCCGTGGGGACGTTATAAGTAACACTCAACGCCAACTAGAGAAGTAGAATGGTTGATATTAGTTTTATTATAACGCGATTCCTAGAGAGTTGAATACGATTTCATTGTGTTGTTTCTGATAATACGTTCGATAAATTAGGGACATCCAGCACAGACAGTTTTCGCGTAGCTTGGCGCGAAATTCCAAAAACAAACAGTTGCTACATTTATTGTGTCCCACTCGATGTGTTAAGCTTTGAATTGAATGAAATTTGTCATCAACAATGGTTGAATATAGTTTGGTTGAAAAACTTTTATACCCTCTATTTCTTCGTGAGAAACCGAAAGAACTGAATAAAGAATGCAGTTTAAATATAATGTCAATATGGAACATATTCTGACTGGGCTATTAGTACGTAGATGACAGCCTCACTTTACTATTACAGCAATATAAACAAATATCATCAAAACTTAAGTACATAACTTTGGTTAATGTTTAAAAACGTGACGTTATACACTTATTTCGATGCTAAACATATTACTTTTGTATTCTGATTGTAAGGTCTTGAGACTATTTTGTTTGTTAGACCTTTATAGAAAAAAAACATCTTTGATATATTTATAGTCTCTGTTTATTAAAATACAACATGCGTGAGTAAACTTTTTTATATCAGTATAACTGACAGCTTATTTTATTATATTATATTGTTTTTGGCTAGTACGTCATGCTGCCAACTTTTGTTTTCTTACTGGTATCCATACTGTACTACATTGACTGCTAACTGTGATTAACAATACAATTCTGTAATTGCTATTTTCAACGTTTATTTCACTGTACTATCAAGCCTATTTATTACGATTTCATTGTGTTGTTTGTCACAATACGTTCAATAATCTATAATGATTGTACTTCTGTAAATAAGACCATTTTATCACATCATTAAAACTTTATTGTATTCGTTCTTTTATTATAACGTGATTCTTAGCGAGTTGAGTGATCTGCACCTTTATAGAAGTAAAACGGTTAATGTTAGTTTTATTATTACTTTTATTATAACGCGATTCCTAGAGAGTTCACTGACCTGCACAACTAGAGAAGTAGAATGGTTGATGTTAGTTTTATTATTACTTTCATTTAAATCATTATTTTTTGCACTTCGACATGTGAAATTGAAATGTACGAAATCAAACCTCGGTTATGCTGCTAATGTAAAAAAAATGATAGTGAAATACAAACAATTTCTTTGCAAGTTTATTTACTTAGACATTTATTGGAAACCATAAAATAAGTTTTGATTTTGTTGGCGAATTATTGCATTGCATAATATCTAAATCAATATAAACAGATTGAATTCGTTGGTAAAAGAGTAGCCCAAGAGTTGGGGGTTTGTGGTGATGACTAGCTCCCCTCCCTATAGTCTTACACTGTTAAATTAAGGACGGCTAGCACAGATAGCCCTCGAATAGCTTTGTTCGAAATTCAAAAACAAAACAATCTATTAGGTTTAAAGTACTTTGAAATGTTAGCGTGTAAAGTATCTAACCGATTAGATAGCTCTTTTGTGCATGAATCAAATAAGTGTGAGAAAAAGCAAAAAAAAAAAGCTTTTGATTGATTTTATAATTCTTGTGTGATTTTACGCGTGGATATTATTTATCGAATGTATTTTACGTATGTTGTTTTTCCCAAAAGAAATGTTACATGATTATCGAATTTTAATTGCAGGATTAAAAAAAAATAAGTATATTTGTTGTTCAAGTTATAATTTTCTGTTGGACTAAAAACATCTTGTTTATCCTGAGTTAGCTATTATTTGGTTGGTTGTTTGTTGTTGTGACAGTTGTTATTAAATCTTTACTTTTTTATAACAGAAACGCTTACTTAAAAGGTTATATTATATTGATATTCCATGAGTTAATAATTAAATTATGTTATGACCTTTCTTGAATAAGGATTACTGAATTTACTATTACGCTTATTAAAATGTTTATTTGTAATTAAGCACAAAGTTACAAATGGACAATCTGTTTGGTGCCAAACACAAGTATCGAAACCCACTTCAGCTTTGTAACTCCTCAGACTGATTGAACATTTTAAGAACTTTTCTCATTCCTTCTATTTTTTCCAGTTTTAGTTACTGACATCAGTAACTGTAAAAAAACAGAGAAAGTAACATTTCCCCTAGTTTCTAAAAGTAGAAGTAGTTGCCTCAGATTTACGCCCATATCTTTAAAGTTTTTATCTGTTCTGCGGTTGCATGGGCTAGAAATAAAAGTAGGTAATGTAATGTACCGAATATGCTTCAAATATGCTGAAGGTTAAAGATTAATATTTTATTAGAGATCATTAAATGTTAGAATCCAATTGTAAAATTTCACCCATTGTCACAATTTGGACAGATGAAGTACACCATCCTCATGATTCTGAATCTTTGGTTATTGTCAATGGCTAATCCGTACCATTTCGGCCCCCCAGTGGCTCAGCGGTATGTCTGCGGACTTACACGCTAAAATCCGGGTTTCGATATCCGTGCTGGGCAGAGCACAGATAGCCCATTGTGTAGCTTTGTGCTTAATTCAAAAACAACAAAAAAACAACATACCATTTCGGATGTTACAAAATTTACAGCATTCTGTTTCCTGAAGGTTTTTGTTTACAATCCTGTCGATGTACCGTTTTCTGTAGTTTTCTTTATTTCTTCTCTGAGTTATCAGTTATCAAAATCGTAGTTTGGAATGTTCTGAGCCTTCATCAGAGAAGGAGAGTTAACGTTTTTACATTAACTGATCAAATAACTTAATAATTCCTGGATGGTGATTTTAAGTTTACTTGAAACTTTAACCGAAATCAAGTTGCATCGTCAACTGGACAGTTTATTTAAAACATTCACACCTACTTCACTCTAGTCTAATTGGCATTTCCCAATTTACCATAGCATCTACAAAATACCATATGCCAACGAATCCATCATTTCGTGTGGAACATCTGAATAAGGCAGTTAGATAAGCCTTTCCACATCTTCAGAAAATCCTTATTCTGTTCCTAAACTTATTTTGTAAGTTTTCAGCGTAAAACACAATTTTCAATATCTGATGGTTATTACTGTTCTAAGCAGAAATGTTCATTAATATTGTTAAACATGTTCCTTTTTATTGTTTAACAAAATGAACAATTTGTTTTCCACCGCTTCATTCATGAAACTTGGAAATTGTTTCAAACCGTTCCCTGATATATCTCTCATGGTACATTTTCATCATAATCTGTTGTTTTCGTGACTGGGTAATGTGAATGGGCTTTCTGAGTTCCATAACCTAATTAAATAATGAAGCAAATCAGGAAGTTCTAACAACTACGTATGTCACGATAGTTATAACAAAAAAGGTGACAAAATGGATTTTTCCATTTTAAGTGCCACATAATGAGATTCTTGAGCAGGTACATAGAAAGAGTTGTGGCTGAAATTATCTTTGAATTTGACAGACTGTTTCCAGATGTTTCATCTTGGAGCTAATGCTCTTTTGTACTTTGTTGTTGTTATTATTATAACTCTTCTGTACTTCACAGGTGTTATTTTGGACATTTTTTTAAATTTCGTTCATGTCATTTTGTACTTTGCTTATTTACCTTGTTCATGAAAAACTTGTTATAATTCTTCTGTAAGCTTTCCATGGCTTTCTTGATCAGGTAGTTTGATTAGAACGCTCGATTTGCAATCCGAGTGTCGCGTATTGCAAACCCCGTCTCGCGCTAGTCGACCTTTTTAAGCTGTTGGAGTGTTATGATGTGATTGTCAATTCAACTATTCATTGATAAAAGAGCAGCCTATGAGTTAGAAATGAATCACGCTGACTAGCTGCATTCCTTCTAGTCAATTACTGCTAAACTAGGGACGGCTAGTGATGATAACCCTCGGGTAAATTTCTTCGAAAATTACAACAACACAATCCTTCCTCGATCTTTTCTTTCAGTAAATTGATTTTTGATCTTAATAGTTTTGTAAGCCTCGTGTTTCTTTCTTGTAATTTTTCTCTTAACTTACTATTTCTTTATTCTTGACCACCTTTCTGCTCTTTCATCGTTTACCGTGAATTTTAGATCTCGTAAAGAGCATTTGAAGTTGAGGCTTGATTTTTTGCTTTACTTTATCGAAGTAATCCCACTTCGAACAAAAGTGTTCTAACGGTTTCTATTATTGAGCACGTTCGTTTGAATTATTTGGTAAAAAAACATAATGCAAAGACTTCAATAAAGAACTATATTATTTATTTGACATTATTCTCATTTTATTGTCATTGAAATAGTTTCCCAAACGATCTAAAAAATTCAAGGCATTAAGATACACAGTCATCATATAACGTAGAAACTTACTCTATATGACCCTAATACAAGTGCTTAAATTTAAAACAAACATAGACTACGATATATAAAATAGTACCCTTAGTTTGTGAAATACAACAGCAGTATTTCATGAACTAAGCTACTATCAAGGTTTTACTTCATAAGTAAGACATTTTAGAGATGTAGTTAACTTGCTATGTCGTGTTTTGAAGTGTTTTGTGAGACATACTAAGCTAGTATCTCGTGAAGTAGAGTATACTTGTGAGGCGTAATGTAAGAGGATATTGACAAAAAATGTCACTTTTTGAAGATCTTAGCGCAAGGGTGTTTTTGTGTGTGTGGGGAAAGGGTTAGAGGAGAGTGTTGGTTGCCACTGGTACAAATAGGGTAAGTCCTATAGTAGCAAACAGATTATCTTGTATTCCTATTTAATTGCTATTATAAGCAATAATGAATATATAAAAAAATATTCCTTTACTTTAAAGATCTGCAAGTTCTCGTGCACAGTTCAATTTAACAATGAGGGTATTTGTCCTAATAACTCCCAACAAGCAAGATGTGTAATCGGGTGTATCTTTTCGTAGTTGCTGTCGATATTTATGACCAAGAAACAAGGACAGTTTGGGTGATAAGCTCACTCGGCACTGATAGCAAACTAGTATTTTTCGAGTAAAGTCAGAAATTTATTGTATAGACGAGTACGTGACAGAAATGTATTATGTTATTTTTTTTAACTAAGTCAATATGAATAATGGATGTTTGCGTTCTGTGATAATGCGTTTGATAAATGCTTGGAATTCAACAGAGTAACTACAGACGTAATGAAATTTGGCTTTTGTCAGTTTATTTAATGGTGCCTTCCAGCTGTAGAATCCATAAATGTCTTAGTTATAAATTCTCGACTATTTCATCACCTGCACAGGAGAAAAACAAACAAAGCTGGTTTATAGAATACAAGAATAACTTATATTATAAAGTTGTGTTCACTCATACATGGACAAACATCTATTGCCTCTCTTCTTTCCCTTAATCTTCCCTTTTGTTTTTATAGTCACACTCAAAAGATGTAAAGGGCGAACTAAACCTTTCTTTTTTGGTCTGAACGATTAAATATAACCTTGTGCTGGGAAACTCCGTGTAACGTATCACGTTCACACACCCTTTAAATGGCATCACCCTTTTGGCTGTCTGGATAAAATGTTTCCTCACGTGCTGTAGTAGAGTCAACTGGTTTGGAGAATAGCAGAGTTTCGGTGCTCACGTTTACCAGTGATGACGTCACCCACAGAATACAGAACTCTACAGTATTATGAAGTTGTAATATTTAGCAACGAAGCATAAAAATGATAAAAACAAAAGTGGTATCGGTTGTCTTGTGCTTACGTCACGTGAGAAACAATTAAGATGCACCTGTCTCCAGTTGCTGCAACCATACACACCCACCTTACGGAGGACACACCCGTATGTTGCGTATGGCAAGACGAGGGTGATGTCATCATTAGTGAGACATTACGTCACATTTTACTACTTATGTTCGTCCTGTAGGTGAGGCGTTGCTTCAGTGGTTGGCATTCTTCGACTGCTGATCCTATGATTCTAAGTTCGTGGTCTGCTGCCGTAAAAGAAAAAAAGCATGTTCTGTTGATCACTCCAGAGTAGCCCAAGGATGGGATTGGCATTGGATGTAATTAATCAGTAGCCTTCCTTCTTAATATGCCAAATAACATGAAAGACTGCTATACACAGCTAGGGCTCTTGTAGCTTGTCGCGAAAATTTTGAAACAAAAAAGTGTGTTTTTTTAGATGCGACATGTCGGCTGATATAATGTCGCCGAGTTTGTTTATTTTTCAAGTACAAATGTTTAGCTCATCTCTGAACCGATTTTAAGATAAAATCACAGTTTTGAACTCGGGAGATCAAACATTTTCAAAATCAAATCTGGTGAACGCGCATCTCACGTTTGATATTGATAGCGCACGAGAATATAACTAATTAATTTTTAAAATATGCCTCATTGATTAGTTTATTCTAATTTCACCTTAAAAATTCAAGTGTGGCGGCTATTGAGGACTCCCTATTGTTTTTCAAATAAAAACTTTATCTTATAGCTCCCTCTCTTCACCAGTGTGAGACTTGATTACTGTCGTGACTATTGAGAATTCCCTCTTGTTTTGAAAATTATCAGTAACTAATCTTATTTTAACTTATGCTACTTTCATGTATATATTGCTGTATCCTCCCAGTTTTCTGGAAATATTTAGAAATTTGGAGAATAATTCCGGTTCTTCTGTCTATGTCTTATGTCATTAACTGCTACCAATCATTTCTGTCTAAAAATTAAGATTCTACCCCATGAAATAACGTTATTCTAAAACAATAATGCTCGCGATGACGCAACTGATTTTGAAGGTTTATAACGCTGAAGTTCGAGACCTGATCTATGCGGTGGTCACAGCACAGACGGTCCAAAATGTAGAAGATTTGCGCTTAACAACAAACTTAAACTATAATGAAATAAAGTTGCCCTAATTATCAGAGCATAACCCACATTGGTTAACTGATGGTTTCTTCGATTAAAGTAAACTTAAAGGTGCGAAACCTGACTCACTAAGTCTTTTATGAGCATCGACACAAACACATGTAACTCTGCAAAAGAAACACGTGGGGTAATTTACTTAAATAATAAAAAACACTTCAAGCTCACGTGACGCGAGATTAGAGACAATATAACCATCTCACGTCACTGTAAAAACGAGAAAGCACATTACAAGTATTATTTTCAGATGCATGACTGAGATCGTGTCCTCGTGCATTTTCATTTATCATGAAAAATAATGAGTGAGATTTTGTAAGCTTTTCTTTGGACTCTAAGAACTTTTTATCTCACAAAAAATGTTAAGTTTTTATACACCAATTAAAAAACACTGAAGTGAAGGACGCGTTGTTACAGAAACCGTGTTTCTGCAGTTTTTGATTTGGGTGTGTCTATTGGTAAGAGAGTCTGACCTCTGAATCCAGGAGAGAGGAGGGCGTAGCTTGTGGTCCACCTGACGAAAAATTCGCGCCTTAGTTTGGGTTACAGATTTAAATCTCCATCACACCAAACATGCTAGCCCTTTCAGCCGGACGGGTGCGATAAATTAACTTTTTTCTTTCTAGTCTATCTGTAGCTAACTCTTTCTTATGCTTTTTGGGCGAAATTTCTAGAAATAAGCAAACATCTGCAGCTCTTAAGATTATTATTGGATAATACTCAGAATGTGATAATATTCTACGTAAGTAACAGTGTAATTTATTTGTCTGTTGGGTTTTGTTCTAAAATTAACTAACAACCATAACTGTGTTTTATAAAAATAAAAAACAGGTCCCAGTTGCTCAGCGCTAAGTCTGAGCGCTTATAATGCTAAACGCTGGATGGACAGAACACAGATAGCCCATTGTGTAGCTTTGCGCTTAACAGCAAAATAAACGTAAGATATACCATTTTAAATTTTTATATTTAAAGCAATATTTATTCCTACTAATATCTTTAATAGTAGTGGTTGTATATCAGGTCCTGTAAACGTCAAGTTACGTGATATAAGCTTGTGACCCTGATATAACGTCACATCCATATTACTATTTATGTAATATAATTTAATGAACATTAGGCCTGCATGAGTAAATGTTTTATTTTAGTTTTTGTTATATTGTGATGTAACACTTATTCTTGCATTTTCTTGAAGTCAACGTATCCCAAACTTTTAGCATTCACTTTTATCATTTAGTTTTTTATTGCCTTAAGTAAGTGAAAGTGTGAGTTAAGTGACGAGATATAACACTCTGATACACGGTAAGATGTGATATAATAATTACTTATTACTTTCATTAATACAAAATATATTAAAACGCTTAAGTTTACATTTTAACACTATTGACTCCACCCTAATCGCTCGCGTCCCACTTTGGGAAGAACGTAATAGTATTCAGCTTTGATACGTCTTTTCTTAACAGTAACTTGTGTTGTTTTATGAACAGAAACATGTAATATAAGTCTGATGTTAGTTACAAACAATGTCAGAAATTAATACTCCAGAACAATAAAACCAATAACTATCATATTGCAGTGAATCAACAATTGGAAGTCGTAAGTGTTGATTTGTTTGTAGTTGAGCATAAAGCTACTTAATGTTATCTGTGCTCTCCTCGTCATTGGTATCGTAACCCGGTTTGTAATGGTTTTTCGACTTAAGAAATTTAAATTACAGTTGATTATGTGTACCAACCTGAAAATACACAATAATCTTCAAGGTTTAGAAAATTAATATTTATTATTATAGTAGTAACATTTAAGATTATTTTAAACATTATATCCAGTGATATAAGTAGGATAATTTATGAAAAGTACATTCTGTTTTACAGAAAAATCTCGAATTTTTGCTATAAATTAACCGCTAAATTAAAAAAAAAAATTCATTTTGAAAATTGAGACATTTCTACTATTTTTGGCATTTTTCCTAAATAGCGTTCGTGTGTTTTAATTCAAACTCAGTAGACATTTTAAATAGCTTTAAATCTAAACAAATGATTGTAATTTACAATCGATAATGAAAACTCGAAGGACACTTTCTTCTGTGAAAATAGTCCCTGCTCTATAATAAAGCCGTAACGAAAGGCACAAATGAAACCGTTCTTTCGTTAACTAATTACAGCTAGACATACACTGGTGTAGAAATATTCATCTGTGAACGTGAATAGTATATCATTTAACAGATAAAACATAGCTTTATAGAACAGCTTCTGTGTATAATCAGAGACCTCTGTTAAGATTGGATACTTGGTGAATAACAAGAATAATAATAAAGTTCGACATGCTCAGTGAGTCCATTATTAAATTCATAAAAAAATGCTCTTTTCAAATACATTCACTTAAACAGTGCACCACAAGAAAATAGTCCCTCGTGGCTTGTTGAAGACCCGTTGAATAACGTAAGTAAAAACTGTGACCAGAAAAAAAAAATAAAGATGTGGGGAATTTTAAAAACCAAAAATTAGTTTATTTGATCACTTCATAAACTAATCTGCGAAGTGTGTTCAGCTCTCACTGACACATTACACACAGAACTTCGTATTCATGATGTACTTAGTGAATCCTGCTGAGGATCAACATCACACATCGAGTTTTAGAACCAATTAACTTTGATATACAGGTACCGTTTAAAACAGGTCGTTGCAAACTGCTTTCTCCAACCTACCGGTCGTAATAATGTAACTTGTTTGATTTACAAAAGAATGTTTTTTTCTTCTTTTTTTTAATGTTGTACCTCTACTTTCCGGGCTTTGTCTGACAATAAGTATTTGAAGCTTGTTAGACATAACCTTGGTTCTGAGAAAAAGACATAAAAACGGGTGTAATGTAATTAAAATAACTAGACATTTGCTAAAAGAATTTTTAATATTTTGTATCATGACGTAAAGAGAGTAAAATATATTTCATCAGAATATTTTAATCTGTTGTGTCGTTTTTAGATAAATACCGTTGATATTCTTGACAGTTTTCAGATTTGTTCCGGAAACAAGAAGAGTGATTCTGATCAGATAATCTAACTGAGATTTTCTTGTACGTGTAAAATAATTAGGTTGGACAAATCTGAAGAAATTAAAACATTCGTTTTATTGTTGTTGTTTTTTTATATGAAAGAGACAAAAAGAAAACGCAGCGTGCGTATACGAGCACGTAAAAAGACAGTCGCTCGTGCTAGGTTGTGTTTAGTCGCACAGTGTCTTCCGTGTCAGAAAGGACTTTCGATTGCTTTAATGGTAATTATTTACTCTATGACCCATTAGTAGAACTGAATCAAGAAAGCGTTCATGAATTTAGCAAGTAAACTCGCTTTATTCGTCCGGTAGACGGTATAACATCATGACCTTTGTTCCCTCACAGCATTAATCGATGTTACGCTTAGTCAATGTTATAACAGGCCAGCGAATGACATTACAGGACCAATCCTTTTAATACAGAAGTTGTATAGTACTCCAATATCCTCTCAATTAGAAGAGACATCACCTACTGTAGAAAAAAGGAAACCTTGCTGTTTTGTAGTTGAGCACAAAGCTACACAATAGTTTATCTGTGCTCTTCACAGCCTGGGTATCGAAACCAGAATTCTGGCGTTGTAAGTCCGCAGACATAATGCTGTGCCATTGGGAAGGCGAAAAAAAAAACGAATCAACTAAGTGAAGGTAATCTTATAGACTTTATGGTCCACGT
Source organism: Carcinoscorpius rotundicauda (assembly GCA_011833715.1). NCBI lineage: Eukaryota > Metazoa > Arthropoda > Merostomata > Xiphosura > Limulidae > Carcinoscorpius > Carcinoscorpius rotundicauda. The sequence goes on along the minus strand of CM022392.1, from coordinate 88,893,545 downwards.
GTTGTCGTCATAACAGCAGTAAAATTAAATAACCAAAAAATGTACACATTTCTATATTATTAAGGTAGATAAAAACATACGATATGCTTGCGTGCTACAACATGATTTTTATTTATTTAACTAATTTTTAAGTTTTTTCTGTGTGTTTATATTTTTTCTCGTTTGATAGTGCTTTAGATCATAAAAAATGAAAGCATAATAAAGGATTTAGTTTTTAAAAATAACAGAAAGATATTGAGACGAATGTTTAAGAGCACACGATCCCAAGTCCGACAGTCCAGCAGAGCCCCCACTTTATCACACCAAATACTAGAGAAGATCTAAATCTCGTAATAAAGTCCCACAATTCAGCAGTGCTTTTGCATTTCCACACTGAATAGTGAGAGCTGTCTACATTCTGTAACAAAGCCCAAAATTCCACCATAGTTTCCGTTTCTCTCACACTAAATATAAAGAATGATTTACTCTAATTAATAAACCCCAACAGTCCAGCAGCGTTTCCATGTCTTTCACATTAGATACTAAGCATGATTTACATTAATTGATAAAGCCAAATAGTCTACCAAAGCTTCTACGTTTTCACACTAAACACTAGGAGTGGTCTATACTCTGTAATAAAATGTAACAATCAAGCAGAACTTCCATTTTTCACACTGATTACTGATGATGCAGTAACACAGCTGAGCAGTTCAATATAACCTTCGCGTGTTCACGCTAAGTACGGGAGTGTTCTACGTCTAGTAATAAAAACATCCACGTTCTATTAACGCTTTACAGATACAATAGATTCTCTTTCATTTTTACATGTATCCAACTGTAACCGTAGTAAAGAGTACAGCAAATTCATATACAAAATTTTCGGGCTTTCAACGTTTTGTGAGAAGTTTAAATGCTCCAGACTTTACCTCACTGAGACAACCATCTTCAGTTGCTGAGCAACCGACAAGTAGTGTGACGTTTCGTGTTGATTTCCTGTTTCCTGATACACTCGTTATTTCAAGTTAGAAGTCACCATAAGGTCTGAATCCATGTTGACATCAGTTAAAAACAAAAACAAAAAACTCACCTTTTGCTTTTGAAATGACTAACTACTACAACCTAAGCTCAAGTCTCTTCAGTTTATCTTGGATCATATCTCTTCGAGCACCTATCGTTTGCTTACAAATTTGCCAAGCTGGCAGGTCTTTAATTTTTGACTCTCTTTGTCTCAACGATGTTTGTTTTGTTTCTATTTTTCCCTTCAGTCTATTTTGTTCCATTCAGAGTGTTTATTGTATCAGTCTGATACTTTTTCTGCCTTCCTCAGTGGCACAGCGCCATGTCTACGGACGCTAAAATTCGAGTTGCGATACCCCTAGGTGGGCAGAGCACAGATGTCTTATTTTGTAGCTTTAAAATTAATTACATATAAACAACAATTGATATTCTTAAGTTATATTTTCCTTTTTTTGCCTACTATTTCCAAGCTTTTGACTTTAAATTATTTCTTTTATAACGTTCATCGCTTGTTGTGTTAAGGTTTGATGTTACTTTTCAAAGTTGAAGTTCTTTCACCTGTAGAATGAAGAATTAGCAGAAAGCTTGCTGTTCACGTTGAACATAACAGCGAAGAATTGTTAATTCCAAATAAAATAAACGATCTTTGTGGAATGAGTCGATAGGATCGCAGTTAATCATCAACAATAGCAACCACTCTTTTGGGCGAAAGTGTTTCATTTTCACGCTAATAGCTATTGATTTTACTAAAACTCAATACCATAACCTGTAGTTTCTCACAACTTCGAAATAATTTTGGATCATTGAACTTAGACTTGATAATATAAATAAATTTCATTTAAATTAAAAGCTCAAAGTGTTTTATTTGTTTTAGAGTATACCACTTTAACAGATTTGTAAAGGACTTTGTACCATATGTCAGATGTATTCTTTACATATTAGAATTAACTTTGTACCAAGTCAATATTTCACGACATTTACCTTCATATTTTCTTCGCGCATTCGTAAACAGAAAAACAAGTTTAGTACATGCAAAAATCTTATAATTCCCACAGAGTTCATCAGTCGAGTTAAGATGAATAGCCTCTCGTGTCGCTAAGCTTATGAATTACAGCTCTATAATCTGGGGTTCCATTACCCGCGGTTGACATAGTTTATATTCCATTTTTGATATAAATTTTTCGAGTCTGTTAAAAGCTGGCATGGTCAAGTGTGTTAAGGTGTTCGACTCGTAATCCGAGGATCGCAGGTTCGAATCTCGGTCGCACCAAACATGCCCGCTCTTATAGCGGTTGGGGGTAAAATGTTACGATCAACCCCACTATTTGGTGGTAAAAGAGTAAGCGGGTGTGGTGATGACTAGCTGCCTTCCCTCTAGTCTTACACTGCTAAATTAGGGAAAGCTAGGGCAGATAGCCCTCGAGTAACTTTGCGCGAAAATCAAAAACAAACTGTTAGAAGCGCACGCCCAGATCCTTTGGATCAGGCTATGAGCTAAACCGGGTCAAGGATCACAAGAGACTGGACTTTCTGCTAATGGTTCACATTATAGCATCTGATGTAATGTTTCTCTTGGTTAAAAAACAATATTGTCTTTACTCTGATATCTACCAATGGCTGTTCTCCTTGACAAACTCATTGTTTATACAAACCGTCTTTGAAGACATTAGGAGTACCTATACAAACTGGGCAAAACCAGAACATTTAATTTGCAAGTTATTTTCATGTTGTATTATGTCAGATAAAAACTCCTGATGACCAAGCGTGCAGAAGATCCTTTAATGACGTTTTGACAAGTGTTTTTATCCTAATACAGAAAACAAGTTCTGTATTCAATGTAGTAAAATCAACTGTCAGTAACTTTAACATTTTTAACTTTATACGTTTGATTAGTTTCCAGATTTTGACAACAACTCAGACCTAGTACCTGTTTCCTTAGTTGTACAAACAATTTTCAGCGTACGGTTCTTGAATTACGGCTGTGCGTGAATTTTCCTCACAACATTTAATAAATTTCAATAACATCCTTCAGTTAAAGTGTTCTCATAAGGGCTTCAAGTGTAATTTTTGTTGTCTGTGGGAAAGTTTTAATTTCCAAGCTGGTTCTATAAAAAAATACCAACACTATCTGTCTATGTTTACGTTAGTATAAGTATCAGTCTTTGCTCCTAAGTATGCCATGGTTATTTACTTGTTCTTCTGTTCAGAACGATGGACTCGAAATCTGATATTTGTGGGTTCGAATACCCGTTACACCAAACATGCTCTCCGTTTTAGCCGTGAGGACATTATAATGTAACTATCAATCCTACTATTCGTTGGTAAAAGAGTAGCCCTAGAGTTGGCGGTGGTGGTGATGACTAGCTCCCTTTTATCTAGTTCTTGCATTGCTAAATTAGGGACAGCTAGCGCAGATAGTTCTCGTGTAGCTGTGCGCGAAATTCAAAACAAACAAACAAAATAATTTGTTCTGAGTGTATTCAAGTCTTTGGACTTTGTTTTCCATAATGTATATATATATAACCTGTGAAAATGAAAGATTCATAAAATATTATGCATCAATAACGCATTAAAACTTTGTTTATTTTAAAAAAAAGTTGTTCCCAGGCTACAGTTTTTTAATTGCATTATATCGGAATAATGTCCATAATTGGACACCAATGTAAACCATTTCCAATTTTTATTTTTTAATTTCGTAAAAAGCTACTCAAGGGTTATCTGTGCTAAACGTCACTAATTTAGCAGTGTAAGACTAGAGGGAAGGGAGCAACTTATCACCACCCACCGCCAACTCTTGGGCTACTCTTTTACTAACGAATAATGATATTGACCATAAAATTATAACGCCCACACGGCTGAATGGGCGAGCATGTTCGGTGCTACCGGGATTCGAAACCGCGACCATCGAATTACGAGTCGAACGCCTTAACCCACCCGGCCATGCAGGGTCAGACCACTTCCAAATACTTTTTGCTTGAATGTTTACACTGACAGATTGTATAAATTAAAATACAGTCGAGCTTTCACTCCTTACCTTTTACATTTTGCCAGTAATGATAACTCTATTCTTTTTTGTTTTTTGTAACGAGGATCCCCCCTCGTTTTAATGAAATTTACTTTCGAGTATCTATTTCATTTATGGCTTTAGGTGATAAGGGAAGGAAGGATAAGACGGCCACCTTTAACTCTAGATGCTATTCTCAACAAATAAAATAGGTGTTATGAAAAAGTAAAATATTTTAAAGAGAACCTCAATATATTGCTAAATGCAATTTTAATTAAGGGTTATCTGTGCTAAACGTCACTAATTTAGCAGTGTAACACTAGAGGGAAGGCAGCTACTTATCACCACCCACCGCCAACTCTTGGGCTACTCTTTTACTTTTTAATTCATAACAACTGCAACTTTGGATAGATATTGCTTTGACAACTTCATTCAAATCGCATTTAAATCATTTAATTCATCATTTAAAAGCTTCCAATAGAGACTTAGAAAATGAGTATTAGTGTAGAATGATGGCATAGGTCGAGGCTAAAGATTTGTGGCAAAAATTATGTGTCATTTGTACAGCGTGAGACGAACATTCTGGGGAGAGAAATTCCAACCCTAAGTCACTTATCGTGACGCAATCACACGTAATAAAAAAGAATCAGCGAGCTGTACCTCCTGTTTGGCTTCTATAATTCCTCAACGCTTATCTGAAGTCAATGTTATTCAAAAGCATATAAATGATGGCACTTTAATCATTCACATTCGTGCTTGTCACTTGTATATTTTTTATTGGGGTAAAAGAAAAAGAGTTAGTTATAACTGATCCTGATGTCAAATCTTTATAAAACATGTAATGATAATTTCACCCAAGAGGTGTCGTCTTATCTCACTTTTCCTTAAATAAATTTTATTTTCGTCGTTCTTTTTTTCTGTCAAAAAACTACAACATTTGGATGTATACTGATTTTCTCAACATTACTGCAGCTTTATAAGTCATCTCCACCAACATACGTGACCATCGCAGTTCGTTAGAATAACAGAACTTTCTTAATTTATAAATTATATGTTTTAGTTTTGTAAGTTACTTTCAGCTTTCTACTCTTTAAGTGGCAAATAACGCTGCAAAAATCACGTTTAAAAACAAAAGATAAATTTTAATTTTCATTCCACCAAACAAATGTTACAAAAAAAAAAAACTCTCGGCTTTTGACCTTTGTTTTCTGCTAGCGAAACTACTACTGCATCATCGTCTCTTTCAGCGTAAAAAAAAATCGAGCCTCATGAATCTTGTACAAAATGTCAAGCAAGGCTTGTCACAAGTCCGGAAACGTTGTCCAAGAATTAACTTGTTACCAACTCACTCCACAAAATACGAACTGTATAAAACAAAATCATCGACTTGAAGCAATGTTTAAGTGCTTTAGCTGTACGAGATAAAAACTATATATTTGAATTTGAAACTTGCTTTGTTTTCTCCATTCTGAATCTTTATATAGAAAATACTTCAGCAATTATTATATTGTTTCTTAGAATGAATGCTTTGTCGTGAAGATACACCACAGATTATCTGTTTTTTCCCACTCAGCTTTTTTTATTATTTCTTGAGAGACCTTAATGTTAAATACCAATAATGATACAGTTATTATAAAATACGGTAAGCAAATAGTGTGATTATTTTAAATGGAACATAATATGTTTATGCAGTTTTAAAAAATTCTGATCATTTGTACTAAATTTGTAAAAATCCAACTAAAATTAGATAAGATAAATTACAGAGATCCTCATTAAGGTGTATAGAAGGATTATTTATTGACGTATAACGAATATTATAGGATAAAACTAATTGGATTTTATTTAGTTATCATGAATCAGTTTATAAGTTTTTAAAATCCATGAAGATGTATGACACATACATACGGCATGGGTTTGTGATCACGTTGTTAGAAACTTTAGTTGAAACTTAACATATTAATAAACATTTGAATTTTCTCAAGAAATAAAAAATTAGAATTAAAAGTGGAGTTCATTGTGCTAGAGACCGTGGGTTTACGTTTTAAACATATTTACCAACATGGCAAAAATAAAATAATGTTTATTATGCTAGATATTATGAATTTATGCTTTAAACTTTTGTATCATAACGACAAAAATAAAATGAGATTTCGTAAATATATGTTTCAGACTTCGTTGGTTTTACTACCAAATAATCCAGTTTTCATTTTTAACTATTACGCATTTTAACTTTGATAGTTACATACTATTCTCTTTACGGCCTGGCATGGCATCGCGGGTTCGCGCCCGCGTCGCGCTAAACATGCTCGCCCTCCCAGCCGTGGGGGTGTATAAGGTGACGGTCAATCCCACTATTCGTTGGTAAAAGAGTAGCCCAAGAGTTGGCGGTGGGTGGTGATGACTAGCTGCCTTCCCTCTAGTCTTACACTCCAAAATTAGGGACGGCTAGCACAGATAGCCCTCGAGTAGCTTTGTGCGAAATTCCAAAACAAACAAACAAACTATTCTCTTTTGAGAAAAATCTGGTTAAAAACTGGTTCGTCGCTTATATGAGTTAGCTAGTAAATATGAATTTGTTACAAAGGGTTTGTAAATATTAATGCCTTCTACTTAAAAAAAAAAGTCTCCCAATAAACGTTTTAAAACCAGTAATTCAAAACTATCTAAACAACAAATGTAACGAATCTTTAAATAGAAGACATTATCACACCTTCCTTAAGGCCAGCTTGCTTTTGTTTTTTTGTTTTTGAATTAAGCACAAAGCTACACAATAGGCTATCTGTGCTCTGCCCACCACGAGTATCGAAACCCGGATTTTAGCATGTAAGTCCGCAGACATACCGCTGAGCTACTGGGGGGCTAAGGCCAGCACTGAACAAAAACCGTTAATTAAGAAAATAATTCTGACTAAAACAAAAGAGCAAGTTGATTAATGGGTTCTGATCTACGTATAGGCAACTTCAAAACAAAAAACCACATCGGGCCATTTGGTGTATCCATCGAAGAAATCGAACCCCTGATGTTAACATTGTAAATCCGTTGTTTCACATCTGTCACACCGGGAAACGCTTCAATTTAAAGAACAATGCATTCCATTTTTCAGTATTAAATAATAGCAAAACAGATTATTACATATAAGTTAGCTTTCCCTCCTCTGTAGCTCAGCGGTAAGTTTCAGGGCTTAAAAACAAAAACTCAAGGTTTGATTTTTGTAGTGGGCAAAGTGCAACTAATCCAGTGGCTTTACGTTTGAACAGAACAAACAGGTATGTATAAATATTTTTGTACAACTCTAAATGAGAATATCTAGGCAGACTTGTATTCGGTTGGTGTGCAAAACTCGCACAAACATAGCTTCAACTAAGTCTGTATTTTGTATTCGAGCCAGCTTGATGATATCTGATCATCAGCAAAATATTTGTCTGGTGACAAGCAACGGACAAGACGTGTAGCTTAACGTTATGCACATTCTTCTTGCTTGAAACATGTCTTACCACGCCCCCTAGTGGCACAGCGGTATGTCCGCGGACAAAGCTAAAATCTGGATTTTGATACCCGTGGTGAGCAGAGCACAGATAGCCCATTGTGTAGCTTTGTGTTTAATTCTTAAAAAAATGTCGTACCACTAAGGAATGATCTTATTTTCATTATTATAATTTTTATTGTGTCCTTATTGGCTGAATTTTACAGGCTTAGTTACACTGTTTTTCATATGTTGTCCATCTTTATTGGTTCTTGTGAGACAGATAACGGTCTGAAAACTTTACATTCATCGTAAGTTAAGTGAGTATTTCACGAGAAACAAAACCTACCCTTCTCACAGCCTAATTTATTATTACAAGCGAAAACGATCTTATGTGGAATAATAATAGCTTGAGCACAAATATAGCTCAAAATGTAGGTTTTGGAACAATGCAAGTTTATTATTATAACTTATATGCTGAAATTGTATATTCTGTAATTTCTGTTTGAATGTTTCAATGACATTAGTTCAATAATAAACCTGTAAAAGGACACTTTTTATTTTCCTATCAAAAGCTAATCAGAAAGTAGACTTACTTGCAAAGTTTTCAAACGGTTATCTGTCTCACAACTTCAAAAGGGTAATTTTAGCGGTTATTGATATTTTTGGTTTGAAAATGGAAAATAAGTTAAATATATAAACTAAGTGTGCTAATTGGAGCATGAATATAGTAAACCTAAAACAAAAAAACACCTTTCTTGATGACTTGGGTGACCCAGTGAGCGAGTTAATATATTACTATCCAGGCAAAAGAGGTTAAACGTGGTGATACAGCATTTCTGTATGCGCCCTCTCTATTCTGTAAATGGCATGAGGAAGGAGTAAAAGCTGGTTAGATTTTTGAATTTTGCGCAAGGCCAGTGCCTTAACCACCCGCCCATAAAGGACCATTGCATTTGATAAGAATAGAAAAAAAACACACTAGTCGTTGTAGTGGTTATTGCAGAGTGCAGGTTATCACAGGTTAAAAATAACTTCCAATTATTTTTTGGGGAAATAATAAACAAACTGCACTGTTTTACTCATTTGTCTGCAAATAATCCAGCAAGTAAATAAACAAAGGAATCTGATAAATGTGCATGTAAGACGAAAGAAACAAATAAAACAGTCTTAATTTGTGGCTTCTTGATTATAAGTTTAATTCAGCACAAAAATATTTTTACTAAAATGTTTAAGAATGAAGATAATCTACAGAAAACATTGTACGAGATGCATCATGACTTGTAAAACACTTTGAGTGATTACAAAGTTAGAAAAAAACAATAGTGATTTTTAATTTGAAAATTTCAAACGTTATTGTTATGTGAAGGAAAATTAAAATTCACCATAGTTTTATTTAATAAAAGTTGTAATTTGAAAGTGAAGTCCAAATATTTTAGAAAATAAGATAATTAATAAACTCGTTTTTTCTGAGCTTTACGATCATTGTTGAAAACTCGTGCGCAAAACCTGTTTGTTAGCAGTTAAATTAAGCCTACTTTTAAGTGTTTAGTGATCGTATTTTTGTTGCAAGTTGTTTTATATTTATAAATTCATTACATTAAAAGCGATGTACATATAAAACTGATACGGGAGCCAAGATTTATCCTTTTTTTTAAAATTTGATTAAAATTGCATGATATTCGTTATATACTAAACGGAAATGTTTTATTCCAACAAATGAAAATAATAAAAACTGTGTATTTGTCGTGCAGTGTGAAAATAATATTTAATACAGAAATAAGTAGCGCTTGCACAAAGAACGAAATAGAATGATAACATCACACAGTGAACAAGATTTAAGGTGATCAAAAAGGGTTCTGAACAAATAGTGTTGATGGCCCATTGCAATCAACCTCTGTAACTGGTTAACTGCATAACAACTAATAAAGCAAGTATTTGACCAATTTGACCAACTCTGCAAGTAAAAGTTAGCTATTAATTTTAAATTAAAGATTCGATTAATGGCTCTATCATATTTGAAAGTAACGATACGTGATATAACAAAAAAGAAAGGTTCTGCCCGATACAAAATAAATAATGCTGAGTTGTTTGAACTACACAAAACATTTGTCAAAGACGATAAATGTCTACATATTCAAATTCGAACATAGGGATTTGTAATGCTTAAAATATGCTAAAACTATAAAATTTTGGAACATGCATAAATTAAACTTTAACTAATAAGTTTGTTTGTTTTTGAATTTTGCACAAAGCTATTCGAGGGCTATCTGTGCTAGCCGTCCCTAATTTAGCAGTGTAGCTAGTCATCACCACCCACCGCCAACTTTTGGGCTACTCTTTTACCAACGAATAGTGGGGTTGACCGTCGAATTATAACGTCTTTACGGCCAATAGGGCGAGCATGTTTGGTATAACGAAAATTTGAACCCACGACCCTCGGATTACGAGTCAAGTGCTTTATCCATTTGGCCATGCTGCTACCCTAATTCTCAAGTGCATTAATAATCATAGTACAAAGTTCAACTTGCTGCCTTTTTGAGTATACTACACATCAAGTCTTTGTCTTTATAGCAAGTATGAGTAATAACAACGGAAAATTTAAAATTATCTTCGTTTTTAGTCCTTCAAAAAACATTCTTATGCGATTGACAACCACGTGGTTTTTCGAGGGGGTATTGAATGACTTCAACCTAGATGCTACCATATACAACATATTGACACATAGATTAAACATGCAAGTCTGAGATCCATTTAGACGTATTTACCACCTACGTGGCTACTCTTAATAAAGCAGCAAGATTAACTGTCACCTTTGCCGTACTTGGAAGCTGAAAGTAAGTGTGTGTGTGGGGGGGAGAAGTTTTCAGAAGAACATTGCAGGCTGTGCCTTAAGATTTGTGATCCGCAGCTAAACAAGCTAATCATAAGGATTGGCACGATCTGTTTCTCAAGTCACAAGATGTTTGGTTAATGTATTAGTTAAAGAAGTAGTTCAGAATTTCTTTTCAATTTAAATGAATACATTATTTTTTACGTAATGTAGAAGCGAAATGGTGTGACTTGTAATAAGATTAAAGAGGACAACACAAAATCTTGAAATGACCAATTTTGAGCCAAGAAAATTTGTTAAAAGTACGGAAATATAAAAACTGTTTATGTCCTTACTTAGGATCAGCAATAGGTTATCTAAGTGCCAAATTCCATTCCGTGTAATTTGATTGAAATCCACATAAGTAGCTCATGAAAATGCCCAAACCGTGCTTTTCTCACTGAAAAATGGAGCAAAAAGAAAGAAACAAAAATATTCCAAAAGTGTCCACATTTCTGTTTGGACTCGCAATGAGTAACTTTCCACTAACTCCCACGTAAATTGCTCAAAACATATAGCTAAGTAATTGAACAAAACCCCTCAAAGTATGGATTTATTTAACTTTTTGAGCCTTCTAAAATGACCAAAAATGGGTATATCCCACACTTTTGTACCTGAATGCGCAGTACCTATAGAAAAGTATCTTTGTATCAAATCCCATTTAAATTGGCCAAAATACAATGGAATAATCGTAAAAAAATACAAAATTATGTTTTCCAAAGCATCTTGACTTCACGTAATAAAAAATGGAGAGTCCAACATTTTCGTTTGTCAATAAGTGAGACCAGTAAAAAAGTATAATTTTATCAAATTGCAAGTTAGTTAGTCCAAACATAACCGAGTAATTGACCAAAACCCTGCAAAATATGGTTTTTTATGAGCCCTAATGCATCTAAAAAATTCAGAACGTGTATTTCCAACTTTTTTGTGTGCCAGTGTGTTAGGTGCATGAAAATTTATATTTGGGCCAACTTTCATCTTGATTGCTGTAAATATGACCGAACAGTAGTCCAAAGTATAAATTTTGGGAATTGTCTGACTTCTGGACCCGTAAAATTCTCGAAAAGTTCTAAGTAAAAAAAAAAGCAATGTTTGAATGTATTTGAATATATCTTACCAAGATAATGCAAATGACAAAAATTATAATCTCACGTAATGGGTTTAATCTGTTTCGAATTACGGCATCAACCGTTCAAACTAGTTTCTCTAGGTCACTAAAAATACATTATTTCAATAAAACTATTAATGTTTTTCTAAGACTTATAAATAAATGACGATACCGAAACTGACGATCCCTGACTTTTTATAACAGTAGATGAAACACCATAATACAACTGACGTATAGTTTTCAACACCTCATTTTTAACTCCAGGCCAAAGTTCAATTTGACTAAAAAATGTATATTTTATTAATATACTGCAGTAGAATGTTGCTACAAGGTTAGTCAATAGCTCTTTGTTTCTTAAAAATAGTCATATAAAGAGTATTTCATCTGAAATTTTAGATGTTGTAAAATAAGACATCTGATGAACTGCGATACAGATCAAAAGAAATCTGGCTACTCTTGCATTGCTAGTTAAGAACGAGTAACATGTTCCTTATTTTTATTAGGAATTTCGTTAAGATCACTTTATTAATACCAGGCTATAGGGAGTTTCACTTTTATAATCGTCACTAAACACAATTTTTTGATAGTGCACTCTAAGAGGACAGCTCAGACGTTTCTATTTTCTCATGATGTTAGTTAAACATTTTGTTCAGTGAATGATAACCTAAAATGTTTTTGATGTTAGTAAACTATCTTAGTATATTTTCAAGAAGGCAGTAAAACATCTAATTTGAATTGTGATCTCTTAAAATGTTCTCGTAAAGATAGAAAACCCTTTTAAATTCATGGGTTGTCATTTGAAACTCTTCTCTGTACTGGACACAACATGTAGCCTAATGGGCTTTGCTATGAAATAAATAAACGTTTAAAACATTTCAATGACAACCGAAAACATTTCCTCCAGTGGGCAATCGCTCAGATGTCACTAAACATTTAATTCAGTAAATAATCGTTTATCGCTAATCTAACTTTTACATAATTTTCTAAATGTCGTTATTTGTTTCACTGTTTAAATTTTAAACTATTTTATTGTCAAGTATAAACTGATCTTACTTACAAAGGAAATGGTTTAATATTAAGACTCGAGTTAGGAATCTAACTGATGTTTTGACAGGTTAAACAACGCATTGTGAAACGTTCTTAAGAAATATAACTAGAGAAACAATGTAATAATGAAGACTATTTTAAACCTATGGTTTGTTTGAATCTGTTTATAGCTGTTGATATTGTCTTTGCGCAAATAACACTAATAATAAAAAATACCTTAAGGATGCTTCATAAAATCGAGAACTATATAATAAATATAAGAAGGGCCGGCACGGCCAGGTGGGTTAAGGCATTCGACTCGTAATATGAGCATCGCGGGTTCGAATTCCCGTCACACCAAACATGCTCGCCCTTTCAGCCGTGAGAGCATTATAATGTGACGGTTTATATTGTATACAGTGTTCCCTCGCCACTTCGCGGGCTCGGCCGACCCCCACATATATACATATATATAAAATAATAAACATTAAATCTAAAATATAGCATTAAATAGCATTAAAATATTAAAAATAAATATAATTAATAGTGTAAAGAAAACAAACAGGTATATTTTGAGATATAAACATATATTTGAGTTTATAACAGCGTAGAAATGGAAACAGAACCAACTGGAAAGGCTATAGATGTACGCATTGTGCCTCTGCGAAGGCTACGCGAGATCAGCTTCATGGCGTAGCGATGTGCAAGACGGGTTATGATTGGTGCAGAAATGAAAGACGGCCAATGACAGCTACCCATTTTGATTGTCTTTCACCATTGCTACATGTCTTCAAAATGTTCATAAGGCATTGCAAGAGATGAAGCCCTACACCGTTAATGCAACCTGGAAGAAGTTGTGGCCTGAGGTTGTGCACGACGACAAGGGATTTACGCCTGAAGAAATCCAACACTCGGCTGTTCAAAAAGCTGTGCAATTAGCTTCGTTAATCAAAGGTGAAGGATTTGCCGATATGACGAAGGAAGACGTAGATGAACTGATTGACTTAGAATTCGAACCACTCGCCGACCAAGACTTAGAAGCACTGACGAAGTCTGCTGCCGAGGAAGACGACGAAGAGGAAACACCGAAAGAAGCCGAGGAAACAATCGAGCAAAGTGGATGGTCGTTAGAGCGGTTAGGTAAACTAATGAAACTAATTAACGAAGTGAAGGAGTGCTCACAGGAATGGGACAACGATATGGTTCGATCAGTACAATTTTGCAATAAAATAGAAGAACTGATGACTCCTTATCAAATGATTTTCGATAGGCTAAAGAGGCAGAGAAAACAACTGCTAATAACAATGTTTTTCCAGCCGAGCAAGAAAGAAAGGGTACCGGTGGTAAGTACTGTTCCTGAATTTTAACGACCGACGAAGAAATTGCCAATTCACCTTCCACAAAAAAGGAAGTGGTGTCCCCTGAAAAGACACCACCTGCTGAAGATATGTAATTTTTAATTTTAAGGCTTAATATCTTAATAATTGTTCTTATTATTTCAGCAATAATGAACAGTGTTGTAATGGGAGGGTTAAATAGTTGTACAGGGAGGGTTTTAAAAGTCTAAATGCACATAAATATATACGTAAAAATCAGCGATCCCACTTCGCGGAAAATCTCCTCTCGCGGGGGGTTTTGGAACGCATCTACCGCGATACACGAGGGAACACTGTATTGGTAAAAGTGTAGCCCAATCAATGGTGGGTGGTGATGACTAGCTGCCTTCCCTCTAGTCTTACACTACTAAATTAGGGACGGCTAGAACAGATAGCTCTCGAGCAGCTTTGTGCAAAAATTAAAAAAAAAAAGAAATAAACAATTGATAAATTAAATAGCGTACATATATTATATATTACATATATAATTCGCACACTTGTTTTAGCTCAAAATGGCTGTCTATGTGTTTTCCACCACAGGTATTGAAAACCGATATTTAGTGTTATGAACCCTTACATTTACCACTGAGACACCAATGAGATACGGGGGCATAACTATGCACATAATATAATAACTTATATACTTTAAAAAAGTAATGTTTTGCACTTAGTCATTACAAGTTAATGGTTGAAAACACAGAAAGTAGAATCAATTCTTTAGCTTATTTAAAGATAAAAATGGTTTAACTAATTGTATAAATTTAAACCTTAACACGAATTGAAAAAAAAACAAGCCAAAACATTCCAAATCAATAATATTAATGATTTATTATGCGGTTTAGGTCATTTGATTACCATATCACGTGACACCCTTAATCAATTAAATCTCATCCAAAACTTAGATATACTGAACACAACTTTTCAAGTTGTTATCAGAAAAGACGAAGCCCGTTTAATTTTTTTACCCTTAAAAACTAACCTGTGAAATAGGATTAGTAAATGATTAGTTTGGTTCGGTTTGGTTTGAGCTTTGCGCAAAATTACACGAGGGCTATCTGCGCTAACCGTCCCTAATTTAACAGTGTAATACCAGAGGGAAGGTAGATAGTCATCACCACCGACCGCCAACTCTTGGGCTACACTTTTTACCAATGAACAATAGGACTGACCGTCACATTATAATGGCCCCACGGCTTAATTATGAGTAAAGTGTCTTCGTGTACACGAGGCCTGAAGACAAAGTCCTTTTTAATCTTTGTAATGTGCCTTCATGTACACGTGACATAAAGATGGAGTGTTCTTTGTTTTTGTAATTTGTCTCTAGCTATTCTAGCTAGAACCAGTAAAGGTTAAAGAGTAAAAAAAATCAATTCTTTCTACGTCTAGGGAAAGAAATACCTAGAGCAAAAAAAAAAAAAGGAAAAATAATGTTTGTTTGTTTTGAATTTCGCGTAAAGATACTCTTTGACCAACGAACAACGCTCCCACGCCTGAAAGAGCGAGCATGTTTAGTGCTATGCGGATTCGAACACCCCAACTTCGGATTACGAATCAAACGCCTTAACCCACTAAGCTATGATGGGCAAAGAATAATAATATATGAGCTTAAGACTGTATTTAATCTTTTGCATAATGAATATCAAACAGTGATTAAGATGTGAAAAAACTCTCAGGCAAATGAAGAAAAGAACAGAATAATTTCTCATGTCTGTCCAAATAGTGGATCGAAGTCGTAACGAAGACCAAATACAAAAAACCCGAATTCTCATTATAAAGCTAGTACTATGAGTTTCGGAACAAAACTTCTTATAGCCTATAGTGTCTTAAGTAGTTCAAGGTAACGTTGTGGTGAATCAGCAATACCCGGAACACTACAGTGATAAAAGTTATGCTTAATTTTTAAAGCGAACAAGCTTGCAGAAAATTTCGAGATTAGGTCCAAGTAGTCACAAACCAAGGATGAATGAAAACTACTAAGTGAGATATTACAAATTATCAGGAGGGCTGTTTTCAAGCAAGAAACTGAACAGAAATGACACGAAAAGTTGAGAAACAACTTTTGATGATCTCTTGTCCGATATTCCGCAGAAGTAGCCTTCATAATTCTTAATGAAATCCTCCACAGGATACAGTGTTTGGTAATTACCAGATAACTTCTCTTATCTATACCCTATGTTGTTGTTTGGTGTTTATAGTGGTATAATTATATTTTGTAATGTTAAAGTTCATAATAAAGAGCCCCTTAATAGCCGCGACTGCAATTTGATCTCAAAAGGTTCAAGAGATGATGCTTTGACTTAAAGTTCGAACTTGGAAAAAAAAAACAATAAAAAACTCAGAGCCATTTATTCCATGGGCCGTTATGCCGCGGCTAAAAATATAGCGTCTTATACCTGACACTAATAATAAACTTCTTATTATCATGAATAATATTATCACTGTCAATAACCGGTGTTATTATTATTGCCATCCTAAAATCAAATATCAACCTTTGAAGACTTGAAAAATGAATCTGGTCTTTCAACTCTTCTACATTTACCAATAGCATAGTTTGCGCATTGTGTATTTTACCAACAAAACAACTAACGGGGTCTTATTATTATTCATGATTTAGATAAATTACATCCCAAACTGATGGATAAATGAAACCTATACATCATCAACGGAACTAGAATCTCTACATATAGCTTCTAACTTGAATTTGGTTAAGAATTTAAAAAAAATGTCTTCTTCAAGCTTCAATCACGGCTTATACACTTCTACAAAATTAAATATTGTTAGGCTCTGTTATTAAAAGCCAATTGTTCGCTATTTTCTTACGAATTACTAAAAGTTCAACACATTTCTAAGATCTACAGTGTTCAAACACCGATGTAGTAACATGTTTTAATTTATTACTGCAGGTCCTTTGATAGCTAATTCAACCATTGTACACGGAACACTTGAACCTACCAGCGTTAAGAGTTCTTCCGTCAGTATGACAGAGTTTCGATCCGTTAGTTTGGACGTTTCGATCAATGAGAGCAAATTTTAAAATGTTTTCAAGTTCATGTTTTCCATCGTTAATTATAAAGTATCATTTTTTGTTTAAACCCTTCCATCCTTGTACTGTCTCTGTGTAACACCTTGTTCACATCATCTCTTAGGTATAAAGTGTTATCAGTTTTAAAATTGGCTATCTCATTACAGTTTCCGAGGTGTTTTAGATTTTTTTTCATCCACAATAATTAGTTCAGAATTTGGACACCTTCACGTAACAAAAAAAATTCATCATAACTGACAGTAATATTTTTATTCTTGTCAGTTCAAGATAATTCTTCATAAACAGCATTTCATATCTGGTTGCAGTTTTAAGGACTAAAATGTATTATATTTCATTACGAAAAACATGTAGGTACATTACCTTTGGGTAAATTAGACATAACGCGCTACATCTATGATGGTAAAATAGTCTTTATGAAGAAGCATCTGTTACAAGTAGTAAATTGGTATTACCACGAATCAGAAGTCGAACTTCGTTTAAATTTTATATACTAATCTGATCTTGTACATTACAGTTATCATCCAGAAATGAAACGTATCACATGTAGTTGACCGTAATTTTATCGATTGCTTTATTTATGTAAGTTTATAAACTTACACATTACACTGTGTAAAATAAAAACAATTACCTGTGAATTACAATAGCAAGAAATATTCGTATTAGTGACTGAAATAAAAACATATTAAAGTGGCTGTTACTTGAAACTGGCTAAGTAATTGTCTCGTTGAAAACACGACTCATACTAAATCAATTTGTATGTACATTGTTGGAAATACAAATTATTTGCATTTAAAATCAGTAAAACTGTATTCGTGTACATATTTTTATTTGTTAATTTTTAAACGGAAACGACTGGCTAACACAGCACACTATCAAACAGAACATGGAAACCCCCAGTGTCTAGAGTATTCCCTGTAGTCTTTTTACCAATTTTTTTATTACAAAAAAATGTACTTCATAGTTTTGTTTTGACTCGTAAATCCGTGTTTGTCAACAGGTATTTTCACGGTACGTTAGGATGTAAAAAAACCAAAAAACTCCCGTTAAATTAATAATAGTTCGGGTATGTCTGTAAATACACAAAAACGTGCATTTGTTATTGTACTACTCCTGTCTTTAGGTTTAGTATTTTGTATGAATAAATTATCCTGTGGAAAAAAAACTTTGAACCTTCTACAAGAACATATAAAACACTACTTGCTACTACACACGAAGAGAGTGTTTATTGTCACGTACTTGAATAAGTTAGGTCCAATAGGACATATTCAATGACGTGATATAGCTGAATGACACAGCCATAATACATTACCTACCAACGTGTCAAAATGCATTGCACATTCGAGAAAGGAAGTCCTGAAACAGCATTTTACACGCACGGACATGTGTGTGTGTATATATATATAAATTAGTGCTTTATTAAACCATCTGGAAAATCGACTTCTACATCACATAAACGTACACTCAAATATATGAACATATTTAAGACACCAACTGAAATATTAACCGATTGCCACAATATTTCATTAAGATATGGTTCTTACATTTAGCTAACAGTAAAATATGTTGAATATATTGTCATTTCATGGACACACAAGTATAAAACATTTTCATATTCAACAATCAGTAACTTAAAATAATCAGAACTAGTTTAAAGTTTTTGTATAAATATTTCGCTCATGTCAACCACTTTTTAATAGGCTATTTTAATCTACCAACACTATCCTTTAAAAGAACACTAAATGCTCCCAAACAATTTTTTTCGTGTTAAAACATTGCAAATATTTCAAATATACAACGTAATAATCTTCAAAATTTCACAATATTTATGTGAACAAAAATGTGTACAATTGTTAAGCATTTTCCAAAAGACGTTATGAAGAAATATTGTTCTAGACACGTTTCACGATCAGTGGTCATCGTCATAATCCATCGTGGGGCTAGTAGGACTTCTTGTTGGTGAGGAAGGAGAGTACCCAGGACTTGCAGGAGAGTAATTTGATCCTTTAGGACTGGATGGTGAATATGTGGGACTTGTGGGGCTATAATTAGGAGAACTAGGAGAATAGGTGGGAGATGTAGGGGAGTACTTTGGAGATGTGGGACTGTACTGAGGGGAAGTGGGACTATACTTTGGAGATGTTGGGGTGTATGTAGGGCTCGTAGGTGAATACTTAGGACTTGATGGAGAATAGGATGGAGATGTTGGAGAATAAGTTGGAGAACCAGGGCTGTATTTAGGAGAAGTAGGTGTGTACTGTGGAGACCCTGGAGAATAACTTGGACTGGTGGGACTGTATGATGGGGAGGTTGGAGAATACTTGGGGCTACTTGGAGAATAGCTTGGAGATCCAGGGCTGTAGCTTGGGCTCTGGGGTGAGTAGTTTGGTGAGCTGGGTGAATAACTGGGGCTAGTGGGACTATAGGAAGGTGAAGTGGGAGAATATCCTGGGCTTGTAGGGGAATAGCTTGGGCTAGTAGGGGAATATGATGGTGATGCTGGAGTGTAATTAGGGGAACTGGGAGAGTAGCTTGGACTTGTTGGGGAATAGCTGGGGCTAGTTGGACTATAGCTTGGGCTTGTGGGGCTGTAACTAGGGCTTGTTGGTGAATAACTGGGACTAGTTGGAGAGTAACTGGGACTGGTAGGGGAGTAGCTGGGACTGGTAGGGGAGTAACTGGGACTGGTAGGGGAGTAGCTGGGACTGGTAGGGGAGTAGCTGGGACTGGTAGGGGAGTAGCTGGGACTGGTAGGGGAGTAGCTGGGACTGGTTGGGCTGTAATTTGGAGATGTTGGTGAGTAGCTTGGGCTAGTAGGAGAGTAAGAAGGTGATGTTGGTGAATAGCTTGGGCTCTGTGGAGTGATTGATGGAGACGTCGGAGCATAAGCGGGTGATGAAGGAGAATAACTTGGTGACAGTGCACCAGCTGGACTGGGTATATATGGAGAAGCTGGAGAAGCAGGTGATCCAGGTTGTGGAGACCATGCTGGACTGTATCTCGGACTGTAGCCACTGGCATCACTTGCTGCTGAGGGAGAGAAACCAGCAGCTCCTGGAGTCATTCCACTACCTAAACCTGGGGACCAAGCACTGGCATAGGCTGGAGTCGAACCCTGATTCCATGGAGTCATCTGGGGTGACATGGCTGAAGTGGGGCTTGCTACAGTTCCAAAAAATACACCTGGACCACCTGGAAACACAGTGATACTTTTAAATTCTCAATACAACTGTGGTGATAATATTGTTTCTTACCACATCACTCATACACAATGTCAAACCTGCCAAGTAAATGTACACAACTTAATGGTGAAAGTTATCAAGAACAACTAAGATAAAATCTGTTAGATTAAAACTACAACTTATTCATATTTTACACAGAACTACTGGTACACATTTGCAATGGTTAACTACTTTATAAAACTGTTAAATAAAAACAGAAGTTTACCACTGCTGAATAACATGACAACAAAAATTACATAATGAACTTTTGAATACATTAATACTGGAAATTTAATAAAGTAAGAATACAGTAATGCTGCTACTTCAATACATGTTGACTATTTTATTGTGTACTTTGTGCTGTGATCCCATAATATTTGTGTCTTTAAAATGCCAAGAAATTAATCTAAAAAAACACTATATACAAATACACAATCACTGGTAAATAATAAAAACTTTTTCTCTACCAAAATTACAAGCAAACCAGCTTTTGTTTTCTTGTGGTACTGCCAATCTCAAGATTCTGTTCAATATACATACAAGTTTTAAAATACTCTATATTTAACTACATGCATATTAATACTTGAAATAAAGTATATAATGATACAAAAACTTAAAGAAACGTATTAGTGTAGCAGAAGTTGTTGACACAAAATTTTCCACCACATTAGTGTTATTTTGTACAGATTTTACTAATATACACTAATGGTTTTATTTGCAGGAAGCTGAAAAAAATACATGGTTGAAATTCCAGTTCTTATGACGTTTTATGTTTTTAACTCTTTGACTGTAACCATATTAAAGGGCACACAGAATTTTTGTGACCAGTACACTCACATAAAACAGATTGAAATGGACTACTTCTATACTGCAAGTCAACAGTCAGGTATTAAATGTATGGGAGGACTACAAAAATAATTATTTTTAATGAAACGGTGTAATTTTACCCTCATAGAAGAAAGTATCCATTCAAAGGTAATAAGAGTAAAAATGGAAAGCAACAGAGTGAGGGCAGCCCAATTCAGTTTTCCAGTAACTTACACATTGAGTTTTTTTTTAAATGAAACAAATAAAATTGATCTACTGGTATGTATTTTCACATTTCACAGGATTTTAAAACACGAAATTTTCAGTTAATCCAAAACTTTAAACATAACTTCAAAGTTTAGCAGAGAACCTAAGTACAAAATTCATTGATTTTATTACATAAAAATAACTTTCAACAACAAGAATAACTTTGTATCTTTATTTGAGCACTCTTAAAATGATGTAAAAAAAAATGTGAAAATAGTGCAAAGACTATTTTCATGTATACATTATTTCGCCAGTAATAAAATAATTTAAAGATGCCAAGGACTCCATCAGAGTTTAACCATCTACTAAATATGAAACTTGTGTCTTGTAGTATTAATTTATTTGTATGTATATATTTGTTTGTAATATTACACTGAGACAGGAAGCTGATTTTATTTTTATTGTTCATTTATTATTCCCTATATTATTTAGTTAGCTGATCTTGCCCAATTAACTAAGTATTGTGATGCTGACACAAGCTTCCCTAACAATGACCTAGATATTATTAATATAGGAAACGATTTATAATCAAATGAGATGAACTCTCATAACTTAACAGTAGATAAATACCTCTCATAAGCTACATAAACTGAGTCACTAAGTAGTGAATTACTGCTGTCTGTCACTCAGTCATATTATTAATGTAAAAAGGTGATTTTGGAATACTGTTTTGTTTTAGTTTGTTTTTTTAATTCTTCTGGTTCTTCCCATTGATTCCATTATTTTTAAATAATTAATAGTTATTTATTTTTTTTATTATTCATTAATATTAGTATCAAATCCTGGCCAAAGGAAAATAAAGTGTAGATGTTCAAAAGTTTACATGTAAACGTGTGACACAAACACTGTTCCTTGCAAACATGTGCTATACATTACCAATAACAAGAAATACTACCTCCTTAAACATGGCAACTAAAAGGTAGGCCACCAACAGAATTAGTGATTTACAAATTCTAACTGTACTAATTCATAACAAACATTGATAAATAAATGTAATATAATTAACTATAACTCACAAACCAGCTTATAACATTCAAATATACAAAATTTTACAAGTACTTTTCAGACAGTCTTACACAGATACTCAAACTTTCATGCACAGTATTATAATCCTAAATGGTAGAAAGAAAATTAGATTCTTTGCCATTAGTATGTAATGTTTACAGATATTTGTTTCACATGATTATCCACTAGCTACATATTAACTGTTACTAACTTTCTCATTTATCCTGAGCTAAAGTTGTCACATAAATGACAGGAAAATTACACTCTTATTTTTGGCTCTGACTTACCAACTGGTCCCATTCCAGGCAAATTCATAGGGATCTCAATACCATATTTGCATTTCTCAGCATCCAGCATGAGGTCAAAGCAACCAGTACCCATTCTTGCTAGTTGTCCAAGCATAATATTCTCCGACACTCCTTTTAATGTGTCCACTTCTGAATGAGAAGCTGCATCCAGCAGAATATCTACCTGTTGAAAGGAACTGTTTAACAACAATCTACCAAGCTTATGCTAGTAGGAAGAAAATTATTAACCAAGAAAAAAACAACTCAATGGCATTGAAATATAAATTGAATAGGCTGTAACACAAAGATTTCTTATCAACTCATAGAATGGTTATAAATTTCTTTTCAAGCAGAATTTTAGCTCATAGCTCTTGACCAATTTGAGGTCTATTTACAATTTGACTTAGAAGGTCAAATACTTTCTGACTGCTGTATTTGACCATGCCCAAGGCCTCAGTTTAGTTTACTCAATCTAATCTAGCCAAAACTTCAACTTAAGGGTAGACTGGCAGAGATCCATCCTGACAAGTAATAAGATTGAATTGGGTATACTACACACAAACCACACTTTGTATTGATGGTGCATAAAAAAATATAGCTAATAAAAAGGATAAAAACCATCCCACAGATTCATTTACTCTAATCCTGCCTAAAATAATTTCAAGGGCAGAAAATATTGGGGATTCCCTTTTGCTTTATTTACTTATTTTTACATAGCAATTTTACATAATTTTGGTAAACAACACATTCTCAGTTCTAAACCACCTAAAAATCACAAGATTATTCAGATTGAAATAGGTTTGTTATACATTTCCAATGAAGACTTCCTAAATTGTCAGGCTTCTGTTTACATACTATTACAAAGAAAACTTTGTAATAAAAATGTTTCATTCATTCAATAGTAGGCATGACCTAATTAGGGCTAAATTAAAATCTGAACAAAGTTATAAAAAGTAAAACCTTCTATTTTAGTTGAGAAAGTTTAAATAATTCACATTTCAATATATAAATGCCTATCAGGCCAATTAAATTATATTGGGAAAAGTAAAATACAGTACCACATTTCTCTGTCTGAACAAATAGTTCTATGATCATTTTCTTCAAGGTTAGAGATTATTCTTTTTCCAATACATTTTAGCTCAGCAAATTCTTTCCCAATATTTTTGCTGATGATCTGAATTATACTGCTAATTCAGTGCTTATTAGAAAAGAAGAAATCAAGTATCTGACTTAAATTCTGAATAACTAATGGTAAAATATTACAATTTTATTTAATTATATAACATTGGTTGAACTTTTTCCACCTGAGCCACTATTTGACAAAAGTGTGTGCATCTGTATAGCTAGAATATTGGTCAATCACACAAATACACACACTTCTGAGGGCAGAAAGACACTCCCCCGTTTTTCCTGTGCATTAAATGGGTGCACCAGCTAACAATGAAATAAAACTGAACCAAAACTAAAATTATCCCTTTTTAAGTGTCTCATAACAAACAATTTAAAATGAAATTACTGTTTCTTCAAAGGAGCAACGCATTAGAGCACCAGTATCTTGTCTATTAATTCCATGACGAGTAATAGCCATGAGATGACCCTTTGCAGTCATGACATCACACAATAAAGCCAAGTGACGATAATTCACGTAGGAACCATCAAATGATATTACATGATTCATTTCTTTCTCTACAGCCTTACGGACAGCCTCAATCCCAAGAACCTAGTGAAAAAAAATGAAACATTTGTCAAACATTTTGTAAAAACTTACATTATAAATCTTATAATTAACAAAGTAAACAAAATCTATTTCAAGTTATTTATCACCACAAATATCTATCCATACGTGTCTAAATGACTTTTCGTATTATGTAACAATATTTTTTATAAGGAAAACATTCTTTATAGGATATAACTTTTAAAAATTGAGTAAATTAAATAAACAGAAAGTAGAATGTGGTGTTAAGGAAACCAAATAATACATCAAAAGTATGATCCTAACTAATTTAATATTTACCAAGTTCTCTTTGTAGTGTTTTAACTCTTTACTTTTTAAGAGATGTTTTATTTTCTTTAATAAAACTACTGCAAAACAAAAATTGAAAAACTGAAGAATTAAATTACCGAAAATATCTCACAAATATCATTAGACACCGTACGAACAGGATCTACATCCCGTTCACTAAGAACCCTCATGAGACTGGTACCATCAGTTTCAAGAAGCCACTCAGCTATAGCCTTAAATTCTCCAGTGTCTGTGATGACAATTCTCTTCTTGCTGTCAGTGGTAGGAAGGTGCATATACACCTGCAACACAAAAATGCAGTAAGGTTTGCTATTAATTATTCCACACAAAATATCTAAGATAGTCCAACATAAATGACTTAACAAATCCATAGAGTGATAGTTCATTTTTAACAAATAAATGGTGTTGTTTCTCCGTGAACAGGTTTGATGCATTGCGCTACCCTTATTTCTTTCAAGCTATTTATAGCAAATGCTTATTGAAATTTTAAACGTACTTAGTGTATCTTCATAAAATCTGATAAGCTTTTAATGAATATTATAAGAGTGTTGTATATAAAAAAACCCACAAAGAAATGAACTTAGTGTTTCTACAAAAATTTGTCTGTGCATTTACTGAGTCAATCTGTAAGTTCAAGGTATTTTCATGTTAAGAATAAAAAGATTTCTCAGTTTATATTTCTATATTTCATTTCCATAAATTCTAGAACCTACAAAATGAGTATCACAATTTGTTTTCATAAAACTTTATACTTTAAAATAATTAACTGTAATTTTCTATTGCATTCTGCAGACATCCTTAAAAATATTTTTAATTATTTAAACCACATCTTCCCAGATATGCTTTCATTTTATTGCTCTTTAAACCACATAACTATCATGACAAGTAATAACTCATTTAGCAGAAAGTGTTGAGTTCAAAGTAAATACAGTTTCTGGTTACATCATAGATCATTATGTATGGACAGTACTTGAAGTGAAAGTTAAAATTTAAGTTTTGCTATCTAATGTAACTTTGATTAAATATATAATAACATACATAAAAACAAGAAATGCAAAACTTATTTTAGCTTTAAGTTACAATGAAGTCAAGAATCTGCTTGTTTAAATCTGTTCTTTTCCTACAATACTGGTTGTCCAAAAAATAATTCATGTAACTTTCAAATATGAATTTTATAAAATTACAAACATATCACTCACTAAATTAAATTGAATAAAATTATTGTAATTTACTTGGCTTTCTAACTAGCTTATAAAAAGGTTTATAAACTTTCATTACTTCCTAGAGTAGCATCTTCAGTTCAAATTCATTGAGCTCCAATGGAAAATTATAGAATGGCACAAACAGAATTAACGATCACATTCTTACTGTAGTGTACAATCTGCTTTTTTAGTTGGTGATAAACATGACCAACAGAACTGATTTGAAGATTATAAGTTTAATAATATCTAAAGTATAAATGTGTAATTTGTGTTAAACTCAAAACATTTTATAGGTATAAAAATAAAATCCAAAATGTACAAGTTGGAGCAGCAAAGTGTTATACGGAAAAGTGAAAAATTGGTATTTTTTTAATGAAATTGAAACATGCCTAATGTCAAAATCTTAAATCAAACTATATATCTTAGTGTCAAGAACTTTTTAGAAGCATTTAAATACATTGTATGTAGGAACTATTTCATGTGCATCACTAAGAAATGCTTAAAATTATGTGATCAATATTCATTGAAAAGTTAAAGATATTATGACATTTATAGTTTCATCTAACCTTAGTGATAGATTCTATGCCTTGCAGTGTCATGTCACTCAACATATTTGCTTCTATACATCAAAGAAACACATCATCTTCCATCTTGTCAACAGAAAGAAATGCTTAAAATTATGTGATCAATATTCATTGAAAAGTTAAAGATATTATGACATTTATAGTTTCATCTAACCTTAGTGATAGATTCTATGCCTTGCAGTGTCATGTCACTCAACATATTTGCTTCTATACATCGAAGAAACACATCATCTTCCATCTTGTCCACTTGCTGTTCCTCCTATCAACAATACTCATCAGAATCAGCATAACAGTTAACAAAATTTCTACAATTATAAACTGTAAATGGAATTACAAACTGAAGCATTCTGTAACATGTTTTACTTAAACATTTCAAATTAACCATATTATTTCCTTCAGAAATACAAGCTATAATTTGTTAACATTTATTTTTAAAATTATGTACACAGAGAGGCATAATTTCTATACAACTGAAAAGAAAGCCTAATTTTTAAGGTACTGGAAGTGTACTCAAACTATGATTGCACATTTACTCTCTCACAGAAGAAAAACTCATTTCAACCATAATTCACGTATTTTTATCTTTTATCATACAAAAAAATAAAAAGGTAGTTAAAACTCACATCCTGGAATTTGCTTTCATCATTGTTCATGATCCTAATTCGAAGAACTAGCTTCTCAGCATTGTCATCATTGAAAATACAATTCAAGTCATCTCCAAATCCTGCATTTATTTTTTCTGCAATTTGCTCCATGGTCAGTTTTTTGTCTGTCATGCGCTTACGATCCAGTTCTATGCGCAAGAGCCATGGAGAGATCCTTGTAGGATCAAAATCAGGCATCTCATAATAAACATTTACAAATTCTTGGTCTTCGGCTATGACAGTATTTTGTGGGTCAGGATCATAGTAAATGGCAGTGTTAGCAGTGACTTTTCTCAAAGTTGTGTGTTCCAAACGACATAAAACATCCTGAAAAACAAAAAATTACTACATTAAAAGTTTAGTTATTTTGCATAAAAATTCTAACAAAAACAAATGTACCAGAAAACAACTAAACCTTTTGAAAAACAGGTTTTAATAATCCCTTATTGGTATCCCTTAGTTTATATAGTTATTTCCAGTTATAAACTGTTTTTGTAACACACCTAAAAACTGCAATACTAAAAATATAAGATACGTATTCAATGATGTTTAGTTTTTACACTTTTAACATGATAAACGTATCTTACCTTTGCTTTCTCAGCATCCCGAGCAGCACTGCCAGTTAAAAACACTGTCAAAGAAGGAGTTTTAGGCTTTTTGGAGATGTTGATAATTTCTTTCAGCCGAGGTACACCTAGAGTTACATTCTTAGCAGAAACTCCAGCATAGTGAAAAGTGTTCAGTGTCATCTGTGTGGCTGGTTCTCCCAGAGATTGTGCAGCCAAAGGCCCCACCATCTCTCCAGGCTGAACCTAAAAATAAACATTTCAACAAGCCAAGTTTCAGAAATAAAACAAGAGCCATTTGAACCTGCAGAAATCAACCAAATGACGAAACTAAGAACAATGGCCATTACCTGGGCTTGCTGAAATCTTGTTTCAATTTCCCCTAATAACCATTGGAATGATTCACTAGAAAGTCTGAACTCTTCTGCAACACGCTTAGCACAAAGGGTCGATCTCAGCAAAGCACGGAAAAGTATTGTCGCATTATCATTAGCTTGAATACTCAGTCTGTCTTCACCAGGCACCACCACTAGTTTCTTCACCAGCTCTTCAACACCTTATAACACAAATATTAAAAATATACTTTATCCTATACTTTATTTATCCTACAATTACTATTAACCTACTGAATACAATTCATTTGTGTACAATGTTATTGAAGCATAAATTTATTTTATTTTCCAAATTTATTCAATAGTGCTCCCAGAATGAAATAAATTACGTTATTCAAAAATGTTTCTCACTTCCACAACTGAGTTGATAGATGTCACAGAAATATTCAATGTAACACAAAAATATTATATTTAGAGATTATTATGATGTTGAAAATGCAGGAACTAACCTCACAGCTAGTCCTACATCAAAATACCAGTTATCATTTCACAAACCTACCTGTAATCACTTTCAACGGACTTAAATCTGTAGGGGCTCTCTGATTCACATGGAAAATCTTCTGTGCACTCCAGATCATTCTCTGAAGATTACAAGGTAGAACTACCTGTCGCAGTAAATGTGATATTGAGACGTTTATCACAAATATATCAGTATTGCAGTATTTTACTTCAAACACAATAAAAACAAGTATTTCCAGATAAGAAAGATGTCAATGATATCCCTCAAGTTTCCATTCTCAAAAGTGAAAATCCTTAACCGAATTGCAAATACCTAAGTATAAACTTACTAGACAGTATCTAGTGTCAGCTTTAGGTAATTCTTATAGTTTGATTTAGTACTAAAATTTAGTTGTAAAACACCACTTTGATGAAAAACATCTAAAATACTTCAAATTTTCTTACAATTTTTCTTGATCATAAAAGTATTCAACTTCATGTATCCAGTGAGTTTCAGTTTGACATTTTGCCAAATGCAGTATTCACAATTTATGATTATAAACTAACAAAGACACATTTAGTAACCAAGGAACTCCCTGATTAAAATAGTTTCACCATTGTCAGACTGAGGCCTGTAATTTTTAAACTATTTTTTTTAATCAAGAAATTGCTAAATAATTTATTTTTCATAAACAGTTGTTTAAATAAGATAAACATAAATAACAATATTCAATAACTAAGGATTAGCTTCATGGTAATATATTTCTGATCCATATAAGACTTATGAACTTGTAATGTAAGTAAGCTTACATTACATAGAGTTGTAAAAACAAATTCCTGTAGTTGTCAGGTATATTTTAACAAATAAATATTCTTAGAAATTAAAAAAATAATCCAAATCCATGACTCAAGTCTTCTAAATTTACTATCAATTCCTGTTTACTTCCTTGAATTTACTGCTCAGATCACTTCATTTACACTAATGTAACAATTCAGAATACACTATCCAATAATACTTAAATACTGCCTGCAGTTATTTTAAAATATAAGAAAGTTTATTAGCAATTATTCTGTTCTCATTGGGGTAGTAACAATGGGCTATAGCTATAAAATCACAAACACAGAGGGGAAACCCACAAACACCATGGATAATTATACTCTAAAGCTGGGTTTCCCCAAGGTGCTTGAAGGAGTTGATTGAGGAAAGGATTAAAAATGGCCCCTATGGTAGACTGACTAAACCAATCAAACACCCCACACTTTCCCAACTTTATATATCTGCTTAGCAGAACTTAGCCATATGAATAGTCTTCTGAGCAAAAAATAAACAGGTTCAATGTTGAAGAATGCAGAGACTTAAAACTCAAAAGCCTACAGGTTAATATTCCCATCTATCTCATTAGATAAAACAAGTATTTCTTTCTTAATTTTATGTTTCCTAATGATTGTATTCTGATGAAAACAAGTTGATTATATTATTGATGTTTTTTAACAGTGAGCTTTCATTTCTATTTTAAGAGTTAACAACTGAGAAAGGTGTGAGAAACCCAGCTCTAAAGGGGGTGATGGATTCCAATAAAATATGAATCTATACTTAAGACAAGACAAATATTATAAAAAAACAAAATTTATAAATACAGACATGAAAGTTGTAACATTATTTTACTTTGTAAATTACACTAAATAATCATACAAATAAAAAAATATTAATGAAAGTTAAGATTTTTTTCTCACTTAAATTTTGAAATTTGATATTCAGATGTGCACTTCACTTCAAACCTGAAAAATGCTCACTAGTCAGACTGGACTTAAAAAAAAAAGTCTTGATATCAAAGAATCATATGTCAGGTTCTCTCAGAAATGTGCACTTTAAATTTACTTTCCTGATTAAAGTTTATTTTACATGACAAAGACATAATTTGAACATTTATTGAAAGAAAATATATACCAATTTTAGATCAATTTAACATTAAGTCAAAAAAGTTGTATGTACAAATACATAACTAGAATTACAGTGATAACTGTAACAAAACATTTGTGTTATAAGTACAAATGTACTGAATGAAATATATTTACCTTACTATCACCCGTGGGGAAAATGGCTCTCAATAATTCCCTGTCATGTTTCAGTTTTTCCCATTCTTTCTCTAGTTCACTCAGTGCAGTGGCACTGCCCATCAAGTCTCTCACCACATCCTCAGTAAAGATACGTCGTAAATACCTTAAAAAAATTAAGGCATAATTGTTACAGATTAAGCTTTTCCTATGGAAACAAAAACCTTTCTCAACTGGAAGTTATTCATGGTTCTTTGCCCGTTCCATACAATATTTTCCATTTCTGACCTAAAACAGATTATCTATTTGATGTATTTTTCTCAGTTTGAAGATTAAACAATAATCATTTAGAACGTCATGGAAGTATCAAATAATTATCCTATGTTTACTTTTACTTGCAACTGTGAAGCATAAAGTTGGTTTGACTGCAATAAATACAGTCATTAAGAAAACGGCCACAGCAGGAAAATCACAGAAATAAAATTAACATGGGGAAAACGAGAGAGGCAGCAAAGAATCTCCAAAATGAATAACAGGAAAACTAAATGTAAAATCAAAACATTCTACTTCAAAAGCAACAGCTACTGTTGCCTTGGTTCTTGAAGATGGTTTTGAAACATACTTAATATTATTCAAATATCTTAGAAAGACATTTGGTGTTCTATGTGTTATTTCTCTTACTCAGATATTTCTGTTCCTTACTTAATTTTTTGTTTATGTTGAAAAACAATTTACATATTATACCAATATTAGCTTGTGCTTTTGTACTTGTTCATCTGAAGTTAAGCAGAATACAACAAAAAGGGAATATCTGTGTTCTGCTCACCACAAGTATCAAAACACTGTTTCTATTGCTGTGCCACTGGTGGATTTTTTGTTTGTTTGTTTGTTTACGGTTGTTTATTGAGAACAGTTATCAATGCTACAGTTAAAATCCATGACAACTGATCACCAAATGTTTGGCACTTTGGCCTGTTTAAATAACAAAAATCAATATTAGAAATACTAATAAAATATAAATGGAAAAAACAAACAAGGATGAAGTGAGTAATCAATTGTAAATTTATTTCTTTATCAAAATGGGGAAGAGACTGAATTTTCTTGAAAGCTAAAACTGTTCCAAAGCCCCACAGATATTTTACTTTTTGGGAATATCCCAATTTTTTTTTTCATTTTTTGCCAGAGCTAAAACAGTTTTTCATCTTTTTTTATTGAATTTCTACTCACTGATAAACCCTTTATTTTTATAAAGAGATTCAAATTTGTACAAAATATAATGTTATCAAACAACCTCTGGTTTTTAATACCCCAGCATTTCTTGAAGTTAAAAGGAAACACCACTTTCATACCAATTCTAGTCACTTGGTTATTTAAAAACTTAATATCATACTTTAGAAGTCTTCCCCCCACACTTTTTTTTAGTTACTGGAATCACAGGACAATCAAAATACACTTTTACAATCTAATGTATAAATACCACGATGTAACAAATTTTATTCCTGGGTAGTATGGGTTATTTCTTAATTGCTTATGTTGTAAAAGTACAGAAAATGGCCATTATTCTCTTCAAACTTTGTTTTTATGACCTGGATAATGAAATATAAAAATTAACCTATTTTCTATGTAAAAACAGGCAAGTTTGCACATTTTCATTTACATAAGGTCTGAATGAAACAATATATGAATCAAGATTTACACGTATTATACTGAAGTTATACAAAGTGAAAAAATATATTAAGAAGTGAATCCCTTTTCAAGATTTGTGACTGTAATGTAAATTACTTTCACATATCAGCCCCCCAATAAAGTCTGCCACCATGTTTTTGTTATACGCTTCCAGGTCCCAGAAGCAAAGTTTAAGGAGAAAAATAGATTTTTTTTTCCATTTACTTTTGGCATATACAATGGGAAATAACACTTTCTGCCCAGGAACAAGAAAAAGTAAACATTTTTTTGCATAGTGTAATCAAACAGTGTATTAACTTCTTGCCAAACTTTCCCAGTTATCATACCTTTCATTGGATACATTAAATCTAAACTTCTTCTCAAATGCTTTATCTGAAGGTTTCAGTGTTGGTAGTGACTGAAATTCCACAGCTGTCCCATCCAAACCATCTTCTCCATACTTCAACTGAATCACTTGTCCAGTGCTGTTTCTCACAGTTCCATCATAGGTAGCCATTACACTCTCCATAGCTTTAATTAAACGTCTTTGAATGTACCCTGCAAATCAAAAGTAAAATGAAGAAATCACCCCAAAAGACAACCATCTTTACAGCTTCAATGTTTAGTTTGCATTATTTTTACTCACCATAGAACTTATTTTACACAGTTATAACATAGTCTAGAGTAGATTTGAAAACATTTTACTATAATGCTGTAAAAATATGGAAATGATTTTTTACCAATTACAGAGTCTTTCAGTTTAGAAAGACTATAATACAGTTGGTTTGACAAAACTCAAAAGTAAAATTTCACAAGATTTGACTGTCTGAAAGTTACCTGTTTCTGCTGTTTTTACAGCAGTATCAATTAAACCTTCTCTACCACCCATAGCATGGAAGAAAAACTCTGAAGGTGTTAGGCCAGCCAGATAAGAGTTCTCGACAAACCCTCTACTTTCTGGTCCATAATCATCCTTGATGAAGTGTGGAAGGGTTCGCTTTCGGAATCCAAAAGGAATTCGTTTACCTTCTACATTTTGCTGTCCCACACAGGCAATAACCTGAATTACAAAATAATATTATAATTCAGATGTAATTAAAGAATAATGCAATAAATCATTTAAAACATTCAAAACTTTAGACCTAATTGTTGACTTTTAGCCTTCTATTAGAATTTGTACTTAGACAGTGATTCAGTTAAATCAATGTAAAGAGTAAATTACTGAAGTTGGTGATGTTGAGAAATGTTCAAATTAACTTTCTGAATAGCTTGTTTGTTGTAACTTTCTTATTTATAAATTCACTAAAATCATAAATATATAACCTAAAATCTAGGATTAACTTCTTTTTTGAAATCTATTTACTGTAGGAGCTTCTGTCTTGGGGCTTAACAAAGTAAAATTATAAAAGATGCATGACATTTATATTTAACTTTGATTTCATTTAGATAGGGTATTCTGTTATTTGTAAGCCATAGAAGGTAATAAATTAATGTTTCAATACATGTTTACCTGTTTTACTGAAGTAATTTTCTTCACAGTAATTTTTTTCCATACAGTAACTTTAGTTTTGTAAATTAGCCCCAAGTTTAGACCAAAAAGTACAGATTTTTGTCTGTACTTGGTGAAAACACAAGTTTGTTACAAGGTTTTGAACATATTAACCCTTTCACAATAGACTTGGCACAATATACACAAGTTCATATACACGATAAATACTTAAGCTATAACTTTTGATGCAGCATGTTTATCTTAGTTGATTTTATAAAAGACTGCAACATTTTTGTATATGAAAAGCAATTTTTTTTAATGAAATACTATTATTAGTTATTTTTTGCAAAAATATTGAGTCTGCTTGGTTACTAGACTGAGTATGAAGAGATTAAAAAACGTATTCATCATCATAAAAACCTAATATTTGTGTAATCTCTCAAATCTCCTAAATACATTTCAAATGTATGCTTACAGTATGACTTTTATATTTTATCTACCTTAACTATATAGGATCTGTCAATACGACCTACCTTAGAACCACCATAAATAAATAAGAAATAAATATAAATTATACATTTTTCATGCTAGAATGAATAAAAATTATAACACAAAAATACACAAATGTTTAGTCTAAACAGCTTAAGTCTTTTAACATTATACAAGTTTATATATGTTTATTACTTTTTATTATATTGACCTTCCAGTGGTGCCTGGCTAACATCACATAGCATTCCTTGATGCAATGTAGGTGAACAAGTTATAACATCCAATAATACAAAACAAACCTATAATCTTTACAAAGTGATCTTGTCCTGGGGTCATTTTAATACTCTAGTATTTTGTAATATGTAGTCACATTTCAATTATTACACACTATGTAATTACTATTTAGAAATAAGTTTTCGTTTTTTTTAATGCAGAACAATAAATAAAAAAGCAAGTAATTATCTCTTCAAACTATGACCTTTGAACTTGGTTGCTGCTAAGCCTTTCATATTCTCCACATGTGAAACTGCATTACTAAGTTTGATGCATTACAGTGGAATTCTGTGGTATCAATATAATATATGATCTTTTTAAAAAGTTTTTTACATACAGTTGAATAACAAAAAAATACCCCAGAATTCCACTGTAATTTATCAAACTTAGTAACTCAGTCGTATTTAGGTCTTAAAAAAAAAAAGAAACTTCAAGCATATTGAAATGTTGGTTTGAAAAAAAATGTGGAAGCCTTTAAATAAATTAAAATGGCTGAAAAAACTATTAGGGGGGCATTTTAAGCTGTTGGTTGGTTATTCCCATGTCACATATTGAATTACATGTACTTATGTACATAAGGGGCCATGTTTACAAAAATAAAAAAGAGGTGAATAGGGCCACTCTGTTCAATTCAGTACATTAGCTGTATCTCAACAAAATAAAATAAGTACATGGTTTTTATTTTATATTCTAGCTTGCTAATATTGGTGATTTAAGTTGTTAATTTATATAAAACTATGGACTTAGTATTTTGGCATCACAAACATCTGATTTTAACTAGTGATACATTCAATATACCATGTGACTCACAAAAATTTATATTTACATGTGTTATTTTAATATTTACTTTTAAATTAAAAAATAATTCATATAATAATAAAGTTTGAATTTGAAACCAAACTTATTGGTATAAATTCATAAAACAGTATTTGAATAAGAATTTTGAATGCAAGTCAACAATCTTGATGACATGGCCTTTGACTCTTCAAGAAAGGGTCAAATATGTTACTATACACACACACCATAAATCATTTCACACGTAAATCAGTGTGACATAAGTGCAATCTATTCAAAGTAGTTAAATCAAATTGAAAGTAGCACATCACTATACCTGCTATTCATACGTCTCAAAGTTCACTGTAAGATTAACAACATATTCATAATAAATGGCTATGCTGCATTATGCTTGTTTTTAATTATGTTATGAATCATAACTTTACCAAAAAAAATAAGTTATGTTTCAAAGCTGGTGATGTTTAAGAGTTGTTATTACTTATTTACAAACCTTAACTGGTCAAGCACAATTCATATGCTGAAGGATTAATCACTCCAGATCTTTTAATACCTGTGATATGTTGATCTTTGATCCTTTGGCACCAGACACTACCATAGCCTTGAAGTTATTAAATTCAGAAAGTGACTTTTGGGCACTAGCACCAGTCTTGTCTCGAGCATCATTTAAAATGCGGTTCACCTGCAAACAGTGAAAATGTTCTATTAAAATTAAAATCCTTTAATATATACAGTTGTGTACATGTGCAATTAACAGTTATAAATTTTTAATATTCATAGAATGAGAAAAAGCTTCGTAATGCAACTTCTGAATTTAAGAAATTAAAATGCAGTTATGTACCAAAATTTAAGTTTAATGTTAGATGAGCTAAAGTAAATTTTCTTTAATTCTTAAAGGTCATTCTTTGAAACTCATATTAACATTTTTTCAAGTATCTTAAAAAGTGTTTCAGATCTATACTATGTTTACAACTATCATAAAAAAATTCTTTTACACATTAAACATCCATTTATTTCACATTGTTACTGAAAATGAGGTTCTCTCTCTCATATTCTTAATAAATATTAAAAAAGATTGTGTAAATGATTGTTCCATTTACCTGATTCTCAAAAGTCTGTCTCAATGTATTACCAGGTGTTGGTTCCAACTCATCATTATGAGCTTTTTCTATAACTTCAATCACATCCTGTTTGGCCTTTTTAATTGTATTCTGTATTTCTATGTAAGTTTGGGGATCAGCAATTGTGTCACCAATACCAATTGTATGCCCTTCCAGAAGTAGCCAGTTATTAACAACTGTCTGAATATGACCATAGAATTGGCCAGCCACTTCATGCCCAAGTTCATTAAACACAACATGCATCAGTGAACCACTAGAAGCTCCAACTGTCTTCTTACACACAATACCACTGATTAATTCACCATGCTCAATAAGAACCTGCAAAAAAAAAAAAAAGTTCAAGAATTAAACTTCACCAACCTCATAACCACCATTGCAAAAACAAAACAAAAAGCCTTTTTAATTTCAAGAATGACCTCAAATTATAGCATGAAACTACATTTATCTTATGTAGCTTTAAACTCATAACACTGTACAATTATTTGTACTTAAATTTTCTTGTCTGGTTGCCCTTCAAACAATATCATTAGAAAATATAAACTGTTTGGTGAATGCGAGATTCACATTATGCCAACAATTACATTATCCACAAGTTAGTTCGAGCATCTCATGCATGTGCCTCACAAAATTTTTTAAATTATATTATTAATTTTAAAAAGAACCCTAATTTTACATTTTAGTTACTTTAAAACGATAAAGAATATATACAAAAAACAAGAAACAGAGTTTATTAAGACCTTGTTTTTTCTTTGCTGTTTGCTGTCAATAACACTTATTCCTACTTTGTTTTTCATACTAATAGTAGTAATGAACTAAATATTCTACTTAAGTAATGCACCAAACAACACAGAATATTAACATGCAAAAAAAGCATACAATGTCCCATTACAGTAACAAATTTTCTGGCTTTTTATCTGTGCAACAAGAACCATGACAAATTCATTCATGCTAATCAACATCTTTCCCATAGGAATGAAGATTGTGCTGGAAGAGAAATTAACAATTCTCTGTTCAAAAAACAATGTAATACATTACTTGATAAATGAAAATCACCTTCTGTTGGTTATAAATAATTTAGAATTAAGTGTACGAGGGAATTATCACAAAACCCTGAGAGAGGAGGAGACAAATAGGCACAACAAGAAGAGTATGATTTTATATCTGGTGACTCTGTAAAAAGTATTGAAAGCCATAAAAAATAAGCTTCAGTCTCAGCAAAGTGAAGCTGACAGTGAGTAATTTATGTTAAAAATCACTTACTGAAGGAGTGATACCTAGAAGGTAAAATACAATATTTCTCACAATAAAAGAATTGAGGATTTCTTTTCTTATAAAACCAAGACATTAAACTATGGCTCATTCACTACAGTTTTATGATATATTGATTTGTATAACAAACAGAAATTGGTTTGATTAAATTTTTAATGTGAGTCATGTCATGACAAGCACAGTAAATGATGCCCATACAGAAAGGGTTCACACATATACTTTTTAGACAAACATCTGGACATTAACAATGGCCGTGTGGGCATCCTTTACTGTGCATTTCACACAGTATTTAGTAACATCCTAAATTTAATTAACCTACATTCTGTTTACGTTATACTAGTTGTTATGTCATAAATTCAGAACTAATAATACATATTTTCATAGTATACATGTTTTAAGTTTTTAATTCTATAAAGTAATAGTTTAAAACATCTTAAATTTCTCCAAGTGTAAGAAATTTGACATTTTTTCTCGGCATCTCGTATTCTGTGATTTATTCATCATCCATCCAATAGGTATAGAATTTAACATAACTTATTCACTAAAAAATTATCATCATTCAGTCAAAGCATAATTTTTATGGCTTTCAGTATTGGTTTCATAGTCATCAAATAAAAAAACACAAGATCCTTCTTGTCACGTCCTCTTTTTCAGGATTTGTTATTAGTTCTCTCTTACATTTAATTCTAAACTGTTGATAACTAACATAAAGCCAAAATTTTTATCTATAAAATAGCATATTACATTGTTTTCTAAATAAAGACTTACCAATTCCTCTTTCAGTATAAGCTTTGTTCCTACTGGAAACATATCAACTAGTTTGGATGAATTTGTAATAGCTCTTATCACAGTTAGGAAGCCAGGAAAACTGTGATAGTTATGGAACATTGTCTACTTTTTGGTGCATTATTTAATTAAATAAAATTATTTCGTACACCACTACCATTAATATAAAAAAAAAAAAGAGTTAAGTGTCACAGTTAGTAGCAAAAAAATTACCCAGGTAAGTACTTTATTTGTTGTTCTTCATGTGTATTCTTTATCAAACTAAATGTAAATATAGAAATATCTTCAGATTAATTAGTTAGATTAGATTGAATAAATAATATAGCAAAACAGTTTCATGGAACATGCACACCAGTAATTGAGGGTTAGGATAATGTAGTTCAACAACATGAGGTGAACTCCTGATTCCTCTGGGTGATTTACCAAGGACAATACTGAGAATAGTAGTTAAAATTGGTTCAAAAGACAATAAAACAACATACTTTTAAGCATAAACAGACATACTATTAGGCATAAAAACTACTTAAGATAAACAAATATAGTTTCGTATTACATTTGAAATTATTCTAAAAAAACAACAACAAAAACATATACATTATATACATTAATTTAAACAAAACTGCTTAAACTACTGGAAATATGATTTCTTATTTGTCCATTTAACGAAAACAGAAATATGACAAACATCTGTTTATAAATATATATGACAATTTTCTTACAACTAAAATTTTCCAGACAAATTGTTGAAAATAGCAGCACTAGTGCAAGGTACTTACAGTTTAACTTATTATATTTTCAAATATTAGTAATTTTAATAAAACAAACCAAAACTATTAAAATAAATTGAACTAACTTTTGTGTCTCCTGGAGATATCCACTTGTAAGGACCATCATCTTCTTCATCAGGATGTGTGCTATGGGTTCGAATCAAATTAATGTTTGGGGGAATGATCAATGAAAACAACTGTTTGCCTGTCCATAATGGCTTTGGTTTCAGAATAGCTGGCATAGGCATCTTGCCATCCCAGATAGGCAAGTACATAAGTAAATTCATCATCTGGTCCTAAACATATGAAACAAAACTAACTTACACTGAACAACACTTTCATCTAATACTAATTCATATCACCATTTCTATAAACATTATCTTGTTTTAATACCTAAAAAATATCTTGGTATCCTAAAAATCTGCTACATTAGAACACTTCTTAATAAATAGTATTTCCTACCACAAATATAGTAAATTAATATTATATAGCCTGGCTAGGTGGAAAAACAGCACTGAATCAAAAAATATATAGCAAATAAATGTGTTGTCTTTCATATTTTTCAAAGCACTTTCACAAGCTAAATTTTATGCAATAAGAACCTTGAAACTTCAATAAGTTTTTTTTAATCAATTACGGTTTCTTAGACTTCGTTGTCATGCTGTTAATTCATTCCCTAAATCTCAGCTGTAAGAAGTCATGGTGATCCAAACAAGCAAAAGTTATTTTTCTGTTTTTCACAGTACAAGTTTTCAGTTCAGTAGAGAAACATGGAGTTTGAAATAAATTCTCTATAAAACTTAGCTTGACGATATGTTAGAGGGCAAAGAGAGATGGTTGTGAACAGTTTCTGGCAAATAAATCTGTTGTTTTTTTTTTAATTATTATTATCAAGGGTTGCTTTATCATATTTCAGAAAACTACAAAAAGAAATTTTTTTATGACATAACACAACATTGAAAACTTTTAAGCTTAATTAGATCATTCTTCAACTGACTATACATTTCATTTTATTGAAATGGACACTTTTTGTTAAGTCATGTTTCCACAGCCTACAAAACTGCTTGAATGGTGAACAATGTTACAGATAAAAAGTGTTAAAAATATGTACATATTCATACAAATATCACACATAAAATTAATATTATTTTAATTGGTAGAAAGATAATAAATTTTCAAAGAAATTAAAGAGTTTTTGAA
Source organism: Carcinoscorpius rotundicauda (assembly GCA_011833715.1). NCBI lineage: Eukaryota > Metazoa > Arthropoda > Merostomata > Xiphosura > Limulidae > Carcinoscorpius > Carcinoscorpius rotundicauda. The sequence continues at coordinate 88,853,318 of CM022392.1, read as the reverse complement.
ATGCAATAAAACCAATAACATGCTTCAAATCAAAGTACTTGTAAATTTTAGTCAAAAGATGCACACAGAAGGAGAAAAACTTTTTTTTTATTCAAGTAAAACAATTGCAAATTATTCAAGAATTATATTTTAAACAAACCTTTTCTAAGAAAACATCTCTCCTAGTCATTTTCCTTACTGCAGTTAAAGTATCCTGTACAATTCCCATCACAGGTTTATTTGACTGAGGTGTAATGATGTTGCGAGATACCATCGCCAACTGTTCTATCTCAGCTCTGGTTTCTAGTGATTGTGGTACATGAAGATTCATTTCATCTCCATCAAAATCAGCATTGTAAGGAGTAGTCACACTGTTTTTGTATGCAAAATATATAAAGACAATTAAAATACTTGCAAAAAATGGCCTATAACTGACACACAGTGGTGTAAAAACATTTTTGGTATATTAGTAGGTATGGGGAACATACTAGTTCAAAGTGAAATTTACAACATCAAGCTTCTTTGGAAACCTTTAATTGGTTCAATTGTAATAAGCAATGGGCTTGGATGTTTGAATTACCTTCAAATATTTTGAAATATAAATAAAAAAAAATGAAGTTTCATTTAATTCTGGTTTTGACTGCATGACCTTTCAAAATTCCTTTATCAAAGTGACTTCTGGTTGAAAGCGTGCAAACATTTAATGTAACCTTTTTTTATGTTACATTACAGTGAAATTTACTGGCTTGACTTTCTTTTTTACCACTATAATGAATAAATTATTACATGTTGAAAATATGACTTAAATATGTATTTAAATGATACTGATATCACAACAACATAATTAGTATGGTGTATGTGATGTAGATGTAAACTGTATGCACATATAATGATATTCCCGACATAAAATATGATATTGCTAGGTTACCATACCAACACATATACAATTAAATCAAAACACCTTGTTCTTTACCACCTTATCTAGGTATTTGTGGAGGGGGTGGGTAAATTTCTGTCGGGTTGCACAGGTACAAACGGCCATCATCTTACATCAAAAATAACTTTTGTATTACCTGTGAAAAATAGTTTTGTTAAAAGGTATCATAAGTATGACAACAAATTACTGAACAAGTTGATAACTGAACCATGCATGTGTTGTCTATCAGGCTGATGAAGTATCAGAATATTACTTCAAAACAAACAGACTACCATTCTTACAAAAATTTTAGTGACAGTATATATTTAATGATTTGGTGGGAAAAATAGCAATTTCAATGTTGTGAATATTAATTAATAACTGCAATGATATTTTACATATGTACACATTTCATGAAGCAGAATTGTGCTACTTTCAAGTTAATCTTAGGAAGTCGCACATTTCTACAAGTTATCATTAATAAGCAGTCTACCAAACGTAAACAGTTTCAGTGACAATGAATATGTAATTATTTCAAAAACAATAACAAGTGGCATACTTGTAAATTTATAATTAAACACAACTGGACTTTAAACACACATTTCATTTAAAAAAACAAAGTCACTTTTAATGAAAAGCAGAGAACAATGTTTCCATCTTCCTAGGTTATTTTCAGGTCAATAAGAGTGTTAATACCCATACCAGCTGTTCTGAGACACATTTTTATTTCAAGTGGATTTCTCATCATCAAGAAGAATCGTATTTCAATCTAGTACACTGTTACGTTTTCTATGTGGACTGAACGCAACAGAAAGACACAGATAGCAGCTTGTATAATTTATTATAATTATCTACTTATGTGATAGACACAAAATATATTATCTAATGGCAATAACAGATATCCGGTTTCAACCATCAAAACAACTTACAATACAAAAAAGGTACTGGCCTGTGCTTAATAATATGATCCAGAAAAAATGTCCAAATCTGAAATCCAAAGTTCTAATCTCGGCAGTGAATTTAGTCCCACGGAGAAATTTTCGAAGTTTGAATGGGTAATTTCAAACAAAAATTCACAGTCCAATTCCTATTGACTTTCGATATAATCCGTAATCCGACTGAATTGTAAAGATTGACGGAATAAAATTTTTCACTGCTTTAGTCGATCTAGTTCTATTCACAAATTCAGTTTAAACTTTCTTAAATGAGACAAACTTCTTGATCCGAGTAAAAATGGATGATTCACTTCTTGACCCGAGTAAAAGTGGATGACCTTCCTCGAATCACCATCTGTTTATATACTATATCGCGCAACTTCCCAGAATTCCACGGTACAAACACCAGGCCAATACAAGTGATCAATCTATCTAGTTTTAAAAATTTCTACATGAATAATTCTAAATGAATTTTAATTAATTCTAAAATGTTATTTTAAATTTCACCGATTTAAACCTCGAAACAATAATATAAATATAGAATTATAAATAATATGGGAATTCAAATAGGACATTACATTATATTTACATAACATATGCATGATATTTACATGACATTTACATAACACTAGACATGGTTGTCGTTTACATAACATTTACATAACACTCTCGACAACATTTACATGATATTTACATAACATACACATAGAATGCATGCCAACCTTAGTGCAAAATCTGTTGGTGGATTTTTTTACACCCTGGGCAGAATACTATAAAGTTGCCTGAGATTTCAATCATTTTGTCATATAGTCAGTTTCATCACTAGACTTTCATGGACTTAAATTTTTATTTTATTAAAATTTTTGCATTTTATGACCTCCTTTAATTTAAAATACGTTATTTTAAAAAGAAAACTAATTCCAAAGTACAACACAGAAAATAATTAATTATATGCAATATTTACATGGATTTTTGTGTAGAAATACTTAATAAATATGTATTATTCATGGGTAAAACTGTCTATAGAATTGGAATATTCATAAGACTTTTTTTTAACTGTACCTTAAATTTAATCTGAATGTTGACCATGGAAGTACTTTAATTCTGTGCCCCATCATAGACATTTTATGCAAAGTGGGTTGCCGATTGAAAATTACAACATCACCATTCCGAACATGTCTTTCCACCTGAAACAAGAAAACAGCCAACAATTTTTAAAATATCATACCACTTTATCATATTTTCTATAATGTTTGTACAGAATTTTGTGTGAAAATCTATGTAATGTTTTTCAGCTTTTTATGCAACAAGAAAAACCAAACAGTCATAAAATTAGCACATTAATAATTTGAATTAAAGTAAGAAAGGCTGTATAAATTATAAAATTTAATGAATAACTGACTTTCTACCAAAATTAAACTAAACTATCAAGTCATCCCTTAAATAATGTCCAATTTTAAGTTAAGAAAAAGAGAACAGATTTCAAATGCTTTTAATGTTATTTCATCAATAATGTGTATTCCATTATTATTAATTACTTCCTGCCAACAATTCTGAAGCTCTTGAATGCTAAAATGATTGGGGTTTGGAGGAAAACAATGTAGAGAGGGTAGTTTTGATATTTTCATATGTTCCATGCTCTTTTCCATCTAGATAGTTCTGCAAACTTTGGAATAGATGATAATCAGATGAGGCAAGGTCTGGAGAATAAGGAGGATGTGGAAGTTTTTCCCAGTCTAGCTTTTCAATCTTTGCAGATGTGAACCTTGTTGTATGGAGCAATGCATTATCCTGGTGTAACACAACACCTTTATGATTGATCAAAGCAGGCCTCTTTTCTTTCAGTGTAACATTCAAGCACTCTAACTGCTGAGATAGAAATCTGATGTAATTGTTACATTGATTGGCAGCAACTCAAAGTGGATCACACCAGCAATATCCCACCAAATGCTTAATACGACTTTCCTAGGATGGAGAGTCCATTTCAGGCTGTGCTTAATTTTTTCACCTCCAGTCACTAACCTGTTCAAAAAAAGTGAGTTATGTTCACAAGTGTGCAGAGAAATGCAAATGTCCACTCTTGCTCTTAAGGTCGGCTACTGTCAAATCATGAGGGACCCATTTTCCAAGTTTTGACACCCTTTCAAGCTGCTGATGATAACAGTGAACTGTTGAATGGGTCAAATTAAGCTTCTGTGCTAGTTATTCAACTGTTACAGCACAATCTTCATCAAGTCATCATTAAACTCAACAGGACAACCTGAGCATGGCACATCACTTAAGCTGTAGACATTTGATCTGAACTTCTGAAACCACCTTCAATATTTTCTTTCATTGAGAGATTCTGCACCATAAACACCTTGAATGTTTTGAGTAGTTTGCGCTGCACTATTGCCTTTTTTAAACGCATAAAGCATTATATGTTTAATGTGCTCCTCACATACATCCATCTTCATAGGGTTTATCTGATTAACGATCTGAAAAAGTGGAGTTAAGTTAGTTTCTTTTATTTGTCTAAACATTTTTATACATGTCCTACTACATACTTTAGTCATTAAAGCTTTCTACAAAGACAGAAATGAGGATAATGCACTTTCTGTGTTAAATGTTCAGACATTACTTTTGGGATGACCCAATACTCAGTTGATTAAGTCTTTCAATATTATTAACACATAAAATAGTCACCACATCTGATAAGGTACTTACATGAACATGTAATTTATGTACTAAGAGTTAAGAACCAAGATTAAAACATTATGATTAAATTTACTAACAAAAACATCATCTTAAGAACTGGAGGTTTAGAATTCTTAGAACATACTTTATAACCACACTGAAGGTGGAGATCACTAGCTTTTGGATGAAAACGTAAATCAATTCTTTCACCATTGTCTCGAATAATATACTTCGCTCCAGGATACTGGCTGTTTCCACGTCTTACCAGTTCATGCATCCTTAAAAAAACAAGTTATACATACCTTTCAGTGATACAAGTTAAATATATTCCTACTGTACTGAAATTTAGACTTTTCCAGCACAATATATCCAGTCACTTAATTTTTAACATGTATCTACTAATTAACAATTAAATTTGTCAGATTTCAAAAATGTTAAACCGACTTTTACTTCCATAGCCTACAAAACATAATAGCAAAATTTCAATTACTTTGAGAATTGGAATAAATCATATATCCAAATTTTAAACAGTTGATTTTTTGTAACACACCAATTTAATCATTATTTTGAGTAATTTAATATTGGAGTAATCAAAGGAACAGTAACTGTTCATTAATTAATGTTTGACAACTGCAATTAGGATTAACCAACTGTTGGAATAATCTGAAACTATAACAAATAATGGTAATTGCAATTAGTTAATTGCTTTGTGAAAATCACGTTAATAGCAATCTAAATTAATTGTTGGAATAATCCAAAACTAATAAAAGGAAACATCAATTTTGATTATAGTTTTATCCTTTTACTTAAGAAAATAGGTGCACTACAAGTATTTCAAAATAATAATGACCAACTTTAAGCACCCAATTAAATAAAAACTAATTTGAACTGTGTTACGTTATGAAATTAATTTTTTAAAAAAACTGATATTTTCAATGCATTTTGAAATAACTTAACATCATGTGACAACTTTTATGATGAGATTAAAATACTAAATGATATAATTTTTTGAAAACTTTCTCCAAGCTCATTGTTTAAAATTGTTATTTTTAAGACATTCCACCATCATAGTATAGATTTAGTGGTAAGTTAATAACACAAATCACTCAAATTTCAAAAACCAAAGTGTTACATTCATTACAGTAGTCTGTGTAATATCCTATTTTTATAAAAACATTGGTAAAACCAGAGAGCTAACAGAGTTATGTCAATTAAATATAAGTCAAAAGTTCTTATGAAGCAGGCTTTTTTTTTCTTTTTTTAATTGTAGCCTCTGAAGGTCTAAACACTAAAAATGGCAGCTTACATTTTATGGCAGAATCAACTCCAAATCTAATAACCCTTTGGAAAGAGGTCACAGGTCAAAGGCCACATTATCTTGTTTGTTGTGTTGCATTCAAAGTTCAATCAAACTACTGTTTTATACATTCATGTCAATAAGTTTGGAATTAAACTGTAGATTATAATTCAAACTTTAATACTAAATATAAATTAATTTCTTAATTTAAAAGTAAATATAAAAATATCTAAATATAGATTTTTGCGAGTCACGTGTGATGTTAAATGCAGCACTGTCGACGTCAAAATACTTAGTTTAGTTTCGTACAAATTAGAAGCTCATGTTACTAACACTGATAAACTAGAATATAAAGTAAGAACCACATATTTCTTTTATTTTGCTACACTAACTCCATTCAACTCTTTCTACTTTTTTCTAGAATGGGCTCTTGTATACTCTTACTACAGTATATGACATGAATAATCAAACAGTTTAAAATGTCCCCAGAATGGTTTTGTCAGCCATTTTAATCTGTAAAAAGGATACATAATATATAACATGTGCAAATGTGTAGATGAACATGCATATATTATACCAAGCCCACAGTAAAAGGATTAAACCATCTGGGACCATAACTATACTGTAATGTAAGTCATGTTTAAGAAACACCATTTTTTTTTCTTTTTGTTTTTTTCTAGGAGGTAGGAAGATCACAAAGTCAACTCCACTGATAAATAACTTTACCTATTAGCAATGAATTAAATTTTAGTCCATCATTGTACATTTACTAAACAAGTATTACATACTTATACACACAATCAAAATAATTAGCTGTACTTCTACCTGGTCCCTAGAAATATTTTGTTTCAAGATTAAATAAAACTAAGAATAACAAGTATTTTAAATTCTTGCTTTTAAAGTTTTTACATAATGCTGCATAAGAGCCTACAGATTCCATAATTCTTCTCATGATTCATGGCAAGTGCATGTTTTACAGACATCATAACAGAACAAATTGCAAAGCTAAGTGTTCCTTATGTGATGTCGAAGAAATAATACAAGTATACCCTAATGAATTCACTCAATCTCTTAACACATGCTACTCATTTGTCAACCAAGAATAACTCATAATCTAAAGAATTAAATGTGACAATTTTCTTTTGCTACCCCCAAATACAGTATCAAAAAATATAAAAATAGACAATTTCCCGCCAAAATACTCACTTGTCAATGTTAAATGGTGTCACTATTTCTGGAAATGTCAAGTTTTGTGCAATTGAACGTGGTACTCCGACTTCATCTATTCTTAAATTGGGATCGGGTGTGATAACAGTTCGAGCTGAGAAATCTACTCGCTTTCCCATGAGATTACCTCGAATTCTCCCTTCTTTGCTTTTTAATCTTTGCTTCAAAGATTTTAGAGGTCTTCCAGATTTTTGCATTGCCTATAAGCAATTACAAATGAATAATATGCTGTAACAACTTTTTTTCCTTAGAATATAGATCTAAACAATTTTCTAAATAACATTTATGGTTAAATGTCACTTATGTAACATATTAAGAACAATATAAGTATATACATATACACATACTAACAAATTAAACATCTAAGATTCATTTAAGTACAATTTTTTAAAAATATTTCAAAGATGCTACCAATCTTGTTTGATTCTGGTTTGTGCCTATTTATCAATAATCTTTGTTTTACCTCAAACCATCATCTTGAAACTTTCAGAGGTTCATGTTTCAAGGAGTGTTCTTTTACACTAAAACTGGGTAGATCTAAATACATGATATTTTTTGATTCTCAAATATCTCACAGTAAATAATATAGACTTACACCTAGGACATTTTGCTATAGTTGTAAATGTTGAAGAATGTATGGTGAAGAATTACTTTGTGCCAAAACAGATTACCTTCAGGTGGTGGTCAGTAATCATGTGACCAGTAAAGATCTTAGTGACCAGTGATTGTCTTAGTTTTAATTTTTACTGGTAAGTTATCTATTTTTCTCCTGCAACTAGTTATCACACTGCTTTTTCATATTTGTCCTTTCTACCTTACCATCATTAATTTATCTTTTTTTTTGATCATCTTATCACACTGTCTACTGTCTATTGAACACATATTATTAATCTCCTGCTAGCATATCTTGATCAGTAATAGCCAACAGCTGCACTCTTCAACCATAAAGTATTTATTAATCAAGCTGCTGTCTGTCAGTGTTTCACCATCCTTGAGAACCCTCTAATATGTTTATTATTATTACATTATTTTGTTTTTTATGTTTTATATGGTTGTCCTGTTCTCAGTGTCATGAACTCCTGTCAGTTTGACCCTGCTGAATAGCTAGAGAAAGTTGGTTTTTTCCCCCTTGCTTATTCGTGATTTGACAATCAAAAGAAATGAACTATGAGGATAATAACTTAAGTTTCAAAAGAAAATCACAGAAATGACAATTAACAAGAATGTCACATATCAATGACCTAGATGCATGTCTAAGTATCTTGAATCTATCATAAGATCCTTAGAATCACAAATTAAGGAACATTTAAATTTTAGATTTATCACTTTTCTAATATTAAACAATATTCCTAGAAACAGATAAGTGATCTCCCAACTGAAGGATTCCAGGTTATTGCTCAAAGTGAACACAAATTAAGGGTAGATTGAAGTATAATGAGCAGATGTAAACTGGAATTAAACACTATTACCTTACTGAGATATTTCCCATAGTTCAAATCATCAAATCAGAGGTTTGGATGGATTTTGAAACATATCTCATTCTTTACGTATGGTGTTAATTTTGTTGTACAACTTGTTACAATCTATCGTAACATGTAAAACAGCATTCTGTTACTTACCCTAGGCAAGCCAGGAAGTTCATTATCAACAAGTGTTGCTACATGAAACTGAAGCATTTTAATATTTTCAGCAATAATGTGAGCTGCTGCTCCATTTTGTTCATTCCTGATCAGTTCATTGTTTGCCTTCACTATATCAGCTAACTTGTGGGTCAGATCATCCTGAAATACGACCATCACTTTCAGTAATTTTAAATTTAAAACAAAATATGTAAATATTATGCACTTTTTTCAACTTACCCATTAGACTACAAGCAGCTTATCATGGTTTATACTGATCTAAAACACTTTTAAAACTTAATTCATTGTCAGTACAAACTGTTAGGCCAAATATCGTTTTTTAAGTAATCAAAACATCAGTTACTTCTTTTCAAAACTTTGAATAGTATAGGGGACAAAAATATATTATTTTGTGTAACTATTATATATATCAGAAAACTACATGGTCTGTTAATTTCAATATAGGTCCACATAAGCATTGGATCAGAGATATCTGACATTTAATAAATGTTTTTTTTAAACATTATCCCACTTCTTAACTCGGTACTATGAAACCTCTTTGTTCATTGAAATAAAAAATACTGCATAGTTAACAAAATTTAAAACTAAATCTGGTATATTTATAACATTCCTGATTTTTTATGAACTTTTACTGAAAACATTGAGGTTCTTGACCAAAAATATTATATTACAAATGATAAATTTAGTAACTTTGAACACCACTCAAATGGTAGTTCTTCATTATGTTATACATAATTAATAGGCCTAAACATATAAAAATATATAAATTTCACACTATCTACTAAGAATTCTTCAATACTTCTTACTCGACCTCAAGTGTTAATAAAATTTGACTTACCTGATTTCTTGCTGAACCAAACATCACTACTGCTGGCCTCACTGGTAATGGTGGAACAGGAAGTACTGTGACCAACATCCAATCTGGTCTAGCAAAACGAGGGTCCATTCCTAATATATGACACTCCTCATCTGAAATGTGCTTGAAAATTTCCCAAACCCTCTCAGCAGATAACTGAATTTTCTTTTCCTGGGAATCTTCGTTCACATGCTTCCATTCAGCAGTCAAGTCCAAGCCACTTTTACGAATTTTCGGCTGATAACGCCCACAACCTCCGTGGCCCTAAGGCAAAATACAGAAGCTGTTCACTACATGAAATTCTCCGTAAACATAAAAGTGACAGTTTATTTTTTAGAGAAATTATAATTTCACTTTCGCAAAAAATTTTCCATTTCATTCTTCTTATAAAGATTAAAATATTCAGTGATTCTAACATGTGATTCTTTAATTTAGAAGTGTAAGACTAGAGGAAAGGCAGCTAGTCATCACCACCCACTGCCAACTCTTGGGCTACTCTTTTACCAATGAATAGTTGGATTGACTATCACATTATAATGCCCTCACGGCTGAAAAAGCAAGCATGTTTGGCGCAACAGGGTTGCAAACCCACGACCCTCAGATAACGAGTCACATGCCTTAACACACTTGGCCATGCCAGGCCACATGTGATTCTACCTTGTATTTCATTAATAGCACAAATAAATTACATTGTCTACTGTCTGGCTTTAGACAGAAATAAACTTACCATTACTTAGGTAACAAATAATACCACAGTTAAAAAATAGCTTGGTGTAAAAACATTTGAAAAGTAGGTGGTGGTGGTGGTTGTTTTCTAGTAAAGTCAAAACAAAATACATTATTTATATTCCCTTAACATATCCAAAATCTTCTTGAAATGCTATTAAAATCAAATGTTTTTGGATGCATTGGAATTTTTCTTATTTCAGTAAAATATGTGCATCCTCTGTGGCATGGCAACTAGCTTCATAATATAATTAAATAAATAGCAAGACGACATTTGCTTTGATCACTAATAGGTTGCCCCAATAACATTGATGGCAAAATGGTCCTAACTATGCAATATGCTATAGAGGATAACTTATTAATAATAGCACTATTTAAATCAAAGTATGAAAGGCAATAAAACCAGTAAGACCTAGTTTCAAAAATTGCATATTTTCACATTTTTGCAACAAATTTTTGATAAGAAATAACTTGTACAAACTTTGATAGAATATCTGACAAATTTATTTTGCAAAGATTACTTTCCCATAGTGATATAAAGTCCTTCATACATTATACTAAAAGGTTAAAATAAAAAAAAAACTTGTGTAGAAATTAAAATATTAAAATCCACAAACAAACAATGTTTCACAGCTGTAAAAGTCATCATGTTTCAAACATAGTTTCATGTCATCTTCCTGAAACATGAAAAATAACTTTTACAACTATTGCTCAGTTTAATTTAAGATTATAACTTTATATCATACAAAGCATTGTTTGCTTGTGGATTTTAATACCGTTATATACGATTTTCATATTCATTCAAACAACTGAATATTAAATATTATGCTTGTTATTAATATTAAATATTTCTGATAAAAACAATACTTAACCATAATACTGGAACATTCAATAAATTCTGTCAAATGTGGCAGTGCGGCAAAAATCAAATGCAGCCAAATGCCAAGGAAAGGGGATTGAAAACAAGTAAAATATTTAAGCTGATCAAACGAGAGAAAAAACCTACATTTTTTTTTAATTTTCACCCAGTAAACTAACTTTTAACACAAAACACCAGACAGTCCTATTTTATTAAACACAACACAACACTATAATTTTATTATGTATGCTTCAGTCTTAAAAGAAATAATAAAATTATGCTTTAATTTACTTGTAATTCATGCCATTTATGGCCAAATTCCACATAAAAATTAAACAAGGAATGCAATTTGAACCAACCAAACAAAATAAATAATTTTAAGAAAGAACATATTGCACTAAGAATCATTCATTAGTCAGCAGACATAAACAAGTAAACAAAACACTGCCCTCAGTAAAAAATTAGAGTGACTGACATTTCAATCACAAAACTCATATGTCATATTCATCACGGGGCTTTTGAAATTAAACTAATTAGCAGTTTTGAAATGTATAAAAAAAAGAAATTTAAATTTTCTTATAGTTTTATGAACAAATTTTCTGTAACTATATTCAATGCATTTCAAAACTAGCCAAGTTTATCTTATACACCACTTTCATTCTGGACAAACTATAATATATGCTAGTACCATTAAGAACAATATGCTTGCACTAGATTATGCTCTCTGAAAACACCTGTATAAAAAATACATGATTGACAATTCTAGGCTTCCAAAGATATACATACCAGCTTTTTTGTGGGTTCTTCAGCATGCTGCTGAGCTTCACTAATCAATTTTGTGTCTATTTCATCACCCCCTTCACAAATGTTCTTTCCTTTGCACAGATCATAAATATGAGCCAGTCTTTTCCTTGGCTGGCCTTTGGATTTGGATATTATTTCCTTGATTTTTGGATTATTCTAATGCAAATGTATATATATAACTTTGAGACATCTTGAATTTTGGTAAAAAAAAAAAAATTACTGTATTTTCTTGGAATGAATCAGTTTCAAAACTAAAACAATCATAAAATGAACTTATTAGCATTAAAAAATAATTAAAGAGTTAGACTTTTGCTCTCTATTATCAATAAATTCTGCATTTATTCTTGCATGGAAATTTCATATACAACTTTATTCACTACTAAAAGTTTCTCTCTAAAACTGTAATAAACCATTAATTTGTCTCACTACTAAAACAAAAACTTACCGGGCTGACAAGTAGTTTGGAACAGTAAAAGCATACACATCTTAAGGTTTTGATGCTCTTAGTCAGGAATCCTACATGAAAAACAGGTTTGGCCAATTCAATATGGCCAAAGTGGCCTGGACATTCTGTCATGTTCCCAGCACATGTTTGGCATCGAGAATGCCTATCAATCACACCTTGCCGAGGGTCCATCAAGCCACCCAGTTTTGGCCTACCTCCTTCATAAATTTCAGAATAGCGAATTCCACCTTCTGTGACAGACATGCGAAGCTGAAAGAAATTTAAAATGAGAATAAATGTTTTATACATTCTAGGAATGTGTCAATATGGCCTTTAAACTCAGTTACTGCTTGATGTAGATTGCTAAGTCTTTAAAAACTTCACATAAAAAACATGAAACAAAACATTTTTTTGGTTTTATATACACAGCTGAATAGATAGAAGTCTTCAATTACTATATCAATACTATAGAATTCCACTATAATTTATAAAGGTCAGTAACTAAGCTGTATTTAAGTTTTTAAATAAATATGAAATTTCAAGCACACTACACACACAACCAATCTCCTGGAAATTCTGGTTCAAAAGAATGAGGCGACTTTCTAAAACATTAAAAATTGCTGAAAAGCCACTTGGGGACATTCTAAGCTGCTGATTAGTTATTCACCCAATATACTGAAATAAGTGTACATATAAAGGACCCTTTCCAAAAATGGAAAGAGATGAATGGGCCACTGTGTTTGATTCAGTACATAAGCCATATCTCAGGAAAATATAGAGGTTTTTATTTTATATTCTTGATTGTCATTATTAGTAATTTGAGTTTCTAATTTATATAAAACTGCAGACTTGGCATTTTGACACCACAAGCACCTAATTTTAATTAATACTATGTTCAGCATATCAAGTGACTTGCCAAAATAGGTATCTAGGTGTGATCTTTTAATATTTCAATTAAGAAATTAATTAATGCATAATAGTAAAACTGGATTATAAACTAGTATTTGACAGACTTACTGACATAAAAATTCATAAAGTAGCAGTTCAATAAAATATTAAATGCAAGTCAACAAATAGAATGACGTGGCCTTTGATCTTGGATTTAATACTAATTAAAAGAAATACAAGTAAACCCATATAATGGCACTTTTGTTTGTGTAGATAAAAAGTAATGCAATTGTCACTACATCTAAAACACATTTAAAATATAAAGTACAATTGTTAAATTATTTTGAAACTAAAGGTATTTGTAAACAACCAAAATTTGTAAGGAAATAAATATGTCACACCATACAATAACGAAACTCTTGCTTATGTATATGGTACTAAAAACATTTTTATTATGTGATGTGCAACCTCCAGCTTTGCAAAATTTTTATCCAGTGTGTACATAGATTTACAAAACAGATTACAATTTTCTTCATTTCCTGTCAAAGAGCACTTTTTCTCATTTCATAAGTACAGAAAAATTTGGCAATTCAATTTGCTGCACATAATAGAGAAAAATGAAGGTGAAGAAGTCGTATATGATTCAACAATTACAAAGTTATAAGGCAATTAACAGAAACAGTTCTGTTTTATAAGTTTAAGTATTTACCAAGCATTCATGCAAAAAGACTCATTTATGGCCAACAAATTGAGTAAAACTTATAAAAATGTTCTTGAAGTGATGCTATTTGTTTACAAATACACAGGGTGCAAATATGACATCACAAATACATCACATGCTGATCTAATTGTTTTTCATGAATTAAAGATACAAAGTGATAAAAAGCATCAGAAACAGTTTTGTATTATCAGTTTTTCAAGTAACTATTCAATCTTGCAAAAAAATCTCATTTGCAATATTTTTTACTTTATTTATTGCATTTATTATATTGTATTAATTTTTATGTGACTTATTATACCCTTCCAACTTGTATTGTTCCTTGTGGAAAAAAGTATTTTTCAGGTTTTCAAAAACAAAAAGAACACAACCAAATGAATGATGCATGATAAGGTAAAGTGCAAGCTCTTAAGGTTCTAGACAAGTATTACCATTGATTAGCACATTGCTCACCAACAGCCAAGTAAATGCCTTTTGTCTCTACACAAAAATAAAAAGGAATTGAACAGATATTACTATAAAAGACTGCAAATTGATCATAGCCACCATGCACTGTCATCCCTACCAAATACTGGCACCACAAGTGAGCATCGGAACTACAGGTAATCGGCTAGTATCTAATAATATACTATGTTGTTATGCTTTGCATTTCCAAAACCATTAATCCAAACATAGTTTTAGATATTCCTATAAAATCTAAAACCATTGTTTACCCACTCAATTTATTTAAGATATTCTGCCTTAAAATATTTTATTTATCATTAAAAAGTAATATAAATATAGTGTATCCTACACCAGCAATCTTGATACATTTTTACTTCAAGTGGGTTTTTCATCATCACAAATTTAAAGTGTTAACCTCATATGAAAATTACATATTTATACTGTTCTCAGACACTACATACAATTTTTATTAAGCCAGTCCCTAGCATGCACTAATCTCTTAGCTTTTCCCAGGTCAAACTATACCACAAGTCACCAAAAATTTATTTAAAAATCAAAAATTACAGTAATTTCAATGAAACAAAAATTATAACTAATTAAAATTAATTTGCTATGCTTACGGAGCATGCAGACAATACAAAACCACAATAAATGAAAGTACTTGAAAACATGTAGTCATGAAAGGCTTCTTATGTAACATGATTCAAAACTGATAATGTATACAAGAAAAAAAGGAACTTATGGTACTGCAAGAAAAACAAAAATTTCCAGTTTTAAGATATGATCACATATTTAAATTTGTTTAACCAAAAATGAATTCCATTTAATTATACTGTTTTTGGCACCATCATGTAGAAAATTCCATTTTCAAATTATTTCAGCTAAAAATCAATAACATATGCAAGCAGCTGTTTGGTACATTTATATGAAAATTAATTTTTCTTTCCAAATGAAAAATTCAACCATGTGACATAAAAATCCAAACAAAGTTCTACATCTGAATATTTCAATTACAGTTTTATTTTGCACATATTTGAGAAAACTGATCTTTTTTTTTTTAATTTCATGTCATTTACTCTCATAAAATGAGAGAAAATCCTTAATGTCAGCAACATTTGAATTCTTTTGGGCAAGATTAGAGTAAATTAATCTACAAAACCTTTATTTTCCCTTTTTATTAGCTTCGTTTTTGTGCATCACTAATACAAAGCAAGGAGCACATGTATACATGACTCAATTTTATTACTTTTCACCCTCAATTTGAATTTTTTTTTAAGCACAATTAAAGTAATCCATGAGATTTTTGGTGTGGTCAAACACAATAAAAAAGATTTGACCTCCTGAATCCAAAATTATAAGCACGTCTCAGATTGATCAAGAGATGACAGTTATGAGCTAAAATTCTGAATTTGATTTTTGAAAAAACTCAATTATTCTATGAGTCACACTATACTGCTGTTAAGAATTCAAGATGCTAGACTGGAAAAAGTGTTATCCTTACACATACTGCTCCAAAAATATACTTCTTGTATTTCATAACTTAAGAAAAAAAAGATACCATTAAATCAAATGTTTTCTTTCATGTATAGACTGAAAAAAATTCACCATCTTCACATATCAGTTCTTCATAAAACAATCTGACTTTTAAAACCAAAATTAAAAATGCACTTAATAAAATTAATATTTCAGAAACATGTTAAATCCATTTCTTGAAATGGAGTATTGAGAAGTCTAATTTCTACTTCCTTTAATCAGAATTTATGCTGATTTGATTTCTTAATTTCTATGATAGAACTATGCTACATTAGAATAAAAATCTAAATAACCGAGAAATATTCCCAAAGTTGCCTCTTACCATTTTTACACAGAAGTCTCTAAAAGTTTTAAACTACTATAATTTTACTTGTTTAAACTGCAAATTTCAAAAGTCATTAAAAAGACAAAACTGCATGGTCTGATTACCTCTACAAACAGACACTGCCATGCATTGTTAATAGCAAAATATACATATAGAATATCCTAAGTATTAAAATTCAATTTCATTGACCTTTTTGATGATAATTAGAACCACAGTTATCATGTTAGCAGCATTTTATATCACTTTATGAGCACTAACATCAAAACAATCATTAATAATTCTAAAGTAAATTTAATGGAGGTTTAAAATGTGTCTTGTGCAACTACAAAACATTAAATAGTTGTATTTTAACTGATATTAGTGTGTTTTAAATTATAATCCAACCTCATATTTCACAACTTATTTCTATATATTCAATACAAACTGTTAAAACAGTACTTGGTACAGTTATTACTCTATCTAAACACACTAACTATAACATAAAAACTGTCTAGTATTAATTGTGATTTTCTTATGTACCATTTTACCAAATACACAAACTCTCAAAACATGAATCAATAAAACAAGTATGATTTTTATTTAATATTTGAAATTTGTCAGGATATGTATCATACTTTGAAAAGTCCTTACATGATTACCAAAATACATAATAAACAACCTACAAAAACTTTACATAATATCAATCAGGTCATAATTATGAAAAGATTAAAGAAAATGAAACATCCTTCTTCAGAATTATGGTTTAAATAATGATTCTCTCCTCCCTGATGACAAGCAAAATTTATGTTATATGGAGAAGCCCTCAGTAAAAAATTAGAGTGACTGTATTTCAATCATTTTCTTCATAAAATGAAGCTTTCATCATTGGGCTTTAAGAAATCATTTTCACCATTTCATTTACAAACAGCAGTATAAACTCCATTTTAAACATTGGTTGACATTCACTTACTAATACAAGATTTCTCATTTTGCACTATTTTCTCTTAGGCACAAATAATTTTAAATACATTGTACATACAACAGAGTAACACCAAATTTAAATACACTAACAGTCTCCATATTGACCATCAATACTAATGTAACTTAAAGAATTCCACAATGCTATTTTGACACTTTTTAAAAAGATTGGAGTGGTTTACCTATGAAAATGTGCAATGCATTCAAAGCACCTCCTTGTTAGGGAAAGCATATGATATACTAATATGAGAGTTTGTTTGAAGGTTTACAAAAAATTAAATGTACGAGGAATTCAAATTCATTTAATATACATTTATTTGTATTTTGATCAAAAAGTGCTCTCCTTGTAGTCTGGTAAGTGCATAATGCATTTTAACAGCAAGTTATGAAGCTTGATGCATGCCACTAGTACACACACACACACACACAAGGGATGTCAAGACATGCAGAACACACAAATGCTGGTTGTCAAACTTTGATCTCAATAATCAAATGGTCTTGAGCACATCAGCACTGATCCACTATTTCACTCAAATTTCATGTTTAACTAAAATTCATTTCTACAGTGAAACAGGTTTGCACCAATGGATATCAAAAATAAAAGCAAACAAGTGTGAAAGTATACTTATATTTCAAATGATAAACTTCTAGGTAATACTACCTGTAAAACAAAACTAGAGATAACAGTGCATGTTGATTATTGCAAAATATATTCTCCTCATATTTATAATTACACATATGCCTATAGAAAGATAACTTTGAAGCTACTATTCTAATACACATTTCATTTATTTAGTAAAAAGTGCAGCCCACATTTACAATGATGCAAGTTCATACACACAGTACAAAACATTGGCTAACTACAAGAAGTTTGAAACATTGGCATTCCCCCAAACAACTTTCATAAAGTATTGAATAGAGCAGAAGATAAATTTTAAAACAATGTAAATAATATGCTCATCAACTGCAATAGAAGTTGACACAAGTTCTCAATGAGTAAAACTGTAACAAAACCACATAGGATTGAACAGTGATTTTGAAAATATTTCTTAAGTAATTACAAACCTGGAAAATGTTTTTCATTATTTTTCTTGGTGCTAATAGCAATTGTTTTATATTATTATTGATTATTTTATTCTTGAGTAATCACATAACCAACAGTTGGCACTTGTGAGCATGATGGCTAGTAGAACATCCCACAACAGTATCAGACAATAAATCATTACTGATCATGATCATGCAAGATTTATTTTTCAT
This sequence comes from Carcinoscorpius rotundicauda, assembly GCA_011833715.1. Classification (NCBI taxonomy): domain Eukaryota; kingdom Metazoa; phylum Arthropoda; class Merostomata; order Xiphosura; family Limulidae; genus Carcinoscorpius; species Carcinoscorpius rotundicauda. The sequence continues at coordinate 88,834,836 of CM022392.1, read as the reverse complement.
CAGGTTACTTCACCAATTGATGGGCAAAAAATTCCACTACATAATTCTACATAAATCAGTTTGGAAAATAAAAACAAAAACTTTCAGCTGTTAACCTCTGGTAAAGGTAGAATTACTAATGGAGCAAAACTGTTTTAAAAGGTCCAATATGTATATATCACATACACACATGACAATCTTAGATATTAAGCTTCCAGAATATAAAGTTCATAGCAATACTAATACCATTTTCTAAAACTTACAATCTCATCTGGACTCAAAATTCCAAACTGGACCCTCTTCACATCCCTTAATGGCGCCTTAGAATCTGAAGTTATAATGGACGTCATGCTGAACCTTTATACAATTTTTGCAATGGTTGTCCAATATATCAGATACAAAACTAAGTAAAAAGCTTTGGTTCAGCCAACCTGAAAATAAACATTCTTTAAGATCAAAATTTAAACTTGAAAACCAAGTGTCATCACACTTGAACAGTTCATTAAGAAAATATTTACAATATACATGAGAAGTCTATTAAATACCATTAGAATCTAAAATCAGATTTTGATGCTCTATGCCCAGGAAACACACATATCTAAATTACTGTGTTTTCTTTTAACTCTGTTTCTTCTATTTATAGAATGGAAAGACTTTAATGAATTATCCCACAGCACGGAATTAGAGATGACTTAATTATCAACTAACTTCCTGTTCAAATAAATGCATTGTAATTAGTAAGATTCATTTTTAAACATAAATTTGGAAGAGAATTCTAGTTTCCATAACATTTGTTCAAAAATATATAAATAAAATTCAGGTTTTGTGTATATGTTTACAAACACTGATTCAAAAATAATTCTGCCAATACAAAAAGAATACATTTTAAATGAAGTATAAATGGAATTTAAAGTACAATAATTGTCAATTCCAACACAAACAAATTAAAAGCACTTGTAGTTGTACATCAAAATATATTTTTAAAGTACTAGTTTGCTATTTTTTAAGTTTAACAAAGCTTTTTTAGACAATTTAAATTAGTTAAGATTGGGGTACAAGTAAGCTTGAAGTTAAAACATTAGAGTTAATTGTAATACTAGATTGTTAGACTCAACTCGCTTTTGTGGCATTAGCACTAAAATTACAAAACATTTGATTATGTATCACAAAACTATCATAACTTGTGTTAGCTAATTAAAGAATTATCAACCTCAAAGAGTCTGTTTATTGTTTCTATTACTTGGTACCAGCTAGGTACTTATATAAATATTTAAACTGGCAGTTAAGTTTTGTTCTAGAAATATATTACTGTCTGCAGGTTCAGAACAATACCATGTATCACACACCTTCCCAGCTTTCTTACTTGAAGGATAAGAGTTAGCTTTGGGAAGAATACTTTGCAATTAAGAGATAAATAGCAAATAGGAGCAAAACAAAAGTGAAATGTGAGTGGAGTGTTAGAATGGGTGCACAACAGAAAACAGATGGGCTACAGTTACAGGTTCAGTTTATGTCCAGGTACCAATCTCAAAAAAGATAAGAACCTCTGGTTGTTTGTAATGTTCCAAGAGGTTTACATGGGGGGAACTCTATCATGTAATATAATGATACAATTATCAATAACAAGTAGAGCTTTAAACTTGATTAACTGATTACCTAAAAGCACAAACTACGAGTTGTTTTTGAATTTCACACAAAACTACATGATGGCTATCACCACTATCCATCCTTACTTTAACAGCATGAAACTAGAATGAAGGCAGCTGGTTACCACCCCTCACTGCTAACTCTTGAAAGGGCAAACATGTTTAGTGTGATGGAGATTTGAACCCACAACCTGCAGATTATAAGACGAGCACCTTAGCCACCTGACCATGTAAAGCCACAGTGATCAGTGTCACGTACAATAACACACGTCCAGATACACTTGGGCCCTACTAGCAGCCACTTTCAATACCAAGCACAATTTTGCTCTCCTTGTAGAAGATTAGATACTAACAGGAAACAGTTCAGAAAACTTCAGTTTTAAAATTGAAAAATTATCTTACAAGAAGAAACTATTTCTCTAAGTCTTTTCTTAAGAGCTGAGAAACTGATTAACTTATGGAAAAACTTCCCATCAGCATCAGTACAGGTCTTAACTTCACATAAAAATAGAAAAAAACATGTTTCTCGTAAAATAAAGGTGGGTAAATTTTTACTTTTCTCAAGAGTGGGCATGCATGGTCAACCTGCTAGTTAAATAGTTCCTCTTTGTATGCTCTTTTTGTTTGTATATTTGTTGTTTTAAAAAACCACCTGTAGTTTTACAAAAGATTTACTATATATTCTGTAACACATTGTTAGAAAGTTTTCATAAATTACCTTTTCTGTATTCATTATGACAGTATTACACTTTTACACCAGATAAAGTCAATGTTTTCTGCAGAGGCTTCTATTAAAATTATACATGTAAAAGAAAAGCTTGGCATATTTTTCATACCAAAGTATCAAAAATCCTATTTAGGAAGTAGGTAATCAAAGCTTGTAAAACACTTCCCACATGGCTAATTTTAACACAACCTGTGCACAAAGAACTTAAAACACTGGCCACAGAGTAACTGCAATGCGTCAGCCTAAAATATTTAATTTCCTTTGAATGCAGAAACACCTGCAAGCCCTTTATATACACACACCATTTCAAAGGATCAAAATACAAATAAAATGCAATTCCAATCAGCGACAGTCAAAAATACACCAAAAAGAGAATTTATTAACTTTTACATTTTCTGCTACATTATTAGTAACAGGTATGACAAATTAAATTCACAAATATAGCCTGGCTGTTGCTATCTATTTCACAAATATATTTGGATGAGTTGGTAAATAAATGATAAACATTTTTAACCCAAGATAATGAACATGTAATATCACAAGTTATAAATACATTTTTTTAATGGGAATAACTAGCATTCTATTTTATCATCCTTTCCAGCCATACAAGTTATGTACTTTTACTAGTAAAAAGTCATATAGGTTTGTCTGAAATTAAGCAGAAAGCCACACAATGGGCTATTTGTGGTCTACCCCTCATATTTATCAAATCCCAATTTCTAGCATCATAAGTCCAGAGGCATAACACTGAGGAAGCAAACATGATTTTAAGATGTACATATAAAAATAATGAATATAAAGTCTGTGGCTATACCCCCATGGTTTTGTATGACTTAATTTATGGAGGACATTGAGATATTAGAAGAGCACTGCTATGACAAAATTTGGGACAAAAGTTTTGACTTTTTTTCAATAATTTTAAAAAAGTGATGCAACAGACATTAAACACAGGTAATAGTGTTCATGCATAGTTGTTTGAATTAAGTGGCAAGAATTAGGTGACAGCTATATAATTTAAGGTAGACAAAAATCAGAGCTTTATTTTTTTTTTTTTTTTTACAATATAGCAGTTGAACTTTTAGAAATAATTAATCAAGTATATTACATGAAATTAAGAGTATACAAGACTTTATACATTCTTAATGATAAAAGCTGGCTCTAAATATTTCACTTTTATTTTAATGGTTGTGATGACCTACATGAACCAAGAGGTCCCTTGTCTTTACATACATACACTGTATAACTGGAGCAAATCTCCACTTAACATTTGAATTCACAATTACTTTTCAGGTTGCTTTAGGTGCAACAAAGAAACTTTAGAACCACACGTTAAAGATTTAACCACATAATCCAACTTATTTAGCTATGAACCTAGTTATGCTCTTAGTAACAATGACAATTTGTTAATAAGCGTCTGAAGGTGATATATGCAGTTATTACATTAACTAAATAAATCACTGAACGGGTCAGTCAATTACTGTTAGGCCTATCCTTCGATCACGTCTTACGTAAATACGCATAACTACAAACAAAACCTCATAAGACATTTCTCAAAAATAACAACAACGAATATAACCTTTTATCTGGTAGTTTAACCTTACCAAGTTCATCAATTAAAATCAAATTTAGATTCAAACAACTTCACAATAACAACATTCGCCATTTTCTAACACCAACACTACATACGCGTTCGTTACGACACCTTTTATAGGCTATGATGAAACACGGGGTTTACAAATATGTTTTCAAGTCCAATTCGTCGTCCTCTGGTGAAAATGTTATGACTTTTGAAATGTGGTCATAAGATGCGTTGAAACAACTATCCTACCGAATTGTACCAAATTGCAAGAATTAGGTGACAGCTATATAATTTAAGGAAGACAAAAAAACAGAGCTTTATTTTATTTTTACAATATAGTAGTTGAACTTTTGAAACTGCCTAATTGTACCAAACGTATATCGAACAGATCTATTCCCCAAAACATAATTCAACAATATAATTTAAAAACAAAAAGTTATATTAAAATGTGGATTACACAATATTTATTAGCGCTATACTTCATTAATTACAGTTTAAAATTTGAATAAATTGTTTAAGAAAAAATAAATTTATTCGTATTATTGGTATTTAATAGTACATTTTTGTTTGTTCGATTTCACGCAAAGCTATTCATGGGCTATTTGTACTAGCTGTCCGTAATTTTAAAATGATAGCTTAGAATATATTTTTCAGACCGAATGGTGGATTTGATCATTAATTCATATAAAACAAACAACAGTAATTCATAATAGATGTCGCAATGGCTTGCACAAAAATCCTAATAGATGTTGTCGTTGTTGTTTTGAATTAAGCACAAAGCTACACAATGGGTTGTCCGTGCTCTGCCCACCACGGGTATCGAAACCCGATTTTTAGCGTTGTAAGTCTGCAGACATACTGCTGAGCCACTGAAGGGGGGCTAAACCCTAATAGAATGTTCTGACAAAAAGCACCTTAAACAATAAATATTCAGTTCAAACAGCGCTGAAACCTTTATTTTTAATGATAAAAGTCTAAACTTACAAACAAGTTCAAAAAATGCACGCATGTTTTACTTACTAGGAAAAGAAAATCAACTCAAAATATTTCTTTTGTACTTTTTCTTTTTATTATTATTCTCTTGCCAGCCAACAACACAAACGGCTTGATATATTATGCTCCAGCCTTTTGTGAAAGCCGTAAAAGTATTGAAAAATCTATCTGTTTCTTCTGTATTTTACACAAACTAAAAAAAAAGCTCCTTTGTGGCACCGCAGTAAGTTTGCAGACGCACACCATTAAACCATACTGGACATAGCACAGATAGCTCATTGTGTAGCTCTGCACTTACTTCTAAACAAACAAATTAAAAAATCGTAATTCTAGTGTAAACTATATTATCAATATCCCTTAAAATCAGATTTTTCTTACAAATATCCGGCGTTTATTTAAAGAGTAGCCCAAGAGTTGGCGGTGGGTGGTGATGACTATCTGCCTTCCCTCTAGCCTTACACTGCTAAATTAGGGACGGCTAGCGCAGATAGCTCTCGAGTAGCTTTGCGCGTAGTTCAAAAATAAACAAAATACTCACTATATTCTCAAACAAATTTCGACGATAATGTCGAGCAAATGCGATCAAATAGTCAATAGCTCCAGTAAATGATCATAAACCTATCAGATAGCTACTAGCTACGTTTATAATCATTACAGTGTATAAAATTAACTACAATATCAGGTTTTCTTTGCCGTAGTTGTTCATGAAAAGAAAACCAGCAACCAAGATAAACAAACAATGGAAAGTTAAAAATGTGTGAACAGGGATTATAAAAAAAGTAAATAAATAAGACTTTAAATACTGTAGACATTATTCACTCAAACTTCAAAATCTCCAGGGCCCGACACAGTCAGGTGGATAAGACAGTCGATTCGTCATTTGAGGGCAACCCGCAATGGGTTCGAATCCTCATCACACATGTTCGCTATCAAGAAAGGACATGCTGCCCTTTCAGCCGTGAGAGCGTTATAAGGTGACGGTCAATTCACTATTCGTTAGTAAAAGAGTAGTTCACGAGTTGGCAGTGGGTGGTGATGACTAACTACCTTCCCTCTCGACTTACACTGCAAAATTAGGGACAACTAGTGCAGATAGCCCCCGTGTAGCTTTGCGCGAGATTCAAAATAAATATCTTCAGTTTTGTTTTCTAACCCATTTTATTATTCTTATTTACAGGCTCCAATTCATTATTTATTTTATTCTTATAACGCTTCAACAACTTTGAATTGCGAAGTGCTATTTTTTTGGACGAGGGTAATATTATGCCAACTTCAGTCCTAAAATTTGGCCTGCTAGCCACTGATATTAGTAATCTACATTTATTGAGCTGAAAGTGTAAATGAATGAAATTTTTAGTTTTCATAACACAAAAGAATTGTTGTTGTTGTTTTGAATTAAGCACAAAGCTACACACCACGGGTATTAAACACGGATTTCCGTGTTATTAGTCCGCATACATATCGCTGAGCCACTGGGAGCCACAAAAGAACTACAATACAATTAATTAACCGTGATAATAAATATTGTATGATTTAAAATAAACAATATTTCATTTGTTTACCACTTTCACGCGTTACTAAACTCATTTTTACTGAAATTATCTTATAAAAAAAAGTTCTGAAGCAATTGATATGTTATAATCAAATTAATTCGTTAAAATGAGGTGAAATATTATTATATGTAGTCAAATACAGCCGCTAACTGATAGTTCGAAGAATATCGAGCTTCAAAGCCCCCCGCTAGTACAGCGGTATGTATCCAGATTTACAAAGCTAAAATCAGGGGTTCGATTCCCCTCGGTAGGCTGAGCAGATAGCTCGATGTGGCTTTACTTTCAAAAAACACAAACACACTCGATCTTCGAAATGTCTGACTGAGTTTGTCGTAAAGAAAGAGTCGAAACACAGAAGTGCTAATCTATTTTTGATACATTGTGGGTCGAATAGCACAAAATTATTTTCTGATTTAGTCAAGCTAAGCTTAAAGAACAAAATCTTAGAATGATAGTACGTCCATTTTTGTGTCTGTTATTATCTGAATTATTTTACAAAAGTAACAATGTGGTTCTATATGTTTTATTTATAATATGTATGTGAAGTTGTAACAATTTTCTATTATTAGGATTTTAAGCTTTAGAATGTTATATAGCAGTCGGAAGTAAGGTTGTTATATTTCAGGGAATTTTGATGCATAGATCAGAGACAGCTAAATTGTTACTATGTATTTCAAAATATGCTAAGTTCATGTGGATTAAAAACTTTCCCGTTCTTTGCAACAGAAACTTGGAATTCCATCAGAGCTGTGTTTTGAGTGTCACACTTTTCAGTATAAAAGCTAATGTCATCACTAAACAACTCCCTTTCAGTGTTGCAAACGGGCTCTATATCGACGACTTTCATATTTTATGCCAGTCGTCAAACATGAGGTACATTGAGCAGCAGCTACAGACTGCCCTCAATCGTTTACTGAAGTGGACCACAGCAAAAGGTCTTAAATTCTTTCTCTCTAAAACCATTTGCATGCACTTTTGACGCCAACGGGATATTCACCCTGATCCTGAACTACGTATCGGTAAAGTTGTGCTACCTGTGGTCCCTGAGGCAAAATTCTTGGGGCTTATCTTTGACTGTAAGCTGACCTTTATACCACACATCAATCACCTACAGATCAAATGTACAAGAACACTGAACATCCTTCCTGTCTTCTCTTCAACCACTTGGGTAGCAGATCGATGTTCTATGCTAAAGATATATTGTATTCTTTTTCGATCGAAACTTGACTATGGGTTACTAGTCTATGGGTCTGCCAGGATGTTAGTCTTAAAGATGCTGGATCCCTTTATCATCAGGGACTTTGGCTCTGCACCAGGGCTTTCCACACTTCCCCAGTTCAGAGCTTATACATAGAGTCTCATGTACCTCCTTTCTACCTCTACCGTTTGCAACTGTCTTCACTGTATGCTTCGAAACTTCGTTTCTTACCAAAGCATCACACCTGAAGTTGTGTTTTCCTTCCTCGTTTGGTCATGCATTTTCAGAACAGAAGATTTGCTATTTCTCCTTTTGGCCTTCATATCCAGGCATAGTTGGATGAATTGGGTCTGTCCTTGGATAACGTTACTGTATCCACTGGTCAGCCACCTGGAAATACTGTCTGTTATTTGCTGAAGATCTTTCAAACCATTCTTCCATCCCTATTTATACTGATGATTCGGGATCAGATGACTCTGTGTACTCTGCCATTGTTTGTTGTGGTTCAGTAGTTACATGCAGAATCCCTTCTATAACTTCTATGCTCACTGCTAAACTGTACGCCATTTCTCTTACCCTGGATCACATAGAAGCTAAGCAGTACTCAAACTGCACTATTTGTACTGACTCGCCTAGTTCTCTACTGGCCCTGAAATCGCTTCACTTTAGTTCTCAGCCTGTTTTCGCCAATATTTAAAATCGACTGGTTCATCTACTTCTATCAAGTTTCTCTGGATATTAGAACACGTTGGTATTCGTGGGAACAGGCTCGCTGACACTGCAGCCAAACCTGTCCACTCTGGCACTATCAATGGTGTGCCTATTCCATACTTGGACTATGATCCTGCATTGAAGGCTCAGTTCCGTGCCAGTTGGCAGTCGTCTTGGAGTGAGCAACTTGAAAACAAGTTTTCCCAAGTAAAACCCTCTATTGGACTTTGGTCGTCTTGCTTCCGTAAGGATGGAAAGAGGAAGTTGTTCTAACTGGACTACGCATTGGTCACAGTTTCTTAACTCATTATTTTCTTTTATCTGGGACTGAAACACCAATGTGTAGTTTGTGTAACACTCAGGTCACAATAAGCCACATTTTACTTTCTTGTCATTGTTATGACTCTCAACGACAGCACCATTTTAAACATTTTTTGTCCCAAGGTTTATCCGTAACGTTTGACAGTGTCATTGGCGATGGTGACACTGTCCACCTTAGAAATGTTTTTAGTTTTTTAAAAGGTCATTAATCTTTTTAATGCCATTGAAGTTTGTTTTTTATTTTTAAAATTAGACATTTTCTAATGTGATTCCCTTTTAAGAATCAAATCACATCTTGTTTGATTTGAAATCAAAAAATAGCCGTAACATCAAATAACTCGAAACCAGGACTAGAAAGGTCAACTTCAGGTGATTAACGTTATTTTTGAACTCACCCGTTAGTCATCCGGGCAACTTATGATATTTACAATTATGCTACAGAAAGCACTTTACAACTTGAATTACTGTAGTTTTTTCTCTTACCGCTGTAAACTAGATGTAAAATCTGGATTTTATGCTATTTATATTTTTAGTTCAAAAGTTAAAGTTTGTCTTGTTTTACCTCAATTTCCCTTTATCAACTTTTTACCGGATGTTTGGCGCGGGAAACTTAATTGCTTTGCGCCTTAGAACACCAAACACATCAATATCCAGGGTGCTCGTGCTTCCAAGAACCATGAGATTGAAGATACAACAAACTCCATAAAACCAGATGTTATTATAATTAGTGAAACTGCTTTCTATAACTACCATCGGTTTAAATTAAACGGCTACTCCATTATTAGACATGACAAGAAGGATAATATAGATCAAAACATAGGGATATTATTATTGTACAGGACTGAACTTATAGTTCAGGAACTTAGCATCCCTTCCAGTAACGAATCCGTATTCATCAAAATAAAAACGCATAATCATACTGACGTTACTGTGGCGGGAATCTACTGCTCGCCCAGTACAGTGTTAGATGCAAATATTTTGCATTCATTGAATAATAACAATCCCAATCTAATCATTACAGGCGATCTAAATAGTAAACATATAGCATTCAACTGTCGAAGTACAAAAGAAAATGGCAAGATACTTTATCAATTTCTGGATTTGTTTGTTTTGTTTGTTTTTGGAATTTCGCACAAAGTCAATTTCTGGATGAAACTAACTTGATTTTATTAAAAGATGCAACACCGACACAACTCGTACGCACACGACACCAGTGAAATACTGGACCTATGCCTGTATTCGTCTAATATGAGTTGCAAATTCGTAAACTTTCATGTTGGTCACGATTTGAACACTGACCACCTCCCAGTTTGGTGTATCTTTAATCTCACCCCCACTTAAACAAAATTAAAGTTAAAGATCAACTAAATTATAACAAAGCTAACTGGCCATTTTTTCAAACTATCAAACCTTCCCTCCCGAAGTACTACATATTGCCGCGGACGCATCAGATATATATGCATACTGTCATACCATCACTGAGTGTCTAAAACATGCAGTCAACAACTCTATACCGAAACAAAAACACTTCACAACAACTCACTCACGGCAACCACATAAAGACATAATACACTTGATAAAAGACAGACGTATACTCCGCAGACAGTACATACCAAATCGCAACCCCACACAAAATACACAGATCAACACTATAAGAAATAAGATACGACATTCAATCCGACAACAAAAACAAGAAAACTGGAACACCTTTTGTTCAGAACTAAATCACAAAACTGATCCAAAAGAATTTTGGACACACTCAAAAAGATTTACAAATACAGAAACAACAAACACATTATATCCACCACTTGAACTGGATGGAGAAACAGCATACACTAACATAGTAAAAGCTGAGATATTTAAAAAAAACACCAAGAAAACACGTTCAAGACACATCAGGAATCAGACATGAACAGATACTTCTACAATACAGTTAACACTCCTACGAAAATTTGGGCCTAATAGGCCCCAGAGCAACTTGAAAGGTTATTAATATTAGGCTAATAGTTTTGTATTTAAATGAAATTGCCATTAACTGACCCTATCCCTTTATATTTTAAGGAGCAATAATATTTTGACTTTTCAGAAATTTGCGAAACAATATTTAAATTTTTTTTAAACATCTAATGAGGGTATTTTGGGGCTATTAGGCCCCAGATAAAAAAAACACCAAAATGACTTTATTTATTTCCTGAATAATTCTAGAACAGGCCTGGGCAACCGAAAAAAGCAAATTATATTAAAAATATATTAATTTTACAACTTCTTTTCAAAAGATGGATATTTAGGATAATAACTCTACTCCAACAATAATTTTAGACGGTCCTTATTATTGCCTAGTTTGCCCACGCCTGTTCTAGAACATTCTAGAAACTTTATAGAAGTATTTAGAATAATCTAGAATGTTCTTGAAGCTTCTAGGATATTCTAGAATAATCCACAAATCCTATATATATAGGAGATGAAATCTTCAAACCGTGTCAAAAATGACATCTCTTGATGAAGCTGTACATTTACTGACAAAACCATCCGACGATGAAAGTGAACATGATAATGTCGAAGACTATTCTGAAAGTTGTGATGATGATCCTTCTGAAGCCGAAAATGATGAACAAATCGCGCCGTACCCTTCTGAAAGTGAAGAAAGTAATCAAGAAGATCTTACTACGATGCCAGTGAACGAACTTTTGTCCAAAGATAAGAATTTTAGTTATTCAACAACACCTTCAAGGATCAACAGGAAAACCGCAGCTCTCAATGTATTCAATGGGAACCCAGGCATTACAAGGCAAGCTGCTCCAAGAGTCTCTACACCATTCGAAACATTCAAAATTTTCATTTCTGATAATATGATGGAACAGATCATTCACTCAACAAACACCCTCATGAAAGAACCAATTTTTGAAGAAGACTTCTGGAAATGGATTGCAGCTAATATTTTCCTTGGAATAAGCAAATACAAAAATGCTTGAAATGTTTTCAACCGAATTCGGTTTGCCATTTTTGCGAAAACTGATTACACAAAACAAATTCAAAAAAATGTGCTCAAAAATCAGATTTGACATCCATTCTCAAAGAAATAGAGAAATCAAAGATGCCGCCATCTCTGGAGTCTGGAACTTTTTCATTGAAAATTGCAAAAGCAGTTACAACCCAAGCGAATATCTGACAGTGGATGAACAACTATGTAACTTCAAAGGAAGAGTTGGCTTCAGAACATACATTCCGACAAAGCCAGGCAAATACGGAATAAAGATTTGATGCCTAACAGATGCAAAGAAATGTTATCTTCTCAACGCTCAAATTTAAACTGGAAAGGTTGGAAATACGACAGAAACAAATCAAGGAGAAAGAATAGTCAGAGAACTGAGTCAGCCATTTCTTGGAAAAGGAAGGACAATAACGACAGATAATTTCTTCACAACAATGACACTTGCCAAGTACCTACGAACAGAAAGAACAGGACTTGTTGGAACCATACGGAAATCAAGAACCTTCCTGCCTCCTGAAATAAATGCAAAATCTAGAGAGTTATCACAAAAGTTTTTCTACCATGACGACATCACTCTTCTCAGGCACTCAGACAAACCAGGAAAATATGTGCTACTACTGAGTTTTCAGTATCAGTCTGGTGAAGTAGAAGAGAATGGAAAGCCCGAAATCGTCAATCTTTACAATGCAACGAAGGCAGGTGTCGACACTCTCGATCAACTGGTGAGATATTATACAACAAAGAGGCAATCAAAGCGCTGGTCAGTCTGCATATTTTATAACATTCTAGATCTTGTTGCGTGCAATGCTTTCGTTCTATACTCGACAAAACATCCAGAATTTCTTCGTCAACATAAATCAAGAGCCAGAAGAGAATTTATACGGCAATTGGTGCTTGAAATCAAAGAAATTTACTGCAAAGATAATGATAAAACAACCTCATGTGAACCGCCTGCAAAGAGGGCAAAAAGATGACGATGCCATTTGTGCGGCAGATCAAAAGATAGACAGTCGAAAATTGTTTGCTCAAATTGTAAAATTTTTTTTTTCTCAGAGCCATTCTAAAGTTGTTTGTAATGAATGTTGTTAAATCACTGTGTTTCTATGTATGGGGCCTGATAGGCCTCAAAATCACTTTACTGGATGTAAATATTTTTTTCGTCGGAGTGTAAATAACTTTCTTGATTACAACAAAAATATTTACACACCTATATTTCTAGTCAACACTATTATACACCAAGAGAAAACAAATGGCTGGAGCACTCATCAACTGATTAAAGATATCATTGTAACTGAAGTCGTAACGGCTATTAACAACACAAAAAGCCCCTGGAGAAGATGGTATTCAAGCTGTCCTCCTGAAACACGGCACTCAGAAATTATATGAACACATGACATCCTTATTTAATCCATCATTATCAGCTGAATATATCCACGTTTCTTGGAAGTTAAGCAATAATGTTAATGTTCCAGAAAGAAGGAAAGCCAGCAAATAAACCAAACAACTACTACCCAATTATGTGTGACAGTACTTTTAACTTTACTGTGTGTGACAATGTTTTTACATTTGTGGCATCACAAGTTCTATTTTGTTATGATTATGGTTGTGTTTATCATTCATTTATTATTTTCTTCTATTGTATAGTTTTATTTGAATTTTTAGTTGGATTAAAATGCTAATTCATCTTCTACATAAACATTTGGAGTTTGAGTAAATGTGTGTGTGTGATGAAACTGACAACAGCTTCTCTAGTAGTGATTTACTGTTAATGTAGCAGAATAATTTGTAAACTTATGATCACATGAGGTTATACTCTGTGAATAAACTCTGCCAGAAGCTTCACTAAGAGAGAGAGAGAGAGATTCATAAGATGATAACTGAAGGATATAATTATTGTTGTTTATCTCTTAATATTGTTATTGATATTGAAATATCTTGTTTGAATATGGTATTTGTTGAATTTTTAAAAATTAGGTTTGTACTTTTTGGTCCTTTTAACTTGTTCCATTATCATTGATTTATTAATATTTATGATACATTGTTTGTTAACATTGGTGTGCATTCATGGCCAGGCATTTTTTTATTAACTGTATTGAATTTATTTCTGATTGTTATTATTGTGAAGAGATTGTGTTTTTGTTGTTGATCCCTAACAGGTGTTAGTGTCTTTAACTATGTATTGTGTAAACATGCTTCTACCTTTATCTTTAGTGACAGTATTTTTGTTTTTGAACTGTTTTGTTTCTTGTTTATTATTACCAAGAAACTTCTGGTGATTTTTATAACAGTTTCTTCTTCTTTTTCTCATTATTTTATGTACCTATTTTCTGCAGTATGGAGACATGGTGATAAAATTTGTAAGCCCTTAAGGAAAAGCATGTTGTATAAATATAATTAGTAGGAAAACTCTTTACTCTGAGAAGAAATTACAGGAAGTCTGTGAATTAATTTTATGAAGTAACAGTTAATCTAGTTTTACTCTGTTACTGTTGACAACTAAAAGACAAATCAATTACATATATAACTGAATAAATTTATAAAATGTGGTTTTCTAACAAGAATACAACGGTATTATACTTTGTTAATTTTAATTCAATATATTCAATTTAATACAACCAAAAACTGAATAAACCTCTAAAGTAAATTTACTGTTTAGCTAGTATTAATAGTAACAGCATAACTGTAGAGAAAGTAATGAAATTATATTGTAAATGTGATAGTATCAAAGAAGTAATTTTATGTGAATTTCAACAGGTGTGATGATTTCTCATAAAAATATTGTTGCCACTTCAAATGGATTTTCAACTCTAGCAGACAGACTGAAGTAAGAACATTTATTTTTACTTAAATTTTACTTTATTTTTATCCAGGTTGATCCCCTTGTCCTGTTGATTTGATATTAAGAATGGTATGAAGTTTGTTGGTCAAGAGAAATTGAAAAATTACCTGCATGTTATTAAGTTTATCTGCAAGCTGTAGTAATTGTATGTGTAAAAATAAAATGCTTAATAATATAATTAAATAAATACATGTACTGTTGCTCAACAATAAGTTTGTCACATTAGCTGTTCTGTCCACAAAATTTGTACTTCTGTACTACTGTGTTTTGTATGGATATAACTTCTAAGTTCAGAATACTTATTCCAAGATATCGATTTTTAATTTGACTGTTATGTACATAACACTGTAGTTACACTTAGGTTTTTCTTTTTACTTTGGGTTTTGTATGCATAATATGCCTTATATATTTTAAACATTTGTTCCTTTATATAAAATGTTAAAGGTTTATTCACATAACTCTGTCCTTAAATGTAGACTTTTAATTATGTTTTTTTTAACAGACAAGATTCCTTTTACATTTGGGCAGTTTGTTCTTAAATATATATATTTATATATATAGTCTTCTTATTGGAGATTTATACACATAACCCAAGTTTCACATATACACTTGAACAATTTATTTCAAAGTATAGATCTTTCATTGAAGTTTACTCAAGGACTTTCATGCTTACTTGTGGAATTTATTCCATTATTTTCTGTCATTTTCCTTTTGAATTTGAAATTTCTGATTTATTCTTTAAGTGTCATTTATTCTGTTAAAACAGATAATACTACATATATTGAATTAATCTATGTTTATAAAGCACCAAAAACAAGAAATTTCCATCCTTAATTATTAGGGGAAACTTCACATTATTCATGTGCAATCACTATTTCATTACTAAATGCAGTATTATAAAACGTTTTCTTTCCCCTTTTCTGCTACTTGTTCTAAAGTTTAGATCCATAATTGTTTAAGCTGTACTTACATTTTTCAGAACTATTTTAACAATACTAAGTGTTACTTACACTGTATTTGAGTGGTATCCCAGATCATATGTTGCTTTGAAACTAAATCCCTCACATCAGTTTCACTCAGTTTGAACTCTTTAGCATTCTATTGCTCCAAAATTCAGTTTTTAATGTATCAAACTTCTCCGTAGGATGAAGTGGTAAGTCATAAACCATAAACCTCAACAGATTTTTACAGACCCATCAATGTGCATGGACATTACTTGTCCAGATTAAATTAAACAAAGTACAAAAACTCATTGTAGCTGCCTCAAAGAGCGTAATAGGTATGTTTAAAGCAGGATTATTGTGGTTTAATTTTTTATGGTCATCTTTCACATGCCATCAGTGCCATGACGGGAATAATTAATTTTGTGGTATGGCTGGAAGCTTGTAAAATATTTGGATTGTGAGCCTTTGTTTACTTTAAATCCTTGTTTACTGTCTTGTTAATTGTACCAGGAGATAGCCCAGATACACACAGCTTCATTGTAACTATGTTTCTTTGTATTTTGTATTCTCTTTCACAACCATTACTTCAGCTTTGCACATGGATACATTGATCAAGACTGGCTTTGAGTGTGGCTTCATCACCTCTTGCTCTAAATGCTCTGCTATATGAGCTCTTTTCCACTTAAAAAAGCATTGCAATAGGCTGTGTTTTTTTAAATGTTTTACTGTGTAGACTTGTAATATTTAAAAAAAAAATATTACCATATAAATATCCTTTCTCAAAGAGGGTTATAACACATTCTTTCAGCTATAAAATGACTTTGCTGTGGCAAATGGACAAACATTCACTGTCAGTTAAGTATAAGGGTATAAGGTACTAACAATACTGATTTTGACACTGAATGTATACATATACTGTGTCTTGCAAAAATTTTGACCGCCTTGCAAAGTTTCTTATTTCCCAAAGTTTCCCAAATTGTTATTTGGGACTTTCAAATGGGACTTTATATTTAGAATCTACACAATTTACTTAAAAAAACTGATATTTTGGTAGTAGTTAGATTTTTAAAAAAGTTAGAATTTTCTCAGTTGCATAAGTGTTCACCCACCTTTGCTGCAGCAACCTTAAATCAGTTCTGGTGCAAAAGATGAGCTTGAAAGATCACATAATTAGAGTAGTGGTCTCTGTTTGTGTCTGTTCAAAGTGGTTTAATTTGATTTCAGAATAAATGCATCTGTTCAAACCACAGTTCATATAGTGGTATGACAAACCAACCATGAAGACAAAGAAGCTTTCCAAACAAGTCAAGAATTAGGTGGTAGAGAAGCACAGACCAGGAGAAGGTTGCAAGAAAATTTTAAAGTCAATGATTATATCTTTGAGTACAGTAAAGTCCACTAGTAATGTACTTAATTTAAAAAAAATATCCTCCATTGTTTGTATTCATAAAGACAACAGTGACCTTATTCAATTCATTTAATTTTATGGTTATTGTATCAGTTAGTTTTCTCTCACAGCAGGAAGATATTTTCAAAACATCAGATATTAAATACTTCTGTAAACTTTTAACTTATTACATAAAATAATTATCATGTGCTTTTTATTAAAAACCTCTTAAATATTATCTGTTATTTGTTTAGAGAACTTTTTCCTTGCTGAGGGTATTCCAATTGGCTATTCCTCACCACACACAATGACAGACAAGGTAAACTATGTATGTAGTTTGTATTTATTGTAGTTCAAATGCTGAAGTAGAAGTAGAGTCCTTTTTATCTGGAATAAAATAAGTTTATTTAATGAATAATGCATATATCCATTCATGGCTTTTAATCTCATTTGATCCAACCTTTAAAATATAAGTTTTGATGAATTTCAATTCAGATATTGAGAGTTTTACCATTTTTTTTTTGTTTTTTCCTGATGGAAAATTTCTTAACTGTTTTCTGATTTTGGTCAGATGTAGCTTAGTGAACAGCATGTAGCACTGTAGGTCCAAGATTCAATGATTTGTCTCCTGCTACAACAAAAAACAACAAGCTCCACATTTTGGAGATTCATTACATGAATGATGATCAATTTTCACTTCTTAATTGCAATCACAGAAAATTAGGAGTGAATAGTGCAGGTAGCCCCTAAATAGGTTTGTGTAAAATTATTGGTTGGGCTTTTGTTTAAAACTTTTTTGTGTGTGTGCCATCAACATTCAAGTTATTCACATATATATCAGAAATTCTGAATGATAGTACAAGCACAGATAATTTTATCTATAGTAACATTAACTTGTCCAGTTTTTAGTCTACAAAAAGGCAATGAATGTGTCAAATAAAATTATAAAACACAAAAAGCTATTAATTGAAACAAACTGAAATGTAAGTTTTAGAGCAAACTGCTTTACAATGTTAATTTTCTAACATTTTAAAGAGTATTTGATGTGAATCTGAATTTAATATTGACTCACAACTTTCATCTTACACACTTGAATGTCCTTATGGTTAAATACAATTCAAGAGATAAAGTCATATTTTGGGACCTATTTTTTTTATACAGTTTCAAAATTTTATTGACAAGTTGTTAAAAGACTTGATTATTATTTCACACTCTTATTCATTATTTAAAGGAATTGTAACTTATTAACTTTGATACATATCTAACTTTTCAGAATTCTTACAAGCGACAATCAAGAATTTAATTTATCGCTAGTAGTTTTAAAGAAGTGTATAATTACTTTCTACTTGCTTTTTAATATAGATTGAACTTTATTTACTATTTCAGCATATAAAATAGGAAAATAATGAAAAAGGTGTCATTTTCACTTCCAAAATAATTTATTGAAAGTTCCATTTACAGTTGTTCATACTCAAAAGGCCATTACTTAATTCTTTCTTTAAAAGAAATTCAAACTAACATAACATGGTTGCCTGATGGTGATAGGCATGCCTGAAGGATTAGAAACATCTTATACCAAATCCACAATTTTCCTTGTTAAAAAGTTGTGGTTCAATATTGTCTTGCCATTTTTTTTCTCCCCAAGAACAAGCAGTTTTTGTCCTGCATATTTATATAACATGAAGGGCTCCGCATGGCCAGGTAGGTTAAGGCATTTGACTCGTAATCTGATGGACATGGGTTTGAATCCCTGTCGCACCAAACATGCTCACCCTTTCAGCCATGGGGGCATTAGAATGTTATGGTCAATCCCACTATTTGTTGGTAAAAGAGTAGCCCAAGAGTTGACAGTGGATGGTGATGACTAGCTGCCTTCTTTTTGGTCTTACACCGCTAAATTAAGGATCAGGGGTGTAGTTTTCTACACTCAATGGTTGATTTTTGCAACCACTTATGTGGACTTTTCAATTTGCAAATCGGTAATCTCTGATTACGTCAACCTGAAAGCTGTAAACATGCAGTCACAGAGTGATCTTGTTGCCACGATTCTTCAAGGTTTCCATGTAGATTTGTATGAGTGAGGTGTTGTGAACAGTTTCCAAATGTTAATATAGTAAAGACAAATGTGTCACGAATTAACTGTCACACGAATTTATTCCCGCACACTGCACAGTATAAAAGATGGCCATTGTACTTGACAATGTTACTAATAACTTTCATTGCATGAATTACGTTTTCAAATATTAATAAAATAGTAGTTACCCTTGATAAGTTTATATGTAGTGAAAAACTGTTCATGTGTTTGATAAAAATAATTAGAATGTCTTTACAAACTCTTAAAAATTACACATCGGTACAATGTAGCACATAATTATTTATACTTTTCATTGAAGTAAGATTCATTTAGTCCTCTAATCTACATGTTCCCAAACATAGACCTCCTTTGTGATTATCTGTTTATGAATTCTTTCATAAGCTCTTCTGTATTTATCTTGTCGACCTTATCTTTGTGAGTGTGACAAACTGCCACATGGTTGAGGTGGTACTGAGACATAGTTGACCTTAACCACTTCTTCAACTGTTTCAATGCAGAAAAGCTGCATTCACATTTGCAGCTGGATACTGGACATACAAGCAAAATTTTCATGAGAAGAAACACTTCACTAAACATCTGCTGGCTTGTTTCATGCATTTTACAGTAAGCATCCTTTGCACCTTTCAGAGATACTGTTTTTGTTGTTCCTTTAAACTCGAGCCGTTATGCAGAGATTACTGGATAGAAGTTTATAACTGAGTTGTCAATCTTACCAGATGTGATCATGTTCTCAAGTGCCAGATATTGCCTCAAGTCATTGTTGTCTGTATTAAATCTAGTGATCAGATGCTCTATGACTGTGTCCACAAAGTCAAAATATTGGCTTCTGTAGTAATCTCTAGATGTTGCAAAATGGTATGCTGAGCCATCATCTGTGATCCTTCTGGGAATGTGTGGTAGTTCAATAGGCACCAGATCTAGGGAAGTTACCTTTTTCTCAGCTTAATTTAACATCTAGTTCTAATTTTCCTCTGTTCGCAATACCCTCAATTGCTTAATTATCATTGCAGATGCTTCAATCATGCCAGATACTGTCGCTGATTTTGCTTGGAATGCATGGTTTAGTTTCTCTAATGCAGCTAATGGATGCTGAGCCATCAGCAATCCTAAAACTGTCTTTCCTTTGTCAAATCTCTCCAGCAGACCTTGTGCTTTCACTGCTACATCTGATTTTTCATTTGCTAATTCAGACAAAGAATCAACAATGCCATTGTAGTGATCATTAGCACATGTAATTGCAGACAGATGGCACAACCAGCATGTTGGACACAGTTGTAAGATGTATTTAACTGGACCATTGTGACTCTCTCACGATACAATATTTTCAAAGATTGTCTTGTATTTGCCTGACCTCTAAAGCAAGACACGAAATTCATGTACCCACTGGATAGAATCTTGAACACATTCACAAGCTTCAACTGCATGTTGCATTATTAAATAACCCTTGTGTGGTCTGCACTGAAAAAACAAAGCTGACAGTTGCTTCTCTTTTATTTTTGCCTGGCATCTACTGTACACACCACTCATGTAAGCAGGTCCATCATAAGTTTGTGCTCTTAATCCTGACAGTGATAAATTGAGTCTAGTCAGTACATCAAGTAGAGTCGAGAATATTGTTTCACTAGTTGTATTGGAAACACTGTACAAACCAAAAAATGTCTCATGGACGTCATGGTTCTCATCTACATATCGTACACATATTGCTTCCTGTTTGGCACCTCTTGAGTGCCATCAACTATTAATGCAAAGATTTTACTTTGCTGCACTTCATGTGCTATGTTCCTCAGTATTTGATGGCTGAACATCTCCATTATTTTATTCTGAGCCTGGGGTGATGTGAATGTGGTTTTCTTTAACAAGTAGGCTGTCAACTCAGGATCTTCCTCTTCCATGAGCTTCATTAACTGCAGGAAGTTCCCTTCCATATCAGTATGTCCACATAATGCTAAACCTTGAAGCAGTAAGAAATGTAAACTTCTGAATATTTTGGCTAGACTTCTTTTGCATTCTACCTGCTGCTTCTTTTTTCCATCACGTAGCTGGACAATCACTGGAGTTACATCAAGTGAAACTTCTGGAGATGTCACAAATCTATGCTGAGAGGAGGATTGGTGTTCATTGAATTTCTGTTTTGCCTTTTTCCAGTTGTTAAAACTGGTGGATGTGAAGGTATATTACACTGGTCTCTCCAACTTCCATGTAAAGAGGCCTCTATTTTCTGGCTTGGCACAATGAAAGCATATGACTTTTTGAGTCTGATTGTTAAAGTGCAGCCCTGAAAGATGATATTTTGAGATTTTGCTTTCTGTCATGGTATTAGTTGTGCATCAGGATGATATGGCTTTCCACACTGTATCTGTGGAGTGCTGGATTTTTCATTACTGCTCAAACTTGTTTCACAACTACCTGGTGGTTTATGATGTGCAATAGTTGCACAAGCATTATCAGACACGTCCTCTGATGAACGTGGTATTTCCTCAGTATGGCAAGTTTCTATTCCTTTGCTGGAGGTTGTTGGATTATCTGCATTGTTACTTGTAGTACTAGTAACTGGCTTGCAGAACTGTCTAATATCGCGAAGTTTCAGATGCTTGCTTGTCATAATTGGAATCTGTTTCCCAGATAACTCAACAAACTAAAATACAGTCTTTATTGAAAAACTCTAACGTACAATGAATGAAGATAGTACAGAATGGAAGTGGGACTGAACTGTACAATGTATTTAAGTCGAACATGCGAACTTCACAGTGACTACTGAACTGACTGATCACCTAGGCATCGCCGGGACAATAATGTGTGGTAGTTACAACACAAGTAATTGCAAGTTTCTTGAAAAATACTTAACACAAATTTATTATATTCCTGTTAAAGCTCATCAAAAGGCCAACACGTTGTGATATAATGTCTATAAGTACGTCTGTTAAATAAAAACACCTAAACAAAAACTAGCAATACAATTCAAGTAGAGGCTTCAGGCCATTGAAATCGCTCCTTTTGTGTTCTAATTATACAAAAAAATACAATATTTTTACTGTGTATGATAAGAGAATATATTGTTCTTTTACCATAAAGCGCCAGCACTTTATTATAGGGTGGTGATAATATGAAATTTCATGGATTAATGAGGGCCACAAACACAGGTCTAATCAGCCCTGTTGTAAAATCAAGGATCAGACTAAACGGAGCGGAGGGGGTGATGTAAGGCGTGTCTGGAATCGAGCGGCCCGAATCTATCGTTGACTGCACACTAAACATACGCTATGGTCAGCGACTTTGGCGTCTTAGGAGAGTAAGGCATTCGACAATAAAACTGGCTAGACATGCATAAGAAAAAATGGCATAGGAAAACTGCGCAATATACACATAAGATTGATGCAGCTACAAACTACAAATGGCCTGCCAGATCTAGATCAAAGGAGTTTATGCTTGGGAGTAATATTTTCGAATTTCATGCTCTGTTCGATCTGTTGTGATGAAAATTTTACTTAATCTTACACTACGTACATGACGTTGGTAGATTCTGTGATAGTGCTTGCAAGCCTTTCATGCTCTGTTCGATCCGTTGTGATGAAAATTTTACTTAATCTTACACTACGTACAAGACGTAGGTAGATTCTGTGATAGTGCTTGCAAGCCTTACATGTATACTTAGGCCTACTGACCGATACTTACGAACTTTCGCTTAGATCGAAAAACTTAGAAGTGTGCCTATATTAAAGATGTAAATTTCGGCTACTGAAAAAGCCTACATCTAGGCCTAATTATGTAATTCAATTGGTAAGAACACATGAATTCCAAGAACGAACACACAGTTTGTAGGCCTGTGATGCAATAAAACAATTCAACATACCAGATGATTGTATGCACCATATCCCCCCAGGATCTACGCGCCTGTTAGGGACAGTTAGCACAGATAGCCCTGGTGTAGCTTTGCATAAAATTAAAAAACAACAACAAACATAACATGAAAATGACACTTATTAAAACTATTAGGAAAACTAATACAAATAAAATATGATCAGAACTTTGTTTCCACATATTTAAGAGAAACTATTCTTTTGCTGGTTGGGGTCTTATTTTTAGTAATTAGATAACTGTAACTAAAGACTTGACTTTAATATATTATATTTCTAAAGAAAATAAACTTTTTTTATTTGTCTTCAGTGTAAGCTTATCTTGGACAGAATCTAGAAGTGTGTCACTGAAAGAGTTGAAGGGAAAGGTGGCTTTTCAAAAGCCTTCTTTAGGTTTGGTATCAAATGCAAACTGTGGTGGATAAAGAAAGGCTTTATAACATTATTATTGGATAAGTAAGTTGGGACTTTTGTCTATTCAACAACACTGTAATGAATCTGTGTTTTATAATAAATATGTTCATATGTGTATTAGTTTATCATTGGATTTTCTGCAACATCTTTTCAATATCTGTGAGACATATAGTGTATTGTAAACTTACTATTGCACTCCTCAGAACCATGAGTATCAGTACATATATGTACATGTATCAATTGTTAATTCCCATACGAAATTTTAAAATCATGCCAGTCCAAGTTTAAAGAAACCAATTGTGGCTAGCATGTATGGACTATAAATTTCTAAACATATAGTTCACATCTCTTTGCCAAAAATACATGGAGCTTTGGGTGCTGTCTAAGAGTGGTGGTCAAATCCCACAGAGTGGTCAGATACAAGTACTCCAGAAGTCGGTGGTGAGTGTCTTTTCTTTAATCTGTCAGTTCAGAATAGAAAAATTTTTTTACACATATTGGTGTTGTGTAGCTTTGCATGAAACTTTAAAATACATGTTTAAACAAATCAATTTCTCAGGATTTAAATTCAGTTGACCTTGTTTTAATTAGATGTTAAAATTTCCATTTTTGTGAATTGAAATCTTCAGTAAATACTAATAAGTAGTTGGAGAAAATAACTATGAGTATGGTGAGCTCCTTTAATTCAACCAGGAAGATATCAGACAGTGGCTATTAGAATATTTTTTTCTGTGTAGTGAACTATCATACATATTTTGTGTTACTTCTTGAAAAACAACTTCAATACATAGGGTTGAGTATTTTTCACTTACAATTTAATTTAATTTGCACATACAAAGGTGAAAAGAAATTTCCCAAACTGAAAGAATGATTATTAAAGTTGTAGACAAATATTGTGCATTACAAGAAAAATAATATTCCAAAAACTGAAGAAATGGATCTCAAAGTTTCAGAGAAAATATAATGCATAGTGATGAAAAGAAATATGTTTCTAAACTAAAGAAATGGTTATTATAATTGCAGAGAAAATATCATGTATAATGAGGAAAAGAAATATGTTTCAAACTAAAAGTTTTATTGAACTTTCAGACAACATGTTAGCTTTGTGGAATTAAAAAAACCTAAACCACAGAATGTCTGTTGCTTAAGTAAAATTTGTGATAATTCAAGGAGCACATAGTTACCTGATCTATATATCAATTAGAGATTTGAGGACTTAAAATGTGGAAAAATAGGCCTAATGATTTGTGATTGTGTGATAAAAAAGAGAAGGTTTTGATTACAGACAAAATAAAGAAAAAATAGTTTATTGTCTGAAGAATGAATAAAAGAAAGTGGCAGACTATTGCAATGTAATTACAATTAAAAAAACAAAACAGTTAAACAACTGAACTATATTCAGCAAAGTACTACTTAAACATGTAGTTTTATTTCAATGAAAATTACAATCAGGTAACAAAGATGAGACTTCCAAAGCAAATTCTAACCTTTACAAGACAATAACCCCTGCAGGATAGAAATAAATTTGTCTGAAAACGTCATATCTAAATTGAATTCAAATTCATTTTTGTTGTGTAGCTGACCAGTCAAAAAAGTGGATCATTAGACTGGGATTAAAGTAAAGTAAAGTAGGCAACAATATCATGAGCAGATACTGTTACAGAAAGTTACTTCTGATTTTTAATCCAGCATGGGATCAACC
This sequence comes from Carcinoscorpius rotundicauda, assembly GCA_011833715.1. Lineage (NCBI taxonomy): Eukaryota > Metazoa > Arthropoda > Merostomata > Xiphosura > Limulidae > Carcinoscorpius > Carcinoscorpius rotundicauda. Next base: position 88,809,902 of record CM022392.1, on the reverse strand, counting down.
TTGGATGGATTTAGGATGATCAGAGATGAAAGTTAGGAAAAGATAATTGTGTAGAAATTAAATGTCAGTAAGTGCATGTCGTGTTAAGATAATTTCTTTTAGGTTTATTTGGTCTTGTGTTTTAGTTGTGGCCAGGTGTACTTTGATGTTGAACTCTGGAATACATCTGGTTACGTATGTGTGAAAAGGATTTAGAAATCAGGAGAAGTACAAATGATCAAGTAAATGGTTTAAAACCTCCCTTCCAGCAGCACAGCAATATGTCTACAGACTTAATACTAGATGTTGGATTTGGTACCTGTGGTGTGCACAGCAAAGATAGCCCATTGTGCAACTTTATGCTTAACTACAAACAAACAAAATGGTTTAAAAATTGATAAAGCCATTGGTTTAATGGATGCTATGTATCTGTAATATTTGTGGTTTTAATGATATTTAACAATTTTGCAGGTGTGAAAGAAAAAAGAAACAAAATTGGTAATGAACCTTTTTTTTTTTTGCACCTACTGTGATAATAAAAGAGTGTTCAGAAAAATCAAGTTTATGAGCTCAGAGAAATATGAGCATTGAAGAAATATATGCACTTTTTTGGAAATAATTTGAAGACTTGTCAGCACTCGGAAACTATATTGACTTCATTAATAGGTGAACTACACAGTTTTGTTCATGTAATCACAGTTTAAGTCTATTAATTAACGTACTTTCGTTTGTTCATTGTGAACAATGATTTAATTGTGAAATGTTTTTTGGTTATATTCCTTCAACCTCTGATGCATCTACATCACAAAAGAGAACAGGATTTAACACCTCAAAAAGAATTAACTTAAGAAATGCTTCTTTTGTAGTAGGAAAATGTACCTTTTAATTTTAAAATGAGTAAGAAAAGTTGTTACACTGAATCTTCATTGCTTTAGAAAATGTAAAGACAGCAGTTACATTGAGATCAGTTTTTGTTATAGTGAAATCGTAAAAAAAATAATGTTATTGAAAATCACAAAGTCTCATGAAATTAATATTTTAATGTATAATATGCTGAAAATGTGGCATGTGTAAAAGAAAACTGTAAAAATTGGAAAGTTTTTTTAAAGCTTAGAGGAGGTTTTGTATTTTGTTATTTACAAGTAATTATGTCTGTGTGAATTATACATTAATTTTATTTTATTACATTGTTATTGTTCTTAGCTGCTTCTTATTTATTTTTAACATTGTTTAATCTATTAAAAACAAAAAGGAAACATTATCTAAACATTTACTAGAGAAAAAAGTGTGGGATGAAGTTCAGGTTTCCTACTTTTACCCACTTGTGGTATTTTGAGTACATTAAACCACCTAAGTTTTATTAGACTTTTACTAAGAGATTCTGAGAAAACCTGAGGATTTTGTAGACCCACGTTTATAGAAAGGGCTGCCTTTTTCTTGTTGAGGACCAAGCACAACCAGATAGTTAATGTGTAACTCTGTGGATCTGAGTTTCAATGGTTTTATATCTCATTACTTTGAAAGAAGAAGAAAATTATATTATAAACGTTTGGATACCTGAGTGTCTTATTAAAGTGACGGTCAAGTCCCACTATCTTGTCTGGCAAAAGTAGCCCAAGATTTCTTAGAAGGATTATGTAGACGACTCATCTTCCCTTTGATTTGTGGCTGCAAACTTAGGAACAGCTTGTGAAAATACTTCTTGTGTAATTTTGCAAAACAAGCAACAAAATCAAACAAAGAAACACCATTGTTCAATAGAGAATGGGTTTTATAGTTCAATTTAATTTGTTAAAACAGATGTCTTGATTTAATTTAGTCATTTGAAACTCTTGTTTGAATTCCATTTCTATCCTAATTATTATTTATATATCGTGAGAAAAGGAAATGAACTCACCAGTATTAGTTTCTATGTTTCTACACTTTTATGTTTCAGAATTGTTTTGAAAATGTCAAGACAGTTACTAGGAGGGCAGCTACGTGCTGTAGTATGTGGAAGAGCCCCCCTGTCTCCAGATACCCATCAATTTATCCGAGCAACTTTGTCAGACACAACTCTCCAAGGTTATGGAACAACTACCATGTGTTGTAAGTCTTTCTGTGTGTATCTGCTATTACAGATGTTTTAAAGATGAAATGTTTTGAGCATCTAGTCCAGATTTTTCAAGGTTATTATCCAGGTATAAGTGATATATAGATTTTTATGACAAATAACCTGCATATAACATAGCAATTTGAGAAAATATCATGTTAAGATAGTTTTAACTTGATCTACCTTATTTTGAATGAAAGAGTATGATAATAATTTTGTTTTCATGCAGGAATTAATTGTTTCAATATTCACTGAATCATTTTAACAGCACATGTTGTCTCTATTGTATTTTTAATCTCAGAATCTGTGATTCATGAGGTTCCAAAACTTTATTGGTTATATGGTGCCCAGTAACATCTGAATTATACCAAAAACTTTTAAATTAAAAAATCATCAATAATTCAGTTAATCCCACTAATTACTCTGAGAGTTTACTTTTATTTTCCTTTGAAAAATAAGTCATTTTAAACAGTGTTTATCGTGGTTACTTGGTTCTTTACACTGAGAGTTGTGGTATTAGTGTATAAACCACATTGAAAGTGAACAGTGTAGTAAAAACACTATCAATTGTTGTATTATGTATCACTCTAAACATGCATCTATTTCATAGTGATAAAATCATATTGGTTTTGTGTTGCAGAAGTCAGGAGGAGGTGAAACAGGTTATGAATGACAAGCAGTGAAAAATTTACTTCATTTCTTTAGTTGGTGATAACAGTACTGGTAGAGTAGGACCTCCACTAAAGGGATGCTACATATGTCTAGATGACTGGTAAGAAGGCAAGTGTAACACAGAATATACCCAAGTGTAGATAAAATTATTTTAATATCATTACATCTTAGAAACATGATGCAGGATATGTTTACAGTAATATAGAGATATAGAGAGAAAATAATGATTTTACAGTATTTAAAAATGTGACAATATATTTACAGCTGTCTGGGAGAAAAGTAGTTATTTAAGTTCACAGAAATGTGACATAGAATTTAACTATGAAAGTCTAAAATGCAAATAATGAATTAGCAGCCAATACAGATCTTTTGAAGGAATGTACCATATGGTGCTTTATACCCCTGATCACCATGCTCAGACTATTACTTGAAATGTTCTTATTGTTACCAGAACTGACCTCAGTCAAAATGGTACTCCACATGGAACAAACATTTATTGTTTTACACATTTCCTTTATATAATAAGCATTTATTCTGCTATACATTTCTTGTATATAATGAATGTTAATCCTCCTATACATTTTATGTATATAATAAACATTTATCCTCCTATACATTTTTTGTGTATAATAAACATTTATCCTCCTATACATTTTATGTATATAATAAACATTTATCCTCCTATACATTTTATGTATATAATAAACATTTATCCTCCTATACATTTTATGTATTTCATAAACATTTATCCTCCTATACATTTTATGTATATAATAAACACATATCCTCCTATACATTTTATGTATATGATAAACATTTATTCTTCTATACATTTCATGGCCAGGTGGTTAAGGCTCTTGAATATTAGGGTTGTGGGTTCGAATCCCTATCACACCAAGTATGCTCACCCTTTCAGCCATGTGAGCATTGTAATATTACAGTCAATCACACTATTGGTTGATAAAAGAGTAGTCCAAGAATTGGCAGTGGGTGGTGGTGACTAGCTGCCTTCCCTCTACTCTTACATTGCAAAATTAGGAATGGCAAGCACTGATTCTCTCGTGTAACTTTGCTCAAAAGTCAAAACAAACCAAAGCTGTAATTTCCTATATATATTTAACATTTATTTTCCTATACATTTCCTATATGTATAATAAGCATTTATTCTCCTATACATTTCCTATATATATATAATAAGAATTTATTTCCCCATACAGTTCTATATATAATAAGTATTTATTCCCCTATATAGTTTCTATATATATAATATTACATGAACTTTTAAAAATAATTATTTTAGTCAAAAATGTTAATTGTGCTAATTGGTAACAAACGAAGTTGGTCATGTTCTTGTTTTATGGGGGATCTGGCATGGTCTGGGGGTTCCGGGCAATGAACTGACAATTTGAGGGTCATGAAATCAAAACCTGTTACCGAAAGTGCTTGCTCTTTCAACCACGGGGTGTTATAATGTGTAGTCAAACCCACTGTTTTTTGGTAAAGAATAATCCAACCATTAGCAGTTGGTGGTATTTACTAGCTGTCTTCCCTCTAGTCTGTTACTTACAAAAATAGGAACAGCTAGCACAGATAGCTTTTAAATAGCTGTGTGTGAATTGAACTAACAAATTACTTCATGGTAACTTATGTTTGTTTTTTAGTATTCATTGTTTGTGCAATGAAATTATTTACTAAATTAATTAAAGAATCTTAATTTTTATTCTAATCTCACAGGAAGATATTATAAAACTGATAAACCCAGTCCTGGAGGAGAAATTATGGTTGGAGGGAATACAGTTACTAAGGGTTATTACAAGAATGAAGCTCTGACCAGAGAGTGCTACCATAAAGAAAATGGTATAAGATGGTTTCACACTGGAGATATTGGAGAAATCTACCCAGATGGAACCATTAAAATCATTGGTAAAACAAAAACAATTGATGCAGTTTTCTTTTATGTAACTAGCATTCTTTATATTCAGTTTATACCTATAACAATGATTTAGTTTATCTACTGTCACTTTGTATTATAACATCATACAAAAAATGTGGTTTTTCTTTTATAAATTTTGTATATCATCTGTGCTTGTGTTATTTGAAGTACCAAAACACTTGTATGCCAACCTGCATGTAATGACTTCTAATATGAGAAAAAGCAATGCTTTTGATGTCTATTTCTTCATAATTGGTATCATTTGAAGCAACTCTTTCCTTGTTACATTTAGTATATTGTCTTGACATACATCAATACAGGTTGCAAAGATGTGTCCTGTACATATTGCGATGTAACCATTTGAAATAACAAAGTGATGTTGAACAGTATATATATGCTTCTATTTTACTTTTATCACTTAAACTATTAAGATTTTGTTTTGTACATTATGTTTGTTATTTGTATTTGTTTTAGTTAAAGGCTTGCAGTAATTCATGTTTTGTCAACTGAAATTGGATTTTTAAAGTTAAGTAATAAGTATTCATTGCAAATGTTTTTTTTGTTTTTTTTACAGTATTATTACCATGCACTGTGAAGTTAATGTAAAAAGTGCTTTTTTGCTCGACATTTGTTAGTTAATTAATTTTATTTGTTGTTCAAGTACAGTATAAGAATGATGGTCAAATCCCACTATTAAATTAGGAAAGAGCTGCCCAAGAAGTGACTACCTGCCTTTAGCAGCATCAGTTCAGAATTAGGAATCGCTTTTGTACATAATTTTGAACAGAGATGTACTGTCATAGAAATTTGAAAAATAGGGGTCAGATTGTAATCAACAATAGAATGAATAATGACTGAAGGGACTATACTCTCATATACTGGTTGATAAAAAGTATTAAAAATTTGTGTTGTAAAAATTTATTTTTTTTTATTTTTTTAAATTAATTATATAGACAGAAAAAAGGACTTAGTCAAGCTCCAGCAGGGTGAGTATGTGTCTTTGGGGAAAGTGGAGGCAGAACTGGAAACTTGCTCGCTCCTGGATAATATCTGTGTATATGGAGACAGCTTTGAGACATACTTAGTAGCTTTAGCTGTACCTAAGGCAAAACAGCTGCAACAACTGGCTAAGACATTACATAAAGACCATCTAGTGTTTTCAGAAATGTGTCAAGACACTGAAGTATTTTCTGCTTTTCAGAAAGCTTTAATTGATCATGCAAAGAAAGGTAACTTCAGATTAAAGTGAAAGAGTAAATTTCTTGTTAGTTAACTTATGTTTCTTCCATTTGTTGCTTGTTTTAAAGAAAAAATCTAATTCATTTGAAGGAGCCAGTTTTGTTTTTTTTATAGAACAGTTTTAACCTACTCAAATCATTCAGAAGATCTGTAATTTAACACCATGGTGAAAAACTGGTTTAATTTTGTTCAATTATTTTTATCATCAGTGGATTTTTTTGAACAATCTCATCATATTTTGTTACTGATTGTATTTTTTTTATCCTAGTTAAAGAAGGATTTTGTATAGAATATAAGAAATGAAGCTATGAAGTTTCTCTAGAACTTTTAACAATACACAAATAATATATTTTTTCTTGTTTATATTTATAATTTCACTTATTATGAGAATTTTTTTTTTGTTTTTAATTCCTTTTCTTGCTTCACCAACATTCAAAATTTAACCACAACTTTTTCTGACATCCAGCCCTCTTGCAGAGTGTGGAGATTCCTACAAAGATTAAACTTGTAACAGAGGAATGGACTCCAGACTCTGGTCTGGTCACAGCTGCTTTCAAGCTTCGTCGGAAAGTCATTCAGAACTTTTACAAGTCTGATATCGAAGCAATGTATGGCCGAAACTCTAACAGTACTGTATTAAGCTGAACATGAAAAATTATTCCAGAATAGGTTGAAGAACAGAAGGCTTGTTCTCAACATTATATAATTATGATCCTTGTCATTGATGCAAAATCATACAAGGTATGTTTTAGGCCTTAGAGTATTGAAATAATCACCAGGACAGATGGTTTATTCTCAACAAAAATATATTTTTATATTTGAGTGCTGAACGACAACAAGAAATATTTTTATGAACTGGAACAAAGTTATGGATTTTAGATTAATATGACCAAGGAAAATTGTACACAAGCATTGCTATAAATTAATCTGGAGATATACTTAGAAATTATTTTCTCTTAGTGCATCAAAGAGCTGGTTAATTAATGTCCAGTCTGGTTAAAAGAAGCACCTGAACCTAATACACATATATTATATTGTTTTTCAGTCTCAAATAATTGTTTAACTTCTAGTAAAATTACAAATATTGTAAAAACCTGTAGCCAATAAAAATATTTTCTTCTACTATATTTTTTAAATATAATTTATTGTAATCAAACTTCACTAGCAAAACTCTTGTCATGCCACAAGTAAGTTAGTTTTTATTTGTTTTATTTAAAGTATCATGTAATATAGAGACACTTCATGTTCTTTATTCACAAGTATGTTTCTAGGTTGTTTATGTGTTGTGTAGTAATTCACTGCATGTCCATACTGCCTCCTACACAAGATATTGAAAATGTTACCACATTTTGCTGCTGTATCAGACATTTGTGATAAAACTTGTTGGGCCAAGTAGCAAAGAACTTATTTAAACAGCAGATGTTTCATTAACTTTGTATAAATGTTTTATTGAAGTATTAAGCTTGAAATTTATGTTAATTTAAAATTTGTTTCAGTCTGTAAAGTGTTTTTGAAGTTTTCATACCAAGACAAACAGTACTGGTAAAACTAACCATTTTGTACTTATTGTTTGCCATCATTGTTTAGATGTTAAATGATCAGTAGTAGGTGGTAGGTGTTAACAATTAAAACATCAGGAGTAGGTGTTAACATTTAAAACATCAGGAGTAGGTGTTAACATTCAAAACATCAGGAGTAGGTGTAAATATTTAAAACATCAGGAGTAGGTGGTAGGTGTTAACAAATAAAACATTAAGAGCCAGTGTTAACATTTATGAAGTTAAAATGTTTCTGATTTGCAGCATATGAGTAACACATCATTGGTTTTTAGCTGGAATTATCATCTAAATGAACTTAGAATATTAAACAGTTTAAATTTGCGTAATTACAAGATGATGGTCAAATACTGAGTTTCCTCTTTCTTCGGTGGAAGCTGCATATCCTCAAGATTGTAGATTGTCCATTCTAAGGCTATTTTACCAACTAATCCATCTGCCACCCATCATCTTTAAGAAGATAAAAATAGCTGGCAATTATGGGAATACCAGTTGTTCCATGGAAAGTGTCAATAATTAACGTGGTGCTGCAGAAGATGAAAAAAAATGTAGATCATTTCCTGAGTTTGCAAAACTTTGCAAATGCTTGTTTGATTTTCATCAGTAGGTCTACACTACCATCATATGTCTTGCAGTGAATATCATAGTAAAAGAGAAAATATACGTACGTGAGATATCTTCAGATTACTTGTCTGGAGGGAAACTGTTAATCAAAGGATTGTTGTTAGACATTCTATTCTTTATCATTCAAGAAGTGTAAACTGGTCCTTTTATATATAATTGTACATACAGCTTTGTCTAAGTAGTCTATATATATAAATAAACATATCATTTAAGAAGAAAGGATAACTGTATGTGATACAATCATATTTTATGTGTAAAAATATTCAAAATAAAAATTACAGTATCTAACAGTTTCAGTGGATTTACAAATGAATTTATTGCACAATTCCTACTTGTTTACCAGTGAAAAGTGTAACTAACTAGCTTTACATAGAGACACAATCCAAAATTCATCAAGACTTCAAAACTCCTGACAAGGTAATTGTTGTACAATATACCTCACTCATTTGAGACATTTATAAACAATTCTACTCAGGACTATGATGTACATTTCTTGATTTGTAACCTTATTAATTGATAAAATTGTATGATCATATGGCAATGTTACAACCAGTCTTCGTATAGAAAAAAAGTGTAGGTATAGCTTCCAGTCCTCTGAACAGAAGTGTTAAAAGTTTGGTCAGCATTAAAAGACGTAATAGATTATGGGCGACCATATTAAAATGTATGCCATTTACATTTAGGAAAGTTAGTATAATGTTCATACAAGTAACAACAGACCAATCATTTCCCATCTATTTGACATGTACCTGTTTCATTTTTAAGAAAGTGGCATTTTGTATAGACTTGTAGCAACTCAAAATTATATGCCTTTGAATATTTACTTTATTGATCCCTTAGTGGGGCAGAAGTAAGTCTACAAACTTGCAACACTAAAACCTGGGTTTTGATTCCCTATGGTGTGGACACAACATATAGCCCAATTTGGCTTTGTTCCAAAACAAACAAATCATATTATCATTTGTAAAATATTCACAACTAGTCCTACAATTTGGAACGTCTGAATAAGGATGGATGTACTTTAGAATTTCGTGATATGCAAATTTTGTGCTTGAGAGACCAGCTATATCACAAATATATCATATTGTTCCAAATCTAGCGTGTGTGTATATATATATATATATACGATAAAGCCGTGAAATTTCTATCACAGAAGGAATTATGGCAATTTTCAACAAACATTAAACTATTTTATTTTACAACTTAATGAACTGTAAATTTTTACCCACTAATTGTCATAGTTTATTCTTGATTGTTAGGCTTCCCACTATGGAAGAGCCTCTATGAATATATTAAAGTAGTGCATATTGGTTAGCCATATGTTACTTCCTGTGAAAACAAGTGCAATGCCAACCAAATGGTAGATGGTTGAAAGTGAAGGTAACCATACATTTGGTCTCATATCGATTAAATTAATCAAAATCTGTATACCTTACACAAAATGTGTCTGTGTATATATATATATATTATTACTACACTTCTAATTGTATCCTGCTGCATCACTTATTACGACTGATACTGATTCATCACATCAGCTGTAGTTGTTTGTTATAACTATGAATGTTAGGTAGCTGATATTGAATGTGTTGAAAGTAAAAAAAAATGCTTCAGAAACCTTTATGTCATGGTAATTATATATATAGGCTTATGTTGAACTTGAAAATATTCTAGTTGCAAGAGGTTTCTACTTAAAATTGTTATTAACGACGACAAGACTTCTAATAAAAATATCACCATATTCCAGCCATAGTAACATTTGTAGCTCTCTTTAATCTGGCCTTTTTTTTCAGTTATTGAAAACTTACAATGAGTGTTAAAACTGGATAAAAAGGCTTCTCTTCATTGATGTTTAAGTGACGAGATCTGACCTGAAGTTTGTTTTAGAGGAACTTAAGAAAAACAAATTGGTTTTTATTAAACATGTTGAAACTAAATATATTTTGAGGGTTTTATAAAGAGCTTATCTTTCATTATAGTGGACAGTTTGATAGTTTAAATTCAACCATTCCAATAATTAAGCATAAGATATTCCATCTGTACCAATGATAAAGATTTTAAAGCATTTCTTTCAAGTACGATTTTTTATATGTCAGTGAAAACTTAGTGATGTTTCAAAACTCGTCAACATCAGATATAAATGATCTAATAACAATGTTTCACATTTTCTCAACATTAGGACTAAGCCAAATGTTACACAATTATTTTTTTTAATAGCTGGACTGAAAATATTTCTTATATACGTAATTATCACTTATCAAGAATAAATGAAAAGGTATTTTTTGCTATATAAGAAAATTGTATTATCTTGGCTAAACGAAAATGGATTTATTGCTACCTGCGTAACTATAGCTTATCAGATTTGAGCAAAAAGACATTAAATCTTATCAGACTGAAATAAAAGGTATTAATTGCTATATTCGTAATTATGTCATAAAATGATACTTGTTTGGTTTGAATTTCGCGTAAAGCTACACGAGGGCTATCTACGCTAGCCGTTCCTAATTTAGCAGTGTAAGGCTAGAAGGAAGGCAGCTAGTCATTACCACCCGCCACCAACTTTTGGGCTACTTTTTTTTTTAGTAAAGAATAGTGGGATTGACCGTTCCATTATAACGCTCCTACGGCTCCCAGTATTCATCTCGCTGGCTTCACTTCCTGGGGCGTTATAAATACAACGATCTTGTACGTTTCAACCGAAAAAACACAGCGGTGGGTAAAAGGATATTCTAAGAGTTGATGAAGGGTAATGTTAATAGTTGTGTTTTGTGTCTAGTTTATCATTGTTAAATTAAAGGTCGCTAGCACAGATAGCTTTCGTGTTGATTTGTTCGAAATTAAAACTAAACCAATTATGTGATAAAAGTAATGGGGAAAAACAGTAATTGTTTTTAATGTAAACTTAAATACAATTGTAACAAATTTATCCTGCCTCGTAATGTATGTATTGCTACAATACTAGAGACGGCCCGGCATGGCCAAGTGTGTTAAGGACACACTTGTGTCCTTAATCTCGTAATCTGAAGGTCGCGGGTTGAAATCTCGGTCGCGCCGAACATGCTCGCCCATTCAGCTGTGGGGGCGTTATAAAGTTACAATCAATCCCACTATTCGTTGGTAAAAGAGTAGCCCAAGAGTTGGCAGTGGGTGATGATGACTAGCTGTCTTCCTTCTAGCCTTACATTGTTAAATTAGGGACAACTAACGCATATATTCCTCGAGTAGTTATGCGCGAAATTCAAAAAACAAAAAACAACAATACGAGATAGTCTTGCCTATATTAAACATTTTATTTGTATGTTATTTATAAACATACAAGTAATTATTAATAACATAAAAATAATAAATAATAATAATAATTTCCTTTTGGAATTTCATACACAAATGAGGAAAAGTTATTGGAATTTTCAGGGGAATACAAGGGTTATGAATATTAGCTGTGTTGAAAGTATCTTATTCTGTAGATAGAATAAAAACACGTGAGATTGATTATTCAATAGCCTTCGCATAAGACTTGCTTTTACTTCGATTCCACTGATACTTTCAACATATAAGTACTAAATCATTGGTTAATGCAAAAAATACCTATGTACATAAGAAAAATTATACTTTTCTCTTGCGAAGAAGTTTATGGAAGTTTGCACGTGGATCAGTATAATTTAAAGATATTGGTTTTTGAATATCGCGCAAAGCTACACGAGGGCTATCTGCGCTAGCTATCCCTAATATTGCAGTGTAAGATTAGAGGGAAGGCAGCTAGTCATCACTACCCATCACCAACTCTTGGGATACTTTTTTACCAACGAATGGTGGGATTGACTGTCACATTATAACACCCCCATGGCTGAAAGAGCGAGCATGTTTGGTGTGATGGGGATTCGAACCTGCGACCCTCGGATTACGAGTCGATCGCCTTAACCATCTGGCCATGCCGGGCCCATAAAATGATACGAATATTCGATATGTTGTTTTTTAAACAAAAAATTTTAAAACGTTCAGAGTACGTGTGTGCAAATTTCTTTTTAACACTTGAGTAATCAGAGAAAACTGTAAGCAATCATGCTATTAAAACAGTAATAAATTACTGATACTTTAAGGCAATATAAGTTATGCAATAGCAATAAATCAGTTTTAATCCTTTGATTACAGTTTAAAACACCTGAAATGAGTTTCTTGGCTGTTGTAACTTTTAGTATTGTAGAAATTAGTTTTCTAAATTTTTTTTTAATTCTTAGAGAAAACATTTAACAACTGACTGAAAAATTAGTAATTTTATTGATTCATAAAACAGGGATTGATTGGAAAACAAAGTCAAAACAGCTGAAACACTACAGAAGACCATTACTACATGGTAAGTAAATACTGATTTGTACGTTAATGTCTCCCAGTGCCTACACTCAACAGGTGAATCTTAGTAGACTTTATTGTACTGCACTCCAGTACATATAGATTGGTAATTTTGGAAAAAAAACAACAACAAAAACGTTTGGGAATTTCTAACAAACATCGAAATGTTTAATTATGTTATAATGTCTACAACATGGCGCGGCCTGGCATAGCCAGTTTAGGCGCTTGACTTGTATTCTTAGGGTTGCGACTTCGAATCCCCGTCGCACCAAACATGCTCACCCTTTCAACCGTGGGGGCGTTATAATGTGACAGTTTATCCCACTATTCGTTGGTAAAAAAGTAGTGCAAGAGTTGGGATTGGGTGGATCACACTGCCATATTAGGGACGGCTAGCACAGACAACCCTAGTGTAGCTTTGCGCGAAATTCAAAACAAACAAACCGTTACATAAGCCATACAATAAAAATAGTGTAGAATAGTACTGAAGACAGACAGGCTTTTGGTTGATAAAATAATACCATTCTTTGAGCCCCGTCCCCTGTTGGGGTAACGGTAAGTCTTCGGATTTACAATGCTCCAATCAAGGGTTCGATTCCCCTCGGTGGATATAGAAACTATCTCGATATAGCTTTGCTATACAAAAACACACACTTTTTGAGCCAGGTCTCTTCAAATAATTCAAAGATATATCATAAAGATAACTTTGTTTGAACTTACTTATTGGTTTTTAACTATGTTTACAAGTCACAGCTTTTATAAGAAGGAAGACTTTTTTTAAAAGGTACGATGTTTTTGTTGCTGATACGGCCATTCTCAAGAATTTTTATTTTAACGGTAAAGGAGGTTTTTATTATTAAATCAATAACATGTTGACGTATTTAAATTAAAAAGTCAAGTGGGCGTGTGTTTTGGCGGTTTATTTTTGATTTTCAAAGCGTAAAATATTTATAAAAAACTAACAGTAAGTAGCGAAAACTATCACAGCATTTACACAAGCTGTTAACTATTATTTTTTTAAAAAACAAACATTGTATACGTAACAAACATACACTCAGAAAACACCACAACATGAAGGAAACTAACAACCGGTATTATCCTGTCTACAGAAAACGTTCACATAACTTGGAGGCGATTGAGACGATTACCCCATAAGTATGTCTTTAACGTAACGACTAGATTCATTTTCAACCCTAAAAGGAAAATTAATTACGTGTTAAGATAATTGTATAACAAGCCCAGCAGGAGACATCATAAAATACAATGTAACAATTACTTGGTGTTTGATGAAATAGTGTGTAATTTGAACACTATGTTGAAAAAACACCAAAACAAAACTTCTCATGTCTGCGAAGCACACGAATAAAAACGACCACAGTTGTTCTAAATAAAATATCGCGATAATAAAACACGCGCATGATATTAACAGAAAAAAATTGTAAAACCTTATTAATAAAATCAAAACAATTTCACAATCAACAAATACGACTCTATACCTTTATCATCATTTTTAACATTACCCAAATACATCTGTTTTTTAACTTTAAAAATAATAAATAAATCGTTAACCCATCGGTATTGATAAGCACATACATAAATAACCACTATCGATTTTCTAATTTAAACAAACTTTGTTCAAAATTATATTATTGATTTAATTGCAAAAACCTTCTTTACCGTTAAACCTGAGTTATTGACAAATGGTCTATTTGTTCAGTGTCAAGCGCAATGGTTTATATCTGCTGTGCCAACCACAGATATTGGAATCCGGATTTTAGCTTTAAGAGGCTTGTTGCTAAGCCATTTGTGGGAGGGGCACCAGTGATCTAAGTGTTGTGTATGTGTATAAGTCTTCCATTATTATAAAAACTGTAACTGGTTATGTATATACTACGTATGTTCGTGCATCACATAGTTACTTCATTAGAGTGAATGGGATGTATGTTTTTTATTTTTGTATTTTTAATGCATGTATTCTCCTGGTGGGATCTGCCACCTTTTTTATTTGTTTTTCAAGCCCTCCAGTGGCTCATCGGTATGTCTGCGGACTTACACGCTAAATCCGGGTTTCGATACCCGTGGTGGGCAGAGCACAGATAGCCCATTGTGTAGCTTTGTGCTTAATTCAAAATAACAATAACAATTGTTTTTCAATAAAATCCTTGTTATACAATATCTACACAACCAAACAGTTCTTGTAATCGTAAGTTTCAATATCTCCAAATACATATGCTCATTGTTGGAACCGGCTTTCAACACAGTTCCATCCGGATGTCTCTAAACGCTCTCGAAGCTCATTTAAAGATGCTATTGTACTTAACCGATGCTATCACTTAGTGGCGCTGCTGTGGTTTTGTTCATGTTCTTTCAGTTGTTAGGCTTTTGAGCTGAGATTCACGTCGCTCTTACTGTATTTGTAAATATTTTCTACATTCTAAAGTTAAGTTTTTTTTAACTGAATATACTATTGTTTAAACCTGTTATCGTCATAAAGATGTAGAAATGCTGAATTTTAGAAAATTCATGAGGTGTCAAAGTATTTCATATAAAATATCATCATGGAAATGTTTTCGTAATCAGAATATTTGCGTATCCGGCGTTGCTCAAATCCAGCATTTACCGGATAATAAATTTTTACTGTGCATACATGATTTACTGTATTTGTGAATGGACACATAAGAGAGAGGTATACATTACGTAACTTCAATCTACACTTTTTTACTGGACATTTCGCAGTAGAACAGATGGAAGTAAATGTTCCTGTACACACACACACACATATATATATGCACACATATATATAGAGAGAAGGCTAGGATACATAATTGTGTATCGATAAATTAAAGTTGGGAGGAAACCTATTTGTTGGGATTCTACCAACACCACAGTGACAGACATGCTGTTATATAACGTGACCAATAATTACAAGAATATTGAAATTACTCTTATTTTAACCAATTGCAATCTAATATTTTAAATAGTGAACATAATGTTTCTTTATAGCTACATTTCGGTTTCCCCTTTGGTAAGTATCAGTTTGTTCCGGTATTAGATTCTTCATTTTTCTTCTGTACTTGAGAGGAAGATTAAAGTTTTGTCGTATTTAATAAATAAATAGTAAAACTTGAGGTTTTTTTTTTTTTTATCAAGCTGTACAAGGAAAGTTTCGCGAACTAGCTTCAGCCGAGTAGCTCGTTTGAAAACAAACCTAACCACTCAACATTAATTTAAAAATTAACTTACAAAGAGAAAGATGGACGTTTATTTTTGACGACAATTTTGGGACTAGTTTTACCAAACATAGCCCCAAACATTTTGGACATAGTTACAATACTGAGCTTTCTTTGGCGAGGTAAAGAACGTTGAAGATGCAATGTCCTTGCTTCGCGAATTAAGTTTTGAAAAGCAGAAGAAACTTCAACATCAGAATCGGCAGCCGATACTTCATAAAATTTGCAACCATACTGACTGGCCAGTTCACTGCCATCTTCAGAAGACACCTGTCGACAGTGCTCCAAGTCTTTTTTATTTCCTACTAACACAACTGGGACGTAACTTGGCGCCCTCAAGCGGTGAACCAAATCGAGAGTATCATGGGCCTTGTTGAAACTGTCTCGATCACATATGCTGTAAATCAACAGGCAGGCGTCAGCCCAACGTACCTCTTCTTCTGGCATAGAATCATTCTAAGACCCAATAACACGTTTAAACAAACAGATGTATAAAATATCATTGTTGACTTTCACTCTTATAAAACGTTGAAGTTATGAAAGTCATCTGAAAATTATATTAAAAGTTCAACATTAAGCAAAATAATGACCCTTGCGTCTATTTTTTGACTTTCTGACATTATATTATAAGTTTCCAAGAAGTTGGCACTTGAAAACACACTACCTTCACACTTGAAATCTGAGACGATAAACAAAATATTGTTTAACAGTATATTTTGGTATGGTTTAATAAAGCCATGCTGTAACTACTCTTTCAACACTATATTAAAGTATCAAGAGGAAGGAAATTCTGGATAAATTCATGAAAGAAAAGTAAACGTTAAACCTCTATTATTAACACTGTAGCACAGATAACCCTCGTGTAGCTTTGCGCTAAATCACCCCCATTATCTTAATACTGCAACTTATTTGTGACCAATTTTTACATTTTTTACGAATAAAAGTGTTTGTACTAATCAGTTAAGTAGTTAAGTATTAAGATTTTATTTTACGTATAGGATTAGTAACTGAGACGTAACCTGGCGCTCTCAAACGGTGAACCAAATCGAGACAATCATGTTTTGTCTTTTGACCACGTGAGTTAAAAACTTGGCGAAACAAAAGTTTTTTATAGAATTACCTTTACCGCGAAACTAACAGTATATGAAAAGAAGTGAAAATTTAGATGTACTTTATGTCAAAAGTAAACAAAAAAGTCACAATTAAATATGTTATTAAACAATGGAATCACTTTGAAACTCGCCAAATACTGCATTCATTCCAAACTATGAAAAAAATGAAGACAGTTTCTCTGAAGAAAGACAAGTATATGTGAATAAAATAGTCCCTTTTATAACCACTAGAAAATACGTATTTTTATGAAATTATAAATATGAATACAAGTCGAATTAATAAAACATTAAAAAATGGCTAATAATAAGTTCAAAAACTAAATATTTCTTGTTTGAAAATAATAATACACTATCACATATTTTCACATTTTTTAATACATGTAGATTTAATAATTAAAACCAGAACTTACTGGCCACCGAGAAACGTCCAGAATTTCAACGTTACTGACCATGTCATCAAAGGTTACACTGTATTTATAAAGCCAGTCTGTAAGAATAAAATATATATTTAATAAATAAAACATTGAAAATAAATAGCATGCAGAAAAAGTTTTATTACAGAGTTAAATTTGTACCATTTTGACATTTTTTGTTGTTGCTGTATCACAACTAGATGGATGTAAACATTCGATTACATCAAGAAAATCAAAATCGAGTAAGGTATGCAAAATCGATTACAGTTCTATATTTTAGGATTGTCAAACCCTGTGTATGTTACGAAACTGGATTTGAGGAACATCAGTTTGGGATAAGAAAGGTGAGGAAGAAACCGACTTATGGCTATTATGCTCTTAGTCATGATGAAATTATTAGAGTGAGCAGACACCATTCTACGATCAGTAGTATAGAGACAACAAGATCCCGTATGATTGTGAAACGTTATAAATCAGTTTACAATTACAGTACACAAGTGCAAGGTCAACAAGAAAGAAACCTGTTCGGTATGGGTTTGAGAAACGAATGTAAAAGACAGGGCTTCCACAAAAAGGGAAAAAACCGGGAGATGTGTGTGTGTGAGAGAGAATGTGAATGGAAAGAAGCGAAGGAAGAAAGAAATATGTGTCCAGTAAGAAACAAAACCTAATTCTAAATCTCTGTATTATTGTTTATAGTAATAAACAGAAACTTGTTATGCTTACATTTGTAGAAGTCCATTCCTGATCAGAATATACAACCTAAATATTGATGTACAAAACAGACGAAGCGCAATTATGGCACGATTTTAACAAAGTGACGTAAAGGTGAACGTAAGAATATGAAAGTTGAAAACCTGCTGTATTATGTCTCTCTCTCTATATATATATATATATATGTATATATTATAAGTGTCTCCATTCAGTGAATTAACGTGGAAAGTCTTAAACTTATGTTAATTCTTTATATTCCACAAAGGTTACATATGACATCATGATTATTCTGTAAAGGTTTATAAGTATTTAGCTGTTACTGTACGAGTATTATCGCTTCCATAATGGGAGTTAACAAAGATAGTTGTAGAGTTTATAAGTAATACCTCTGGCATAACAGTGCGATGTTTTTTTCTTACACCAATGTTTTGTATTTGCTCTAACAGTCATAAGTCATAGAAAAAAGTAACTAAAAGTCGGAATGTTTGTTTAAAACCCAAACAGTTTCTCTTGTGAAAGTTAAGACATGTTCGCTCGTGTTCAAATCTGTCTGAATTCATTTTATTCTATAACAGAGTTACTATTATAATACATTTATTTTAATATCTATGTGTGTTTCAGTTAAATATATCTGTTCAGAAATGCTTGTAACTTATACTGTTAAATGCGTACTGCGAAATTCCCGCCTATTCACTAAATTTTTAGAACATTCTCAAGCGTAAGAATCTACAACGAACTATATTGTGAATGGAAATACTAATGATTGGTAGTACTGTTGCTATAGTTGAAATTTCTAGAATCCCGCGTAATGATTATAAAAGAAAGCCATAGCAATACGCAGAGATACAGTATATATTATTGGCTTGCTACAGTAAGTGTACTATAAACCTCGGAAGCTATAACTGTGATTAACGCTTATTAATCGGAAAATTACAGATATTTGAACAGAAATTTTCATTGATTTTGAACCTTACAGATCGTTTAACTTCAGAGGATTAACATCGGATGGTAGTATTTTTACGAAGAAATCATATTGTTTGTTTGTTTAGAAATTAGCACAAAGCTACATAATGTGCTAACCTGTGCTCTGCCCACCACTGGTATCAAAATCCGGTTTTTAGTGTGTAAGTCCGCAGACATAACACTGTGAAAAACTCACTTGTAATCAGCGAAGAGCTAGCTTGCACCCGTTAAATGAATTGTACCTATATCAACTCAGAATTAATTTGTTCACAGCGAACCGTCGATAAAATATCCATTTCCAGACTAGATAGAAGACTCAGTGTTGTTTGTTAGTTTGTATTTTTTGTGTGCAAATCATTATTTGAAATAACTGTTATTATAAATTGTATCATGTTTTTGAATATTAAATTATTTGCATTAAGAAAGAAACTGTGTGAATCAATCTTGTTGGCAAACATAATGAATTTGATACATATCGACATTTAATTAATTGTTAAATCTAAATTACAATTTAACTCAGTTTGGGGCTATTTTAAATGGTAATACATAACATTATAAATTGGAGGCTCGGCCGGGATGAGTTTTATATGCAACATTAAAAAACAACAAAATATTTGTTTATATTTACTCTCTTCTTGCGATAGTGAGTTTATTCATTAATTTAAACCAAGTAATAATGCAGATGAGTTCAATGAACGATTCAAGTTATTCGAAAATTTTAATTTTGTAATTAAATAGTTCATTGACCTATAAAGCTTTGGTATAATTACAGCGATATTTTATTGATTCTTCACAACAAGTGGAGTTTTATTTGTTGGTGAAAACATAAGTTGTTTAAACAAAATTAAAACAATTGTTTTTATTATTATTTGATGAAATGACTGGTCTTATGAAAATGAAAAGTTAGAAGGTGCTTCTACAATTTGACCTTCTCTCATTAAGGTTTTCCATTTCGTTGTTGTTTGTTTGTTTTTGGAAGGTTCTTTTTTTTTACAGAAGACAACAAGGATTAAATAAATAAAGCTAATAATGGTAAACGGAAATTCTACCAAAAGACAGGTCGGGTCTACATTCCATCCTGTAGGGGTTTTACTGAGAGATTCTGTTATGAACCATTTTCGCGTCAGATTTACTCACTCATTTTAAACTTCAGTGTTATACTAACACTCAGTGTTGACAGATACTGTCAACACTGGCACTATTCTCAGCAGTCACGACCTTGACGATAGTTGGATTGATGCTGAACTGTATTTCCCTCTCCTCTTCCCTTGTTCATCCAAACCACCATGTGCAAAAACTGATTCGGTCAAAATATAATTCAATGCTAACATAAAATCCTACTTTTACGATACGACAAAGATCGTAGAATATTAATCATAGTGAAAACTTACAGTAAGTGTTCGTATACGTTTCTACTGGTGTTTAATTATGAATATTGTCATACATTATTGTACTTCTTTTAAGGAATCGTAAATATGGAAATTCAAGTGGTACAAACTTGTGCTTAGTAACTCTGAATTATTAATAATTGTATAACTCAAAATCTAAGTGGCGCGAAATAACCCTTCATTAGCTAATTTAATTTGCCAAGCAGTTTATCACGTTTTGCATATCAGGAATGAAGCTATTTTACAGTAGAATGAAAAATAAAATATTATATATTTAATTGAAGTGGAGAAGAGGATACGTCATAATATAAAGAAAAATTGGACATAATAGAAGTGGAATAATGTCAAGTATGTTTAATAATCTGACAGCTAACATCCGGTCTGGTGTTGGAAAAATCCCAAGAAAATCTTGATGAATTTTCAACAACTTTCTCGAAAGATTACACAAGTTATAAATAATTCAGTACTACCGAGTACTAAGTCGTAGTTATATTTTAATATCGTTTTTGTACAAAGATAACGTTAATACTTTAGAGCTTCAAAGAGTAAAGTCATTGTAATAAGACAGTAATTATGTGACAAATGTAGATAAAAATTATAGAAAATAATAAGGGTATATTTTCAGTATATGCATTTTAAAACTCTCCAATGTTTCTTGATTCCTTTAAATGTGATAACTATGTTTAAAATGCATGTTTTTGTTTTTGCACGAACAATAGTGGGATGAAACAACTTTTCCAGAATGCCAAGATCATGGAAATCATCAATCAAACTCCTTAACCTCACGTAATCCTGTTTATATTGACTAGTTTGTGTGTGGGTTTACGATGTTTTATACAGAGCATATGACTCCACACAGTTAAGATTTTTTTATCATATGTTTATGTTTTACGCGTTCTAAGCACTTTTACTGCGCCCTCTTTCGCAGGGTTCAAGCGTTTTTGACAAAATATGTTTTTAACTCCCACTTAACTAAACACACTGACATCTACTACCCTCACTGAACATGACTACGATTGTAAGGTATTTCATCATTCACAAACGGAAGAAGAGATTTATGAAACTATTTACCACAAAATGAGTAAACAAGAAATATTTGGAAGCAATCCAACTCGTACAAAGTTCACTCTTTGAAAACAAAACTGGAAATTATTCTGGTCGTAAAAGTAACAACTCGAAATAAAATAGCTTAAGTATTTAGGATAAATTGTTTAATATTTTGGTTTCAGCAAGTTGTCTTATGGAAATAATTATACTGTGTTTCACAAGAGTCTGCTAAAAATTATCCGAGAAAACTTATAGAACAATAATTATTTTAACAGGGCTGTGAGGTAACAGTGTTTATGTAAAGTTTCCTTCTCTTCTCAGAGGTCGATCTGGTAAAGGGCAGGAAATTTATCGTGTAAAATATTACATTATAAGGTTAAGTATTCGTACTTAACAAGAATTAAAAAAAAAGTCAAAGTACACACACACACACACATATATTCCGAGAACAGCCTTATAAACTTATTAGTTTTCATTTCTCAAGACATCGTTATTAATCCAGGGTTTGCCCCACTCGACTAGTTTCATTTGTCAAAGTGTAGCTTCCTGGTCTCAGAAAGGTCAAGAGTTTTCAAAGTGACCAACGTCAAACGACAACTAGTTTCTCAACTTGAAAACTCTTGACTAAGTCATGACAAAACACTCCAGCCATAAAACAGTTTTGTTTTGTTTTTTAAGTATTTGCATGCTTTATTAAATCCAAAACGATCCCATAATCAGGACTAAATTATCCATGAACACTATTTATTTGTTTACAGTTGTACTATTTGACTCATTTAATTCGTGGCGTTAATGACAAAACTGTCAATTTCTGTCTTTTTGAAACAGTTTTCACTGACATCTACAATTAATTCGGCTACACCAAATCAACAGTCCGTAACGCCTCCCTTTAATAATGTCAGAAACATTGTTTGTTATACTAATGTCGTTGGCTATTTCAGCTGTACAAATGTCTATACAGCTGTTATAAAACAATTTTAAAAATTATAATTTCGAATCCTAGAAATGTTTCGCAGTGATTCAAAGGTAAGCGCTAGGACTTAATCGTTAGAATTTGGAATTTTATCCGTGAAGCGGACAGATCATAAATATCCCATGGTACAGCTTTGTATTAAGATAAACAAGCAAATTGTTTGAAAAGAAATTATGATAGTGGTGTTTTGCTCGAAATGTTTTATGTTTTTGGTATAAAACGTCAAGTAAATATCTGGACATTTTTTCCTACCTGTGTTTGACTTGTATTCCCCAATGTACCTTTTGGTAAGAAAACGAACGATGACAGCTAGTTTGGGAAAAAAGAAAAAAATTAAATACAGCGTTTTAAAAACCATCAAAAGCAATAAAACATTTCAAAACATAATGAATTGAAATGCATTTAAACTTACACACAGAGAGTTGGAGAAAAAATCATATTTTCAACTTCTCTTGTTAATAAACCACAGAGTTCGATTTTAGTAACATCCATTACAACACGTTTATAAAGACAAAGCACCTTTGATACGCTAGCCCATGCTTTGAAGGTCAACTCGCCGAAATAACAGCCACATTTTATCCTTTATTCCTCTGATACAGACTGATAAAGTGATTGACTATCAGATAAGTAATGTGGCACGTGACTAATATGATTATTCTGAAGACGGAAAACCTTGAACACAGCGGTATTGGAATGCATATTCTGGTTCTTGGTAACAAATTGTATCAGATTAAACGCCACACTCATATGCGTTAAATTAACAATTTAATTACTTCAGAAAAGTCCCAACATTCACGTGGTATTTGTATACATTTTAAATGTTTCGTATTTCGTTCACAGCATAAACCTGACCAATGTTTTTAAAATAGCAATTTAAGAGTTTTGAGCTTTAAAGATCGACTGGCTTAGTTTCATACGTTAGTTAGAAAAGTTACTTCTCAATAAAAACATATTGCTGTTTAAAATATGTTTTATGTTTTACGGTTTGAAACACTGCTTTAGGAAGTCGATTACACCTTAATTTCTTTAAGTTACAATCAAGCAAGTATATATTGCTGTTTAAAATATGTTTTACGGTTTGAAACACTGCTTTAGGAAGTCGATTACACCTTAATTTCCTTAGGTTACTATCAAGCAAGTATATATTGCTGTTTAAAATATGTTTTATATTTTACGGTTTGAAACACTGCTTTGGGAAGTCGATTACACTTTAATTTCTTTAAGTTACTATCAAGCAAGTATATATTGCTGTTTAAAATATGTTTTATGTTTTACGGTTTGAAACACTGCTTTAGGAAATCGTTTACACCTTAATTTCTTTAAGTTACTATCAAACAAGCATATATTGCTGTTTAAAATCTGTTTTAAGTTTTACGGTTTAATATTCAGTTTTAAGAAACGGATTATTGTTCGAGTTACTGTCAAACAAAAAATTATACATTTAAATGTTTTTCAATTTTTTACCGTTTAAAATTGAAATTAGTTGTTTACTTGCAGTTGAGCACAAAGCTACACAATGGGCTATCTGTGCTCTGCCCACCATACGAATGAAAATTCGGTTTTTAGCGTTGTAAATACGCAGACATGTTGCTCAGCAATAGGAGACAATTGAAATCAGTGATGATTTATCTGTTTAGTCATTGCTTTCGAATGTGTTTCGATTTTAACGGTGTGGGAGAGAATTTACTGTAACACAGTTACGTTATCAACAACCACTCAAGCGGCAAGATACAAAATTTGAAAGTTCAACTTTATTTTTTAAATTTCGCGTAAAGCTACATAAGAGTTATCTACGCTAATTATCCCTAATTTTATAGTGTGAGACTACAAGGAAAGCAACTAATCATCAACACCCACCGCCAACTTTTGGGCTACTCTTTTACCAACGAATAGTGAGAATGATCGTCACTTTATAACGCTCCTACGGCTAAAAAGGCGAGCATGTGTGGTGTGAAAAGAACTCAAATCCGCGACCCTCAGATTGCAAGTCGAGCACCTTACTACTTGGCCATGCTGAGTCAAGTTCAACTTTGGCAAAATGGTTATTGTTCAATGAGCACAAAATGTCACTGGTGAGAGATGAATTTTGTAGTCTTAGTTATTACAAATAACGAAACTGATATATGTAAATATATACAGAATTAATTGTGTACACTAATTAACTTTAAATGCTGTTAGACAAGTATGTAGCCAGGACTTTGATTTGGGGGTATACTTAGAATCCCGTCCCCAAAACCTTTTCAGTACTCAGTTTGGTTTGTATCTAACATTTTGGTTATTTCTCTTTCCTGTAAAAAAAAAAATCTGACATTTTAACTATTTCGAATAAAAAGTCCCACTACAAAAATACATCTTATCAATATAAATAGAGTTTACAAACATACACGTTACACATATATACATAACATATTCTAAATAAAAAAAAATAAGTCTTTGGTTTCCTTTTTCTCCTTTTCGTTTTGTTGCGAAGGAAAATATTTATGGGGGGTCTCCACAAACTTCACGCCTACGGCTTTGCTGTTAGATATTTAGTTTGAAACCAGCAGTGTTTAGAAACATAGGTTTTATTTCACCCCACTTGGGAAAAACTCAGTAGCATAACTTGTAATCATAGAAAGTTTATAAAAACTTGGAAGGTATACAAAAGCTAACACAATTTAAAACTGAAGGCTGAATCGAAGAGTAATAACAGTCAAAGAACGTAGAAAAGTGTATGGTAAACCTGAGGGAGTATTCAGTTGTGTAAAAACCTAGGTAGTTATCCCTACTTCAGACGCAAGAGAACGCCACATGTGTGTCGAGGAAGTGATATCATCACTGATGACAAAACCATAATTCCAAAAGTTAGGGATGCTTTACTAGACTGACACGAAAGGCGGTCATGATGGCTGATTACATCACGAAATACAGAACGTGTTTTCAAAACCGCCACGACAAGCAACTGAGACTCATAAAATACGCCTCACCACTAAGACAATTGATCATTAATTAATTAAATCGTTCTTAATTAATCGATATCTTAATTAAAACGTATTCTTTAAATTATAAATCAAGTGTTTTTAACGTTACATGATGACAATTACATATGTTGTACCTGTGGTAAAAATGTCACTACAATACAGTAATTAAAGCTTATACTTTTACTAATTTGATTTCGTACAAAATTTACATCGCAAATAAAACGTTTATTGTGCAAGAACGCTTTTAATAATTTCATTTTATGCAACACAATAATTTACGTGTGATATTTTATCTCCTGTTTCTTAAAGGCAGAATCTTAAAAAGGTAATTACATTTCTTTATTTATTAGTCCTACAAAGAAAGTACAACAATTAATCAAGTAATTAAATATTTCAGAACTAAATTATTAGATTATCTGTCTTAAAATAGCAATGTGTTACTCAATCTGACGCATACAGTACATAACTGTGTGTTTAAGTCGTCCTATAAAGACAGTATCATTCAATAATTAAAATTTTTACTTTATATAACAAACTACATCATCAATAAAACGTTTATTATGCAATAACACTTTTACTATCCTGAAACAAAATAACTTGCACATATTTAACAAAGTCAGACTTTCACATATACTTAATAATTATTACTTCTTTAGAATTTTAACAAATATACTGTGATAGTACAAGTTATCAATGTTTAGAATTAGTAGTATTAAAATTCATTATTTGTACTAAAAATAATAAATGACTGACTTACATCATTCATTTTCTATATAGCCGTTGATCATTGGTAAACGTACACAAAATTGTGAAAGTATGGAATACATAGCTTCTTTTTATTGTTCTGTAAGACACTTCATGTTCCACAAATCATACTTAATCAACAATCGCCATACAGCTAAATGAATGACTTACTAACTAAAATGTTTACAATTACACAACATTCAGATTGGCTCTAATAAAATTCGGCCTGGCATGGCCGAACGCGTTAAGGCGTGCACTGGCAATCCGAAGGTCGCGGGTTCGAGCCCGCGTCGCGCTAAACATGCTCGCCCTCTCAGCCATGGGGGTGTATAATGTTACGGTCAATCCCACTATTCGTTGGTAAAAGAGTAGCCCAAGAGTTGGCGGTGGGTGGTAATGACTAGCTGCCTTCCCTCTAGTCTTACACTGCAAGATTAGGGACGGCTAGCACAGATAGCTCTCGAGTAGCTTTGTGCGAAATTCCAAAACAAACAAACAAATCTAATAAAATTCAGATACACATTTCTACGTGCCATTTCTATCGTAAGTTCATGAAGCTAACTCAAATCTGATGTCAATCTAGAATACGGATATAAACCATTATTATTATTACGACACGCGATCACATGTAAAGGTCTCTTCTACAACACCTTGGAAATATTGTCTTCACCAAGACACACGTAGATTATTGAGACTATTATTTAAATATCAGAGATTTGAGACTTGATTTATAATTGAAACAGGGTTTTAATTAAGATATCGTCCTTTTAGAAAAAGTAATTTAATTAACAGATGAATTAGTGTGAAACGTGTTTTTAGGACGAATTAATTATAAATGAATTAGTGTTAAAAGTCCTTTAAAGAATAATTTAATCAATTAATTATCAACTATCAACATGATGAGACACGTATGAGTCATGGCCGCCTAGAAATATGTTCTCTACTTCACGATAGGATGGTTTAATTATTAACTAACCAATGAATTTGCGTTCATATTCCTTTTTAGTATTAACTATTAATTGTTCTCCGATAGGTCAGCGGTAAATCTTCAGATTTACAATGCTAAAATCGGAGATTTGATTCCCCTCTCAGTAGACACAGCAGATAGCAATGTGTGTTTTCTTATAGCAAAGTCACAACGGGCCATCTGCTGAGTCCACCAAATGGTATGTGTGTATTTTCTTATAGCAAAACCACATCTGGTTATATGCTGAGTCCATCGAGGGAAATCGAACCCCTGATTTTAGAGTTGCAAATCCGAAGACTTACCACTGTCCCAGTGGGTGACAAGCAGATAGCCCGATGTGATTTTGCGATAAAAAAACATACATTAATTAATTAATGTTATTTTTTAGTATTCATTAAATTATAATTAATGACGATTTAATTGCTTAATTATCGTCACGAGAAAGATGTATGGTATGAGCGTATAATGTTACGGTCAATCTCACTATTCGTTGGTAAAAAGTAGCCCAAGAGTTGGCGGTGGGTGGTGATGACTAGCTGCCTTCCCTCTAGTCTTACACTGCTAAATTAGGGACGGCTAGCACAGATAGCCCTCGAGTAGCTTTGTGCGAAATTCCAAAAAAAACAAACTCTTACAACACGTCATTTGGTGACAATATGTAGAATTATGATCTTGTCATCTTTTTTTGAAATCAACCTTCTCTCTCCTTCCTCGACACGCATGTGGCGCATCTGAAATGAGGGAATAACTTATAATTTATTTCGATATCGTTATATGCCAAGTTTAAAAGTGCTAAAAAAACATCACTAGTCAACTAGCAGGACCACACCACATTTCCAGTCATCAACTAAAATCATTCAATAACATGTGGTGTGAATGGAAAGACTTATAATCACTCCATTTAATTAAACAAGTGTTCGTCTAGCAGGACCACACCAATATTTCAGTGACATGTGGTGTGAATAGGAAGACACCAAATCACCGTATTTATTAATACTTATGGATTTTTTTTTCAGTTAGAGTTGTTGATTGTTATGTCCACAGTAAGTCTGTTTTAACAATCGCATTCAATAATCTGTGCTTCAACATGCAACACGTGAGTCTGTATTATCATATACTGTGTACTTGTGTATGTCCTGTTTCTATAAGGTAACATGTTCGTAAAGATACTAGTTATTTATAATTCACTTGTGTCACTAGGGGGTTTACAAGTGAATCAGTGCTCTGTTTATAAACACACCTTTTTATCCTTGGAACATAAAACAATAAACTTTGTTCGAGTTCAAAAACTGTGACGACTGAGAGCTAAACATAGTTTAATTATTTTTATTTCTAAAAAAACCGACGTAATAAAGCAACTGCCGTATTTCGTTATCATATAAATAAAACAATAAAGGAAAGAAAACAGCTAGGTTAGCGTAGCTGTAGAGATATTAACAAGCATTCGTTAAATCTCGTACTTCTGTATATCCGTTTTATATAGCTAGCAGGGAAAATCATTGTAAACCGTTATACACATGAAATCTGCTTTTCCATTCCATTAAGATCGAACAGCATTTGAATGGACCAACCGCCACCTAAACAAGTGATAAGCATAAGTTATTTTATCTACAGAGTCGTATCTCCGTTTTCTTTCCCCATATGTATTTGACGGTGGGGGGTATTATACGCGTATGTGTAAATGCTTTTTTTAACCCCAAATAACTGCTTTTTACTTCTCCACTTCCGTAATAATGTAACAATAGACACGTCTAATTAGCCCGAACACAGATAGATGTAATAAATGAAGTACTAGATGTGTAGTTCTGGATTTCTTTTAGTTATTGTCAGTGGAATGTTATCAACGAAGTATGCCTTTTTCTTTATGAGTCAGAACTGTTTGTCTACATACCCAGTTCTAATAAACAGACTATCCCTGTTTGTTTACATCTTTTTAACTAACCTTATTCTCTATATAATCAGTCTGAGATATCTTTTGATCGGAATATCTGAAGTTTTTGACAACTCTATGTAGTTACCAATGTACCCACTTCTAATTATCCTTTCATCTTATGTCTTCATCCAGTCTTTCCTACCTACTAGTTCTTTATAAGTCCATAATTAGCCTCCATCTGTGAATACAAATCTAGTTGTTCTGGTGTCTCTGTTTCTTTATAAATCCTTAATTAATATCTATTTATGGATCAAGCACTTTTATATATTCTACTGTAGGCCCAATGGCCTCTGAAACATGGATTTCTCCGTGATCGACTTAGCTGAACAGGTGACAATGGCCAAGTGGCCATACCTTGAAGAATTCCATAATAATATGTCACTAACTTTCAGTCTTTAAATAAGAAAATCGCCAAAGGATAACGAAAAAAACAAACAACTGTGTTGAAAATGTTGAGTTTGAAAAAAGCAGGAATTCAACTATATGGAGGTAGTGTTTCATGTCGAGAAAGTAAAACACAACTATGAGAAACATAAACATTCCTTCATGGTCAAGCTGTTGTTGTATGATCACCGAATAAGTCCATCGTTAAGAATATTCAAACTGTTCGCTGTACCTATCACTGCTTGTGTCTTGTTCTTCTGTGTGTGTGATTTGAAAACGTATAATTTCGCTGACACAGATAACATCTTAGATATGAGAGTAACCGTTTCAGATATTGATAAATTTTGATTTTAATATTTGTTTTTAGAATAATGCACGTGGAATAATGATCGTACCAGTAATCGAATGTCGTATTTGTTCCAAAAACAAATCTTTCTTGTCGTAAAAATCTGTGACTTGTGAAAAATAAGACATAATGAATAATTAAACTCAAAACGAAAATATTAATCGATATGGGAAAATTAGTATTTTGTTTTAACAGTTCGTTAGATCTGAATCAAGAATTTAACTAAAGCAAATGTGTCA
Source organism: Carcinoscorpius rotundicauda (assembly GCA_011833715.1). NCBI lineage: Eukaryota > Metazoa > Arthropoda > Merostomata > Xiphosura > Limulidae > Carcinoscorpius > Carcinoscorpius rotundicauda. The sequence goes on along the minus strand of CM022392.1, from coordinate 88,780,050 downwards.
AAAATAACTAAAACCAAAGTAACGTTTGACAGCAAATTGATGCTACAAACTTTCTTTCAGGCAAAATAATTCCGAAGCAATTTGTTTGTTTGTTTGTTTTGAATTTACGTGTGAATACACGAGGGTTATCTGCAGTAGCTGTCCCTAATTTAACAGTGTAACACGAGAGGGAAGACAGCTAGTCATCCACCTCCACCGCCAACTCTTGGGCTACTCTTTCGCTAGCGGATAGCTGGATTGACCGTCACATTATAACGCATCCACGGCTGAAAGGGCGAGCATGTTTGGTGTAATGGAGATTCGAATCCACGACTCTCGGATTACGAGTCGAGCGACTTTACTATCTGGCCATGCTGGACCGCGAAGCAATTTAGTTAGAGTTTTAAACCTGTGGATTCAAATTAGCGATGACAACAGTTTAATTGTTTGGAAAAGCATCCGTTTTGTTTATTTGTTGAGCACACAGGTACACAATGGACTGTTTCTGATTTGTTTACCATGAGTATGGAAACTTGGATCATAGCATTAGAAGTCCTCAGAGTTACTGTTTAGCCACTAGGAGGCGGAAAGTCTTTGAATTAAGAGATTAATAAATTGCAAAGTGTGTTAACAGGCAGTTGATGTTATTCTTTCATGTACAGTCGTGATAAAACTGATTAATAAATGATCTGATGTGGAAATATAAACCTATTGCAAAAATTCCTGTTATTTGTATGTATATTCCAATTCAAACAAATAACATCGGTTGTCAAGGTTTCCCTTAATTTTCGGAGAAGTTTTGTTACTTCAGGATCAATGTGAAGAAAACTGACACCGGAAACCTTGTAAAAATAACAACAATAGTAACAACAGATTGAATGGGATCTACAGTGAGTTAAAAAAATCACTTAAACCTTTATTAAGATTAGTTGCTGGTGTCGGTTTCTATAGTACTGCAAAGATCCAGAACCACATCGTAAATAATTTCATTTCTAGAATCTGCGTTGCCACAGTAACAAAACGAAACGAATGAAATAAGTAAATGCCTTGCTGGGGGTTTCAAGGCCTGAAGTAAGTTTTGTGACGTCAGTGTTTTCTGACAGGACATATTTTCATGTATCAAGTATGTTCGGCAGTCCACTCAGTTATCTATATTTGGTTAAAATAACTTCGTACTTTAGTTCAGTAAGTACGTGTTTGGCGGGAACTAAGCAACCATTTATTTATGATCTCTGATGCAGATACAAAACCATTCTTCATATCCGATAACAAATGATGAATATAAACCCTAACAGAAAGTTTAAATAACTTCTGGAAACATTTTTGAACGTTTACATTACTTGAGTAGTGATAATGTAAAGTTTATAGCATTGTTTTACCTGAGAAATGATTCTTTACTCACCACAATGAAGTTATATTTATGTAGATATCTGAAGGAAATATGACATTAATGCCACTAATATATGTTTGATATATTCGAAAGTTATTCAGCGGAGAAACAAGCTGTCTAGGATAATGTATTATTTCTCATCTTGCATTTCCGTGAAAATGTAAAAAAAAAAAAAATGACTTGCTGGTATGATGGTAGTTGAATTAAAATCTGAGTCTCACATGTATGTTATAACATTTTATAACGCTACCTATGGTGTTGAGACACATCTCTCTATTATGTATTAAAATATAACGACTATACCATTGTTCAATACGTAAAACTTTATTCTCAGTTGAGTTGCTGAAACGTATGATGACCCCAAGTTTTGTTGTTGACGTGTGTGATGAATGAACCACACGTAATTTGAACATAGGCTTATTAAATCAAACATAAGTCGTTTTTCTTTGTGGATAATGTGAAGTTACGATCAATCGCAGAAGAAATTCATCACAAGCTGAAGAGCTTTGTCGAACTAAACATGATAAAGATGCAAAACAAAACAGATATTTGAAAGAGAGGTGACAGAACGCTTTCTGAAAGTCGAAGTCCTTCTGGTATTTATCGAGACATAACTTCAAGATTTGACGTTTCACAACAAATTCCATGGTCATCATTTGTGATAAAATTCATTTATTTAACATTTTTTTACTGTTTCATAATTGTCCTACAATACATTATATTATATGTATATGTAGTTTATAGTAAAATGAGTAAGATTCTAATTTCGTCTTTGGAATTTTGTGAGCATTTTTACGACTTATATGTAATCCAGTGAGGTATGTTTGTCGTCACGCTAGACACAATATATTTAATAAAGTGAACAGATTTTTATGAATTAAATAAGATGAATGGACTATCTCGAGAAATTACAGTTCAACTTGATGCGTCAACAATGTTTCTTCGCTCTGTTTAGTGAGAGCAGAGTACTGAATGTTGTTTGTAAAAACTCAACAAATGTTCCAAATCTGCGAATGTACTGTCCAATCGTGATGCGATGGGAAGCTGCATACCAGGGAAAGAAGAGAGCGATAAGATATTAGCACAATATTTATAAAAAGGAATGTGGTTTGAGAGACGCCAAATACTGATAATTACGTGTACGTTAGAGTTACTGGCTGAGTTCAGGGTAGCACCCCTGATGTATATGACGAATATTATGACGTATAACTTGTCAAAGGAAAGTTTGATTGCAAAGTGAATGAGTACTCGAAAAGTGTGTGTTGGCTTTATGGTTTTAGGTTCTATATCCATCAGATACCAGCTAAACGATATAATATTGAGGTTATGTTTCTGTATTTAGAAATGTATTGTTTTTTTGTTTGTTTTTTTCTGACGAAATAATGGCCTGGCATGGCCACGCGTAAGGCGTGTGACTCGTAATCCGAGGGTCTCGGGTTCGTGCCCGCGTTGCGCTAAACATTCTCGCCCTCCCAGTCGTGGGTGCGTATAATGTTACGGTCAATCCTCACTATTTGTTGTTAAAAGAGTAGCCCAAGAGTTGGCAGTGGGTGGTGATGACTAGCTGCCTTCCCTCTAATCTTATACTGCTAAATTAGGGAAGGCTAGCACAGATAGCCCTCGAGTAGCTTTGTGTGAAATTCCAAAACAAATAAACAAACAAACTGACGAAATAATGTTCAAAATAACGGGTGGCTTACCACTTCACGAACTAAATTAGCCCTTATGTTCTTTCACAAAATAAACCAGTTCAAACATCTGTCATTGTGTCATATTTCAGTAAAAGACCACAGGTTGTTAGAGGATTTTGGCATTACATGTCAAAGTTTTGGGGACAGCTCAGAACCTCACAGATAATATTTTATGTTGCATACCATACAATGTTTTTGATTTCAGGACCTCACAGATGATATTTTATGTTACATACTATACAATGTTTTTGTTTTCAGTACCTTACAGCAGATACCAGTCTATACTACATATCATAGAATGTTGGGTTTTTTTAACTGAATCATCATACATTTTTTTTAAATACCCCGAATTTTTTGTCTCTCATTCAATGTTTTGGACGTTATTATAAGTTAGCAGAAATACCCGCTCTCTGGGCAGGTATAACTTCCCGTCGATGGCTGTTGGTCCTTCGGCCTTTTCTGGAATTGTTTGACGGCTGTTTAACAGTGTACTTGACATTCAATAATGCTAACAGTCCATAAAAAATCATTTTATTGAAATTTTAGTTTAAAAACGAGCTGCCACTACACAGTACATTTTATCAAAGTGTTTCTTTGTAGACACAGTTATCAGTGAAAGTACCTTGTTTTTATATTGAAACACTCTTGAGTCTTTCACCAAAGAATAACAAATATTTTTTAAGTTTGTTTTTGATTGTTTTATATTTAATACTTATTTTTGTAATTTTCATTGTTTAAACCAGAAACTAAAACTTTTTGTGGAAATTTCAAGTTTTTATTTATTGCTCAGCTATAAAAACACTGGTTAGTTATAAATATATTAGCCAGTTATGATTGGTGTAGTAGTTTCAAACATCCGTGTTTTGGATGTATACGCCACAAGCACCTCTGTTATAATAAGAAAAAGTGACTATAAATGGAAGAATAAATATAAATATTACTTTATTAACACATGTTGTACATGGTTCTGAACATTATGCACACGAAGAGTTCTAAAATCCTCTTAATACATAAGAAGTATACTGCAGTGTTCTCCGGTGTTTCAGGGTTACACAAAATATCCCTGGTCCATTCTCTGCAGTGAACAGAACGGAGACAGTCAGTTGTGTAGAGTTGCATTAAAGAAAGCAACAATAGTTAACTGTAGCTATGTTTGCCGCGTAGCTATGTACAAAGTTATACAATAAGTTATCTGTACTGTGCATACCACGGTACCGAAACTCCATTTTTAGAGCCACAAGACCACAAATTTGACACTAGGAGGCAATAAACTGTAACATTCGATCAAAACTTAACTGTTACAATCAGTATCACTTTTCAAGTCATTTACATATTTCTAGCATGTAAAGAATCCCTAACTAATTAGAGATATAAGAAATGCTCTTGTATAAAGTTACTTCAGTGTTAAGCACGTTCTAACAACTGTTGGATACGTGATTTTTGAAGGTATTAATTTAGTTTCAGGTGAAGGATACAATGTTCAAACGTAACCTACCCACGTTGTTTTAAACATAATCAGTAATATTTGCTCACTTCCGCACAAAAATATTACTCTGGTGCACAAACTTCTGTGGTTACTCAATCAAATTTATAACTAAGCTGAAAACAAGTTTAGTAGCAATAAATTCCAACATCGTAACAAACCACGCGCTGTCCCCAAATTTCTTTTCGTTGTTTCTCTACCACTATATCGGTTCTTAAAATTTTCAGACTAAAGTATAAATTTTAGGGTTGATAAAAAAACTTCTACTTTCAGATCTATCTCTAGCCCTAATTTCTGACACGCTGTTCGCACAACTTCCCCATGAGTCGATATACAAATACACGTGTAATGACAGTAAGGTTACAAACATAAACTAAAACAAAGACAGGACAAAAAATGACTTTTGTTATAATTTATGATTACTGTCTTAGATCATCATAGAAAATCCAACTGTTACTAATTTTGTTCTACTGTATCGATTCCTTAGCCTATCAGTATAGTAAAGTGTAGCGTAGTGTAGAATACTATTGTATAGCCACTGATGCCACAGCTTTACGAGTAAGAAAGGTATCAGGCGATTTACAATACAACATTTAATACCAGGCTCAGAGTAACTTTCTATGGCTAACAATTTTACCAGTGTTTTCAAATGGTTGGGCCCATATTTTGTAAAGTTATGTGTTAATACAATCTTTAAACACCCAATCCTAGCACGAATCTTCACAAGTCACTTGCTCTCAAAACAGGAAGACAGAGTATGGACATATTATTCACTAAATGAATTCGATTACTTTCAGACACAAATAATGCCTGTTCTTGTCATAAAGTAGGCGAGAGGAATATATCAAATTAGATCTATGTTTAAATCATATATATGTAAAAATGGCTCGTTTTGGTTGAGAAAATTTTTATGTAGAGGAGCAAACAACGTTCCGACCTTTTTCGCTCATCGTCAGGTTTTACATACATATTTTTTCTACAAGTGGTTTTTCTCGTCATCACTGATTATGTTTAAATCAAATCTTTACAGTTTTTTCCATCTGAAAACAACTCTAACATGAAGTTAAAAAGATATTGACATCCCTAACCATCTTTATATGGGCATATTTTCATCCTCAGTTATATTTATATTGACATAATGACTTCTCAAATATGTTTATATTAAAATACTGGAATCTTCAAACATCTTCACCCTAACACGGTAACTTCTCAAATATGTTTCTGTTAACATACTGGAATCTTTGAATATGTTTATATTAATAAACTAACTCCTTACTTGAATATATTATAAGTACGTCTAAGCTGAACCATAACTTGAGGGAAGCAAACTATAGCCTTACACTTACTGTTGTTTATGTATAGCTTTATAAATGCTAATTTTGATTATATTAATCGTTGTTCTGAGTGAACTAATTAATTTAAACAGAAACAAACACTTCAGTAACAGCGTTCTATTTTACAGTAGATTTTTATATAGCTGGTACTCACCTGTTTTACCAACCTGCTTACTTCCAAGTACCACAACATGAACTGTCATGAAGTTTGTCATCTCCCGGTCTTCACAGGTTAGAAGATAGTGCTCATAACTCGCTAAAATGTAAAATTTTATATAACTGAATTATAATATCATTCGTTCTGTCACGATACAAAGAATATGAAATAAGTTACGCACAAACTATTTATACATCAGCACTGAGAATGTGTCGCTTCCCAAAGTTCTGACAATATTAACGTGATTACAGGCACATCACGTAATAACTCTGAATTTGATACAGTCCTTCTAGTAGCAGTACTGGTGTTTTATAAACACACTAAACTGTATGTTATAAACAGGAAAGATGTTGTTCCTAACAGAGTCATATTCTTCGTCCACTGTTGCCCGCTGCTGACGTTATGTGATCTCAGCTGCTTATCTCTAGCGGTTTTTGAACTGCTAAAAACTCGGTTACAGAAACCACGCGAAAGCCTCAGTGTTACGTAAACTGAATCACTGTATTAATTCCACGAAGTCTTGAGCTGAAACAAATCTCGCGGTGCTCATGTGCCACTTTTCAAGGTGACGTAACGCTCTATCGGGGAAAAGCACAATGCGGTTTATATTTAGCACCTCTTGTGGCCCTTACCACATTCACTAAAGTTATAACCCAGACTGTTTCACGTATCTGTTTGGATATGTGCTCTTGTTAGCTCATTACTAGCTTGCATCAAGATCATGGCGTCTTGTGAATACATACATAGGACATCATATAACTTCTAAAGAAGATAGAGTGAACTGAAATAAAGTATACAGCATATGGTATTGAACGATACATTCAGTGGCATATGGACTAAAGACCACAGAGGTTCACGAATAGCAGTCTCTGATTGAAGTCTGCAAGTCAGAGTGAGAATAACCATTTAGCAGCACTCGCCGCTTCTTCTTTGATCATTCTTAACCGACAACGTTCGACTTATTGCCACAATTATAGTACCTTCATAACTTCATTCTAAAGCATAATGAGACACGAACCTCAGACTTTCCGATTTGTGGTTCTATAAGCTAAACACTAGGGCACGCTCTGCCCCCAAAATGAAGTATCTCACTGATTATTTCCTCTTTCCAATAACCATATCAACGTACACAAACACGTGTATTTAAAAACTAACCACAACTAAAAACTAACTTTTTCGTGATAGCCAAAACAATTGTGAAATAACAAGACGTGATTTGCGTGCGTGTTTGTTGTGAAAAACTTGTATTTGTAAATCTCACCACCTCCTGCTTAACTACTGGAGTACTCTTGTCAAACTGATTAGTGGCATGTGACTGTTACTCTTGTAACTCGCACATAGCCCCAAAGTGTGTAGTACGATTCCTTTACTTGTACGAGAAAAAGGAGCGCAAACAACGGAGCCTGAGATACACAGCCTGATACTATAACCACTGGGTTGTGCATTTAGGTAACATGCAAATTTTGTGTAACATGATACCTAAAAGTTTTACAGAAAATGTTTCTGTGTCTTTGTCAAGTGAGGTCAGTCGTGGCTGTAGGTTATCTTGCCCGGACTGTGAATTTAAGGATTCACATTTCAAACCCTGTACTTACTAAAAACATGGTGGATGTACTTACGAGAACGATGGTCAAAAAACACTACTAGGGTAAACCAAAGTAGCATAACAGCTCGCGATGAATACTGTTGGCTCTTGTCTATCAGTTTAAAATTACTGACAGAATTCTAATTATCGGTATTTCGGTCATCTGGGTGGACCTGGGAGGGTTAGGTACAACGATGACCTCTCCCTCTTTGTGTATGTACGTTTGTTTGTTTAGAGCTTCCCGAAAAGCTATAAGAGGGTTACCTGCGTTAACTGTCCCTAATTAACCAGTGAAATACGAGAGAGAAGGCACCTAATCATCACCACCCACCGCCAACTCCTAGGCTACTCTTTTACCAACGAATAGTGGGGTTGATTGTAACATAAAACGTCCCACGGCTGAAAGGGCGTGCATGTTTGGTGTGACGGAGATACGAACTCACGTCCCTCAGATTAACCTTCTACCCACATTATCAGTTGACTGTTAGAGTGAAATGTTGCTTTAAGCAATATGTCGATACAAGTCGAACATTAACATGAAAGTAGCAGCTTTGTAAGCCAGTCACATGTCTTATTTTAATATGATCCAAGATCAGAAAGCAAATGTAATAAGTTAATATAGATGTCTCTAATTTTTTTCTTGATAATTTTTATTATTTGTTGTTAGATGCCTGAACAATTCCTGTAAATATAACATTCATAACAAATTATTTTGATATTATATAAATATCAGTATGTATATAGTTTATACCAGTATAAATTAATATAAGGATGAGAGTACAAATTAACATACTAGAGAAACTTCTTAGAAATATTGGGTATAACAGAAAAAAGCGCCACATGTTTCGCATGAATAAATAAATGGTAAACAAAAATTGATTTGAAATATAAATTTCGACTTCTCTTGTAAATCACTCTACTTATGTTTCGTGATCTAGTTTCATGATTTAGATGCTCCAACTAAATTTTGTCGTGTCATAGGTATTGAGTAACTCACGTTTCATTTAAGAAGTAACATATTGCCTTTTTTGAACGTCCCATTTTGAAATTTTATGTCGGACAAGAATAGTACCTTTTTATTTAGTATTTAGCGTTGTTTATCTTGTACTGTTACACAATCAATAGAGAAACTGTTTGTTTGTTTGTTTTGGAATTTCGCACAAAGCTACTCGAGGGCTATCTCTGCTTTAGCCGTACAAGACTAGAGGGAAGGCAACTAGTCATCACCACCAACTCTTGGGCTACTCTTTTACCAACGAAAAGTGGGATTGACCGTCACGTTATAACGTCCCCACGGCTGGGAGGGCGAGCATGTTTGGCGCCACTCGGGCGTGAACCCGCGGCCCTCAGATAAGGAAGCGCACGCCTTAACGCGCTACGCCATGCCGGGCCCCATAGAGAAACCAGCCATAATGTTCTGTATGTCATTAATGTCTAACCAGCCATGACGATTTATATAATAATGTAGCCTATCTTGTACTGTTACACACTCAAAATAGAAACCAGTCTTAACGTTTTATATAATACTAATATTATCTTCTACTGTTACACATTCAACAGAGAAACCAATACCCTTTGGGGTAAATTCAAATTTTCTGTTCAGTGCAATCCTTACAGCAGAAACTCAGTTGATCTGACATTTTATAAACTTTCACAAACGTGATGATTCAACTTTTTAGGAAGCGTCAGAGATTAATTTGTCATATTTGTTCACTGTTACGTAGAAAGCTACATAAGGGGCTGTCTGTGGTTAGCTCATCACAGCATTAAACTCAATTTTTAGTATTCTCAGACTTACAGCCGGGAGACACAGTAAAGAATTTATATAGAAAGCTTCCTCGAAACGAACAGAAATCAGCTGTATATTTTAAACGCTGTTTTTACTGAATATTAAACTTACGCTTCATGGGAAAATATATAGAACATGAAAATAAAGTTTAATGGAACTGAAATGCTTATTTTATCAATTCGAAATAACATATTCCATCTTTTCGCTAAACGAATGACCCATTTTTAATAAACAACAGAAACTGTATAAAGCTTAAAATACTATACGTGATTTATTTCATACTGAACTCCTGTTTACAAAACATAATATATAAACCATTGTTTTTTCACCACACTTAGGTTCGGCGTTTAGTTAAAACCCAGTAACTTAATTCGTACGGGTTCTAGACGTAGCTTAATGATTAAATCTACCAGACTACAAATCAGATGGTCCAAGATTCGAGACGACAATACGCCTCTGAACACGTTTTTAAATTTCACCAGCGAGTACGTGTTAAATAACAACAACAATCCCACCTTCGGTTAAAACAACTGCATAATCGAAGGTAAGGGCTAATTAGCAGTTTTGATTTAGGGTTAAAAGTTGTTTGATCTTCAGTGTTTCTGATCTGTCCGTTCAGCTAATTTGCAACACAAGCATGAAAGGGAGAAAGGGAGTGGAAACTATTGTAGAATTGTCGATTTAATAAAAAAGCACACATAAATATGCTAAATGAATGAAGAAAAAATTGTGTTTCTCATTTTTCACAGAGAGACGTGCGCCCTCTTGGCCTCCCCGTCTTTGTCAAAATGCTTATCGTACAGTGTATATGATTTTTTCTTTAATGTAACTGTTCTTTAATATCACACTTTTACGACAAAAATTGTTTGCGTTCTTAGCTTAATATTATATTCATATATATATATTTAAGACTAATTTAGGTCTTTTAAGATGATCGAATTTTATGAGATATTATTGGGATTGAGGCCGAAAATATCGTTAAGAGCAAGGATAAGAGACTGACAAAAATGCATTCTATTCCCTATCGGTGTTTTAAAATGTACATTTGATTAGCTGTACTTGTTATAAGGTTAATTTTTAGTTTTATTTCAAGTAGTCAGATAGCTAACTGGGATTTTAAGATAATATTAAAACAAAATATCAGCTCCCTGGTTCTGAATCAGATGTGAAATGTCAGAAAATAGCGAATCACAGAATAAATATAAAATAACCTCAACACAGCACTAGATATTTAGAACACTCAGTTATTTATGTTCGAAACCTTTGTATTTCTAAAAAGTTATGTTTATGAGTAAAAACAACGTAATAAAATAAACTTCACTTTCACTCCTTCTAACTTTTTGTGTTGATTTTGTTTTAATGAAAAATCTGAGTGGCTTATCTGCTGTGTCTATCGCAGAGAATCGAACCCTGGATTTTAGTGTGAACTTACAGTTGATCCACCGGGGTACAACAGCAATAAGATGTGTAACTGAATTGATTTCAGCTCATGAAAATGATAAAAAAAATTGAAGTATTGTGGTGTTTCAGTGTTTGTGTTCAAAGATGAAAGCTTTCGTGTGTTTTTGGTTGTGAATATATTTATATACATATACCTACGTGTATACGTAGCAGTACATCTTACCTCAAAAAGTACACAACTACGTCGTTTGAACAGTTTTCAGTCATATTCAAATATATACCAATTAGTTCATACAGTAAATAAACAATACGTGGCAAAACACATAAGTTATCATGAAGATATAATAAATTAAAGTCAGTAGATCAATTATAGCAAATTATTATCAGTATTTGTTTCTAAGAGCTTATCTCTTCAACCACATGTGTTTTTATGTGATTCTATTTGCAATTTGCTGGAAACACACCATAAATATCACTGCATGCAAACAAAATGATGTTATTATATAAACTCAAATGTCTAAATATATTTTAATTAACTTGTGTCTGAGGTAAAAAGATGATAATGGACTACGACAGGGATTTAGAAATCTATGTAACCTTGTCCCGAGAAAAAACACGAAACAACACGTTATTAAAATATCACATGTTCTCATACTTGAATTTCTTTCATCACCCTTTACTCCTAGAGCTAAATTAGGGCAGTTCGTTGACAGCTTACAGCGGGTTGTCGTAAAAGAAAAAGGTATTAGAATAAGTGCAACGTTTCGACCACTAGTGTGGTGATTCTCAAAGAAAATCACAAAATGAATTAAACTGGAATGTATTTATAATGATATAGATATAACTCCCCTCTGTAAACTATCTACGATGTGATTATCATTATATCATGTGCAAAATTTATCCCCCAGAGGGGTTTTCTGGTATGCAGTTGATTACAAATTGTGCACCTGAAAATATTTGTACCCTTAAAAATTCACCTAAATAATTAAGTTCGAGAGGATAGATATATAAAAAAAAAAATAGCTCATAAAATTCCATTGCAGTGTTGATAAATAAATATGTTTATTATAATATTTTTCATTTTTGGATTATTTGTTAGTAGGCCTGTACATATGAGGTGCAATAAGGGGTCATGTATTGAAATATGATAAAATTAAAATATAATTGTGCATTAAAACATCATTCGGAAAACTTGGTTATCCTTGTATCAAAAAGTTAATTTTTTCCGAGAGACTGTCTTGAGGGATCTCAGTTTTAATCACTCAAGTAGTGTTTTGTCTGTCAGTCAGTCAGTAGTCACTAAAAGAGACGCTTAACGTTGTACTTTGTACTGTCGTGACGTCAGGAAAATATGCATATGTCATGAATCACGAGATAAATTAAGCACTTTTAAGGCTAAAACATAGCATGACATATTAACTTGAAAGAAAAATAAAATAAATTTTTGGTTTTATTTCATCTTGAAATAAAGGTACATCTAGTCTTTAATCTTCTCTGTCTGATGAGGAACAACGATTCTCAACAGGGTTTGTTATTAAAGAGTCTTACAAGAACCACCTTTTGAAGTGAAAATAAACTTTTGTTTCATTTTAGCCTTACAATAACCACCCTTAGAAGTGAAGATAAACTCGGGTTTTATTCTAGCTTCACAAGAACCAACCTTCAAGTGAAGGTAAACTCAGGTTTTATTCCAGCTTCTCAAGTACCAACTTTCGAAGTGAAGATAAATTTGAGTTTCATTCAAAAACGTTATTTTTCCATCAGGTGACCTGCGAAACAGATCTTTGGACAACTGGTAACGAAGTAAATTTCCATAATTGTTTTGTGTTGTTTTTCTATATGGCACTCCTCTTTTCGTCGTTGATTTTTAATATATGAAGTCCAAGTTATGTAGTTTTACAAATAATAACTAATTTTTAGTAATATATATATTTAAATGTACATACAGACTTATATATATAAATACTTTTCATGGAATAAAATATTATCTTAATGCCATTTTCTGTTTGTTTTGATAGGTCGTACAAGAAACATACATTTAGAAAAACATAAGTAAATCTGCAATCGCTAAAATGACAAATCACGCGGCGACGACTGACTTGTTAATGACTTGAAACGTCGCCTGTCGTGATCATGAAAAGCGAAGTTCTGTCAAATACGGACGTATTTTCATTTATACTCGATACGTTCTATTCAGACTACGGATGTGGAACCGTCTGGTTTGAACTGGAGCTGAGTTACTTATAATTTGGCATGTAAAATCCTACCAGACGAAAAATGCAGCACGTGACCTCGAACATCACAAAGTTGTCACTTGTGGCGCCGATCTTATCAAACCATAGTTACTTAACACTAAACATTTTATGTCAATCACTTAAAACACTTAAATGTAAGTGCTTGTAAATGAACTTAATAGGAATAACTATTTTATATTTATTTTACTTTTCAAGGTGCAAAATATTATTGTTCTGAATTGTTTGTCATGGCTACAGCATTATAATGGCAAACTTTTAGGCCTATTTTAATAACAGAAAACTGTTTAACGTTTAATTCGTACTTATCCTTATGATATCAAACCAAATCTGTTTATATAACCCTACAGGCAACTCATTTATACGTTTCGTTTGGTTTCGTATGTATCCGTCTGTTTACCATACATCTATTTGTCTACAAACAAGCCATTTATACACTTTTATAAGGTGTTTATCTGTTTGGCATGCTGCATCTTTTTATGTTACTCAACTAACAAGTCGAGTCTTGCTGAGTGGGTATTTGGGTATTGATGTTAAATACCCAGAAGGGTCAGGTGCATCAGACCTCTTCCTTCCTTCCGAGGGCCTGGCATGGCCAAGCACGTAAGGCGTGCGACTCGTAATCCGAGGGTCGCGGGTTCGCGCCCGCGTTCCGCTAAACATGCTCGCCCTCCTAGCCGTGGAGGCGTATAATGTGATAGTCAATCCCACGTTTCGTTGGTAAAATAGTAGCCCAAGAGTTGGCGGTGGGTGGTGATAACTAGCTGCCTTCCCTCTAGTCTTACACTGCAACATTAGGGACGGCTAGCACAGATAGCTTTCGAGTAGCTTTGTGCGAAATTCCAAAACAAACAAATAAACAAGTTTCTGTAAGTGTGTGGGTGCTATGTTGATCCAGGCAGGTGATGCATATTGTATTATGGGTTTAATGTACGTTTCGTAGATTTTGAGTATGTTGTTTGGTGATGTTCCTTGGTTTTTACTTGAAAGACTTCTTACATAGTTTGCTCTTTTACAGATTCGTTTCAGTATATTTTTAATATGTGTTTACCACGTTAATTTTGAATCGTAAGTTAAACGGAGAAATTTAGCAAAGTAGCAGTCAGTAAAAGTGATCCATTCATGTAGAGCTTTGGTGGATATTTTTTCAGTTTATTGAGTCTGCTGAATAATATCACTTGGATTTTCGGAATATTGATTTTGATTCTGTATTTCTGGCAGTATTCTTCGATGTTATTTAGAACTGGTTGTAGGTTCATGGCTGCAGTTGAAGGAATGGGGGCACTTTTCCAGATTGCTACATCGTCAGCAAATTGTGATGCATAATCTAAATTTAGGTCCGACAGAGGCATATTATTCACATACACGATAAATAATTAAGGGCTACCAACCCCTCCGTGAGGAAATCCTGCTTCGGGTGAAAAGCACCCTGAGTGGGCCCCATTCACATTTACTTTGCACTTTCGGTTTACCAGAAAGTTGGACGGCCAACGAATAGTTTCCTGGGGTAAAGCCATTTCATGTAACCTATGACGTAAACAATTATGCCACACTGTGCCAAATGCTTTCTCAATCTCCTGAAAGCAAGCTACATTGCATTCATTTTTATTAAAGCTCTCAGTAATTGATTCTGTAAGTCGAATCAGGTGGTTTGAAGTTTGGCGGTTTTTCGAAATCCGTTTTGAATTTCAGGTAATTTTGAATTTTCTTCTAAGTATACTGAGAGACGATTACTAATTATCTTCTCTAATATTTTGCCAATACAACTGGTTAGCTTAATTGGGCGATAGTTGTTTGATTTATTTGCTGGCTTTCCTTCTTTCCGGAACATTAATATTATTGCTTCCTTCCCAGAAACGAGGATATATCCAGCTGATAATGCTAGATTAAATAAGGCTGTTAGGTGTTCATATAATCTCAGAGTGCCGTGTTTTAGGAGGATAGCTTGAATACCATCTTCTACAGGGGCTTTGTTTTTTGTGTTGTTAATAGCCGTTACGACTTCAGTTACAGTGATATCTTTAATCAGTTGATGAGTGCTCCAGCCTTTTGTTTTCTCTTGGTGTATAATAGTGTTGACTAGAAATATAGGTGTGTAAATGCTTTTGTTGTGATCAATAAAGTTATTGACTGTATTATAGAAGTATCTGTTCATGTCTGGTTCCTGATGTGTCTTGAACGTGTTTTCTTGGTGTTTTTTAAATATCTTAGCGTTTTCTATGTTAGTGTACGCTATTTCTCCATCCAGTTCAAGTGGTGGATATACTATGTTTGTTGTTCCTGTATTCGTAAATCTTTTTAAGTGTGTCCAGAATTGTTTTGGATCAGTTTTGTGATTTAGTTCTAAACAGAAGGTGTCCCAGTTTTCTTGTTTTTGTTGTCGGATTAAATGTCGTATCTTATTTCTCATAGTGTTGATCTGTGTATTTAGTGTGGGGTTGCGATTTCGTATGTACTGTCTGCGGAGTATACGTCTGTCTTTTATCAAGTGTATTATGTCTTTATGTGGTTGCCGTGAGTGAGTTGTTGTGAAGTGTTTTTGTTTCGGTATAGAGTTGTTGACTGGATGTTTTAGACACTCAGAGATGATACGACAGTATGCATTTATATCTGATGCGTCCGCTGCAATATGTAGTACTTCGGGAGGGAAGGTTTGATTTAAGATAGTTTGAAAAAATGGCCAATTAGCTATGTTATAATTCAATTGATCTTTAACTTTAATTTTGTTTAAGTGGGGGGTGAGATTAAAGATACACCAAACTGGGAGGTGGTCAGTGTTCAAATCGTGACCAACATGAAAGTTTACGAATTTGCAACTCATATTAGACGAACACAGGCATAGGTCCAGTATTTCACTAGTGTCGTGTGCGTACGAGATGTGTCGGTGTTGCATCGTTTAATAACATCAAGTTAGTTTCATCCAGAAATTGATAAAGTATCTTGCCGTTTTCTTTTGTACTTCGACAGTTGAATGCTATATGTCTACTATTTAGATCGCCTGTAATGATTAGATTGGGATTGTTATTATTCAATGAATGCAAAATATTTGCATCTAACACTGTACTGGGCGAGCAGTAGATTCCCGCCACAGTAATGTCAGTATGATTATGCGTTTTTATATTGATGAATATGGATTCGTTACTGGAAGGGATGCTAAGTTCCTGAACTATAAGTTCAGTCCTGTACAACAATAAAATCCCTCTGTTTGGATCTATATTATCCTTCCTGTCATGTCTAATAATGGAGTAGCCGTTTAATTTCAACGGATGGTAGTTATAGAGGGCAGTTTCACTAATTATAATAACATCTGGTTTTATGGGATTTGTTGTATCTTCAATCTCATGTTTCTTGGAAGCACGAGCACCCTGGATATTGGATGTGTAGAACTGTAAAGTTATCCATGTTTAGTGGAGTTTACGATGGAAGTTAAAATTTGTAGCAGGAATTTATGGATGTTTTTCAAAATAATTTTAACTATTATGTCTGTGAGATTCTTGGTATTCGTAGGGTTTGTATATTCTGCCATAATTTCCGAGAAGGTGGAAGTAATGGCAAATGTCAGTGTGTTTCAATCGTCGTTGGCGTGGTTGGTTGTGTGTCTTGAGGTGATTTGGGTAATTCGTCTTCACATGGTGATGGTTTTTCATGTCGGAGTGATGAAGTCTTAACCACTGCAACATTAGTGTTTGTTTGTGTAGTTGTGTTTTGTGGTGCTGGAGTGGTAGGTATGTGTATGGGTTCGATAATTGTTCGTGGTGGTGACGACTTGTTCGTGTTGGGATTTTTAATTTCATACAAGTGTTTTAATGGATTTATATTTTTGGCATCCTTTATAGTTAGCCGTATGTTCCTCCCTACAACTGTAGCATTTGGGTTTGGAGTTTTGTTTGGTGTACTGTGAAATGTGGTGATTCTCCCCACAGCCCACACAACGCGCATTTGTTTGTCATGCTACTGCTACATGTCCAAACCTTTGACATTGGTAACAATGTGTGACAACCACTGCTGGTGTTTTTGTTTGTTTAACCGTGTACCTTTGGTACCACATTGTGATACCATTATTGATGAACTGTGTTATGTCCTGGATATTATCCGTTACTACTTTGATTAAGTTAGTGGGTTTTTAGGTGACGTTTGAGATTATTCTGTTCACTGAAATATGTTTTATGTTTAGTGCACTTAACGCATCCTTTATGTCTTCTGTGTCTATTGAAATGCACATCCCGGATCACAAATGAAATAGGTGTTGGTTTAGCTCCAGGTAAGTGGATTGTAATTTGTCCTGTTTTAAATGCATCTGAAGGCCAAGCTTTCAATAAACTGTTCAAATCAGCGGGTTCCTTTCCTTGAACAAGAACACCGACTCTAGGTAGTCGCTTAATGTTAACAATCGTAGTCGTTGGTTTACATTTGTATATTTCTTCTGCCAGTTGTGGCTGGTTGAAACTACCAGGGACCCCTTGGATACTAATAGTATGGTTCGGTAATTTTGGTGCGGGTTGTGTACGTGTGTCGGGATTGGTTGACTTTTGTTTAAGTTGTTTTTCTGACTACGAGTCTGCAATAGCGTGATGTCTTCGTCGTCAGAAAGAGCTTCGTCTTTTTAGGATTAGTGTGTTATGGAATATCCAGGGTGGGGTTTGAGATACTTAAACTACTAGTTATTGGCTTGTTGTAATCTAATACCGTAGGCTTAGCCAAACTATCGTCAGAAGTTGAAGGTAAAGTATCCTTAACAAGTTTTCTTTTTTTTCTAGTTCTTACAGTAGTATCTTTAGCAGTAGTTAGTTCAGCTTTTAGTTCTTTCTCAGCAATAAACATCGTTGATTTTAATTTTATATTATTATCTACGATATGACCACAGTCATTAGACTTTTGGTCCCTGTTGTACACGGACTTGTTCCCTCAATCTTAGACGATATAACGTTCTCAACGGTGTCTGACCGCTCCGACTTCCCGGCCGGCATGACGCGAAAATTGCAGTCTCAGGCTACTTCGTAAGGTAATATAGTTATGCTGCTGTCTTCGGTCTCTGTAACTGCTAGCGTGCAGCTCGAGGTAAACAGTAGCAACTCGAAAACTATGAAACGGGAATAAGTCGTAGAGCACGTAGAATTTGCGAGCCTTCAGAAGTACAACTTGTCTCGTTCCTATCCAAGCGCCAATCTCCTGAACTAACAAGCTATTTATACGCTTGGTTTGTTTGAATTTCGCGCGAGGGTTATCTGCGTTCCATTTATACGCATCTTTATGTTTCACAATGTATACAGATACATATATAATATGTCAGTTTCCCACACTACACAGTTTCATCTAGCTCTACAAACAAACAAGTTATGCGTATTTTTATGTTTCACAATGTTTATATATATAATACACCAGTTTGCTGTACTACATCCTTTTAGCCAGCTCTATAAACAAGCCATTTATGTGCATCATCAGGCTTCGCTATGTCTGTTCACCAAACATTAGTGGTGCAGATTATACAAAGTGAAACCATACAGCATGAAACGAACCAAACCCAAACAAGTGCGTAATTTATAATTTGTGTTGTTTGTTAAACAAACAAACAAACAAAAAAAACAAATTTTAAATTTAATTATCTAACTTCTCACATGCTGGAACTTCGTTGAAAACTCTAAGAAAATAAAATATCTGATTGTGATTATAAAAAGGAATGAAATGTTTATTCACGTGGCTCGTTATTTGACTTTACCTTGGCAACATGTTATGCAGTTCTGAGCTCTTGTAAATTAAAAGGAACTGTATGTTGAATCTATAGTTTTCAACTGTGACATTATTTTGGGTTTTGAATCCCAGATAAAGAATGAATAATTATTTAAATCATTCTATAATCACGCACCTGCTGTAGTTTAATACCTCTGTTATGCTTTCACAGATGTGGAGGACTGTGGAGAGTACACTGACAAATTTCCCGGCATGCCATTGTATACGTTAAAACGAACGGAACGGTTGTGAGCTTCAACAAACTTGTTAGCATTTCTTTACACATTTATTGGAGAAGTATGGGCATGGCATGGTCTGGTGGTTATGGCGCTCGATTCGCAATTCGCTATTTCGAATCCTAGTCACCACATGGTTCCCGACTGGGCCAACCACAAGGCTGTAAAAGTTTTTGCTTACAAAAGTACTGGACGACCCTAACTATTTGGGATTAAGATGGTAAAAGAAAATAGCTATAAATATAGAAATTTAAGTATCTTCATAGAGATACAAACATTCTGAATGTTATATTATCATTCAATCTTTCGGCTTTGTCTGCTCGAAATGGCTAAAAAATTATTTTGATACTAAAGTAAATTTATACTCTTGCATATCTGTAACGAAACACACCACAATTATTAGTATTAAATTTCCTTTTTCTATCGGTTGAACAACACCCACGAACTTACATTAACGACAATAGTTCAAGACAAGCACTAATATTTGTGAGATCCTCGTATAAAATATGCCATTTTGTTTATTTTTTGCTGTTTCCCTTAATAATATTAGTTATATTACTTAGTATATCGAATGCAATTATTTTTTATTATTTTGACTTGTAGTTTATTATTATGCTTTTGCTTTACATTATCATCTGAGATAATGTAGTTAGGGTTAGGACTAACCTAAATATTCTAAGGTGGTAAAACCTCGAGATATATTATTGGAATTACGGCCAAAACGTATCATTAACAGCGAAGATGTCCACCTGATGAAACTATACATTCTAATTTTTTATAAATGGAAACGTAAGAAATATATTTTCATTCAGCTGTACTGTTAGCCAGGTTTACGTTCAGCTTCACTCCAAATATATAACCTACTCTCATTGGAAGTTGTTATTATTGCTTGTTGTAAAGTGCATAGAAACCATTTATAAGTTAACTGTTCCCCACTGGCTCAGCAAACTTACAACGCTAAAACCGGGTTTCGATACCCGTGGTGGGCAGAGCACAAATAGCCCATTGTGTAGCTTTGTGCTTAATTCAAAACAAGCTGATTTGCGAAGATACACAGCGCCGCCTTGTATATTATGAATTTCCTGACAAACTAAGAATCACTTTTAGACTGGATTTATAATATAAATGTTTGTTTTTAAATATTTAAAATACCACATATTTAGCATTTGAAACTCGTGTGTGATTGATAAGACAAAAATAATGTTTTTTGAAGAAGTATTAATAAAATGCATTTTTCTTTTTTCTAATTAATAAAAACACTCAACTCAAAACTTTCAGTTTTTATTCCCCTGTATGTTGCTTTAGCTTCTCCTTAAAAGCGATGTGCAAAAACATTTGTCAGTTTTCATATATAATTCGTGTTTCTGTTTATATATTTGTACCTGCGTACTGTTATTATATTAGTACGTAACTCGTCCTTCTCAGTAACTGAAATTAAACGGAACACAAACACGTGCACCACGCGCTACTTGGAAATTACAGACGTCTTCGTCTTAACACGCACCCGCGCTCGAATCCTCGTAAACAAACATACTTATTTTAGCAATTACAAAATAAAAATATAAAACTCAACAAATACGGTGTTACTTTTTTGTTTCACTTTTTAGAAAAGTGTATACTGGTAGAATGAAGTCAGTGTTATGTAAACCACCAGAAAATACCACCCACGGCAAAAATTAAAATTGTTGTTATGAATAACAACACTTTTAAACTACAGGTTTTGAAGTATTTATAGAACGTTTCAGCATTACTACTTATGTAATTAGTTCACAACGTTTTCAAAAGACGGCAGCACATTCGCCTTAATATATCATCCTCGAGAATATGAGCCGGGTTGTACACTATATAGTTCAAGGTTCGAGTGGTGATTCTTCTTAACATTATTCACACTTTCAGCTATGAACGCTTTATAAAAAGTGATGAACGACCGCTTATTCGTTATTTGGTTCAAAGTTTGTTCAACAAATCTCGCGCAAAATTACAATGTTTATCTCTGTTAGCTGTCCCTAATTTTGAAGAGATAAACTACAGGGAAGGCAGTTATAAAAACTGCTCATTGCCACTTCTTCACCTACTTTTGTTTGACCAAATAGCGGGATTTGCTCGTCATTCCGATAACGCACCCACGATCCTCAGAACGCTATTTTATTTTTTGTCTTAACAGGACTCGAACCAAAGAACCTCAGTTTAACAGCCCGTCACAGATCGAACTGGGATAAAAACAAAAAGAATTTTGTACAGAAGCGTATACCGTTTGCCTCATGGTTGGCCCCTTCACTGGTCTATAAGTCAAAAGCAGAAGCAGAAGCAGAAGCAGAGAAGGTCTCGGATCAATTTGTTTAATTTGCATAAATTGTACATAAAAAATGTTATACAAATGTTTCTAGAAATATATTTATCATGCAAAATAATACAAAAAATATGAAAGTAGCAATATATTATACTAATTCCATTTGTTAAAGTGTTGATAATCAATAACATGCATGGATATGTAACAGTGAAAGGTTAGAGACCTCGTATCTGTTTGTTTGTTTTGAATTTCGCGCAAAGCTACACGACGGTCATCCACGCTAGTCGTCCATAACGTAACAGTGTAACACTAGAGGGAAGACAGCTACTCATCACCACCCACAGCCAGCTCTTGATCTACTCTTTTACCAACGAATAGTGGGATTAACTGTAACATTATATCATCCTCACGGCTAAAAGGGAAAACATGTTTGGTACGACGGGTATTCGAACCCTCGATCCTCAGATTACAAATCAAGCTCTCTAACCACGCCAGCCCTTAACCTCTTGTCAAGACACACAAATAGATGTATAAAAAGGTTTTAAATCATTTCTTACTAACACAGTTAGCTCTACTCGAATATCAACGGGTGAAAACAAACCGCGAAAATACATTTAGGAAAAATATTCAGAGTTTGTTTGGTTTGTTTTGGAATTTCGCACAAAGCTACTCCAGAGCTATCTGTGCTAGCCGTCCCTAATTTAGCAGTGTAAGACTAGAGGGAAGGCAGCTAGTCATCACCACCCACCGCCAACTCTTGGGCTACTCTTTTTACCAACGAAAAGTGGGATTGACCGTCACATTATACACCCCCACGGCTGGGAGGGCGAACATGTTCAGCGCGACGCGGGCCCGAACCCGCGACCCTCGGATTACGAGTCGCATGCCTTAACGCGCTCGGCCATGCCGGGCCCTTATATTTATAGTTATATACTTAGATTCGTTTTGTTGGAACACTGGCCAATAAGGTAAGACAAAGTATAACTTTAAATATATAACAAACCATTAATAGAACATGAACGTTTCGCTACCTGATATTAATAGTTTAATATTTATTAAAGGTTTCCATAACTTGATAAGATTATGTTACAAAGTGTGTAAAAAGTACACTTTTCTACGTTTAGTTCTTAAAGAGTTATATAGTAAAAACTGAGTCAAAGGCAGTGAGATGTTGTGTTGAAGGAGGAAACGTGTGCATGTGAAAAACAAATTAAAAACATTTTACAAAAAATTTCAGCTTGTCATGTTTCTAAAAGTCAAAATAAATTTCGCTTCACTTTCACAGTAGTTAAATTAATAAGGTATTTCTTTGTTTTGTTTATTCATTTAAACGAAAACCTGTGCAGTGAACTATCTGCGCTGTGCTCACTACAAGGATCGAATCTCGATTGGTAGCGTTAAAAGCCCTTAAGCTAACCGTCGAACTACCGAAGGCATTAATAAGTAATTCTTATTACACTGGTCTTACACTGCTAAATTAGGGATGGCTAACGCAGATAGCCCTCGAGTAGCTTTGCGTGAAATTCAAAAACAAATAATCAAAACGAGGGGATCTGTCTTTCTTCAAAGCTGTCACAAATTTCACAATATATTTAAAATGATGATGAAAATTAGGAGTAATTCGCTTTTGACCAGTATCTAAATTTTTACAACTAAACAAACAATCAGTGAACAAGCGAGTTAGTTCCAAGTTACACAATTAATGTGTTTTATAATATTTTGTGATTGCTTTTAAAAAGAAACAGCGATGTCCTCAGTTTAAAATCCTCGTCAGTAGGAAACTGAAAACATTTAAGATCAGAAACAAGCTAATGAGAGAAATCTGATATTAAAATAAAAATAAATATGAACAAACTAACCAAAAAGACTCATAAAAGAAGAGTATATAAATAATGTTAAGAAAATAAGGCTAATAATCTGAACAGATCATTCCACGTAAATCAACAGATTTCTTTTAAGTCTTCAAAAATATAGAAATGTAAAGCAATTAAATAAGAAATTTGTTTTGATTATGTTGAAAAATTCCTGTGAGACATCCAAAATAATAATAATTTGTTTTGTTAACGAAACATACGTACTAAGGGTATCTGCCGCCGTCCCTAATTTTTTAACTGCCGATCAGTAAAAAAAAGGGATAAAAACGGCTAGTAGCACCCACCGCCAACTCTTCTTCATCTTAAAGTTAATTTTCTACCAGAATCCCATGATTGTCTCTTATTGATTTTATTTATATTAATAATCACAATAAGTATTTGTTAATCTCATTCATTTTGATTAAACAAGAATCTATTTGACAATACATTATATTTATATGTACGTGTATTGAAAAATAAATTCCAGTTCTTCACTAGCAATACAATAATTTATCTCTTCTTCTTGGCTATAAGGTTTGATAAGAGGTTGCACAGGTCTACAGAAAGAAAGGTTTTCATTGTGAACCTGACGATGACCGAAGAAGGTCGAAACGTTGTTCGCTCTTCTATGTAAAATATTTTCTCAACCCAAACGAGCCGTTTTTGCATATAAAAAAAATATTTTAATCATTGCATCTACTGTTTTTATTTCTTCACTTTTGGTATCAGAATTTCCTTTAAAGTAACTCTAAATATTTAACGGTGCAGGAAAAACGTAGTTTCACCAGTTCATGGTTGGTATCACTGTAGGCCACAGTTATTGTTTACAATTACACAGCCTGATTGCGATGGTTTTATTGTCTTCAAATTATTACATGTTTTACCGTAATTCCTGTACGCTGGATCCGAAAATTATATCAATTTATCTCCATCACATTGACTTTATTCAAAAATACCATTACGCAATACTTTAAAAGAAAGACCACAACACGTAGTTTTGAAACTAAAAGATGTGATTTCACACAAAAAATCAAAATGAATCAGGATGTATAGTTGTTTGACATCATTGTTCTTCCATCTTCATCAGTTTGTTTATATTTTTGTTAATAAATATAACAACAAAAACGTTCATTACGGTAAATGAAATAATTTGATTTAAGTAAGTTTTCCTTCACAATTTGCAAAAAATCCTCAAGTGATAGAAGAAAAAAGAATATTATTATCGAAACCTGTGTAACCGAAAAATCATTTACTTAAACTAAAACAACTTTATGAAGTTTAAATTCGTAGGCCTGCATTATCAAAGAATAAATAAAGAAACAAAGTTTTTGACAACGTTTTAGATTACGAAACAACGATAACTAAATTTTTTGTCAAATGACAGCTAAAGACAAATTATTTTTATAAACGTAATTCTCCCCTCGTTGGACTCAGCAGATAGCCCGATGTGGCTTTGGTATAAGGAAAACAAACAGTTCTTTTCGCCTTATATATATATATATATATACGAAAATACCTTAATTTTAAATTATTATACCACAGTAGTTTTCACATATCTTAATCTGATTATGTTCTATTTATTATCCTTACATAATATTAGTTATAGAGCAAGGCCATGTCGGAATATCTGTTTTGTTGCTGTAGAGAACCCTGGATTGTAGCTTTGTAAGCCCGTCAACTTACCTCTGTCCTATCAGAGAAAGTACACAGAACTACGATATTTTTATACGATATCTGAACAAATATTTCGACACTAATGAACCAACGACTTTGCTGTACATAAGGAAAATCGGATATAGACAAAAGCCGATTGGACATGAAAAATAACTTTTGATTTATTCTTTTAAATGTTTTTGCACTCGACTAATCTCAGTACACAAAAAGGCCTTTTTTCACTTGTATTAACTTACCTGTTTGGTCCTTTGTAACAGCTATCGAAGGTATTCGCTGCGGGGAATCGAACCCAGAATTTAAACATTATAATTCCGAAGACACAATACACTAGACCATAATAGACACTTGTCTATGACTTGACCGAGACTTACTTTTGTTTTCAGTATTTTATCAAATTAAATTTCGTATGACTCAGATTATTCCCCATCAATTAATCCATAATTAGGCTAATACAGATTTGTAGTTTGTCTATTTTTACGTGCCAGTTTGTTAAACGTATATATAAAACTAATAAAGTTGGAAACATTAAGAGTGATACAAAAATGTTATTTAAATTCACTGTCCCGTTGTGATGTCATATTTTTATTATATTGATACAGACTGCATAAAATTACACACAAGGATTGCGTGTCAGACAGCACGTTAGTTCTTTTTAGCCCCAATGATTGTTGTTTTTGTAAGTTGAACCATTTAACCACTTAAATACCAGAATATATGTATTCCTAAGTTGTATCGTTTATATGTTACAACCTAATACCTACACACTAGCTGAAATTAGCAAAAGAACTGCGGTCGAATTAGATATCTTTACTATACAGTACTCTTTTAAAGATAGGATTTCTAGAGTAGTACAAATAATTATAATCGCAGATGAAGAAATCTCAGTCTACTTACCTTAGGCCTAGCAGAAGATAAGCCTTTATTAAATACGGCCTGTATTCGATAAAGACGTAAATTATACACTGCAACTCGTGAACGTTTTAACTTTAACTGGGAATAAATGTTACGGTACATATCAATAAACTTACAATGTCATACTCTTACCTAACGTAAAATCTATTTAAAAACCTTGACAAGTTTTAGCACGTTTTTATACAAAATGTCTACTAAAGTGTATTTACATCCGCTTTTTGTTCACATACGTTATAAATCAAGTACTCACGCATGCATATTAGATAGTGAAGTGGCCTCACATTTTCAAAGCAGGCTTAAAAACTGATTGTTATAAAGAAAAAAAATTGCTTTCAGTTCTTGGCGTTTCACTAATAAAAGAAATAATAAGAGGGAACTCTTCATAAAAGCTGTTGTTGTTGTTTTGAATTAAGCACAAAGCTACACAATGGGCTATCTGTGCTCTGCCCACCACGGGTATCGAAACCCGGATTTTAGCGTGTAAGTCCGCAGACATACCGCTGAGCCACTGGGGGGCCTTGATAAAAGCTGTTATGGTGAAAGCATCATCGTGGTCCTTCAAAAATACATTTGTAATATATTATACAAACCAAGCTTCGAGATGTTTTGGAGAAATCACAGATAATTAAGTTTAATAACATGTGATTGATATTGTACGAATATTTGAGGAAAACTGTACGCAACATTTTCATTTTTAAAAATTAACAAATTTATTTTGTTGCTAGTGGCAGTATAACTTTATAGAACTGTATCCACCCGAAGTAGGCTTAATTTTTAAAACCAGGTTTTTTACATATCTATAAAATACCTAACGTTAATATAACTATTTGTGTATTATATCTCTCAGAGTTTTTAAAATCAATCGCTTCGTCGTATAATCAAAATCTTATTAATAAGATTATATATCATAAGTAAACGAGTTATCGACACGTCTTCAAACGATATACATGATGTATCAGATTATAATCAACCAGCAAATTACGTAAGATACATACATACATATTTAAATATATTACTCGTTTTCGCCACATGTCTCGTTCTAGCCACAAAAGCAATTTTCATTGTTAAACCGTCAAATACCTAATTTTCTATTCCTACTTTTGTATATGGCGTACGTATATTAGTACAAAAATTGTTCATTTAACCTTGACCTAACATTACTGACGATACACGAAACATTTTTACTTTGCATTTTTGTAAAGAAATGTTATATTACTTTGAAAGAACATGACTCATATCCTGTGTGATCTTGTCTTTGATATATTGAAACTTCAACACTTATCAGTTGAAACGTAAACATGAAGGTTTCAAATTTCATACAATAAAGTGTTGCTAAATCCTTAACCTTTTTAGCCTTGACTGTATCTTTAAAGAGCTCAGTTTACTATTTCAAAAATCTTTCTTATTTCTATGATTGGAAACTATGAATATGTAACTGATTAAAGATATTTCCTCAAATTTGCATTATAAGCAAGTTATAACAATTTAAATAGATAAGAATTATAAACAATAAAATCTTTTGTGATATGTAAAATTACCAACTAGACTGGTCAAACCAATATCAAATGTTTTGAAATTCAGAGGGTCTTTCATGAAATAAAAAGTCTGAATTTATTTAACCATTTAATTTGGAATTTTCTAAGTTCGAGGTGTAATGTAATCTGAACTGTAGTTGTATTTAATTGCATGTGTTAGCATTACTTACATGTTTGCACTGTCTTCATGAATAATTTAGAATATCATAAAGCCAATTTACGATCTCATCAACAGATGGCGCACTACAAACACTGTTGCTTTCTTCACTTTGTCCTTCCAGTGATTCAACGACAAGTTTGAAGGCTTGAACTCTAAACATTGAGTTTCGATACTCGTGGTGGGTACACCACAGATAGCTTTTTGTTTAGCAACAAACAGGTATAGTTTTCTTCGAAAAACTTATTTGTGGTAGAAATAAATTTATTTTATTTGAATCTTCATTGGTAACTGAGAAAGATTACAGAGTTTACAGGTTCAGTTCCTTTGTATTCCTGCTTGGAATGCAAATGGATATTTTTGAAATTGTACTGTGACGTTATTGAAAATGGGCATGTTTGAAACTTCATTGTAACATTAATTATAAAGATCAACTGTGTAATTAACTTGATGTTTTCTGATTGTTCTTTTAGTAGTTATTGGTCTAAACATCAATAAAAATGGTAACTATAGATAGCATAATCTTCTAATTTTTGCTTTTGGCTTTCGTGCAGAAGTTGTGATCTGCTTATTGGCTAGTTTTATTGAAATAATGAATGTAGTTTGTCTGAGAATTGTGTTGCGAAGAAATGTGGGGCTTAGACCTAGATTTAGTTTGGAAAATCGCCGAAGTACTGACACTACAAACAACTAACTTATTACTGACTCAGTGCATTATTTTCAAATCGTATTTCTGTAACTGGAGTTACTGAAAATAAACTCAATAATATTCTCAATATCACACTAATAGAACCACCCGGATATATATTTTCACTAATACAACCAGAATAACACTTATTTTCACTAATATAACCAGAAAAGTGCTTATTTTTACGGGAGTATGCTTTTATGTTTTAAAAGTGTTTAAGATAAATTAATGGTGCGACAGTGGTATGTCTAGGTACTCATAATGTTAATACCTGAGATTCAGTTCTTCGCAGTGGACACAACAAACAGCCCCGGGTGATTTTGTTCTAAATCAAGTAAGCTAATAGATTCACGTGTTTTAGATGAGAAGAGTTTCAATAAGTTTTACTATTTAAAAAGTGTTTCAGCAGTGTTCGCATTTAACCATTAGTAAACTACTCTTTTAGTAGTGTTCACTTTAATCATAAGTAAACTAGTGTTCTAGTAGTGTTCACATTTAGATGTTAATATTTTATTTCTTTTAATATCTCTGTAGTTTGCTTGTTTCAGAGCAAAGCTACATTAAGCTGTGTGTCGTGTCCACTGAAAGGTATCGAACCCTGAATTTTAGCTTTGTAAGTTCATGCGTGCGTATGTTTCCTTATAGCAAAGCCACATCGGACGATTTGCTGAGTCCACCGTGTAAGTTTGTAAACGTACCGCTGAACCACAGAGATGACATTTCAGTATAGACTATGGTATAACAGACTAGTGAACTGGAAATAATATAAAGTAATTAATTATCTTATTTGTAGAGTTAAATACATAAAATGACGATGACAGTGGATTTTGTTGAAGTTTAGCGCTTCAAACCCCGTGACACAATGGTATATCTGCGGACTTATACCGATAGAAATTTCCTACTGTGCAGCTTTATATTTAACTGCAAGCAAGCAAGCCCCTGGTGGCTAAATTGTGAACTTGAGTATTTATAACATTAAATCTCGGGACACAGTTCCTATGGTGTGCGCGACACAGACAGCCATATGAGCATTTTTTTTTCTTTTTTGCTTAAAAGCAGCAATTGTTCCTTTCACTTGAATATTTCAACAGCGTGATCTCGTACCTAGCCATTCATTGTTAAACAAACATAAACTTTAAAATAAAACAGTGTCATATTCTACTTTTTCAAATTACGTCGTACATTTAAATCCGAAAATTATCCCCAGTACCAAGATATGTTTTACTTATTTTGTCTGTAACACAAGACTACCCAAAACGGTTATCTGTGATATTTCAGCCACGAGAACTGAGCCCAGATTTTAGGCTTTCCGTTCTAAAGCTTACAGTTGTACCGCCGTGAGACGAAGAAATGTGTTTTTGATTAATGTTAAAATAACAGAGTTGTCAGTTGCGTCAACCTGGCCTTTAACTCTACCCTTTAAATAATCACACAGTTACTCCTTCCCTTTAGCTGTGTACACATGATATTAAATCTCAATGTGTATTATTATGATAGATTTCATTGATTTAAGAAACAAGTCGTCTACAAGCTAATCTAGAGAATAATTCATATACAAGTGAATATAGTTTAGAGCTTGTCCAGTACTTTCACTGTTCAATTTGAGAGATAAAAGAGATGATTTAATTACAACAACAAAGCGCAGATTACATTTCATAGTAGAACACGCTGGATCTACGTTGTTTGATTCCACGAGTTCTACATTTAATATACCATATTAACAAACAGTTATATCTAATTTCTTGACAAACGAGAAGACCGAAAGAAACAATTCGAACGAGCATGTGTTTATGTGCTGAACACAAAAGAGATGTAAACGAGAGATTAATTAACAAAGATAGTTCTAATGATCTGATGAACATGAAAACGGGAAATAATTCGTGGCTGTTTATACAAAACATTGTAACATTCTGCCTTGAGATCTGTTTGTTAAGAACGTGCTTAGCCGAGGTTTTTTTTGCTCAGTTCAGTTAGTTTTCTTACTAGTTTTTATCAAGCTTAGAATAACACTGCTTTTTGTTTCATTTCTTAGTAACTAACCATATGGTTAAATTGTCTTGTTTTGAGGTAGCATATGTAGGTTTGTTTGTTTTTAAATTTTGCGCAAAGCTACACCAGGGCTATCTGCGTTAGCCATCCCTAATTTAGCAATGAAAGACAAGAGGAAAGGCAGTTAGTCATCACCACCCATCGCCAGCTCTTGAGCTACTTATCTTTTATCAACGAATAATGGAATTGATCGTAGCATCATAACGCTCCGTCGGCTGAAAGGGCGAGCATGTTTGGTGCGAAGGGGACTCGAACCCGCAACCCTCAGATTAAGAGTCGAACGCCTTAACCCACCTGGCCATGCCGGGCGGCATATATCGAAAGCCAGCACATATTTCCTTTGATTAAAGAGATGTTGGGAAATAATTATCAAAATGAAGCAGATAAGAGAAAAATTAGACTTTCTTTGTGCGTTCTGAACCCTTCCCTTATCGAGAAAATCTCTACGTAAGTGTGACGTCACTAATAAGACTCGTACGTAAATATCAATGTCGCCAGTCAGATTATTATGTAAGTATGGCGTCACCAATCGTTGGTATATTTAAATTAAGACTAATACATTTTAAACCTTTTTCCAAACTAATAATTTCAGCCCACGAACTATTAAACAGAAACCTCTTTGTCAATATAGTTATTAAAAGCCCACTTTATTTTTCTCCAATAATACATGAAAGTTATGAAATTATCATTTGTTGAAAGAGTAAAGAATAACACTGGACTTGTAATTTGAAGGTCGCGAGATCGAATCGCCATCACTCCAAACATGCTCGTCCTGTCATTAGTGAGGCGTTCTAATTTGACAGTCAACCCCACTATTCGCTGGTGAGGAATAAGCCAAACTCTTGGG
Source organism: Carcinoscorpius rotundicauda (assembly GCA_011833715.1). Classification (NCBI taxonomy): domain Eukaryota; kingdom Metazoa; phylum Arthropoda; class Merostomata; order Xiphosura; family Limulidae; genus Carcinoscorpius; species Carcinoscorpius rotundicauda. The sequence goes on along the minus strand of CM022392.1, from coordinate 88,749,021 downwards.
CGAAGCTACACGAAATTCAAAAGAAACCAAACAAGTAACGAATAAAATGATTTACTAAGGCATTATAAAAATAACATAGTAATATATATGTAAGTCCCAAATTAATAATTGTAAGTAACATAAATTGAGTTGTGTAAATACAGTTTATTTCCAGTTGGATCAAATAAAACTGAAGTATAGAAATAAGATAAATATGGAACCGCATTCTAGGGTTTTCTTTTTAAATTTTCCATATCTATTTCTGTTTCCATCGTTTTTATCTTAAAACTAGGATCAAGCTGTAAAGTTTGTAAAATGCGCACATGGTACAAGTTACACATGATAAACATATTTTTAACGGAAGGTTTGTATGTTTCCTTATAGCAAAGCCACATCGGGCTATCTGCTGAGTCCACCGAGGGGAATCGATTAACGGAAGGAGTCCCACCAATACAGTAAATAGGTTGAAGTGGGTCTGTCTGCTCGCAAAATTTGGGAACCCTGCTGTATTTTAAATCGTTGTATACGATTAAGTATGCTTTAAAAATATGAAGAAAGAAATCAGATAATATTTTCCAAGTCTTTTTGTTTGTAGTTAAACACAAGGCTACACAATAGGCTATCGCTATTCTGCCCAACACTGGTATCAAAACCTGGTTTCTAGCCTTCTAAGTCCGCAGATATACCGCTGTGCTACTGGTGGTTTCTCCAAGTCTTTCTTAAAAGATAAGTAAACAGAGGTTTTGCCATCATTAAATACCAAATGTGAGAGAACACGCACAAACAAAACGACCGAGATGATACAGCATAAAAACAGAAATTTTACGTTTAATATAAAACATTTTAAACATCAAATTATCTGTACAAAACCATATAAAATAAACAGAAAACTGATATATTAACTTTCATTCGAGGTAATAATAAACTATCTTGAAAAACAAACTCCGACTGATAAAACTAAACCCAAAATATTGCAGTAATTCTGTTTACTTCGAACTTTTCACTGGTACACGAGGACTGTTTCTGCATAGACATCTTGGAAGGATTGGTTGTTTGTTTTTGTTAAATACAATGGGCTACCTTAATCCTGCACAACGAGGGTATTAAAATCAGATTTTCAGTATTAAAAGCCCTCACACTTACTTCCACATAGAGGGAAGACAGCTGTTCAACAGCACCCACCGTCAACTCTTAGGCTACCTCCTTCTGTGAGTTCATAATGAGATTTGATTGTCATTCTTATAGCGAACTATAAACTGTCGAATCCATTGACCAGGCATGCTAACTATTGGGTCACGCCCGATTTTTAAATAACAAAAGAAAACGTATTTCCAACTGAAATATTTTTTGTAAATTAAATTCTGTAGCTTGTGTATATATAAGTGATTATTTTGAAGTCCAGACCTACTAATGTAGGCAATTTTACTAATTCGGAGTTATTATATAAATTCAAGACACACTAGTTAAACAAGATCTTAAGGAAATGGCTATTAGAGAGCTGAAACTTGTGTCTATTACCTTCTCAAGAGTTCAAGAAAATGGCTATTGGACAGCTGAAGCATATGTCTAATACCCTCGCAGACCCGGCATGGCAGACTAATAATTCTCATCGCAACAAATATGCTCTCCCTTTCAGCCGTTGGGGCGTTATAATGTGTCGATCAATCCCACTATTCGGTGGTAACAGAGTAGCTCAAGAGTTGGCGGTGGGTGGTGACGACTAGCTGTATTACACTGCTAAATTAGGGACGACTAGCGCAGAAACCCCTCGTGTTGCTTTGCGCAAAATTCCAAAACAAACAAACAAACTAATAGCTTCACAATAGTTTAAGGAAATGGTTATTAGAGAGCATATGTCTCATACCTTCACTCTCTCCTGATAATACGTTTTTAATTATCTTTATTGTTTTCAAGAAAGATGTTGCTTTTTTTTTTCTAGAGGATTCGACGATAAATACAAAATATTGACAATGTTTTTTTTTAACATGAAAATAGCATTACTCATAGACTCACAACTTATTCCTGTACTACACTACTAAAACTGGAAATAATGTTGATACGCATTTGGAAGAAGTGCGATAATACAGCGAGATATCGTAGCTACTAACTTCCTTCTGGAAAGATGGTCAACATTTCGCCATTAAAGTTAAAACAATTACAAAACTATTTGTATAGCCATGTCCTTTTTTTTCAGCTGAAAATTTATCCTTATTTGCGATGCAGGCAAATTTGAACTTTTATATTTTCCATTCGCAACACAAATAATTTATGATAAATTCATCCGGTTCGTGAGACTAAATCTTCATTAATTTATACAGAAGCAAAGACTAAAATAATTTAAAGTCAACGTATATTTTACATGATACATCTGCCTTTCAAGAATTAGGAAACTATGCTTGTTGATTCTCATGACAAAATTCATAATAATGAAAGTAATATGACTGGAAAATGGTTTACAAGAGTGGATAAGGGATGTTGAACAGTATCTGAATCTGATCGAACTTTCTTAACCTTGTTGGAACGTCTTAAGTGAGATCTTCTGGTTTATGTTTTCTTTCTACGAACATTATTTAATTTCCTTTTGGCTTCAGTAGGTTGTTAGGAAATTCTGACAAGATATTTGAAAGATAAAGAACTTGCATATTGAAACACTTTCTGATACCAGAAGGTTCACCAGAACAAATTCTGTGAGTATTTTACACGACCCAGAAATTGTTGCTGACAAGTCACGTGATACAATACGAAGCGTTAAGCCTGGCTTCACGACAGGAACAACTGTAAAAATGAATCGAGACACTAGTTTGGAAGGATAGTTTTGTGCTATTTCAATGTAACAAATACATCCACTAAAGGTTAAGGCAGAAATGATCAGTGATATTTCACTTTATAAGTCATTAATTACAGCACATAATATGACAAACAACTCTGGTTATTATGAATGTACAGTAATGGAACTAATTTCTCAATACACCCACACATATCGAAGAAAAAGAGGAAAAGTTATACAGAAATAAAAGATGTTTTTCGATGATATAAAGCTGATCAGCCAGCTAAAGATAAGTTTCGAAATGAAACACTTTACGTCAGAAAGGATTCACTTCTTAAAGTTTTGTTACGTCACCACAAAACACGTGTAAACGTTGCAAGCAGAAGCTGAACTTTTTTTTTTTTAAAGTTTCAGATATTTTCAGAACTGAAATCCGGAAAGCTGCTTATATACCTAACTTCGTAAAGACATAAAATTTATTTTTCCTGACGAATTCCTGCACTTTGATTGGTTTGTTAAGCAAGAAAACAAAGGTTTTGCTATAAAATTATATACATACATCAATATATTAGGTTTTTGAAAGCCATCAATTCAACAAATAATTTACAATGTTGAAACTGAATTGTCGTTCCATTTAACGTTACCTACATTTAGCTTCGAAAATGAAAAATCCGTTTCTACAGCGAGACGCATAAACGATAATGAAGATCAAATAACAAAAAACAAGTCATCCCTCAGTTGTGACTAACAAATTTGGAACCAGATCAAAATCTTTTGTCTGAAAATAGACCATTTGCTAAGCAAAAATAACAAATGTAAAGCTGGAGCTACCACAGTAACACATGGTATGGTCATTTTTGCTGATTTGCTTAATTATTGTCGTTCACAAAACTCGCGTGCCTTATATTAAACGTACGTCATCATATATAGATATTGTAGATTTTTTTTTTACCGTAGCCCGAAGCTACACAAGAGCTATTTGTGCTTCTTTTCAATCGCAATTCGAGCCCCTATTTTCTGTATGAACGTTCCAAACCCTAGAAATCCTTATTTTATTTTAAAGCTGCAAAATGTCCATGTAATTGCACTTTTTTTTATTATTATTATTTTTTCTGGCTCGAAGTGCTTGAGGCGACTGAAAATCTGAAGTTCGCGAGATCGAATCGTTCTTCCTGTTATCAGTGAAGGCGTTCTAATTTGACAGTCAACCACACTATTCGTTAGTGAGAGAGTAGCCTACGAATTAGCGATGGATGGTGATGACCGGCTGCCTTCCCTCTAGTCTTACACAGCTGAATTAAGAATGGCTAGCGCAGATAGTTCACGAGTAGCTTTGAGCGAAATTCTAATCAAGCCAAACCAAACCTTTCTTCATTCTTCAGGGAGAACTGAAAAGGAAATTCTTCCTGGATAAGAGAATTTCAATTATTAACACTGCAAGTTGTTTTTTGTTGTTTTGAATTAAGCACAAAGCTACACAATGGGCTATCTGTGCTCTGCCCACCACGGGTATCACTGCAAGTAACAAAGGTTATTGTTTGTATTAAATGATTTGTATTAAGTATTCGTGTTAAGTAATTTATTTTTTTAGTTTTTTAAAAAAATTAATGCACAAGCTTTCGGTTTCGCTTTATCAACTAAGCCTTTTTCAGGTGCGAAATGTAAAATAATTAACAAGATCTAATGAAACAATTTTGATCGAAAGTTGCCTAGCAACATCGAAAGAGTAAGAACGTGCTTTAAGGTTTCTTTACAAAAAATAAGACTGAAGTATAAGAAACTGAAATGAAATAATGTTACAAGGCCAAGAAATATAGCAAGCAATATTGTAACTGTCGTTTATTTCGCCAGAAGATAAAATCAACAAATAATCACAATAAAATTAGGTTAATTTAATCACACCATTGGAGTCAGTGCATGGTTTGATTTCTTTAACAAAATGTATCCAGCAAGTATGAAGAGAGAATCTATGGTTTTGGATAAAACCTGTAGAAGAACCATAATCATGTCCTACTTATTTAATTGTTCTCTTTTAATTACCACAGTCCTTGACAATAATTTTTATATTCTTGAGAACAACGTTGTAGTTTTCCTCTCTAGAGTGCAACACAACAGCTGAAATGTCTGTTGTTATTGTTGTTGTTTTCATTGACGTTTACTTATTATTTCTGGAAGTAAAGATACACAAACATGCGTGTGTCCGTTTTCAGTGTTGTTATCTCTGTTACAAGTTGTTATCAGTGTTACAAGTTACACAATGGATAAGAAATGACCTATTAAAATTTACAAAAACTATATCTTATTATTTTCGTATGAACATAAGTAATATTATAGTTTATGTAATTAATACTTCAAATATTTTTCTGTTGTTCTTGACGAGAGTGTGCTCATTCTTCGCTCTTGGAGAGACTCTGTTTGTCAGAAAGTAACCATAAAGTATGTTTTGTTTTAATATTACTCAAATTTGCTTTCATTTCCAACCCAGAGGCTTAAAGAAAACTAGCTAACATAAAATGTAAATATTCTTGCCAAAAAGAAATATCAGTATACAAACAACTTCACACTCCAAATGTCAATGTAAAAATAATTTTACTTTCAAAATGTCAATTTTTTGTTTTTAGTTTGTTTAGAATTATGCACAAAGCTACAAATGGGCTATGTGTGGTCTGCCCACTACGGGTATCGAAAGGCGGTTTCTAGAGGTGAAAGGCCGCAGACATACCATTGTATTACTAGAGGGCTTAAATGTCAATGTACAAACAATTTTACATTCTAAATGTCAATGAACAAACAATTTTATACTCTAGGCATTGATTCGTAATCTGAGGGTCGCGGGTTCGAATTCCGGTTGCATCAAACATGCTCGCCCTTTCAGCCGTGGAGGAGTTATAATGTTACGATCAATCCCACTGTTCGTTGGTGAAATAGTAGCCCAAGAGTTGGCGGTGGGTGGTGATGACTAGCTGTCTTCCCTCTAGTCTTACACTGCTAAATTAGGGAATGCTAGCGCAGACAGCCTTCGAGTAGCTTTGCGCGAGATTCAAAACAAATAAACAATTTAGTTTCTACACAACTACTGCAGTTACATGGAATATAATTTGTAACTTAAATGTCCATCTTCTATGGGTTTGTAATGATAACATTGCTGTGCTTGAATACTGTGTCAGTTATTTATCATAATTAGGTAAAAGCTTAATGAACTGCTTCTAGAAAGCAGCATCTGTTAGACCGAACTTCTGAAACTGTTAGAACTCAGGCGTGTCTTAATTAAGAGTTTGCTTGTTTTGTTTTTGAATTTCTAGTAAAGCTGCACGAGTGCTATCTACTTTAGCCATCCCTAATTTAGCAGTTTAGGGCTAGAGAAAAGGCAGCTAGTCTCCACCAGTCAGTGCCAACTCATGGGCTACTCTTTTACCAACGAATAGTTGGATTGACCGTAACATTATAATATCCTTACGGCTGAAAGGGCAGGCATGTTTGGTCTGAAGTGGATTCGAACTCGCGACTCTCAAGAAGCATATAAAGATATCTCAAAGCTAGAGGGTCACTCCGTAGAGGTGAGACCTCCTTCATGTAGCGTTGATCATCTTCGGCTGTCACAAAATTTGAAAATAAATCCTCATGTCCGTCGTTATAAATGGACATAAAGCATTGTTGGTAAGGCAATGAGGAATAATATTCCATATATATCCACCAAATTTCATCAAAATATCTGTTTTGACTGAGTTATATAGCAAAATTTATGTGAGAAATCAGTCCCAGTGATAACAGCAATTTTTTTTTAGATTTTCGTGACCTTTGTTGTGATTTTCACGCACTAAAAACTAATCACTTCCAAATTGGATTACAGTCCAAATATATACCATTTTTTGTCCAAATCCACTCAGCTATTTTCAAGAAATATTCTTGACAAATACACACACACGGGTGTAGCGGAGATAAAAATGCATCTGGAAAACATTGTTACCTGTGTGACGCTCAAACAAAACACATTCTATTCTGAAGTTTGTTTAAAAACTATAATAAACTTATATATTCCACAAACTCCTACCTATAAACGAGTATTCTCTTGTCCGATACCAGAAACCTTACCAATATAATATTTGTATACCACAAACCACCTATCTTTATAATATCTATATTCTGGTATAACCTTACCCAGGGATTCGAAAACTGTGATACATGGAGCCTAGTGTCAGTAGTATACGACACAATTAATATAAATAATATAATCAATTATGTAATAAGCCCTATCTGAGCCTTTCCACGATAGTACCATTTATTTGGCCCGGCATAGCCCTGTCACACCAAACATACTCGCACTTTTCAGACGTAGGGGCGCTATAACGTGACGCTCAATTCCACTTTTCGTTGGTAGAACAGTAACCAAAGAGTTTGCGATGACTGGTGATGACTAGTTGCCTTTCGTCTAGTCTTACATTGCTAAATTAAGGACGGCTAGTGTAGCTTTGCTTGAAATTCAAAAACAAACAAACTAATTACCTTACTTATAAACTCACTCTCTACCTGTATAAGTTGGTCAGTGTTTTCTTCCCTGTAAATTCACAAAAATTGCACCACATATTCTTCAATCGTTTCAGAAAAACTAATCGCATATTTCGTCATTAATGAGTAAGTGTTAAATACATAAATTTTTATTACCAGGTTTTCATCTTCTTTTAATTAGTCTTGAGTTTGTTATTTTAAAAAAAAATTTAACAAAAAAGGTGATACCTGATTCTGAAACGTTTGAGAACCACTGCACTAACCCAACACCGCATATATTTGAAATTACGTTACCAATTCATAAAATAATTTTGCAGGCGCATCAATTGCTCATTTACCGTAAAAAAATTTGGAAGAGATGTTGATAACTTTAACTTTAAAACCGAAATGAAGCAGCAGCATATTATCTCATGATGTCACGTCTTAACCGAGATCAGGGTGGTACTTTAAGTGACTGTGCTACAAACTATAATGTCATTCCAATTCGAAAAAAAACAACACACAAACCAAAAGACAAATACACCCTTCACTTTGACTTCTCATTTAACAGTTGAGTATATTACAATCTAACTTACTAAGAAGGCTGTTGACCTACCAAGGGTCGTCTTTCATCGTTTAAAACTCTTGCAATATTAAAGTGTGCTTTCATCCTTGGTGTGAAACACGGGGTAGCAGCCCTCTTGTAATCACGTCTCACAACAAGAGTGCAGTAAACCGCACAAAAAAGGGGATTAGTTTTATTTGGCTAATGTTCAAAACGAAAAAGAACATAAAACAGTTTTCTCACCATGTCTTGTTTCACTATTTTCTGTAACTTCACTTGCTTATCACAGCCTCACAGATAATATCAAACTGGAAAATAGCTGGACCTCTCCAGGCATGAACTGACTTAGTACATTTGTCACATCTTTCAAAGGAAAGGGATTTTTATATCTCAAAGATTTACCTCAAGTAAACTGGAACATTCTAAATGTATTTTTGATGGGTTTTTTTTGTTACTGATGATTAAACTAATTATTATCTGTAAGTCTCACATAAACTTCCATACAAATGAATGAACGTTATCATTCGTATAAAAGTGATTCAGAGTTAAAACAGTACCGTTAAACAACGTTTCGCCAGTTTTACTGTACATCACTACATGAAACGAACGTACATAAATACTTATGCACAAAGAAACATGACAAGGAACATTTAGATTGGTTTTAGAATTAAAGTATATACGAAACCTCACTGAGAGCGATAGAAGAAACGTTTTTTTACTGTTTTAACTCCTTCAGTGCAAAAGGTAAATGTTTAAAATGCGAAATGTTTAAAAATAATTTTCCAAATGAAGTGTTTCTCACTAGTCTGCAGCAATTTATTGTTTCTGGTCTTTACCAAATTGCTTTGTTAAGCAGTCACATGTCACATGATAACGGGATAACAAACCATTTTAACAAAGATCCGAATCAAAGACCTGTTGCTATGTGTGAGAAAGTCTTCATCTGAAAACACTTTATACTCGTATTACATGTGACTGCTTAACAAAGCAATTTGGTAAAGACCAGAAACAATAAATTGCTGCAGACTAGTGAGAAACACTTCATTTGGAAAATTATTTTTAAACATTTCGCATTTTAAACATTTAAAACTTCGTTTAAGTTTTTCAACTCTTTAAACAATTCACTGCACCGAGAAAAAAAAACCCAACAAACTCTACGTTAATAAAGGTATATAATAAACACTAATATATTATATAAAAGGTAGTGTTTAACTGGGATTTGAAAGCTAGTTATTCCCTCATTGGGACAGCGCTGAGCTTACAGACTTAAAACGCTAAAATCCAGCGTTCGATTCTCTTCAGTGCTTACAGGAAATAACCCAATGTTGCTTTGTTGTAAAAGGCAAACAAAAAACACATAGTGTTAGAATAAAGAAATGACAAAGAAACAAATTTAATTAAGAGTATAATTGGATTTGTTTGTTTATTTAGAAGTAGCCGAGCATGGCCGAGTGCGTAAGGCGTGTGACTCGTAATCCGAGGGTCGCGGGTTCGTGCTAAACATGTTCGCCCTCCCAGCCGTGGGGGCGTACAATGTGACGGTCAATTCTACTATTCGTTGGTAAGAGAGTAGTCCAAGAGTTGGCGGTGGGTGGTGATGACTAGTTGCCTTCCCTCTAGTCTTACACTGCTAAATTAGGGACGGCTAGAACAGATAGCCCTCGAGTAGCTATGTGCGAAATTTTAAAACAAACAAACAATTATTTAGAATTAAGCACAAAGCTACTCAATGGGCTATCTGTGCTCTGCCCACCACGGGTATCGACCCCCGGTTTTTAGTGTGTAAGTCCGCAGACATACCACTGTGCCACTGGGGGGGGCGGTATAATTGGATAAATGTATTTAAAGATACGCTTTTTTGTTTTTGTTTTTGTATTTTATCGACTTTAACACAAATGAAACAAATTTTGAGATATAAATTTATAAAGTCTAGTGACAACAAAAAATAATGAGCCTGTTTCGTACAAAGACCTTATGGGGATAGTCGTTTCTAATTTTGAATTAAGAGTCTAGACCCTAATAAAAAAAAACAGCTAGTCAACAACACTCATAGTAACACCTGAGCTGATCTTATCTCACCGTATACTAAGATATGCCCGACACTCTTATAGCATAACCACGATCCTCAAAGTGTGGAAAGAACAATTGTTGGCAACGAGAGGCGAACCATGGATCTTTGGATCCACAGTCTGACCATACTTGCCATTAAGCCGCACCAGGCCATACAATAAAATAAGGAAAAGCTCCAAAATTTTAAGCGCACCCAAGACCAAAACCGTGTATAACAAATATAATACTTTTATATATATGCAAAAACGGCTCGTTTTTGGTTGAGAAAATACTTTACACAGAAGAGCGAACAACGTTTCGACCTTCTTCGGTCATCGTCAGGTTCACAAAGAAAGAGGTAACTGACCGGAAGCTGACCACATGTTTGGAAGAGGTTGTGTAACTGAGTGTCGCAATGTAGAAGGCGCCCAAAATAAACCAATATAAAGGAACGCCATTATCCCTATATTAATATTACAGATAAAATTATATATTCAAACATCTAACACCGCCCTCTACATTGCGACACTCAGTTAAACAACCCCTTCCAAACATGTGGTCAGCTTCCGGTCAGTTACCTCTTTGTGAACCTGACGATGACCAAAGAAGGTCGAAACGTTGTTCGCTCTTCTATGTAAAATATTTTCTCAACCCAAACGAGCCGTTTTTGCATATAAAATTCTCAACAAGTGGGTTTCTCGATATCACTGAAATATAATACTGATACAAAACAAAGTGCTGAATTGTATCATGCACTATACCTTCTGTACAGTTTATTAGAGGGAGGAACCTCACAAACTGTTAGTCAGTTTTATTCAGTATAGAATAATCTAAAATGTATTAATATAATTGGCTTGAAAAAGGAAATCGTCTATGTATTGTAGAGCAATACACAAGTATAAAAATGCCATTTACTTTGAATCAAGTGACTAAGGTTGTTTGATTGTAATCACAAACAAAGCTACACAATGAGCTATCTGTGCTTTGCTTGCCACGGGTATCGATATCCGATTTCTAACGATATAAGTTCGCAAACATATTGCTGTGTCACTTTGGGTGGGGGGTTCCTTAAAATATCTCAGAAGTAATACTGCTCACATGGGCCTTTTGTTTGTTTATTAAGTGCAAATGTTAAATCTAGTAGTTACATCGAGTATACTTGTATATAAAATAGTTTAACACAGATTTATACGGGTAAAGTGAATAAGATTTAATCACTTCACTTTTATAATATGTCAGTGGTAAAGGCTCTTTGTAACCTGATCATCACATTCAAAATTCAGCTTTACAAGTTCTGTTTTGTTACTTCATGTTTAACAAGCTGTAATACCCAAACTTAAAGTATACTTAAACAATTCTTCAGTTTCTATATCTTACACGTTTATTCGCTCATTGTAGATACTTAACTTTCATCTGAATCAAAACTCATCTCAAACACGTGTGTAAGGTGCTTAATTTATTCTCTTCTTATTACAAACAATCAATAATCGCAAAGAGTTTGGTAATGTAGAAAATAAACTAGTGTTTTTTCAAGAGGTTTAGTACAGAAGAATAAATTAAATGTATTAATGTAACTTATTCACCAAACAGCTGTATGAATATACGATGTTTGTGTTAAGCGCTACAACGAGCACAATGTTGTTGTATTAACTATGGTATTTATTATTTGAAATCTACCTAATTAAGCGACATTTGACAAAACCAATAATAGAATGTACCTCGTGATTTGTTAACTCAAAACCCTGATAAAAACCAAAACATATTTTGAGTATTTTTTTCAGTTTGTCCCAACATAATTTCTATGTGTAGTTTATCTTATTTTATATCTGTTTCATCTGCTTATCGCATTTTGTGTTGTGGTTTTTAACTGATTCATTCTTACTTCCACTGCTGTTGTATTTTCCAAGTTGATGTCATTCATAACCAACGAATTACATTTTGTATTTAATGAAACAGCTCATGATCACTAATTACGGAATCCAAACTTGCACCTACTATGATTAATGCATTTTTGAGTTTTCATGAATTGTATTGGTTGAAAGAATGTACTTTTACAATTCATGATATGTATTGGTTAAAAGAATGTTCTGTTGCAATTCATGAAATGTATTTGTTGAAATAATGTCCAATTGCAATTCATGAAATGTATTGGTTGAAAGAATGTCCTATTGCAATTCATGAAACGTATTTGTTGAAAGAATATCTTATTGCAATTCATGAAATGTATTCGTTGAAGTTATGTCCTGTTGTAATTCATGAAATGTATCAGTTGAAGTTACGTCTTATTGAAAAAAATTCATGAAATGTATTGGTTGAAAGAATGTCCTATTGCAATTCATGAACTATATTGGTTGAAAAAATGTTCTATTGCAATGTATGAAACATATTAGTTGAAGCAATGTCCTATTGCAGTTGTACTCAAACTTTCTTGTTCTCGAACCATCTGAACTAATATTATCTCCACAAACCACAATTACAACATTGTGTCATGTTTCTGATCTCTTCTTGTAATTATACATCCTTTTTTGGACTATCTACTATGGACCGTCAGTGGCACACGTACCAGAAACTGAGAGCCTATATTCTGTTTAATTCAAACGTATTACCGTATTTTCCGCCTAATTAGCCAAATTTCTGGCCATAAATTTTGGACCTGATTTTTGGGGGTCGGCTTACTGGCCGATCACCAGCTTTGGACCAAAAAATACCGAAGACCAAAAATCGGCCCCAAAATCATACCTTTGATCTCACAGTTACGGCAGAGTTATTTCAGTTGAATAAACTTTATTTATTAACATAAAAAGGTCTATACATTACGAATGACATGTATTCATAGAAATAACAAAATTCATAAAAAATACACACTTTAATCTCAGAAATTTATTAAAATCCATCAAATTCATCATCTTCATCGTCAGAAGCACCAAATAATAGATTCCAATCCTCGGCAGAGACCTGGTCGTCGTATGGGTCATTCTCTGTTGTTATTAGCTGAGTGAGTGGAATGTTGTCTTCCTCGTCGTCGTCCAACCACAACATATCATCTTCCGTTCCATCCATTGCATTTGAGATGCTGCATTTTTTAAATGACTACTCTTCAGTTTCAACACTAATATCGTCCCACGATTTCACGACCCACTCACAGACGGTAGCGAGTGATGCAGCGCGCATATTTCTGGCAGCAGTAAAACTTTGATTGCCGGAAACCATCCACTCATTCCAGCATTGACGGAGCCTGTCTTTAAAAGGTTTATTTAAACACACATCTAAGGGCTGTATCACAGCCCCGGCTTATTGGGCGGTAATAAACAAAAACCCTCATTTTCAGAGCTGAAAGTTGGGCTCAGCTTATTCGGCGATTTGGCTTATTAACCGGAAAATACGGTAATTAAAATAGACGTCTACAGTAAGTGAGGCATTAACCCTTTTGAGGTCATAAGGTCCAGCGAACGATTATTGTAAGTTAAAAATCCAAACATAAAAGGCATAACAGAACGTGGAAAAGAACCTACTATGCTATTTTTAAGTACTTTAATATAACTTAACAAAAACGTATATCATAAATTAATCCTTTTAAGAAATCAAAACAAAAACATATTCCTGGGAAATTTTAGAATTCGCCAAGTATCAAACGACATTTTCAATCAAGTGTATTACTTCTGTCATTAACAATAAACTTGTGCTTGACAACCACATGTTGGAAAGTATAGCAGTAATGTGTTTCTAAGCCGATATTAAAATACCAAATTTTCCAATCTGTAAACTGTTTTACCTCATATCAATCCATGCTAACATTCGTTTTGAACATAATCAAATGGTTTTACCTAAAACATTATTTTAACTAAACTTCGCGTACGAGTTTAGTTATTTGAGTTTGTTTTTTTTACTTATGCTTTTAAAAAATTCATGTTAAGTAGTAACGCTTAAATATCGTTTCCTAACAAAAAACATGTGGTAACATTCAACTATTCTGAAAATTCCAGAAAAGAAATAATCACCTTTTCTCCAGCTCCCTTAGGCCGAGTGTCATAATCTTTTTGTGAACAACTACTGCACTATACAGTAAATTAAAAATATATATATCATTTTGTTTTGTAACTTTGGAACTATAATTATTTTACTGTTCCTTCCGATGAAAAAAAGATAGTAAAATAATTAAAACTGTGAACAAAGTCGCTTCAGGAACACACTATATGTTATACAGATGTAATAACTACAGATCTGTTTCGATATACTTCCTCGGATAGAATGCTCACATCCAACGTGGTTTAAGCAAAACACCTCTTTCGAATATATTCTCTACCATTAATAATTTAACGATTTAGTATACTTGTTTGTTTATAGTGAAGTACAAAGTTAAGCAGTTAACTGTCCGTGTTACGTCAACCACAAACAGTTTTTAATTTATAATTTAGCGATACTTTGTACATTAATAGTCCTCGGCTTGTGTTATCAAGTTTACCATTTACAGTCATACAAACGTAAATTATCGCATTTTATAAGAAACTATACATTTTTCACTCTTCACAAACCTTGGTAATATCGATGTTATTTATTTACAGATGTCACAACGAATGTTTTAATTCGATTTTAACCAATAACCTTCTTCATAATTACTTATTCACAGGTAAATACGTGATCTCAGAAAATATTTACCTGCAAAGCAAATGTTCTAAAATACATTAACTCTGATCAGTATGTTCCCATAGCTATTAAAAAATAGCTACGAAACTTGTATTAAAGCTTTGTTCGTTATCTTTACCGTCTAAAGATACATTGAAATCTTTGAAGATAAAGTACTTAAAAATACAGTTATTTTGTTCAAAATAAAGTAAAAATTGAACTGTTTTTCGTAAGTTGCGAAAGCCTACCGTCCAAGATTTGTTAGAGTTTTATCTTAAATTACTTAAATGCCCCCCAGTGGCTCAGCGGTATGTCTGCGGACTTACACGCTAAAATCCGGGTTTCGATACTGTACTGTGTTTAAATTTGAATAGTTTTATGGCAGCAATTTTTAGGAACCTAATTAAAATTTTAGTGTATTGTTTTGTCTAAAATGAGACCTATTTGTAATTTGTTAAACACAAAAATAAACAAACCAAAGCGTTTTAAAAAGAAATATTTCAGTTATTGTATCATAAGTAGTATCATACATGATTATTTATGCAAAAACAATATCCCTTAGTAGCTCATACGTGATGTACCAGCCAATAACTTTAGGGTTAAATTATAGGTTTAAATAAATATCATATGCCACGACTCACGTTCGTTGAAATCATAATTTCACTATTTTTAAAAAGAGTATGTTATCGTAAAGATGACCGCATGCAATGAGAGGTTGAAAATGTAATCAAGAGTGATAACAAAATGCCATATGTGAGTGTGATGTACTGTACATTAAAATTAATTCAAGGTCAAAAGTCAATGGTGGATAGAACCTTAACCTTGTACAATAAAGTTATTCTCGCTTGATTGGTGGAAGTTGTCAAAAATAAATAAATAATAATGTAACTGTGGGCTTTTATTTTGAAGTTATGAATTATTGAAAAGACAGCTAATCAATACCACCCACCATCATATTTAGAATGTTCAAGTACTGATTCAGTAATTGTGAGGTTTATTTCTAAACTTACTACTAAAAAAAAGATATTCTAAAACAATTTTGAATTTTCATGAAAAGAACAGACCTAATTAAGAATTTAATGCTGACCAAAAGAAAGCCCAACCTTTCCAAAGCGCTCGGTTTATAAGGTTTCTTATTCTTGTTTTCAATTGATTTTCTGAACCTACATGTTTTCTAACATCATATTTATGTGTCATTATGTATTAATAGGTATATCTTAAGAGTTGAAGCTTGGAGCAGGAAAACATTTCAACCTGAAGTTTTACAAGCTTAAATTCAAATGTTTGTAATTTAACATTATAAAACGGTAAAATTATGTCTGAATTAAACTGCTATAAATTAGACACAATGCTTACAATTTAACTGTAACATTTTTTTCATCTAGTGCAGTTATACCAGACTTTAATTTTGGGTCGCCACACCTGGTTTAACATTGAACAACAGACAAAAATATCAAAACACATCATATGTCAATAACATATTTTCTGAGTTTCTAAGATTTCTATCTTGTATCCATTTACCCATAATACAAAAGAATGTCTTATTACTATAACACGAAATTATTTAACCAATTAATAAAAAATTCAAATTGCACACTAAAACTAAAAATAGCCAAAGCAAGAAAAGATTTTTACTCCAATCAAAACTTAACTTCATAAAAATCAACAGTTCTTCTAACAATTGCCAAAATAATTTTACTTTTTTTAAAACACAACATAGTTAAATTATCAAACTGAAAATATACTGTTCGTAATTCATGTGGAGAACGTCTAGGATTAGTTGTTGTGGTTGTTTTGAATTAAGCACAAAGCTACACAATGGGCTATCTGTGCTCTGCCCACCACGGGTATCGAAACCCGGATTTTAGCGTGTAACTCCGCAGACATACCGCTGAGCCACTGGGGGGCTCTACCATTGGTACAGCGAAAAGTGTGCAAACTTACAACCTTAGAAACCACTTTTCGATACCTATGGCGGGCAGAACACAGATAGCCTATGGACCATAACATTATAATGCCCCCACGGCTAAAAGGGGAGAGTATGTTTGGTGCGACGTGCATTCGAACCCGCGACCTTCAGATTACGAGTCGAACTTCTTAACCCACTTGGCCGTGCCGGGCCTTGCTATGTATGGAAAGTATAGAAATGCACACAGATTTATGTTAGCACCGTTAGATGGAGCTTTATATTATAGTCCGCGCGTGATCATACACCTTTACTCTTTGTTTTCTTGTTGTTTACGCGGAAAATTTAACACTTAGAAGTTTGAAATATATATATCCTAGATTAATAATAACTGCTGTTTAATAAATATTTTTTTTACTTCAATAACATTAAAATTATTATTGTTTGTTCAGAATTAAGCAAAAAAGCTACATAATGAGATAACGGTGCTGTGTTCACTACGGGTATTGAAATCCGGTTTCTAGTAGTGTAAGTGCGCAGGCATACCGCTGTGCCACAAAGTTAACAAATATTAAATACAATAAAGAACACTTTTTTCATTATGTAAAATAATATTCGTAAGTTATTAATTCACAATTATTTAATAATTAGCGAAACTACGAGTCTTCGCTTGGGTTAGTAGGTTGATATACTTTAGATATCTATCTCATTGTGTGTATTCTGAACCCAGCTTAATAATATAGTAGAGCATACATACTTTTGTTGTTAAGCAATTGGACATAAAAGCAATTGTTACCAAAATTCTTTTGTTTTTCTATACATTAGAAGTTGATATGGATGGAACAATTTCTTTTCTCTATGGTTTTTCGTTAGCTTGCTTCATTGAAAAGATGCGCACGCATGTGGATAAGGTAAGTAATACCCAGATACACATACTCAATATAGATGCAAAATTTCACATGTTTAGGTTCTTTCCCCTTGGAAATATGGCGGTCACATATAATTTTCTATGTGTTTTTTTTTCACATCTTGCCTTTCAAAAAATGCGTATGCACGTGGGTAAGTAATAATACCCAGGTGCACATCCTCATGGTTCTCTTAGTACGTGTGCAAAATTTTAATTTTCTAAGCGCTAAGGTTTTTTCGAGCTATACAGGTCACACAGAGAAATGTCCTGTTATTATTTGTAGTCGTTGTTTTTGTTGTTTTGAATCAAGCACAAAGCTACAAAGCTATCTGTGCTCTTCCACCACAGATATCGAAATCCGGATTTTAGCGTTGAAAGTTATTATTTATAGACTAAATAGCAGTTAACTGTAAAATTGTATTTGTGAATGAAGCTTTTCCATAGAAAAACAAAAGAAGTATTTTTTTCTAAAAATTACAATTGTAAAAGAAGAAATTGAAATTAGTAATTTTGTATTTAATTTCAATGCAAAATAATTTCATTGATTTAGTTTTAGCTTCGATGTTTCCAATACGTTTTTGCTTATATACGTTCATAAAAACTTTCTCCTTGCTGTTCATTTATGGAGGAGGAGAGGGAGGCTACGTGGTTTCTGAAGGTTTGCTTATTGTTGCAAAATCCCACTCTACATATAGAGTCGTGAGTGCGTTATAAGAGTTACAGTTATAAAACTCATTATTCAATCGTACAAGAGTAGTTCAAGTGTTGGCGGTTGTCGTAATCCTGGTCTATCAGCTCAGAATGGAGAACAGTTTTGCTTACATAGTCCTTTGTTATTTTTGCATAAAAATCCGAGAAAAGCAAATCACCTGGTCATTTTATGAAAAAGAAATACGTGCATAAACTTGCTATTCGTAATTAAAATAAAACGTCATTCCGTGTTACTCCATTCGAATCACACACATATATACCCAAAATACGTACCCACTTTTCGAATGCTCATGTTACTATAATAAATGAGCGTACAAACCAATAAAACATCTTTATTAATATTTGATACAATGAATTAACTATTTATCTGATTTTTTGTTTGTTTTTTTGGAATTTCGCACAAAGCTACTCGACGGCTATCTGTGCTAGCCGTCCCTAATTTAGCAGTGTAAGACTAGAGGGAAGACAGCTAGTCATCACCACCCACCGTCAACTCTTGGGCTACTCTTTTACCAACGAATAGTGGGATTGACCGTCATATTATACGCCCCCACGGCTGGGAGGGCGAGCATGTTTGGCGCGACTCGGGCGTGAACCCGCGACTTTCAGATTACAAAGAGTACGCCTTAACGCTCTAGGCCATGCCAGGTCTATACATCTGAGATACTCAGACTTGGTTCTACCGACATTCAAACAATCATGACATCTACGACGGAATGCCTGACATGATGCTACACTTTGACCCCGATATGAAACATTTGTGATCCTGTCCTTTAATTCTTCAATGATTTTGGGTTTATTCTTACACGTTTTCCAGTGTTATCTGAAACAAAAATGAAAGTTTTAGTATCAATTTACAGAAGTTGCATAACTTAAAGGATAAGTATGTTTTTGGGACCACCCTGTATGCATTGTTTTACTTTGTAGCACAATAGGCATGCCACGACCTGAGAATTATGGCATTCGACTTGCAATCTTCAGGTTCGTGAGTTCAAATCTAGTTATCGGACATACTCTAATTTACAGTCGTGGGAGTGTTAGGATGTAATGGCTAATCCAACTTTTTTGGCAGAAGAGTAAGTAGTCCAAAAATTAACGGTGGGAGATGTTGATTAGTTGCCTTCTCTCTAGTATATTATTTCTAAGTTAGGTGACGCTAGCGCAGACAGCCCTCAAGTAAATACTTATGAAATTCATTAAACATAAGTTTTAAGATTGACGTCATTCTCATGTAGTTCGTCATTAAAGTAGTACAAAATCTAGTATTTATTTATACAACGTTGTATTACAACGCTATAAACTGGGTTTTGATACCCATGGTCGGCAGAGCACAGTTAGCCCATTGTGTAGCTTTGTGCGTGACTACAAACAGACACAATGTTATAGAAGAAATATGAAAGATCTTTAAATGAATCGCAAATTAAATCATTTTGGTTTAAGTGTTAATCTGCATTGTAAATTCAAGTTCATTTCATGAAAACAACAAAGAAATATTCATAAATATGTTACCCGACTGCACCGCAGAATATTCTGTGTAAATACTAATGTACGTTGTGTGAAAAATAAATGTTTTCAGAATATTTTAATTATAGAAACGTCTTCTTTATAATTATTTTGAAACATTATACAGAATATCTAATTAACTAGATTACGCACAGCAGTTATTCTTCTTCAAATACTTTCTGATCTAAAATAACAAATTTTATCATCAAATATATATCTCAACTATTTGTTTGTTTGTTTGTTTTGGAATTTCGCACAAAGCTACTCGAGGGCTATCTGTGCTAGCCGTCCCTAATTTAGCAGTGTAAGACTAGAGGGAAGGCAGCTAGTCATCACCACCCACCGCCAACTCTTGGGCTACTCTTTTACAAACGAATAGTGGGATTGACCGTCACATTATAACGCCCCCACGGCTGGGAGGGCGAGCATGTTTAGCGCGACGCGGGCGCGAACCCGCGACCCTCGGATTACGAGTGCACGCCTTAACGCGCATATCTCAACTAAGTCTGTTTATATTGCTCCATCTATTCTCTTATAAGAAGTAACGAAGAAATATTGTAAAAAATCAAACCTTGCGATCTGTATCGCTTGTCCTTGAACGTGCATAGCCCATACTCCAAGATCAAGCAAGATTTTAGAACAACCGTTCTATAATGTCCTTGAATGTCTCGAACGTATGGTAATTTATATGTAAAATTAACAAGCTTAAACCGAGTAGTGTATCAATAAACTTACAGCAGTCCTTTTTTATAAGCCTAATAAGTTTGTACTATGCGCTGGAGTTTGCTCAGAAGTGTCAATTTACAAGTTTGTTTTGAGAAATTTCGTTGTGTTTATTTTTAACGTGATATTTAACTTATAAAGTGGCATACTTTAATTAAATTTTAATGATATTTTTATATTTGTAAATTCCTAATAGATTATTGTAAATCTGTAAACTTTGCAAAACTAATTTTGTGTTCAGAGATAAACTTTCAACTGTTTATAAAATCAACAAGAAGAAGACGCGACCAATTAGAGCATTCAGCAGCATTCACCTCTTGAGGATTTATTCTGAGTTTAAACACACAGAAAGAGTTACACCACTGATGTGGCTCCAAGATCAGATATCCTTACATCCACATCTTGCCAATACAGCATGGCATTATTGACGCTGTAGATAAATCGAGCTCTTTAGAGCCTATTGACATGTTGACATGAAATATTATTAAAACGAGAAAATCGTATTTTACTTTAAACCAATTTTTAATTAGCCACAAATAACAAAATTGGAACAGATTCCAAAAAGACCATTGCAACACTATAAGCAGTCTTTGTCTGGGCCCGGCATGGCCAAGCGTGTTATGACGTGTGACTCGTAATCTGAGAGTCGCGGATTTGCATCCCCGTCGCGCTAAACATGCTCGCCCTTTCACCCGTGGGGGCGTTATAATGTCACGGTCAATCCTACTATTCATTGGTAAAAGAGTACCCAAGAGTTTGCGGTGACTGGTTATGACTAGCTGCCTTCCCTCTAATCTTACACTGCTAAATTAGGGACGGCTAGCATAGATAGCCCTCGAGTAGCTTTATGCAAAATTCAAAACAAAACAAAAGTCTTTGATATTTTTTGTTTCATACTAGAAAATAGGGAGTGTTATCGAACTGCTTATTTTTTGTTTCCACTCCAGAAAATATGGAGTACTATCGAACTGTTTTAATTTTTGTGCCATCTCCAGAGTATTGGAAGTGTTACACAGATGTGCGAATTTAAAATTCGTAAAAGTTGTTTTTGTTTTAATGAAAGAATCGCCACAGTTTAACTGTCACAATAAACAGTTTTATTATTATGTTTGTTAACAAAAATACCAAAAAACTGAAGTAAAGGGAAGAACATTGATATCAAATAAATATGTACCTTCATTCATCCTAATTTGTATGTGTGTGTGACACCTACGTCTTTTAGTCTTAAAATTACGTGTCGTGGTCATTTTGTTTTTTATTTATTGCTCCCCCCAGTGACTCAGTGATATGTATGCGGACCTACAACGCTAAAAACCGGGTTTCGATACCCGTGGTGGGCAGAGCACAGATAGCCCATTGTGTAGCTTTGTGCTTAATTCAAAACAACAACTATTTATCGTATCTGGAATATCTAGTTTCAATAACCAGCAATAATCAGCCATCATATTGATGTTACATCTTTCCTGATGTCATAATGAAAACTTTCCAGACGTTTCAGGATGAAAACGATCCCTATCTTTATTTTTATTGACTTTAACATCAGATAAAACTGAATCAAAAGGCTACAATGAAGTATGTACAGGTACATTAGGTTCATGGTACAGTAGGTACAAGTACATCAGGTCCATGGTGCAGTAGGTACAGGTCCATAAGGTCCATGGTGCAGTAGTACAGGTACATCAGGTCCATGGTGCAGTAGGTACAGGTACACCAGGTTCATGGTGCAGTAGGTACAGGTACATCAGGTCCATGGTGCAGTAGGTACAGGTACATCAGGTTCATGGTACAGTAGATACAGGTACATCACGTCCATGGTGCAGTAGGTAAAGGTACATTAGGTCCATGGTGCAGTAGGTACAGGTACATTAGGTCCATGGTGCAGTAGGTACAGGTACACCAGATCCATGGTGCAGTAGGTACAGGTACATCAGGTCCATGGTGCAGTAGGTACATGTACACCAGGTCCATGGTGCAATATGTACACGTACATCAGGTCCATGGTGCAGTAGGTACAGGTACACCAGGTCCATGGTGCAGTAGGTACAGGTACATCAGGTCCATGGTGTAGTAGTACAGGTACATCAGGTTCATGGTGCAGTAGGTACAGGTACACCAGGTCCATGGTGCAGTAGGTACAGGTACATCAGGTCCATGGTGCAGTAGGTACAGGTACACCAGGTCCATGGTGCAGTAGTACAGGTACACCAGTTCCATGGTGCAGTAGGTACAGGTACATCAGGTCCATGGTACAGTAGGTACAGGTACACCAGATCCATGGTGCAGTAGGTACAGGTACATCAGGTCCATGGTGCAGTAGGTACATGTACACCAGGTCCATGGTGCAATATGTACACGTACATCAGGTCCATGGTGCAGTAGGTACAGGTACACCAGGTCCATGGTGCAGTAGGTACAGGTACACCAGATCCATGGTGCAGTAGGTACAGGTACATCAGGTCCATGGTGCAGTAGGTACATGTACACCAGGTCCATGGTGCAATATGTACACGTACATCAGGTCCATGGTGCAGTAGGTACAGGTACATCAGGTCTACGGTGCAGTAGGTACAGATACATTAGGTCCATGGTGCAGTAGGTACAGGTACATCAGGTCCATGAGCAACAGATCTTATGTCAGATTGAAAGTTCGGATAAGAAATTTCCTTTTTTTTAGTTCGAGTGTTCTAGCTTTGCATGTTACACGAGCAAAAACAACAATCACTTTTGTGATTGCTAGGCCAACGCCAGATCACTGGAATTCCAAAATACTTTTTCTTGTCTTTAGTCCATTATCTCAACTTTTCAAGACAGAAAGTCCATGATCTTGTCTTGGTCCCCATGTTTATTTTAAAATACGCGTCATAAGCTGTTTTGACGAATTTAGTGATGTTTTGCTCTTGTGTCTTTACAACAAATTTACCAGAAATATAACAGAATGTGTTTGGGGCAACCTCTTGCTGCCATATCAAAGAATAATAAATATTGAATAGGAAAACTAATGCACGTACAAACAAATACTACCCAGAAATGTGATCTGTTAACCGTTATATACTAGCGGCAAGTCTTGCATGAGTTCTAGAACAATCAATAAGATTCTCATGTCGTGATTGGTTTGGAGAACTATATAGTCAGTAGTTGTCAACATTGTAAGCATAACAAAATGTGATCTAATTTCAATGAAAATGATCGCTTATGTGGAAGAACATATGACGGTTGAAAAATATCTAAGTGATAAAGAAAAACGGATATCATTTTCGAATTCAACGTACATGAATTACCGTAAAACATGTGAACATTTAAGACAACATAACCATCGCAGGCCTGTGTTATTGAACTGATCACTTTTTGTTCCAACCCCAGAAGATAGGGTTTATTACTGAACTTTTATTCCTTGTCTTCCCACCAGAAGAAAGAAAATGTACCATTACTACTAATTTTTGTTTCTACACTGTATATTACAGGAATGTTATTGAAAGGCCTAAAAGATATTATCAACGACTTTGTTTCTACACCAGCACCAAAAAGCCGAATGTTATTAATAACTCAATATCTAAAAAAACTTATTTTACCGACAGTCCAATTTCTTTTGCAACTGCTGAAGATTGATATTATTATTAGATATTTGATATCTATACAAACAATATTCATAAGTTTTCTAACTCCCACCGTAACAGCAGTAAACAGAGATTTCTATCAAATTAATTAAGACCAGGAAGGAAATACTGCTAATAATTTAGTTTCAGTTGCATTTGCCGAAGCAGTGGCAGCGGATGTTTTATATTCAGACAGGTAAATACTGTCAACTTTTAGTTTCAATTACAACAGCAAGACGTATGCGATTTCATATACACGTACAAGAAAGTTGGAGAGCTTTCCATTAAATACAAGAAGCATGCTAAAGATACACAGGTAGTTCTGCTCAGTCAAGGAAAACAAAACAAGGAGAAACTTCTTTAGGTTCAGATAAATTAGAAATTAAACCAGAAAGGGATTTTTTTACAGAACGTATTTCACGTATACAAGGGTAATTTTCTCCGTTCACAACAGTGACAAAATCGTTGTAATCAGTTTAAAAATTACTGTTAATTTGCACGTTTAGTTAATAAATAGAAGAAAGTGTATTGCGTAAAATACAAGTCTAAACTCTCTGATGTCCAAAAGCTGATTTAAAAAGAATCTTCTGAAGAGAGACGAAAAATTGTAGTTAAATACAAAGTTATAACAATATGGTTCAGGCTTTACTGTTTTTAAACAAAGAGTTTGCAATAACACTGTTCAGACACTCGGGTAAAATAACTATGTTTAAAAAAAGTAGTTTGCCATGATATTGTTCAAACACTAGGATTAAATTACTGTATTTAAATAAAGAGTTTACAATAATAAGGTTCAAACACTCCGATTAAATTACTGTGTTTAAACAAAGAGTTTATAATTATGCAAATTGGCAAGAAATATAAAATCATTAAGAATAAAGTCATCCACACTGAGCGATTTTAACCCACGAAATCTTGTTCGAAAAAGTGAATGTTGCCTAAGAAATTCATTAATAGAAGTGCAAACTAATAAAGAGTTCACTAAAATGATTCAATATTTCTGTAGCACCTACACCCTCGTAATCAGTTAAAGTTATACAGCTTTAGAACAATAACTTTCCATGATAATTAAAAAGTGTTCTGAGATGTTTTGAAAAACCGATGTTTCTTTTTCATGCGGCGAATGTTGAGCAAAAAAGATTATGGTTTGAATTTTTTGTACAGAGAGGATAATCTTGAGGCTGATCTTTAATTGAACTTTTATTACAAATGATAAAAGGAACGTGAAAAACAGCTGCTGTAGCAATTGTTGCTGTTTATATTTCAGTGATAGGGTATTTTTGACCATGTTTCTATATTAACAGTCACTGTTGAAACAGCTTTGGAATGAATAGCAGATTTTAACAAAAATGGACTGTAAGACTTTGTTAAGCGCGTTTTCTTGGTTGCGGTTTTATTTTTTATCAATACCAGAATTGCATTTTTTGTGGATATTAAACTAAGACAAGTGCTATAGTCACGACTATAGATCAAGACATCACACAATGAGTTCAGGATTAACATCTCATGTTTCAATTAAGAGTTGAAATCGCCGAATGCAAGAAAACATCAAAATTCCTCTTATGAGTTCAGATTGTTTACTTATTTTTTGTTTCTTTTGAACTTCACGCAAAGCTACGCGAGGGCTATCTGCTCTAGCGGTCCCAAATTTAGCAGTGTAAGACTATAAGGAAGGTAGCTAGTTATCATAACCCATTGCCAACTCTTGGGCTACTGTCACTTTTTAACACCACCACGGCTTAAAGGGCGAGCATGTTTGGTGTGATGGGGATTCGAACACGCGACCCTCGCATTACGAGTCGAGCTCCTTAATTACTAGTGAGTTCAGATAATAAAATTGCAACACCAATTTTGAAAAACATACAAAAGGTTGGAGACTTCTTGTAAACATACTAAAATTTGTGTACTTTTCAAAAGATATTCTTCGTTAGTATGAAAGCTCTAGCTTGTTATAAAATAATTATTTACATTCAGTAAATAAACTCAAAACGAAACTGATTACTCCAGTTACTCTGTTGGAAAAGTTGATTTAAAACATTCAGTTATTCTGTTGGAAAAGGTAAAATAACCCATGAAATCGGCCTCCTCCTCAGCGGCACAAAAGTAATTCTACCAGCTAAAATTAGGGTTTCAAAACATGTGGTGGGCATAGCACAGATAACCTATTAGGTAATATTGTGATCAGTAACAAACACACAAATATTTACAGCCACTTTACTGAAATATCATCATAACACTGTATGTTTAACCTTAATTGTCTCAGCCCAGCATAACCAGGTAGTTAATGCACTCGACTCGTAAACCGAGGGTCGAGAATTCGAATTCCCGTCATACCAAACATGCTCGTCTTTTTAGTCATTGGAGCGTTATAATGTTACGATCAATCCCACTATTCGTAAGTCAAACAGTAGCCCAAGAAATTGTGGTGAATAGTGATGACTAGGTGCCTTCCCTCTAGTCTTACATTGTAAAATTAAGGACGCTAGCGCAGATAGTCCTCGAGTAGCTTTGCGCGAAATTCAAAACAAACCAAAACAAATTTCTTTTCTACTCCACCACTTAACCTTTCCGACCACAATTTAACTACATTTGGCTTAACCCTTCTTTATAACAACAGGTATATTTTCCCGATTAAATCAATATTTTTACACATTTCTCCGTTGTATTTTATGAGCGAAATTCAAAAACAAACAAAATAAATCCAGCAATGACGTATCGAAATCTCAGATTTCCATAAAATAATCTTTTTCTTTTAATTAAACCAATTTTAATAATTAAATGGCTTAACAGGCCAGTATTTGAAAAAAAAAATTTACTGCTGATGTAGTTTTGAGAAGTTACTTGCGGTAAAACTGTCAAATTTCTTAAACTGTAACATTATGCAAAACTTGTTTCGTAACAGAGTTGTATGTAAAGCAGGAAAGCATTGTTCATTTGTCACTGTTTTCACCAGGTAATGTTTTACTCAAATATTTCTATCTTTGCAAGAAATGTACTCCAAATTTTACAAGAAAAAAAAACTGCTAAGTTTCTCCGCTTGGACCACTTTTAAAATCCGATAATAACAAAGTGCTCGCATTAGTGTTTACTTGGGGGATCGTTGTTACGAAACAAAGGAATTTTCTACATTAAAACACTTTGGACCGCTTAGAATTGTGTCGAAAATGTTAAATAAGTTAGTTTTTATTTGTGTAAAACTGTCACGTAAGTTTGTTTGTTTTTATGCTATTTTTATAGGAACGAAACATAAAAATTACACTTCACTATGTATAATCAAGTGGTACAGAAACTTAGTATGCTCAATTTATAATGGTGCAGATCAGTCAGATTACTGAACACCAAACTGAACTTGGTTTAATAGTAAGCAAATTCGAAGGTCCATAGGTCCACGAACTACCATTCTTCACTTGCGGGTCGCAGGTGTGTTTTAAGGGCAATATTTCACTGTTACTATTCGGCAAAAATAGCACAACAGTTGACAAGAGGTGTTAACGACTCTAATTCCTAGCATATTAACTGAAGATCAGGAACAGTTAGAACCTCTATGTAAGGTTTAATAAATGTTCAAAACTAAAATTAAATAAGTAAATCAGTGTACGTGGTCCAGATATAAAGGTACAGAGCTATCACTCACGAATATATCGTTCAACGGAGAAAGGTGCATAGATGTTAGTCTATTACATATACCGTTCCGTTAGAAAGGTACAAAGCTTTTAGTCCAAGGTATCTTTCATTTAGAAAGGTACAGAGCTGTCAGCCCAAGGTGTCGTTCATTTAGAAAGGTACAGAGCTGTCAGCCCAAGGTGTCGTTCATTTAGAAAGGTACAGAGCTGTCAGCCCAAGGTGTCGTTCATTTAGAAAGGTACAGAGCTGTCAGCCCAAGGTGTCGTTCATTTAGAAAGGTACATTCATTTAGGATGAATGTGTCATCTTTGTCATCATTCGTCCATGAGCACAGTATCGCATTTTATGAGCCATCTTGGCATATTTTACATTTTGAACACATTTATGGTACTACTAACAATTACAAAGCTGGCATTCCAAAGCCAGCTAACTGTCCATGTACTGCTGCACTGAATAATATAATAATGCATATTTGTGACAATAGATTAACCCCTGAAAGATTATGAAAACTTGTTCAAACATAAATTAAACTTACCATTACTCGGATAATATTTAGCTTAAAGCTCTGGAAGTAAAGATTTTGTAAAAAAAAAATTAAAAAATCCTAATGATGAAGCATGCGGTTTTGAATAAAAAAATCACCATAAGAAAAGATTTGCGTATTTTAATTACCTTTAAGAAAGCAAAGTAATTTTCTTTTCAAATTTCGGTTTCTTAGCGGAATCTTAATCTACAGGATGGCCAGTAAGTCCCTACCCATCCATATGTTATTATATTATATTCAATTACGCATGTATTATAAATTTGTGTTTTTTTCCTCAGTTGTAAGTCCATTTACACTTGAAAATGTCTTACAGAACATGACGTCGCATAATATTATGCAGCGAGAATGAGGAACAGCACACAAATACACTGGATACATAAGATATATAGATGGGTAGAGACTTATGGGCCACCCTGTATAGAATGTTTCGTACCTGTGTTTATAGCATATGTTACTTCTTTTTTATGTGTTTTAAAGCACAATTCAAATGTTATAGCAAGTAAATACCTTTTAATATTTACATTTGTATTTACCTAATATTTCAACGAATGTTGACGACACGTTGTTATCACTGGTGCTGTTCGTTGGCAAGCCCAAAGCAGGTGTCAAAACTCGATTTTTAGAATTATAAGCTCCCCTTCAGACGTACTGCTGATAGTTGGGGAGTATGTATGATGTAAAAATAGACAAAATTAAACAAAATCCTTGAATTATTTATTTTTACTGACTGACTTTAACTGATACCTCTAGTGATAAAGTAATCTTAATTGCGATCAACGACTGCCTATGCAAAATCGGCTACGAAGAGAATCCATTTTTAACATCATCAGCCAACAGACTGACCTTTCAGTTACTGGGACAGGAGTCACACTAAGATGCTGGAATAAGCAGCTGCAGGTAATTTATCAAACAAATCTGACATATTACCCATAGTTACAGATTTCCAGTTTAAAGGTTAATATATTTTAAGCTTACAATCAATAATCGTTCTTTACGTTGTCTGTTAGTGTCTGGTTACTATTATGTACTAACTTCTACCAGTTAAGTGAGATTGGTTCAGAGAACCTGCAGACGTGTATTCGTGTGGAAAATACTTAACCCTTAAAAGCTAGAATGTTGTAGATAGCATTACATATTGATAATGGCCACTGTTTAAAGGTTAAAGACTGATAACTGACGATGTTCTTCTCAGAACAGATTTCGTGTGGAAAGAGCGTTGTACTTAAGGATGTATCCTGTATATTTGTAGATGTATTTCACAGGGGAGTACCTTTAAAATTAATACACTTGTTTGTTTGTTTTGAATTTCGCGCAAAGCTGCACAAGGGCTATCTGTGCTGGCCTTCCGTAATTAGCAGTGTAAGGCTAGAGAGAAGGCAGCTAGTCTTCACCACCCACCACTAACGCTTAGGCTACTCTTTAACGAACGAATAATGGGATTGATCGTCATATTATAAAGCCTTCACGACTGAAAGGACGAGTATGTTTGGTAGGATGGGGATTCGAACCCACAACCCACAGATTGCCATGCCGGGCAGGTTAAAACATTTTCCAAAATTTTGTGACGTGACAATCTTGTATTCATTAAACCCCTCAGCATTGTTTGTTTGGATGCGATTTACATTAACGAAGAAAAATTTAACGCTCTATACGAGAACAGCATAAACACATAGTCACAAAAACCTTTCGTTTTCTTAAGAATAAGCACGCGATATATGACTTTAAGTGAGAGGTAATAATGGAGTACTTCAAATCTATGGTTGATGGATTCCTTATCTAGGTTTTAATTACTTTGGTAATTATAGGTCTTTCTAATTATTACGTTTAAATGTATAGTTTAAAGGTTCATTGTTTGTTTGTTTCAGAATTTTGAGTCAGACAGAAAGCAATAATAACCAAAACTAATTTTTATAGAATGGATGAAAGATAGCTAATTAACAGCACCAACCGCCAACTCTCGGACTACTCTTTTTAATCAAATAGTGGGATTTAACAAATTTTATTTTTATAGAGTATAACCACTAGACATCGTCTAACCAAAAAAGGGAATAATTTTCATATAGTTTTATATATTTTAAGGGCTCTCAAGCTTAAAAATTCGACGCTAATTAGAGCTTCGAATTTTTAAAAATTTAAACATTGAGAACCCAATCCTTACGTAGATGGATAGGTTAGTTATTAGAATCTATAAATCGGGTAGTTTGAGCTTCTTCGTGATATTTGTATTTCTGACGGTTTGCTCAATAACCGCGGCTGTAATTAGATTTCAAATCGACTCTAGAAAAAGTAATAGTTAAATCACACTATTTTATCAGAGAAATAGTCCGAAAGTTGGCGGTGAGTGTTGTTAATTTGATACTTTCGATCCATTCTATCAAAATTAGTTGTTGTTGTTATTTCTGTCTGCTTGACGGGAAATTCTGAAATAAACAAAGAAATAATAAGTCTTTAAACTATACATATAAACATAATACACTAACGACGTTGAGAACGATTATTGTTTGTAAGCTTAAAATATAACTTTTAAAACAGGAAGTAGAAATGTAGAATTACAGCTAAGATGTCTGACTTTTTTGATAAATTACACGTAACAACTAATTTCCCTAAACACTCGTTGAAAGAACTTTTTTTTGTACATCTTTTTCAGCCGAGTAACAGCAACTCGTCGAACAGTTCTGAGTATATTGTTTACAAACACAAATGTTCAGCTCATGGCTCTTGATCGATTTGAATCTAATTACAGCTGCGGGTGTTGAGCAAACCATAAAAAAAATAAATCACTATGTTCAAACTATCAGTTTTATACATTCTAATAATTAATTTAATCCACCTACACAGGAATTGGTTCTCAATTTTTAAGGTTAAAAAATTCAAAGCTCTAATTAACGTCGCACTTTTAAGCTTGAGAGACCTTAAAATAGACACAACTGTACATCAACTACTCCTAACGAAACCATTTATGTTGTATGTTTTCAAAACGCCGAAAACTACTTTACCGCGTTTGCCACTGAGATGCGCTATTCGAAACATCGGCAGTTGTTCCCTGCAGTCTTAGACAGGTTCACAGCATGAAATATTGCTTTCGTTTAGCCATGATATTTCCAGCTGCAGGAAGTTTAATGAAATTACTTTGGCGTACACAGCTTTAACTGTGCAACACAACGGAAACTTGAAAATTCAGTTAAGAACAGATTCAGAACTTGTCTTTTAGTGGAAGAACTTAAAGTAAAGTAAGATATTAAATTAGGAGAAGCATTTGAACTAACTGATGAAATACATAGTTTTAAATAGGCCGATATGTTTTAGATTTTTCATCCCAAGGCGATCAAACTTAATTAAGTCATTAGAAACATGACAAGTGGACATACCTTATCACTACTGCTCAGGAAAGACGCGGTTTTACTTGACTTTTATACTGTCTCAAACCTCTAACTGTTCTATACTGACCTAAAATCTTATACGGCAGACGTGAAAAATGTTTGGTGTAAACATAACTATTTGAAACTAAAGTTGATGATGATGGGTCAGGTCACGCACGCCTCTTTTAATCTTGATCTATTGTAACTAACTTATAAGACGAAGAAATTGTTTTATTGGGAGGTTTTGACAAGCTAAGAAACAATTTTAGTGTTTTTGTAAACTGCACACATAAGCCTTACTGGGTTTCCCCACACATAAAACTCACTGAATTTCTCCACACATGAACCTAACTGGGTTTTCTTACACAGAAGCTTCACTGGGTTTCACCTATGTCATCGTTAATAACTGATAGTTTTTCTGATAGCGTACTCCAGTATTAATGTTCTGTTCTATTAAATAAAAAGAGTAATAACGTACTAGTAAAAGACGCGAAACCTTCTATCGTTTAATTTGTTTACAGATGAACTACGTCTATTACCTACACATTGATGGTCTGGATTATTTCCTTCATGGTCTGACGATCAGTTGACCATTGTTTCTTGTGGAAAGTTTGTTTGATCCCCCAGTGGCACAACGGAATATCTCTGGAATTAGAACACTAGAATCAAGGCTTCGATACTCACAGTGGGCAGAGCGCAGATAGTCCATTGTGTTGCTTTGTTCCTAACTTCAAACAAACAATCTGTTTGTTTGTTTTTGAATTTTCGCTCAAAGCTATACCAAAGCGATCTGTCTTTCCTAATTTAGCAGTGTAAGATTACAGGGAAGGCAGCTAGTCATCACCACCCACTACTAATTCTTGAGCTACTTACTCTTTTATCAACGAATAGTGGGACTGATCGTAACTTATAAACGCCCTCCACGGCTGAAACGGCAAGCATGTTTGGTATGACGGGGATTCAATCCCGTGAACCTCAGATTACGAATTGAGCGCCTTAATCACGTGATCGTGACCCGTGGAAAGAACACAAAGCTCAGTGCAGACAGTATCCAATGTCTTGCAATCTTAGATGAAGCCATGTGATGGAAAAACACCATTAAAAATAATAGATATTGGATGAAAAATGTCTGTAATAACATGTCTCCATTTTGTATTTATTTTCTCTGTTGTTTATAAATAAACGTTATGGCATGAATTTATTCCTTCACACTTTTATCGTATTTTACACTGTAGGAGTGATTTTAATATTACAAGTGAAAGCCACGGGCACCCCTTAACTAGAATAATATGGTTTTCCAGGTAACAGGAGTGGACATACACAGAATGCATCTCTGTAACAAGTCATCTTTCTCCAACAGTCTAGAAACAATCAAGTTCTCCTTCAACGTTACCTCCAGACTTTTCTGTAGCGTCTTTACAGCTTCTCCCAACTCTCTTCTTTATGTTCGTGGATCTTAATCTACAAAAATTATATCATCATTGAATATCAACTAAACTCAACAGTCACGCGCTCTGTAATCTTTTATCACGAGTGAGGTGAAGAGAAACTGATGTTTCTGATCACCCCTTGTTAATTTTTCATTTCCCGTTGGGAATACTTTTTGTCATGACCTCGTTAGAAACATTACCTCGTTGAAGATTAAATGAAACAACACAAAAGTACACGTGATTTTTGATGATTTTACTGTTTACAACAGATAACTTTGTTGTTTATCACAAAATTACTCAATGAGTTGTCTGTAATTCCACCTCCTTGGATACAGAAACCTGATTTCTTTGTGTTATCAGCTCATTACTGAACCACCGGAGGCGAAATCAATAAGCAAATTATGTAAATAATTAGAGCAGATAAATGTAGATATATGGTTAATTTTTACAAATAAAATGTTAACTGATTTATATAAATATAAAAAAAGGATTTTTGTGTTTCTTAAAATAGTGACAGCATATTTCATAACAACGATCAATTCCCGCGAATCAGCTCTCACCGTTTGATCGTCTGTTTAGCAGAGAAACGAAACTTTAGTGTTTGGAATTGAAACAACAACATACCTTGTATCATATAAGCTTTCGACTACTGAAGAGAATATGTAAACTTAATGAAAAGTATTATTTTTCACATAAGTATTTAAACAATTACAGGAATTCAAAGATAACCTTCTACTGCACATAGTAACAAACTTATCTTTGTTGCTTAACACACATACAAATGCTTTAGTTAGTTGAGCATTTACTTTGGGGCAACAGTAAAAAAACAACGGAATAATTATTGTTGATTTCTTAATTTAACAATGTTAATGAAGGTAACTTAATAATATATATATTACAAATTTTGGATTATCTTGAAGAAAAATAGTGTTTGAGTTTTGGGTCTTTTGTTTTCAATTTGTATATAAAAATTATTGTGTAATACAGACGAATTTAAGTAAAAACTCAAAGAAAACACTTTTTACCGTATTTTCATTGTGCACTCAACAAAGGTTTAATGGGGTATATTCTGTATTAGTTTGTATTTAAGTTTTCCGATCCTTTATATATTAACTTCACTGAATGAAATTACATTCATTGTTCCTCATTCTGTATTCGCCAGTGTTACCGTTATTACTAGCAATAGAGAGCCGTTTGGCCCTTGATCTCTCTCTAAATATTTGTACCTTCTCGTCCCACTGTGTCTTAATCACGTTTCCAAGTGGACTACTTA
Source organism: Carcinoscorpius rotundicauda (assembly GCA_011833715.1). NCBI lineage: Eukaryota > Metazoa > Arthropoda > Merostomata > Xiphosura > Limulidae > Carcinoscorpius > Carcinoscorpius rotundicauda. The sequence goes on along the minus strand of CM022392.1, from coordinate 88,714,980 downwards.
ACCTTACGTATTTCTGTCACGTTTTTCTCTGAACTTCTTTCTTACTTCACCACTTAACCTTTTCGATCACGACTTAATTGCACTCGACTTAACCCTTGTTTATAACAACGGGTATATTTTCCCGATTAAATCAATATGTTTACAAATTTCTCGGTTGTATTTTTGGGGTAGGATTACAAAAATATGTAAAACAAAAATTAATATAACCAAAGTTAGTTTTTTTGTCTCTTAATTTATTCTGGTTCTTTTAGTTATTTACAAAGTATTTAGTGTCTGGTGGCAACAGCTGTCCGTGGAATCAACCTCAATCCGAATGCAGTAATCTTTCTGAAATCTCTTAGTTAGAGGTATGTTAAAAGGCATAATGAGACCCGCTGCAATAAACAGGTGTTTTTAAGACTCAGATCGGTTTTTCAACCTTAATCTTGACTTGTTTTCCAATGATAAATATTTTTCTCTGTCGTTGATTCGCTGCTCAGAGACAGTGTAGGAGGAAGGTGATGCCTGTAGCGCCATCTCAACATCAAAGTCGTCTATAAATATCCAGCGAACAATTCTTCACACACGCTGGAAGCACGTTCTATTGTCACGCCCTCTCCATTGGTTCCTCTAGCAGAGAAGCAAAGTAAGCCGTGCAATTTTTAAAATTTTAATTTTAACTTTCGTTAATTTGAGAATTAAGATAAATTGTTCAAGCAAACATAGTATAAAAGTCAATATTCCAAATAATTTACGTTTTAGTATTTAACATTAAATATACGTTTATAATTCAACTAAATACACGTTTATAATTCAAATAATTATACAAATGTTATATTATTAAAACATATTCAACTTCTTGAATTTCTTGACGTTTCTTAAACACCAACATCAGTTTGAACGTATAGATAATTTTTGTCATGAAATGCTTATTAACACTTTAGGGACGACATGTAGTAGCTGAGAAACGCTATAATAGTGTTCAACACTACACTAGTTTTAATACGCTACCGTTACATTCACAATTCAAACAACGAAGGAAAAACTATTGGTAATTTGTTGTTATGTACAAAACTACACAATAGGATACCTGTGTTCTTCTTTCCACAGTTATCGAGATCCAGTTTTTAGCGTTATAAATCCTCAAGTTTAACTCTAAGCTATCTGGGAGAGAAAGGAGCACAGTTGCTTCATAATCGAAGTATGAAACCTAAGATAGCCATGTACAAATACCAAACATTCACTGGATACATCACGTGTTGAACTTATAGATTCATGTATTACCTTTGTTTATTTTAGATCCACGAAATCCATACTTACGAACTTAAAATGTTATTTCATAAAGCATTGTAGTTTAGCTGTGTTTATTTTTCATATATATATACATGATTTATATTATACTTTAGTTACTTAATTAAACAGTCTTAAATTCAAACATTTTACAATGTGGAACATTATGTGAATTTCATATAAATGACATTTTATGTTTCATATGAGCTAAATGACCAGGCCAGGATAAGAAGAATTGTACCTAACTTATAACTTAATAAAACAAGCAACTATCAGCACCCACCGGCTACATGGTTAATAATAGTTGAATAGCAGAATTGATACTTACATTTTTATTACGTGTACGTAGATGAGAAGCGAAGTTTTTTTCAGAGGCATATGGCAGCTTGAACTTTAGACCTTCCAATAGATAGCCCGCTAAATTAATTACTAATTCACTGCTCCACTTGATTACTTAAACACAGGTAGCACATTCTAAGTTATAAGTATATTGGGTGTGCAGACATTTTTTTATTATTCTGTTACATTTGTCACGCTACTTGGACTACGCACTGACAAACGTGCTGCGATGGGACTCCATTAGTGAACGGAGGAGATGCTTTACTTTAACAGGTTCGTGAATAAAAATGTCATTTCTGCGAAGATATTTCAGTGGTGATATGTTAACCATTGTATAATATTTATTTTCGAACTTCTTATATCTAACTTTAACTGAAACCTCGTCTTCTCGAAATATACCTACCATGTTTAACATCATATTATTTGTTTGATGTTGAATCTCGCCCAGAGCTACTTGAGGCTGTCTGCGATAGCTGTTCCTGATCCTAAAGTTATATACTAGAAGGATAAATACTACTGTAGTCGAACAGTGGGATTTGTCCGTTACTCTTATAACGCACTCACGCCCTCAAAGTGTGAAGCGTGATTTCTTTTCGGCGGTGACCAAGAAACTTCGGATCCACAATCCAGCATTTTATCCATTCCATAGCGCATGGTTTAAGTATGATACTGAACACTTCTAAATCTTGAACCTAAGATCCCGTATGATTTTAATATACCTACCACAGAAAGCCCAGTACTATACATTAAAATAACTTGTATTCTCTTACGAAGAGGCTAACTGCTGTTCCCACGCACAAATGTATTTCTCTTAGTAATAAAAATGGACAAAGAAAAGAAAAAATATGAAAAAGTAGTAATATTACCAATCACAGATCTATCTTCTCGACCAAATCCCAACAATAGGTCTTGTACAGTAATCTGGTTAAATCTAATTTTATTATATTTTTGTTTCACAACAAACAAGTGTGAAACGATAAAATGTAATTTAATTGTAACATGTATTGTTGAACAATCAGTGATGTCGAGAAACCCACTTGTTGGCGGTGACCAAGAAACTTCGGATCCACAATCCAGCATTTTATCCATTCCATAGCGCATGGTTTAAGTATGATACTGAACACTTCTAAATCTTGAACCTAAGATCCCGTATGATTTTAATATACCTACCACAGAAAGCCCAGTACTATACATTAAAATAACTTGTATTCTCTTACGAAGAGGCTAACTGCTGTTCCCACGCACAAATGTATTTCTCTTAGTAATAAAAATGGACAAAGAAAAGAAAAAATATGAAAAAGTAGTAATATTACCAATCAGAGATCTATCTTCTCGACCAAATTCCAACAATAGGTCTTGTACAGTAATCTGGTTAAATCTAATTTTATTATATTTTTGTTTCACAACAAACAAGTGTGAAACGATAAAATGTAATTTAATTGTAACATGTATTGTTGAACAATCAGTGATGTCGAGAAACCCACTTGTTGAGAATTTTATATGCAAAAAACGGCTCTTTTGGGCTCAGAAAACACTTCAAATAGAAGAGCGAAATTACATTGAATTGTTGAAATTACATTCTGTAATAAAATAGGTCAAAATACGCCTCGGCTGTTTGCTATTCTAACTTTAACACTATCTCTAAACTGGAACAGAATGATGAATTTCTGTTTATCAGACACGTTCAGCAAACACATGAACAAAATTCTGTCACGTGCGACTCACGTAGTTATGCAGGGATACTCGTACTTTGTAATAAGGATATGCCATGACTTTGGCGCTGTAGATGTAAGTCGACATTCTGTGATATAATGAATCATATCGGCGAAGAAGGATTATCACTTTTCTGTGGGGATCCCAAATCTCCTAAAGAATTAGCCATCACATGTTATAATCCATTCCTGTAACCACTGTTGGTGAGTTGTCACACAAAATAAATCCTAACGAGTTGGACGCATCCCAATAAACTGTACGCGGCATATTTCACCAAGATCTTGTTATTGTGAAGTAATATAACTACGAGCTGATCCCTCCACACACACACAGGGCTGCCCCTGTGGTAGAGCCCTTGATTTCGTAGCTTGAGACCCGGATTCAAATGTTTACGATATCACAAAAATATGCTCCACACTTCAAGCTGAGTTATAAGAGTGACAGTCATTCTTTTAGTGTAGATGGTTCGTACGGATGCTGCTGACTGGCTGTCTTCTCTGTGATTAATAGTTTAAGAATAAGGATGATGGTAGTTTTGACATAGATTCAAATTACAAATATAAATAACGACAGAAAGACAAACTGATGAAGTATTTTCAAACATTACACAACAAATAAGAAAGTAAGTTTTTTTACAACGTAGAACGAAGCTTAAGTGTGTTTGAAGAGAAGCAACAAGAAAAACGAGATTTAATACTAACCATGACGCGAAAATATTTTTCAACATACCTCGGGGATTTAAGGACAGACAGACTTCACAGTTGCTGCAGATTTCACACATAATAGGAAATTTAAGCTTCAAAAAGGGTGCAGAAAAGTAAAGGTGAACTTTGTAGTTATTACTATGACAATGTAGTAGCGTTTATTATACAAAATGAATATCCCGCACGTAGGGTGAAGGAAATGAGAAATTACTGCTCCATCAGAATAAAACATCAAGTCACACGTGTAAGTCTTCCACATTACTTGTGTGAATTATGAACAATGACACCTAACTGTACACCCATGAACTCTTCTGAACATCCTCATACACAGAAGAAACTGTAGAAAATTTGTCAAGGTGAGTGACTTAAAGATGACCTCTCCTTCCTCAACAGACTGGATAAAAGACGCGATACAATACAACAGTATGTCATCTTGGTCATTAGACTCAACACAACTGAAAATTAAAGAAATAGTTCAAAAGTCTCTTATCTTTAAAGTAAAGCTAACCATTCATAGGATAGTTATTGAATGTATTAAAAAGTATAACTAACCATCTATAGGATAAAGTTACTGAATACATTGTGAAGTATAACTACCTATTCATATGACAGAGTTATTAAATACATTGTAAAATATAACTATCATCTATGGGATAGTTACTGAATACATTGCAAAGTATAACTACCCATCCAAAGGATAGAGTTACTGAATACGTTTGTAAAGTATAACTAACTGGGATATGTTTCTAAAATGGACTTAAGGTTTGTTAGTGAGGGTAAAACAGGTGAAGTTACGTTCATAAAGGACAGTTGTTGATATTTAAACAAATACTTTAACAACAGAAGGTAAAACTGATTTTTATCCTAACTTCACGAGTATAAGCCTTGTTTTGATCCGCAAGGTATGATACTTATCTTTACTCCATACAAACAGCTTTACTTAAACTACAAATCACTTAGTTTTATTCTATGTAGAAGTCTTAATGAATCTAAAATCTGGTTGTCCTGATGCACACAGTCTTATGTTATCTGCAGGTTATTTGTCTTATTTATATAGAATAGTTAGGAATGTTTGTTTAACAAATTTATTACCATTAAAGTAATCAAAACGAAAGTTTAAAGCTATGCTTGGTAAACGCTTCTGACCTTAGAAATTTAAAACCATTTGTCTTTACAAAAAACACGATAAAAACATTTTTCTCTTCAGTTATTAAACTCAAACAGTAATGATAAATCTGTGATATATTTATTGGTTTGTGGGCTGAATTTTCGGTGACTGGTGACATTACTTCCAAACACATAAATATCAATTTAAAGTAAATGTAAGCAAAATACACGTGTTTCTTTATATTTATTTAATAAGTTTGTTAAACGTATTCGTTTCATTGTTTTAAAATACAAACTAGAGCAACGAGCCCACTACAGGAAGCAAGCTCCGAATCTCAGCACTAGGAACTCTCAAGTTTACCTCTGAGCCACCAGAGGGATGGTTTCTTATTTTTCTCGATATTTTTGTTTCTTATTCTTCTTTGTCTCACACAGAAAAATAACACAAAATGAGAAAAGAGATTCGGATTCATATACTTATAATTTTAACTATTTTGAAACCGTTATAGAACGTAAAAATAAACGTTTCAGCAGGAGTTCATAATTTTCCCAAACGTACATTTACGCAGGCATAAAGAAATAATCCCAATAACTAATTCGACTTCTCTACAAATTAGAAGTGCTACATGTATTGTGCTGATACAAGTAAACAACAAATGCAACAACGAAGAGACAAGGGAACAAACATGCAATACAACAGTCCTTGTGTCAACAGTTTCTTAAAAATTGGGGGAGGGGATACAGAAGCACGTGTGTCTTCTAATAAACCGTGAAAGAATTCGTTTGAATTTTATTATCGCCTTTTTGATTCCATAAAATCACAAGCGCGGCCTTCTGAGACAACAGTTTGTGCACGAGGTCATAAAATTTAATCATTTTTTCTTTCATTATTTTACTTTCTTTATGATTTCCTGATGGCCCACATTTGTTCAAATTAATTGTATTTATAAAATCGAAACAGTTTTCGTCAACTATTAATTAAAACAAGCTACCAACCTAAATTGAAACTAAAAAATTAACCTGCAAAGTGATGTAGCTAATTTAATACACCAGTCTAAATCCTGGAATGTAGAATGTCATAGGATAAAAACATATAATTTTGTTTTTTGTTTTTGAATTTCGTGCAAAGCTACACGAGGGCTATTTGCCTTAGCCGTCCCTAGTTTAGCAGTGTAAAAACAAGAGGGAAGGTACCGAGTCATCACCACTCACCGCCAACTCTTGGGCTACTCTTTTATCAACGAACAGTGGATTGACAGTCACATCATAACACCCCCACGGCTGAAAGAGCAAGCATGTTTGGTGTGACGGGGATTTGAATCTGTGACCCTCATATTACGAGTCGAACGCCTTAACCCACCTGGCCAGTGGCACAGTGGTACGTCTGTGGACTTACACACTAAAAACCGGGTTTCGATACCCGTGGTGGGCAGAGCACAAATAGTCCATTGAGTCGCTTTGTGCTTAATTCTAAACAAACAACAAGGTCGAAACGTTGTTCGCTCTTCTATATAAAATATTTTCTCAACCTAAACAGCCGTTTTTGCATATATATTTCTCTACAAGTGGGTTTCTCGACATCACTGAAAGGGAAAACCTGTTACTCTAGGATATGTCTAGTTAACTTCTAGCAAACAAGAAAAAAAAACATCTCGTGTTAGTACTCGTGTAGACGTGATTTCTTACTATATACTTCACATTTGCTCAATATGTGTACAATTAAATTGTAGGGAGCAAAGAAAAATGTGGCAAAGCAAATGCTCCCTTACCTCTTTGTAGCACCGCCAGTGAAGCTTGGTGATTGTGATATACCTGGAGTTTTATGTCCAATGTCAAGGCACACAATAATGACTAAATATATTTTTCCCCGAAATAATTAACATGAATTCTTTGAGCTCATTTTATTTTTTAAACCTGCTGATAAAAAAGAGAAAGAAACAACAACCTAATGAGGTGTTTATGGAGGTGAAAGATTGTAGTTACATCATATAACAAGGATTTGTAACTCTTCCGCTGTTGAATGAGCTCAGTGCTCACTCAGTGCAGGAGGTTAATTTTACTCTAACTCTTTTTTTTTTACCTCATCAGTTTTTTTCTGATCTTCAAAGATATTTAAACCATACATTTCTGTCCATATTGTACCTTAATACGTTAAATCCTTCACATCTATAGATATTGAATCTGTACATTCCACTTAATCTCAAACATACTTTAAACCAAATACATCCTGATAGATGTTGAACATGAAAACTGACTCTTTTAAAAATCATAAATTTTCAGAAGGAATAGTTTTGTTCATGCAAACTAAGACTAAAAATGGCTGTTAGATTCAAAAGAAACGCAGATTTTTGTTTAATTTATGCATTTAAAATAACAAAATAACCGGGAATGAAACGAAGATGTGCAAATAAAACCATTAAAACTAGAATCTCATGAAATATAAGTGAAGTTGCAGTATGTAATGTGAAGATATAAAAATCAATGAAATCAAACCATATAATAAAATAACAAATAAAAGATGTACAAAACTAGCTATGTATCGTAACTATTAGAAAAATAAAATAAATGTCACATGAACATCTTAACAGCAAAGTAAAGCTTAACGTATAATAAATGGTGATAAAATTCAATAATATAGTTGTAATACAGTTATAAAATAAGTTATGTTAAACCTTGTAATATGACCACAATGATTATAAATGTTATTTGAGCATGTCACGATTGTATTAAACAAAGATGGAACCAGAAAATGTCACATGACTGTACCGAAAAAGGTGACATTAGACAAAACAACATGACTGTGTATCAGTTCTTAGTTCAGAGCATTTGTACTGAGCAAAGATGAACTAACACCACATGAAACAACTGTATTATTTAAATAAAGATGGATTCTTAGCATGTGACACGACTTCATTAAACAACGAAGAAATATTGTCATGACTATACTAAACAAGGATGAAATCTTACCATGCGACACGATTGTACTAAACAATGATGGAATATTACCAGGTGACAAGAATGTAAAGAATAATGAAATATTACCAGGTGAAGAGATTGTACAAGACAATGATGGAATATTACCAAATGACAAGATTGTACTTACCAAAACCATGAAATATTACCAGGTGACAAGAATGTACTAAAGAATAATGAAATATTACCAGGTGACCAGACTGTATTGAACAAGGATGGAATCTTAGCAACTGACAAGACCGTATTGAGCAGATAAAACTACATGATCGTATATCAGTTTTTAGTTGTTGTTTTGTACGATGAAAATAAGTTTCTTAGAACCTTAAATTTCTTACGTTTGTTGTGATAAAAAACAAGGTTTTCTCAAGATTATTTCATTTGAAGTAGGCAGATAAAATAATTAGGTTTTAAAAATGATAATATATAATTTATTCTACTGCTTGTGTGTTTTTATTCAGATAAGAATGAACATTTTGCTGTCGAGCATCTGCGTCTGCGCAGCTGTCACTTCACTAGTCGCTGCTCTTCCCAGCCAACACTTGATTCAAACTCGATCTCAGAGGTTATGTGGCTCTGAGCTTGCTCAAGCACTTTCCATAGTGTGTGGCGGCTTCTACTACCTTCCTTCTCTTAAGAGGTCCGACAGGGAACTATTCGACACCGAACTGGGAACAGGTAAAAGAAAAACATATTAGCTGTAGCCAGGACATACAATTTAAAATAAGCTTAGGTCTAGTGCTATAAAACTCCGATTTTCCAATATGGTTTATAGTACTTGAAGTTCTGAATACCGATGTCAATGATTGAGTTATAAATGACATGTACTATTTACTTTAGCGAGTGAAAATCATTATTTGAACTAAGGGTATAAAGTTATCTATAGAGCAGACTGAAACTAATTAACAGTAAGTGATAGAAACTAAATTCATCGTGAACTAACTTATTAGAAATTTAACAATTTATGTAGATACAGGATACTTAAGAATTGAACGAGCTACTTGCAAAACGTCGTCCAGTTTATCAACTACGTAAGCACGTTGTCCACAGAAGTATTTTACCGATATTTTACTTTCCAAATTATATTTTGACATGCATATACTAAATGTTTATTTGTTCCGATGGTTTTGAATATATATAGATTTAAGTTATTTGACGAAAATCATGTGATTTAAGTTAATTCCTTTTTAAAAATTCGGAGCATTTATAAAGTATGAACAAGACTCGTGTACATTTTCGACTAGTTCCCTGGTGGCGACTGATGAAAGCTCTACAGATACCCTCTGACATGGGATACCTCGACGGCCACACAGCCACGACTCTATTCCATAAACGAGACAGTTTATCTCGACAGACTCGTGGCGTTTCCGACGAATGCTGTACGAAAAGCTGTACAATAAATGAGTTAATGTCGTACTGTGGTTCTACTGGAAATAAATAAATATTTCTGGCTTCTCTCAAAAGAATACAAAAAAGATTGTTACTGTAGTTTGTTTGTTTTTTCTCAAAGTTGTTGTTTTATGGAATTCTGAGCATAAACCAAAGGTTATTATTTGACGTTTAAGTTTTATTTCTGACTTGTAAAGTTTATAAGTTTCGCTTTATACACCCCTCGACGATGTCTTCAGGGGCGAGAAGATAGAAAGTGATTGAGTGCAGAAAGAGTCATACATGTTTCTGTGATGAGAAATAAATGAATTATTATCAAAGAAAATGTCTTGGTTTCCAATTTATCGTTTGTCCTCACAATTTACTACCTTGTGATTAACAAACATGTTTGACAACCATAACTCTATAACTGTATTCTTGAACCACAAATACTTAACACGTCACTGTGTTAAGGCCTGGCATGGTCGGGTGGTTAAGATGCTTGACTCGTAATCTGAGGGTCGCGGTTTGGAATCATCGTCACACTAAAAATGCTCGCCCTTTCAGCCTTGGGGTATTATAGTGTGACGGTCAATCCCATTATTCGTTAGCTAAAGAGTAGCCCAAGAGTTGGCGGTGGGTGGTGATGACTAGCTGCTTTTACGCTGCTTAATTAGGGATGGCTAGTGCAGATAGCCCTCGTGTGGCTTTTAGCGAAATTAAATAAACAACATCAAACATTATGTTAATCACAGTTCATGCCTCTAAAGGTTATGTTTATTTGATTACGTTTGTCTATTCATCAGTGACAAACTAGCGAGTGTTCAGTTGGATAAAACTTAATCTAATACGTTTGATCAAATTTCTCTTCCACTTCACCTTACAGGTTATCACAACTCAACTGCTGTTTACAGTTAAAATTGTCCTTTTTTCAATTTTATGAATGTTTTACGCACGCGGTACAGAACTATTTATTACTATACGTATAATTAATTGGTTGTTCCGGTGGATATACTGAATCATTTCATTTCGACATGTCAGATATGGGGTTTGTTTTTTGTACTGGTCCCATTATCTATACTCTATAACAAAGTTGCTTTGGTTTGTCCGTATCTTGTGCAAACCTGCAAATGAAATGGATCCATGTCAAACATTTTCTTTAGATTTCTGCCCTTGAATAAACCACTAAAAATAAATGGAATAAAATACTTCACAAGTCATCTTTCGATTTATACTCATTGACTTGTCCACAGCTAAAGGTGTGTCTGTAACATAATATGTGTGTTTTCCTGACATCTGAGCTCAAAGGTTTGCGTTTAAAATATTTAACAATCTGTATTTCCTTAACAACTGTGACCAGTGGCCTTTCTTAACAAACTTCACAATCTAGCTTTAGGTGCACATGTACCGTGACACATGTTTTTCTTAGCAACTCTGGCCAAATTTCTCTTTAACATGCCTGGCATCTGGCTTAAGATGCACCTATAACTTAATATATATATTTTCCTAACAAAGTGAGAGTTACTTTGTAATCAAAGACATTTATTTAACACACTTGGTAACTGGACTATAAGTGCTATGAATCACAGCACTGTGTTCATAATCATAAAGACAGACAGTTGAAAATTTTTGTTAAACACGCTTTCTTTTTTATGAAAACGTGGCCATTTTGTTAGTAATTTTAACGGTAATTTTGCAAAGCGTAATATTCCAGACGATTATTAAAATATCTAATGAAATTCACTGTTTCAAAGAAATCATAGAAGTTTCGAAACATATTATAAAATACCATCATCAGTCGTTTAAAAATTTCAAAATGTTTTAAAACTAAATATTTATTTCATTTGATAAGTTTGTACAAAATAATCAGTTATTTTTGATGAGTTGATGTAAAAATCGTCGAAGTCAGTCCGAAACATGCACGTGGCAGGACTTTTGATGAACTATTAGAATCAGTTTATTTGGTCAAGGACCATTCAAGTTTTGTTTTGCAGCTAAAATTATCCACGGTATCTAAAATCTCTTATAACGATACTATGGTTCTAACTTATCGAAAGTTTAGCCTACATTTCTATAAATTCTTTGTATAATGTCTTGGAAGTAACCTACGAGCAAGTTTAGCATTTGTTTAGTAAAATATATTGATAAACTTGGAGTAATATTTTAAAGCAATAGAGTAAGGAAAGTTTCACTGATTAAAGTCTCACTTTGTATTGGTAGTAATTATGGACTCTTTTTAACTCTCACTTACACTTTGTTCTCAGCTGCTAAAGTTGTGGTAAAGTTACCATCTTCTGTAATATTATGCCCCCCAGTGGCTCAGCGGTATGTCTGCGGACTTGCACGCTAAAATCCGGGTTTCGATACCCGTGGTGGGCAGAGCACAGATAGCCCATTGTGTAGCTTTTTGCCTAATTCAAAACAACAACAACAACATCTGTAATATTACTCTCGGTACATGAGTAATGAGTTGAACGTCATGTTTATCCACGACGGAATGTCTTGGATTTTGTAATTCCTTTTATTCTAATAGCTAGCCACCTAGTGGTGAATCCCATGTACTTATTTACTCAACAAAGTCACGATACTTTCATATCACAAATTACTGAGAACTGATACTGTCACTTATGCAATAAACAAATTTACATCTCTCTCTCGAAGGGGTATTTTGCTCAATTCACAAAAAAATAGTCTAAAGTGTATTTGTATGTTACTTATTTCATGAGAAATTCAAAATCAAAACAAACAATTAATTTCATTTTCGTATTTTTATTAAAGCGAATTTTAAACATTTTGACAATTTTATTTTGAAATCATTTCCAAATAACTGATCACATTTACATGTTTCACGTCTTCGTAAAAAAAAGGTTTGATCAAATCAGTTATTTCCACTTATTTCATTTGACTTCTTTCGTTTTTATCATCACCTCACAACTCCAATTATACATTATTGTTTCTTTGGTTCTCCAATAGCACAGCCGAATGTCAGCAGATTTGTAACACTAGAAATAGAGCTTGATAGTTGTGGTAGACACACCACTCGTGTTAAAGACAATAATTTTCCCCCAGAATAACTCTTTCCCCCTCCAATGATAAAGCGGAATGTCTGCAGATTTGTAACACGAGAAATGGGGCTTGATACCTGTGGTAAGCACACCACTTCTTGTACTAAAGACAATAATTTTCTCCCAGAATAACTCTTTCCCCCTCCAATGAAACAGCGGAATGTCTGCAGACTTATAACACTGAAAATAGGGTTTCGATACCGATGGTGATCAGAACACAGACAGACAGCCCACTGAGCAGCTTCTAGTTCAGCTACAAACAAACCAATAAAATGTTCCACCCTCTACCTTTCACTTTCTTTCTCAAGTCATTGTTTTATCCTGTTGTTAAATTACCACATCTTAGTATATTTAACATCAACTTTGTTTTCTTTAAATTGTTTTTTTATATTTTGAAATGTTATTTTTTCCTGTCTCTTTTCTACTATAGTAATAATAATTACGGTACTTATGTTTCTCGGGTGTGTCTCAGTTTTTATTGTATTTTTTTGTGAAACATTCGTTTATCTTTTTAATACTTATTTTCAGTTTGTTCTCCTATCACATACATTTAGGAACTTGTCACTCACTGAATGTGTTTTTTTCTTGTCCTTTCTTTATTTTTTCCATAAAAATTCCTTTCACTATTTCATCAAAATGTTATTTCATAGTTTCAACTCACTGGAGCTTTAAACTCCTAATGAATTTGTAACTGTTTAATCAAATATATTTATATATTCGAAATAATATTTCAATGAAACATCTTTCATTTTTAGTATTTCTTCAATGTAAACAAGTAACTACGCATTGGTCAAATTTTCTCACGTTACTAAGTGCCTTCTAAAAGAGTCAAGTGTGGCACAGCGGCTAAAGTGCCGAATTATGGATCTGTAGGTCCAACGCCCCCATTTCGTTACCACGTAAAAAAAAAATATGGTTCACACTTTGGAATCGTGAGTGCGTTATAAGGGTAACAGTAAACATCCCATTATTTGTCCAAACAATAATATCCTCAGAGCTGCCAGCGTGAGCGGTTGACCAGCTGCCTTTCTTCTGGTCTATCAGTTCGAAACTATGAACAGCTAGCGCAGATAGTCTATGCATAGCTTTACTGAAATATCCTGAAACAAATAGTGCCCTCAGCTCCACGTGCCACATACGTAAGAATATGTGTTCCTGTCTAATGTAACAGTCTATTTTATATATCTATAATTCAGTATATTTCTCATAAATGTTATTGTTCTTTCTTATTAAGCACAAAGCTACAAAAATGACTATTTGTACTTTACCCATCACAAGTATAGAAACGCGGTTGCTAGGGGCATAAGTCAGCAGACATACCACTGTGTTACCCAGGAGAAATTGTCATAAAAATGTATTTCAAAACGACTGGTAAGGGTGTTAAAACGTTTCATTGAAATAAAGTATAGAACAAAGTTTCAACCTTTTTAGGTTAACAAACTCTCTCTAAGTGGGTTTCTCGTCATCACGAATTGTCATAAAACATTAGTATTATGCTTATTATATTTCTAACACCACACTCTACAAATAACAGATGTGGAAAACATAGCGTTGAAATACTGTTATACCCTGTTTTTCTTCAAAAACCTTTAAGAGACTGGATGATAGATGTAATGTTTAAACATATGATAAGTTTGGTATTAATATCTTATAACAAATCTGATTAATTATTATCACACTTCTCTAGCTTGTAAGAGACATTCACAACATAAAAATGTTTATATTTCTAACATGAGATCTTTAATTTTGTCTTTTCCAAAAGACAAATTTTGTTTCTTTTCTAGAAACTGATACTTCTTTTACCACTTCACTATTTGTTCTTTCATTAGAATTAAAAACCATCATCTTCAACACATCTTAATTAAGAATTATTTTGTTTTTGTAAACATTTATCCAGTTATTTCAGCTCATTCCGCGTTTCTCCTAGATCTTCCACAAATATTTAAACATCACATAATATTTCTATTTATTATGTCTGCATAATTCGAACAAAATATTTTCAATTTTATTATCATACTTTCTACCATTTTATTTATTCATCAAGCAATCCTCCATATCATACAAGTAAATTGAAACCAATACTGGACTTCAATAACATCCTTATCAACATTCTTTAAAAATACACTATTTGAGTGGATCTGTGTTTTTCAGTATATTTTCTTTCTTCTAAAATTGTACTTTATCATATCTCATTGGAACTATATTCTTATACGATAACAATAATATATATGTGGCAAGACAAACAACAGATTTAAAAATGTCTCTAACATGAAAATGTACAAATATTCTGCCACGGGATTTAGTTGATGAGAATATAATTTTCTTGTTTGTGAGGTAATTAATTAATTATGTTTTGTTGTTGTTTTTAACTATTAAACTGCAAAATGTGAGGATCAGTGAAACTTTTAAAACAGTCATGCGACAGACTTAGAATGAAATTTAATACAAAAAGTATTCAGGTTCAAATAAACAGTTCATATATAATTATAAAAGAGTGTGTCTGTGTGTGACCGCCATAGCTCCAAGGATAAATAGCTTAGAAATCTGAAATTTTGCACCCATAGTAAGTGGACCCCGAGGGTGTGCACTTGGATATTATTACTTACACAGGTGCGCACGTATCTTTTAAACGAGGCAAGGTAACGAAAAACCACATAAACAAAGTGGTCTCATATATTACAAATAGAAATCACAGACAGACACACATGCTCATTTCTTATTATATTTAACGCAATGATAAAGTTCTTTTAGGATAAATAATTCTTGATATACTACTTTCTTTACTTTTTTATATTTATGCGAAATAAATATGTTTAAAATGTTTGTGTCTGTTCTTCTGTACTAAAATAGGTTCAGAATAAACACACTCACATAGTCATCTGGAATGTATCAATCTAATAACCCGAGTGAAGCTTGATATAGTTTTGTTAGTTATTTAATAAAGTGAAAGTTCATTAAATCAAAAACCAGGTTGAAATGCATACCTTTATCCAGTAAATGTTGGTTCATGACAAACAACCTATGTGGATATGTGCTTAACTAATCCGTACCCGCGCCATCACTTATTTATAAAAAAATCTTTAAAAGACAAAATGTGACATATCGGCAGTAATAAATATTAACTTGAAAAAATATGTTTGATAAACGTTTATATTATACGATATACAAATAAATCAATTTTGTATAAATAAATCAGTTGTTTATCGTTAAGACTGATTCATCATTACAAATAATTGTGAGAGCACGTGCTTCTTAAATTTCAAATACCTCTCAAAACTTCGTGATTTTACCGTAAACTTATGCTGACGTATTTTCTAAGGAAATTCACTGAAAAACTTGACAAGATGTAGCTATAAATGCAATAATTCATATTACTGGGCTGATCGCACAGTTACGGTTAATCACCCTTAAGTGCGCCCTACACAAGTAAAAGATAATAAAGAATAAATTTTCCTGTCCACATGTGTGTGTTTTCTTGTAAGCAAAGCCACATCGTGCTATTGCAAAGTTTACTGAGTAAAACCAAACCACTGATTTTAGCGTTATAAATCCGAAGACTTACAGCTGTATCAGCGGGGGATTGTCCGAGTGATACCTTTTGATAGTACTATTTTATGTAGAGTTTTGGGCAGATGTCTTTCGTAAGACAATAAAACTCGTGTTACAAAGAACGCAATTTTTAAGTAATTGACGAAAGTGGTCCACTCAAAACATTGCACAAAATAAAGCTGCAAAAGTTTTTATTTAGACCTGTCAATTTGTTGTTTATCATCTTTCATTCAAGTTGTTGTTGTTGTTTTTCTCAAGTCTTGCGGAATAACATCCGTCATACAAATCACAATCCAGTATTGAGGGGAGAGGGGTTCCCATAACGCGAATCTGCTTCAGTGATCTTTCTGTAATGAAGCCATCCTTCTCTTGTAATAGTTGGATCATTTATCAATTTAACAGTTATTAACTTATTGTGTAGTTTATTTCAAAAGTGTAACCAATATTTAATTGTCGTTGTCCGACTTCGTTATTATTAATTCAACAGTACCATTACAATTAACGACATCTTGATAATCACCAAGAAAAAAAGTGATGTTATCTGTTTTCAGAATAATAACTATTTAATTAAACATACTGAAGCCAGAATAACAATGTGAGTTTTCTCTGTATCAGAAATATCAGTGATAAAATGAGATATAATGCATTTCTGTACCTGTTTTACCACGAATTCAAAACAGGCAACAACATATCTAAATTTAGCTTCGTAGGAAGTGGGCTGATATAAAGACTTGTAAATAACGTTATATAGTTTAAAGCAGTACAGTATGTAAGTAACGTGTGTACGTTACTATTCTATCATTATTTGATTAATTAATTTTTCCAAACAAATAAAATCCAAAAATGAAACTGAATTTTGTGTAAAGGTTAGGCTCTTAGATCTGGTATTACTCTTTCAAAAGTCTAGTTGTTTTACCTTGTTTGGTTTGATTTGCTTCGAATTTCGCGTAACGTCTTACATGAACTATTTGTGCTCGTCGTCCCTAATTTTGAACTGGTATAATTGAGGGAAGACAGCTATTCAACATAACCCACGACTAGCTCTTGGACTATTGTTATCGAATATTTTAGGGAATCGATTTGTTTTATTGTTTTTTCTCCGACTCAACATTCAGGCACGCATAATTCTAGGCTCATAATTATTTACAAGAATGCATCTCATAAATTTTATCAGATCCAGTTTTAAATTGCAGAATTTCTTTAAAATAAAAGAAAACGCAAAACAACAACAAAGACTGGACGACAAATCAGATCTCAGAAGGCCCAATGTTTTTCGTAGATCATATATATATATTTCTATATAATAAAATATTCAAGTCGTAATCCAAAACACATTAACATTGCTAGGCTAAATTATAGTTTAAAGTTAATATGTCTGGTTAAGGCTACTAAACTTAACTTCATAAACTTTGAACAATGCAATGGAAGGTGCGATACAGTCATCGACCATTCACACACATTGAATGAATTTTAGTGAAATTAAATAATTTATACCTAAATAAAATTAAATAAATAAACAAAAATCATGATTTTTTTTCATTTAACTTCATTTTGATATAAATTAATTAATTTCACTAAAATATATACATATAGTTTTAGAAAAATTAATACTGATAATGTTGAGTAAACAAAATTAAAAGGAAGGACTGCGTTAAAAACAGCAACTCCAATCCTTTAGCTAATCATATTAGTTTGTTATAACCTAAACACTTGTGCCATGAGATCTTTTTAATTAGTGCAGCGTTTCACGTTCATTATTTTTAAATTAATTCTTGTTTCAGCTTTTCCAGGTTATAACAAACTGATATACATACAGACACACACATATATGAGGGACCATATCCTAAAGCTTATTAGATATTGTCTTTCTCACACGAAGTCCTCTGAACTAGTTTATAAAGAATTTACATGCTTAAAATGAACCTCATTTATCCACGCACATACAAACAAACACGTAGAAAATATTACATATTCATTTCAATCATGACCTCCCTTTCCCGGCTTCTAAATATAGTTTTAAAATAAAATTTTCATTAAAAAAGAGCAAGAATACCAATATAACAATCAAATTTTAATGAAATTGTGAAACTGAATGAAATATAGAATAATCTATAAAGAATGAATTGACATGAAAATAAAATAAAACTATTGTCCACACTTTCAAAAAGCCACAAAATATTTAAAAATTACTATATTCACAATACACTAATTCCATATACCGTAAAAATCATATTAAATTAAACCTAAATATTTCCTTCTGTTAACCCTAGCACATAAATTTCTTCCACTGAATGATATATAGTATGCCATTTTACAATTAGGTTATTTATATTTGTTTAGAATTAAGCACAAAACTACCCCATGGGCTATCTGTGCTCTACTCACCATGGGTATCGAACCTGTTATTTTAGCGGTATGAGTCCTCAGAGATACCGCTGTACCACTTGAGGGGACTCAAAATTAATGACAGCTAGCGAAAGATATACGTTTCAAGGAAAAAAAAATGGAATGCCATTTTCAATATTGCGTTAATACTTTAAAATATTTGAGAAACGTTATATATTGTATCAGGAAGGACCCCCAGTGGCTCAGCGGTATGTCTGCGGACTTACACGCTAAAATCCGGGTTTCGATACCCGTGGTGGGCAGAGCACAGATAGCCCATTGTGTAGCTTTGTGCTTAATTCAAAACAACAACAACAAATGTATCAGGAACAGTTAGAGAGCAGCGTCATCTGCCAAGCAAATATAGAAATTATTATGTTTGTCTGCTCTTTCCAAATATTCTTTTTCTATAAATATTAATTACTAAATATGAGCCCATTTATTACAAAGTATAAAGGCAATACAATTTTAGCAAAATCCGTTTTCGTGCTGAGCGTGAAGGGCTGTACTAAATGTCATTTTCATAATATTTATTTTATATTGAGGTATTAAATAGTGGGCGGTGCCGTTATTTGAAAGGACGTGTATGATATTTATATGGATATTGCTAGTTTATGTGAACAAAGCACAAGCTGATAACTCAGTTTTACTACAAAGAAGAAATAGTCCATAAAATTTTCTCGGAATGGAAAAGTACGATATTGGGGTGTGTATGTTTGTGCAATTAAATTTAACAAAGTTTGTACTAGTAATAAAAAGAAAACTGCATTAGCTTAAAAAACAAAATTGAAAGTTCCTTCACAAAACGTTTGGTAAAACCCACTCAAAAGGCATTCAGGGTCATAGTATTTATACTACGCAAGAGAATAAAAAATAATATAGGAAAGATATTTTCTTTTGTGGAATAATACGCTTCCTCACCTCTAGAACAGTGGCAAAAAGAACTTTGGATAATTTAGTATAAATTTGAAATGTTTGTATGAAATAACACGCATCCTGACCTCTGAAACCGTGACACAAAGAACTTTGAATAAATTAGTCTAAACTTGAACTGTTTGTGTAGAATATTATTTATTCTGTCCTCTGGAACAGTGGCACAAAGAACTTTGGATAAATTAGTCTACACTTGAAATGTTTGTTTGAAATAACATGCATCCTGACCTCTGAAACAGTGGGACAAAGACCTTTGAATAAATTAATCTAAATTTGAACTGTTTGGTTTCAATCGTAGTATTTAGGAATCAATGAGAGGATTTATAGGGAAGTACCTTGTGCTAATAGTTAATTATACTCTTTGTATGTTTTGTATTAAACTGTGATGGTTCGAATTATGTTACCCATTTTACCTAAGTGATGGGAAAACGGATCGGTATAAATACCACAGTATATCAGTTCTCATGCTATAACCCTTTGGAAAGGAGCTGATTGGTCAGAAATGATACCAAACATACATCATAGAAATATCGAGTTTAAGAAAAAAAACTCGTGAGATTTGGAGCGAATGGACTGGCCATCACAAAGTCCAGATCTTAGACACAAAACAAATCTTTTTGCTGCTCTACTCCACGTTTTATAAAAGTATCAACTGAAGAAAGGTTCTCCGCTGTGACAGCTGTGAGTCTACGGATTTATAAAGCTAAAATCAGAGATTCGATTCCCCTCGGCGAAAACAGCAGATAGCCAAATGTGGTTTGCTATAAGAAAAAATAAACACACACACTAAAGAGAGCTTCAAGAAAATTGAATCACATAAATAAAGAGGCTTTGAGGTAATACTTGACACGATGACACAGATATTCCAAGCTATTATTTATGCCAAAGAAAGTCAAACTAAATATTAGCATTAAAGAAACTTAAAGGCTTTACTGGTGTATTAATTCCTTAATATATTCCAATAAAATTAAGTTGCGATAATTCTAAACTAGTTTCTACAGCATAACAGTGACTATTTTGTGTATAAAACTCACGAAATGTAAATTGTTGAGGTGTTTTAATAAACTTTCTCACCACTATAAATCCTTTCTTCTTTCCTTACAGACCTTATTGTCATAATAATATTCATATTTTAACTGTATATTACTCTGGCACGTTCTTTATAAATTACGTTTCTTACCCCATCAAATTCACTAGGTACTCAATTGATTGTAAGAAACTTGGAATTTGTCCGAAACCAAATGCTTCATACCAGACACTGCAGTTTAAAGAGCTGAAAGTAGCTAAAATTGATTTTAGCTACCAATAGCTAATAAATAAAAATTCCAGTTCAAAATATATTATGTAGGATGGTTTGGTATAACCACCTCACAAAAATGGTGATGAAATTAAATGTTTGATTTTAAGGGAAATTTAAATAAACATTATTACTAAAGCTTTAAACAATCATATTTTTTCTAGTTTGTTTTTTTGTTTTGAATTTCGCACAAAGCTACTCCAGGGCTACCTGTGCTAGCCGTCCCTAATTTAGCAATATAAGACTAGAAGGAAGGCAGCTAGTCATCACCACCCACCGCCAATTCTTGTGCTACTCTTTTACCAACGAATAGTGGGATAGACCGTCACATTATAATGCTCCATGGCTGAAAGGGTGAGCATGTTTGGTGTGACCGGGATTCAAACCCGTGACCCTCGAATTACGAGTCGAACGCCCTAACACACTTGACCATTTTACACAGAAAATTAGTGATTTCACCCTGTTTTGCAATTTCTTCAAATTAATTGTTGCAAAAAGCAAAAATATCAAATTACTGAATCTGATGTACTATGTGGACTACAGCAAAAGTGAATGGTATGAAAAAATGTTGGAAATTTATGGTTAAGTTACAATTATTTAAAATAAGTTGAGGTACCTATTCTTTGTGCGGGTTATGAACTTAAAAAGTGTGGTGGATGTTGTCATAAATAACAAAGAAATCCTTTCATTTCGTTCATTTATAATATAGCATATTATTGTGGTATTTATTGTTAGCTCACCAAAGATTTTGTGTAAGGTTTAATAAATCAATATGCATATATATGAAACCTGGTATACAATATGCGTTCATCAGGGAAAGGTAGAAACAAAAGTCGTGGCGGTAGAGATACTTTCTGTTACCAGCTTTCAACACTCACCTTTTAATGTCCTTCCCACAGTGTTTCACCTGATTAATTAATTCACGTTCATTGGCCACAGTGGAGGAGGTTCCACCACGATCTGGAATGATTTCTCCTTCCATGGAACAATGGAATTTTAGGTTATACAGGGTGTCAGACAGCAGCTGGCTATTCTGGCATGTTGGAAAGAGCATCCTTATTGACTTGGCTTTTGTGAAAATGACTGGATCTTTCAGCAGGACAACGCTGTAATCCACAATGCCCACAAGACAAAGGATTTTTTTGTAGCGAATAATGTGATTCTTTTGAACCATCCAGCGTGTTCACCCGAAATGAATCCTATTTAAAATGTTTGGGGTGATGACAAGGGAAGTCTATAGAAATGGGCGTCAATTCCAAACAGTGCATGATCTTCGTGAAGCCATCTTCACCACTTGGAATAACATTCCATCCAGCCTTCTGCAAACGTTTATATCGACCATGCCAAAGCAAATGTTTGAAGTAATTCGCAATGACGGCCGTGCAACTCACTACTGAGACCTCTTGTTGGGCATTTCCTACCCTGTTTAGGACTTATTTTTGGTATGGTCTTAAACTTTTGACCAGCTACTATTTAGGCTAATTTCATAGTGTTTACACTTTCAATATTAAAGGCTAAAAATTTTTTTTCCCTTTTTTTATTTTCATCTTTCGAAGCTCTACTCAAATAAGTGGTTGAGTCTAACAA
Source organism: Carcinoscorpius rotundicauda (assembly GCA_011833715.1). NCBI lineage: Eukaryota > Metazoa > Arthropoda > Merostomata > Xiphosura > Limulidae > Carcinoscorpius > Carcinoscorpius rotundicauda. The sequence goes on along the minus strand of CM022392.1, from coordinate 88,692,694 downwards.
CGCAAAATGTATATATTTTTTTTCTGTTCATTGGCCTTAAGATTTTAGCCAGCAGTGAACAAATTAATATTTCTCATGATATAAACCTAAAAATAAAATAATAAATAGTTTGTGATACAGCATAGGTGTCATAACGTTCAGTTATTACTTTTAAAAAATTACACTATAATCTAACCTTTACAGAATATGCTATAAAGACAGCCTAAACCGTTGGTTTTTCTGTTTGTTTCTAATCTGTAGTTTTTTGTTGTTGTTTTTTATTGGCCTGGCATGGCCGAGCACGTTGAGGCATGCGCTCCTAATCTGAGGGTCGGAGGTTCGAATCCCCGTCACATCAGACATGCTCGCCCTTTCAACCGCGTGGGCGCTATAATGTGACGGTCAATCCTACTATTCGTTGGTAAAAGAGTAGCCCAAGAGTTGGCAGTGGGTGGTGATGACTAACTGCCTTCTCTCTAGTCTTACACTGCTAAATTAGGGACGGCTAGCACAGATAGCCCTCGAGTAGCTTTGTGCGAATTTCTAAAACAAAAAAACTATTTTATATACTTTAAAAATGTCCAAGAGATGGCAGAAGCAACATCTAATGCATACGTTTTAAAGATATCTGTCGTTGGAAGTAATTGCTTGTATTGATATAAACATGTAAATTATTTTGTTTAAAAAATATATGATGGTGATTACTATAAAAAATAATTAAGATATTCATGGAAAGTCACAAAATAACTTATGTTTAACTACCTCTACAAAACATAGTGTTATGTAGATTAAACACAGATAATATTTACTTGAAATTAAACAGCCCAATAATTCAAATTTTGATTATCTCTGTAAAACACGAAGAAGTCAGTAAAATATTATAAACAATATAAGATTATTTCTGACTAATACATGTGATCAATATTTTAATTTAAAATAATTTAAAACTTAATTTTTCCTTTTTCGCAATTTTCTTAATACTCAGATGACTCTTACAATGGTAAAGGCATTTGTAGCATCACCACATATTTTTTCACACTTTTCTTTGGAAATGCCGTCTGGTTTGAGGCCTTAATACATGTAGGTGCAAATCTGTTTCATGGATGTTGTAATGCAACCTAATATTATATTAACAGTTTTATAGGCTGTCTGGATGTTCATTGACCGCTTTTTTTACTATAAATATAGATTCCTATTGAGGACTATTTCAGAAGCCAATTTGCTGCAAAATGCATGTGATACTACTATGAGTAAAGGGATCGAGTTATTTCCATGCAAAAAAAAAACAAAAAAACAGTCATTGTTTCTTTGAGCTAGAGGAACTGTAGACAAGGCAGATCACTAAAAGAATTGCATTTGATCAGTCTACTGTGAGCTGTTGGTATAAATAAACTGTATGTGTGGGGTGGCAGGTGGGAAGGGTTAGGAAGAACGTTACTACAGCAACTGAAGAAGGTGTTCTGAAAGGTGTGAGGCTAAGGAACCGTCGATTGTTGTCCACAGATCTAGAAAAAGCATTACAGGAAAATTCGAGGGGGTCATCACATGCACTGTTCGGTTTCGCCTGTGTTCAGCCAGTATCCCAACAAGATAGCTGTAAAAGAAACCCATCCTCACCAACAAGACTAGGAAGATGAGGTCTAACTGGGTCAGAGAACACTCTAACTGGACTGAGCATGTGGATCAAAGTGACCTTCTCTGTAGAATCAAAGGTCAACTTGCACGGAACGGTGTGAAGCACTTTATTCGCCGTGGGTTTGTAGAAGAGTTTTATCTAGCATGTTAGAATGCAACTATAAAGTATTTGCAGAATTAGACAATATGTGAATACATTTCTAGCATATTATGAAATACATTGTCCATGTCAATTAATACCTTCAGATCCTCGAATCAAGGTTAAAACCAACAAATCGAAATAACTTCGGTGGAACTGACTAGTGGACACTCTAGTGTGACTCTGTCACAGGATTAAAAAGGTTAGAAACTATCATGTACCACATGGAAAAGACGTGAAATAAAGAGGAAACATTGCTCACCATGTGTTAAAAATACATCTTAAGGTTTATTTCAACACTTCATATGAAGGAATATCTCAGAAGGAAGAGAACCAAACACTATGTTGGTCAGGCAATAGCCCCGTTATAAACCCTTTCGAAAACTGTTGGAAATAATGGACGACGAAGTGCAAGAGAAGAAACTGTTAAGCACCTTGAAACTGTAGGAATCCCTAATCCACGCGTGGCATCAAGGACACGCACCTACCTATACTCAGTATCTCGTACATTCGAAATCACTGAGATGTCGAAACAATTAGTTATGAAGGCTGAAATGGACACAACCATATAATAAAACAGACAAACAAAAATACTCTGTAACAACTTGTCAATTTCGCTAAGAATGTTAGTTTTAACTCTAGGTTTTCTTACTTAGAGAACATTTTCGTATTTACAAAGAACTTATTGATTATGTGCTCTAATACGTTTTGCACAATTTGTTTGTTTATAAAGATGTATATAGGTGTTTGGAAGACTGGAATACTAGTAAGTTTACACCACACTGTTCATAACTATTTCACACCAGTCCTGACACTTCCACAATGCACAATCTCGTAAACACTCGTATAAATCTAAAAAAGTGGTAAAAATTGAGTGATGTAACTATATTTTCTACCACCGTATTTCGAGACAAGAAATATAAGGCTACTACTACATGGTGTTTTATCTGAAGTAAAAATAGCTTTAAAGTCCGATGGATGTTTTTCTAAGTTGTTCCATTGTCATAATAACTAACGAATTTATGTTTATCTGGTACATTGTTATACCATTGTCATGGAAACTGAGGAGATTTTTTCATGTAGTTTACTGTCAGAAACAAATATTAAAATTGTTTTCCTATAAGATAGGAAGGAAAAGTAGCTGCTTAAAGTAAACGAAGAAAATGAGATGTGTGTACATTAATCACAATTTTATCTCAAACTTCAGTTACCTCTACTTCTTACTCTAAATATTTAGTTATATGCTATAAGGTAGTGAGTAGCATAATGTTTCTACACTTAATTATTCGTGTTTTGAAACTGGTTACCACGTGTAATGTTTCTACACTTAATTATTCGTGTTTTGAAACTGGTTACCACGTGTAATGCTTCTACACTTAATTATTCGTGTTTTGAAACTGGTTACCACGTGTAATGCTTCTACACTTAATTATTCGTGTTTTGAAACTGGTTACCACGTGTAATGTTTCTACACTTAATTATTCGTGTTTTGAAACTGGTTACCACGAGTAATGCTTCTACACTTAATTATTCGTGTTTTGAAACTGGTTACCACGTGTAATGCTTCTACACTTAATTATTCGTGTTTTGAAACTGGTTACCACGTGTAATGTTTATACACTTAATTATTCGTGTTTTGAAACTGGTTACCACGTGTAATGTTTACACACTTAATTATTCGTGTTTTGAAACTGGTTACCACGTGTAATGGACGTGTTTTCCAAACTCAGAAAGTCAAGTGAGCCGTTAATGGGTGACACCATTTTGAGCCAATGAAGTTGTGAATGAAAATATTTTGTCACTTTCTTTTTAGAAGAAACCTCTTGTTTTTAAAATCAAAAGCTAATGTAACTTGGTATTTAATTCGTTTGCACGAGTGATAATGAATAAGTTAAAAAACCAGTTTAAGATAATCAAGTAGTAAATTTGAAAATGTTACGTAGTGGGGGTCATTGAACCCAAAGTTGGGTAGTTCTTTCGTTGAAGAAAGCAGGTAATCAATCTATAAAAAATCGTCTTAGCTGTGTAACTTGGAAACTTGGATTCGTGAAGCTGTGATTAGTATAGCTTGTATTAAACATTTTTTAAACAACAGTTATTTGTAATGTTGGTATGAGTTACTATAAATTCATTCTGCGCAGAACTCTTAACTATACTTTAAACACCTTTAATAATACATTATTGTCTACCTGATTTATTGTAGTTTTAAACACCCTTAATAATACATTACTGTCTGCATAATTTATAGTACCTTTAAACACCCTAAATAAGGCATTGCCGTGTGCATGAGTAACCGTAGCTTTAAGCACATTCAACAATACATAAGTGTTTGCATGATTTATCGTAGCTTTAAGCACCCTTAATAAGATATTACTGTGCATTATTTATCGAAGCTTTAAGCAACCTTAACAACACATTACTCTCTGCATGATTTAACATACCTTTATGTAAGAACTTCTCACAAAAATAATGTGACATGATTTTTTTTGTAATTTCTTTTTCAATAAGTTGCGTGTCACAAGTCGATAACATTCAATTTAATATTTAACCATAAGATTCGATGTTTAACCTGTTTACTCCTGATGAAATCTGAGGGTCGCGGGTTCTATCCATGTCATACCAAACATGCTCGCCATTTCAACCGTATGAGCGTTATAATGTGACAGTCAGTTCCGCTCTTCGTTGGTAAAGAGTAGCTCAAGAGTTGACGGTGGGTGGTGATGACTAGCTGCTTTCTCTCTTGTCTCACACTGCTAAATTAGGGACAGCTAGCGCAGATAGCTTTCATGTAGCTTTGCACGAAATTAAAAACAAACAAACAGACATTTTCATTGAACCTTCTGACTTTCAAAAAATTTGTCTCTTTGTCGGTCAACTAAATGTATTTATTTATTTACGTGTTTACATTGTAATGCGAAACCACGACAGTGACGTTGATGAAGATACCCACATTACTATGTTTTATTCAATGTTACCTACCGACTTATTTTGTTTACGTGATTACATAAGATATAGATATGCATAGTATTCGACCTAATTAAAAAGGTTTTCTTGGCTATAGATATACATGAACAATACATACTAAACGTCAAACTTTACCCTTTTCGCTCTACTAATAAAGAAAATTACAACAAAAAATCAAATCAACTTGAAATATTTAACTTAAAACTGCAAACGTCTGGCTTCTTCAGGTAGCATAGAAATAACGTATGATCGAGGGAAATATAATGTACATATAATAGTTTACGAGTGAAACAAACACATGAATATTCTGTATAACCATCCAACAGAACGAGGCTCATATTGGTTCTCTTGTCTTACATTGAATCTTTTTGAGGTTGTAGTACACAGTGCATTAGCTTCCACTTAGTTATTTGTAGGTGTTTTGTTTCACAGAGTTATTAGTTAGGATATAATGAAAAGGTCAAGTAGTTAACCCTACATTCCCTTTCTCCACTGTACACCACGCACGTGAATTTACTAATTAGTAGCTACAAATGTGTTTTTATAAAAACATAAAATAATACTGTGAGATAAGTTCTCGGCAATTTAGATAGTAGCTAAAGACTGCAACGCCCTTAACACTGAGAACTCAGTTGATGAACGAGTCTCTTGTAACTACCCCCCAGTGGCTCAGCGGTATATCTTCGGACTTACACGCTAAAATCCTGGTCTCGATACCCGTGGTGGGCAGAGCACAGATAGCCCATTGTGTAGCTTTGTGCTTAATTTAAAACAACAACAACTCTTGTAACTGAGGGACAGTGCACAGGCCAAGAAGGATTATGGTAATATAATTTACAGTTGTGACACTCAGTATGTCATTATTTCAACCCTTCAATATTCGAGAAGATCACTCCTTCTTACAAAAAGTAATTACTACGTTCTAATAAGGTAGTATTATTATTTTGCTCTTGCAATTACTATCTGTTAATTTGGCTCGCAGTCTGAGGGTTGCAGATTCAATTTCTCATCCAACTAAACATGATCGTCCATTCAGCCGTGAGGGGAGTTATATTGTAATGATCAATCCCACTATTTGTTAGTAAAATAGAAGTCCAAGAGTTGGCGGTGGGTAGTGATGACTAGTTTCCTTCCCTCTAGTTTTAAATTACAAAATTAGAAGCAACTAGTGCAGATGGCTCTGATGTAGCTTTGCGTGAAATTCAAAACAAACCAAGCTCACATTAACATTACAATCAAATAATCGATTTTAATGTCTTAATGAACTTCAACTGGAACAATATTTGCTGCAAATATTTAACAATGCATGCTTATCGAGATCAAAAATAATTACTTGCAATTATTTGAAGAACATTATCTTCAGAAATATTTGTGGAAGAAGGTAAATTACTAATAAAACATTACAGAAACAATCTGTGTCTAATTGGAAACATGTTAGAGTGCATCTGATGCCGGTTTGAAACTGAGTTATCTAAATATTTATACCGTGTTGTGAGTTGTGAAATTAATACCAGTTTATCAGGTAACTTCCATTTAAAACAAAAAATATATATTTTTTATTCTAATTATAATAAATTTCAATTGCATTTTTTACATTAACAAATTCGTCATTAGTTACTTTGTCCTGCAATATAACTTTAAATAACAGAAAAAAATACACATAATCAAATTCGGAGAAACCTTGATTGACAAAAACAAAATAACCCGCGACTTGCTCTAACAGGTATAACAACACTAAACTTTCATTAGATAGTAAATTTCACACTTTTCTCAAACAAAATCTTCTGTTCCCCTCACCCCCAACTAGGTCAATGACAAGTAGTGACATTATGAAGAATAATTAGACATTTAGAGGTAAAGTGTCCTAGTATGTATTATAAACAACCACCTAACAGCCGTTGGTGAACAGAAAGATTATATGGGCTTGCCTCGTTCACATCTAGCTCTACCACCCAATTAATTCCCTTTGTAGAGTTCTTTTTTATCTTTTTTATAAAAAAAAAAACTATACTAATTCCTGAATAACAATACACAATGATAGGTGGAGTAATATCAAACCTTTTGAATATTCTAGTTACAGTGGTAAAAACTTAATCTAATCGAGTCACGTAGTAATAAACGTGTTACTACTATTGCTCGAGCATCGAGGTCTCACAGTCAACGTCACTTCTTAGTTAAAAATGAATGTATGAAATCCTGGACACTAAAACGTAACCATTTTAATCTGATAAAACATATTTTCTAACGACATGAATTTACGACAGTGGACAAAAACATCACTGTTTGATTGTAAACTAAAACATAATTTAATTAATAAAACTAGAACATAATTTCTTTAAGATAAAATGTTGCTGATTTTTTAGAAGATTATTACGCCGATAATGTTCAATTAATTTGGAAAAGTTCCCACTTCAGTTCACCGGTGAGCTTCTGTGCTCATAACGCTTAGCTTTCGGTTTTGGCCCGGCATGCCCAGGTGGTTAAGGCACTTGACTCGTAATCCGAGAGTCACAGGTATAAATCCACGTCACACCAAACGTGCTTGACTTTTCAGCCGTGAAAACGTTATAATGAGACGGTCAATTCCACTTTTCGTTGGTAAAAGAGTAGTCCACGAGTTAGCGGTGGATGGTGATGACTAGTTAGTTGCCTTCCCTCTAGCCTTACACTGCTATATTAGGGATGGCAAGCTCAGATAGCCCTCATGTAGCTTTGCGCGAAATGTTAAGACAAACAAAACAATTCTCAAACAATATAAAGTTTTAAAATGTTGCATTTTTTACAAAGTCACTAACAGGTTGATTGTTTTGAAACTAAGCACAAAGCGACGTAAAACGTTATCTGTGCTTTCTTCACCACCGATATCGAAGTCCGATTTCTAACTGTAGGTGTTCACAGACATGCCGCTGGAGGACACTGTTGTACTTTCTATAGCCTTAATTAATAAAGCTTAGAAATCAGAAGGTAACTATAAACTTTCTTTAAAACTAAAAGCTCTTTCATATAGATCATAAAAGAGACGAAGACGAATGATTACTCGCGAAAACAAACATAATTTATTTGCTAGATAAGATTTCAAGAAACGTCCTAAATTTCTCAGTTGCCAGAAAACCCCGTCAGCAAATTATTTTTACATGTGTAATAACTCTTTTTTTTTTTCCGTTGGATAAATTTTAATTGTCCCCTCCCTTTTCCCGGTGGTTTAGTACTAAACTTGAGGGGCTGTTTGTCATAAAAAAAGTAAATAAAGAGAAAGTTGAACCTGCTGTGGGCAGAGTATATTGTTTGGATTTGAGTCTGACATCAGGACTCATCCACGCAATTCGTTTAACGCTTTTACATTCTTTACGAAGTGAGGCGAATTTTTAGTCGGTAGGGCCAAACATAGCCAGGTGGTTATGGCGCTCGACTCGCAATCTGATAGTTTCGAGTTTGAATCCTTGTCACACCAAACATGTTTGCCCTTTCTCAGCCATGGAGTATTGTAATGTGTCGGTCAATCCCACTATTTGTTGGTAAAAAATCGACCTTGAGTTGGCAGTGGATGGTGACGACTAACTGCCTTCCATCTGGTCTTACACTACTAAATCTAGGACGGCTAGCGCAGATAGCCCTAGAGTAGCTTTGAGCTGAGTTCAAAACAAACAAATGAACTTACTTGGTAATAAGACTGAAAGGTAGCACTGTGTATATTATACAGTAAACATTTTGTCACGTCTCACAACATCGATCAACTACGTTCGATGTTAAAAAAAACAACAGAAATTCGATGTTTTAACCGGTATAGCCTGAAATATTTTGGCATGCTTATATATATAGATTACATTTTCGTAAATATCCTTCTGGTAATTTATTTGTAATAAGTCAGTACAAAGTTATTATTTTCTTAAGACCATTTTTACCCTTATCAGCTATCTAATGCAAAGACGTCACATCCGTTCAACGTAATAGATCGAAACAGCTATCTCGCGCACAGCCATTAGGATGGTTCCTGTGATAAGTTTTAACACCTTACTGATTTACAGCCATCAGATCTATTCATTGTGATAGGTTGCAGCTCCTTCCTGATTGATCAGTATCAGATCCATTCATTGTAAAAAATCACAAAAACTGTTTACTGCATTGCCGCTAGTTTTCTTAAATACAATATTACCAATTACCTGATACGACATATCTCTTTGTCCTAACAGGTTTTGCCCCGGCATGGCCAAGCGTGTTAAGGCGATCGACTCGTAATCCGAGGGTCGCGGGTTCGAATTACGGTCACACCAAACATGCTTGCCCTTCCAACCGTGGGGGTGTTATAATGTGACGGTCAATCCCACTATTCGTTAGTAAAAGAGTAGCCCAAGAATTGGCGGTGGGTGGTGATGACTAGCTGCTTTCCCTTTAGTCTTACACTGCTAAATTAGGGACAGCTAGAGCAGATAACCCTCGAGTAGTTTTGTATGAAATTCAACACAAACAAACAAACCTAACAGGTTCACATCAGCTATCTGATGCACAGCAGTTCAGTGTGAGATGTTTTTCAATTATTCATCAAAAAAGATAATGTAAACGATTATAAAACAAAAGTAAATCGATTTTCGCTGTATTAATTGGCAAGAGTTAAAAAAAACAACCTTTTAGACCAAGTACAAGTCGTTTAGAAGAAAATTATTTGATCTGAATTTAAAATATTCCAAGCAGTTGGGTAGGAGTTCAACAATTTGTCAGTTGTCTCGCTCGAGACACATGGAGATAACTAACAGAGATTACGATAAGTGGCGAATGTACGTATAGGAGAAAAGTCATCTGCAAGAGCCTGTCTTACACATGTTATGAAATGTCCACTTATTAAATATATATGTATATAACTAATGCTACTTGTTCCCAGAAGACTCTGTGATTGCACTAACTTTTATTTATTGTAGACTCACTTTTAAGATTCCCCTTCGCTAGTACAGTGGTGTGTCTACGAATTTACAACACTAAAATCAGGGACATTCAAGATTCAACCATATGAACATCGGTTTCTTATAATTTAAAAATTCTTATTATATACGATGATTAATTTGTAACACTTTATCTATCGCAAGGTAACCCGTCTGTCAGAAAACAACGTGATGTAGTTCATTGCTAAACTAATTATGTATCTGACAATCAGGTATGTTATGAGTGAATCAGATCTGACTGGTCATTCAACCAGTTTATGGTGATCTTACAAAACCTGGTCTTAGTTCTCACCTTCAAGTGAATCACAGAAATTAAATACGCCGCATCAGATGTAAAATAGGCCCAGCAGGGTCCGATGGATAGGTCGCTCGACTCCTGATCTGAGGGCCGCGGTTTCGAATCCTCATCACACAACATGCGTGACTAGTGTAGCTGACGGCTTATTATATTATATTATTTCTTACCAGTACGTCATATTGCCAGCTTTTTTTTTCTTACTGGTATCCATATTGGCCAACTTTAACTATTAACAGTAATTAACAATACGATTATGGAATCGTTTAACTTTTTTTTTCACTCTACTGTCAAGCCTATTTATTACGATTTATTGGTGTTGTTTCTGACAATACGGTCAATAATCAACCATGATTGTACTTGTGTAAATAAAGCCATTTCAACACATAACTAAAGGCACTCGGTGGCTCAACAGTATGTTTGCGAATTCACACAATACAATCCGGGTTTCGATACCCGTAGTGGGCAGAGCACAGATAGCCCATTCTGTAGGTTTGTGCTTAATTCAAAACAAGAACACATTATTAAAACTTTATTGTATTCATTTTTTTTATTTTAACACGATTCCTAGAGAGTTCACTGACCTGCACAACTAGAGAAGTAGAATGGTTGATGTTAGTTTTATTATTACTTTTATTTAAACCATTAGTTATTTTACACTTCGACATCTGAAACTAAAATATACAGAATCAAACCCCGATTATGCTGCTAAGAAAAAAAAAAGATGCTGAAATACAAACGAGTTTAAAGTTTTCATCTGTTCTGCGGTTGCATGGGCGAGAAATAAAAGTAAGTAATGTAATGTACCGAATATGCTGAAGGTTAACAATTAATATTTTATTAGAGATCAATAAATGTTAGAATCCAATTGTAAAATTTCACCCATTGTCACAGTTTGGACAGATGAAGTACACCATCCTCTTGATACTGAATCTTTGGTTGTTGTCAATGGCTAATTCGTACCATTTCGGCCCCCAGTGGCTCAGCGGTATGTCTGCGGACTTACACGCTAAAATCCAGGTTTTGATATCCGTGGTGGGCAGAGCACAGATAGCCCATTGTGTAGCTATGTGCTTAATTCAAAAACAACAAAAAAAACAACGTACCATTTCGGATGTTACAAAATTTACAGCATTCTGTTTCCTGAAGGTTTTTGTTTACAATCCTGTCGATGTACCGTTTTCTGTAGTTTTCTTTATTTCTTCTCTGAGTTATCAGTTATCAAAATCGTAGTTTGGAATGTTCTGAGCCTTCATCAGAGAAGGAGAGTTAACGTTTTTACATTAACTGATTAAATAACTTAATAATTCCTGGATGGTGATTTTAAGTTTACTTAGAACTTTAACCGAAATCAAGTTGCATCGTCAACTGGACAGTTTATTTAAAACATTCACACCTACTTCACTCTAGTCTAATTGGCATTTCCCAATTTACCATAGCATCTACAAAATACCATATGCCAACGAGTCCATCATTTCGTGTGGAACACTTGAATAAGGCAGTTAGATAAGCCTTTCCACATCTTCAGAAAATCCTTATTCTGTTCCTAAACTTATTTTGTAAGTTTTCAGCGTAAAACACCAAATCTGCATGATAAGGCAATTTTCAATATCTGATGGTTATTACTGTTCTCAGCAGGAAGGTTCATTAATATTGTTAAGCGTGTTCCTTTGATTGTTCATTCCCGGCCGTCGAAACGTTTACTTTCGCCCGAGCCGCGCCAAACATGCTCGCCCTCCCAGCCGTGGGGACGTTATAATGTTACGGTCAATCCCACTATTCGTTGGTAAAAGAGTAGCCCAAGAGTTGGCGGTGGGTGGTGATGACTAGCTACCTTCCCCCTAGTCTTACAATGCTAAATTAGGGACGGCTAGCACAGATAGCCCTCGAGTAGCTTTGTGCGAAATTCCAAAACAAACAAACAAAATTGATTGTTAAACAAAATGAACAATTTGTTTTCCACCACTTCATTCATGAAACTTTGAAATTGTTTCAAACTGTTCCCTGATATATCTCTCATGGTACATTTTCATCATAATCTGTTGTTTTCGTAACTAGGTAATGTGAATGAGCTTTCTGATTCCCATAACCTTTTTTACTTCGTTCATGTCATTTTGTATTTTGCTTATTTACCTTGTTCATGAAAAAACTGTTGTTATAATCGTTCTGTAAGGTTTCCATGGCTGTCTTGATCAGGTTGTTTGGTTAGAACGCTCGACTTGCAATCCGAGTGTTGCGTGTTGTAAACCCCATCTCACGGCTGGTCGACCTTTTTTAAGCTGTTGGAGTGTTATGATGTGATAGTCAACTCAACTATTCATTGATAAAAGAGCACCCTATGAGTTAAAAGTGAATCACGCTGACTAGCTGCATTCCTTCTAGTCTAATACTGCTAAAGTAGGGACGGCTTGTACAGAAAACACTCGGGTGAATTTCTTCGAAAATTACAACACAAATCTTCAACGATCTTTTCTTTCAGTAAATTGATTTTTTATCTTAATAGTTTTGTAAGCCTCGTGTTTCTTTCTTGTAATTTTTTTAACTTATTATTTCTTTATTCTTGACCACCTTTCTGCTCTTTCATCGTTTACCGTGAATTTTAGATCTGGTAAAGAGCATGTGAGATTACTTTGAAGTTAAGGCTTGATTTTTTGCTTTACTTTATCGAACAAATCCCACTTCTAACAACAGTGTTCTAAAGGTTTCTATTATTGAGTATGTTCGTTTGAATTCTTGGTATAAAACATAATGCAAAGACCAGATCACTTCAATAAAGAACTATATTATTCATTTGACATTATTCTCATTTTATTGTTATTCAAATAGTTTCTCAAACGATTTAAAAAATTCAAGACATTAAGATACACAGTCATCATATAACGTAGAAACTTACTCTATATGACACTAATACAAGTGCTTAAATTTAAAACAAACATAGACTACGATATAAAAAATAGTACCCTTAGTTTGTGAAATACAACAGCAGTATTTCATGAGCTAAGCTACTATCAAGGTTTTACTTCGTAAGTAAGACATTTTAGAGATGTAGTTAACTTGCTATGTCGTGTTTTGAAGTGTTTTGTGAGACATACTAAGCTAGTATCTCGTGAAGTAGAGTATACTTGTTAGGCGTAATGTAAGAGGATATTGACAAAAAATGTCACTTTTTGAAGATCTTAACGCAAGCGTGTTTTTGTGTGTGTGGGGAGAGGGTTAGAGGAGAGTGTTGGTTGCCACTGGTACAAATAGGGTAAGTCCTATAGTAGCAAACAGATTATCTTGTATTCCTATTTAATTGCTATTATAAGCAATAATAAATATATAAAAAATATTCCTTTACTTTAAAGATCTGCAAGTTCTCGTGCACAGTTCAATTTAACAATGAAGGTATTTTTCCTAATAACTCCCAACAAGCAAGATGTGTAATCGGGTGTATCTTTTCGTAGTTGCTGTCGATATTTATTACTAAGAAACAAGGACAGTTTGGGTCATAAGCTCACCCGGCATTGATAGCAAACTAGTATTTTTCAAATAAAGTCGTGTCAGAAATTTATTGTATAGACGAGTACGTGACAGAAATGTATTATGTTATTTTTTTTAACTAAGTCAATATGAATAATGGATGTTTGCGTTCTGTGATAATGCGTTTGATAAATGCTTGGATTTAACTACACACGAAATTAAATTTGGCTTTTGTCAGTTTATTTAATGGTCCCATCCAGCTGTATTCATAAATGTCTTAGCTACTATTTCATCACCTGCACAGGAGAAAAACAAAGCTGGTTTATAGAATACAAGAATAACTTATATCATAAAGTTGTGTTCACTCATACATGGACAAACATCTACTACCTCTCTTCTTTCCCTTAATCTTTTTACAGTCACACTCAAAAGATGTGGAGGGGAAACGAAACCTTTCTTTTTTGGTCTGAACGATGAAATATAACCTTGTGCTGGGAAACTCCGTGTAACGTATCACGTTCACACACCCTTTAAATGGCATCACCCTTTTGGCTGTCTGGATAAAATGTTTCCTCACGTGCTGTAGTAGAGTCAACTGGTTTGGAGAATAGCAGAGTTTCGGTGCTCACGTTTACCAGTGATGACGTCACCCACAGAATACAGAACTCTACAGTATTATGAAGTTGTAATATTTAGCAACGAAGCATAAAAATGTTAAAAACAAAAGCGGTATCGGTTGTCTTGTGCTTACGTCACGTGAGAAACAATTAAGATGCACCTGTCTCCAGTTGCTGCAACCATACACACCCACCTTACCGAGGACACACCCGTATGTTGCGTATGTCATCATTAGATTTTACTTCTTATGTTCGTCCTGTTAGTAAGGCGTTGTTTTTGTTGTTGGCGTTCTTCGACTGTTGATTCTATGATTTTAAGTTCATGGTCTGCAACCGTAAAAAAAAAAAAAGCATGTTCTGTTAGTTGACTAACAAAATTTTTTCTTTATCTTGTTTCTGGGCAGAAAGTGTTATTTCCCAATTACTTATGCCTAAAGTAAATGGAAAAGACCTATTTTTCTCTTCAGATTTTGCTTTTGTGACCTTGGTAATGAATTTTTCAAATTTACTTTTTTTCCACAACATTCCTGGTAGATTCAGTGCTGAGTAGCTGATGGAGAATTTTCAAGAACTTTCTGTAGTGTTGAATAACTTATAAGAGTGCTCCCCACTAGTACAGCGGTAAGTCTACGGATTTACAACGCTAAATCAGGGGTTCGATTCCTCTCGGTAGGCTTAGTAGATAGCCTGATGTGGCTTTGCTATAAGAAAACAAACAAACGTACAAGAATTTTCTAGAATGTTGTAGAACTGGCATGCATTTTCTCGAACTTTCCATAGCAATATATATACAATGGCTCACCACTCACCACTTTACTTAGTCAACGCAAAGTCCTCTTTCAATTTATAAGAGATGGTTCATATATATTTGACTTTAATATAAATACATGTATATCTTGATTCATATGCTGTTTTATTCGCACCTTATGTAAATGAAAATGAGCAAATTTGCCCGTTTTTACAAAGAAAATAGGTTAATTTCTAAATTTCATAATCCATGTCACAAAAACAAATTTTGAAGGTGATAATGGTCATTTTCTGTATTTTTACAACACAGGCAATTAAGAAATAACACATACTATCCAGGAACAAAATTTGTGTTACATAATGTAATGAAATAAAGTTGCCCCTAGTTATCTGAAAATACCCAAGTTGGTAAACTCTGATGGTTTCTTTCACAAAAGTAAACTTAAAGGTGCGAAACATGACTCTTAAAGTATTTTTTAAGCATCGACATGAACAGATAAAACTGTATACAAAGTGGGGTAATTTACTTAAATTATAAAAAAAGTCCCAAATTCATGAAACACGAGATCAGAGACAATATAACCATCTCACGTCACTGTAACAATGAGAAAGCACATTACAACTATTATTTTCTGACGCATGACTGTAATTGTGCCGTCGTGCATTTTCATTGGTCATGAAAAATAATAAGTGAGATTCTGTAAGAGTTTCTATCTCACAAAAATATTTACATACTAATTAAAAAGCACAGAAGTGAAGAAAGCGTTATTACAGAAACCGTCTTTCTTGATCTGTCTGACTTGTGAATCCAATAGGGGCGTAGCTTGTGGTTCCTCTGACTCAAAAGTCACACCTCATTTTGGGTATCAGATGCGAATCTCCATCACACCAAACATGCTCGCCATTTCAGCCGTGGAGACGTTATAATTGTACGACAAATCTCATTATTCATTTGTAAAAGAGCAGCCCAAAAGTTGGCGATGGATGGTGATGACTAGTTGCCTACCCTATAGTCTTACACTGCTAAATTAGAAACGGCTAACGCAGGTAGCTCTCGTGTAGCTTTGCGCGGATTTAAAAAACGTAACAAATATACTTCATTTTGAGGCCGCTGGGGGCTGTAAGCATATCGATCGAGTCTCACTGCTATTAAACACCAGTAGATTAAATGCTAGCTTCTTTCTCTCCAGTCTATCAGTAACTGACTCTTCTGTAGCGTTTTGTGCGAAACGTCTAGAAATAAACAAACATCTGCAGGTCTTAAGATTATTATTGGATAATACTCAGAATGTGATAATATTCTACGTAAGTAACAGTGTGATTGATTTGTCTGTTGGTTTTTGTTTTAAAATTAACTAAAAGCCATAACTGTGTTTCATAAAAACACAAAACAGGTTCTGGTTGCTCAGCGCTAAGTCTGAGCGCTTATAATGCTAAACGCTGGATGGACAGAACACAGATAGCCCATTGTGTAGCTTTGCGCTTAACAGCAAAATAAACGCAAGATATACAATTTTAAATTTTTATATTTAAAGCAATATTTATTCCTACTAATATCTTTAATAGTAGTGGTTGTATATCAGGTCCAGTAAACGTCAAGTTACGTGATATAAGCTTGTGACCCTGATATAACGTCACACCCATATTACTATTTATGTAATATAATTTAATGAACATTAGGCCTGCATGAGTAAATGTTTTATCTCGGGTTTTGTAATATTGTGATGTAACACTTATTCTTGCATTTTCTTGAAGTCAACGTATCCCAAACTTTTATCATTTAGTTTTTCACCGTCTTAAGTGAGTGAAAGTGTGAGTTAAGTGACGAGATATAACACTCTAATACACGTTAAGATGTGATATAATAATTACTTATTACTTTCATTAATACAAAATATATTAAAACGCCCAAGTTTACATTTTAACACTATTGACTCCACCCTAATTGCTCGCGCCCCACTTTGGGAAGAACGTAACAGTATTCAGCCTTGAGACGTCTTTTCTTAACAGTAATTTGTGTTGTTTTATGTACAGAAATGTGAAATATAAGTCTGATGTTAGTTACAAACAATGTCAGAAATTAATACTCCAGAACAATAAAACCAATAACTATCATATTGCAGTGAATCGACAATTGGAAGTCGTAAGTGTTGATTTGTTTGTAGTTAAGCATAAAGCTACTTAACACTGTTTGTGCTCTACTCATCATAGGTATCGTAACCCGGTTTGTAATGGTTTTTCGACTTAAGAAATTTAAATTACATTTAATTATGTGTACTAACCTGAGAATACACAATAATCTTCAAGGTTTAGAAAATTAATAATTATTATTATAGTAGTAACATTTAAGATTATTTTAAATATTATATCCAGTGATATAAGTAGGAGAATTTATGAAAAGTACATTCTGTTTTACAGAAAAATCTCGAATTTTTGCTATAAATTAACCGCTAAGTTAAAAAAATAATAATTATGAAAACGGAGACTTTTTTACTATTTTTGACCTTTTTCTTAAATGGCATTGTCTGGCATTAATGAGTCATGTCTCGCAACTTTAAGTTTACTTTTGTCGAAGAAACCATCAGAGTTTACAAACTTCGGTATTTTCAGACAACTAGGAAAAACTTTATTTAATTACACTATGTAACACAAATTTTGTTGCTGGATAGTATGTGTTATTTCTTAAAAGTACAGAAAATGGTCATTATTCCTTTCAAACTTTGTTTTTGTGACCTGGATAATAAAATTTAGAAATTAACCTATTTTCTATGTTAAAACGGGCAAATTTGCACATTTTCATTCTCACAGATCTGAATAAAACAACATATGAATTAAGATTTATATTATTTATACTAAAGTTATACAAAAATGTTTAGAATGAGTAGTTTTTGAGATTTGCGACTGTAATGTAAATCACTTTCACGTATCAGTCCTCAAATATAGTCTCTCATCATGTTTTCATTATGCGTTCCTTGGTAGCAGCGTTCATAGTCCAGTATATCTTGGTGGAAGTGTTCGCCTTGCTCCTCTGAGTCTGTTCCCATGTTCTACTTGAATTTATCAAGATGAGCGTGAAGGATGTGGACTTTCGGGGACATCCTGCAGCTCATTTTGCCGTAGTTCTTCACCAGATTCTCAACCAGTTCTACATATTTTCGGCCTTGTTATTGTTCAATAAGCCCGAACCACTACGACAAAGCTGCCCCAAGCTTTTATTTTCCTTCCTATGAGCTTCTTGGAGAATTCTGTGCACTCCAGCATCTTTTTTAATTGTGTTCCAACAAAAACATCAAGCTTTAACCTTTACCTCAGACAGTTTAGGGAAGAAGTTGCGAAGGCACTTGAAGGCTGCAGACTTTTTATCAAGAGCTGTGACAAACTGTTTCATAAGACTCAATTTTATGGGTTTTGATGACTAGCTACCTTCCCTCTTGTCTTGCACAACGAAATTAAGGATGGCTAGCGCAGATAGCCCTCGAGTAGCGAAATTCCAAAACAAATGTCTTAGTACGTTTTTTTGTCTTTGAGAAGGAAGGTTGTATCTTCAAGTTCTAAAATTTCATTTACATGTTTTTGTATATGTAAGAGGTATTATTTTGGGTTAAACTTTCATTGAATTTATTGGGGATTTAAATTAATTTTAATCTGTATGGTCGACAAAGCTGGACTTTTCTGTGTTCTAAAACTAAATACATATAAAAGTTATACTTACGCTTGAATAAATTAAGATTTAACGTTGTAACAGAGAAATTTGAAAGGAGAAATATGAGTGCAGATAGGAATTATACAACAAACAATTGTTAAATCGTTTGATAAGTACATTTTGTTGTCTTATTTTGCAATAATAATTTAAAAAAAAATTGAAAATTTTACTAAATTTGTAAATCGTGTCTAAAACTTTTATTATTTTATAATTTAATTATTTTTTTAAATATATTTTATAAATATTTTTTTATATTTAAGGATGGATCGTTGGCTTAAATAAGGGAGATTAGAAGACTTGCTTTCTCAACACACAGCTCCTCCTTCAACGTTCAAAGACGCTGAAAAAGATGAAACTGACATATCAGCGAGTTCCCTGATTCACAGAAGGAAGGAATCTACTCCATAGAAGCCCCCCAATGGCTCAGCGGTTTGTCTGCGGACTTACACGCTAAAATCCGGGTTTCGATACCCGTGGTGGGCAGAGCACAGATAGCCCATTGTGTAGCTTTGTGCTTAATTTAAAACAACAACAACAACAACTACTACTCCATAGAAACTGGGCAAAGCTGTAAATGAAAAACAAAAATACGATGAAAGTTTTCTTTCCCTCGGCTTTATAGATGAACCCCCCCAGTGGCTCAGCGGTATGTCTAGGGACTTACACGCTAAAATCCTGGTTTCGATACCCGTGGTGGGCAGAACCCAGTTAGCCCATTGTGTAGCTTTGTGCTTAATTCAAAACAACAACAACAACATTTATAGATGATAATAATTTACTTTATTGTGTCTTATGCAACAGAACGTTTTCAAATAGTATGATGGTGTCAGTTAAGTTTCGGCGTCATTTTGAAACCAATCACTCAGAGTTTAGAGAAAAAAGGAACTGAATATTTTAAACATAGACGTAATCAGCTCTTTAAAAGCCAAAACTTATTTGTTACATCTTTTCAAACTAGAAATGATAAAAGCCATTGAAGCATCTTACAGGGTAAGTTATCGTACTGCATTGGCTAGAGAAACGTACACAGCCTTGTACAGGTGACACTGTTGAATGCATGCTGGATTACAAGTTAGTTAAAAGAAATCACTGTAGTGCCACTTTCAAACGTTACAGTAACTCGTGGAATTAAAGAACTAGTTGCAAACATGAAGATTGAGTTAATATCTCCTCTGCAGATTTGTACTTTTGCCTTACAAATGGACGAACTTACAGACTTGGCTGGACTTGCTGTTTTGCTTGCATTCATCCTGTACCAGCACCAACTAACCACCGAAAATCTTTTATGTGAATTCTTGCCAACAAACACAATATTCAATGTGTTGAATAACGTTTTTCAATCTCATGGTTTATCCTGAAACAATTGTGTTGACACTCACACTGATGTTGCAAAAGCAATGTGGGCTTCAGCACGAATTAAGGCAGTGACACCAAACTTTACTAGTAGTCATTGTATTCTACACCGCCATGGAATCGTGGTAAAAGAAATAACAGTGTCACTTAAAATGCCCTTGATAAAGTAGCAAAAAATATTCATTTTATTAAATCTCGACCCTTGAGTATACGTCATTTTAATATTCTGTGTGACGAAATGCTTTATGTGTGTTCACATAAAGCATTACTGCTGCATACAGAAGTACGATGGTTGTCTCGAGGAAAAGCACTTGCATGATTGTTTGAGTTGTGAGCTGAACTAGCCACTTATTTTTCATAGAACACCATTTTTACTTGAAAGAACGACTGACAAACTATGGTTATTCCGACTTTGGTATTTGGCAGACGTTGTCTTGAAAATGAACAAAGTGAGCCTGTCACAACAAGGAAAACAACTGATAGTATTTGTTGCCAATGATAAAATTCGAGCCTTTAAGCGAAAATTAGAGTTTTGGACAACTTGTATCCGTCATCCTAAGCTTAACAACTTCACAGTACTTAAAGACTTTTTTGACAAGATCGGTGGCGATACTAACGAATGAGTTGTTGATATTGTATGATGAAACTTGTTAACATTTGGAATATCTGCACAACTCAGTGAACCAATATTTTCCAAATGACCAATGCATGATTTACTAGCAAGATCCGTTTAAAGTGCAGGATAAACCAATGGATTTTAATGTAACAGAGTACAAAAACTTCATCGATATGGTTTTAGATTCCACATTGTAAATAACCTTTGAGAAAGTACCACTTGTCGGGTTTCGGTGTCGTATCAAAGAAGAATATCTACAATTATCTGAAAAAGCTGTTAAAATACTTCTCCCTTTTCCAACTGCATATCGCAACAGATTGAATGGAGAGGCAGTTATGAGAATCCAGCTGTCTTCTATTAAGCCAGACATTAAAGAAATTTGCAAAAATGTAAAACAATGACACTCTTCTCACTAAAAGTGTTTTGGTTTTGGAAAATAGTTATTTTTCATAAAAATATGTTATGTTTGACATGTAGTGGATTTATTATTGTTATTTTTAAATTAGTTAATAAAAAATATTTTTAAAAGTTCTGTTTTCATTTGTAATATGGTAAATATCGAGATATAACTCACATATACAAAAGCTCTTTGGGGTCCTCAATCGTTTTAGGAGTGTAAAGCAGTCCTGAGACCAAACCTTTTGAGAGCCACTGCTCTAGTGTCTTAAGAAGTTCAAGGTAGTGTTGTGGTGAATCAGCAATACCCGGAACACTACAGCGATAAATGTTGTACTTAATTTTTAAAGCAAACAAGATTTCAGAGGATTTCGAGATTTGGTCCAAGTAGTCACATACCAAGGCTGAATGAAAACTACTGGGTGTGAGTTTACAAAATGGCAAATTGTCAAGAAGGCTGTTTTCGAGCAAGAAATTGCACAAAAATGACATGAAAAGTTAAGAAACAAGAACTGATGACATCTTATCTGATATTCCGCAGAAGGAACCTTAATAGTTTTTAATCAAATCCTCTACAGTCTACAAGAATCAGTGTTTGGCAATTATTAGTCTATATCCCACGTTGTTGTTTGGTGTTTATAGTGGTATAATTATCCTTTGTGATGTTAAAGTCAATAAGAAGGAGCCCCGAATAGCCACGGCTGCACTTTGATCTCAAAGGGTTTCAAGAGATGAAGCTATGAGTTAAAAGTTCGAACTTGGAAAAAAAACAATAAAAAAACTCAGAGTCATTCATTCCATGGGCCGTTATGCCGCGGCTAAAAACCTAGCGTAACTAAGCGTCTTATACCTGATACTGGTAATAAACTTCTTGTTATTATGAATAATATTATCACTGTCACTAACCGGTGTTTTTATTATTGCCATCCTAAAATCAAATATCAGCCTTTGAAGACTTGAAAAATTAATCCGGTCTTTCAACTCTTCTACATTTACCAATAGCATAGTTTGTGTAACTAATTATCAACAAAACAACTTACGAAGTCTTATTATTATTAATAAAATTTAGATAAATTACACCCCAAACTGATCGATAAATTAAACCTATACATCATCATCGGAACTAAAATCCCTACGTATAGCTTCTAACAAGTTGAATTTGGTTAAGAATTTACAAACCGTCTTAAAATCTCAATCATAGTTTATACACTTCAACAAAATTAAACATTGTTAGGCTATGTTATTAAAAGCCAATTGTTCGCTATTTTCTAACGCACTACTAAAAGTTCAAGACATTTCTAAGATCTACAGTGTTTAGACACCGATGTAGTAACGTAACCAGATGTTTTAATTTATTGCTACGGTGTCCTTTGACAGCTACTTCTTTGGCCTGGCATGGCCGAGCGCGATAAGGCGTGCGCTCGTAATCCGAGGGTCGCGGGTTCGCGCCCGCGTCGCGCTAAACATGCTCGCCCTCCCAGCCGTGGAGGTGTATAATGTGACGGTCAATTCCACTTTTCGTTGGTAAAAGAGTAGCCCAAGAGTTGGCGGTGGGTGGTAATGACTAGCTGCCTTCCCTCTAGTCTTACACTGCTAAATTATGGACGGCTAGCACAGATAGCCCTCGAGTAGCTTTGTGCGAAATTCCAAAACAAACAAACAAACAAGACAGCTACTTCAACCATTGTACACGGAACACTTGAACCTACTGGTGTTAAGAGGTTTTCCGTCAGTATGAGCCCCCCAGTGGCTCAGCGGTATGTCTGCGGACTTACACGCTGAAATTCGGGTTTCGATACCCGTGGTGGGCACAGCACAGATAGCCCATTGTGTAGCTTTGTGCTTAATTCAAAACAACAACAACTGTCGGTATGACCGTTTTTCGATCCGTTAGTTTTACTCCATCAGTTTGGACATGTTTCGATCGACGATGGCAAATTTTATAATGTTTCAAGTTCAGCCAAAAAGTACGTTTTCCATCGTTAATTATAAAGTAATTTTCGAAATATTTTTTTTTCTTAAACATATCACTTAAACTCTTCCATCCTTGTACTGTCTCTGTGTAACACCTTGTTCACATCATCTCTTAGGTATAAAGTGTTATCAGTTTTAAAGTTAGCGGTCTTATTACAGTTTTTGAAATGTTTTAAAGATCTTTTTTTCATCCACAGTAAATAATTAGTTTAGAATTTGGACGCCTTTACGTAACAAAAAAAATTCATTATAACTGACAGTAATATTTTTATTCTTGTCAGTTCAAGATAATTCTTCATAAACAGCATTTCATATCTGGTTGCAGTTTTAAGGACTAAAATGTATTAAATTTCATTACGAAAAACATGTAGGTACATTACCTTTGGGTAAATTAGACATAACGCGCTACATCTATGATGGTAAAATAGTCTTTATGAAGAAGCATCTGTTACAAGTAGTAAATATTGGTATTACCACGAATCAGAAGTCGAACTTCGTTTAAATTTTATATACTAATCTGATCTTGTACATTACAGTTATCATCCAGAAATGAAACGTATCACATGTAGTTGACCGTAATTTTATCGATTGCTGCATACTCAATACATATGCATTGATAAACTTACATATTACACTGTGTAAAATAAAAACAATTACCTGTGAATTACAATAGCAAGAAATATTCGTATTAGTGACTGAAATAAAAACATATAAAAGCGGCTGTTACTTGAAACTGGCTAAGTAATTGTCTTGTTGAAAACACGACTCATACTAAATCAATTTGTGTGTACATTGTTGGAAATACAAATTATTTGCGTTTAAAATTAGTAAAATTGTATTCGTGTAGCATACGTGTACATATTTTTATTTGTTAATTTTTAAACGGAAACGACTGGCTAACACAGCACACTATCAAACAGAACATGGAAACCCCCAGTGTCTAGAGTATTCCCTGTAGTCTTTTTACCAGATTTTTTAATTACAAAAAAATGTTCTTCATAGTTTTGTTTTGACTCGTAAATAACGTGTTTGTCAACAGATATTTTCTCGGTATGTTAGTAAGTAAAAAAAAACTCCCGCTAAATTAATAACAGTTCGGGTATGTGTATATATACACACAAACGTGTACTTGTTATTGCAATATTCCTGTCTTTACGTTTAAAATTTGTGTGTAAATATTTCGCTCATGTTAACCACTTTTTTAATAGGCTATTTCAATCTACCAGCACTATCCTTTAAAACAACACAAAATGCTCCCAAACAATAAACTTTTTATTTCTGTTCAACTACTGGAAATATTTCAAATATACAACGTAATAACCTTTAAAGTTTACAATATTAATGTGAACAAAAATGTGTACAGTTGTTAAGCATTTTCTAAAAGACGTTATGAACAAATATTGTTCCAGACACGTTTCATGATCAGTGGTCATCGTCATAATCCATCGCGGGGCTAGTAGGACTTCTTGTTGGTGAGAAAGGAGAGTAATTTAATCCTTTAGGACTGGATGGTGAATATGTGGGACTTGTGGGGCTATAATTAGGAAAACTAGGAGAACAGTTGGGAGATGTAGGGGAGCACTTTGGAGATGTGGGACTATACTTTGGAGATGTTGGGGTGTATGTAGAGCTGGTAGGTGAATACTTAGGACTTGAGGAAGAGTAGGGTGGAGATGTTGGAGAGCCAGGGCTGTATTTAGAAGTAAGTGTGTACTGTGGAGACCCTGGATCTATCAACTATCAACTGGTTGGATAGTATGATAGAGTGGTCAGAGAATACTTGGGGCCACTTGGAGAATAGCTTGAAGATCCATGAATTTAACTTGGACTTTGGGGTGAGTAGTTTGGTGAGCTGGGTGAATAACTGGGGCTAGTTGGATTACAGGAAGGTGAAATGGGGGAATATCCTGGGCTGGTGGGGCCATAACTTGGACTGGCTGGAGAGTAGCTGTGACTAATAGTGAAGTCATTTGGACTGGTAGGACTGTATTTTGGAGATGTTGGTGAATAGCTTGGGCTAGTAGGAGAGTAAGAAGGTGATATTGGTGAATAGCTTGGGCTCTGTGGAGTGATTGATGGAAAAAATCAGAGCATATGAGAAGAATAATTTGGTGACAGTGTACCAGCTGGACTGGGTATGTGTGGAAAAGCAGATGATTTCAGTTGTAGAGACCATGCTGGACTGTATCTTGGACTGTAGCCACTGGCATCACTTGCTGCTGAGAAAGAAAAACCAGCAGCTCCTGGAGTCATTCCACTACCCAAACCTGGGGACCAATTACCGGCATGGAATGGAGTCGACCCCTGTTTCATGGAATCATCTGGGGTAACATGGTAGAAGTGGAGCTTGCTACACTTACAAAAATACACCTGGACCACCTGGAAACACAGTGATATTCTGTGATGATGAGAAAACCCACTTGTAGAAAAAAATATACAAGTAAAAATGGCTGGTATGGGAAGAGAAAATTCTGTGTAGAGGAGCAAAAAACATTTCAACCTCCTTCAGTCATCATCAGGTTCACAAGGAAAGAAAGGGGTAACTGACCAATAGCTGATCACATCTTTGAAGGAGGTTGTGTGATAGTGTAGGAATGTAGAGGGTGTGATTACTATGCTCATCAGATAAAATTAACAACGAATTAGACAAAATAAAACAAAACTTCATCAACATCAATAAGTTTCCTCCACAAACATTATATGCACACACCTACACAAAAAACAAAATCAACTACGAAAAGTAAATATACCTCTGATTTAAAAAAATCACAAAACCATACACTGCTGCATTCCATATAATCCCAACATCAGCAGAAAAATAACCAACATTTGGCAAAAACTAGTTACAAAATATGATATTCCAGTTAATACCAAATTTATTCAAACACCAGGCACGGAACTTAGGTCTATACTATGTAAAAACTATATTGACAAACATAACACCAACATTATTTATAAAATACAATGTGATAACTGCCATGATTTCTATGTTGGAGAAACAAGTAGAAAAATGGAAACCAGAGTCACAGAACACAAAAAGTTACTTTCACACATTTTCAAACACTGCAAATCAAATAAACTTGACATAATCATAGAAAACACCCAAATACTAAATAAAGTAAAAAACATAAACAAATGCAAAATTATAAAAGGCCTTACTTATACAACAACTCAAGCTCAAAATTAAACCAATACAAAGAAACATCTTTATACCTATATTAATAAATATATCCAACATCTAAGCACGCCCTATACTTTCCTACACTCAATTACACAACCACATTCAAACATGTGGTCAGTTATCAGCCAGTTACCTATTTCTTTCTTTGTGAACCTGACGATGACCAAAGAAGGTCGAAACGTTGTTCTCTCCTCTACATAGAGCTTTCTCTTCCCATACCAGCCGTTTTTACATATATACAGTGATACTCTTAAATTCTTAACAGAACGAGAGTGATAATAGTGTTGTTTCTTACCACATAACCCATACACAATGTCAAACCTGCCAAGTAAATGTACACAACTTAATGATTAAAGTTATCAATAACCACTAAGATAAAATCTGTTAGATTAAAACTACAACTTATTCATATTTTACACAGAACTACTGGTACACATTTGCAATGGTTAACTACTTTATAAAACTGTTAAATAAAAACAGAAGTTTACCACTGCTGAATAACATGACAACAAAAATTACATAATGAACTTTTGAATACATTAATACTGGAAATTTAATAAAGTAAGAATACAGTAATGCTGCTACTTCAATACATGTTGACTATTTTATTGTGTACTTTGTGCTGTGATTCCATAATATTTGTGTCTTTAAAATGCCAAGAAATTAATCTAAAAAAACACTATATACAAATACACAATCACTGGTAAATAATAAAAACTTTTTCTCTACCAAAATTACAAGCAAACCAGCTTTAGTTTTCTTGTGGTACTGCCAATCTCAAGATTCTGTTCAATATACATACAAGTTTTAAAATACTCTATATTTAACTACATGCATATTAATACTTGAAATAAAGTATATAATGATACAAAAACTTAAAGAAACGTATTAGTGTAGCAGAAGTTGTTGACACAAAATTTTCCACCACATTAGTGTTATTTTGTACAGATTTTACTAATATACACTAATGGTTTTATTTGCAGGAAGCTGAAAAAATACATGGTTGAAATTCCAGTTCTTATGACGTTTTATGTTTTTAACTCTTTGACTGTAACCATATTAAAGGGCACACAGAATTTTTGTGACCAGTACACTCACATAAAACAGATTGAAATGGACCGTACTTCTATACTGCAAGTCAACAGTCAGGTATCAAATGTATGGGAGGATTAAAAAAATAATTATTTTTAATTAAATGGTGTAATTTTACCCTCAAAGGAGAGAGTACCCATCCAAAGGTAATAAGAGTAAAAATGGGAAGCAATAGAGTGAGGGCAGCCTGATTTAATTTTCCAGTAATTTATACACTGAGTTTTTTTTTTAAATAATAAATGGAACAAATAGAATTGATCCACTGGTATGTATTTTCATATTTCACAGGATTTTAAAAAACTAAATTTAACATTTCAGTCAATCCAAAACTTAAAACATAATTTCAAAATTTAGCAGAGAACTTAAGTACAATATTCATTGTGATTATTATCTAAAAATAACTTTCAGCAATAAAAATGACTATGTTTTTTTAGTTACACACTCTTAAAGTGATGTAAAAAATGTGAAAATTGTGCATAGACTATTTTCATTCGTACATTATTACACCAGTAATAATTTAAAGACGCCAAGGATTCCATCAGAGTTTCACCATCTACTAAATATGAAACTTATGTCTTGTAGTATTAATTTCTTTGTATGTGTATATTTGTTTTGTTGGTTTGGCATTTTATGGTATAAAGCAACAAGGCTATCTATGTTAAACATCCGGTAAGAAGTTAAAAGTAAAGTAAAATTATTAAAACTTGTAAAAAGGCATCAAAGAAAAACAAAACAGTTTAATTTTTGAATTAAAAACACAAATAACATTAAATACAATATTTATATCTTGTTTACATCAGTAACAGAGAAACTACAGTAATACTAGTTTCAAAGGACTTTCTGTAGCATAATTTTAATCATCATAACTTGCCAAGATGAGTAATGGGTAAGTTCAAACATCAGTGTTAGACACCTGAAGTGTGATGGTTTCAAGTAATTTGATGTTACAGCAATTTTCTAATTTCATATCAAACTAGTTATATTTCAAAATGAATCATGTTAAAAACAGGTCCAATTTATGAATTAAAAACGTAAATCGTTTTAAAAAGGTTAATGGCCTTTGAAAAACTAAAAATATTTGTGAGGTGGAAAGTGTCATCATTGCCAATGTCATTATTTAAAGTTATGGGTAAACCTCTCTAAAATGGTCATGTTGTTGATAGTCATAATGATGGAAAGACAGTAAAATGTGGCTTATTGTGAGCTGAGTGTTACACAGACAACACATTGGTGCATCAGTCCCAAATAAAAGAAAACGAGAATTAAAAACTGTGACCAATACATAGTTTAGTAAGGAAAAATTTCTCTTTCTGATCCTTACAAAAGCAAGACAGCCAAAGTCCAGGGTTTTATTTGGAAAAGTTTGTTTTCATATTGCTTGCTTCAAGTCGACTGCCAAATGGCACAGATCTGAGCCTTGAATATAGGATCATAGTCCATGTATGGAACAGGCACAGCAGTGATTGTGCCAGAGCAGATGGACTTAATCTAGGTGTCGGCAAGCTCATTCCCACGAATACCAACATGCCCTGATATCCAGAAGAACTGAATAGAAGTAGATGTTAAATAGAAATTGCTAGTTGATTTTGATCATTGGTGAGAACAGGTTGAGAAATGACATGAAGTGGTTCTAGGACTAACATAGAGCTAAGTGAATCGGTATAAATAGTACAGTTCGTGTATTGCATAGCTTCCAGTGATCCAGAACAAGAGAAATGGTTTACAATTCAGCACTAATCACAGAAATTGTAGAGGGGATTCTGTTTGTAAAAACCAAATCAAGAAAAACAATGGCAGAGCCCACAGAGTCATCTGATTTTGATCTATCTGTATAATTGGGAATGAAAGGATGTATCGAATGATGTTCAGCAAATAGAAGGTGATACTTCCAATCAGGAGTATCTGCCTTCCTCAGATGACTCAAAGAACGATCACATCTGGGGATAGTAATTGGCCATGGTGGGATGGGCTGATCTGTGGATACTGCTATGTTATCCACAGATAGACCGAATTCATCCAACTGCAACTGGATACGAAGACTAAAAGGAACAATGGCAGACCATCTATTATGAAAAAGTGTGATTCAATGAGGAAGGAGTACACAACCTCATGTGGGATACTGTGGTAAAAATCAAAGTTTTGAAACATATATTAAAGGCAGTTGCAAACAACAAAAGTATAGAGGGGGTTTCGTGGGACTACATGTACAAACTCTGGACTGGAGATGTGTGAAGGGCCTTTATCTTGGCAGATCCAAACACCAGAGACCTATGGTCTAGTTTAGATCAAATTAGGACATGATAGATTTAACATAGAACATTGACCCACCTCCCAGGAGGTGGAAGAGAAGATGTTCAGTGCTCTTTACACTTGATATGTAGCTCCTTGATGTGTGGAATAAAGGTCAGCTTACAGTCATAGATAAGCCCTAAAAAAATTCTCAGAGCCCACAGAAAGCACAAGTTCATCAATACGGAGTTCAAGATCAAGATGAATACCCCGTTGATGGCAAAAGTACATGCAAACAGTTTCAGAGAAAAAAGTTTAAACCATTTGCTGTGGTCCACTTCAGTAAATGATTGATGTAAGGTTGTAACTGCCGCTCAATATACTTCATATTTGACAACTTACATGAGATGTGGAAGTAATTGACCATTTGCAACCATAGGGGACAGTTGTCTACTGATGGCATTAATTTTTATAATGAAAAGTGACACTCAAGACACAGCCCTGAGGGACTCAAAGTTCCTGTAGGAAAGAATGAGAAAGTGTCGAACCCACATAGACCTGTAATTGCTGATTCATTAAAAAATGTTTAATAAAAAACTGGTAAATTGCCATGCAATCCATACAGGTGAAGATGTCGCAAGATAATATATCCCCATATTGTATCATAAACTTTCTCAAGGTAAAAAAATACAGAAAGAAAATGCTGTCACTTGAGATAAATTTCCCTGATTGATGTTTCAAGTCGAATAAGGTGATCATGGTGAAGCGTTGTCTTCAGAACCCACATTGAGTGGGTGAAAAGAAGTTGTTTGATTCAAAAAACCAAACAAGACAAGCATTAACAATCCTCTAAGATCTTACAGAGAGAGCTCGTCAAAGCAATTGAACAGTAGTTCAAAGGAATCTTGGAAACCATACAATAGCATGGTGCCAAGCATAAGGAAAAACATTCTCCTGCCAGATCCAGTTAAAAACAACTAGAAGAATAGCAAGAGAGGCAAGAAAGACATGGAACAACATTTTGTAATGAATATCATCAAGTCCAACTGATGTACTGCCAGACCGATGTAAAGGAAGTTTAAGTTCAATCAGTGTAAGGAGGAGATTATAGTAACAAAGACAATCAACCCAAAAGGAAAGAGGTGCTCATTCTGCCCATGATTTGATGGCTAAGAAGATGGAGAATGAAGCAGAAGTGCTATATGTACAGGAAAAGCTTTTGCCAAAAATATTGGTGATGCTCTGAGCATCAACAACTTTCTGGATATCAAAGAACAAGGTCAAAAGGGGGCAGAATTATACTGGCCACTAACCTTTCGAATTTTGTCCCATATAACTTTGGAACTGGTAGTAGGAAAAATGCTAGAGATGTATTTAATCAAAAGTTCCTCCTGGCTTTGAAGTCTGTCCTGCTGAGCATGAGCACAGGCCTGCTAAAATGCAATGCAGTTTGAAAATGTGGGATACTTACAAAAGATATTCCACACCCATTTTCGAGCTATCTTGTCATATGGCAGGCAGGATTCCACCAAGGACGAGGATACTGTGGGAAACATGTCAAGGTTTAAGGAATACACTGAGCAGCTATCTGGATAATACAGTCAGTTACTGCTGCCACACAGTCATTTATCAATGGCTTACACACAATCAAGTTCTCAGAGATCAATGAAAAAAAGCCAGTTAGCATGGTTCAAGTATCATCAAGGCACGCAGGTTGGATGGCATTGGTCACGGCCAGTCTCTCTTTCAAAATGACAAGAAAATTATCACTGCCCTGTGGATTACTGTCGACTCTCCAAGGAATGTAAGTGAAAAGTGCAGATGAACAGATAGAAAGATCTATAGCAGTAAAAGATTGACAAGGTGCATGAAAATAAGTATTAGAACCAGTATTGAAAAGAGACAGATTGTGATCCAAGAGCATATGCTCTACAGCATGACCCCTCCCATCAATATTTGCACCACACCATAGGGGAATATATCCATTAAAATCCCCCAATAGTAAAAAGGGGAATGGTAACTCCTCAGTGAGGGCATCAAGGTCTGACTCATTATAAAGTTCTTGAAAAGGTAGATAGAACAAATAGTGATGGTAAGACCCAAGGAAACATGGATGGCTACAGCCTCCAAGGGTGTATCAAGTGACAAACACAGGGTGGGCACATGGTGATCAACCAACAATGCTACCCCATCATGCATTCATCCATTACATGACCTGTCGTTTCTGTACAAGGAAAATTGGTAAAAGGTGACTGTATCAGCAGGTTTCAGAAATGTTACCTGCAGAGAGAAAGGCACAAGGGATGGTAAGAATCAATCAAATCCTTAATGTCATCTATATTTGATCAAAAACCTCGACAGTTTCACTGTATAAGAGTGGCCATTATTATTTAAGTGGAGGAAAATGTGATGAGGAGATCTTCTGTGTCTTATCACGTTTTTTCTTCATCGAATGAAGATTTATCAACCTCCATAGATCCTGCACTAAGTTGAGTAGGCAGGTCTCTGTCTATGGACAAAGAATCCAATGACTGAGGGCATGAATGAATGGTCAATTTACTTCTCAGAGCTGCAGAAGAAGATGGACCCAAGTTGAACACTTGAACCTGAAGGAATTGAAACTGTTCAGTCACTGAAAGAAAGGATTGGCAGGGACAGAGATGGAAATTGATACAGATGCATCAACCTTTTTAATTATGGAGGGCTCAAAATTTTTAAGATGTTTTGCAAACAACTCTTTTGGAGGCACGGAAACATCTGTCTGCACTCCCACTATGATAGTGCAGCAGCATATATTCAAGATGGAGTTGGGGATAATAATTTCCAAGACTATGAGTAGGTGAAATTATCAACAGTCTTTAAGCATTGCATTTCTTTATATTCTACATATTTAGGGCAAAAACCAGAGTAAGAGAGGTGTTGGCCATTACAATTAACACAGTGTGACTGCAGGTTGCACTCGTAAGCATCATGGTCTGTACACCACAACGAGCACATATAAAAAAACCACGACATGATGTTCTTGCGCGACCAAACTGTTGACACTGGAAACATCTGAGAGTTTTATGAATGTAAGGTCATATCTTGCAGTTCAGATAACCTGCTTTGACTGTGACAGCAGGAGGAGGTGATGTAAACATTAACATCAGATAATTGGTAAAGTCCGTAATTCTGTCTTTATGAGTTAAGATTCGGTGCACTTCAGTAATGCCATAGCTGTAAAAACAAACAAGGATTTCCAACTTGGGAATGTTCTTTAAATTCTTCTCAATTATAAGTCCTTTGGAAGAATTCAAAGTTGCTTGGGAAATAACCTCAATGGATACAGACCCAATGGCTTTTGATTTCAAGAGGAGTTTGGTGTGTTGTGGTGAAGATGTTTCCACCAAAATATCTCTAGAGCACAACTTCTTCACTGACTTTGGAGAGCCAGCAAATCCTCCTAATCCCTTTTGAATGAAAAATGGAGACACCTTTCCCAAGGATTTCTCAGATAAGGAATGGATAATCAGAAATTGAGGTGCAGTACAAGAGTCATTCATGAGTGGCCATTTTCCAATGATCTATTTTTTCTCAATTTTTTCATTTTTATTTATTTTGTCAGAAAGAGGGTTACCCATAATAAAGAAACTACTTTTCAGTGTCCACTGACCAAACCCACCACACAGCCCTACAAAGGGACGCATGACAGTGCCAAACAATAATATTGCAGCAATACCATTGTTTTATGAGCACTATATCCAAACACCAGCATCAGATACAATGATCATAACATTAGTAGAAAACATCTAACGCTAGTACTTCATTGACCCTAGCCTAAAATGGACCACCCAATTGACCCAAAGTTGCTCATCTACAGGAATTCAAGGGCAAAGTGGTGTTTAGGGTTTGACCTCTCAACAACCAGGATCCTCTCCACCCCTTCACAGATCACCATGCATGGCAAAAATATGGGTGGATGTTTAGATCACAGAGGAGGTAAACTGAAAGAACAGAACCTTCCCCTAGGAGGTCCCTTCACCATGTACAGGAATCCACACCAAAGGGGTGCAGACAGGACTGTGATTACTTTGAGGTAAATAAATGACTATTTTTAATTCCAATAACAGAGATATTCAACATACACTTCTTACGACACCATTATTTATACATCTGTATATGAGATGAACTTTCATAACTTAACAGTCGATAAATACCTCTCATAAGCTACATAAACTGAGTCACTAAGTAGTGAATTACTGCTGTCTGTCACTCAGTCATATTATTAATGTAAAAGGTGATTTTGGAATACTGTTTTGTTTTAGTTTGTTTTTCTAATTCTTCTGGTTCTTCCCATTGATTCCATTATTTTAAAATAATTAATATTGTTATTTATTTTTTATAATTCATTAATATTAGTATCAAATCCTGGCCAAAGGAAAATAAAGTGTAGATGTTCAAATGTTTACATGTAAACGTGTGACACAAACACTGTTCCTTGTAAACATGTGCTATACATTACCAATAACAAGAAATACTACCTCCTTAAACATGGCAACTAAAACGTAGGCCACCAATAGAATTAGTGATTTACAAATTCTAACTCTACTAATTTATAACAAACATTGATAAATAAATGTAATATAATCAACTATAACTCACAAACCAGCTTATAACATTCAAAAATACAAAATTTTACAAGTACTTTTCAGACATAGTTTTACACAGACACTCAAACTTTCATGCACAGCATTACAATTCTAATATAGTAAGAAAATTAGGTTCTTTGCCATTAGTATGTAATGTTTACAGATATTTGTTTCACATAATTATCCACTAGCTACATATTAGCTGTGACTAACTTTCTTAATTCCTTCTTATTTACACTAAGCTCGGGTAGTCACATAAATGATCAAAAAATTACACTTATTTTCGGTTCTGACTTACCAACTGGTCCCATTTCAGGGAAATGTATAGGGATCTCAATACCATATTTGCATTTTCAGCATCCAGCATAAGATCAAAGCAACCAGTACCCATTCTTGCTAGTTATCCAAGCATAATATTCTCTGACATTCCTTTTAATGTGCCCACTTCTGAATGAGAAGCTGCATCCAGCAGAATATCTACCTGTTGAAAGGAACTGTGTAACAACAATCTACCAAGCTTATGCTAGTAGGAAGAAAATTATTAACCAAGAAAAAACAACTCAATGGCATTGAAATATAAATTGAATAGGCTGTAACACAAAGATTTCTTATCAGCTCATAGAATGGTTATAAATTTCTTTTCAAGCAGACTTTTAGCTCATAGCTCTTGACCAATTTGAGGTCTATTTACAATTTGACTTAGAAGGTCAAATCCTTTCTTACTGCTGTATTTGACCGTGCCCAAGGCCTCAGTTTAGTTTCCCCATCTAGTCCAGCCAAAACTTCAACTTAAGGGTAGACTAGCAGAGATCCATCCTGACGAGTAATAAGATTGAATTGGGTATACTACACACAAGCCACACTTTGTATTGATGGTGCATAAAAAATGTAGCTAATAAAAAAAATAAAAAATATCTCACAGATTCATTTACTCTAATCCTGTCTGAAATAATTTCAAGGATAGAAGATATTAGGGATTCCTTTTTGCTTTATTTTTGTTATGGTTAGAAATGAGTCTATTTCATGTACATTATAGCTTATAAAATACTATCTCGATACTTCTGCTAAAGAGCTGAATTATATTGTTGATTCAGTGATAAGTAGGAAAGAATAAAATACGTACCCAACTTCAATTCTGAATAATTAATTCAATTTTGAATCTTCTTTTAATAAATCAATGAAATCAACAGTATAAAATCACAAATTTATTCAATTATATAACATTGGTTGAACCTCTTCCACCAAAACTACTATTTGACAAAAGTGTGTGTAAGTTTATAGCTAGAATATCAGTAAATCACCCATCTATTCTCTTTCCCGCCTTAAGCGTGTGTGCAAGCGTGCAAGTGGAGTGATGGGATGGGTCACCACTTAAAGATATCTGCCAAATATTTTTCCTGTGCACAGGTGGGTTGGTGTTTTATGGTGCAAAGCAACTAGGCTTTCTGCACCAAACATCTGGTAAAAAGTTAAAAGTAAAGTAAAATTATCAAAATTCATAAAAGGAATTTAAGGTAAAGCAAAACAAAGTTTAATTTTGGAATTAAAAACATAAATTGCATTAAATACAATTTTTATATCTAGTTTACAGCAGTAAGAGAAAAATTAGAGTAATACAACTTGTAAAGGAAGTTCTGTAGCATAACTGTAATAATTATAACTCACAAGGATGACTTGTGGGTAACTTCAAAAACCAGTATTAGTCATCTGAAGTTGACCTTTCCTGTCCTGGTTTCAAGTTATTTGACATTATGAATGTTTTCTAATTTGAAATGAAATTATATGTGCTTTAATTTTTAAAATGGAACGTTATTAAAAAAAAGTCTAATGTATAAATTAAAAAAACTTAAACAGCTTTAACACTATTAGTGACATTTAAAAAGCTAAAAACATTTCTCAGGTGGACAGTGTCATCATCACCAATAACACTGTCTAACATTATGGATAAACCTTGGGACAAAACACGAGTAAAATGGTGCCATCGTTGACAGTTGTAATGATGGCAAGACAGTAAAATGTGGCTTATTGTAACCTGAGTGTCATACAGACAACACATTGGTGCATCAGTTCCAAATAAAAAAAAAAGAAAGTTAAATAACTGTGACCAACACGTCGTTTAGTTAGAAAAATTTCCTCTTTCTGATCCTTACAGAAGCAAGACAGCCAAAGTCCAAAAGTGGGTTTTATTTAAAAAAGCTTGTTTTGATGTTGCTCACTGCCAACTGACATAGAGCTGAGCCTAGAATACAGGACCATAGTCCATGTATGGAACAGGCACAACAGTGATAGTGCCAGAGCAAACAGATTTAGCTGTGGTGTTGGCAAGCCTGTTCCCACAAATACCAATGTGTCCTGGTATCCAGAAAAACTTGATAGAAGTAAATGGGCCAGTCAGTTTTGAATATTGGTGAGAACAGGATGTGAACTAACATGAAGTGATTCCATGGCCAGTAGAGAACTAAGCAAATCAGTATAAGTAGTGTTTGAGTACTGCTTAGCTTCTATGTGATCCAGTGCAAGAGAATTTGCATACAGTTCAGCAGTGAACACAGAAGCTGTAGAGGGGATTCTGTGAGCAACCACTAAACCACAACAAACCATGGCAGAGTCCACACAGTCACCTGATTTCAAACCATCAGTATAAATAGGAATGGAAGGATAGTTCAAAAGATGTTCAGCAAATAACAGACAGCATTTCCAATTGTGAATATCTGCTTTTTCAGGTGACTTGAAAAAGGTTACATTTGGGGACTGTAATAAGTCATGGTGGGGTGGAATGACCAGTAGATACAGAAATGTTAACCAAGGACAGACCCAATTCATCCAACCGTGACTGGATACGAAGGCCAAAAGGATAAATAGCAGATCATCTCCTCTGAAAAAAGAGGCCCACTGAGGTAGGAAAACACTACCCCAGGTGGGATGCTGTGGTAAGGATCAAAGTTTTGAAGCATATAATATAATTGTAAACGGCAGAGGTGAAGAGAAGGTTCACGAGACTCTGTGTACAAGCTCTGGACTGGGAAAGTGTGGAAAGCCCTGGTCCAGAGAAAAAGTCCCTGATGATGAATGGGGTCCAGCATCTTCAAGGCCAAGGTATTGGCAGAGCCATAGACCAGTGATCAATAGTCTAATTTCAATTGAATAAGAGCATAATATATCTTTAGCATAAAACACTAATCCTCTCTCAAAGCAGTGGAAGAGAGGACACAGAGAATGTTCAGTACTCTTGTACATTTGACCCGTAGCTGCTTGATGTGGTATAAAGGTCAGCTTACAGTCAAAGATAAACCCCAAGATCATTATGTATAAGCAGTACTTGAAGTGAAAGTTAAAATTTAAGTTTCCCTATCCAACTTAACTTTGATTAAAAATATAATAACTAACATACATAAAAACAAGAAATGCAGAACTTATTTTGGCCTCAAGTTAGAATGAAGTCAAGTATCTGCTTGTTTAATTCTGTTCTTTTTCTACAATTCTTGTTGTCCAAAATATAATTCATGTAACTTTCAAATATGAACTTTATAAAACTACAAACATATCACTCACTAAATTAAATTGAATAAAATTATTGTAATTTACTTGGCTTTCTAACTAACCTATAAAAAGGTTTATAAACTTTCATTACTTCCAAGAGTAGCATCTTCAGTTCAAATTCATTGAGCTCCAATGGAAAATTATAGAATGGCACAAACAGAATTAACGATCACATTCTTACTGTAGTGTACAATCTGT
Source organism: Carcinoscorpius rotundicauda (assembly GCA_011833715.1). NCBI lineage: Eukaryota > Metazoa > Arthropoda > Merostomata > Xiphosura > Limulidae > Carcinoscorpius > Carcinoscorpius rotundicauda. Next base: position 88,655,012 of record CM022392.1, on the reverse strand, counting down.
TCTTTCAGTTGGTGATAAACAGGATCAACAGAACTGATTTGAAGATTATTAGTTTAATAATATCTAAAGTATAAATGTGTAATTTGTGTTAAACTCAAAATATTTTATAGGTATAAAAATAAAATCCAAAATGTACAAGTTGGAGCAGCAAAGTGTTATAAGGAAAAGTGAAAAATTGGTATTTTTTAATGAACTTGAAACATGCCTAACGTCAAAATCTTAAATCAAACTATATATCTTAGTATCAAGAACTTTTTAGAAGAATTTAAATACATTGTATGTTGGAACTATTTAATGTGCATCACTAATCAACAGAAAGAAATGTTTATATGTTATCAATATTCATTGAAAAGTTATCAAAGATATTATGACATTTATAGTTTCATCTAACCTTAGTGATAGATTCTATGCCTTGCAGTGTCATGTCACTCAACGTATTTGCTTCTATACATCGAAGAAACACATCATCTTCCATCTTGTCCACTTGCTGTTCCTCCTATCAACAATACTCATCAGAATCAGCATAACAGTTAACAAAATTTCTACAATTATAAACTGTAAATGGAATTACAAACTGAAGCATTCTGTGACATGTTTTACTTGAACATTTCAAAGTAACCATATTATTTCCTTCAGAAATACAAGCTAAAATTTGTTGATATTTGTTTTCAAAATTACATACACAGAGAGACATAATTTCTGTATAATTGAAAAGAAAATACCTGTTATCACTCTCAATGGACTTAAATAAGTAGGGGCTCTCTGATTCACATGGAAAATCTTCTGTGTATTCCAAATCATTCTCTGAAGATTACAAGGTAGAAATACCTGCCCGAGTAAATGTGATATTGAGACATTTATCACCTATATTGGTATTGCAGTATATCACTTCAAACACAATTAAAACAAGTATTTCCAGAAAAGATGATATCTCTCAAGTTTCCATTCTCAAAAGTGGCAATCCTTAACCAAATTGCAAAAACCTTAATATAAACTTACTAGACAGCATCGAGTGTCAGCTTTAGGTAATTCTTATAGTTTGATTTAGTACTTGTCATTTTACTTTTACTTTAACAAACTTTGAAAATTTACTGAAAAACATTTAAAATTCTTCATATTTTCTTTCAATTTTTCTTGATCATAAGAAAGTTCAACTTTGTGTATCCAGTGAGTTTCTGTTTAACAATTATTAGCATTTCTATTGACCTTTTGCCAACTGCAGTATTCACAATTTCTGATTATAAACTATAAAAACACAGCAAAAACTGACAAAGACATATTTAGTAACCAAGGAACTCTCTGATTAACAGAGCTTCACCATACCTTTGTCAGACTAGGGATAGTGATTTTTTACCTGAATGTTTATCAAGATCAATTGCTAAATAATTTATTTTTCATAAACAGTTGTTTAAATAAGATAAACATAAACAGCAATATTTAATAAATAAGGATTAGCTTCATGGTAATATATTTCTGGTCCATATAAGACTTATGAACCTAAGTAAGCTTACATTACATAGAGTTGTAGAAACAAATTTCTGTAGCTGTCAGGTATATTTTAACTAATAAATATTCTTAGAAATTAAAATAAATAATTCAAATCCATGACTCAAGTCATCTAAATTTACTATCAATTCCTGTTTACTTTCTTGAATTTACTGCTCAGATCACTTCATTTACACTAATGTAACAATTCAAAATACACTGTCCAATAAAACTTAAATATTGCCTGCAGTTATTTTAAAATATAAGAAAGTTTATTAGTAATTATTCTGTTCTCACTGGGGTAGTAACAATGGGCTATAGCTATAAAATCACAAACACAGAAGGGAAACCCACATACACAATGAATAATTATGCTCTGAAGCTGGGTTTCCCCAAAGTGCTTGAAGGAGTCGATGGGGGAAGGGATTGAAAACGTTCCCTACTGTTAGGCTGACTTAAGCACTCAACCACCTGACACCTTTCCAGGTTTGGCCGTCTTCTAAGCAGAACTTAGCTATATGAATAGTCTTCTGAGCAAACAGAGAAACAGGCTCAACGTTGAAGAATGCAGAGACTTAAAACTCAAAACCCAACAGCTTAATATTCCCATCTACCTCATCAGATAAAATAAAAGTCCATTTCTTTCCTAATTTTGTGTTTCCTAATGACTGTATTCTGTCAAAAACAAGTTGATTATATTATTGATGTTTCTTCACAATGAGCTTTCATCTCTACTTTATATTCTAAGAGTTAACAACTCATAAAGGTCTGGGAAACCCTACTCTAAAGGGATGATGGTTTCCAATAAAATATGAATCTATACTTTAAACAAGACAGAAATATTATTAATAACAAAATTTAATAACACATTTTTTTTTATAAGCAAGACTCCTGAATACTGCACAGACATTGAAATTGTAACATTATTTTACTTTGTAAATTACACAAAATAATTATATAAATGACAAAATATTAATGAAAGATTTAACATTTTATTTTTACTTAAATTTTAAAATGTGATATGCAAGTGTGCACTTCAAACCTGAAAAATGCTCACTAGTCAGATAGAATTAAAAAAGTCTGGATATCAAAGGAACCTATCATTAAGCTCTCTGAGAAAAGTGCACTTTAAATTTACTTCCCTTATTAACGTTTATTTTACATGACAAAAACATAATTTGAACATTTATAAAAGGAAAATATATACCACTTTTTGATCAATTTAACATTATATCAAAAAAGTTATACCTACAAATACATCACTGGAATTAAAGTGACAACTATAATAAAACATTTGTGTTATTAACCATGCGAGTTGTGTCATAAGTACAAATGTTAAACCTGTACTGAATGAAATATATTTTTCTTACTATCACCTGTGGGGAAAATGGCTCTCAATAATTCCCTATCATGTTTCAGTTTTTCCTATTCTTTCTCTAGCTCACTCAGTGCAGTGGCACTGCCCATCAAGTCTCTCACAACATCCTCGGTAAAGATACGTCGTAAATACCTAAAAAAAATTAAGGCATAATAGCCAAAGATTAAGCTTTTCCTCCTATGGAAACAAAAACCTTTCTTAACTGGAAGTTATTCATGGTTCTTTGCCCTTTCCGTACAATATTTTACATTTCTGACCAAAAACAGATTATCTATTTGCTGTACTTATTTCTCAGTTTGAAGATTAAACAATAATCATTATTTAGAACGTCATGGAAGTATTAAATAATTATCCTATGTTTACTTTTACTTGCAACTGTGAAGCATAAAGTTGGTGCGACTGCAATAAATATAGTCAGTAAGAAAACGACCACAGCAGAAAAATCACAGAAATAAAATTAACACAAGGAAAGTGAGAGGAGAGGGCAAAGAATCTCCAAAAAGAATAACAGGAAAACTAAATGTAAAATCAAAACATTCTACTTCAAAAGCAACGGCTACTGTTACCTTGCTTCTTGAAAATGGTTTTGAAACATACTTAATATTATTCAAATATCTTAGAAAGACATTTGGTGTTCTTTGTGTTATTTCTCTTACTCAGATACTTCTGTTTTTTACTTAATTTTTTGTCTATGTCGAAAAACAATTTACATATTATACTAACATTAGCTTGTGCTTTTGTACTTGTTTATCTGAAGTTAAGCAGAATACAACAAAAAGGGAATATCTGTGTTCTGCTCACCACAAGTATCAAAACACTGTTTCTACTGCTGTGTCACTGGTGAATTTGTTGTGCTTATTTAAGGTTGTTTGTTGAGAACAGTTTTAAAAATGCTACAGTTAGAATCCAAGGCAATTCATCACCAAATGTTTGGTACTTTGGCCTGTTTAAGTAACAAATTCAATATTAGAACTACTAACAAAAACTAGAAAAAACAAACAAGGTTTAAAGGAGTAATCAATTTTAAATCTTCAGGAAGATGAAGAAGAGATTGAATTTTCTTGAAAGCTAAAACTGTTCCAAAGCCCCATGGATATTTTACTTTTTGGGAATAACCCAAATTTTTTTTCAGTTTTTGCCAGAGCTAACACAGTTTTTCATCTTTTCTTATTGAATTTCTACTCACTGATAAACCCTTTATTTTCATGAATAGATTCAAATTTGTACAAAATATAATGTTATCAACCTCTGGTTTTTAATACCCCAACATTTCTTGAAGTTAAAAGCAAACACCACTTTCATACCAATTCTAGTCACTTGGTTATTTAAAAACTTAATATCATACTTTAGAAGTCTTCCCCCACACTTTTTTTTTCAGTTACCAGAATCACGATTCAAAATACAATCAAAATACAATTTTACAATCCAATGTTTTAATAACACTACATAACATAAATTTTGTTCCTGGGTAGTATGGGTTATTTCTTAATTGATTGTGTTGTAAAAGTGCAGAAAATGGCCATTATTCCCTTCAAACTTTGCTTTTGTGACCTGGATAATGAAATTTAGAAATTAACCTATTTTTTATGTAAAAACAAGCAAATTTGCACATTTTCATTTACATAAGGTCTGAATGAAACAATATATGAATCAAGATTTACATGTTTTATACTAAAGTTATACAAAGTGAAAAAATATATTAAGAAGTGAATCCCTTTTCAAGATTTGTGACTGTAATGTAAATTACTTTCACATATCAGCCCCCCAATAAAGTCTGCCACCATGTTTTTATTATATGCTCCCAGGTAACAAAAGCAAAGTTTGAAGAGAAAAATAGGTCTTTTCCATTCACTTTAGGTATATACAATTTGGAAATAACACTTTCTGCCCAGGAACAAGAAAAAGTAAACATTTTGTTGCATAGTGTAACCAAACAGTGTATTAACTTCTGCTAAACTTTCCCAGTTATCATACCTTTCATTTACTCACCATATAACTTATTTTACACAGTCATAACATAGTTTAGAGAAGATTTGAAAACATTTTACTGTAACAATATAAAAATATGGAAATGATTTTTACCAATTACAGTGTCTTTCAGTTCAGAAAGACTATAATACAATTGGTTTTGACACAACTGAAAAGTTAAATTTCACAAGATTTGACTGTCTGAAAGTTACCTGTTTCTGCTGTTTTTACAGTAGTGTCAATTAAACCTTCTCTACCACCCATAACATGGAAGAAAAACTCTGAAGGTGTTCGGCCAGCCAGATAAGAGTTCTCAACAAACCCTCTTCTTCCTGGTCCATAATCATCCTTGATGAAGTGTGGAAGGGTTTGCTTTCGGAATCCAAAAGAAATTCATTTACCTTCTACATTTTGCTGTCCCACACAGGCAATAACCTGGATTACAAAATAATATTATAATTCAAGTGTAATTAAAGAATAATGCAATAAATCATTTAAAAAAATTCAAAATTTTAGCCCTAATTGTTGATTTCACTTCACAACAATTTTTTTTTGAAAAGTTTTGCTTCTTTAAAAGTTTTTGCTGATTGTGATAGGTTCGTGGTGGGTATGCACAAATATAGTTTTGGTTTTGCTTCACCATGAAGAAACTCTGAGAAATAGACAGTTAACTGTTTACCAGCAAGAACATATTTAATTGCTTTCAGGTTTCTAATAGCTATTAAGTTCAACATAATTAAAAGTGTTTTACTCCTGATTTTCATTTGTATTCAATGTCTGGTAGATCACACTGCAGTGTCCAACAGTAGTCAGCAACCATTGACGGATTCCAGTTGTCCTGATATCATTTTTCCATTGTAGCAATGTTTTGGTGAAACCTTTCAGCACCAAGATTTGCGGGGAAGAAGTCCAAGTGTGAGTGAAGGAAATAAATGTTGCACATATGTTTTGTATGCTTTGAGAAATTTGTCTGTAAATTCAATGTAATGTAGGGCTCTGAAAGTGCCAAGAAAATTGTCAACAACGTCTTTGAAGGCTTTCCAGGCAATCTTTTCTGGCTCAACTAACAGATCTTTGAACCGCTTGACACTCATAACATGTCTACTTTAATGACCAACAAAAATGCCCTCTTTGATCTTGGCCTCAGTTATTCTTCAGAACATCTGTCTTAAATAATGAAAACCTTTACCTTCTTTGTTCATTGCTTTCATGAAATTCTTCGTAAGTCCCAATTTTATCTGAAGAGGAGGCAAAAAAATGTTTGCCGGGTCGACAAGCAGTGCAAGTGCCACATTTTTATATCCTGGAACTAACCTTTTTTGGAGTGGCCAGCTCTGTCTAGAATAATGTGACTCTTCAGCATGACTGTCCCATTCACAGATGAATCAACAGTACTTTGTATAGCCGAGCTGCAATCCCAGTAACAGAGCAACGACTTTCAGTTCTCTACAGGTATTCCAGTTGTACTTGCTGTACTGGATGTGCTTCAGCAATATTTCCATGTTCTCATAGGTTTCTTTCATGTGTACTGCATAGTCAACAGGTATTGAAGGTTGAACATTGTCATTGTTGTACAGAACAGCTTTGAGGCTTAACACTGATGAATCAATAAAAAGATACCACTGTTGTAGGTCATGGTCACAATCCAAAGCAGAGAACAATCCTTTGATGTCAATGAAGAAACAGAGACTGTCAATTTGTGCAAAGAATTTTGTTATATCATCTTGTCACCTTCGAAAAATTGACATTTTCGTACCTGGTGACAGCAAACACCATTTCTGCAGTCTGGAACCAAGCAATTTGGCTTTTGCTTTTGACAGACCCAAATCTCTGACCAGATCGTTTAATTCTGACTATGTTATGATATGTGGATTGCCCGAGGAGCATGGTTTAAAATCCAGATCAATGTCACTGCCAGTTCCCTGCATTGCAGTTTCTTCATCTGGTTCGTCTTAGGTCCATTCCTCTGGTGGTTTCAGAATTGGAAGACTGTCGTTATGTGGCACAGGTTTCATTGCTGAAGGCAGTTGAGGGTATTCAACTGACTTCTTGTTTTTGGCAGAGAAACCAGACACATCAGTCAAACACAAGCAACAGTCTGTCCCATAGTCCTTTCTATTCTCACCATATCATCGGGACAACAAATAGTATTGTCTTTCGAGTGCCTCTGAGCCAAACTCTCAGACAGACAGCACATGTCGCACAACAAATCTTAGACGCTTTTTTTTTGGTCTTGATCACCAATTTTACAGCCGAAGTACAGATGATATGCTTTTTCACAAGAACAATCATTGAGCGTCTCTGACGAACAAGCGTATACTTGCCACAAATATAGCAGATGTATCACAACTGTTACGACATTGACAAGACGTACTGACAGACACCAATTGTCCTGTAAAATGTCTATAACATCTAACTTACTTGTTACAGTGCTACTGAGGCAATGCTATATTTTAAAACAATACATATACATTATATGGTCTATATTAATCCAATCAGCAGCATCTGTGCATGCAAACCGCTTTTATATCCTGCTGAGACAGTGTCAAGTTGGCTCTGGCCTGCCCAGGCATGCCTGGGCTGCATACTTCCTCAGAACAGCTTCCAAGCTGGCCTGATTTTATGCTTGGACATGTCCAGACTCCACAAAACATTGTTCATAGGTCTCTTAGAGAAATGAAAAATTTTGACACAAATATAAGAAAACATGACAAAACTGAATATTTTAATGACATGGTATCTGATGGGCAAATTTGGATGTGATTTTTGTGATCAGCAGTCAAGAATCTATAATGAACACCTAACAGTGTTCAAAAAGCAAAAACTTTGTTGTACAGTATTTTTTGCCTTCTGTTAGAATTTGTATTTAAACAGTGTTTTAGTTAAACCAGTGTTCAGAGTGAATTATTGAAGTTGGTGATGTTCAGAAATGTTCAAATTAACTTTTTGAATAGTTGGTTTGTTGTAACTTTCTTATTTATAAATTCACTAAAATCATAAATATATTACCCAAAATCTGGGATTAACTTCTTTTTTGAAATCAAATTAGTGTAGGAGTTTCTGCCTTTGCACTTAACATAAAGTAAAATTATAAAAGATGCATGACATTTATATTTAACTTTGATTTCATTTAGATGTGGTATTCTGTTATTTGTAAGCCATAGAAGGTAATAAATTAATGTTTCAATACATGTTTACCTGTTTTACTGAAATAATTTTCTTCACAGTAATTTTTTTCCATACAGTAACTTTAGTTTTGTAAATTAGCCCCAAGTGTAGGCCAAAAAGTACAGATTTTTGTCTGTACTTGGTCAAAACACAAGTTTGTTACAAGGTTTTGAACATATTAACCATTTCACAATAGACTTGGCACAATATACACAAGTTCATATACACGATAAATACTTAAACTATAACTTTTGATGCAGTATGTTTATCTTCACACAACTTGGTCGACTTTTATAAAAAAATTACATTTTTTTGAATAAAATTCTATTATTACAGTTATTTTTTGTAAAAATATTGAGGCTGTTTGGTTACTAGACTGAGTGTGAAGTGATTAAAAATGTATTCATCATCATAAAACTCTTCCAGTGGTGCCTGGCTAACATCACATAGCATTCCTTGATGCAGTGCAGGTGAACTCAAGTTATAACATCCAATAACATAAAACTAACCCTTAATCTTTACAAAGCGATCTTGTATTACTAGTATTTTGTAATATGTTGTCACATTTCAATTATTACACACTAGATATATGTATATAATTACTATTTAGAAATAAGTTATTTGGCTTATTTTTTTTTGTGACACAGAAGAATAAATAAAGAAGCAAATAATTAACTCTTCAAACGATGACCTTTGAACTTGGTTACTGCTAAGCCTTTCAAAATTTCACACGTGGAGAGAGTACGAACAAAACATTTTTTTACGTTTTATTTGTTTGTTTGTTTGTTTTGGAATTTCGCACAAAGCTACTCGAGGGCTATCTGTGCTAGCCGTCCCTAATTTTGCAGTGTAAGACTAGAGGGAAGGCAGTTAGTCATCACCACCCACCGCCAACTCTTGGGCTACTCTTTTACCAACGAATAGTGGGATTGACCGTCACATATACACCCCCACGGCTGGGAGGGCGAGCATGTTTAGCGCGAAGCGGGCGCGAACCCGCGACCCTCGGATTATAAGTGCACGCCTTAACGCGCTCGGCCATGCGAGGCCCTTTTACGTCTTATACATACACTTGAATAGCAAAAACAATCACATAAAATTACACTGATACCACAGAATTCCACTGCATTTTATCAAGTTTAGTGACTCAGTTATATTTAGGTCTAAAAAATGAAACTTCAAGCACAAAAGACACAATCTATATCCTTGAAATGTTGGTTTGAAAAAATGTGAAAGCCTTTAAATAAATTAAAATGACTGAAAAAAACTAATAGAAAGCATTTTAAGCTGTTGGTAGGTTATTTCCATGTCACATATTGAATTACATGCACATAAAAGGTCATGTTTACAAAAATAGAAAGAGGTGAATAGGGCCACTCTGTTCGATTCAGTACATTAGCTGCATCTCAACAAAATAAAAAAGTTTCATGGTTTTTATTTTACATTCTAGATTGTCAGTATTGGTAATTTGAGTTCCTAATGTATATGAAACTATGGACTTAGTAGTTTGACACTAGAAACATCTAATTTTAACTAGTGCTGCATTCAACAAACTGTGTGACTCACAACAATTTATATTTGTGTTATTTTAATATTTACTTTAAATTCAGAAATTAATTCATATAATAATAAAGTATAAATTATGATCTGCGATTTCGTACCAAACTCATTGGCATAAATTCATAAAATAGTATTTGAATAAGAATTTAGAATGCAAAACAACAATCTCAATGACACAGCCTTTGACTCTTCAAGAAAGGATAAAATATCTTATCAAATAACTTCCACTGAGCTTCTGTTAAACTATGTTTACTAAACTCACCACTTCCACTTGAATTTCTGTTGTACTATGTTTACTGAACTCAACACTTCCACTGAGTTTCTGTTAAATTATGTTTATTGAACTCAACACTTCCACTGAGTTTCTGTTAAACTATGTTTACTGAACTCAACACTTCCACTGAGTTTCCGTTCCAGTAAATACGAACATCAATAACATTTTGATGTTTCACCTGTGATTTACCTTCCAATGTTCTTTGACAGAAACCTTAAACCTAATCCTTGATTTTGTCCTTGCAATTTTGCACAATACTGTATATCGGTAATACTAGGGCTTACAAAATTTGTCTAAAGGAAATAAATCTGTAAAGCTGAATAACTTGAATTTCACTGGCTGATTACAACTTGTTAAACTTTTACACAAGAACAAAAACTTGTTTCCGTTAGTAAAATCCAAAAGCTATTCTTGTCAAGAAACCATTACAGACAGTAAGTTGATAATTGTCAAACCTTTTGGCATCATTGCATATACAGGAATCAAGATGGTGCGAATCAAAACTGCTTAACTTGCAAAAAATCTAAAATTTTATAACAATGTGGTTAAAAACTGATTATGATTACAAGTTGTGGTGTTGGAACATCTGTTTGGAACATAATTTGAACTAAATCATGTAAAAGAACTGGGAACTTATCGCAGCTTCAGTTAAGTATGTGATGTAGTTGGTTAACTTAGGTGCAGCAAAAGAAAATGTACTATTTCAAGTACAGATTAATAGCCATCTTGTCACGACTCTGACATCATCACTAAAACAGTATATAATCTGCTGTGTAAAGTTAACTACCGTATTTTCCGCCTAATAAGCCGAATTTCTGGCCCTAAATTTTGGACCTGATTTTTGGGGGTTGGCTTATTGGCCGATCACCAGCTTTGGATCAAAAAATACCGAAGACCAAAATCGGCCCCAAAATCATACCTTTGATCTCACAGTTTCGGCAGAGTTATTTCAGTTGAATAAACTTTATTTATTAATATAAAAAGGTCTATACATTACGAATGACATGTATTCATAGAAATAGCAAAATTCATGAAAAAAATACACACTTTAATCTCATAAATTTATAAAAATCCATCAAATTCATCATCTTCATCGTCAGAAGCACCAAATAATAGATTCCAATCCTCGGCAGAGACCTGGTCGTCGTACGGGTCATTCTCTGGAGTTATTAGCTGAGTGAGTGGAATGTTGTCTTCCTCGTCGTCGTCCAACCAAAATACATGGACGATCACTCCTTTCGGAAATTTCTCTTTCTTAAAAATGTTTTTCTTTTGAAAATTACCATAGGCGGTAATTTTGTCCCATCAGCAAAGCACGTTAAGACTACAGTGAAACATTGTTTCTTGTGGCCCGTTGTCTTAACCCAAACGGTTTTCTCGCCAGCTTTCTTAACGGTTTTGTTTCCAACCATATCGAGTCTCGTCTATATTCCCAATAATTTGTAGAGGGTAGTTGTGTTTTTGGCGATGATGAATGATAAATTTCTGGATCGAGGTAATTTTATCAATAAGCCTCGGTTTATTGGGCGGTAATAGGCAAAAACCCTCATTTTCAGAGCTGAAAATTGGCCTCAGCTTATTCGGCGATTCGGCTTATTAACCGGAAAATACAGTATGTGATGTAGTTATGTGTTACAAAAGAAAATGTGCTATTTCAAGTAGAGATTAACAGCCATCTTGTCACTACTCTGACATCATCACTTGAACAGTAGATAACCTGGCATGTAAAGCTAATAGTTGAAACTATGTACATATATATAGGCAAGTTATATGAACGTTCATATATGTTATAAACTGTCAAAACTCCATTATAAAATAAGTTTCATTTTTTACTTAAATTTGTCATCAATAGAGCAAATACGTAGGAATATCAAGGCCTTTTGTTGTCCATTTTTAAACAAATTAATTTGAAGTAAGGATTATATTTTGATACTGATCACTAACAACAACCCACATGAAGTAAAAATGAATCTCAAGATAGCTGGTATGGGTATTAAAACTTTAATTAAAATAAAATACTGACCAACGTTTCGACCTTCTTAAGTCATATTCTGGTTAACAGGTCAAAACGTTGTTCTGTACTTTATTTTAATTACGTTTTAATACCTATACCAGTGTCTTGAGAATACAATAACAAAATAGCCATCAGCATACGCTCTATTCTGCTCTAAGTGTTTAGTAGAGGTTTTATAATAATATCCATTATCTTAGTTGTAAGTGAATCCGCATGAGTTAGTAGCCTCACGCAAAGAGGATATAGAAAAACTCATACCATTAAAGTAACTTACATCGACTGTGATACTGGTTTCTTTGACATCAACGTTTGCGACTTTTCGTTTTATTTCTTCTGGTATTTCTTGAGACTTCAGGTCGATGTGCCTCCTGAAGTCTGAAGTTGTGATATCTGTTGTTGATCTGAGATTTGTTGACCACTGGCACTTCCAGCTTGAAATGACCAACGTGTTAAAGAAGCACTTGCAAGCACAGAAAGCTGAGACACCCTGCCATAAACCACAATAAAATATTACAGTAAAAAACCTAAATGTACAGCAGAATACATTTTTGTTTAATATGTACGCCATGGAAATTTAAATCTATTTTCCTATTTTCTTTCGTTAATATTACATCATAAAATGATCAATTTTTGAGGATATGTATATTCAAATATGTATTAACGAAATTTCACGTGCTTTAAATTTCAGAGTTGGAAATATTGCATATTTATTATAAGTAACTCCAAGAACTGCTTTCTAAATATTGAATTAACTTACCGAAAAAAAAGGTAGTTTATTCAAAATCAATAAATGACAAACAAAAATAAACAAAACAAAATATCAAACTGATAGAAATACAAAAATCGCTCCTATATTGTCACTTTTCTACCAAGAAGATCTGGTAGTAATGTCTCCTCTACTGTGAGAACATGATATAAACTAGAAGGATGAAACATTTGTCTTGAAACCTCGTTTATATAGCGTTACCAGTGCTGCAGCATCTACCTACACTCATAAAAAGTATGTCACCTTAGCCAATTGTGCTTAAAAAATCAAGGATCAACAAAAGTGTAGAAACCTGTTTGACAAGATTTTAGCAGGTTCAAATCACATATGATCCATACCACCAGGTACCCAGCTCACGGCAACAACAAATAAGCCAACGTTTGGACTTGATTACTCAACGGTAAGCTTGAGGGCTCAAAACACTTATAATCGAATTTCGATCCAAATGGTTGTAGCTCATTATGATTTTATTCATTTAACTCAAGTAGACGAAAGGATGCGTAATCACCTAAATCAAAAGATATTTATTAATCGGAAACATTTAGACCATATACTCACAGGTCCTCTCGAGACAGAACCTCTACGTGCAATACATCTATAGTCATAGCTCGAAGCCCTGGAATTCAGCCTGGTAAGCCCATGCTTTAATTCGAGTTGAATATACTTTGTTTGTTTTGAAATTTCGCACAAAGCTACTCAAGGGCTATCTGTGCTAGCAGTTCCTAATTTAGCAGTGTAAGACTAGAGGGAAGGCAGCTAGTCATCACCACCCACCGCCAACTCTTGTGCTACTTTTTTTACCAACGAATAGTGGGATTGATTGCAATAATTATAACGCCCTCACTGGTGGGAGAGCGAGCATGTACAGCGCGATTCGGATGCGAACCCGCGATAATCATATTACGAGCGCATGCCTAAACGCGCTCGGCCATGCCAGGCCTTATTGGGAAGAGTAGTTTTGTAAGTGAATAATTTAACTCATTATGCGTTTAAGAAGTTTATATCGCAAATTAATATTGCACTCTATAATTGTGCATTATCACCAAGCAACCCGTCGCCTTATTTAACGATAAATTACAGAGTATGTGAAATAATACTTCATTTTCGTGCTAACTAATTAAATATCCTAAACTTTACGACTTAAACGCCAAATACAATCAAAGCATTGGAAAAATTATTGTAAGAAACAAATTTAAATGCAAATGTTGCATCTCACACTATGACTTAAAATCAGAGTCGTATAAAAATAGCATTACAGATCTCTCTTTAGGCTCTTACAAGTTATTGCCCAAGAAGCTTTATGTTCAGTGTCAGTATTCATCTGTAAGGTTGGATTTTGAGAGGCATAAATATCCTAGGCCTCACATGGCCTAGCGCGTTAAGGCGTGCTCTTCGTAATCTGAGGGTCACGCCAAACATGCTCGCCCTCCCAGCAGTGGGGGCGTTATAATGTAACGGTCAATCCCACTATTTGTTGGTAAAAGAGTAGCCCAAGAGTTGGCGGTGGGTGGTGATGACTAGCTGCTTTCCCTTCAGTCTTACACTGCTAAATTAGGGACGGCTAGAGCAGATAGCCCTTGAGTAGCTTAGTGCGAAATTCAAAAACGAACAAGATAAACGTGTGTATGATGTTAAAGGTAAAGCGATGAAAAAAGTAGAATTTAAGCCAGCTTTCGTAAACTTCCAAGTTTTATATTTAGCTTTATGATAATTTTACTAGTTGCGTTTATTTTTAGTCTTATTTAAAACAACAATATCAGGTCACAGTTTTATCGCAAAGACACAGACAAACCACAGCATTATCAAAATACGACTGACTTTTAAATACATTACTCCAAATATTATTTCAGAATGAATCCATAATTGTATTCCTGTTTTTCCAAATATGCAAAAAAATTGTTATAAATACAGTAATAAGTACATTTCAAAAATAATAATGAATATTACGGTTGTGATTTGTGACTTCGAAATGAAAGTCGAATGCCTTTTTAATTAATTTATTTAATCCGTCATATGTTGAGGGCATATACATAAAAACGGTACAAATAAAACAAATGAATATATTAGAGTGATATAGATATTTACACCAAAACACTTTACAAGCAAGAACAAAAGCATAAAAATAATCTAAATACACACACTGAAGACTCTTAAGTGGTAAAGGTACACCGCCGAATTTCCTGCACTCTTGGTTCCAAAGCCTTGCTGGATTATCCGTTTTGTTGGACCAACAGGGGTCACATAACAATAATTCAGCAATATACCTCTGACTCATTAATTTATCCTTTCCCGTGTCCCTGAAGTTCCATGAACTACTAAAAACTTAAATAAAACAAATATTGCATTTGAATGATTAATGAAATACAGTGTTCCCTCGCCACTTTGCGGATCCTCTTTCGCGGGCTCGGCCGACCCCCACATATATATATATACATATATATAAAATAATAAACATTAAATCTAAAATATAGCATTAAATAGCATTAAAATATTAAAAATAAACATAATTAATAGTGTAAAAAAAAAGTATATTTTGAGATATAAACATATATTTGAGTTTATAACAGCGTAAAAATGGAAACAGAACCAACTGGAAAGGCTATAGATGTATGCATTTTGCGTCTGCGAAGGCTACGCGAGATCAGCTTCATGGCGTAGCGATGTGCAAGACGGGCTATGATTGGTGCAGAAATGAAAGACGGCCAATGACAGCTACCCATTTTGATTGCCTGTGATTGGTGCTGTCAATATTCATGTCTGGCCTGTGATTGGTTATTTCATCTTTGAACTTTTTTGTGTGTTTAAAGCCCCTTCAATGGCTCCCAAACGTGCTAATACTTCTAAGGATGTTTCTACGCCTAAACGGTCACGGAAAATGATGACCATCGCCGAAAAGGTGAAAATATTAGATATGGTAAAAGAAGGAAACTCTTATGCGTCCATAGTCCGCCATTACGGAGTGAACGAATCCACCATTCGCTACACCAAGAAGGACGATGTTAATATAAGGGAGACTGCTGCTATTACTTTTAATACAACGGCTAAGAGGGTTGTAACATCTCGTAATAAGAGTATCGTTCGGATGGAAGCTGCTTTGGCCATATGGATAGCTGACTGCCGTAAGAAAGGTGTTCCCTTGGAAACCAACATTATCACAACGAAGGCTAAGATGTTGTATGATAATTTCGCGGAAAAGGATGAAGATGAAGAAGACGTAGACAACCCACAGCCAGGAACATCCAATGATTCCCAGCCTAAGAAACCGTTTTCTGCAAGCAAAGGCTGGTTTAAGAAATTTCAGCAACGATACGGCCTGAAAAACGTATCGTTACATGGAGAGGCTGCTTCGGCTAACAAGGAGGCTGATGAAGCTTACGTTCGGGACACTTTTAAAGAAATAATCGCTGAAGGGGAATATAGGCCTGAACAGGTATTCAACATGGACAGGACTGGCCTGTTTTGGAAGAGGATGCCTTCCCGAACGTACCTGTTTAAAGATGAGAAAAAAGCCCCTGGTTTTAAAGCTCATAAAGACCGGTTCACACTCTTAATGACTGGTAATGCTGCTGGTTTTATGTTGAAGCCGACATTAATTTACAAGTCTAAAAACCCGAGAGCTTTAAAGAATAAGAACATGAACTTGCTACCGGTCCATTGGATGCACACTCCTACTGCCTGGATAACGAAGCCTCTGAGCTCTGAATGGTTCCATCAGAGTTTCATTCCTCAAGTTAAGCTTTATTTATTAGAGAAGGGCTTGCCATTCAATGTCCTTCTTCTTTTGGATAACGCTGGTGGCCACGCAAGAAATCTTTCGTATGAAGGCGTTAGGGTTGAATTCCTGCCAGCCAGCACTACGTCCCTTATACAACCGATGGACCAGGGAGTTATCAGGGCTTTCAAGGCCTTATACATAAGGAATACCATGTCCAACCTCGTACGTAGCCTTGATAATGCCACCGAAACCGAAGCCGAAAACGACACGTTCACCCTGAAGGAGTACTGGAAGTCTTTCACCATTGCTACATGTCTTCAAAATGTTCATAAGGCATTGCAAGAGATGAAGCCCTGCACCATTAATGCAACCTGGAAGAAGTTGTTGCCTGAGGTTGTGCACGACGACAAGGGATTCAAGCCTGAAGAAATCCAACACTCGGCTGTTCAAAAAGCTGTGCAATTAGCTTCGTTAATCAAAGGTGAAGGATTTGCCGATATGACGAAGGAAGACGTAGATAAACTGATTGACTTAGAATCCGAACCACTCACCGACCAAGATTTAGAAGCACTGATGAAGTCTGCTGCCGAGGAAGACGACGAAGAGGAAACACCGAAAGAAGCCGAGGAAACAATCGAACAAAGTGGATGGTCGTTAGAGCGGTTAGGTAAACTAATGAAACTAATTAACGAAGTGAAGGAGTGCTCAGAGGAATGGGACAACGATATGGTTCGATCAGTACAATATTGCAATAAAATAGAAGAACTGATGACTCCTTATCAAATGATTTTCGATAGGCTAAAGAGGCAGAGAAAACAACTGCCAATAACAATGTTTTTCCAGCCGAGCAAGAAAAAAAGGGTACCGGTGGCAAGTACTGTTCCTGAAGTTGTAACAACCGACGAAGAAATTGCCGATTCACCTTCCACAGAAGAGGAAGTGGTGTACCCCGAAAAGACACCACCTGCTGAAGATATGTAATTTTTAATTTTAAGGCTTAATATCTTAATAATTGTTCTTATTATTTCAGCAACAATGAACAGTATTGTAATGGGAGGGTTAAATAGTTGTACAGGGAGGGTTTTAAAAGTCTAAATGCACATAAATATATACGTAAAAATCGGCGATCCCACTTCGCGGAAAATTTCCTTTCGCGGGGGGTTTTGGAACGCATCTATCGCGATACACGAGGGAACACTGTATATTAGTACAGGTATAAATGGTACAAGTTTATTAGTAGAGGCATAAACAGTTTGGCTTCTTTTGAATTTCGCGCAAAGCTATACTGGGCTATCTGTGCTAGTGGTCCCTTATTTAGCGGTGTAAGATTAGAAGGAAGGCAGCTAGTTATCCCCTCAACCAACTCTTTGGCTACTCTTTTACTGAAGACAAATTGATTGGCTGTCACATTATAATGCCCCCACCTGCTGAAACAGACAAACATACTTTGGTGTGACGGGGTTTCGAACCTTCATATTACGAGATTACCCTTCATATTACCCTTAAAAAAATAGATTCTAAAAATATTTTGATGGGAGAGTTTTCAGAAGCTGATTGGCTTGTGGGGTGTATTAGATCTACATTTATCGCATGGCAGGATAAACATTTTATATTTTATTGTAAAAATAATAACAACTGTTTCGTATTCTTCCATATTTTCATCTTTTTTTCGTTCTTTAGTTAATACTTTTGCAAAAACCTACCACCCTTCACATTTTAAGATGAAAGATGTTACATATTCTATCATAAATATTCTTATTTCAGTTGCTTCTGAAGCCAAGAAGTCATTACAGTCCCTGTGAAACGAATTCATATTTCCAGTGAATTAAAACTCACTTGAGTATTTTTGCTGGGGTCATCAGTTTCACTTGAAGAAATGGACTTGGTAGAGAAACTTAATACGAATAACTCACCTCATCAAGATGTCTCTGGTTGGCATCAACTAGAAAGTAACCATCCATTCCTATCTGTGGAAGAGTCACAATATTCTTTTAGTTTATCCATTTCCTTAAAAGATATAAATGATGCGCAAGCACAAGATGTCATTGATTTGTCTTCAAATTACTCTGTGGCTGATCTTCCTGAAACCAAAAACCACCAGGTGACTCTAAATGTTGGTGGTGTCAAACATCAAGTGATGTGGAATACTTTGAAGCGCTTCCCTAAAACCCGCTTAGGTCGTCTACGACTATGCCGAGATCCTGAGGAATTTGAAGAATGCTGTGACGAGTATAATCCTGATGAAAATGAGTTTTTCTTTGATCACAGTCCTGCATCATTCACTTCGAATATTAATTTTTACCGCACTGGAAAATTCCATTTGGTGGACGAACTTTGTGTGAGGACGCTCACTGACGATTTTGATCACTGGATGTTAAAAGAAACTTGTATGGAGCCTTGCTGTATGAGCAAATACCATGAAAAAAATGAATAAATTTTTACAGACTTAGACATTCAACGGTTTACTTTTAGAACAGAAGTTGAAAAGTTTGAAGAAGGAAAGTATGCACAATGTAAGCAGTTTGTCTGGAACCTAATGGAAAGACCTGATACTTCAGTGGCTGCCAAAGTACGTTCATTTTTATTTATTCATGTTATCACAACTAGATGAATACTGCATTCATTTTATTATCCTTTTATCTTACATGAAGTCGTATAAATAAAGTACATTTATTACTAATTTGTTTGTTTCACTAGTACCCCAATTACTTTCCCCCTTCCCACGTGCTACGTCCATAAGTTTGGGTACCTACAGCGCCAACTTTTAGGGTTTAATCCTTGTGAAGGAATTATCTAAGAATGCCCATTTTGCAGTTTTGTACTTAGTTAAAAGTAAACTATTTTCACATGCGTATGCATATCAGTAACTTGAAAACAAAATATTTAGATTACATGCTAAACTTATGGCTTTATATATATTGTAGAAAAGTACGTTCACCGTTTTGAATATCTTATCTCATGATGTTAGGACTATTCTCATGAGATTTGTTACTTAAATATAAGATGATTCACAGTGACAAAAGACTTGGCTTCAACTGAGCTCCTGTTATAATTTGTGGTTGAGAACTTTCCTAGACGTATTCCTTTGTTTTAGTACACTTAAATAACTTCAAATCAGGTATAGTTGAATCTGAGAAAATAGATACATACATAATACCCCCAAGGGGGTTTCGAAATCTTCAAATGATCAGGCCAAAGTTCTATAGTCTCCAAATCTCCGTTTCTGTGCATATGTAAGTATTGGAAGTAAATGTTAAATGGGTAACAAGGAATGGTTTTTACATTCATTCACTGTTCTCCCAAACCTTTTTAACCGAATTAATTTGCAAAGTAAAAATCTTACGACTTTTCATGTTTTGTACAAAGCAAAACTTGCACGTTTCCTTACTGTATTTCAAGAAGCAGAAGAGCGTTACTGTTTGTTTTGCTGGTTCTTCAAATTCAAACAAAATAACAACATGGGTGTTGATTATCAGTTTTAGAAAGCACAAAACTTAGAAGGAATTGCTGTAGATGAAGTAACAGGATATAGCACAAAACAGAAAGGACACTAAGTTGGTTACAAAATATATTATTATGCAACAATAATATGTGATATGGTAGAATTCTTACACGTCTTTAGTTTTGACCTAACAGTTCAGTGGGTGGGAGCCATGAGGGAGAAAACTGGTGTTATATCTACAGCGAGCTCTTCAAAGGCCACCAGCTTTGGCAACATTATTTAATTTATCATACAATGATATACTATTCATTGGCAAATGAGTAGCGTGATTGACCGTCACATTATAATGTTCCCAATATTGAAAGGGCAAGCTTGTTTGGTGGTACGGAGATTCAAATCCACGACCCTTATGTCGGGTCCTTGAGGTTGTGTTTTGTGTTTTGTCCATCTTGAGGTCTGTATTTTGTGTTTGGTTCATAAAATGAAAGGCATGCAAGGTACAGTTCAAATAGTTGAAACAGAGGACAGATGGAGCTCTAAATAAAATCATGGACCATCGTCCATCTATCATTTCTTTATTACTGCAAGGATTAACTAAGCTAAAGGTATTTCTTACAAAAGTTAGTAAAACTTAATATTTGCATTTCCATGATTGTTATTTTACTTTTTTAAAGGACATCCATACCTATCTACAACAAGGGAATGAATGACTAAACTGAAAACATTATTCGATTTCGCACTTCATTTTCACCCTTAAAATAGTTTTTGATTGGTTGTCCATTGTTTTCATTCTATTCGGGTGCTACTGCTGCAATTATTCCTCATTTGTTACATTACAAAATGTACTTTTTATGATTTTTTATAACTGATATTTTTATTAATTCTTACGTAACACAGGTTTGCGAATTAGAACTTTATAAAAGCTGTTTTTCTTTTAATAACGGATGTTTCGTAATTTAGCTACGCAGATTTCGAAAATAATATTCATTTTTTTCTCTCATATAAGGATTATTTACAAATCATAAAACGAAAAACTCTTACTTCAATCAAATTATTGTTTCGTTTACTCACAATAAACATTTTTTTGTTATAATGTTTGGGTCACAGACCAATCGGCTACGCAAGCGTCTTAACGATTGCCAACATTTTAAGCGTTACAAAGTGTGATCCGATTTTAATGAAAGTAATTCACTTGTCTAAACATACATATGGCGTATTATGAAAAATCTGTACGCGACGAAGAAAATTGGTGTCATTGTTGGATTCAGCGTACAAGAATTACTGTAAAACGTGAATATTTCAAGACAATAAAATCATCGCAGGGCTGCATAATTTGTGAATGTTTCAAACACAAAAAGTGATAATAAGTATCGATTAGTGATTAGAATTTAACTTTTTCTTTAGATCATTGCCAGCTTCTCTGTGTTCTTCATCCTGATATCACCATCACACAGATTTTAGGTACGATACCTTCCTTAAAGGAACAATATGATGAAGATGTCCATGAAGAAATTCCGCTTATCTTATCCCTTGTAATTTTCATCGGGTTTTTTTCTAGTCTCGCTTATTTTGCAGAGAAAGACGAACCTGAAACACTTTACACCAGCATTCCCTCTGCCTTTTGGTGGGCTTGTGTTACTATGACGACTGTTGGTTTTAGAGACATGATTCCCGTTACTTTACCTGGCAAAGTGATTGGGAGTGTCTGCTGTATTGTTGGTGTAGTGGTTGTTGGAATGCCTGTACCAATCATTGTCAGCAACTTTACAGAGTTTTACACAAAACAGAAGATAGTCCAAAGAGCCCTGGTGAGAAAAAAATTAATCGAAGAGGCCGAAAGAGCAAACACCTTGCTGGCACCGTCTTCATGCTCTTCGCTCTCGTTTTCGTCACCAGGAATTCTTTTCCGCAAGATAAAATCCAGATTCACCAGCAAGGTAAACTCTTTGTTTTGTTTTTCGTCATTTCACTCTTATCGTGTAGTTGAGGTTTTGAAGACGTAGACATTGCAGGAAATATATATCAGCACATGCAGTGGAAAATTTTCTGGTAAGTAAATACAATAAGCCAAAGTTAAAATATGTATGGGAGGATTTTAACAAATAATATTACCAAAACACATAAAGCACTCAGTAACTAATCAATTACAGAATATAATGACATTTACGCTTTTAATAATGTTTTTTTGTCCATGCATAAAATAACTTAGATTTTTTCAGTAAATTTGGCCAAATAAGATTCAAACACATCTATAAAGGTATATAAAAACCTGATGTTTGATTCTAAACATTTTATAACTCTCAACAGAGAAATCTATACTTTTTGATATTACGACCATGAAAGTTCAGATAAACTTGAAACAGATTTATACCATTTTATATTTCTACAGAAATACTAGATATGCAGTTCAAACCATCAAATAAACATGAACCTCTCATATGTTACCTAAAATGTCGATAAAAACTAACACATTCACAAAAGGCTGTGTTTGTTGTCAAGCGCAAAGTTACAAATTGGGCTATTTTAACCTTAAAATTTACCGCTTAATGACCGAAGAGCCAGTAATGGAACTGTATGAAATCGATAACTGGGGAAAGGGCTCGATTTTGAATAATGTCCATTAAAAGAAAACCGTCCATGTCCTTGATTAGGCCTCTTTTACTCACAAATTCTGTATTTATATGCAGTACAAAGTAAGAAGAAGATTGATTTGATTGTAACGAGAGTATACTCTGACCTGTTCTGGTGGTTACAACGCTCGAACTTTCAGTCAAAGGAGGATATTATGATTTAATATTCAATTCCAGTTTTCACTAGTAAAAATAACCCAAGATTAAGCAGTGGGCGTTGTTGACTAGCTGGTTTTCCTCTAGTCTGACATAACTAAATAAAGGATGGCTCTTGAATAGCTTTGCACGAAGTTTCAAAACTATAATACTTTGACCTTTGCACCTACCCTCTTGATTTATAACTTACCTCTGGTTCAATGCTACTAATAATCGTGAATCTTTTCGACAAAGTTTCGCGGTATGTAATGTACCTTTTGAAAATTTGTTTCACCAGTCTCCTAATACAAAATTACAACAAAGTTTTCATAGTTAACAGAGTGCACATACTCTTTGAGGGGTGTCGTGACGTACTGCATTTGTCTTGAATAGATATACTCATAGAGTCTTCAACAACTGGATCTCTAATCCTGGATATTTCGTTGAAGCAACTTATATAGTTTATTTATGGAGAGAGATCCTTTTTTATTATTTTGCCTTCTGTTCCCTGGGTCATGTAGACAGCTTTTGTCATTGTCCTTTGTATTTGTGAGTTCTTGCATGTTAAAAGGCGCTACAATTTTCTTCTCATGTCTGAAGTATGACTTTTATTACGAATCTCTTTCTTGTTAGTTCTAGACTGCCAAATTGATCCATACTATTTTGTTTCATAGTGCCATTAAATAGCGTACATAGCCCCAATCTGTACTTTGTCAACCACAAGCAATCAAACCCCGGAATATGGCTTTATACGTCCAGGAACTTACTTCTGACGACACCATGGTTCCTTTCTTCAAAATTGTAAATCCCCAGTCTATCATTTTAACGTATTTATAATTTACATTCTAAAGAACTATTACTTATTGTTCTCAAAAGGAATCAGGTTTACAACAGCATCACACTACTTCATATTACCAAACAATGACATATTATAGTTTCATATATACAATTCTATCGCAATTTTGTATTGGCTGTTTATTATATGATTTGCTGATTTTTGTATCCTTCAGATACTTTATATATTATCGCTTAATTTTTAAGCCCAGCATTGCCAGGTGGTTAAAGCACTCGACTCGTTATCTGAAGTTCGTAAGTTCGAATCCACATCACACCAAACATGCTCGCCCTTTCAGTCGTGGAGACGTTATAATGTGAGGGTCAATCCCACTATTCGTTGGTAAAAGAGCAGTCGAAGAGTTGGCGGTGGGTGATGATGACTAGCTGCCTTTTCTCTTGTCTTACACTACTAAATTAGGGATGTCTAGCGCAAATAGCCCTCTTGTAGCTTTGCACGAAATTCGAATGAAACCTAAGTTGACAACGAACACATTTTTGGCTATTTCTGTTTTCATATTTCATCATTATTACGTATATTATATATAGATAATATATAAATATATTTAATACTTCCCATTTTTGTGACGTTTATGAATTATAATGTAGGTTCTGGTAAAACGAAACAACGGTGTTATCGTTTAGACGAAATCTGTGAAAAACAAAACAGTTTTGGTAGCGTCGTACAGTGTTTTATAATTACATATTTGTTCATCTTCTTAGTTACCAGAAACTTCCATCAAATGAAGTCATCATCATGAAGGTGGATCCTACATTCTCGTCGACTGTCAAACTTCTTGTTTCGGTTTTTACTTTAGATATGTGACAATTTGTCAAATGTATTTTGTAGCTATATTGAAACCAACGTTACAATTATGGACACGTCAAGTAACAAGGAAAGATTGAATTCTCTAAAGAAATCAGATAAAAGAATATTATTGTTTAAATATTACTCTTATACTTTTATGTAATAATTTGAATATTTTAAAATGCAAAGAATTATTTATTCTTAAAATTGTGTAGTGTACGTACAATAGGAAATCAAATTTTGATGTTTATGTGAATATTTGTCACCTTTTAACCACGTTAAATCCAAGTTAAACAGTGCTACAAGTTATACGTCTCGTATTTCAAACATTGGAACGTATTATGTACACTTACAAACGTAATGACCGACAAGAGCCAGCTGAACTGTAGCGTGACCAAACTCCACTAACGAGTTGAAAGTTACCAAAAATGAATAACCCAACATCTTGTCCAGTAGCCGTAATAGACAACTTACAGAGATAGTTTGAGTTCAGTCGTAGTAAAGTGAGAAAGAACAATTAATTTCAGTATTTATTTTGTTGACCCAAACTCCGGAAGAAATTGGTACTTACCAGAATTATACGAAAAGCGCTCTCCGAGAGTACTGCTAATCGCCTGTAAGTTCGTCACTTCTTGGCCACTAGGTTATAAGAGAGAACACTTCTTAGCTACTACTTTACAAGAAAGAACAATTTTTGGATACTAGGTTACAAGACAGAATACTTCTTGGCCATTAGGATACAAGACAGAATACTTTTTGGCCATAAGGACACAAGACAGAACATTTTTTGGCCACTAGGTTACAAGATAGAACATAGAATGGATATTTACTTCCGAGTCTCATAACAGAAAACTTTCAAAGTGGTGGTGGTGATGAAAGAGAAGCTGGTATTCTTTTTTATTATTTAATACACGATTTACCATGTATGACCTACAGAACGCTGTGAGGTTGGTAAAAGAAAGTGTCTTTTATGTACTTTTTGACAGTCAGTATTCTTTAGGATGACATATACAGTTGTTAACAATAGCAGTATGAAGTTAGAAAGAAGAGGTGAAATATTGGATTTTGTGCAAAGCTACTTGAGAGTTATCTGCACTAAATGTCTCTAGTTTAAAAATGATAGACTTGAGGAAAGACACTTAGTCAAATTATCGCCAACTCTTAAGCTTCTCTTTTATCAATGAATAGTGGAATTAAAAGGGTCAAAGGGCGAAAGGTTTGATCATAGGGTTCGAACCCCTGACCTGCATATTGTGAGTGGAGACTCCTCACCATTACACCATGGCATGCTTAGAATAGTTAGGGAGGATACTTTGCCTCCTCCAAGTTTCATTAAAGCATAGGAATAGTTGGCTTTAGCTGCATTCAACCTCTCTTAGACTGGTGAGAACACTATCATTCTTATAGGTTGGATCATAGTTTATCATCCATTTAATGGATGGAACAAGTCAAAATGAACAAATCAACATCCAAACAGTTTGACCTGACACATATAATTATGCAATATCTTTAGAGGGAGAAGTCTCATCTGAAAT
Organism: Carcinoscorpius rotundicauda; assembly: GCA_011833715.1. Lineage (NCBI taxonomy): Eukaryota > Metazoa > Arthropoda > Merostomata > Xiphosura > Limulidae > Carcinoscorpius > Carcinoscorpius rotundicauda. Next base: position 88,629,300 of record CM022392.1, on the reverse strand, counting down.
ACCTTTATCAGCAAAGGGAATTTCAGGAGTTTACAAAATACTGAGATAAGGTAAAAACACACAGAATGTTATACAAATATCGATGTCTAAACTCAAACAAAATAGTGAAATGCACAGCTGAGGACTAACTCGCTTCCATTAATAACACAACCAATTTTCGTAATATCGTCCTTCCAGTAGCAGCATGATTGCAAATAAGAAGACGTGATCCCTGAGAGTTTAAACATAAAGGTTCACAATTACTGCTATCATAGTTATTATTTCTATAGCAAACACAGGTTAAATCTACGTAATATAAAGTATTCTAAAAACCACATTAATGGTAGGTTATTTGAAGTGGGTTTTTAAAAACCTGACTTAATGTTTTCAGAATAATAGGAAGAAAACAGACTGAAAATAATGGTACTGGTTGGTGTGCATCAGTTTATCTAACACCCTGGTTCTGTGGCTTGGACCATATTAGACCTAAAACAAGCTTTGATGTTTCAATAACAACAATGTCTTTTGATGACAGATTTTCAACACATTTAGGGAGTTCTCCTAAGTCCTATTGGATAAATAATGATACCATTTTACCCAATAAGGATTGAAACTGAAACTGTGAAACAGTTCGTAAACAAGATAAGACAGTGTTCATAAAAATGAGATATAATTTGGTGCCGACTGACTCACCCACCATGGAGTCTTACAAGCTGACATGCCTCACTGTCGTATTTAAAAAAAATGTAGCAACATTGGGATATAATGATCTTTACACGCAAACACAAATTCTAGACATAACGTCTTCAACATCCATTATAAACATTTGACATTGACAGTCAGTAGACCAACCAACTGATTTTAGGAAGTCACTTCATAACTTTCCGTCTGAACAAATTGAAGTTTTAAGTGGTGTGTTGCAGTGACCCAGTTATCATTCTCCTATCAGGATCCTTTTAAGCTATATATAACTAATAATTAACTCTAAATAATTTGCTTACTACGCTATTTGAGTTTTACTGGTAATAATTATGTAAAGAGTAAATAAAATTAAAATATTAGATATTTTTTCTTATGACACTGATATAAGTGTGAGTGTTACCTCTGGAACAGTTCAATACGTGTGGCCTCAGTCGATGTTTTGTTGTCCCAAACCCACTGCTTAGATGGAATAACCAAATGAAAACGCTAGAAGGCTTGAGGAGATTGTCCTTACAAATGCACCCAAATTCAAATCATTTGACAAAAGTTTGTGACAGCTTCTTTTTTCGTGAATTGGGAAGTGGTATCAATATATAACATGTTCAGTGAAGTAAGTACCACACATCTCAATCAATGATATTAGATAATATCTTAACAGATAACAAGTACAACATAATCTTGTTCATCGTGTCAGCTTTCAAAGACAAGACCTGTTGGACAGAGTTTCATAATCCAGACAAACTGAGATCCCAGACATGCACAAAATGTGAGGGAATAAGAAATGGGAGGAAAATCACTCTCAATCATGTCTCGACCAGCCAGATGTCCAGACACAAACATTTTAAGAGGCTATACAGACTAATATGAAACTGGTAAGTTCAAGCAGCAACCTGAGAATTTAGCTGATTTATGTGGTATAACAGTTTGAAGTAACAATTAACAGAGATACATTGATGTTATCGGAGGAACAAAATGTACTGATAGGGCTAAAACAAATATAAAATTAGGGCATTATAGAACGTAGATACGTTCTTTAAAAACTTTTTGTTTGTATTTATTGTAAGAGTGACAAGCTGCACATTTAAATACAACTATTCATTCTTTTTACTCATCAGTGTGAATCATCTGCACATTTACAAATTATTTCCACTGCTGTGTGTCCCATAAGCAGTATAACAGTGTACATAGTTATAAAATTTATTATTATCATTTCATGAATAGGTTTCTAGCACATTTTTTCTCAACATCATTTATATGGAATCTGCAAGTCAAGTGCAAAAAACAAAAAAACGTTCTCACTACACAAAACTACTTTAAAACATGAATTGCAATATATTTCTTAATATCCGCTCTTTTTTTTCTTTGTTACAATCCACAGCCAAGAATTGACAAATCGTGAAATACATTTCAAATATGTGTAATATGTCTTTTTGGCTTTTGCTGGTTTTGTTTCATTGAGTTTCAGCTGCCAGCTGGTTAGCATAACGATGGAAATTGCAAAGAAGTTTTTGCCAAAGCCCAGGACTTGTTAGTTAAGCCGGATGGTTTTCTCTGGGGATCTCTACTCCTTGACTTCTGGGTAACAAACATAACAGAGCAGAATTTTTCCAACGATTATACTCTCCAAACACCACCAATGTAGGAGTCTGAAATATGATAAAAAGTATTGGTAATTTTCCAGAAGACTAACAATAAACACTCAACGTGTGTGTAGAGAAAGGGGAGATAATCTTGATTTCTAGAAGACAAACAATAAACACTAGACGTGTGTGTAGAGAGAGGGGGAGATAATCTTGATTTCTAGAAGACAAACAATAAACACTAGACGTGTGTGTAGAGAGAGGGGGAGATAATCTTGATTTCCATATCTTCTTTTACATGTTTATTACATGCTACATTCTACTTTCTAGTTTACATGAAGAAGAGGCCTGGCATGGCCTAGCGCGTTAAGACCTCAACGGGCATTATGGGCAGTATGTCTGATGCTAGTTTCTGGGTATAACACTGTCTTAATTGGGTAGTGTAGCGCGTCCTCTTGCTGGACTCCATGGAGGGTAAGGTCAATGGGTAATGAATTATTTTGTATTCCTTATGGATAATAAAAATAATGAACATCAAAATAAAATGAAAGTAATTAGAAAACGATCAATCATAAGGACAAATGGCTCCCTTTTACATTCAGAGTAACCAAAGGAGCTGATTAGCTCTTCTGAGTTTGTCAAAATGCTACAATATGAAAAAATTCAGTTGAAATATCTTAAACACAAGATATCACACTCCTCACGAAATCAAAGTCCATAGGGAATATGCCTTTCAAGGTTACTAGCAACAGGGTTAAGCAATAAGAAAATGTCTCAAGCAACGGGGGTAAGCAGTGTGGGAAATGTCCCTAGCAACGGGGTGTAAGCAGTGGGGTAAATGTGCCTAGCAACGGGGTGTAAGCAGTGGGGGAAATGTCACTAGAAACGGGAGAAAGCAGAGTGTGAAATGTTCCTAGCAACAGGGGTAAGCAATGTGGGAATTGTTCCCAGCAACGGGGAGTAAGCAGTGAGGGAAATGTCCCTAGAAACGGGGGGTATTCAGTCAAGGAAATTTCCCTAGCAACGGAAATGAGCTGTGGGGAAATTTTCCCTAGCAACAGGGGGTATTCAGTGAAAGAAATGTCCCACGCAACGGGGATAAGCAGTGAGGGAATTGTCCCGAGCATGATATGTCGGGTGTCAGTGTGATTAAAACTGTCATATTCATTGGTGTGACTGGTTTGACTCTTTTTGTGGCTGTTAATGGCTAGTTCAAGACTGTTATGAATGTTAATACCACTGAGACTGTTAGAGATGTCATTGCGACTGGTTTGAGGCGTTTATAAAGGTTATGCACGAGACCTCATGCACCTGATCGGCTTTGTTTATTCCGCCATATTGGACGTAGTAACAAAGTAGTGAAATAACGATGACACTATTTTCAGTTGAATACTTAGAACTGAATCGTGTAATAATACCAGTTTATTGTGATGCTGTTGGTTTAACAAAATATAAGGCTGGCCTTTGGTTATCTTTGTCGGTGTCTCCATGTAGAATACTGGGGCTACTGCACGTGAATAATACTCTCATATTCCTGTTACACACGTGCAATGTACAGTCAGGCTCTGGCCCTCCAGTTGAACTACAACCCATACGAAGGGCTGTCGAACAGTTTTGATTGAAGTAGTTACATACACATTCGTAACATGGTAAAAATACTTTCTTTCTGAGAGTAAAATGATCATAAATATCAGGCTGTCTGCTGTGTCTACCGAGGGGAATCGAGCCCCTGGTTTTAGAGATGTAGATCTGAAAATATACCACTATCTCACGGGAGGACAAGATGAATATTAATACTAGAACTACAAAAGTTACAAAAACAAAAAACATTTTTTGATACAGACCAAACAACCCCATTTAAAGGAACATGTAGCGTAACGTTAGAATACAAGCATTGTGTAGATAAACAATTAGATCTGGATTCCAGGTCTAACGCCCCGGCAAAGCCTGGTGGTTAAGGTACTCGACTTGTAATCTGAGGATCACAGGTTCGAATCCCCGTAACACCAAACATGCTCGTTCTTTCGGCCGTGGGGACGTTATAATGTGCGGTGCGGTTAACCTCAGCATTCGTTGGTAAAATTGTATCCCAAGATCTGGCTGTGGGTAATGACAGCTTTGTACTCCCCATCATTCTTAAGCTAGTAAATTAGGGACGGCTAGCATGGATGACACTGGTGTATTTTTGGCAAAATTAAAAAAAAACAACCTAAACAACAAATATACAAACAATCTAGACCTAATAATAATAAATTTGGTAAACGTTATTAACAACCTAAGAAATAAGTCAATTCTCTCTAAGTTTTAAAATAACATAAATCGTCTACACACATGAAATATCACTCAGCAGGTTTGTTTGTTTTGTTTCTGAATTTCGGCAAACCTACACAAGGACTCTGGCTATTCTTTTACTAATAAACAGTGAGATTGACCATCACTTTACAATGCCCCAATGGCTGAAAGGGTAAACATGTTTAGTGTGACTGGGATTCGAAACAGCTATTGTAAGATTGGTAGTCGAGCCCCCTATTCATCTGGCCATGCCGTTCTAATATAGTGTTAATGAAGATATCCCAGTGATACAGTGTTAGTGAAAGTTGTTTAAATGGTAAAGCAACAAATAGAAACGATATAAATGAAAGTAATATATATCATGTTAAACATTAAGTGATAATTATTAACTTGAAGTCAGTATAATAGTTGATATAGAAATAAGTTTAATAAACGTTTTGATGTTGATGTATGTTGCTTTGTTTCTTAGTTCAACTAAGTTTAACGACTATCTCCTTCTTGAAAAGTACTTCATCTGAACACATCTTCATAATCCACGTACATGATTATTTTTCATGACCATTACATACTTTCCCAAATGTGACAAAGTCTTGGCGACATCAAACTACATACTAAATATCAAATAATATTGAAATGTAGCTTTGATGCAAGTATTATAAAGATTTAAAAGCTTGTTTGTTAGAATTTTTTAAACAAGCCAGCCTCATAAAAGTAGAACTACATGGAATCATATATTTCTGTGACATTGTTTAAATGTGTCATTATATCTGTGATGTGGCATTACAGATAAAACATACAGATAAGTTATGATGATAAGTATTTTGAATTAGGAAGGCCAAATAATTTTACATTGGAACTTGCAAACAGAAAGACAAATATATAAGTTTATTTATAGTTATTTATATATACACAAGATTACACACACAACATTTGAATACAGTGTCTATGGGTGTGAAACAAAAGACTGCTGAAGGTTCGTTGGGAATTTGTGAAAATTTAAGACTTTCATACACGTTAAATTTTTTTCGATAGATACCCCTTCTCGTATGATGGCTCAGCGATGCTCTCCATATGCAAAAATGTTTTTTTTCACTCTAGTCTTGAACTCCCACTTACTCCATGTTTCATCTGAGCTAATACTCCAGTACTCCACCAACAGAAGCGTGACTAATTCTTCTGTCGCAGCTGAATCCAAGAAAAGAAGTACCAGAAATGGAGAGGAAGGGTGGGAAGTGTGAGTCGATGTATTAGTGTAAGAAAATATTACGATATCTTACCTAAACTCACGTTGATTTGGTTGAGGAAACAGTGAGCAATTTATTTACATGAGCACCCTTCGGAAAGTTTCCAAATTTATCTGCATAGAGTGTGATATTTCTAGCTAGAGAAACACACACGTGGGGGGAACGCTCGTGAACCAGGTACAGTCTTCGCCGATGTTGAAAGTATGTATATCTAAACTGGGTGTTGAAAGGATGACGACATCCTTAATTGTCGATATGATGGCTGGAACACCTTTCACATGGTATCCTAACCAGTAAAATGCATCTAGACTAGTCTGTCTCCTTTCCTTACCTGACCTTCTGGGATCAATATGTTGGAGAAAATATGACTGGGAGTTCTCAAGCAACTAATAGTATTTAGTTGGTCCAATATCTTTCTAAAACCAGTTCTTCAACGAAGTATCCAGCATGGTATTGTAAAATGTAGAGTACCCACCAGTTTTAATGTTCACTGGTATATCACAAAAGTAAAGAGTTATATATGGAAATGAAAAGGAAGGAACTACATGTGCAGTTTGTCCAGAAGTCGCGTTTGAAGCCAGAGAGTGGTGACAGCGGAATGATACATTTGACTCTGAGCCTGATGAATAAGTGATATTTAAAGAGAAAGTAATAAGACAAGTATTTTTATCTCTCATTCTTATCAAGATGCTACATAAGAGTCTGGAAAACGATAATGATCTCACTAACTCCGGTAATTATAGACCGATTAGTCTTCTCAAAACCCTACGTAAACTCATGGGAAAAGCGATAATCAACAAAATTAATTACTGTTTGGAATCCAATAAAATAAAAAGGAACAACCAAAACGCTGGTAGAAAAAACAGGCAAACAACAGACCATCTTGTTGAAACCGTTTAGCGTGATTTCAACCGCAAACAATCCAGTAGCCACTTTCTTCGACATTCAGAAAGCCTGATTCAGTCTGGCACGATGGCCTCAGATTTAAAACACGCACTATAGGTTTACCACCTCAGATTGTCTGATGGTATCGACTTTTATCAGGAATCGTAGAGCTAAGGTTAAAATTCACGAATCACGTTCCATCCCTACTTATTTAACTGCCGAAGTACCCCAAAGTTCAATACTCAGTCCGGTCCTATACAACATTTATGTCAACGATATACCATTCCTCCGTCAACTACACGTCAATATCACAGTATGCCGACGACATAGCTATGAAGAGTACCTCCAGTAACCCACATACTGCTGCATCAAGAATCGAAACGACTCTAAACACTATATCACTGTGTTCATCGAGGAGAATAGAACCCCTAAATTTAGCCTTGTAAATCCCAGAGGGGATGGAGGCTGACAATACCGATTTATGAAAAAATGTAAAACTGAAAATATATATTAATGAATATACCTGTAGGTACAATGAAATAACTTCCATAATAAACTTTCGTAATTTAATAAAGCGATATTGAATTATGTGGGCGATAATTACAAATTCAATTAAAATTCAGTAATAAATCTAGAAGGAATTACGCTTTCGGAAAAGAGCATAGCCGAATGAAAGTGGTAGTGAGTCTTTTAAATTATGATATAAAATTTTGTATTGTTGCGACAATTAAACTGTATATTTTAAAAGTAATTGGGCTATTATCATGTTTAAAATTTTATTGTTCGATTTTATGTCTTGAACTATTCATAAGATTTTAAACTTTTGTTGATTTGTTTGGTTGTAAACTTAAAACTGTGCAATGAATTATCCGAATCTCACTACATGATGAAAAATATTTGTAAGATTTAACAATTTTGTATATGTGTTTAGTCAAGATTTACGTTCAGTGTTAGATCGTAGCATAATTATAAATCGTGATATTAAATTTTATAATAATGTTTATGCTAAGTTTTACATCAATGTTTAAACTAATTTACATTTCAATTACAAGAGAAGACAGACAAAATTTATAATGTTGTAAAAATCTCCGTCGTAATTACGTCTTCATTAAGTCGTTGATATAACTTTCCGTTTCCTCTTGTTCCTGATGTTGTTCAACAATTCTCTTTCGTTTTTCATGTTTTTTTAACATTTTGTAAGTCCATCAGTCATCTTCGTCTTGTATAACGCAACTTCTCATGAAAAAGTTATACCAAATTATGTTATAGTTAAAAAAAATTCATTTCAATTTACTTTAGGCTAAGACGGTTTTATGAAAGGTGATTTTTCCATATAGTTCGAGATTAGTTGACTTTATAATAACAAAACAACATATATCAGCTTGTTAGGGAGTGAGGCCAAAAAAGAACCAAGCTAACTCATGCGAAGCGTGGCATTATCAACTTGTCGTGGACCAAGATCACTGATAAATTATTCAGTTCCAGACCAGATATCTCATTGTTGCATGTAAGTTTTCAAAACCTCTTCTAGATAAACCATCATTTGTACTAACTATTAGAAATAACCGTTATTATGAATGGTATTGTTTCTTCGGGTTTTTTTTATATTAAAATATATTTCATTTAAGAAAGAAAATTGTATGTATCTATCTTGTTGGCAAATGTTGTAACTTTGATACATATTAACAGTTAATTAAATACTAAATTAAAATTAAATTTCGGTTATTTAAAATAGTAATACACATACGTAATGTAATACCTCTTACATTTATCCGAAATATATAATAATGAGTAAAGTAATTAGTTGGGGACTCTTTCAGAGAAAAAGATCGAAATAAATTGAAATAAAAATATTATTCAGTGCGAACAAGATATGATCAAACAATTAAAATTAAACTAAACACAACAATAAAATGCAATACCTACTTATGCATATAAAGTTTCCTGCTCAACAAACTTTAAATTTCTTCATAAGCATACAATTATTTCATGACAGCTTTTCAAGCTGATCATTCACGAAGTTCAACACAACTTAAACACGAAATGTTACGAGCATTAGATAGCGATTTCGAACATGATGGAAACGATTCTAAGTACCTCTCACCCTTAAATATGTACTATAAGTTCAGTAATAATGCTACCTATTTCTAAACCCTTATAATTCATCATTTTGTTGTTTTATCATGTAGTGTATTAAAACGGTCTTTATGTAAATAAACATAAGATAATCCAACAATCTGAAAAACATGTGGAATATAAAGACTATTTACATAGCAAGTATATCCCTGTGTAAATGATGAACGTTACATTAATATACATGACCATTATACAGGTTCTGAATTCGCATCAATGAACAATTGCAAAGCAATACCCTTTTTTATGTTACGTTCAACAAGTAGCAGTTACCCAAAACATAAAATAATTACTAACACCATAAATGCGGAAGAAAGAAGTCAAGATTGTATCTGATCCTTTCAGGTCTGCCCAAAGGATTTAAATATTGATAAGAAGAAACAACGAACAAAACAAACTAAATTGGATATGGCAAGAAAAGGGTATGCCAATTAAAAATACGAACAATGGACAATATTTAACATATTATGAATAATGCAACAAAAGTAACTGGGATTTAGCTACAGTACAAAGAAAATAATGTTTCCAGAAAGGGAAGAAAGGTGTAGTGTACGCTGAACCTGACTCTCACTGATACAAAACATGAACGGAATAACAATGAAGAAGAAAAGAACATTACATAATATAATGGCCAACCATTCTACTTTAAAAATGTAATTGTCTTTCCCGAAGACAACTTCTATTTTGGCTAAATCTATATTTCTGACCTCAAGTTCTCTAAATCTCGCTGTTTCAATGTAAATAATATTGCTGAAATTTGAAATTACTGGAAAATGTGAAAAGCATAATTGGAACTGTTCGTGTAGTATGGACTTCAAAACAATAAAATAAATTGAAAGTTTATTTGACACAATAATATTAACATAATTACCTCCATGGAGAAGACCCTGAAATGACTCAGAGTGAGAGTGTGTATTGATTAAATTCTGTTCTTTTATAAATTACGAGTAAGTATTGAATGTTTATAACATTTCTAAGCCTTTTTGCTTTTGAGAATTTTGTAACCGTTTGAAATATTGACAAGTTTTGGTGTAGATTAATTTTGAACAGCGGACTTTAATAACCACATGTCTAGTGTGAAATGGCAGCTCTTAAGTTACAACCTGCTACTAAATTTTGACACACCACGTTTTGGAAGTGGATGTGTCTGAATTAGAGGTTGCTCCTACGTGGGTCTACAAAGAAGTGATTTTTTTATGATTGTATCCCTTCGAAAATATTTCATATAAGTTAACATCTGATATTGTTATTTTTATTTCTATAACTTATTTCTAAAACTACAAATTTTTAGTAGAGTTCTTTTTTTTTCGCGTATTACAAAGTACGATTATGTGGAATTTTGTACTGTAGTACTACATTTATCATTTATATACGGTAGAAATATTTATATAGGTTTTCAGTTCTGCTTCTATTAAAACCATTTGTGTGTTTGCTGATGATTTCAGAAATTTTAATTTGTTGTGACTAATTTAATCTCTCTTAAAGTTGTTCTTATGTAAGTCAAAATTTGACAATAACAGCTGAAATAAAATCACCACGGAACTGGATCTGTCAAGACTAAATTTTTACATTTATTGGCGATTCCTAGGTAATTTTGTGTTAACAAAAAATTGTTATTTGTTGGAAGGGCTTTTGATATCCTTGTTTGACGAAAAATATTTGCACACTCAAAACATAAAGACATATGCAGATAGGAAATTGTGAATTTTCCTTCTACTTAGTGATATTGGAAAACAAAGGAACGCGGATCAACTAGGATTCATCCAGAAAGTGATCTGAAATATGTTATACCTCAGTGATGAGAAATGAAGTGCATTGTCTTGTAACAAGATATTTATGTATACCAGTTCAATATACGCTACAAAACGATATCAACTTAGTATGGGATCGCTAGGACACATCTTTCAATCATACCACTCGTTCAACCGTCGCATACTTCAAGCAACTTGAGAATGAAACGGGTGTTAAGGATATTCCTTCTGAAATTATTCCAAGAAACTTTTCAAACGAGATGCGTATAGATTTCTGTACAATCATACTATTAAAATGGACGCTGAACAACTACTATCGTCGCATATTACACGGGTTATGATGTGGCCCCACACTAGTACAGTATATGCACAGTGTTGTTGTTGAAAGAAATTCCACGAAGCTAAATGATATACTAGCTCCATACATGTTAAACTTTGGAATGAAATGGACATTTCGAACGTTAAATTCGAAATTACTGATTATTCAAAAGTCACAATGAATGATAAAAAATGTTCCATTGTTTATATATTTGAAAAATATGCTACTTTAAATAATATCTTTAATAATATTAAACTTTAACATTAATTTACGCTTACTATTTTCTACTGAGACAGGCCACTAGTGGTTTGTAGTAAGCGTGCATGGTTGTGGATCATAATGTTCGAATTTAAGCTGTGCTCAGGTTCTAAGAGTGACAGTCAGTCGTGTTATTCGGTTATAGAAGGTAAATAAAGGTTATTATGACAGTAAGTGCTACCGATGAACAGCTGACTACTGGTCTCTGATTTGCCGCTTATCCCGAGTGAGCGTACGATACCCATCAGGTTAAAATATTGGTATCAATCTACTAAGAGACATTTAAAGAGTGTTTGAAAACTTAAGAATTCTCAGCCCTTGGACGGAGAAACAATGTTTATGTGTGAATGTACGAGAGCCTGAAAAGAAAACCAAAACTAACTGTATTAAATATATGTTAAAAGTTTGAGTTAATCTAGGTAGTCTCATTATGAATGTTGTCTCAGATCACTGGATCTCTTTAAACGACTATCTAAATAATAATGGAGACACTTTGTGGATAAGATAATGACTACTGTTTTACTATTTTCAAAATTAAGAATACATCATCTGTCAAAATCTGTCATTCATGTAACGTTCTTCAAATACAAAATCCCAAATATAAATAAAAACTTCTAGGTGGCACGTACTTGTTTTTTACTGATAGTGCTAGAACTCAGGATTCAATCCCAACTGTGGACTCAATGCATGTACTTTACTGCGTAGCTTTACTTTAAAGTTAAAAAACATCAAACTAAAAGATGATTAACAGAAATAGGTACAATATCTTGTAATCTAAAAACGTCAAGTTATTTATTGTTTATATCAATAGTATGCGAGAATCATACTCAATATAAAACTTGTGTTTATTTGTTCTTGAGAGGAACCACATTGGGGTATTGATGTTATATACGGATATATCTATTTAAATTGGAAGAAAGATTACAAACCCTCCCAAATTTCCTATCTATCAACACAATACAGAAACAGGAGATACGATTTCTTTCTCCCATCTAAAATTCTTTCAACAACCGAACAAGATACTGAACTTATAATAAAAGCAATGTTATACATTAAAAAAAAACGCTTCTTACATCCCTGAATAACACACAGTCTTGTAGGGATTTACACCTATTTTAACTGTGTAGTTGTTGTTGTTTTGAATTAAGCGCAAAGCTACACAATGGGCTATCTGGGATCTGCCCACCACGGGTATCGAAACCCAGATTTTAGCGTTGTAAGTCCGCAGACATACTGCTGAGCCACTGGAGGGGGGGGGCTTTAACCGTGTAACTTGTGCCTCGGTTTTATTTTCTCGTTTTGTGTTTTTTATTTCTTATTTATATATTTTTGTTGCAATCATAAATATCAGCCTTGTCCATAGTTCAAAGCGTCTGAAAGTGCACTTAGTAAGGGTCTTTTAGTTTAAGTAATATAAAAGGTAAAATAATTGAAAGTTCAATGAATAAATCAATAGATAACACTGGGGAACACTTTTTCAGTAACTTTGAGTTGTATTGGATATTTTAACTGATTCTGAAGGAGTTTTAGACGCTGATTTCAAATCTGAAATCAGGTTTTCTCTACAAGCTCTAGTTTGTATGCAATTTGAGGTTAATGAAATTGTACAAATGTGAACTTGCGTAAACCATGTATAAGCATTTTCACGTCCATATATATAGATAGCTTCCAATATTTTGATCATTCTTCTTTTGTTACAGATCAAACATGGCTTCCAAAAATAGATATCATTGCAGAAACAAGCCTCATGCCTTCTGCTACATATGTGGATGCTACACACTCAATCGTCAGAGACGTAACATATCCTCGTTCGTCAAGCGTGCCTACAAAGCATATTTTGAAGTCCATCTTGGTGATCAAGACAAGCAATGGGCTCCTCATGTTGTGTGCCACAATTGTGAAGAAATGCTTCGAGACTGGACTAAAGGAAAACGCAATGGTCTGCCTTTTGGTGTTCTAATGATTTGGCGCGAACCCACCAACCATGTAACTGACTGCTATTTCTGCATGGTAAACACAACGGGTGTTGGGAAGAAAAACCGACATAAGATTACGTATCCGAACATTCCCTCAGCTATTCGGCCTGCTCCGTACTCTGAAGAAGTTCCTGTTTTCAAAGGCTTGCCTTCATTGGACGATAAAGACATTGGACATGATACAAGCGAACAAGACAGTTGTGACAGTGAATCGTCAGAAAAGTGTACACAATCGGAGAACTGTTCTTCAGACACTGAACCTTTCCCCGTCCAGAAGCCTCTTCCCCAGGCTGAACTGAATGATTTAGTGCGGGATTTAGGTCTTTCAAAGAAAGCAGCAGAGCTTTTGGCATCAAGATTACAAGGCAGAAATCTTGTTGATCACTCTGTTAAAGTATCATATTTCAAAAAGCGTGACCAGTTTTTTGTGACCTTCTTTTCAGAAGACAGACAGTTTGTTTACTGCCACGACATCCAAGGGCTTCTCAAAGAACTGGGTGTACCTTACTATAGTCCTGCTGAATAGAGACTCTTTTTAGACAGTTCAAAACGCAGTCTAAAGTGTGTTCCTTTACATAATGGGAATGATTATGGAGCAGTACCTGTCGGTCACTCAGTGCATTTGCGGGAAGACTATGATGATATGAGAATGGTCATGGACTTATTAAAATATCATGAGCACAATTGGATCATTTGTGTAGACTTAAAGATGGTCAACTTTCTTCTTGGACAACAGAAAGGTTTCAGCAAGTTTCCATGTTTCCTCTGTATGTGGGACAGCCGAGCACGAGACAGACATTGGGTTCAGAAGGACTGGCCTATATGTGACACCCTTGAAGCAGACATGCCAAATATCATACAAGACCCAATTGTAAGGAGAGATAAGATCATCTTTCCTCCTCTTCACATCAAATTAAGTTTGATGAAGCAATTTGTCAAGGCACTGGAAACCGAAGGTGAATGTTTCCAACACATCATCACAGCTTTACCAGGGTTATCATTTGAGAAGATCAAAGCAGGCGTGTTTGATGGCCCACAGATTCGAACCCTAATTCGTGATGATCAGGTTGTTGCTAAGATGACCGCTTTAGAAAAGGCAGCATGGTTATCCTTTGTGGCAGTCGTTCAGAACTTCCTTGGAAACAATAAGGCGGAGAACTACAGTGAACTTGTGAACAGAATGCTCCTCGCTTTTCGTGATCTCGGGTGCAACATGAGCATCAAGCTTCATTTTTTGAACAGCCACCTTGATAAGTTCCCTTATAACCTGGGTGCTGTGAGTGACGAACAAGGAGAACGATTCCACCAAGACCTGAAGGTCATGAAAGAACGCTACCAAGGGCGCTGGGACAAAAGTATCATGGCTGACTACTGCTGGAGCATTAAACGAGATTGTCCAGATGGAGTGTACAAACGCAAAAGTTACAAACGTAAATTCCTACCTGAATAAAATACACAAACAAATTGATAAGCTATTCCTATAATTTCCTATAATAACGAAAAATTAAAAAATAAATAAAAATGTCAAATTGCATAAAATCTGTAGCTTGCAGACAAAAACCGACTTCAGATTTGAAATCAACACACTCAAATTGACTATAGAAAGGTCTTTTATTAAATGCAACAAAATGAGTGTTCCCCAGTGTAATTAACACATACATATTATTTTTGAATATTTCTCTTAAAGTATTCTCGTTCTTTCATCTTATTTCACTCGTTAATGTAACGGACATGGGATTTTTATTGCTAGAATTAATGTTTTAAAATTCTGAAGTTATGGCAGTATCAAAGCTTTGTTACTATAAGATATGGTTTCAGTATAATTGTTCTAGCTGAATTAGATCCAAAAATATGTCAAACATACCGCACATAAGATACAAGATAAAATTTAAGAAAACAACAAACCACTAATTCGAAGGTAGTAAGATGTAGGAAATACTTTAATCTAACACAGCGTTTCGGGCCTAAATCTTCTTTTGATGATGTACTTCAAAGGTGTATATACAGAACACATTCAAATATCACTAACATATTTAACAATAGAATAACGTGCGAGACGTGGTGGAAGTGTGGTGTAACAATATTGGTGAATCAATTATTGGTAAGTTGGAGTGTGATAGTAGAGCTAACACTTTCTATGCAAGGATTTTAATAAAGTCTTTATTATTGTAGTACAAAGGTAATCTGGATTGTATTCGCTACAAGTCCTTAGAACCTAGATATGAAGAGCTATTTGGCATATTCGCTCTAAATCCTGTGCGTATGTCGCTTTTCAGTTATCCAGTATCCAAATTCGAAAACCAGCGAATAACCAAAACGGAGGTTTCTAATATTCTTTCACATTTCTCTTTCCTCAACAGACTAATCACTTGTCTAATTGTAGCAGTAACTATAATATTATTTGATAGAACAAATCAATCTTCACGATTTTTAACTAGTTATTTTGTTATTGTTTTCTGTAAGGGACATTTATGTATAAATACGGTTGATACTCCGTGATAAACATTTTACGAGTTAGAAGCAATGAAGTATTATTATTTTTTTGTGGTTACAATAATTCTAAATTTTCTTATAAAACTAAGTTTTCCTGCCAGAATATCTATGGCAGATATGTTGATTCGATTGGTTTTGTTGTTTATTTGTTTTTTTTAATTTCGCGCAAAGCTACACGAGGGCTATCTTGCTAACCATCTCTAATCTAGCAGTATAAGATTAGAGAGGAGGCAGCTAGTCATCACCACCCATCACCAACTCTTTTATTAACGAATAGTGAGATTGGCCGTCACATTGTAACGCCCCACGGCTAAAAGGACGAGCATGTTTGGTGTGACGGGGATTCGAACTCGCGACCCTCGGAATACGAGTCGAGTGCCTTATCCCCCTGTACGTGCCGAGCCATGTTGATACGAGGATTATTATCTTTCCGTTTTGCTGGAGAAATTTAACTTCAAAATAAAGAAAGTAGATACAGATATATCTTCTATCGGTTTTCAAAACTAAAAATGTTATACCCAAGTACTTTAATTTAAAACTATTATGTTACTGCGTACAATCAATGTCAAAAATACCTGCTGGAAGAACTCCAGTGAAAAAAAAAAAAAA
This sequence comes from Carcinoscorpius rotundicauda, assembly GCA_011833715.1. Taxonomy (NCBI): domain Eukaryota; kingdom Metazoa; phylum Arthropoda; class Merostomata; order Xiphosura; family Limulidae; genus Carcinoscorpius; species Carcinoscorpius rotundicauda. Next base: position 88,613,079 of record CM022392.1, on the reverse strand, counting down.
CACTGGCATAAAAGTCATCTCACGGTAAAGTTCAACAGAAGCGAGACTGATTTTAAGAACAGTGTTACATTGTTAGTTTTTTATACATTTAGTGTTTAATTTTTTGATGTAAAAACAGAAAACTGCTCGTCACGTACATTTATAAAATACAAAAACTCTTAAGCTCTGTAAAGTTACTAACAGCAAATATATGCTGACGTTAATCTTTAAGGCCTCCTTAGGGACTTATAAACAAACAATAAAAAAATAAACTTTACAAACAGTGCGTGCACCACCAGGTATAATATACGGCCTTCCTAAGATTCATAAACAGAATCATCCATTGCGCCCGACTAGGCATGGGCAGCTGGTTCGGGTGTTCGACTCCTAATGTAAGGATCGCAAGTTCGAATCCCCGTTACATCAACCATGTTCGTCCTTTCTGTTATGGGGACGTTATAAAGTGATGGTCAATCCCACAATTTGTTGGTAAAAGAGTAGCCCTAGAGTTGGCGGTGGGTAGTGATGGCTAGCTGCCTTCCCTCTAGTCTTGCATTACTAAATTATGGATGGCTAGAGCAGGTAATCTTCATGTATCTTTGTACGAAATTCCAAACAAACAAACCAGTACGCCCTATATTTTCTGCAATCAGAATGCACAGTTACAAAACAACCAAATTCCTTATACCTATTCTTAATCCATTAACATTTAATGAATTTATTGTTATTGGTTCATTTTCGTTTGTTAAAGAGTTAAAAGATCTACACCCTCATAATGAATGTTTATTGGGTCCTTTTGATGCAAATTATTTATTCATAAACATTACTTCGGATTAAACCGTTGACATTTGTTTGCAAAAACTCTTTCAGTAGGAGTCTCTTGTTCATGGTTTAATTAAATAACAACTTAGATCTTTAATTATTCGTTTTTTAAAATAACCGTTTTGTATTTAATGGAAAATATTTAAAAGTTTGTCGAGATTATGGGAAGATTACGATGAGAAAGTTATTATTACATTAATTTATTAACGTAATTGTTTTAAGCCTTTTTACTTGAACTCTTGTTTTGAAATTTCGCACAAAGCTACTCGAGGGCTATCTGTGCTAGCCGTCCCTAATTTAGCAGTGTAAGACTAACAGTGACGTTTAACAATAGTTCTCGGACATTGGACGTGCAGTGGTTGCTGAACTTGAGGTTCAGGTTTTTATAAGAATTTTAAAATAACCTTAATTTATGACATTAAAATGTTTTTAATATTACTTTCATTGATATGTAAATCTTATTTTATACTTTTAAAAAGTTGTATTTCTTTTTTATTACTTATCAACCGTTCTTTTTCAAGACAAAAACAAGCCTATCATCAGACAAACCCTTAAGAACGTTTTGAATTGAAACAATAGACGAAGACGGAATGTAACGGAGATAATGCAAAGAGAAGTAAACAATTCCATAGTTTCAGTTAATTTTACTTTTATTTCGGATGAGTCTCCGATATATTATGCATGTTTCGTACAACTGTCTCAACTAACCAGAAGTTTGGATTTGAGCCTGGAAATTTAATTAAATGTTAGTATATATTAAATTTATGCGATTTGCTAATAAGATTGATGCACACAATTTCCTTTGTGTTTACATAAATACATTTTAATACAAAAACATAACAACAATTTTATTTATAATAACAATTATTACTAATAGTTATAACAAATGATGGTTTATATACAACAGTTTCACAAACTTACAAACAATACTGAATTGTATACCTGGATTAGAACTGAATCTTGTATAAGGCTAAGTCCACGCCGAACAAATTAATTCTAAGTTGTGTTGTTGCACCTCGCATGCTCTAACGCCGTCTTTCTTGGCTGGCCCCACACCCTTGCTTTATGGGTGAAGATGTCACAGTAAGAATAATAACGTCCGAAAGTATTCTCTGAAGTTGAACGATTGGTAATGCTCAAAATCAATAAACGCTTCTGGTTATTTCTGTTGTTTCCAATTAATAAACGTTACTCACAGTTATAGCTTCCTAGGCCTATAGCACACTGACTGCTTTCTGTCTCTCAGCTCTGTATAAGAATTACGGAAGAGTGTAAAGGGTGTTCGGAAAGTCACTATGCAGTTTTGTAATCATATTTTATTCAGTATATTTCAAGCCAGCAACTGATAGTGGTGTTTAGAAACAAAATAAGAAGGATCCAGGCCTGTATTGATGCCAACGGGGATCACTTTCAACATTGTTTGTAATTGTTATTCATATTTATCTCCTGTATTCTATATTGAAACATGTTTTTTAATAAATGTATAAATGCACAGTGACTTTCCAAACACCCTCAAGTTATTTTGACACTGTTCTGGCGCGCTTTTGTCAACGAGATATTGATGTTTTTCACTTTCAAAAATTCTTTACAAATTTCAACAACAAGCAGGACTTGCATACAATACGTAGTCAACAATATACGTCACATGGAAAAAAAGAACTATATAGAAACAAACGCAGGTATTAAAATCCGTTACAGTAAACATACAGATTATTCTACAATTTAAAGAACTAATGACGTTGAGACACGTTTCACTTGATAGACCGTAACCATTGCTGTTGGTTGCAGTTTCGCCTGTTGAAGGCTCATCAGCGAACTTTGAGCTGGCTAATCAAATAAATATAATTAGACTTCTTATTACCGTGATTTGTATACAACGTTAACGGAAGGGGGTTACGTCATCTTCAATCACCAATAAAGTAACCTAAAATAGTTTAAGTATTTGAATGATAGAGGTCGTGGCTAAATCACTATTCCACATTATATGTTTGTTTCTTTGTTTGTTTTGGAATTTCGCACAAAGCTACTCGAGGGCTATCTGTGCTAGCCGTCCCTAATTTAGCAGTGTAAGACTAGAGGGAAGGCAGCTAGTCATCACCACCCACCGCCAGCTCTTGGGCTACTCTTTTACCAACGAAAAGTGGGATTGACCGTCACAATATACACCCCCACGGCTGGGAGGGCGAGCATGTTTGGCGCGACTCGGGCGCGAACCCGCGACCCTCAGATCACAAAGCGCACACCTTAACGCGCTAGGCCATGCCTGGCCCTTCACATTATATATTGAACCAAGTATTTATTACTTTGTTAATGTGATTTATCTTAAAAATAATTTATTTATGATATTCGTATTTCTTTTATGTATATACATATATAACTCTAATTCTCAAACATATGGTTTTAGTTGTTTTTAAACATTGTTATACACGGTTATTTATTTTACATGACACATTAGATTTGAAACTTTTTTCGTTTACGAATTTAATACTCAGGAGATACGATAAGGTCTTTGTCTGAAATGTTGTATCTACAGCATAGCGTATTATATATTTTTTTTGTTTTTGAAATTCGCACAAAGCTACTCGAGGGCTATCTGTGCTAGCCGTCCCTAATTTAGCAGTGTAAGACAAGAAGGAAGGCAGCTAGTCATCACCACGCACCGCCAACTCTTGGGCTACTCTTTTGCCAACGAATAGTGAGATTGCCCGTCACATTATAACGCCCCAAGGCTGTAAGGGCGAGCATATTTAGCGCGACGGGGGTGCGAACCCGTGACCCTCAGATTATGATTCGCACGCCTTAACCCACCTGGTCATGCCGGGTCTTTTATACCAAGTAAAGCTTTCTGTTAAAATTTTATATAGAACAATTCAAAATTATTCATTTGAACCTGTGTAGTGGATTTAATATTTTGGAAACATTGCGGGAGTATATTTATTAGGTAGCGATGGAGATTACAGATTTGCGACTGTCAGCAGGAGAAAAGGCATGTGCTTTCTAATTGAGCAGACTATATAGAAGACAACATTCTGAGAAAATCCACGTTATAACACCTTGCCACCTACACACACATAATACCTCAAGTCCTTTTTCGTCAATATGAGTTTATGTACAACCATAAAACAAAGAAAAAAGGAATTTGGTTTACCAGCCAGTCCACTCTTTTCTTGTTATTATGTGTCCATGCTTCTCTTGTATGCTTAAAATGTACAGTGTTGTTCAGGGGAAATTATAATCAATTTGAAAAGGCTCAGATACTTTGATTGTAGTGACCTGGAATACAACGAAAAATATTTTTGAAAGTTTGTGTAAGAAACAGAATTCAGGAAACTGGATGTTGTAACTTAGTCGCAACAGGCTTAGAAATACACACTATATACGTAAAAGTAGTACAGCTATGACACTAAATAAATAATAAGGATCACACGTATAAGTTATATTTAACTCGTATGTTGAAATATGTGCAGCATACACGAACTTTCTATACGGTGTATCTGATGAAGGGGCATCTAGTAACACGCTCACTGCTATCAATACGTCTGTGCATTTATACGCCTCTGCCCCCCAGTGGCTCAGCGGTATGTTACACGCTAAAATACGGGTTTCGATACCCGTGGTGGGCAGAGCACAGATAGCCCATTGTGTAGCTTTGTGCTTAATTCAAAACAACAACAACAATTATACGCCTCTAACGGTACACTCAAAGGTCACGTGATTAGTCTTGTTTTTATAATCACAAAACTATAGAATGAGCTATCTGTGCTTTGCTCACCGCCTGTTTCATAAACAGGCTTTTAGTGTTATAAGTCTTTAGGTTTTCGACTGAACCATTTCGACAGATACATTGTTTCTTGATGACGAGAAACTCACTTGAAATAAAAGTTTATCTTAGAACGGTTGGTATGGGTATTAACACTTTTATTGATAAAATAAGAACAACGTTTCGATCTTCCTAGGTCATCTTCAGGTTAAGAAGGAGAGAGTTTGAATGTGACCCTTGCTGGACACATGTCTTAGGAACGAGAGTATAAGTGGGTACGGTACTGGGGGTCGTTGCAGGTGACTGTTAGGCTATTAATCAGTATAGGTATAAAGGTGTTTTTTTATATTGGTTTAATTTTGGTTAGTTGCTGTATAAGTAAGGTTTCTTTGATTTTGCGTTTGTTTTTGTTTGTTTTCCAACTTTATATCTGGGTGTTTTCTTTGGTTATGTTGTATTTATTTGATTTGCAGTGTTCAAAAACGTGTGAAGATGTTTTTACGTTCTTTGAATCTAGTTTCTATTTTTTCTGCTTGTTTCTCCAATATAGAAGTCGTGGCAGTTGTTGTATTGTATTATATATATTATGTTGGTGTTATGTTTGTCAGTGTAGTTTTTACATCGTAAGGAGTTCAGATTTGTACCTGGTTTTTGAATAAATTTGGTGTTTACTGGAATGTTGTGTTATAAGTTTTTTTCCAAATGTTGATTATTTTCAGAACATATGGTATGCACCAGTGTAAGGTTTTGTAGCTCGTTTTATCTTGGCATTTATTGTTGTCAACCATTTTTACACAAAGTTCTTAAGTTCTGGATCTGGATATTCTTGTATACGTCTTGCGGAACGCCTGATACTGTCGATTCAAATTTGTTAAAGAAACGATATCCAGATAGGGCTGCAATAAATAATAGATTATTGGTTGGAAATGATAGAATCTTCACGAACTGTCTAACAGTAGCACACATGAAAGTTTCGGAGTCTAGTTACAATTAAAATGTATAAACATTTATAAACCTGAAAAAGTTCAAGGGCTTTCCATGGCCTCTTTGTTTAAAAGCAAAGCTGTACAACTTTAAAAAGTGAAACCAATTTACGTACCTGAGGATTTCTTCTTCGCATACTTCCCTTTATCTCGATCAAGACAATAATGAAGTTTTCGACTCACGTTCGTTTTGTCAACCTGACATTAAAGTGATAATCCAGAGTCGCAAGATAGATAGAGATTCTTGCTGGGTGCTCTACATGACCAAAGTGTATTTTCGATTGATTTCTGTGGTCTTATAAAAAGAACAAGAAGAAACGACGCTTTCACATTTCAAGTTGACTGAATATATCTTTCAATATTCATACAACCCGGGTCATTCTCAAATATCAAAGTATGAACACTGCACCAGTGTTTAAAGAATCTAAGTATTATCAGATATTCGATACTGACCGTCAGATGAAAGAATCTTTATACCCTGGTAACAGTAGTGTTTCGAATTCCTTCGTCCATAATTCATTATTTTCAAACGCAACACACATTCAAACGTAATTCAGAGAAATTTAACAATGAGTGTGGAATAAGCTGAAATAAAACTGATTAAAATCTGTTAATTAATTAAAATAACACCATCTGTCACTAACTACGTTTTGTATTTTGAGCTACTGCATGTTGAAAGGAACTCACCTTTCAATGGCTGAGCCGTATTTCATCATTGTCAGAGTAGCACATTTGATTCGGATGCTACTATTCAGAACTGCCATTTTGTGTTCAATCAGATGTTATGTCAGGTGTCAAACAAATTTAATCTACAACAAAGTTGGCCTGTGCAAATAGCTAACTACAAGTCTTCCACTTTACACATCTGCATGAGTACTAATTTACAGAATATAACACAAATTAAAATATGACTCAGAGGTTTGCATTAAATGGTTCACTAAAGCCTTTTTAAACCACAACATCAGCTGTGTATGAACATAACTGAACAATGTACAACGTATATTTTACCTCTTGGTGAGTTATAAAATAGTCTTGATTACATTATATTAAAATTATTTTCGACCCTTACAATGTTCCTAAAGTCCATGTAGCCACTGAAGTGCCTCGTAAGAATAGTCCTGTAGTGTTTTTGACAAAAAACGTTGTTGTAAAGCTATTATATGCAAATTACATCACTTCTTACACCATCATCTCGACAGCTTTCCATAATCCACGTAATGTAGGAAGATTATTATATACCAGTGTTTGTTTCTGCAGTCTGATTGCACAGAAATCCGTGAGAGCTACGTCTGGAAATTTGACTTGTATTCCTTCGTAATGAATAACATTAATGCCCATTTCATTCTCGAGAAGTGGCTTGTATAAAAATGAGTTTTGTTATTTTCCCCTAATGAGTTATTTGTTCATTATGTTAATATCAACATGAGAATCCTGAAACAAGTCAAACTGTGAGAACTCATAAAATATTATCTGTTATATAAGTCTTTTAATGATTCAAAAACATTACTTTCATTTGCACCCATCAATGTATATCAAAAAGTGCAAAGAAATTATTTAAGATGAACACTATTATACTCTGATATCTGACCAAAGCTGTATAAAAACATACATGCTGTAAAACTTATTTTCAAATAGCAAGAATATAACACACATTTGAACTGTTTTAAAAATGTAATTAAATATGTTTTTATGCTTTTCAAGCTAGAAATATTTACCAAACTTAATTTTTATGATAATTCTTTTTAATGGAAATAGCATTTCAGCAATAATGCTGAGAGACAAAAGTCATTGATAAAGTGGTTACAGATTAGAGAAACGTTTCACTTGGGACATGTTAACAGGAATTTTGTTTGTGAATTTTCACCTGTCACAATACTTCATACTATGCTTACAATAGGAGGAGCATACGCCTTTTTACATGTCTCTTTCTGAATGGTCTTAGTAGCTCAAATTGATTAATATTATTTCCTTTATTTTCCAATGCCCTTATGTGCAACAAATATATTTATGATTTCAATTTATTGATAGTTTGCATTTAAAAGAGGTTTTATTTAAATAATATTCACAAACGCGATTAATTTTCGGTGGTATTACACTACGTAACATGACAAATAACGTTAAAAGTGCAGTTTCGAATACTCTCTGCTCCACTTGTATCAATTGTGATTGTCAAGTGGCTTACTGATTTGCACATTCAAATCGTTTTAATAGAACTTACTCAGCCCTCTTTATTACGTAATTTATAGCAATGAATATATTTGAACATGCATGTATAAAACCATCAGATATCACACAAACAGCAATAATAACAAGAAAACTTTAAAATACAATCCAGAATAATATAACTGTTAAATACAAAGCTTCAACAGCCTATCTGTCCTGTTCTCACATCTACACCACAGAGAGTGAACTCTAGATTTTAGTGTCCTAATCCGTTCTAATCATAAAGAAAGAAAACAATTCTGTATTTAAATGTTCTGTAATATTTATGAAAGTCATTGTTTAAACGGTTTGCTTTCTCTTGGTGAACTCACACTTAGAATATATACTTATACAGGTTTAGCATGACCAGGTGTTAGGGTGACTGACTTACAAACAGCTCTGTGGGATTTTTAATGTGATAGCCAACCCCATTGTTTCTTAGTAAAAGAGTATTCTAGGACTTGGTGATGTATGGTTTCGACTGGTTGTCTACCCCCTGGACTTTCATTGTTAAATTAGGGACGGCTACTTGGAAAAAACACGAGCGCCACCATGTACATCTGCATGAAAATCGCCGATGATGAATTAGCACCTGAAGTGCTCCAAAACATTGCAGCACTCTAGTGTCACAGCGGTATGTCTGGGGATGAATACAGCTAAAAACCTCGTTTCGAGACCTATGGTAGGCAGAACACAGATAACATTTTGTGTTTAATAACAAACAGACAAAGAAATTCAGAGTTGTATTTTTTTGTTTTTACTGTGGTATAATAAGGGGTTGTAACACTAACTTCTCAGTTAAAGAAACCAGAAACTCGTGTACGAAACACATTTTAGAGGTTAATTGAAATTTTAGTATGTCTTACCTGAAAATTAAAAATGATAGGTGATTGTTATTTTATTTACAGTCACAATGCTATAGCAATAAAGTAATGGTAGCTACGTTTAATATTAACAAAAGAAATAAAATTTGATATTGAACTCGTATTAAAGTTCATTACTAAGCTGTTTGTACTTTTCAACAATAAGTAATATAATATTTAAAAAAGCGAGTAATAAAAAATGACAATCATAAATCCAAACCTTCAAGCAGCCTACTTTTAAATAAAGAACAAGACATAAACACTGGACACAGTTCTTTATTTTCAGTCACTAAACAAGTATTTATCCAAACATTTAACTTTCTCTCACTGCACCATAATTAAACCAACACTTTCAGTTAAAATTAAACATTGTAAGTATATTAAATATTTTTAAACGTTACAAGTAAAACTCTATCTGTTTTATTATTGACTTTAATAACCAATATTTACTCTTTCTTTTTAGTACAACATTAAATTGAGGCTCTGATTAAAAAAAGTTCAATAATAACTCTGTGAGTAAGCCTAATGTACTTCCAACATTCAGTCATTATACACGAATAGGTATCTGAATTTGTCTTATAACGATATATCTCATAAAGTATATATGTATTTTACCCGTATAATAAAAAGAAAAGAATATCACACAAGTTATACAATGCAATATAGAAGGTGATGTGTGAATAGTTAAACCTGTTTTACATGAAAACAACTTGAGATCCTGTCAAAATGTTGTAAAATGTATTCTGAAAGTTATACCCATAGATATGGCAGATCACCTTAAATGTGTAAACATCAACATTATAGACTATAGACTACCTAATATCCAGAATGAATGAGATTTGTAAAACATTAGATATTAAAAGAGAAAGAAGAACATACTGATGCAAATATTGCATCAGCAGAAAATTGCAAAAATATTGAAACAATAGGATGTCAGAAATAACGAAAATAAGAAACAGAAGCCTTCCACTCATTCACAAAAATCACCGGAGTCTAGACACCCTTCTTTAAAACAGACATGCATACACTTTGTTGCTTTAAGCCATAATGGGTAAAGCACTGGAACAGCGGATAGAACATAAAACTATCTTACCAGAAGACTCGAGATTGAGTTCTGACTGCAGCAACACAAAAAATATTTCTCTTAAAAAACTTTTCTTGAAGACGTCAACAAATAGTGACAAAGCACATGGAAAAAAGCAATACGAAGCAAGAAAGAAAACTTAAGCCGAATCAAGTAAATAATGATCGGGAAACTGTTATTTGAATCTACTGTTAGGGCAAGTTTAATATGTAATCAAATTATTATCACAGATAACAAATTTCTTTGGATTATAAACATACGTTCTTAGATGATACATCGCGCTTAAAAACAAAATATTTAATAAAGGTATTAATGTGTATTTTATCACAATACAGAAGTAGGTATACTGTATGACAGACATGAAGTGACGTAATCACTTATAATGTTGATATATTGCATGTTTATTAAACACGTGTCGGATAGAGACGAGTTACTTATCCTCTGAAACACAAGGCGTAGGGATATACCGTTTAGGTGATTATTTTCACATTTTATAGTTGCACAGTGAATAACGGAACGAAGAAAACACGTGAAAGTCTATATGACACAATCACTGGTTAAAGCTTTAATGGAATGTTTGAAGTTCAAGCATAGTTTAAGAATTTTTGTCTTTCGTAAGCCGAAATTTTCGGTGATATCCTTTGACCTTCTTTTCGGACTTTATCCAGTCAACATAAACACGTATATTAATATCTCAGTAGAGTAAGCTACAAACTTCATGTCTTTTGTTAACAGTTTGGGATCCCTCAGTGTTACTTTGAGCCCATTATATACTAGTACATCAAAACTGAATCAGAAGAATTTCTAACAAACAAGTTGTTGTTGTTGTTTTGAATTAAGCACAAAGCTACACAATGGGCTATCTGTGCTCTGCCCACCACGGGTATCGAAACCAGGATTTTAGCGTGTAAGTCCGCAGACATACTGCTGAGCTACTGGGGGGCCTAACAAACAAAAGCATCATTTCAAGTAATATTGTGTGTATAAAGGTAGGCTGGCTTCATATAAGCTCCCCTCTCTAAATTATCTGGAGCCTTTCTCTACGACACATTTTGCGTGTCTCTATTAAATCGGCATTCAAACTATAAAGACACCAATAAAAAACATTAGTACAATACACGTCATAAAATACCAATTGAATAGCTGTTACCATAAAGTATACAATATACACCAACTTAAAATATATCACTATTACGTATAAACTTTAGAAATATTAATTTAATACTTTTTACTACAGCATATAAATTACAAAGGTGTTTCGAAAATATTCATACAAACAGTGCTTAGAAATGTTTAATAAGAAGCGATTTGGATAAACATTATTAGATTTTACTGAGATTATAAGGATCTACTGAGGAACAGAATAATTTGGCAATTTTTTATGTAAAAGAAGCAACTACTCTCATTAACAGACAAAAACAGAAACGAAAAGAATCACATATTATGTATGAATAAATTATTTTCAGATATTTAATATGGTTTTTAACTAATCCATCACGCAATTTTTAAAATGAATGTGTAATAGAAAACTAGAAAAAAGAAACAAAAACTCAGCTGACACGTTAAACAGCGTTAGTCTGAATTGCTTCAGGTGGGCGATGTTTGCTCTGCAGAGGGTGCCCAAATCAATACCGCAATTAGCAGTTTTTGTCAATTTTAAAGAGGGCAGGGTTTTAGAATTATTACATATTACAATTTATCGCAGCCAAGCCCCAAAGTATTATAGTTACAACAGAAAGTGTTCGTACCTCTGCATCATGAGTAGTGTTTTCCTCGTAACTTAAAAAAGTATCACGATTAGGATAGTGAAAGTATAATATATTATACTGACACACATCTACATACACTTTTATGTAAATTGAACGACAAATAAACTGTTTATAAACAAATAACCAAACATAGAAGGAGCAGAAAGTGTTCATGCATCTACTTTAATGGTCAGTTGTATGGCCATTCAGGTGAATAACTTGGCGCAATCTCTCCTCATAGCCCTCCATGACCGTTTGACAGTACTCGACTGGTATTTTCTTCCATTCTTCTCTACAGAAGGCCTCCAACTTTTACAAGTTTTTCGGATGGCGCTAATGAACCCTGGTCTTCAACTCATGCCAAACGTTTTCAATTGAGTTGAGATCGGGTGACTGTGGAGGCCACTCCAGACTACATCTTTATTTAAGAGGTCGTAATAACAAAGAAACTACGTATATAATACCAGAGCCAAAGATTAAATGCAGGCTAAAGTGGAAGAAAGGAGAATAAATATCTGCAGAAACCTCTCTCTCGGATTTATGAAAAAGTAACTGTAAAAGGGTTGTTAGGGTAAGACCTAAGCGAAAATGTAGAACATGAATTTGATGAATATTTGATATAAAATGCCCTCCAAATAGGTAGCAAGAAACCTAAGAACTGTTGATCTAAAAAGAAATAGTACACCTGATATTCAGAAAGGGCAAATTAATCAGAAGTCCTCAGAGATATGGCATGCTTATCTCATTTAATTATGAGACAAATTGATCAAAATGTACCCGAATATTTGGTGAAAGTGAATAAGAGGTAGTGGAAAAGCATAAAACATCACTAGATACATACAGCTCAAATTAGTCTTAGGTTATTCCCCAGACTGTGAATGGTAGGGAATGGTAAACTCTGGAGTTGAGAGAAAAGACGGACGAAGTCATTGTTATGCAGCACAGATCCAACGAACTCAGGAAGAACATTGGAAATGTCTGGAGACAAAGGATGACTCGTAAATTTCAATCTCCCAACAGATTCACTCTCGAGTTGCCTGAGCAATTTTTCTAGATTAAGTTTTACTCACGTAACAATCAATCACTCAAAGGTGGTTAAGGCATTCGACTCGTAATCTGAGGGTCACAGGTTCGAATCACCGTTGCACCAAACATGCTCGCCCTTTGAGCCGTGGGGTCTTTATAATGTTACGGCCAATCCCACTATTCGTTGGTAAAAGAGTACCCCAAGAGTTGGCGGTGGGTAGTGATGACTAGCTGCCTTCCCTCTAGTCTTACATTGTTAAATTAGAGAGGGCTAACGCAAATAGCCCTCGTATTGCTTTGCGCGAAATTCAAAACAAACCAAACCAATCACTTAAAGCACTAAAGTTGATAGAACCATTGTTTGGTTGCTTGCTCTTGAGGCCTGAGGTTAAAATGCATATCAGTGGTGTGATCTATGAAATGGTAATGTGAATTGGGAATTCAATGCACAAAACAAGGTTCGTGAAATTAAAATGCAGAATTATAGCGACGAGAATGAACTGATAAATATCGACGTATGAATTATTGGAATGAATGAACTAATGTCATAAAGTAACCACTTCATGAAATAATATTGTAACACAAGAAGCATTAGACACACAAAAGAGTTTATTACAACAAATGTTGTCAATTGAGAAGTGATAGTTTAATAGAGGAGTGTATATGATGCCATATGAATCACGTGTTCATACTATGTCACAATTGATTAATAGATGATGTACATGAGAGATAGATATTGAAATCTTCCAATTCTAATAGGGGAGAAATTATGGTTTATGGAATGCATAAAGAAAAATGTACACACTTACAGGCCAGCACTGAATAAGAATAGCTTATCTTGTGTAAGAAGGTAAGTGATGTACCCGAATTATTTCATTTTATGTGACATAAATTCATGCACCACAAGCACTGTAAAAAAAAAAGAAAAATAGTGTTTATTTTTTACTACTAATATATGTGTGATAATTGGATTCACTTGCACCAAAATTTCTTGATAGTACCACAATCAAAGCTAACAATAATGTAAAAATCGGTGCATCTCTAAGTGCAGCATATCAGTTTTGTGTTGAAAAATGAACGTGGTTAATTTTTCATTAATTATGATCATGGAAACATAGAGCATAAAATTAGTTACTAATATCTCATATGGTCACTTAAATATATTTTGTACGTCATGGAATTTGAAGCATTAACTTCGGTGGTATGCAGTATTCTTAACCTCTGAAAATAAAATTACTCCTTTTTTTCTACTTTGCCTGAATTGAGGAAACTATTTGCCCAAACGACCTGGATTTTGAGAGACAGATCCCCCCGCTCCTACACAAATGTGAATAAAGTTAGTAAAGTTTGCTGTGTGAAATATTTATTGTGAATCACATCTTTCGTTATGACATATATTTTCCTATGCAATAAATTTTATGATATAGATTTAGTGAACGTCAGGCACCTTTGTTTAATTATATCATTTGTTTGAAGAATGTTCATTCTAATGCCCATTTTTCTAAAATAACAGTCAATTTTCAATTAATAAACAATTAATATATCATTATGATATAATAAAGAATGATGGAAATAGAATTAACATCAAATAGGTTTAATCAAAATCAGTCCCTAGATACAATTATACCTACTTATTATTATTTTTCAGGTTTCAAATACAATCCTGCCTATAAGTCGTGAGTATTATATGAAAGGATAGCATGTTGTATACTCATTTTAGTCATATGGATTTATTTACATATACTAATAATCATTGTTACATAGAATTTAATAGTAAAAGTACTTGTAATGATTTTGAAATACATTCTTGGTGTTTAGAGCGCTCGATTTGCATTCGGCATGTTAAGTGTGACTCGACCCTCAGGTTATAATTATGAGCCGAGCGTCCTAACCATCTGGCCATGCCGGGCCGACATGCAGAAGAGCTTTGAGTATACACTCAAGATCGCTTCCTCAAAACATCCAGGAAAGTACAGTATTGCTGAATTCAAAGATTGGCTAAGGATATGTCCACAACAAAATTCTTTAGTTTTACTTACAAACAAAGATTATACACATTTTTGGAAACTAAAAATAAATAGATAAAAATAAAATTCCCCTAACAAGAAAAAACGTGAAGAAGGTACTGGTTCAATATGAATACTGAGAAAGAAATTGAAATCGTGGAATTACAGCCACTAAAAACACACAAATACATCGGAAAAGTATAGATACTAAAACACACATTCAACACATAGGAAACACCTACAACAATAGATGGCTTTACAGTAATGACTGTTATCGTCACAGAACACAGAGAAATAAAAAAAAATACAACATTAAAAAGTAAAACAATACAAACACAACCATCAAAGCATAGAAATATTATTGAAGGTATAACAGAAATATACGGAGAATAGCAATTAGTAACAGAAATCCGTAGACGTAAATCAAGTGAAAAATTGCGGGAATCAAACGTCTTGCTAGAGGCTGTAATGCCTTCAAGCCAGATAACAATATTTTTCTCTATCGTTTTTCAGTTTAAAATGCAGTACAGGAAGGAGGAAGAGGTCCAAATTGTACCTGACACTTCCAGATTATAACATAATTGACAGCACTATGGACACATCACCGCAACCTGTAAATCTCTCCCACGCTGTGTAGGTTGTGGTAAAAACCATCATAACACATAAGCCCAGGGGAACGTGAAGATCTTTACTGTTGTAATTTTAAGTAAATACATACGGTAAACTACAAAGTATACAGTAAATTACAACATTACAAAAACGACAGCAGAAATTAGAGACAGAAACAAAAGATAAAAGTCAATTAAAACACCATTGATGTCCACAGCAGGTAACAATGTTATATAACAACCAATGTTAACCTCAAGTAAAGACAAACATAGAAGCAAAACCAAATAAAAACACAGAACAAGTACATAAACAACCACAAAATATACCGCAACCTGAGATATCGAAAACATCAAACAATACTAATATTAGCACTGAAAATAACCAAGTAATTGAAGCAGTAAAAATAAAACTTTTTGGGGATGTTCAAAAAATTTAAACCCATTCAACAGCAAGATTGTATCACATTATTCGTTACAATAACAAATAAACGTTCCATATATAATTCAATAATTCATAACTTAAAACACACAGCTTAATATATTAACATCGATCATAAAAGACCGATTAAACGAGAAAGACCTTAACATAAGAATAGTATTATCATATAAATTAATATTTACGGCCACAAATAGTGACTGAAACAACACGTGAATGTACTGCAATAGATGTAAACCCAACAAATAATGAATGTATCATAGAAGCAAGAATTCACTGCTCGTCCTCTAAGACTAGAGATGTAAACATGTTAAATAAAATAAATTAACATGACCAAAGACTTATTATAATAGGAAATCTAAATACTAAAAGTAAGAAATTTGGATATAATAGCACAACGACTAAGATAAGAAAACCATACGAATTCGTAAAACATAGTAACTGTGTGGTGTTAAATGATTTAAAATTGACACAAATATGTTCTCAGCACGGTGCTGGTGATATTACACATTTGTGTGTATGTTAATCTGAAATTAGTACTAAACGCTTACATTTTAATGCAGGCTTCAGTTCAGACAGTGATTATCTACCCATCTGATGTGTCTTCGATCACGAACCTCCATTAGAATATACACAAAGTAAAATTAAAATTTATTTTTTAAAAAGCTGATTGGAAACAGTGCAAATGTTCGGAATCAGTAAAAAATAAAACACAGAAAGACCATCCGTTATATATGAATATGTTCAAATAACTTCTGTTTTATTGAAGCTGCCGACCGGACTACACAAAAGCATAATCAATATATAACTCGCAATAGATGGCAAAAGAATGTATAAACAATAAATATCATGAAAGAACGACAACAACCAAAAATAACGTGCATTAATAATTATTATAGTTTAAAAGAAATACACGATAGAACTAATAGTGGATAGAAAAAACTATTAACTAGCTAATGATAAGCATAGTATGATGTATTAACCATAATAAGATACATATATATATACACACACACTGCTGGCCAAAATCTTAAGGCCAATGAACATAGAGAAAAAATATGCATTTTACGTTGCTAGACTCAACCAGTTATTTGAATAGAGGTTCGAATGATGAACATAAAAAAAGGGAAAAGAAAAATTAAAAACGTTTTTAGCATGTAACAGGAAAAATGAGACACCATGAATTTAGCCTAAATACCTAAATACTAGCTGGTTAAAAGTTTAAGACCATACCAAAAACAAATAATACATTAATCGATAACGATTTTTAAATCTTATGTTTAGATTTATAAGTTGATTTGTTACACTAAAGTTTAACGAAACTATCTAAAGAAATAGTTATGTTTAATCATTAATATTGTATAAAATAAAACAAAAAGAATATCCTTATCTTTCTGCAGATATTTTCAGAAATCTTTGACTTAAGCTTGTTTCTTGCTGACTGAAACTATTTGCATTTATACTGAAAGCTCGATAAATTCTCATTGTCAAAAATTATTAGACACTACTCCACCTTTGTAATATTCATACCATTAAACAGTTGCTGTATACTTCATGACCAGTATCGATAAAATATCTATAAACAGTGGGGACTCTTTTCAGCAATATTGCTGACACTTGAATATAGCGTATAACAAAAGAGTCTTATCAATCATAATACCAAAAAGAACCTTTAGTTATAAATCAAGCTATTATTTTCCCAATTTTTATATGTCCAACATACTTATGTTTATTATTATAGAACACACCTTACAATAACAATGTGAAATTAGAGGCCTGAGAAGATACTGATACCTTTTTAACAAAACCTCTAAATAAACTTTTCTACATTATGTTTTCATTACTATTTCAGATAAAGTCTATATTTTACATCTGTATAACAATACGAGAAAATAAACATTCATACATTACACTAAAGAAATTTCACTACAAAAATAAACGTTAAATGGATTCGACATGAACTAAACATGTAAGATTTCACTTTGTCGGCTCAGAAAAATTATTTTACGTTTCAAATGTTTTCTTCACATAGCTTTGAAGCAATATTACCGTAACATAACAAGCAAAGAGTACAGAATAGGTATTTTCTCATTGTTCATGATTGTGTCACTTGTTAGTTTTCTCACTTCGTTGTACCGATTAAATGACACATCTTGTTATCTTCTTCACTACTAAACTGTCGAAATATATTCTTAATTAAATATAATTTTGCTGTACTTTTAAATATATTACAGCGGTAATTTAAATGTATTTTATTTCATGAAGTTTTTATGTAAGAGCCAGATGAGAAATACTGATGTTGTGGTTATTCTCTATAAAATCGTTTATTCATTCCATCCTGGTCCTGGAAATTATAAATGATGGTAGAAAATTAGTGTTAGTATCAAAGTATTTGGTTGGTAGTTTTAACTTCAGACAACCGATCAATTAGAGCTGTTTCACTTTTTGTAAGCTCGCTCGAAATCATTGGATTTTTGTTATCCTAATGAAATAAATACAAAAATATATTTCACTATATAATTATCTGAAACAAAATCGGTCACATAAAATAAGTAACATCCTTATTTAACAGAAAAAACATTTGTAATTAAATGACTCAAATGTATTAACATTGATGCTAAAAATACATAAAACTCATCTCATTTTTAAATATCAGATGTGTGTTTTTTAACATTTTCTCCTAGTAATATTTAATGTAAATATTAATCTGTTCTTGATATAAATCTATAGTGGTTTGTTATACAAAGAAATTTCAATGAGCATTAAAATACAGGACAAAAGTAATTAATGCCAAATTATTTCCAGCGATTATGAAGATTTATCAATATCAGTTTAAATTCATCTTAAATTGACAGCTAGCTTCACTTTGTGTACGTGACAACCGAATAAAAATGTTGATCAACTAGTCCACCAGAACTTGTAATGCAAGAAGGACATAATATAAACTTTAGCTACTAAATTAATGTTCATTTTATTTGAGTAAATGAATAAACGTCCATTTTATAGTTACATTGTGGACTTTGTGATTCCCACTATTTCAATCTTTTTTTTCGTGAAAACAGTTGCTGATTTGTAAACTTTTAGCTTATAGGCCTTTGCCAACTCAGATCATTGTTTATTACTCTTTAAACAATAGAGCAACTTATCCAGCTGCATCACAATACTGTTGTTGTTTTTCATTTGTTTTTTCTCTTCAGTAATCATAATACATAATGAAGTTGCTCAGTTTCGGTTAACGCCCCTTACTCTCCTAACATCTGATGCACTGGAAAACTGTACCCCTTTTCAAACACTGTCTTCACTTCTACGCAGTTATCAGCCATGGTTTAAGAATATTTTTATTTCGAAACCTTTTTGTAACCATTCAGATGTGCCACAACTTGCAACTACAATAACACGATACTGTATTTCGTATTCTCTATTGTGATAGCACCCTGCTAGTACAGCGGTATGTCTACGGATTTACAACGCTCAAATCATGGGTTCGATTGCTCGATGTGGCTTTGCTCTAAGAAAACACATACTGTATTCTGAGAACGTATTATTCAGAACGTTTGAAAAGATAGACGCATTTTTAAACAACAAAGAAAAAAGTCGGATAAAATTAGGAACAAACGGTGGTAACAAAAATAATAGAAGTGATAATAAGACTAACAAAGGAAAGAGAAAATAAAACCTTAAAGGTAACTGATAAATAATATTTAAATAAAAACCAGTCAAACCTCTGTTTAAAAAAAATCTAATAAAATCGGGAATACCAAAGATTAAAATTATAACAGGATAATTTGTCTAAATAGTAGAAACAGGTAAATTGTTTAAACTTGGTATTTAGTTCATAGCGTAAATTGCTTTACTCTCTATATAAGAAGTGGATAATGTTGAACTACATAAATAACATGACTTGTTAATAATACTGACAAGAAGTTCTAAAGTTATTTCAGAGTTAAGCACTTACAGCAATAAAATTTCTAAATATAACTGAGATAAAGTGGTTCATAGTGTAGTTATAAGTATCTAATAAAACTTACGTTTATATGCATCCAGTGAAGAGGCTTCAGGGTTTGCAAATCGTCTTTCTGGACAAGCCGAAGATTTGTAAGATCTAAAATAATCACTGCAATGGTCCTTGGGGCAGGGGATACAGTCCTCTTGTGTTTTGTTTTTTTTTACTTCTGAAATGTCCAGGAGGGCATGGAACGTAAAGAAAAGAATAATTTTTAACATATCTGTTTAACCATATCATACACACCAAAAAGTTGATAAAAACAAGGGAATTAAATCGTGTCAGGAAGTCACAACTATCAGTAAATTTGTACATGATGAGTATTTCATAAAATTATTCTTTGTAAACAGTACAGAGAGTGATGACTGGCGTGTTTTTATATGTGAATTATGTATCGTACCTTTATATTCAATGTCCATATATGTTTGCCCTTTTGTTGGGTTTCTTTCCCTCATAAAAACAGTAAATTGCAAATGAAATACATTTCAAATTTTACCTCTGAATAAAGAGAATCAACACAAGCTCTTAAACTTTCAGTTTTATGTATAAATCTGTTATAGTGCTTATAAGCTTTCTATAATTGCTTTGCTGATATATTTTCCCAAAAAATTATCAGATACCTAAAACGAAAAGAAAAAAATACTGAAGAGCAATTTGAAACTGTGTGTGTATATACGTGAAAAATGTATTTTTTATGTGTTGTAAATTTGTAAATCGATTTATCCCAGTTAACTTATAAATATTACATAAAAACACACACACATAAATCATAAATACTGGTTTTTTATCTTAAAGGATACTCTACAGTTTCCACAATAAGGCACTCTGATTAATTCCTTAACAATGATTGGTTTGTTTTAAATTTTGCGCAAAGCTACACGAGGGCTATATGCGCTAGCCATCCCTAATTTAGCTGAGGGAAGGCAGCTAGTCATCACCACCCACCACCGACTCTTGGGCTACTCTTTTACCAAAGAATAGTAGGATTAACTGCAAAATTATAACACCCCCATTGCTGAAAGGGTGAGCATGTTTTGTGTGATAGGGACTCGAACCCGCGACCCTCAAATTACGAGTCGAGTGCCTTAAACACCTGGCCACGCCAAACCGTTTAACAATGAAAACACTTTCCAGGGGCTCGGCATGGAGTGAGCAACAGGAAATCAAGCTTTTCCAATTAAAACCTTATGTTGGATTTTGGTCGTCTTGCATGCGTAAGGATCAGAAAGAAGAAGTTGTTCTAACTAAACTACATATTGGTCACAGTTTTGTAACTCATCGTTTTCTTTCATCTGGAACTGATGCACCAGTGTGTAGTTTGTGTGACATTCAGATCACAATAAGCAGCATTTTACTTTTTTGTCACAAAGACGGCACCATTTTAAACATGTTCTGTCCAAAGGATTGTCCATAACGTTAGACAGTGTTATGGGTGATGGTGATACTGTCCGCCTTGGAAATGTTTTTTAGTTTTTTTAAAGGTCATTAATCTTTTTAATGCTATTCAAGTTTTTTTTTTAATTTATACATTAGACCCTTTTATAATGTGATCCCTTTTTCAGAATCAAAGTCCTTCTATTTCGATATGAAATTAGGAATGACTAACTTCAAACAACTCGAAACCAAGACTGGAAAGGCTAACTTCAGGTGACTGACGGTGGTTTTTGTACTTACCTGTTAGTCTTCCTGGCAAGTTATGATAATTACAGTTATGCTACAGAAAGACATTTACAACTTGAATTACTGTAGTTTTTCTCTTAACGTTGTAGACAAGATGTAAACATTGGTTTTATGCTATTTATGTGTTTTTTTAAAACTTTGTTTTGTTTTATCTGAATTTCCTTTACTTTAATTTACTTTAATTTTAACTTTTCACCATAAAAAAAACTAAATCAACCAACTAACCAATCGATTGTTGGAGTACGGACAGTGATTTCTTCTTTCAGTCAACACATGTAGATAGACCAGGATTAATTTGACGTGTGTTTTAGTAGCTGCTGATTTTGCAACAAGATATTTTGACTCTTTGTTTGTTTGTACATGGAGTTTTTCTCCTGCTACTTAATATACACTTATGTGTACCGGTTTTAAGAAAACAAATAATAATGTATTGTCTCCAGTATATCAACAAACAATGTGAAATACAGGGTGGTCGCTAGAAAAGCGGAAAACTTGAGGGTCAGATGAGATCATGAATAAAATGCGTGCTTACTCATTTCTATTATGATTTCTTTACATCATGAATAAAATGCATGATTTTATTCATTTTGAGCATCTATGAGTGTAATATAACATATGCCTTTAAAAAAATTTTGTAAAAGTTATTCTTTGTAAAAATAAATAGCTGTTTGACAAATTTTCCGCTTTTCTATGATTCTGTTCACTTTTTATACAACAAAGTAACAGGTTAATGTGAACTTTATAAATCAAACGTTTTTCAATCCGCTTTTGTTGGTGTGGCATGTAATTCTCTAGAGCGTCGAATCATTCCTGTTTTCGATGTATTGTCTTATACAAGGGTTCAAGGCCTGGCATGGCCGAGCGCGTAAGGCGTGCGACTCATAATCCGAGGGTCGCGGGTTCGCGCCCGCGTCGCGCTAAACATGCTTGCCCTCCCAGCCGTGGGGGTGTATAATGTGACGGTCAATCCAACTTTTCGTTGGTAAAAGAGTAGCCCAAGAGTTGGCGGTGGGTGGTGATGACTAGCTGCCTTCCCTCTAGTCTTACACTGCTAAATTAGGGACGGCTAGCACAGATAGCCCTCGAGTAGCTTTGTGCGAAATTCCAAAACAAACAAACAAAGCAATTGTTTTTTACTTACGTTAATCCACGCAGGAGCTGCATATTGTACTACCAGTCTTATGTAAGTTTCGTATATTTTAAGGATATTTTCAGGTGTTGTTCCATGATTTTTACCCGTTAGACTCCTAGCATAGTTTATTCTTTGCCAAATTTTAGTTTTTATGCTATTTACATGTTTTGTCCAGGTAAGTTTAGAATAATATGTTAGTCCTAAAAAGTTTGCAGATGTAGCGGTCTGGATAATCTTTCCGTTCATGTTAAATCTGTGGTTGTACTTTTTGATGTTTCTTTGATTTTGAAAATATCACTAATTGTGTCTTTGTTGTGTTTATTTTGATTCTATATTTTTAGCAGTATTCACTTATTCTGTTTAGTTGTGGATGTATGTTAGTGGCTGCAATTTCTGGTTAGCGGCACTTTTCCATATTTCAACGTCATCAGCTAACTGTGACGAGTATCCATGATTTGGGTCTTTGAGTGACATATTTTTTACATACATGATGAAGAGAATAGGACTGACCACCCTTCCTTGAGGGACTCCAGCTTCTGGATTGAAGAACTCCGAGAAAGTTCCCTCTACGTTTATTCTACATTTTCTATTTTTCAAAAGGTTAGATAACCAGTGAATAATTCCACGCGGTAGTCCCGCTTCATTCATAAGGAACGGAAGACCATCGTGCCATACAGTCTCGAATGCTTTCTCGATATCAAGGAAGCAAGTGACAGCGCATTCTTTTTATTGAAGTTATTTATTATCGTTTCAGTTAACCTAAGTAAATGAACTGTCGTTCGTCTAAATTTTCTAAATCTGTTTTGTTCCTCAAGTAATTTTGAAGTAATCTCCAAAAATGTGGAGAGTCTGTTACATATTATTCTTTCAAGAATTTTGCCTACACAGCTGTTCAGGCTGATTGATTAGTCGATAACTGTTTGGCTTATTAGCTGGTTTTCTTTCTTTGTGGAACATTAGTATATTAGCTTGCTTCCAAGTTTGTTTGTTTGTTTTGGAATTTCGCACAAAGCTACTCGAGGGCTATCTGTGCTAGCCGTCCCTAATTTAGCAGTGTAAGACTAGAGGGAAGGCAGCTAGTCATCACTACCCACCGCCAACTCTTGGGCTACTCTTTTTCCAACGAATAGTGGGATTGACCGTCAAATTATACACCCCCACGGCTGGGAGGGCGAGCATGTTTAGCGCGACGCGGGCGCGAACCCGCGACCCTCGGATTACGAGTCACACGCCTTACGCGCTCGGCCATGCTTCCAAGAAACGGGGATGTATTCAGGGAAGAAAGATAAAATAAAGATAGCTAATAGATGTTCAAATAATTTTGGAGTGCCTTTTTTGAGGACAGTTGTTTGTATGCTGTCATTTCCTGGTGATTTGTTTTTGGAATTCTTGATTGCTTGTTTGAGTTCAGTTAGTGTGATTTTTTGTGAGCAATAGAATATTATAGTCACAAGTATTATCAGTGTTATTGTTAATAATATTAATAATAATATCCCCCACTAGTACAGCTTTGTTTTGGAATTTCGCAAAAAGCTACTCGAGGGCTATCTGTGCTAGCCCTCCCTAATTTAGCAGTGTAAGACTAGAGGGAAGGCAGCTAGTCATCACCACCCACCGCCAATTCTTGGGCTACTCTTTTACCAACGAAAAGTTGGATTGACTGTCACATTATACACCCCCACGGCTGAGAGGGCGAGCATGTTTAGCGCAACGCGGGCGCGAACCCGCGACCCTCGGATTACGAGCGCACGCCTTAACGCGCTCGGCCATGCCAGGCCCGCTAGTACAGCACTACGTCTGTGGAACTTGCGCACTTGTGCACGCATTTAAGAAATTCAACACCTGCGAGCGTATCAATCAAAATAATACCTGGGTGCACATGTACGAAAATAACACCTGCTCGCGCATGTAACAAAATGAGCAATTGCGCATGCATGTACCAAAATAATCTTCACGCGGATCTAACAATATATCCACGCACGCGCGCATGCACGAAATTATGCACCTGCCAACGCGTATAACAAAATGAGCACCTGAGTGCGCATCTACAAATATATTATGAATCAAGTAGGATAAATACGAAGCTTAAAACAAGTGATTATCTTCTCTACACCCCCATATAAGATAGAGATTTTAGATATGATTAACTGATTTGAAAATACTGAAAAATACTCTTTGTGTTTAAATTTCTCGCAAAGCTACACGAGGGCTATTTGCGCGAGCGATCCCTGATTCAGCAGAGTAGAGGGAAGCCAGCTAGTCATTAGCGCCCATCGTCAACTCTTTAGAACACAAAGAAAAAACACCTTCACAAGTTTTTGAACCCTGCAAATCAAATAAACGTAACATAACCATAAAATACACCCAGATATTAAGCAGGGAAACAAATATATAAATCGCAAAATCAAAGAAGTTTACTTATACTGCAACTAAAACCATAATTAAATACATTTATACCTATATCAATTAATAACCTAACATCCACCTGCAAAGCCCCCTAAGATCATATATTCGTTTATACACAATCCCTTTCAAACATGTGGTCAGCTTCCGGTCAGTTACCTCTTTCTTTCATTGTGAACCTGACGATGACCGAGGAAGGTCGAAACGTTGTTCGCTCCTCTGCGTAAAAGAATTTCTCAACCGAAACGAGCCCTTTTTACATATATATTTTTTGTTTATACTTTCATCCCAAAGACGTGTGCAGCAACTGTCACTTTCAAACTCTCTTTCTCAACATGAAGATGACCTATTAAGGTCGAAACGATGTTCTCTCGTTATCAATAAAAGGGCTGACACATATAAAGCTACTCCTTTCCCTTTTTATTTCAGTTCTCTACCTGTATTAAATATGTAGCTTGGTATATCAAAAAGATTCTTCTCACCACAACTGTTAATATCCAACCAAGTCCCAGTGATACACCTGATATCAAAATCCACAGTTTCCATAACTGCTCTGAAATCATCAGTTTTACTTCTAATACTTCTAGCTTTATGACAGTAACAATCAGTCATATATTTCAAAACAAATTCATATTTTATGTTTGTTGTACATGTTTTCCTATCAATTTCCAATTTTACTAACTTCATAGCCCTTGCCTCTGTTTAGTCCTAGTTTAAATCCGTGAATATTATCGAATTAACTGTCATTGGTTAACATGCTAGCCTTGCATTAACTATAAGACATCCACTCCAAAATGTATAACCTTCCCATTAAAAGTATCCTACAAATTCAACCAACCTATTTGCTCGTCCCTGGCTATTGATTTAAAATTAGCATTCAACCCTAGTAACCAACTTGGTATCTCTACCCCGCAATATATTCTTGGCAGTATCCTTGAAAAAATCAAGCTATGGCCACGGTCCTTAATATGTGTCTTTGTTAATATTTTGTACTAATCAGTAAGCTCTTCATATCAATTTTTACCTACACAATTAGCCTCGACATGTATCACAAAATGTGCATTGATATCAGAATCTTCAACTATCTCTCTGGTTATATCAGTTTTATCCTGTACCCCACTCACCTATTATTTTATTCCTACTTCTCCACATACCACTGTGTCTACATGCTTAACTACAGTCACTTACAAATATAACTTCTCTATTCTTTACACTATCATTTTTTGTGCTTCCCCCTAATCACTGCCAAGTGCTTGGAAGTGGTTACTTAATGTAAATCAAAGTCCATTATTTTCCAATCATTTAGTCCTATTTCCGTTCTTAGCTCAACTATGATACACGTTAAAATATTTATATCTTAAGTGAAGAAGAAAGATTGGAAAATAATATGGTATGTGCATTACATTGTCTTTTTTAATTATAGAAACTAACAGTTACATGACCGATGGCTTTTTATATTTATATAGTTGCACATTATAAAATAGTTTATCAGTGTTTCTATAAAGATTTTAATCGTATATTAAATAACAATTATCAGTCCTCCATTGGCACAGTAGTTTGTCCATAGACTTATAACACTGTAAACTAGGTTTCAATACCCATGATAGACAGAACACAAATAATCCAATGTGTAACTTTGTGTTTAATTACAAAAAAAAACATTTATTGTTTGAGTGTTTTAAACATTAAAGTTCCTTAAATTTAGACATTTAAATATTTTTCTGCTAATATAGTTTTATATGATGTAGCTGTCAACAAAAATTCGTTTTCCACAAATGGAAAAAAAAGTGATTGATTAATCATGCATAAAGTTTTCATAGTAATGATAATTAATATATTTGATTCTTAGTGTTAACAGGGCTTTTTAGTTCATTCATTTACATTTTCTTCAATGAAATGTTCCAGTAACTGTGTATTTTTACAATGAAAGGAAAAACTGAGTTTGTAAATCAATGACAAAAAGGTGCTAATTTTGATAGATGCAAGTAACAAAAGACTTACATGAGCTCATGTAACAAAATGACTACCTGCGACGCACCTACTAATTTACGACATACTCGCGCGTTTGTAACAAAATGAGCACCTGTGCATATATATAACAAAATCATCTCTTTCAATTATTTTAAAAGAGAACCATTACTGGTCACTTCTTACCAGATCTCAAATTCCTAAGTAAGTACTTTTCTTATGTAGCTAGATTCAAGTTATATGAAAATATTACCTCTTTGCTTCTTAATCAAAGATATCTAATAATTTTGCTTCTATGCAATGTTGCTTGTATAGAGCTAGATTTAAATGTCAAAAAATATTAGTCTTATATAGTTGGATTTAAATATTCAAACAGTGTCACAAGTATACTCCTTGATCTACTTATATAACACTACTTGTATAATATTGAATTCAAGCTCACTATCAGTGTTATTTATATACTACCAGATCCAAGTTATCTGACAATATTACTTTTAAATGGCTGGATCCTAGTTCTTATATTCAGCAGTGCTGTATTCATGTACTATGATTGTGCTAAATTAACTTTACAACTTCTGTAATTATGTTAATAATTCTTTCTTATATTTTTTCAGTTCTGTAATTATTTTTATAACACTTTTTCAAGTCCTGAACCTTTTTCTATATCTGTAATAATGATAGTAATAATTTTTTTGTCCTACATCTGTTTTACAATTATCTTTTTTGCATGTTAATGTTCACTTGTTTTTACATTAATTAACTAAATTTGATAGAAAATATTGAATTAAGCATCCTTGTTGTGTGTGTTATTAGTTTGGAACATTGGTACTTTCTTACAATGGAAACTACACTTTTTTAGTGATAGTTATTAGCTGTTTCAGATCTGAATTATTCACATATATGTCAGGTTATCTTCAGGTTAACAAAGAGTAGGTTTCTTGTCATCATAAACTGAACTGAGTTGCTTGTTTTATGCTTTAAAAGTACATACAAACATATTAACTGAGCCATGGTAGCTCAGCAGTAACTTAGAGAGGCTGTTAATATTAAAGATTTGGGTTTGATCCCTATGATAGACATAACATGGTTATTTAATTTGCAGCTTTGTTCCAATACAAAAACAAAAAAGGCATATAAAATATTCACTTTGCAGTTCACATGATCTGCTTTTTCTCTCATTTTGGCATGTTGTGCCTCAAGCCACAGTTATTATTGTCAAGAAACTTGATGTCAGTAATGAGTAGACAGGTGATATCTATATAATTTTGATGTCATATTTTAATAACTGTAACTGGGAGGAGCTAACCATCCTATATTATAGTCACTCCTTGATTGTTGAAAGAGAGCAGGGTCTGTTCATTTTAAGTTTAATAATTTTCTTTAATTACTAAAAGGGGAAGGAGCTACCTGTCTTATATTATGAAGTCATTTCTTTATCACTAAATGGAGAGAGGGTATGTACATTTTGAATTAATATTTTAACATGACTGATTTCTCCAACAGGTTTGCTTCTAACATCAACATTTCAGGAAAAGGAACAGAAGAAAGTATTGTCTCCACATTCACAATTGATAACTTCTATCACAACTATATAGGAAAATAAAAGTTAACAAAAAAAATAAAACAATCTATAATAATAATATTCATTGTTTCTTTAAAGGAAATTTAAACTTTACATATTCTTGAAGTCAAAATGTAAAGGATAATCTGTTTTTTACAGATGATGTTCTGAAATTTTTTTTCTGCTAAAATACTTAAAATACTCAAACAACGAATACAGTGTCTGTTGATTATGTAAATACTGAGTTTACAAACTTAAAAATCATTCATCTATGTGACTTTTGAAATTCTAATCTTTCAACCGTATTTATGATGAAATTATTATGACCCTGTTTCATTACTCCTATGGTTTCTTTAGCATTTCTAGATGTCATATTATTTGGTTAAGAGAGAAATAATTTATAATTTTACTAATTTTATTCAATGATTTATAAACCACAAAATTGTTATTTTGTTTTAAAAACTATTTGATATGACAAAACAAGGATGTATACTGATAGATACATTTTTTTTATAATATTGATTTAGGTTTACTTTTTGTCATCATTTGTGATATTGTTTTGTAACAATATGTAACATTAAATAGTGGTTCAAATAGCCATGAAATAAATTTAACGAAATCATAAATAAAGATAAAAAAGTAAACAAAATCAATAATTAACAAAATAGATAAAAAGAAATGTTGCTTTTACATATTCCTCAGTTTTACAGTGTAAAATGTTTTGTAAAAAACAAAATAAAATTTTTCTGATTGAATGAAATTAGTCAAATATTGAATAAAACTAAAGATAAAATTAATCTAATGGAAGAAAAGGGTACTTATAACTTTGAATGTGATTTGTACTTTATGTACACTCTGTACATACAAATGTTTGGGTATAATCTACCAAACCATCTGTATACTCTAATAGGTGGTTTATAGCGTACTAAATTGAATGTGATTTATGT
Source organism: Carcinoscorpius rotundicauda (assembly GCA_011833715.1). Classification (NCBI taxonomy): domain Eukaryota; kingdom Metazoa; phylum Arthropoda; class Merostomata; order Xiphosura; family Limulidae; genus Carcinoscorpius; species Carcinoscorpius rotundicauda. The sequence goes on along the minus strand of CM022392.1, from coordinate 88,583,868 downwards.
ACATTGGTCTTGTAATACAGTGAGAAAAAGTACTTTAATTCAGCTCAACCAAATAACATAAAGGCTAGAAATATAAGAGCAACTATAAATTCATAAAATTTTAAAAGGGCAGATAGGAGTTTCTTAGCCCATCAAGGATGTCCCTTCCAGCTTCCAACTATCTTTTCTCAAACTCAGTTAGATCTTCTTCCTCCACTTTTGACTTATTTTTAACCAGCTCTCTATAGTCCTCAAAGTCCTTATGATTTTCAGTAAGTTTAATGTTTTGAATTTATTATATTTACCTCTACCATGATCTCTTAAACCTTTACTAAATCATACTGGCTTATTCTGCTCCATTTTCCTTTCTTTCTATACAGAATATGTATTTACTGTATACATATCAACTTTTCCCTGCATGCTTCCCACATCAGTTAAAGGTACTATGTTTCTTCAGTACTGCATAAGTAAACTCCCAAACCTAATAGTATACTGGTCACTTGCACTTAAATGCTAGCCAACTACAACTCTATTTACACTAGATATTAATGTTAAATCTAATATTGTATTTGCTCTAGTAGGTTCTATAACCAGTAGGTATATAAAAATATCTGGACAATTTTCATAAACTTATTTCCTTACTATCAGATGCAAACTTATCTCCTAACACTTGCCCAAACTGTCTTAACCTTATTGCTATTTTCTCTAATATGCTCAAGCTCAACAGGATGCAATTCATTCCTCACATGTAAAGCTACTCCTTCCCCTTTTGATTTCAGTTCTCTGCCTGTATTAAATATGTAGCTTGGTATATCAAAAAGATTCTTCTCACCACAACTGTTAATATTGAACCAAGTCTCAGTGATACACCTAATATCAAAATCCACAGTTTCCATAACTGCTCTGAAATCATCAGTTTTACTTCTAATATTTCTAGCATTATGACAGTAACAATCAGTCATATATTTCAAAACAAACTCATATTTTATGTTTGTTGTACATGTTTTCATTTCAATTTCCAGTTTAAACAGAAAGCTGTTAGGAGATTCACTTAAGGTTTCTAAAGGGGGTTTAATAGAGCTTCAGACTACAGCAGAGTTATTAACGCTATTATCTAATATAATCAATCACCTAAGAGAACTAGTTATTTGTTACATAAAATTATATTTTCAACCTTTTGGGAGCTTTATGATTTTGAATTAAAATCAAATTATTCGTAATTTTTTTCCAAATCTATGAATGTTTTTTCTATGCTGTTTAAATCCAGTGTTTGTTACCTTGCAAGAAATGTACATTTCCACTGTAAATTCTTTATGAATACTGTAATAATAATCCAAGAAAGTAGAAATGCATGTTGTATTTATATCAAACACACTTTATTTTCTCTGTTACTCTATGCTTGCCCTCAAACTGACAATTTATGCTAAATTGATATCAAATAAGCTATCAATTCAACCCTGGTTGGAAAGTTTGGTAAGTGTTCCTCACCATTTAAAATGCTTGTAAGACAAATATTGACACCCTAAACAAAGAATACAATACAAATGTTCTTTAATCATACACTACACAGAGTAAAAATAATTTTTAGCAAACAATAAAACAAAATGGTTTATACAACTGCAGTTTGAAATCATATATAAAAATAGTAATTTAACAAGGAAGATAATGCTAGTGTGTGTGAACTTTTAAACAGAGAAATACCCTTTAACATAGATGCAAGATAAAATGTGTAGATAGAAGAAAAGCCATAAACAATGAGAATCATTGTCTTTATTTTATATTACAGTAAAATATACCATATCTCTCAGAATAGTGTCAAACATTACAAAAAACAACACAAAATACAGTGTATAATAAATAGCCTTCAAGAAAGACCACAGTCAAACATCAACTCAAGTTTTCTTGGTGTAAAATGACAGCTTTGTCATCAAAGAAAAATGTTTTAACGACGATTAGTACACTATAAAAATAAAACCCCTGTTCACTGATTTATAATACAGGATTTTCACTTTATTAATCAAAATATCTAATAATGTTCATCATAGGTATGATAGTTAAATATAAAAAAACATTTAAACACCACTTGACAGTTTCAGTCATAATAGAACAGATCCTTGAAAAAGGATGAAATTTGTCAACCCAAAGAAATGAATAAATGAACACAAGAGAACTATGAAACTACACACACTATAACTCTGAACTTGCTATGTGTGGCTACACAAACTAACCCCACTATGAAACTACACATACTATAACTCTGAACCTACTATGTGTGACTTCACAAGCTAACAATTCTATGAAACTACACATACTATAACTGTGAACTTACTATGTGTGACTTCACACAACTTGGCAAGCTTTAAATAAACATTACAAGTTTATTGTATGTGAAAAAATAATTTTAATGAAGTATTTCTTGTAAAGATATTCCCAAAGTTCTAAAGCTTTTAGTGAGTCAATGTGCAGCAACTGTGATAGTATGTGAGAATGAAGCTTTTAGTGAGTCAGTCTGCAGTAACTTATAGTATTTGAGAATGAAGCTTTTAGTGAGTTAATGTGCAGTAACTGTGATAGTTTCTGAGAATGAAGCTTGTAGTGAGTCAATATGCAGTAATTGTTATAGTATGTGAGAATGAAGCTTTTAGTGAGTCAATGTGCAGTAACTGTGATAGTATATGAGAATGAAACTTTTAGTGAGTCAATCTGCAGTAACTGTGATAATATGTGAGAATGAAGCTTTTAGTGAGTCAGTCTGCAGTAACTGATAGTATATGAGAATGAAGCTTTTAGTGAGTCAATGTGCAGTAACTGTGATAGTTTCTGAGAATGAAGCTTGTAGTGAGTCAATGTGCAGTAATTGTTATAGTATGTGAGAATGAAGCTTTTAGTGAGTCAATGTGCAGTAACTCTGATAGTATATGAGAATGAAGCTTTTAGTTAGTCAATGTGCAGTAACTGTGATAGTTTCTGAGAATGAAGCTTGTAGTGAGTCAATGTGCAGTAATTGTTATAGTATGTGAGAATGAAGCTTTTAGTGAGTCGACGTGCAGTAACCATGATAGTATGTGAGAATGAAGCTTTTAGTGAGTCAATGTGCAGTAACTGATAGTATGTGAGAATGAAACTTTTAGTGAGTCAATCTGCAGTAACTGATAGTATGTGAGAATGAAGCTTGTAATGAGTCAATGTGCAGTAACTGTGATAGTATATGAGAATGAAGCTTTTAGTGAGTCAGTCTGCAGTAACTGTGATAGTATATAAGAATGAAGCTTTTAATGAGTCAATGTGCAGTAATTGATAGTATGTGAGAAATATAAATTATTTACTGCAATCTCCCTGTTTCATATTTTTATTTACGTAATCTCTAGAGTCAACTACATGAATAGTAAATCTTTATTTTCAGTAAAACTGTATTCTATATGTTATTTCTTCATCCTGACATCAACTGTAGATATGAAATAAATTTTGTACTGACTGCATTATTGATCATAAAGTTCCAGGCTACTTATATTAACACCTTCTAGTGTTATTCTTTTTATCCCATCTGTTTTCATTTTACAATTTCAATGCTGTATTTGAACCACTAGCACAGCAGTATTTGCTTAAAAATAATAACTCATGATGGGAACCTATTAGCTATTTCCTACAGAAGTAACATAATTCAGTGTCAATATTTTAAATAACTGTTGAGATACTGAAATTTTAAATGTTTTATGGGATTTAAGGGTGGGATAATGGTTAGTCTGCAGATTTACAATACTAATATGAAGGGTTTGCTTCTTCTCAGTGGATGTGGCAGATAGCTAATAGCTCAATGTGACTTTGCTATAAGGAAACAAATGCACCTGAAATTTTCGATAACACACACAAGTATCTAGAGAGGGTACACAACACTTTGTGTAACTTAGAGAGAGCACCAATATTTCACATGGAAATATTCAATGAAAGAAATGGCCCATTGCTGCTTTGCTATACAAAACACACACATACTTCTAAACAAGTTTTTTAGTCTTGAGTTAGAATTTTAATTTTACATTTTAGTTTCTTTTACTAGAAAACAGATATAAAAGTTTTGAGTCCTTTCTTCGTATTTTAGCTGTTTGTACTTGGTAAAAATATTTGAAATATTTTCTTGAGATTCTTAGAAACACAAAAATATAACAAACATTGGAACATAATATCCCATAATTACTATAATATATCAGTAAATTAGTTTTAAAACTCTGTTGGCTATTCATAGCAGCAAAACTACCATTACTTTACAAGATATTTCTCTCAGTTGAATACTTTTACTGCCAAATTCAAAAGGATAACTGTAAACTTGGTATATAGGACATCCTGCTGTTTCTATTGGTTATAACAATGTCTGTTAGCCATCTAAAGTGACTTAGAATCTGAGAGGGATGGAAAATGGACTTTTCTGGTACCCTGGCAGATAAAAACATTATGAGGTTCAGAGTTTACGTTCTGTCTTATAATTACATATATTTGATAAAAATGTAACATTTCCCTGTGTATCTGTATGGTAGGTAGATTTTGAGTTTTTATTAGCAGACGTACACAGATTTAACCTTTTTTTATATTATGTCATACTTTAATGTGAGTGATGAAAATAATTATGTGAAAACTGGACTGCTGTTAACATTTTAGTATGACACCAGTTCCAGAACTTTCATTCTATGTTCATAAATAGGTTTAAATAGGTTTTAGTAATAAAGATTTTATGTTTGTGTAACATGATTTGAAGGAAATTGTAAATTACTCGAAATTTATGGCCCAAACATAATGCATTTAAACCTATTTATGAACATAGAATGAAAGTTCTGGAACTGGTGTTATACTAAAATGTTAACAGCAGTCCAGTTTTCACATGGCTCCTCAAGTTATATTACCATAACTTGTTTCTCACTCCATGTGCAGGTAGTTGCTTCATATATTACACTTGTGAGCTAAAGTTTTGTGTAGATTTCTTAAGTGATTCATATAGTCCATTAGTTTTCCTGATGTTTTCCAGCTCAGTACTGTTGCAGACAGTTTTCTCAAGTTGGCTCCAGATCAGCAGTCTGAAGCTGTGAAACTTATCCAAGGTCTTCAGTCAGTTCTGGTTAACCATCTACCCATTTATGTTGATCCCCAAGACACTTATGTGTTGGAAAGAAACCAGCAAATCAGTACTTTCCTCTTTCATAATTTAAACAGTGTTCTTGGTGAAAGTTCTGACTCATTTAGATCTGATTGTAATGCTTTTAATCAAGAAGAAAAGCCCAACATTAGAAGTCCTAAGGAAATGCGCATTGGACCATCTCTTGTTTTCTCACCCTTTGTTACTGAACAACATGATTTTGTAAATGCAAGCAGAGGCAAAAGTAATGTATGGGATGAACATTTGAATATTACTGCTCAAAGTTATAAACCTTCAAAATGTACAGAAAAACATGATACTTCGTACTCATCCACTCGGGTAGAAAACCTAAATGTCTTACAGTTTGACTCACATGCTGACAGTTGTCTTATGACAAAAGACTTGGAAATATCTGAAGGACAGACACAGATCCTAAGCCAAAATGTACCAATCAGCTACAAAAGTATGGATGCTGAATCCATAAATTCATCACAGACAAAATACATGCCTACATTCTCTGTTTGTGACATTGGTCCCACTGACACAAAATGCAGTAATGGTGATAGGAGAGAACCAGTTGTATTCCAAAACTCATGCAGTATGTCAACCCAGTCCTCACACAGTAAGTAGTAAATAATGAAAAAATTAAAGTTTTGCAAAAGTGAAAGTAACAAATAATCTTATTGATGTTTTTCTCAACCTTTGCAAGAAGCAGTAGGGTATAATTATTTTGATTCAGTTACTAAATTTTCTCAGATTTCTAATTACTCCATAACCACCACACTTAAAAGTATATGCCTTAAATTAGCAATTTCAACTTTTGTATTTATTATAATTGATGTATTTTGATTTTAGAATTATGATTTCTCAAGAAATCTGTTAGGTATAAACAGTTACCAAGAGTCTGATGAAAAGTTAAGTCATTATTTTTTTTCAGCATAATTTCAACTGTCATGGTTTTTCTTAGTCTGTTGAGGAAATAATGCCATTGTGAAATCAGACATTATGCAAAATGAGTATAGTATGAACCCCTGTAAGTTAAATTTTTTTATGCTTTTGTATATAGTTTATGAGCTGAAACCCCAGTGAATATGAGGATTTTGAAATCCCACACATTTTCTGGCCTAAAATTAAAGCTGTATTATGAATCTTTGTTGATCCTATTATGTATTATTTTATTCTTTAGGTTCTTCAAAGGTTAGTCTTACAAGAGACAGTGAAGAGTCAAGATCTACAGAGTCTGACGGCCCTGTTTTGTCATTACACAGTGGAAAAAATTCTCCCAAACAGACTGACTGTGTGACTGCAAAAGCAGAGGTTACTGATAAATTACCTGAAAAAACACAAGTACCTGCTAATAGAATAAAGGTACCAAAGGCAAATTTAAATGTCGAAATGTCTCCAAAAATAACAAGAGGCAAACAAAAAAAGACCAGAACTAGGTTAAAGGTAAACATTCCAGAAAATTTTGAAAGTGAACAAAAGGTTAATGGTACAAAAGAAAAAATTATATCAGCAGTTTCTAGTAGAGGGAGACCTGTGAAACAGAAATTATACTTCACTGATGAATTATATTCAGATGATGAAAAGGACACTGTAAACCACTGAACTATTGAGAAAAATGCTTTGAAATATACGAAGTTTCCTGGAGTACTTAATAAGCACAAATTGGTGAAGCAGAAATGTTGTAAAAAATGGTGGTATTTTCAGAGAAGAAGCTAATGGTGTCTTGCAGGTTTTGTAAATAGAGTTTTGGAAGCCTTGAAAGTTTGAAACTTCACAACTGCAAACCATATTCTGTCCAAGAAGGTAATGGAGTTTTGAAATGCGAACTTTGTTGACTTCAGTTTTCCCCCCAGTGGCTCAGCGGTATGTCTGCGGACTTACACGCTAAAATCCGGGTTTCGATACCCATGGTGGGCAGAGCACAGATAGCCCCTTGTGTAGCTTTGTGCTTAATTCAAGACAACAACAACGACTTCAGTTTTCTCATCAACAACACCTTCAGAAAAACATGCAGGGTCATCAGCGTAACAATTGTAGAATTTGTAATGCTCAGTTCACAAAAAAACACATGAAAACTGCTCATAAAATTGTTGACCCAGAGAAACTTTATGAATGTCCGTTTTGCGAACGCCGTTTCTTTAAGCGACCTTCTCCCCTTTCACATTTGAAGGAGCATGCGAATGGAAAGATAGTTCGTAAAAAGTGTGGGGAAATGTGTGAAAATGAAGAAGCTTATAGCTGGCACATGGAAAAACATTTAGAAGAAAATGAATTCCATTGTACAGAGTGCAACGAAAGCTTTGCAAGATGTCAGCAGTACGAAAAACACATGATGGGTCATTAGAAACATGGTTGTACTATTTATGGAACTTCTCCACAAGGAAAGACCTCATGAAACATCCTCAGGTTGTACATGATATTCACGTGAAAGAGGAAAAGAAACATCTCTGTACAACTTGTAACAAGAAATTTCACAGATGAAAAGCCTATCAAGTGTTCATAATATGACAAAAACTTCTGCACGTCTAAGGCACTGTCAATTCACATGAAGACTACTAGTCACTTAAAAATGGCTGGTAAAATTGATGTAGAAAAAGTCCAGTTAGATGAACCATACTTATGTGCTCAATGTGGAGCAAAGTTTTGTGCTAGACAAGGATTGCAACGGCATATTCAGCAGCTACATTGTGATCTTAGACCTTTTGAATGTCCATATTGTGACTATAAATGTAAATGTAAAACTAACTTGAAACGACACATAGAATTTCATACGGACAAAAGGAGATTTGTTTGCGAAGTTTGTGGAGCTGCTTTCCACACGTTTGCAACTTTAAAAGAGCACAATGCATATGTTTATTCTGATGCCAAAGATTATGTGTGTGAACAGTATGGAAAGGGTTTTAAAGGCAGGAGTGGTTTAAAAAGACATATGAGAATTCACAGTGATGCCAGACCATACCTTTGCTACTGTGGTCAGTCATACAAACGAATCTCAAATCTGAAGAGACATATGGTTTCTTCTTATCATATGCAGTTCAAAAGCAAACGTGTTAAAAAAATAAATTCTGAAGATTGTTCAAATGGTGAAACCAACTGCAGTTCACAGGAGCTGTCTGAACTCACAGGTATTTCAGAAGGGGACATGAATGAAACCTCTTATGATAGTTTAACTGTGGTTTTGACAAACACTGATGGATTGGCTCTAACACAACTTCCCTGGGGACCAGATGATTACATTCTTCTCAAAGTACCAACTACTCAGGAAGAAAATGAAGCATCTCCTTCAGTATCAGATGCTAATTCCAAGAATGGAACTTCTACTTTAAAACAGTTCTCAACAGTCTTGACAACTCCTCTAGTATTGTTATTACAGAACCAAGGACAAACAACTGGTACATTGACTGCATCTGGTAGAGATTTGACTAGGCCAGAGCAATCTACTCTTATTCCCACCTGCTTTCAATCTTCCATTGTGCAAGCTTTGTCTCAACATCCTTCTCAACCTTTGCCTTCTAACCCAGAATCACACTTTGTACCTCCTTAAGAATATTCATTAATATCCAGCCACTCTCTTCCAGATACAAGCTCTTTGGTCACTCTTTCAGGTGTTCCAGATGATGTGTCCCTTAATTCTCTGACAGGTTTTACATTTAACCATTCAAGTCCTAATATTTCTGCTATAAAAGTTCTTGACCATTCTTTGCTTCCTCCTCTTTCTCAGGAAGTTGGAAAAATACAAAGTTTTCCTTTGTACGAGAAGCTAGAGTCTGGACTGATGACTCATCGTCCATTAGCTGATTTACCTCAATGCCTCCTGTCTGTTAGCTCACGCCAAGATTCATTACTGTAGAAAACACAACAGTGTTGACAACACTTCCAGATCAAACTACAACTGACACAACCACCGTATTAAATGTTGACCAGTGTAAAAGTAGTACAGTCGATTCTGATCTTCTCAAACTTTGTAACTTTCCACCTACCTTATCTTCCCCAGGTGGCCACTAGTCTTTTCACTTGTACTGTACCTTCAATTCCAGAGCATCAGATTAGCTCAGAATTGTCACCACAGCAGGATATTACCAGTTTTGCTTCACAGCTTGACACTGGAGGAGTTGAACAGTTTGTCTCTATATAAAACTACTGGTACTGTCCATTACATAAACTGATTGAAAGATCAAATAGAATAGTGGAATTTACATCTTCGTATTTATTGTTTTCAACAAACCAAATTGTGAAACTGCATAGCCATCAGAAATAGTCTCACAATACTGTTAAATTGTTTTTCGTGCACACCGAAAATGGTTGATTTCATGTTTTACATTGTTTCATTCAACTTAAGGTCAAATAAAACTGACTGGATTTACCTGTTTTACAATAATAGCAGCAAATAATACATAATGCTACAGTTCATGGGAATTAAAAGATTTCAGTAAATTTTGATTTCTGATTTGCACAAGGTTGAAGAAAATTATGTTATTGTAACATGAAAAACAATGGCTTGGGTTTTTCTATTTGATATATACATAAATATATTCGAAATGTTGGCAGTGCCCTTTAGTTTATAATTATGTGTTTTTTTTTATCTCAAATTTCTTTTTCTCACCTATAATCCCACCTAATTAAAATGTGTACTGCAGCAGCTTAGTCTGACCAATGAGATAGCTCGTTACATACTAATCACTTCACACCAAAACTAATGTGCAGTTAAGACTGCTTTAACATCCAGAATTCTTGGTTGTTTTATAACTTTCAAATTTTAATTCATTTAATTCACCCAAGCTAATGTGCAGTTAAGACTGCTTTAACATCCAGAATTCTTGGTTGTTTTATAACTTTCAAATTTTAATTCATTTGTACATTTCACTTCTATTTTGAGTATTTGGATTGTTTTTTTGTTTTTTTAATGAGTGGTAATTACAGTTAACTTATTACTAGCACCTTCTAAAGCTCCTGTTTCTAATAATTTGAGCTGTACTTTGTCTTCCACTGGAAGTGTTTCTTCATCTAGCAAGAGTATACTTTAAAATTGTGAGTTTCAAATCTATGATATCCTCATATTTAGTGTACTTGAAACCATATACTTTTGTTCTAGGGGTCATTTTTGTTTATTTCGGTAATGATGCTGTTCTTGACCAAGGGTACTTGAACCCAGTCCTTAACATCCTGTATCTTAAAATAACTTTTACCAACCAAAGAAATTATCAGCTGGTACCATTGGAAAGTTGGCTAGAGGTTCCTGGCTCAGTTTTCAAAATATAGATATTCAAGAGTTATATCTTGGTTTAGTGACTGAAGTTTGGTTCTTTGTTCTCCTGTTCCTCCACACTCTCATGATAACTGAAATTGCTTCCACACAAGGAGTTGGGACCTTTTGTAGTATCTTTACTGAATCTGCTTTTTCCAGCATTGTAATCATAATCATACTTCTACTTGTCTTCACAGATGCATTATTAACAGAATGAATGTTATTGGTAACCATGTGGAATAACTGCCATCAGAATCCTGCTGTCGTATCAACTCTTGGATATGTGGAGTATTTCTCACTCAGATATTACAAAACAACTATTTTTGATTATTTAAAAAAAAATTCATTGGTCCTTTACATTCAAAAGGGAGGATATCACAGTTTCCTTAATGGTTATTTTGTTATCTTTACCTTTCTACATTGGACTCATAACTGAAGTTGTATCTTAATTAATACCTTCACATAATAAGCTTTCATCTGACAGAATTTTAGAGGAATTGAAGTGTCAGTTTTTCTGTCTTCCTCTTGATGGTGAACTTTACCTTAGTTTCATTGTCTTCACTAGCCTTATGCTCTGGTAACATACATTTAGCCACACAAATCATTTTCCTGCTTTGGATGACTGTTGTATGAGTTTCTGCTTATTATTCAAGACAATCATTTTGGGTGACCAGATGTCATTTCCTGCTGAGTGAGGGAGATGTGTTGAAACTGCTACAGTACAGTTTTATGTGGGATATTAAATCTGTATTCTTATGGGTGGAAACATTACCTGGCAAAGCATGAAATTTATTAGAAGTATATGTGTGATGTTACATCAAGTAAATCTGCTAATAATTTGAAGCACATTGTTTTTGCTAATCCAATAAGGGTTCAAAGTAAGAATGGTATATAATAATCCTTCAGAAATACCTCGTGTATTGATTGCTGCTCCTAACAAATCTGTTAAGTCAATATCAGAGTTGTGTCGTGTAGTTTTCTTGACCAGTTTTAGTATTTAAAAGTATTGTAAGAGTGAATATTAAGTATTACAGTGAGCCTTCAAAACACGTAATAGAAGTAGGCAGTGTCTTGATCTGTTACTATTTGTCCACAGGTCACTGAAGAGAGGAATGGTATTCCATGTGAATCAAATAAAAAACATTACAGACCTTCGGCCAACTTTCATGAAGAGTAGTGAGAAAATGGGATGTTACAGTAAACTTATGCAACTACAACTTGTAGAAATTAAATTCCCATGGGGGATCAGTTGCACTCTACAATGTTTGTACTATTAATTAATTTGATTTAGAGTTTGAAAACACTTGGTTGTATTTTTTGTCTCCTGTGATTCACATGTGTTGAAGACTTGAAATTTACCCAACATTGTTATGTTAGTACAGATAAACCTCTGATGTTTACTGGTAGTTATTTTGTAGAGGTATGCTGTGTTTGAAATTGTAATGGTAAAAATAACCAACAGAAAGTGTGAATAAATATTTTATATCTGTATATTTTATAATGAGAACTGAGTAGAATATTTTGAATAGTTGTGGCAGCTGCTTCTATATTATACTTAAAATAATGTTTACATGTACATTATTAATATTTTTTATGAAAAAAAATCATATTAAAACGAAGCAAATCTTCAAAACAGCCTGACTCTCTTTGTACTGGTTATTGCTCTTTTACACAACTGGAACTGTAAGTGTTGTAAGTATACAAGTGGAAATTAACTATTACACGCTGTCATGCTTACTTACCCATATTGGATTCATAAGTCTTTGCTGAAACATTGGTATGTTTTTCTACGTCACTACATCTCTATGGTATAGTAAGTATGGTTAGTTTGGAACATAAAATATGCAAGTTTTGAAATGTGTAGCAACAGTGTGTACTTTTTGTACACATAGTTACCAAGTTCTATTTAATATTTTTATTGAATACAGGCTCTGAGGTGCAAAAGTTTATAAAATTATGTTTGCATATATATTTTTGTCTTCTCAGTAACATATACTATTTTTCCATGCTAGATCAAATGAAATGTGATAGTGTATAATTTCAAATCAGAAACATGCATTCATATTGTTCAACAGAAGCCTAAGAGATTTTAATGAACATTTCAAAGTGTAAATTTTTAGACATATTTTGTCCATTTTTATTAAAAGCACGAAATAATTTAGTCCAAGTACCCTTCTTGGCTATTTTTCTGTTTGGCCTACATCATATACTTTATATATATGCTTGTTTAATTGTTGTTGACTTTGTGAGACTGAAAGTGTTAAAGAAGTAAAATTTTAGTATTTTTATAGCATAGAAAAGTTATGCTTTCCTAAATGTGTGAAAAGATAAGTAAACATTATAAGCATATAAAGCAGTTACTTTTTGTACTTTTTAAACATTGTTACATACCACAGTTAGCTTGCATTGTGTAGTTCATTTTAAAAAAAATCTGTTCTAATTCTTTTATATCGCTGATACATCATTAAGTAAGGTAATGTGAAATGCCTAATAGGCCTTCCAGTAACCCTAGTTACGTACTGTTTCTCTCCAATTCATTTTCATCAAATTTTTTTGTTTCTGGGAAAGGGTTCGTGTTGTTACTTTTCCACGTCTATCGTTTCTAACAGAAACCTTTTTAGTGACAACCTGACTAACACAGATGTTCCACATTACTGCAATTCCTTGGTGTGTGCATCAAACGTGTAAAAAACATAAACTATACACTGGGTACACCATTAATTAAGTCCCATGTTACTCTAGCAACCAATATTTTACAATTGTAGTATCTTTTTTTCTAAAATTTGACCTACATTTTTAAAAACTTGCTCCAGAAATAGCCCCTGCATTGTTCTAGTATTCCATTGGAAGGCTATTATGAGGTGATACTTTTCATTAATTTTTTTTTATAACTTGAACTATTTCATTTAGAATGTCTGGATACAAGTTTTAAGGTTAACTTAGTTTCATGGTTCTCCACAGAGAGTCGCGCCTATCACATACTCCTATATACAGATAAAGTGAGAGCCTCAAAGAAATCGATTTATACTTTTATTATGGTTCACTTCTTTTTTATTTTATTCCTGTTACCAAGTGTGCTTTTAAAAGATACCATGAAAAATAAGAACATGCAAGTTTATCCAGTGCTGTTTAGCTAAAGACCATTTTAAGGAATATACAACTTTCATTCCAAATTATTACGACAGTACTGGTTCAGATTACTGCTTCTTGGATTGAAAATTTTGTTTTTGTCATCCCAAATTTATGCATGTGGTCTTAATGACATAAACAAAAATTTTATGGTAAAAGAATGATTTGATAAATTAGAATAAATCAAAAACATTACTCCCACAGTTTCTAAAACAAGTAGTAATAATAATTCATGAAAGGTACCCTAAATACTATTTCTTTTATTACTGATGCATAATATCGTCATGATGAATGTGTGTATTTGTATATACATGTTGTGTGCATTACTGGTCATAATTGTATGTTGGTTTTGATACAGAGTTTTTTTTTTTATTATTATTATCATTCTATAACGGTAAATTAATAGACACTAGTACGATGAAAGGACTTCACTTTTCTTGTGTTTTGGGTTTCCAAATGTCCTCTTTCAATTTTATCTTTCTTTCAACACGACATTCATTCCACTTATTCTGAAAATTATTTGTACTATAGGAACAGAAAAAATTATGATGAGAAAACCTAATTTTTTGTAAAGAATTTCATTAATATATTAGTATTTTATAAATATGTAAATAATTTTGCGTGCATTTCTTCTGCCGTATAATAGCTACTTTAAGCCTCAGAATCAGAACTGCAAATATAGTATGACAGTTTTTGTGCATGCAATATATATTTCTTCTTGTAAAACTTGAGGTTTGAAAGCATCATATGTTGAAAGTTTTTAATAGTGGTGATTATTGGTATGCCAAAAAGCAGTCTAAAATGTAAAAGTATTATTGTGATAATATACGTCACGTTAGACTTGTGTGTCCTTTCTCATTTACTAGCAGTTTCCTCAAGAGAAAATCGTAAAAAAAATAATAATTACGAAACTGTTGTTGCTAGAGAAATAATTAGCAATAGGTACATGTAACTTAATACTATTAGAAATACGATGCATGCATTAAACATTATATTATGCCTTAGAGACAGACACTTACGTATCAATTTACTACTTGGAAATGAAACCATGTAACGAAATGAGCGATGTTTGTCAGCTATTTTTAATGTTTTGTTTTATATCCGAGTTCGTGCTTTCTACCACAATGAAATTAATTTAAATAATTATCACTATTTTAATAATATATCAGTAAAATATTTTAGCGTATATAATAAATGTTGATTTAGGATGTACAAACGTGATTTTTTGGGGGAGATTCTTACAACATAGACTACAATGTCCTGGATAAAAATATTTTCATCGAATATGTATACTTCTTAAAATACAATCGATTTTATGAATATGAAATGCTTATTTGTTCTTACACATTTTCCAGTTATAATATATGACGTAAAAATAAATTAATTCATTGCTACATTTTTATTCTAGTGGTTTATATATATATATTATGTTTATGGGCTACGTTTTTGTTTTTCTTTAGGTTTTGTGATCGCAAGGCTTGCGTATTCTTGTATAGTTTTGTTGAACTTACCAAAATACATATCATTCATACAAACTGTGGTAACATATGGTTGTTGGTTCTTAACGGGTTAAAAAGTGGCATAACGTGCCTTACGCCGAGATTACTAATTAGTAAGCATATTTGTATAGCTGTTTATAAAAACGTTCTAATAAAGAAAAACTTTGTAAACGTTTCTAATCTTGGTCAATGGTATCTGGGTATTTTGCCCTGGAGGGTCAGGTTCACTTTGACCTCTTCCTCCTTCCTGAACTTATTTTCCCTAACTGTTTGTATGTTAGGTCCTTTTCAGGGCAATGTCCATTTATAGTCTATTATTCACAGTAGTCAAGCTAGCTGGTGGCAATTTATTTATTTTATCTTATTATTATTTTAAAATACATAAATATGTAAACAATAAATATAAGATTTAAAGTTTATATACATACATATTTTAATTTAATTCATTTTTCTTTATGTTTAAAATATATGTTAATTGGGGAGAGGTATTTAGGATTTTCTTCATCATGTATGAGGTACCTATCTAGTTCGCATAATAAATCATTTTTCATCCAATTTTTGTTAAAATATCTAATTGTAATATTTAGAAGTCTATCTGATATGGTTGGTATGTTCGAGTAATTGTGAATGAATTTAGATGATGTTGATCTCGGGACTCTGTATGCAGTTGTGAGAAGTGTGTTTTGGATTGTTTGTAGTTTAGTTTTGATTGTTTCATTACTTACAGTTACCCATGCCTGAGCTGCATAGTCTATTACTGGTCTAATATATGTTTTGTATATTTTCAAAATGTTATCTGTAGATTCTCTACTGTGTTTACCAGTTAGACTCCTAACATAATTGGTTCTTCGCCAAATTTTATTTTTAATTTCGTTGACATGATTGATCCAAGTTAATTTTGAATCATAAGTCAGACCTAAAAATTTTGCTGATTGGGCAATCTGGAGCAGAGTGCCATTCATATATATTTCTAGCTGTTGTTTTCTGTGTTTTGTCGATTTCGTAAAGAGTACGAGCTGAGTTTTTGCTGTGTTTATTTTAACTCTATATTTTTCACAGTATTAACTAATTCTATTTAATTGTGGTTGTATGTTTGTAGCTGCTATCGTGGGTGTTGCAGCACTTTTCCAGATTGCCACATCATCTGCGAACTGTGATGAGTATCCATGATTTGGATCCTTCAATGGCATATTGTTAACATACATGATAAAGAGTATAGGGCTAACCACCCCTCCCTGTGGGACACCAGCTAGTGGAGTAAAGTATTCGGAAAAAGTTCCTTCTACGTTTACTCTACATTTTCTGTTTTCCAGAAAGTTAGATAACCAGCGAATAATTCCTCGCGGTAGTTCCATTTCATTCATTCGGAACCTTAGACCATCGTGCCAAACGGTGTCGAATGCTTTCTCGATATCGAGGAAGCAAGCGACTGTACATTCTTTTTTGTTGAAACTATCTATTATGGTTTCGGTTAATCTTATTAAATGGTCTGTCGTTTGTCTAAATTTTCTGAATCCATTCTGTTCTTCTGGTAATTTTGATGTTACCTCCAAGAATGTGGACAGTCTATTACTTATTATTCTTTCGAGAATTTTGCCAACACAGCTGGTCAGACTGATTGGTCGGTAGCTATTTGGTTTATTCGCTGGTTTTCCTTCCTTATGGAACATTAAAATATTTGCTAGCTTCCAAGAAACTGGGATATATCCTGAGGATAGCGATAAGTTAAATAGAGAATTTAGGTGGTCAAACAATTTCGGAGTGCCGTTTTTTAGGAGAATAGCTTGTATTTCATCTTCTCCTGGCGCTTTGTTTTTGGTGTTTTTTATTGCTTCTAGTATTTCATGTAGGGATATTTCCTTTGTTAGTAATGTGCTTTCATAATCAGTGTTAGAACTTGTATTTGTATCAGTTATGTTTACTGGAAATATTGGTTCATATTGATGTTTATTGTTTGCTATGTGATTAGTGACTTTATTGTAGAAGTTTATATTCATATCTGGATCTGTGTGAGTTTTTAATGTAATTTGGAGTTGATCCTTGAAAGCTTCGGCTATTTCTTTATTTGTATGTGCAATGGTGTTATTATGTTCAAGTGGAGGATATTTCTTTGTGTTTGTGTTTTCATTTGTGAATCTTTTAAGATGTGACCAGAATTTTTTCGGGTTAGTTATGTCGTTTAGTTTATTACAGTAATTGTCCCATTTATTTTGTTTTTGTTGTTTTATTTGAGTTCTGATGTGATTTCTAATGTTGTTTATTTGTGTTTTAGTTTCTCTGTTTCTTGTAATCATGTACTGTCTTCTCAGTTGTCTGCGCTTTTTTTATTAGGTTGATTATTTCTGTGGTGGGTTTCCATGTGTTGATTGTTGTTTTGTGGTGTTGTTTTGGTATTGTTAACTTGGCTGCTTTCTGAAGGCAATCCGTGATTGTTTGACAATAGTTGTTCATTTCGACATGCGTTTAAACTTCTTTAATAATTTTATTAGGTGACAGATTATCTAATTCTTGTTTATAGCATTGTCAATTTGCCTTACTGTAATTAAATTTTTCTTTCCTATATGTTATATTTTTATAGGGGGTGAGATCGAAGACGCAAAAAATTGGGAGATGATCACTATCTACATCTTTTCCCACTTGAAATTTTACTAATTTCTGGCTTAAATTATATGTACACATACACAAATCTAGTATGTCACTAGAGTTTTTCTAATCTTGTGTACCTCTCAATATATTTTTTATCTCACGCGCTTTTAAAGTCACGTGGATGGCTCGTGTAGCTTTGCGCGAAATAAAAAACCAACAAAAACAGTTATCTAAAAAATAAATGAATAAATACTACAACTGTACTTTAAATAAGTGTGTGTGTGGTGAAATGTTGTTTGGCGCAAAATTCATTTGCAGAAACTATCATTAAGTTTTCACCAAGTTTTGAAATAAATGTTTGAGTGTGTAGTTGTATTCCAAATGTGAAGAATCTTCATGTTTTTCTTGTCTCACCCCTTTTCAGACAGACACTAATTTATTCGTCAGGTTCTTACAGCTGCCTTTATGTGTGAGAAATATGCTACTTTTAAAGCATAACCGTTATTATTTCAGATAAAAAAAAGGTGTATAACGTCAAAGATTTGTGAAGAAATCAAATGTTACCTTGCTACGTGTTAATGCATTTATAAGTTACAAATCATACAAGTGAACTTTTAATATTTTATTTGAAAAATAAAACGTTACAAATATCAGAAGTTACCTCATAAGTAAGGTCAGTGAAAACTACAAATAAATTACAGTTGTGTTATAATTACATACTCTTCATTATCAGTGTGTGTGTGTGTGTATTTAGAGAAAATTAATAAAGTTAATTAAATTTGTAATAAACTACAATATTTTATCAGTGACGCTGAAATACTGATACAAAACTTAATGGATTTAATAAAGAAACTAAATAAAATTATTATGATATTCTGTGAAAAAGATAAGAATGTATTAAATAAATATAAAGAAATAAGAGTTAAGACAGTTTACTAAAACTTTCAAATAACTATTTTTAGTTAAGAATAAGGTCATATAACAACTTGGCACTACTTTGTGTGGATGTACACATTACTGCATATAAAGGGTTGTTTAGAGCACGATAGTTATAGTAGACTTAAAGAGTGTTGGTTGGGAGTTATACTAGTTAATTTAGATAACTGGATGGGAAGCTTTACACTAGTACAGGGTGTTCGGAAAGTCACTGTGCACTTGTATATTTATTAACAGACATATTTCAACATGGAATACAGGAGATAAATATGAATGACAATTATAAACAATGTTGAAAGTGACCCCGTTGGCATCAATACAGGCCTGGATCCTTCTTATTTTGTTTCTAAACACCGCTATCAGTTGCTGGCTTGAAATAGACTGAATAAAATATGATTACAAAGCTGCACAGTGACTTTCCGAACACCCTATATAATTCGTTTACTGGGTTACCAATTAGTGCCTTTCTGCCATAATGGGGCTGAAATGCTAACTTTATTGAATTTACTTGTTTGGTTTTGAATTTCGCGCAAAGCTACACGAGGGCTATCTATGCTAGTCGTCCGTAACTTAGCAGTGTAAGACTAGAAGAAAGGCAGCTAGTCACCACCGCCAACTCTTGGGCTATTTACCAATGAATAGTGGAATTGACCGTTGCATAACGTCCCCAAGGTTGAAAAGGAAAGTATGTTTGATGTGACGGGGATTCGAACCCGTAACCCTCGAAGTACCAGTCCAGTGCCATAACCATCTGGCCACGCCAAGCCTCAGTTTAATTAATTCAGATGGTAGTACCTTATTTTTCTTTGCTATGGAAAGCAGTCAGCTACCCACAGCTGTCTACAGACAGTGAAGGATGATATAGATATGGGAAATCTCTCCTAATTTTAATTTCTACTGCTGTTTTTTATTTTACTTTATTTCATTTCTTTATGTGAGATGGGTGAATGAACTGATAGACGATGTATCTCCACCGCAATGTGGATCCTACTTCTTCAGTTGCCTCTAAAACCTAGGGTACATTTTATACCTCACGTTATAGTTTGTACCCCGAGATCCTTTCAATTAGTGCTGTGTTTTTATTTTATTTTTGTTTTCGCTTGTTTTTGGTAAAAACTAAATAATATATATTTTTTGTTGTTATTCAAAATGCATTTCTCCATAATTAGCGCGTAGATAAGGGAGCTCAAATGTAGCACCGCACGTGATAAACCAGTTTTGGGTGTGGCTGACATTATGGGGTCACTTATTTAGTTTTACTGTACATCTATATGAATTCTAAGTATCTAACTTATGTATACCTTTCTTTATTAAGTATATGTTTTCTTCTTCATTTCAGTTAAAAGTCTGTGGAGATCCAGAAAGATCGGATAATAAAAGGAAACTATTTTATTCAGTCATCAACAAGTAGATCTCTTAACTGAAGGCGAGCAAAATCACATGAAAGTAACCAGTAATACATTTTATTCACACCCACTTTTAACAGCGATTCAACACAAATACATTCTTAACGAAAACGTAAAGAATGTACAGTGTCGCTGAAATGGGCCCCGGCATGGCCAAGCGTGTTAAGGCGTGCGACTCGTAATTTGAGGGTCGCGGATTCGCATTCTCGTTGCGCCAAACATACCTGTCCTTTCAGTCATGGGGCGTTATAATTTAACGGTCAATCCCACTATTCGCTTGTAAAAGAGTAGCCCAAGATTGGCGGTTGGTGGTGATGACTAACTGTCTTCCCTCTCGTCTTACACTACTAAATTAGGGACGGCTAGCACAGATAGCCCTTGAGTAGCTTTGTGCGAAATTCAAAAACAAACAAACAAATTAAATAAGTCGTTGAAATTATTTATAAACTTGAAATTTAGTCATAAAACGTATCGAGAAGTCCTATAAATTTCAACCTTTATAAGGTGGTCAGAACTCCTAGAAATGTCGATTATTATACTGTGGCCAAAAGACCACTTATAAAAACTTTCTTCCATCTTTAAACAGTGGACTTTTGGGCGACGTCATGAAGGCTTTCTTCTCATTGTTGTGATTTTGGTCTTACAGACCATGGAGGGTTAGGTTCATTTAGATCACTTTTTCCACATAGGCTTTGGTTAACATAACATCACCAAATAAGCCCGAGATTAATGATTTTACAGTCACAGCTCAAATCATGAATAAAATAAAAAAAACAATATAAAATTAAAAATAATTACCAAATATATGGTCAAGTTCTAAGAAAATAAGAAACTGTTTTCACTGAAAACATACAAGTACCTAAGTCAGGTTTTCTCGAAAGTTGTGCAATTTTCACAAGCACTGATTTTGTTGTTCAAAATAACACAAATGAGATGAAACATTGTTAACAATAAAAAACAAACTGTAACCAGATATAAAAGACATAGATCATAAGAGATACATTTGTACAATATCTACAAGCTACAACTTAAAGCATTATTGTGAATATACATTTAATATAAGAACCAAAAGTTTTAGATAAGAAATGTGTAATTGGATAATATTCTATGAATAACAATATTTTGACACCGCACTGATATAAAAATTATACATTTTCACCCGATTAATGACACGTTTTTGATATTAAATTTTAAATAAAAGATTATTTGTTTGTTTTATTTGGCGCAAAGCAACAAGTCTGTCTGTGAAAATAAATCGGGTTTAAACAAAACAATGGCCAAAAGTCAGATACAAAACTCAAACACAAAGTAAAAAGAGGCCAATAAAAGGACAAAATCACAATTGACATCATGTAGAAGGAATATTATGCTATCAAACTAGAAATCTGCCAAATTATTCTGAAGTGCTTGCATCTTTATCAATGGAGTTTGGAATGCTTCCCAAGTGAGAGTCCCAGCACCAACGGTAGATTGGAGGTCAAGGAAAGAAGCAATCCTGTTTACTTAAGATTTTGTCACCTTCCACATAGTATACCAGGTAGAAATTACACATTTCATCATTACCAGTTGGCCTGTACAGAAGTAAACAAAACAAAGTTTTTCGTGACGATGAAAAAACAACTTGGAAGTAAAAATGTATTCTCAAGATGATTGGTATGGGTAATAAAACTTTAATTAACACAAAGTACAGAACAACGTATCGATATTCAGGTTTACTTGAAAACTCTCTTTGTTAACATGAAGAAGACCGAAACATTGCTCTGTTCTTTATTAAATTAATAAATTATTTAAAATTGTAATACTCACAATACATAAGTGTCATCAGAATGTAACCAGCTATTGGATTTACTTATTGTTTATTATTATATTTATGTTGTTGGTGGTGGTATATGAAAACATCTATTTAACTTGAGAAGTATTCGTCATTTTAAGTTAGAAACACAGAGGCACTCATAATAAGCATTTAAATTGTTACTGAAAATGACTAATTGCAACGCGAAAGAAGACATTTTAAAAGCAAAAAATATTCATTTGCTTGGAATGTGAAGAATCCAAAAATTACTTGCAAATTAACACATGATACTTTTTGTCATTTATTTTTCAGAAGATCATTAATCTGCTTTGCCATCGAGTATACGAGTTGACTGCAATCTTTACCAATTTTTGGATCGCGGTACCACACCTCAATTATGGCTTCAATTAGCTTATCATTCATAGTACAGTATTTTCCCCGAAGTCTTTCTTTACAAATTGCCCAAAGATTGTCAATAGAATTTAAGTCTGGATAATTTCCAGGTCAGTCCATCACCTTTATTTGCATTGTAATCATAAAATCTTTCATAAGTTTCGATGTGTGGCACGGAGAAAAATTTTGCTGAAAAATGACAGATCCATCTGGAAATCTCTTTTTTGATTCTGGAACGACTCTTCTCTGCAAAACTTCAATGTACTGTGGTCCTTGCATCATACCTTCTACGATATGTACGCCTCCGACGCCAGAGTAGCTGAAAAAACCCAAAACATATTCTTCAAGGGATGTTTTACGAACGGATTGACGTGAGATTCTCGAAGTTTCTCACCAGCAGATCTGTGAACATGCAGACTTCTTTGACCCTGTACGAAGAAATGAGGCTCGTCACTGAATAACACCTTCCTCTATTGTTTTTGTATTTCAGACCCCATTGATACTGTTTTTGCTTTATTGAGTTGGTAAGAAGTCGTTTTTTGACTGGTCTCCTTGCCCTTCTAATGCAATTTCGAATGACGTAATATTCCTCAAAATTTCGTCATATATCCCAAAAATAGATCGACCGTACTGCAAAACACAGCTAATAACGCCGTCTGTGTGAAAAAATGACTATTAAAGGAAATCAGCGGGTCCAGCGAGCCTACACCGGCCGCCATGTTAAAAATATTGTAAAATGACCATTTGTTTCAATTAATTTGCACAAGGGTGTAGTTCATAACTATACTAAAATTTTTCCAAGTAAAACATACACTAAAAAATAGATGTCATATTTTTGAAATCACAAGGAAATCAATCATTTGCATTATATTTTCGTTTGTTTGTTGCATGAGAAATAAAAATGTTAAAATGTAAAAATTTGCTTGAGAAATTTCTTCCCCAGCTTTAGTGTCAACATCTCTGAAATTTTTCATCGTACAACGAGCAGCCTATTAATAAAATATTCAAATTGTCTGTTAAGTATAACATGTATAAAAATCAAGAATAACATGATTTATATTAATGTATATTTATTTGCTCCAGTATTATAAGCTAATAACTAATAATTTTAAACATTTTAATTCAAGCTTTCTTTACCAGGGGCGTAGATTTTTTAAACCCGATTGAGGGAAGATGATTTTTGTAACCACTTATGTAAATTGTTCAATTTACAAATTGGTAATCTCTGATTACGTGAACCTGAAAACTGTAAACATGCAGTCACAGAGTAATCTTGTTGACACGATACTTCAAGGTTTCCATGTAGGTTTGTATAAATGAGGTGTTGTGAACAGTTTTCAAAATTTTGACAAAATAAAGACATATGTGTCACAAATTAACTGCCACATGAATTTATTCCTGCACACTGCACAGTATAACAGATGGCCATTATACTTGAAAAGGTTACTAATAACTTTCATTGCATGAATTACGTTTTCAAATATTAATAAAATTAGTAATTACCTTTGATAAGTTTATATCTACTGAAAAACTGTTCATGTTGTTTGATAAAAATAATTAAAATGTCTTTACAAACTCTTAAAAATTACGCATCTTACAATTAAGCACATAATTATTCATACTTTTCATTGAAGTAAGATTTATTTAGTCCTCTAGTCTACATGTTCCCAAACATAAACCTCCTTTGTGATGATCTGTTTATTAATCCTTTCATAAGCTCTTCTATACTTATCTTGTCGACCTCATCTTTGTGAGTGTGACAAACTGCCACATAGTTGAGAAGGCATTGCGACATAGTTGACCTTAACCACGTCTTTGTGCAGAAAAGCTGCGTTCACATTCGTAGCTGGATACTGGACGTACAAGCAAAATTTTCATGAGAAGAAACACTTCACTAAACATCTGCTGGCTTGTTTCATGCATTTTAAAATAAGCATCTTTTGCATTGCACCTTTCAGAGATACTGCTTTTGTTGTTTGTTCCTTTGAACGCGGGCAACTGAAACTCGAGCCGTTGTACAGAGATTTCTGGATAGAAGTTTATAACTGATTTGTCAATCCTACCAGATGTGATCATGTTCTCAAGTGCCAGATATTGCCTCAAGTCATTGTTGTCTGTATTAAATCTAGTGATCAAATGCTCTATGACTGTGTCCACAAAGTCAAAATATTGGCTTCTGTAGTAATCTCTAGCTGTTGCAAAATGGTATGCTGAGCCATCATCTGTGATCCTTCTGGGGGGTCTGCGAATGTGTGGTAGTTTAATAGGCACCAGATCTAGGGAAGTTACCTTTTTCTCAGCTTCATTAAATATCTAGTTCTAATTTTCCTCTGTTCGCAATACCCGCAATTGCTTAATCATCATTGCAGATGCTTCAATCATGCCAGATACTGTCGCTGATTTTGCTTGGAATACACGGTTTAGTTCCTCTAATGCAGCTAATAGATGCTGACCCATCAACAATCCTAAAATTGTCTTTCCTTTGTCAAATCTGTCCAGCAGACCTCGTGCTTTCACTGCTACATCTGATTTTTCATTTGCTAATTCAGATAAAGAACCAACAATGTCACTGTAGTAATCATTAGCACATGTAATTGCAGATAAGTGGCACAACCAGCGTGTTGGGCACAGTGGGGAAATATATTTAACTGGATCATTGTGGCTGTCTGACGATACAACACTTTTAAAGATTTTCTTGTATTTGCCTGACCTCTGAAGCAAGACACCAAGTTCATGTACCTACTGGATAGAATCTAACACATTCACAAGCTTCAACTGCATGTCGTATTGTTAAATTAGCCTTGTGTGCTCCACAGTGATAAAACAAAGCTGACGGTTGCTTCTCTTTTATTTTTGCCTGGCATCCACTGTACGCACCACTCATGTTAACGGCTCCATCATAAGTTTGTGCTCTTAATCCGGACAGTGGTAAATTGAGTCTAGTCAGTACATCAAGTATAGTCGAGGATAGTTTCACCAGTTGTATTGGACACACTGAACAAACCAAGAAATGTCTCATGGACGTCATGGTTCTCATCTACATATCGTACACATATTGCTTCCTGTTTGGCACCTCTTGAGTGCCATCAACTATTAATGCAAAGATTTTACTTTGCTGCACTTCATGTGCTATGTTCCTCTGTATTTGATGGCTGAACATCTCCATTATTTTATTCTGAGCCTGGGGTGATGTGAATGTGGTTTTCTTTGACAAGTAGGCTCTCAACTCGAAATCTTCCTCTTCCAGAAGCTTCATTAACTGCAGGAAGTTCCCTTCCGTATCTATATGTCCACGTAATGTAAACCTTGACGTAGTAAGAAACGTAAACTTCTGAATATTTTGGCTACACTTCTTTTGCATTCTTCCTACTGCTTCTTTTTTCTATAATGTAGCTGGACAGTCACTGGAGTTACATCAAGTGAACCTTCTGGAGATATAGCGAATCTGTGCTGAGAAGAGGGCTGGTGTTCGTTTAATTTATGTTTTGCCTTTTTCCAGTTGCACAAACTGGTGGATATGAAGGTATACTCCACTGGCCTCTCCAATTTCTCTGTAAAAAGGTCTCTATTTTCTGCTTTGGCACAATGAAAGCATATAACTTTTTAAGTCTGACTATCGAAGTGCAGCCATGGGAACTCATCAAACCACTTGCCCTGGAAATTGATGTTTTGCTTTCTGTCGTGGTATTAGTTGTGAGTCTGGATGATATGGCTTTCCACACTATCTGTGGAGTGTCAGATTTTTTATTACTGCACAAACTTGTTTCACAACTATCTGGTGGTTTGTAATGTGCAATAGCAAAAGTATTTTCAGACTCGTCCTGTGATGAACGTGGTATTTTCTCTGTATGGTAAATTTCTATTCCTTTGCTTGAGGTTGTTGGATTATCTGCATCTACTTTGTCACTTGTAGTACTAGTAACTGGCTTGCAGAACTGTTTAATATGGGAAAGTTTCAGACGCTTGCTTGTCATAATTGGAATCTGTTTTCCAGATGACTCAACAGGCTAAAATACAGTTTTTATTGAAAAACTCTGATGTACAATGAATGAAGATAGAACAGAATGGAAGTTGGACTGAACTGTACAATGTATTTAAGTCGAATGCGAGAACCTCACAGTGACTACCTAGCCGACTGACCGCCTGGGCATCGCTGGAAAATAATGTGTGCTAGTTACAACACAAGTAACTGTAAGTTTCTCGAGAAATACTTAAACAATCACAAATATATTATATTCCTGTTAAAGCTCATCAAAAGGCAAACACGTTGTGATATAATATCTATTAGCACGTCTATTAAATGAAAACACCTAAACAAAAACTAGCAATACAATTCGAGTAGATGCTTCAGGCCGTTGAAATCGCTCCTTTTGTGTTCTAATTATACAAGAAAATACAATATTTTTACTATCTGTTTTTTTACCATAAAGCTCCAGCACTTTATTAGAGGGTGGTGATAATCTGAAATTTCATGGATTAATAAGAACTACAAACACAGTTCTAATGAGCCCTGTTGTAAATTCGAGGCTCAGACTAAAGGGAGCGGAGGGGGTGGTGTAGGGTGCATCTGGATCCGAGTGGCCCGTTAACTGTACACTAAACGTACACTTAGGTCAGCGTATTCGGCAGCTAAGGAGAGTGAGGTGTTTGTCAATAAAACCGGCTAGATATGCATAAGAATAAATGGCATAGGAAAACCGCAAAAAAACAACAACATAAGATTGATGCAGCTACAAGCTACAAATGGCCTGCCAGATCTAGATCACAGGAGTTTACGCTTGGGAATAATATTTTCGAATTTAATGCTCTGTTCAATATGTTGTGATGAAACTTTTACTTAATCTCACACCACGTACAAGACACAGGTAGATTTTGAGATAGTGCGCTTGCAAGCCTTGCATGTATATTTAGGCCTACTGACTGATACTTACGAACTATCGCTTCGATCGAAAAGCTTAGAAGTATGCCTATATTAAAGATGTAAATTTCGGCTACTGAAAAAGCCTCCATCTAGGCCTAATTATGTAATTCGATTGGGAAGAACACGAGAATCACAGGAAAAAACACACAATTTGTAGGCCTGTGATGCAATAAAACAATTCAACAGACCAAACTGTAGGGAGGATGATTGAATGCACCATCCCCAACCTAAAATGAAGGGGGATGTATACCCACCATCCCTCCGGAATCTGCGCCTCTGTTCTTCACTGTATTACAAAATTTCTATTCAATTTCCACAGAAAAACACGTAATAACCTTTGTTAACACTCACCACTATATCTCCTTGCAAAATTGTCAAGTTGTTCTGAACAGGGTAAAACATCTGAAACAGGTAATATTAACATTAAGTTAATATTATTTATTTCGTATGAAATTATTTAATATTATGAACTTTAAATAGTTCTCACGTTTCCTGGTTAGTTTTAATTGCACACATTTTCAAAGATTATCGAATTGTTTCTACCAATATCTGTGGTTTCAGAGGGTCGTGTTTTACATTCAATAGCCACTGGTCTTTAGGCTTAACAACATATCCTGCCACAAGCTCTCTAGATGAGAAATATACACACATGTTTAAAAGTTAAAAACTAAAAATATGTAGAAACTTTTACTAATGCACTTAAAATTCATTAAGAATTACACATCCCTTGAACAAACTTATAAATGAAAGGGTTATTTGTCTTTTCAATAAATATATTTACTTCACTTTCTTATATTTCAGGTTACATATATTCAAATAAGTTTCTTATTTATAATTACTTGCTTCAGTGATAAATATGTCAAGTAGCATGTGCAACAAAACATTTTTATTTGTCTCAATAAACACATACTTGTCCATGTATAACCTAAAAAAATGTCTTCTTAAAATAACTTGCATAGCCCTAAACTGAATAATACAGTAGATAACTGATGTGTGAAATATTTATGTGTGTATTGTATTTAACTACTGTTTGTTATCAAATGCAATTAATAATAAAGTATGAAGCCAATATATTAATCATACTTGAAAATATAAATTCCTCAATATGGAAATAAAAAAACCCATAAATTACCAGCACCTTTATGTATAACAAATAATAGGAATTGTTTAAAAACTGTAATAGAAAATGAAATGATTGATTGTTATAGATTAGGAGAACCAACAGAATGGAGACAATTATTACAGGGGTTCCAATATCCTTAGAGAAATTCCATGAATTCAAACTAATATACATAAACACCAGAATCTATTCTGCTTTATTTAATCAACTTTCTTTTCATATTGATTTACATATTTTCTATAGTTTCCAGTGACTACATACAAAAATAGAATGAAACACTATTATATTACAATCATGTAATTTTATTTTTTTCAACGATAGTTCCTATAATGAAAAATATGTTTGAGTGAAGTTAAACACAAAGCTACACAATGGTTATCTAACCCCAGTTTATAGCATTGTAACTCCGCAGACATGCTGTTGTGCCACTGAAGAAAAGATGGGATAAAAAGAATCCATCAATATTTAGCAAAATTCATTCTGATAGTTACTTGTATCCATATTTACCTATCTGCGTGTGTTTAATTTTCTCTTGTGGTATACAGGCTTATCATATGTTTTAATATAGAAATTTTTCAAAGTTTTCATTTATTTTGGTGCATGTAGTTACCTACAGTTCTTGGTCATTCACGTGATGTATCACTGTTGTCTTCTTCTGAAACATATTTCTTTTAATATTTACATACAATGTAAAGATAATTAGAAGTGTTTTCCATTGAAAGGTCAGGTGACCTTATCATGCAAAAATAACACCAAAAAAATCTCTTATCTAGCAGTGGAAGTGATAAAAAAATCACATGGGTAGCACAAGAAATATGGGCAGACTAGGAATATTGTTTACTGTATATAATGCCATGCATGCTTTTGTCAGTCTGGGACAACTTAATAATGGAGAGGGGGAGACTCTTTTCAACAAAGGAACTTTCTTTAGTCCATGCAAACATTTATTGTTTTTGAGAATCAAATATTGTTTTGTTGTGTCCAGTGTCAATCAAAGAAAATTCAGACTCGCTCTACAATAAATTTCTGTCAGACCTCCTGTTATTCTGTAGAGAAAGGTTTTATCATTCTTGAATAATATTACGGCATATGAGAATAGTGCAACCTCAGATTTTTGTATTTACTTTTACTTTCCCAACCAAAAATACAGACAAGAAATGTTATTCCTATTCCAATTCTTAGCATTACCAAATAGATACCGTATTTTCCGCCTATTAAGCCGAATTTCTGGCCCTAAATTTTGGACCTGATTTTTGGGGTCGACTTATTGGCCGATCACCGGCTTTGGACCAAAAAATACCGAAGACCAAAATTGGCCCCAAAATCATACCTTTGATCTCACAGTTACGGCAGAGTTATTTCAGTTGAATAAACTTAATTTATTAATAGAAAAAGGTCTATACATTACGAATGACATGTATTCATAGAAATAACAAAATTCATAAAAAAATACACACTTTAATCTCAGAAATTTATTAAAATCCATCATCTTCGTTTTCTCTCGAAGTACAAGGCTGTGTCGCTTCATGAAGCGGGTACACCAGTACGTTGTTTATAGATAGGTATTGACGAATTGCGTGATATATCTGGAACGATGACCTAAGGTTAGCTAGGGGAAGGAAAACGAGGCGAAATCCCTGTGCCAGTGACTACGTTCTAAAAAGACATTATCCGTTATTTTAGCTGTTGGTTGCCTTAAAGTCTCTTGAATTTTCTAGCTCTACTACTTTCAGTTTAAAAGCAGCATCATAACGCATTCTTTTTTTTTCTTTTTTGTTTTTGAAGGTGTAGACATCATTGGCTTTTGTCGGTACAATGAAAAACTCCCACTACATACCCCCTGGTATTTATATCCTGGGTTCGTGATTTTAATGACTGAGTAAAAATTCTGGAATTTCATTGGTTACCTAATTACAGTGAGTGAAGCCAATAACGAATGACATATTGATTCCATCTCTGTCTCAATACGACACGTTCTACTTTACTACAGAACGCCAATGATCATACACAACATGCGTGCTGACGCTGAAACGAGACTAAGAAATCATTTTGAAGAAACTTGTCACTTCTTAAAAATGGCCTCGGCTAATTAACCGGAAAATACTCTATATAAGAGAACTGAGCAAACAACAAATTTAAGCAGACTGATGAAGTCCAATAGGAAGTACTCATTCTAAGTGAGAAGTACGTGTGAGTTGAAATAATGAAGTATTTATGTATGATGCAAATAGAAGGCATTGCTGTCCTTACTATTTGTATACCATAATGCAAATTACCTAGCAGCTGGAAACTAAATATGAACGTATATATGTGTGTGTGTGTGATGTTATCAAGCTTCAAGTTTAATACAAGTATGTTAGCAAATATTTACCCAACTGGTGAGTGTGTGTCTGAAAAGCAAAAGGATGTTTCTATTTGGTCCTGGATCATACATTCTGTTTCCATGTGCTCTAAATGCATCCATTAGAAAGATTAATTTCAATAACCAACTACATTAAAGAGAATATAAGTAAATATTTTTGGTATATTATAGAATGTTACCATATTCAGGCATTAATTTTATATTTGAAGTTGAAAATTCAATTAGCTATTTCTTTCAGAATACGAAGATTGATGTTCTGTGGTAAAATTCCCCAAATCATCAAAATAAATTACTGCAACATATATTATCCCTCTTTAATGCTGGGTGTGTTTTACTTAATAATATGTAAACAATTTCAATGGAAGCTTTGAAAACATGAGTATTTATAAAAAATATGCTAAACCTCAACTGTCAAACTGATTTCAATGACCAATAAATATATCACTTAAAAGGAACATACAACTATCCTGTACAATCGACAACTGTATTAAAAAGTAATTAATAAGGAAACCTTCATATTTAAGATCATTGTATCTTAAAACTAGTTGTATTAAAGAAGCAAAACTACAACAGAGATGCATTAAGTTTGAATTTTGTGCAAACTTACATGAGGGACACTTGTACTAGCCATCCCTAATTTAGCAGTAATAGTCAATACCATCCATCGTTAACTCTTTTACCAAAGCAAAGTAGGATTTATCATCACATTATAATGTCCCATGGTTAAAAAGGTGAGCATGTTTAGTGACAGGGAATCAAAACCTAGGTGCCTTAATCACTAGACCTGTTGCATTAAGATCAGAGGTATTACTGAAGAAAGTATGGGTGTGTTACATGGTTTTGTTTTAAAACCATATAATACTGTACAATAAAATCACTTTTCTCCCAGACCAGTTCTGATTTCATTTTTTCTTCTGTCTCTCTATTTTCAACAATACCAGTTCGATTATGTACATAAAATATATGTCAATCTGCAGGATACTGCTAAGATAATTTATCTTGTTCAAACTTACACAGATAAGACATTCAGTTCTCATGGTTCCTCTGATAAAACTTAGCTTTCCCCAGATTAAGAGTTTTTAAAGATATAATCACGCTATATAACACAAATTTTGTTCCTGGATAGTATGTGTTATTTCTTAATTGCTTATGTTGTAAAAGTACAGAAAATGACAATTATTCCCTTCAAACTTTGCTTTTGTGACCTGGATAATGAAATTTAGAAATTAACCTGTTTTCTGTGTAAAAACGGGCAAATTTTCATTTACATAAGGTCTGAATAAAATGACATATGAATTAAGATTTACATGTATTTACACTAAAGTTATACAAAAAGTGAGTAGATTTTTGAAATTTGATAGCAGCGTTCAAAGTCCAGTATATCTTGGTGGAAGCTTTTGTCTTGCTCCTCTGAGTATGTTCCCATGTTCTTGAATTCATCAAGATGAGTATCAAGGATACGGACTTCCAGGGGCATCCTGCAGCCCATTTCACCATACTTCTTCACCAGAGCCTCAACCACTTCCACATAATTTTTGGCCTTGTGATTGCCCAAGAAGCCCTGAACCACTGCGACAAAGCTGCCCCATGCTTTTTTTACTTTATACTGAGCTTTTTGGGGAATTCTGTGACCTCCAGAATCTTTTTTATTTGTGGTCCATTGAAGAAACTGGCTTTAACCTTTGCTTCAGACAGCTTAGGAAGGAAGAAGTCTTGAAGGTACTTGAAGGCTGCAGGCTCCTTATCAAGAGCTGTGACAAATTGTTTCATAAGACCCAATTTTATGTGCAATGGTGGGAACAACATTTCCTGGAAATCCACTAGTGGTTCAGACTTGACATTGTGCTTCTTCACAGAAAACTCTGTGTTCCTGCTTTCTTAAAGACAAATATATCAGGGAAACTTGGTAAGGTCTCCTTGGAGCCCCACCAGGATTACCACCATTTTGAAGTCTCCGATAACCTCCCAGTCATACTCAAGACTTCTACCAAGGTCTTCATGCTCTTATATTCCTCTTTGAGGTGCACTGAATGAGCCAGGGGAAGAAATGGATCCTTATTCCTGTTATGAAGCAGCACAGCTTTGAGGCTTCTACAACATTCTAGAGAGTTCAAGAAAATTCTCTATCAGCTACTCAGCACTAAATCTACCTGGAATGTTCCAGAAAATGGGTAAATTTGGAAATTTCATTACCCAGGTCACAAAAGTAAAGTTTAAAGAGAAAAATAGGTCTTTTCCATTTACTTTAGGCATAAGCAATTGGGTAATAACACTTTATGCCCATGAACAACAAAAAGTAAAAATTTTGTTACATAGTGTAATCACCTTTAAAATTATCCTGTGAATTTAATAACTAAAGAAACTTAGACTACATCACCAGTTCTAAATGGAGCAGGTGACATTTTTGTATCTCAGAAAGGCTGGTTAAGAAACCTGAAGATGACCTAGAAAGGTCGAAATGTTGTTACTCCTTATCAATAAAAATGTTAATACCTATACCAGTCATTCTGAGATACATTTTTATTTCAAGTGGGTTTCGTATCATCAAGAATTACTTCACCAGGTGATCATCTGTTTTAGGCAACACTGTTACAAATGAATTATTACTAGAAATCTAATAAAATTCAAGCTCAGTTAAGATTAAAATACAGACCAAAAGATATGGTATTACAAAATACACTGTCATGTAGCTATTGTATTATTTTCTATGCTAATTATGATCTTGAGTTCTAGAACACTTTGTCAAGGTTCAGTGTTTGTATGTTATTTTTGTACTTACCCTCTTTATGAGCTGGAATTCATCCATCAGTTCCCAGTAGCAGCACTTCAGCCCTTTTGGTCACTCTGTCAAATGTGATATAATAATTTACGTTACATTTCATCCTGTATAATAACTGAAACTTCACTCAATATTTATGAGCTTGTATTTGTATTGCAATAATAATGATGAAACAACCATCAAAAATAATATCATATGTATTTATAAATACATTTATATTTACATAAAAAATATTTGTGTTGCTGATAAAAACATTTAAAATTTTCTGTTAAATCAATAAATTGTGTTTATAGACGTCAGATAAAAACTATGACGTTTGAAGCACTGGATGAAATAAACACAAGTATTTGTAATCATTCTTTTAAAAAGCCAATAAAAAACAACAAATGATAAGTTTCAGTTTGGTTGTGTGTTACAGTTAAATTACATTTTATATTGGATTACATTTAACCCTGTGGCTCATTTCTGCTTGAAAGTTAAATGCTGAAACCAGTGAATATTAGTATGATACACTCATAGACATGTGTATGTGTGTTAAAAAAATGTTTAGTTTACCTGCTAGAAATCCCAGGAACCATCATTACGATAATTCCAGAGTTTCACCCGCTAGAGAGAAAGAGCAGAAGGTTTGTATATTCAGTAGGAAAATTAACCAATAAGAAAACAGTTTCAAAAGAGCGTGTTTGCTCAATTTACTTCTCTTTTTTCATAATGAGTAATAAAGCTTCAGAAATAATCAAATATGGAGTTTAACGTGTTCATTAAAGTTGTTCACTGTTTAACATTATTGTGCCAAATTAATATGTTACATGTAACAGCCTATACTTCTATACACTGGTTATATTTCATGACACCAACCAATACAGAAAAACATTTTTGTGTGTAAACTTTTCTATTTGAATTTTGCTTCCATCACAGTCTAGTTTACAATTAGTTCATCAAACAAAATTTGTTTCTCAGTTTGCATTGGTGTTGCCATAATGGTTTGAAGTTTATTTTTTTGTTATTCAACATGTGTCTTGTATCAACCTGTCTCAGATAATCAGTAAATACATTTACTGCAAATTCAACATAAATAGCTTTATAATAATTGTTAAATACAAACAAAATACACTTACCAATAAACTTGTCCACATTGGCATAATGTACCTGCAATAATAAGTAATTGATTCTCGAGTTTCTTCCTCCCACTTTGAAGCCAACACCTGAAAAACATACAACAGACGTAAGAAGAAGCAATGCTGGACAGTCAAGAGTGGCTAAAACATGTCGTATGCATCACAAATAAACAAATATATTTTCTTTCTTCAATTTGCTCATAAACCTGAACATATTCAATCTCAGGTTAGTCTATATGCTGATTGTATGTTCCATTAAACTCAAATGTTAAAGGGACAATTCGTACTTCTTGGAATTTAGCCTGAGATTTCCTTTATTTGACCAATCCAGAATTTTACTTAGTTTCCCTATGAGCATTTTCAAATGTTTTCCCACATAAGGTTCTGTCATTAAGATGATAAGACATTCCAGGCAGTTCAAAGAGGTTACAATCCATCAAAATAAAGTATGAAAACAGCTTGAATGGGAAGTGAAATAAACTTTGTTATAAAATATGGAGAAGCTTCAGGCATCATGAGAGTCCTGAAACTTGTCAAAACATAATAAACATTTCTTCCATTCACAATGTTTCCAGACTTTATTTTCTGAAAAATTGATTCCTCTTCATCAGATTAGACTTCTGCAGCTTCCCTCAAAAGTAACTACTTCTGATGTTCTTTGATACAGAATACTTCCAGGACATCCTCACATCTTACTCTGTCTTCTCCAGAGTTGACTTGAATTTCATGATTTGTTGTGTTTATTACACTAATGGTGACATCCTTTTCTACAGATCAGTAAGAAATCTTCCAGTCAATAATCCTCATGCTGAAGTGTTTGGTTCAACTGTACTCTATTGATTAGTCAACAGATGTAAATGTATTTATGAAAATTCTGGTATGAACATTTCACTTCTTCATGGTACAACAACTGCCTCTCTCATTGTTACCAAAATTTCAATCTCTGACATAGTAATTGTCATGTAATGCACAGGGATTTCCTGGTCATAGTCTGCAAAGCCATTTGAAATTAGCTCAGCCTTCAATCCATGTCTCTACAAGAAGTCAGCTCCAAGTATGCACTCATTTGCAAAGTAAATTATCCACATGTCATGCAGTGTAGAAAAACATTCTGCAGTGAAGGTAAGTTTCAACTTTTTGCTTCTTGGTGTTCGTGACCACTTGAATAAGTGCAGCTGTAAAACCAGTGTTAAACGACATATTGCAAGGCTACCCATCAATAAACCATTGGACTTGTAGAGTGGTTTTGTTAAATAATGAATTTCTTACATCACATGGAGCAGATGCAGTGTTCTCAGCTGAACTCTGCCCCATAATTCCAGCTACTTCCGGTTTTTCAATATGTGAATAGCTTTTTTATGTTGTTTTTTTATCTTGTTAGGATGAAAGATTCATCCTTAGGGTATTTTCTTCTTTAAGTATTAACAGCTATCATTTCTTCACAGCCTCAGCTGTAACGGCCATGTTACCATCATTTATAATAATTATATTTTATTGATATCAACTATAAGAAGCTTTTGTCTGCAGTTCTTTAGTGTCCATTCAAGTGACACCTGCTCTGGTTTATTTCCTCTCATATGTAACTAGTTGACTATTTAGTCCTTTCAGTTTTTTCAGATTATTGCCAGAAAAAGTTATATTTCAATACTACTTGGTCTGATGACATTGTTCTTTTAAATGACATCTTTAATTCATTAAGTTCCACCACTAACTGAAAATCTTCTTTTAAAAATAAATGCCTGCTTTACTT
This sequence comes from Carcinoscorpius rotundicauda, assembly GCA_011833715.1. Taxonomy (NCBI): domain Eukaryota; kingdom Metazoa; phylum Arthropoda; class Merostomata; order Xiphosura; family Limulidae; genus Carcinoscorpius; species Carcinoscorpius rotundicauda. The sequence goes on along the minus strand of CM022392.1, from coordinate 88,547,725 downwards.
TAACTAACTTGCATATCCTTACCTCTTACTGCATATATTAATCAGTCATGTGCGAGTGGATCCACCATTTCATGCATAGCACCTGGTTAAGATAACTAAGAAAGCCTTTCCACAAGTTCACCTGGGGTCTGTTCCCTCTTCTCTATTCTGATCTTTGCTTTTGAATACTTCCCTCAGGTACCTGTGGATAAGGCAGTTACCAGTACTTGATAGTTGTTGTGACTTTCAGATAGAAGGTTGTTTAATGTTTTTAAATCTGGTCCTTTCAAAGAGTCGGCAAAAATAATAACTTATTGTTCACCATTTCACCTGTTGACTCTAGATTATTGTGGTCTAAGTCTAATCTACCTACCATGGTATTTTCAAATTATAATTCATTGGTGTTCAAGTGGATGATGTTGTCAAAATGACTGAATAAATTGTGGAACTTATTATAATATTGCCATGGCAGTTGTATTCCAAGAAGGTTCTTTAGCCAAAGATTATACAGCAATGGCAGAAACAGGAGTACAAAAAGTAGAAGTTTCTGTTCTATATGAGATAGTAAATAGTGTTTTAGGTTGGAATTCTTGTGGAGATGCAAAAAACAAAAGAAAAAGAGGTGTGGCTAGTTTGATCTTCGCATTTATCAACTCATTTTTCCACATGTTTCATTCTGTCATTAATGTTCATTTCTACCTCTGTTATCTTGTTATAATTTTTCAACAAATTATAGATGGTTTGCACTTCACTTTTGACTTTGTTCATTTACTTTTTTACTTTTTTAATTCTTTCTTTACATCCCTTTAGTATTTCTATAATCTCCTTATAATCCAACTACACATCATCAATACCTTCATCGATCTAGTATTCAATAAGATTTATTTTTTCCTTCATATTTACATATTATTTCTTTTCCTTTTAATTCTTCTCTAAAATTTCCATCTCTCACCTCCTAAACTTCTTTTAAATTTCAATAAATATCTTCCTGGTATTCTTTTATTTGTGTATTTTGTTTCTTCTTGATCTCGTTTTAAAAGGAGGTTATAATGTGACGATCAATCCCATTACTCTTTGGTAAAAGAGTAGCCCTAGAGTTGGTGGTGGGTGGTGATGACTAGCTGCCTTCCCTCTTGTCTTACACTGCTAAACTAGGGATGACTAGAGCAGATAACCCTTGTGAAGCCCTAGAGTTGGTGGTGGGTTTTGATGACTAGCTGTCTTCCTTCTAGTCTTACACTGCTAAACTAGGGATGACTAGAGCAGATAGCCCTCATGTAGCCATAGAGTTGGTGGTGATGACTAGCTGCCTTCCTTCTAGTCTTACACTGCTAAACTAGGGATGACTAGCTCAGATAGCCCTTGTGTAGCCCTAGAGTTGGTGGTGGTGACTAGCTGCCTTCCTTCTAGTCTTACAGTGCTAAACTAGGGATTACTAGAGCAGATAGCCCTCATGTAGTCCTAGAGTTGGTGGTGGGTGGTGATGACTAGCTGCCTTCCTTCTAGCCTTACATTGCTAAACTAGGGATGACTAGAACAGATAGCCCTCGTGTAGCCCTAGAGTTGGAGGTGGGTTGTGATGACTAGTTGCCTTACCTCTAGTCTTACACTGCTAAACTAGGGATGACTAGAGCAGGTAGTCCTCATGTAGCTTTGCACAAAATTCAGAAACAAAACAATCTTGTTTTAATTTGTTACCTTTTTCTGCTGCATCTTTCAAATTCTGTTTCTCTCTATTTGTTTTTTCAACAGTTATGATCTTGCTTCTTATTCTTCTTATTATCTTGAAATTTACTCAAACTTCTAGTTTGTCTTCACCAAAATAATTCAACTTCTGGCACCAGTGATATAATCAACATCCTATCATTTGATTAATTCTTTTGGATTATTTGATTATGTAATTGTGCAAAGTTTAGTCCACGTAACACTAGAGAATTAATTTATTTCTTGAATAACGCTTGCTGTAAACTACGTTCACTGATATGCGTAACTTCATATATAGCATTCTCTCACAATTTACAAAACTAATGTACTCTTAACTCATAAATAATCTCTTGAAGAATTTTCTTGCTGATAAATCGATAGGTGGCACAACAAATATTCCACCGACTAACTTACTAATCTGATCACTGATGAATAGCTACAGTAACTCCTATTATTTAACTCATTAGCTGAACTATGAAGTCTCATTCTGGAAATCTCATATCATTACTTCTTTCTTCTACAAAATTTCGTTTTCATAAAATTTCTATATGTTATGACAAACTCTTTCTCGCAAAGAAACATCAAAATTTTGAAAACAGGGTTTGCAACAGTGAATCTACCATTCAATTTGTGCTTGTTACTCTTAACACAATTGCCAAGTTGTTGTCATTTCAGTAGCCTATACAATTGCCTAATTCTAATTATTAATTAGCCTTTTTTTTTTAAACTGTTCTTGCTGGATACTAATTACTGACTAGTTTATATCATCCACTTCAAAAATCACAGTGTTAGCAGATTCAAGGCTCAATAGATGAGATTTAGATGTATAATTGTAGATATAAATTGCTAATTGTTATCTAGAAATATAAAAAACAAAAAATTGTTCAAGGATTGAAGTGGTCAATTGTATAAATTACTAACCATGAGAACAATCGCTAGCTGGTCCCTACAACCTTATCATAAATACAGAATGTACCAAAATCGGCTTCTCACCTTCCAGTAATGTTAGTTTTGGAGCATCTCTTGCCCATGCGTAAATGATGTGATAACCTTCAGAACATACAGGAGCACGGAAATATTGGGATCCCCGCCCAACTCCACTCATCTCACCACAGTCCCAAACAGCACAAGAAGTGTCTCGTTCTCGATATCCCATGACGGAGCATCCAAATAGTAGGATATGATGAGCAGTGTGCATGGTGGCATTGGGTTCGAACTCCACTGAAATGGTAAAGAAATTGTACGTATATAGGAAGACAAACAATTATTAATTTTGTTAACGTGATGCTTTGTTATTATTACAATATTACCTACTCTTGGAATTACTGAATTACTAATAAAATGTTTACACCTATCACACATGTATTATTGTTATATAATTTTTCTGAATATTTCAATGTTATATGACACTGCTTTGAAGTATTTCCCCCTCACTGAATACAGTTAACATTAACATAATAATGGAATAGTGCAACTAAGTGCACTAGTAATACTCCAACAAAATTCCAAAATGTCACAATTAAATCTTATTGGTATTACAGCTTTTCATTAGTGTTTGCTACAGCTAATTTACTGATAAAAATATCTTACAATGTAAGATCGATTGTAAAGTCTTTAAATAATTAAATTGTATTTCCTTTGAAGTTCATAATATCATTATCACTCTTTTGGTTATGGATGAAAAGAGATATCATATAGGTTCGAGTATTTCCTCATCTTTCCAGGTTCCAATTCTTTAAAAATTGTCGTCAATGCTTTTGTTCAACATTTTAATATTATCTGTTATACCATTTTCAGGTCGTTTACCCCAACCATTTTTGAACTCTTCAGTGATACCGGTACCATTAATATTAACAATTGTTGATACGGTATCATATCCTTTGTTATGAAATATTACTTTACAATCTTCTGTCTGTTTATAAGCATGTTGAATACAGCATAAAAAATTGCATCTTTTCTTTTTTACATCTCGCTCCATTAAACACATGCTGGACTCTCCTTAATTCAGCTGTAAATCCTTATTTGTGTATAAACATTTTTTTTTCCTTTTTCTCTATTTTACCCAAAGAAAATACAATTACATTCAAGGCCACAGTTTGCTGAGTCCTTTGAACATAATGGCTTTCTTTATTATTTGTAATAATAAGCATCACAATAAAAATCACAATTTTATCCAGAGTCTTTGAAATAGTTATCAACAATTTCAATCTATTGACTTGGAGCAGCCAAAAATCCACTAAAGCTATAGATATGCTAAATTGTTGTCTTATTGGTCAATGACTTTTCTCAAGAAAGAAAACAAGAAAAGAGTTTTTTTAGTGCAGATACGCGCGTGTTTTTTTTATAGCAAAGCCACATCGGGCTATCTGCCTCGTTGAACCCCTTGTTTTTAGCAATCTAAATCCGTAGACATACCGCTGTACTAGCGGGAAGCACTACTACAGATAGAGGCAGTGTTAATTAAGGTAAGACTGGAGTCTATTTAGAGCTAATTGGAAGTGTAACGAAGAAAAACAGCAACCCAAGAACCAATAACTCAAAATGATATGCCACTTCTCATTCTCCGACTATATTTAGGTTCTCAGCTTTTCTTCCTCTTACAGCAGTAGTTTAAGTGAATCGAGCTAATGAAATAATAAAGTAAATATTTTGTTCCATGTGATATTACCTAAAACTTTATGAACTAAAAGCAAGATGAAGAAGGACTCTTTGATCTTTTATCACTCATGCTTTATTCAAACTTAAAATGTGTTATTAAAGAGAAAAAGTTAAATACCCGAAACGTATACAACTATGTCACAAATGAAAGAACCCTGGAAGTTAACCATATTTTGATTACGTCACATAGCACTTAAACAGGTGCAAGTGCACTCCCAATACAATAACAATTTGTCTTCATGGCATGAACTACAGTGCCAGAGCAACCAGACAGAATCCATTTGAGGCAGTATTGCACATCATTGAAATCGGGTCTCAAATTTTCATGTACGCTTTCCTGTAATTTACGACAATTCCAGATGTACACATTTCTTGGACAGTGAGTCCACAAGGATATGACGATTGTTCTCGTAGGAACTTTCACTGAACCATCCTAAGGCTTCGTAAAACATGATGGTATTTGTATTATAGCAGTTAACGTGTTTGTGCTTTGAATTCCAGGATATGCACTTTGGAGACATAACTACTTTGTAACGAATGATAGTCAAGTTTTATACTTTGGTCAGACAAGGGCACGTCAAGTGGTAATAGGTGTTACTGTTAATTTTTATGATGTCAGCCTATTTATATTTGACTTATAATTTTTGGTTGAATCTTCACTCTATCCCATGACATTTAGAAAGTGTGGTGAAGCAACACTGAGTAACAGGACGTCACTTCCAACAGATCCCAATATCAATTGGCACGACTTTCTTGGATAATGTTACATCCATCAGGAGAATGGAACCATGACGTTACTTTCATTGTTCATCCTAAACGGTGGTCTGCTTCGGGTGCATCTGTCTTGTATGGCGTAATACCATTTAGTTCATATTGGCATCAAACAATAGAATCCTCCAATGGGTGCAGCCACCTGGATAAACCCATTGGTGGTGACACAAGCATATTCGATGTTATGTAACAAGTTTCCTTATAAAGGATTACCCTCAAATTCAACCAGATTAAATACACAGCGAATCAAATAACAAACCTATGACAATTATTTTTTATCATTATTGATTGATGATTTGTCTCTACATTCGTAATTAATACTGAACAAACAACCAGCCTTCTTCAAACACAAATGATTAGAAACTAAAGCCACTGTAGGTCAGACCCCAAACTTTTTGGAAACTTCTTGTGTATGAAATGATGTTTCAGTTGGCTGTTGTTTAACACTTAACTTCGGTAACCTTACACGGCATCTATAATGTTAAAGGCATCTGATAACCATTTTCTTACTTCTAGTTTGGGTAACCTTACAGGTTTATAGGTAGCTGTTGCGTTGCATGGTATACTTGTTACTGTCTCATATATTTTCAGGCTGTTTCAAAGTAACATCCCATCCACGTGATTTTTGCTTCGTTTTGTTTGAATAAGTTATTTACTTTATTCATTGTCCTTCTCTCTCATCTCATTTCATTGATTTGTTGTTTAATCTTTACACTAGTTTTATTTTTTACACTTTAATTATTTCATACATTTTACATTTTTGCAAACTTTTATTTCTTTACGTACCTGTTCATATGCTGTGAAACATGTAGAAAACTTTGGTGATTGTCCAGAACTGGCCCGGCATGGCCAAGCGCGTAAGGCACGCGACTCCTAATGCGAGGGTCGCGCTAAAACATGCTCGCCCTCCCAGCCGTGGGGGCATATAATGTTACGGTCATTCCCACTGTTCGTTGGTAAAAGAGTAGCCCAAGAGTTGGCGGTGAGTGGTGATGACTAGCTGCCTTCCCTCTGGTCTTACACTGCTAAATTAGGGACGGCTAGCACAGATAGCCCTCGAGTAGCTTTGTGCGAAATTCCAAAACAAACAAACAAACAAAACAAATTATCCAGAACTACCACGACACATTATGTTTGTTTGATTTTTACTTTTCTTGTTCCACTCAGTGTTTTTGTTGTTGTTGTTTTTTGCACCATTAGCTGGCAGAGTTAGCATTTTCTAGACTTAAAAAACAAAGAAACACCAAATCTTAAGAGATATTTTATTTTTAATAAATATTTTCTAACGATGTTCGAATATTTACAAGAAACGTAATTTTAATAGAACGATTGTAATAATACAACATATGTGACAAGTGAAGTCTGGGAAGACACTGGCTGACGTAGATGTTCATGGTAGACTTTGGTTTCTCACAGTTAAGGCCCGGCCTGACCAAGCGCGTTAAGGCGTGCGACTCGTAATCTGAGGGTCGCGGGTTCGCGCCCGAAACGCTCCAAACATGCTCGCCCTCCCAGCCGTGTGGGCGTATAATGTTACGGTCATTCCCACTGTTCGTTGGTAAAAGAGTAGCCCAAGAGTTGGCGGTGGGTAGTGATGACTAGCTGCCTTCCCTCTAGTCTTACTCTGCTAAATTAGGGACGGCTAGCACAGATAGCCCTCGAGTAGCTTTGTGCGAATTTCAAAACAAACAAATTCTCAAAGTTAAAAGGTTCTTTATTTTTTCGATCGGTTTACGGATGGCAAACTTGCAAATGTATGTTGTAGGATTCAGATTTGGTTCCCCGC